>CM046659.1:112711066-114040827 GCA_025594165.1 Tamias sibiricus
AGAACTTTCTCCCTGCACCCTGGGCCTCCTCCAGCTGGGGCACTCTGTTGCACTGGTTGGTGAGATAACTAGCCAAAGTACAACTTGGGGAGGAAGTAGGTGACACAAGCAAACACCTTCTAGAAGGCGGGCACCTTTGCATAGCCATTTGTCACATCCTCACAACCCTGTGAGAGAGCTTTCCATCCCCATTTCACAGATGGGAAAATTGAGCTCCAGAGAAGCTCTGTGTGCACAAGACCACGAGATAGCAGGGGGCAGAGAGGACTCAAACACTGGGTTCCATCTCTCAGTCGAGGACTCTTATCACCATCCCTCAAGAAGCACACCGGGAGGGGCGAGCATTCAGTCCTGCGACTTCGGGGATTTATGCGAATGGGGCAGTGCTGTAAGCCCTAAGGTGGCCACCAGAACAGGCACATGCCTCCGCAGGTCCTCCTGCTTCTCCTTCCCTGGCGCCTTCTCCTTCCCTCCAGCTCGCCTGCCTCCTGCAGCCACACTCCAGACCTCGCCACCCTGGGGCCTCGGTCCCCTAATCATCAGCCTCCAGGAAGTCAGAAGCATTTCAGTTCTAGTAACAAATCCTTGGTGCTTCAGGAAACACAAAGCCACTCATTTCTACCATCTCCACTAGAGAAAATCCATACGCTGAGGGGGGGAAAGTCCTCTTTGATGTCTGCAACGAGAGGCATAAGATCTCCCAGAGCCAATATCTAATGATTCAGATCATTTTTTTTTCCTGTGAGAAACAAAAAAAAAAGAAAAAAGAAGCAAAACATTCTTTTTTCACAAATTCCACAACCTGATGCTCGCAGTAGCTGCCATGTGAAAAGAAATTTAATGTTTTTCTTTATGAAGTGACGCTGGCGGCGTCCACATGGATTAGATCCAGGTTTTTCCTGGTGAGGAGGATCTCTGGAGGTCTCACATCTCTGCTCCAGATGGAGTCACCTGATCTCTTTCACAGTCAACGGACTCTTTCATGCCTTCATGTGCAAGACCTGAAATAATTTTTTCTGCCAGAACTTGGCCTGTGTTGGACTTGTCTCTTTGCAGCCAAAGGATCAAAAGTGTTTTCCCCATATCATTTTTTTAACATCCTAACTAAACATGTCATGAGGCAAAGTGAGCAAAATCATTCACACTTCTGTCCTTAATCTCTGCAAGAGTATCAGTGTGTTTTAGGTTTTTGGGGTTTTTGGGGTTTGTTTTTTTTTTTTGGTGTGGGGGAGGGGAAGCAGAGGATGATAACTTCTTTTTTTTAAAAAGAAAAAAACGTTTACACAAATCCAAATAAGAACAAATAAATAGCTCTCTGTAGGAAAGGTCCTTTCACACTGAAAAAAAATTTTTGATTGTATTTCAAGATTTTGTGACTGTCCTAGCATGGTAGTGACATGGGATTTACCGTGCAGATGTGGAGCTGTTCAGGAATGCCCCTGAAAACACAAGTTGCTTTGTGAGCTCCTCAGAGTTCACACACCTTTGCAGGTTCAGAGCTCCTACTCTGGCCCCACGGTAGGGTGACAGTCCAGGGCCTGGGTAACCATCTGACCCGACTCCCAGGTTTTAAACAAGCACCTTCCTCCAGAATCATGGAACCACAGCATCTCAGATGGGGAAATTGATCTTCTACTGATGGATTTAAGAAAATGGGAAGACAAAAGGGCATCCCCAGTACAGAGACATGGAACATTTATCCATTCTCAGGGCTAGACATTCAGGAGACAGGAGGGTGGACCTGCCTGCAGGGCTGGCCCAGGATGGATGTCAAAGGCTCGGAGCAGGCACTTTGTCTTGGCAGCTTCTTTGGAGGCAGGTTTGACGGCAGCTTTTCTTCAGGGCTGAGCTTTCAAAGAGCAGGCTTAGTTTGCAGAACCAAACACCCAGGAGAAATGGTCTTTTGGAATTAGTCAGATACCTGGCTTCAAATTCTGCTGCACTTCAGACGGCTTCCTTGTCTGTCATTCACCAGGATCATTAGCCTGGTGTCAGTCTCAACAGCAAACAGCACTTCATTCCCTTGGGTCAGCAGAAAGCGCCAGTGGGAGAGGGCCAGGAAGGTATTAAGAAAATCAGCAAGGGCTCTTGCCACACCTCGAATCCAGCAGCAGGATGGAAGAAGCAGGGAAGGGAATGGCCCCTGGGGAGCCCAAGCTGTGGATGAGGGGCTGCTGCAAATTCTGGGGGCAGCTGCTGCACAGTCAGTCCCCAAAACAGGAGGGAGCAGAGAAGAGATCCCTCCCTTTTCTCCTCTGCCCTGATCTCTGCTGGTGCCTCCCCAGTGGCCAACCCAACCAGAAACCAGTTGGGAAGGGAGCCCAAAGACACAGCTGACAAGGTCGCATTATCCTGGGGCTCAGAGTTGGGCAGAGAAGGGTGGAGAGTGGATGTCTGGGTAGAGGTAGGAAATGCAGACTGGTCAGCATGTCACCATTATAAGGACCAAAAATGAGGTAGGTAAATTGCTTAGTATGTAACCCGATGCCTAGTAGGATCTCAGCAAATGGAATCTGTTTTATGTTCTTCCTATTTACAATTAGGATCTAGGATGCAGTATACATCCTCTGTGGTTTGTCACCCAAAGATCCCATTAAGTTCTCCTTGGATGCCTTGTGAATGCTGTGCATTTGTGGAGATACAGTGATGTGACCCCAAGACTGTCTCCCCGGCGTCAAGGTAGAAGGTGGCAGGGTCCCATGACTGACTCTGTCCCCTGGTTGCAAGCTCCTTCAAGGCCAAGACACAGCAGCCTCTAGGTCTCTTGTTTTCTTTTTAAATATTTTTAAAAGCTCTTTCTTTTCCCAATAATATTCTAGTTAAAATATATGCCTTTTTGTAGAAAATATGGATCTTGCAGAAAAGCATAAAGAGAATGAAAATTGCCTCTCTGCCCGATCCAGTGCTAAGTGTGGTTAATATCTTGTGAATAGTCCTGCTTCTAATGCATTGTTTGTAGGGTTGGTCTCATACTAGATATGCAATTTCATATTTTGGTGGGGCTTTTGGGGGGTCTTTTTTATTTTTTTCATAAGCATTGAAATCATACCAAAAAATACCTTATAATGGTTTCATAAGAGTAACTCACACGGTTGGGCATATGAACTCAGAATCAGCAGGCTAACTTCTGATCACAGCATCACCAGTTACTAGCCACATGACAGCAGGCTAGTGGCCTAACTTTGTAAAATGACATGGGAGGGAAGACAAAGTGAGCATCTTATAAAGTGTTGTAAAGAGAAGTGGGATAATCACGTGAAGCATTTAGCTCTGTATCTGTGACATAATGTAAGAGCCCTAATTGAGGAGATAGCTAAGATGGCGGCTAGCTGAGAGCCATAAAGGTGTTCAAGTATTTTCACCTGATAATCTTTTTATGCCCCGTGAACACTGCGTGACGCACCTGTAAGCTCGAGCTACGTGTCCTTGTTAAGGCAAAAAGTATTTAACCGGTGAGGGTGAGTTAGAGGGGTGGTTGGAGTTGGAGTTGGAGAGGTTGTTGGAGCCGGAGAGAGAAGTTAGAAGAAAGAAGAATAAAAGAACTTTTTCATTTCCATTCTGCCTCTGAATTTTCTCCCGTGGCGTCGTTGCTGCAAGCGGCAATTGCTACAGGCGGCAACAACATAGTAAAATACTAAATGGTCGTTATCAAAATTGTTACTATTAGGTGTGGTGGCATGTGCCTCTAGTCCCAGCTACTTGGGAGGCTGAGGCAAGAGGACAGCTTGAGCCCAAGAGTTTGGAGCCAGCCTGGGCAATATAGCAGGACCCCATCTCAAAAAAGAAAAAAGAATTGTCATTATCAGTTCATAGCCACTCTTCAATGATTGAATATTTAGGGCATTCTGGTATATTTTAAAATAAATAATTGTTATGACATTTTAAAATCTACATCTCTTTTCACATTTCAGCTTTTTCTTTAGGGGATGTAAAACTATTGGTCTTGGGTATAGACATTTTAAAGTTCAAGTTGTGGAACTAGGCTGCCTGGGTTTATCTCCCAGTTATGCTGCTTATAATTAACTGTGTGATCCTCAAAAAGGCACTTAACCTCTATGTGCTTCAGTGTCCTCTTCTCTAAAATGAAATAAGAATCGTGTCAGTTGTTGTGGATGTTAAATGAGATAATAGATGCAAAGCATCTGGCCAAAAGTAAATACATACATATATGAGCCCACTTTGTTATCATGCATACTGCCAATTATACAGTTTCACTTGTTCATTCTCCATTAGCACAATAGCACTGCACTGGGCATACAGTAGACTTCCAATTGGTATATTTATTAGACTGAATTGAAGACCCATGTTTGTGGGGTCCTTGAGTGATCTGGGAGAGGCCCTGCCTTCTTGTGAGGCCAGTCCTCCCACCAGGTTGTGTTCATGTCCTGTCTGGTTCCACCCTGACACCTATAGCCTTGTCTTTGGAAGGACCTTTCCTTTTTGCCTGAGTTCAACTTATTACACTGTTCACTTGTTCCTTGACCAACCCCCGAATGGTGTAAGACCTCTCCAGAAGCTTCTGAGATGAAGGCCTTCCCCAAGGTTCAGGGACCTTTCCTGGCACATGGCCCCTCAGCACCTCTTTTATTTCTTGCCACACCCTTTAGTGATGTCTTGAGGTCATCAGGCTACTTTGTTCAGGTTCAAGAGTTTGAGCACTTACTTGTCCAGGGCTCTGTGCTGGGTGCCAGACATTACCCAGGCTAGCTCTTTCCTAAGCATAACACTCATGGTGTACAAATCAATTCTTAGTGATCAGTACTTGTTATCAATAAATAAACATTTGAAGCTTCAGAAACAGCCCTTTATGTAAACCTAGAGATAGCATCTGTAGGTGCATGAGCAAATCTGCCATAAAATCCAAATAGGAAGATAGTTTATGCCCAAGGGTAGGATTGGGTAAAGCATCTAGAGGCCCAGCAACATTTGCACCCCAGGACTGAGCTGGTCTGTTGGCAATAGCACTGCCAGGCTTGTTGTGTGGCTGCCAAGATGACATGACTGCACATGCTGGGCATAAGGGAGGGACAGTCAAGGGGCTGGTTACCATGATCTGAGCTTTCTAAAAGGAATCTACAACAAAGCTGGAAGCTCAGCTGTTAAATCCTCGGAAGTGATTTCCATCTTGATGGAAGTTAGTACGCATCCCGAGACATCACTGCCAAGCAAACTGTTAGTTTACTCCACAAAAGTTTGTTAAGCACCTGCTATATGCAAGGTATCATATTAGGATTGGTGGGTCAATCTTTCTCTAGAATTGGAAAGGCTAATACACACAAGCACACCATAAATCTCCTATCCTTTGCTCCACTTCCCAAGAGTGGACATGGTCTCAGAACCCATCTCAAACTAGGGCTCCAGGCAGTCACCACTAACAAATCAAGTTGACATGTCATACTAAACCTGTGGCCATCTTGGAGTTGGAACATGGCTGACCAGTAGTCTATGGAAACAGTAAGACAAAAGCCAAGCAGTGATCAGCTATTTGAAAATGAAGTGGGATTTTGTTTTTCCTACTTGTAGTATGGGGGATTGAGCCCAGGGGTGCTCTACCACTGAGCTACACCCCTAGCTAATTTGCCCAGACTGGCCTTGAATTTACAATCATGCCACCTCCACTTCCCAAGCAGCTGGGATTGCACACATGCACCACTGTGCCAAGTCTAAATGGTGTGATTTTGAAAGAGCCCCACAGCCAGTTACAGTGGTACACATGTGTAATCCCAGCTACTCTGGAGGCTGAAGCAGGAGGAGCACAAGTTCAAAGCCAGCCTCAGCAACTTAGTGAGACCCTGCCTCAAAATAAAAAAAAATAAAAAGGGTTGGGGATATAGCTCAGTGGTAGAGTGTCCTGGGTTCAATCCTGCAATACAAAAAGAAAGAAAGGAAAAAGAGGAAGGAAGGAAGGAAGGGAGGGAGGGAGGGAAGGCGGGTAAGAGGGAGGGAAAAAAAAAACCCACAACTGGTTGGTGTGATGATACAGGATAAACCAGAGCCTCTTGGAGACTTCCAATAAGTTAAGGGTGGTTATGAGCTCATACTCTGCTATGTGACCTTGAGCAAGCCACTTCATCCTGTCTGAGCCCCAGTTTTCTTATTCATAAAATAGAGACAATAATAATAGTGCCTACATACAGTGTTGTCATGATGAGCACGTGGGATGATGCAGTGGCTAGTATTTAGCAATGCCTGTCTTCTAGTAAATGATTTGCTTTTGTTAATTAAATACAAACTGTATTTAGATAAGGAAGAATAAAATAAATGACCCTCTTTCAACAACCTAGTAGAAGGACATACTGGACAATCAAGTTGGTAAGACAGACAACCATAAGCCCAGGTTTTAGAACTGGCGTCTTCTTGTTTCTGTTGGGAAGTGTGTTCATTGAACCCCACAGAGCTCATGACCAGGAAGTGCCCAGAATGCACAGATGTGGTTATTAGGGCCTACATTTCTTAATGGGGTTCTGCCCCACCCTGAAACAAACCCCATCAGACAGACACAAAAGTGCTGGGTGTGGTGGCACATGCCTGTAATCCCAGCAGATTGGGAGGCTGAAGCAGGAGGATCAAGGCCAGCCTCAGCAAAAGTGAGGTGCTAAGCACCTCAGTCAGACCCTGTCTCTAAAAAAAATACAAAATAGGGCTGGGATGTGGCTCAGTGGCTGAGTGTTCCTGAGTTCAATCCCTGCAACACCCCCACACACACACACACAAAGTGTAAAACAGCAGTGTGTTTTCTTTCTTCTTGCCTTTATTGGGGACTCTGGCCAATAACATAAAATATTCCAGCAGACTTGCATCCAGAAATCAATGAGAATTGCCAAATATCATACCCCTCTACTCTATTCTGCAATCTTTCGTTGGGCAATATTTACCTTTTATGTTTTTTGTTTTGCAGTGCTGGGGATTGAACCCAGGGTCTCATGCATGTTAGGCAAGCACTCTACCACCACTGAGCTACACACCAAGCCCTTTATCATTACTGTATTGTAAATACAATATAAGTCTTGTGCAGAAATTTAGGATACGCAGAGAAGAAGATAAAAAGTATTCACAACCCTACCTCTCAGGGGGAAAAAACATTGTCAACATTTGCAATCTATAAATCCAAAATTTTCAGCATTTCTAAATTTTAGAAAATATGAGATTTTTTAAGATTAAAACTTCGTGCTTAACCTCTATGCCACACACATACACATACTCTCTCTCTCTCTTTCACTAGTTTATCATTACCAGTTCAAGATCCAGTTCATCAACCAAATTGAGAAACCAGTAGAACCAACTTTCACCATGTCGCTACTTGGAACAAAAGAGGAAATGCAGAAAATTCCCATCACTCTGTGAGTACGCGGTGCCCCACAACCTGCTGTGGGGGTGGCATGCCTGTTTTTCTCACCAGGTCTGGATGGACTTTGCTTTTCAAGGATCCGGCAGACACAAGTTACTCTTCTCTTCACATTACGGCAGCTCCAAACACCCTCTCCAATATGACATTGACCCAACCTAGCCCCTTGAGACCCACCTCTGCTTACACACGTGACCCTGCTAATGCCCTGTGAGCAGAGAGGGAAGCCAGAGGTCGCCCCCTGGGGATGTGCAGTGCAGGAAGCAGATCCAGACAAGGAGCGGTGGCAAGGGAGGGAGCAGGTGTCCACAAAAAGACCCAGAATACCTTTCTGGTGAGTTCTGGAAAGCATAGCCCAGAAATAAAATCAGTATCCTTTGATTTAGCACAAATTTCCAGCCTGCAGTGCCAGTCCCCACCACACATCTGTCCTTCGCCCTGTTACACGCCTGCACACACCACCACCAGCAGCCTCCCTGTGCCTCACTTAGAAACTCCCCAGCTTCACCAGCCAGAAAATAAATGCACAAAGCGTTTTGTTTTGTTTTTGTTTTTTTCTGGCATCTTGACTATGGGTGTGGACTCCCCTGAGAAGTGACAGTAGCCCTCACCCCCTCCAGGGATGGTCCTCAGCTTGCTGAAGATTGGCCCAAGATTCAGGTCTCTGGTGGGCACACTGATTCAGTCATTCAGCAAGCACTTGGTGTTCTGCAGTGGAGGAAGAGAGGAAGCTGACAGCCGAGCAGGATGGGGTGGGGGGATTCCCACGTATACACAACAAACCACACGAAGAGCTAGGATGAGCCACACCACGGAAGCCTCCATCCATCTGCATCACCCGAAATCCAGCATTACTTCTGCACTGTATATTGTCTCTCCCCCAGGGGGTTGTTCTCAATGGTGTAAAGAGCATCTAGCTGCTCTGTCAATGTTGGGAGATCTTAATGTCTTGGAGATTAGTGAGTAAAGCTGCTAATGATGCCTCAAAGTCTGCATCTAAATCTTGCTCTAAATTGGCGCACCTTTTATCTATTTGGTTTTGCTATTACTGTTATGCTTTGTTGCTTTAATAGATGTTTCCATTTGCATGGGGAGAGGGGAACATTGCTGGGGAGAGAAGAATATGGTGTGGGTGTCTGCATTAATCACCCACAGAGAGCTGCACTGTCCAGAGACCACTGCTGAAGCCACACTGTCTCCCCAGGCTTCTTCCTTTCAAGCTACAGAAAGTTAACTAGATTCGTGGTAGCAGGACATCTCAGAAACTTTTTAATATGTTAATTCAGAGAATAATATGGTTTTCCCAACTGTGCTGTCTGGAAAGCCCTTTTTATCCTGCCTGCCCATTGCCACCTCCATTAAGCCGCAAGTCCCTCAGGCCACTTGACGCATCCTGAATGTGCCCAAGCATCATTTCACTGTTACAACTAAACTAACAGTCTGGTTTCCCTTGCATCTTCAGGGGTGAAGGAATTATTAGTAATAAAACCTATTCCTTTCTTATCACATTGGATTTGGACATTGGTGAGCTGATCATGATCAAGTTCAAGTGGGAAAACAGCGCTGTGTGGGCCAATGTCTGGAACACAGTCCAGACCATCATTCCATGGGGCACAGAGCCCCGCTACGCAGGCCTTGTTCTGAAGACCATCAGAGTCAAAGCCGGAGAAACCCAGCAAAGGTGAGGACCAATGCTACCTCCTTGTAACTAACGTATTTAGCACCCACATGTGCCAGGCAGTTTCGAAGTTCAGGAGCACCTTTACTGAATGCAGTGGGCATTGTGATGCCTGATGACAGAGTGTGGATACTAAGGAAGGTGAAATATCATCCCAAGGTCACACAGCCACAGCTGGAAGAGGAAGGATTTGCACTGAGGTCTTCTGACTGCTTATCCAACCTCTTCCTGATACCCATGGTTACCAGCTACCTCCCTTTGGAGTTTGAAAAACCTTCTCACCAGCCTGGGGTTTCTCAAACTTCATTGTCCAGATGAATCACCAGGTGAAGTCAGTGTTGCTGGCCTAAGGTGCTGCTAGTACATACAACATTTTTTGTTTGTTGTTGACCTAGAAAAACGTTTTCAACAATTGCAATTTAGCTCTCTCTCTCTCCTCTCTCTCTCTCTCTCTCTCTCTCTCTCTCTCTCTCTGGTGATGCCTTTCAAATCTTAGATGCCAAAGAATCACTGGGAAGCTTATTAAATATGCACAATTCCTGGACCTACCTTCAGGGCTTCTGACTCACTGTGGTCTTGGGAAGTACACAGATTGCATTTTTTTTTTTTTTTTTAAGAACCCTAAGAAATTCTAATGGGAACAAATAGACTACCCTTAAGAAATGCAGCCCATGTGATTTATCATCTCTCCTGGCCCCAAAATCCCCACAGACAAAAAGGGAGTGGGGAGTAAAGAAAAGGAAGGGTGGTCCAGCTGCTCCTACAGCCTTCTTAGCGGAGGAAAGAGAAGCCCAACACATTTTGCCATGGCAACCATGCTTTCTGTATTCTCTGTGACAGGACAATTCTGTGCTTCCCCAGGCCCTTCCCCATCTCTGCCCTTCTGTATCTGAGAAACTTGTCTCTTCTCTCCTGCTTCCCTTTGTTGGGAAGCCCATTTCTCTCTTTGGCTTGTCTTTAGTGGAGATGGAAAACAGACTTCTAACCTCTGCACTCCACACCTCCCTCAGCCTCGGGTTTCACTGCCAGGAGCCGGCACATGGCAGATTTATGCCCCTTGGGTCCCTTATACAACCGCATTCTGAGATTTTATCTCCCTGGGATGCAAAATCCTGGCAATTACTAAGAGCATACTCTATGGTCTGCCAACAGATTTCTCCACATGATCAATCTGAGAAAATTAAACTGCTTCTCTTATACACTTAACTGTTCTTGCATGATGCTTTGGCCCTTTGGAGCAACACTACTTCTGAGTGTTGGCTCTCCCTACATTCTCTTAACCAGAGAGTCATTCCTCTCTTTTGGTGGCTGTTCACCATGGTAATTCTGAGTGCCTTGCCCTGCCATCTGCACTGGGGCACAACCCTGGGGAACTGAAGAAGGAAAGAGAGGAGGGAAGAGGCTGGCACCTAGAGAACAGCCTCAGCATGGTGCTCCTTGACATTAATCCCACATAGCCTTCCCGAAGGCCCTGACTATAGCACTGGCTATACAGACTAGGATCCTGAGGCCCACAGAAGTCACACAGCCTGACATGTTGAAAACAGTTGTTCCAGCCCAGATGTGCCTCAGGTTTGTCTGATTTATTGTCCGTTTGTCACCTGTGCACTGTTTCTAACAGCGACCTCCTCCATTAGTCTTGACCAAATTAATCTGACTTTCCTTACTCTAATTTAGCAGAGATGTGATTTTGGACATTAATATATAGGTTCACCAAACCCTTGGGCTTGTAGGAGGTACATACTTGAAAGGGGAGGGGTCCCAGGACTATGGGTGCTCTAGTTTTTCAAGCTATAATACTTAGTGCCTTTTATGTGTCTACACAACATCAGATGCCATTGGGGACATTCCTAAAAAAAAAAAAAAAAATACACACACACACACAAACACACACACACACACACATACATACATAGATACAAATTGTGACTCTTGGCATGAAGAAACTCCAGGACCAATTAATTAGGAAAACAAGATGACTTATTTTTACTAATGTTGTGCTCTATCCCAGGGCTTCTTAAACTTCAATGTGCATACAAATTATCTGGAAATTATGTCTAAATGTAGGTTCTGCCTCAGTGGGTCCGGCTGGGTCCTGACAGTTTGATTTCTAACAGTTCTCAGGAGATGCTGCTGCTGCTGCTGCTGCTAGTGATGGTGGTCAGTGGACCACACTTTGAATAGCAAGAGTCTAGCACTGCATAACCTAGGAAGTCTAAAAAGAAAGACAGTTCAGGTTGGTGCTTTTGGAGCTGTGCTGTAAGAGGCTTTAAGGCCAAGAGGCACTTCCAGGAGACAGGCAACGAACCAAGAGATATGATAGGCAGAATCAAAAAGTGTCTGCATCAGCCTATCCTAAACTGAAATTTTTACCTCACTGCTTACCACTGATATAGCCCCAAATAATAACTTCACACTTCTTTAAGACTCAGTTCTTTGGTAATAAATGAGAAGGATATAAAGTGTGTCCCATGAAACTAATAGCAACTACCAATTTTTTAATGCCTTTTGCAAACTAAAATTTAGAGTCAGGACACAAACATTAAGCCCTATACTCTTAATCACTCTACTAACTGCAAGGGGAAAAAAAAAAATAAGTTGGTTAAGTAACTTGCTCAGAGCCTGCATCGGAGAAAGTTTTTCCCCAAAAGCACAACCAGGGATGGATGAGCAAGGTTATGTAGTAGGCTGAAGAGAAAGATCAGAAAGTGTTGGCTCTACAGCAAGATGTAAGTAATTGCTTGAACATCATGAGAAAAATGTTCAATTTCCACAGTAATCATATCAATGCAAAGCAAAAAAAAAAAAAAATCAATGAAATTATCAGTGGTCACCCATAAATTTGGCAGGAATTAGAAGAGGGATAACATCCAGAATTGATGAAAGTATACAAAAACAGGAATTCTCAAAAACGATTAATGGAAGTTCACATTACAAAAGTTTTGCAGGGAAATTTCATTCAACTAATGTTCAGTGAGCACCTGCCTTACGCTAGGCGCTGTAACGGGCAGCAAGCACATTGCAGGCAGCATAACTAAGTCCTTGGTCTTGTGGAGCTTACATTATCAAAATCTTAAATAGGTATAATACCCCAGATTGCACTTCTAGGTGTCTATTTGTAGTATTTTCACACATAACAAAAATGTACACTAGAACATATGCATACAAAACAAAGTTTGTTGCAGTGCTATTTGTAAATATTGAGAAAATATCAATGCCCATCAATAGGAAAAAACTTAAAACCTTGCAGTATTTCCATACAATTGAATGTTATGCAGCAGCTAGAAGGAGGAGGAGGAGGAGGAGGAGGAGGAGGAGAGGAGGAAGAGGAGGAGGAAATAGACTTATATGTAAGATAGGTACAGGTCTCTGAGTATATTATGTGATGACAAGGAAAAGTTGCAAAAGATATAAGCAGTATAATCCCACTTCTATTTTTAAAACTCTACATTTGCATGTGAATATTGATATATATATATATACATATATGTCTATAAAGACCTAAACCAGACCATGAAAGTAAGGAGGACAGTGGTGTTCGTGAAAGGTGAAGGTGAAGAGGGTCTTTAATATTTGACATCATATATTTCTCTACAACTTTGATTTTTCAGGAATGCATTCATAAATCACTCGTCTCACCCTTTTAGTTTAAAGAGTCTGATTTAGTAAATATTTGACCTCAAATG
Organism: Tamias sibiricus; assembly: GCA_025594165.1. NCBI lineage: Eukaryota > Metazoa > Chordata > Mammalia > Rodentia > Sciuridae > Tamias > Tamias sibiricus. Next base: position 112,723,776 of record CM046659.1, read on the forward strand.
AAATCCAAAGAAAAAGTAAGCCATAAACTAGAATTCTCTATGACTACTGATTAGATAGATATTTAGATAGATTGATAGATGATTGATAGATAGATAGATGGATGGATAGATGATATATACAATTGAAGTTAATACAAAATGGCATCCTCGGGCCAACATAGTGGTTAAAGCAGGCCAGCAGTTGATATCCAAGACAGACCCAAAACACATGTCCAGTTCTCTTTAGTGGAACAGCTTCTTCACCAATAAGAGGAAGGGGCAGAGTGACAGTGCTGAGCTAGGCAGAGGCTGATGGTACAGGCTGATGACAGTGGCCTCACACCAAGGACCTTTAAGAATGGTGTGAATAAACTGAATCATGTCCAAAGAAGGACAGCTGGGAGTTAAGCCTGCCTTTGGAGCAATCCTTGAGGAACCATGACTGTTTGCCCTGGAGTCAGGGCAAAGCAGTGAAAGAAACAGCAGTCACCCTCAAGCCTTTGAGGAGCTGCTACAAAGGAGAACAAAGGAAGGCTGCCCCTAAGGCTTTCAGAATCAAGATCACCCCAGTGCAGAGTCCTGGGAAGCTTTCACTGATTGCTTTCACTGACTTGGGTTTTGTGTCTCTCTGAAGTTATGAAAATATCTTCAGACATAGGGAACTAGTAGAAGAAAGTACATCACATGCATTACACAACTTGAGCAGCATTTGATAAAGGAGGAAACACTTCAATGAGCACCATCTAAAACTTAATGCTGTTTGTTTTATGTTTTCTATTCAGAATGACATTTTGCATAGAAAATACAGATGATCCACAACTTCACCCAACGCAGGAGAAAACCTTTGTGAAGTGCGAAGTAAACTCTAAAAAATCAAAGCGAAAGATCAGATGAGTTTGATGAAACCCAGTGTAAACAATAAATGAATCTGATTCCTTATCTGGATTGGTCGCCTTATTTTGAAACCAAAATTACATGAAGAATCTTGCATAAATCTAAATAAAGCTGAGATCTAAAGGGGGGCATGTTTCCCTACTATAAACAGAGCTTTTAAAACTATATTATACAACTATTTTCAAGCATTAGTACAACTAAAATTCTCCCAATTTTATATCTACTTAAATGCTAATATATGCAAATAAGTACAAATGTAAGAGCATTTTGGACCTGTTATTCGAATTTACAACTTTCTAATTAAGTCAACTTTCCAATATTTCCTTGCAAGTTTATTCTGATCTGTTTTTGAACCAGGCTGGAAAAATACTTCTTTGTTACATAACTAGCATTTCAATAAAGTAAAATTCTAATTAATCACTAGCTGTGTATAACACACACACACTCTTGAAGACTAGATACAGCTCACCAAGAAAAAAAATTCTAATTAAACGAATAGACACATCATAAAAATCACACAATTATTCCACTGAATCAAACACACAGAAGTAGAATGCTACTAAAACTGCTAGTGATAAGAGTGAAAATTGGACAGTTGGCCATTTAAATTATTAAGGTACTAATTAAATAAATATAATTCTCCTCTTTTTATGTACTCTAAAAAATTTATTGGTGCATTCAATCATACATAACAGTTGAATTTATTATGCCATATTTATACATGCACGTAATTCAATCTCCTTCCCATCCACTTATTCTACTGATCTTCCTTCTATTATTTTTTACCATTTTAATTTTTTAATTTGTTTTAATTAGTTATACATGACAGTAGAATGCATTTATTCACTTTGATATATCATACATAGATGGGATATAACTTCTTATTTTTCTGATTGTACATATTATAGAATCATATTGGTCATGCAGTCACATATGTACATAAAGTAATAATGTCTGTTTCATTCTACTATCTTTCCTATCTTCCCTACCCTCCCTTCGCTTCCCTCTACCTAATCTAAGGTAATGCTATTCTAGTGTCCCCTGCCTTGTTGTGAATTATCACCTGCATATTAGAAAAAACATTTGGCCTTTGGTTTTTAGGCACTGGCATATTTCACTTAGCATGTTATTCTCCAATTCCATCCAATTAATGGCAAATGCCATAATTTCATTCTTCTTTAAAGCTGAGTAATATTCCATTGAATGTATATAGCACCTTTTCCTTCTCCATTCATCTATTGAAGGACATCTAGGTTGGTTCCATAGTTTAGCTATTGTGAATTGAGCTGCTATAAACATTGGCATGGCTGCATTACTGTAGTATGCTGATTTTAAGTCCTTTGGGTATAGACCGAGGAGTGGGTAGCTGGGTCAAATGGTGGTTCCATTCCTCATTTTCCAAGGATTCTTCATACTGCTTTCTATATTGGTTGCATCAATTTGTAGTCCCACCCACAATGTATGAGTGTGACTTTTTCCCCACATTCTTGCCAACATTTATTGTTGTTTGTATTCTTAATAGCTGCCCTTCTGACTGGAGTGAGATGAAATCTTAGTGTAGTTTTGATTTGCATTTCTCTAATTGCTAGAGATGTTGAACACTTTTTCATATATTTGTTGATCAATTGTATTTCTTCTAAAAGTGAAGTGTCTGTTCAGTTCCTTAGCCTATTTATTGATTAGGTTATTTGCTTTTTTGGTGTTAAGTTATTTTAGTTCTTCATATATCCTCGAGATTAATGCTTTATCAGAGGTTCATGTGGTAAAGATTTTTTCCCGATCTGTAGGCTCTCTCTTCACATTATTGAGTGTTTCCTTTACTGAGAAGAAGCTTTTTAATTTGAATCCATCCCATTTATTGATTCTTGATTTTACTTCTTGTACTTTAAGAGTCTTGTTAAGGAACTCAGATCCCAGGCCAACGTGGTGAAGATTTGGGCCTACTTTTTCTTCTATTAGGTGCAGGGTCTCTGTTCTAGCACCTAAGTCTTTGATCCACTTTGAGTTGATTTTTGTGCAGGGTGAGAAATAGAGGTTTGATTTCATTTTACTATATATGGATTTCCAGTTTTGCCAGCACCATTTGTTGAATAGGCTATCTTTTCACCAGTGAATGTTTTTGGCACCTACTGATATTCCTTCTATCATTTTTTTTAGAAAATTAGTGCATTATCATTGAATATATGAGTGCTATATTTGTATATTGACATAGATTCCACTCCTTGTTGCCGCCTGAAGCGCTTGGGCTCCTACAACTCCTGTGTACTTCCCCTCCCTTTCCCTGATCCCCTTCTTCTATTCTATTGGTCTCCCTGCTATTTTCATGAGATCCCCCTTTTTTAAGCCCCCCACCCACACACGCACACCATTTCCCTAGTTTCTGCATATGAGAGAACACATCTGATCTTGGGCTTCCCGAGTGTGACTTACTTCACTCAGCAAGATGTTCTCTAGTTTCATCCATTTACCAGCAAATGAAATACCTTGAGTGTTCTTTATGGCTGAGTAAAACTCCATTGTACATATATACCCCATTTTCTTAATCAATTTGTCTGCTGATGGGCACTTGGGCTGGTTCTATAACTTGGCTATTGTGAACAATTCTCCTTTTTTACTATTGCTTACCAAAAAAAATCTAATGGAAAATTGGAAATACCTCAATGGCTATGGATTTAATGCATGTATCTCCCAAGATTCATCCACTGAAGCCTAAATCCTCAATATGGTGGTATTTGGAGGTAGGGCCTTTGGGGAATGATTAGTCACCAGAGCAGAACCTACGGGAATGGGATTAGTGGCCTGAAAGGGGACAAAGAGAAGGTGTCATCCTCAAGCCAGTATGAGGCCCTCACCAGATATCAGATCTGCCTGCACCTTGGTCCTAGACGTCTAGAATCAAGAATTGTGAAAGCCGGGCACGGTGGCGCATGCCTGTAATCCCAGCACTTGGGAGGCTGAGGCAGGAGGATCGCAAGTTCAAAGCCAGCCTCAACAATGACGAGGCACTTAGCAACTCAGTGAGACCCTGTCTCTAATAAAATACAAAAAAGGGCTGGGGACGTGGCCCGGTGGTCAAGTACCCCTAAGTTCAATCCCTGGTACCAAAAAAAAAAAAAAAAAAAAGAATTGTGAAAAAGAAATATTTAAGCTACCCAGTCTGTGATCATTTGCCACAGGCCTGAACTAAGACAGAGTTAAGTATCAAATCTCAAACTGTCCAACAATTGAAATATGTTTTAAAAAGCAAATTCCATCACAAAGTACATGACAGAAATGGATGTAAATGTGGTTACCAGTTGGATATGTGTTTCAAGTAATTCCGAGAGGAGGAGCACACTAGACACATTGAAAAACCTAACCTGGTCTGCACAAAGACTCAGCTCTACATGGCTCATAATTCACACTATCTTCAGAGCAAGGTAAACCAGGGCTCATGAAAACAAAAATCCTGAAGAGACTTCTGCTTCTGACTTAATCAATTTTAAATTATCCTGCATCCCTGGTACCAAAAAAAAAAAAAAAAAAAAGAATTGTGAAAAAGAAATATTTAAGCTACCCAGTCTGTGATCATTTGCCACAGCAGCCTGAACTAAGACAGAGTTAAGTATCAAATCTCAAACTGTCCAACAATTGAAATATGTTTTAAAAAGCAAATTCCATCACAAAGTACATGACAGAAATGGATGTAAATGTGGTTACCAGTTGGATATGTGTTTCAAGTAATTCCGAGAGGAGGAGCACACTAGACACATTGAAAAACCTAACCTGGTCTGCACAAAGACTCAGCTCTACATGGCTCATAATTCACACTATCTTCAGAGCAAGGTAAACCAGGGCTCATGAAAACAAAAATCCTGAAGAGCCTTCTGCTTCTGACTTAATCAATTTTAAATTATCCTGCATGATTTATTTTTATTTCCCCTTGAAAGACCCACAAAAGTAAAGGGCATGGGGTGGGGAAATAGGGAAGAAGAATAGCTGAGTCAATGTTTAAAATGAACCATTCTGCCCTGAATGTCAATCTTGCCTTCAGAAGGATTTGACCCCACTTTTGGGTAAAATGTGCATTCTAATATCTAGAATTAATAGATATTACAAATAAACAGCTTTTCCATTATATCTAAAAAAAACTAAGCTTTGCCGGGCGTGGTGGCGCACACCTGTAATCCCAGCACTTGGGAGGCTGAGGCAGGAGGATCGCGAGTTCAAAGCCAGCCACAGCAATGGCGAGGCACTTAGCAACTCAGTGAGACCCTGTCTCTAATAAAATACAAAAAAAGGGCTGGGGATGTGGCCCAGTGGTCGAGTGCCCCTGAGTTCAATCCCCGGTACCCAAAAAAAAAAAAACTAAGCTTTATAGTAAAACCAACTTGCATTGGATTGGCATATTTTATCATTAACGATTCAGAAGGAATTTAAAATAGCACTTTAAAAAAACAAAATGAAAACACTCTTTGCTATGTCCTATGGAGTCAGGGCATAGGGAGACATGTATGAGAATATTTATATGATGCTTGAGACCATCACAAACAGAAAGAGCCCAAAGGTTTACCAATGTGAAGCATAAATGAACTATGATATATTTGTATTGATAGAATGCTATGCAGCTGTGAAAAAGATGAGTCAAAGCTATACACACAGAAGGGCTGGGACTCATACAAGGTGGGAAGGCAGCTAGTGTGCAGCATCGAAGGAGACATGCCTGGATTTTGCATTTGCACAGACACAATAAATGCATATAGCATGATACAAATGAAACTGTACTATTAGGGATAGATACACAGGTGGTAAAACTCTAAGCAAAAGCAATAGTATCAGGGGCTGGGGTTGTGGCTCAGCAGTAGAGCGCTTGCCTAGCATGTGCACGACCCGGGTTCGATCCTCAGCACCACGTAAACATAAATGCATTGCATTGTGTACAACTAAAGCAAATAAATAAATATTAAAAAAAAAAGCAATAGTATCATCACCATGAAAGTGAGGCTACAGCAACTCAAGGCAGGAGGTAGGGCACACCAGAGCTCCAGGTACCAGCGACACTCTATTTTCTTACTCTGGATGGTTGGTGGCACAGCTGTTCATTTTTATAACCAGTCTATAAACCATACATATACACTTTGTGCACTTTGGGTATAAATGTTACATTCCACACTATAAAAAAAAAGGAGGAAATAAAGAGCACCGTTAAACAAACACGTTTCTACTCCAGCGTGATGTGTTTCAATATTAATGCAGTTTCACAGGAAATATAATTAGAAATTATTTCATGTTTAGTAAGAAAATTTTGAAGTGACATCGTACATCATACCATTTGGGGCAGAGAATTCCATGAGCGACCAACATGACAAGTGGTTTTAGTGGAACATTTGAAACTCCTCTTGGCCTGTCCAAATCCAGTTGCCAGGGCCGATGTCAGTGGATTATTTTCACTTGGGGAGATGCGTTCATCCGCACCACATTTTCTGAAGTACATTTGAGTAGGAAAGTCAAATAGGGAAACTGAATAATGCAGCCACATCTGTTCATTGCACAGGCAAAACGCTGGCTCACGCACTGATTATACACACCTCTCTCCAAAGAATCTGCATTTATCAGCCCACTCAGGGAAGAGAACACTGGCATGTTGCCTTTCAGGCAAAAGCTTGTTTGTACTTCTCCTTGTCAGAGACACAGGGAAAGAAACGGAGCGTCAGCGACACTGCAGCTGGTCTTTGAGGTGAGTAAGCAATAGAGAAGGGAACAGCCTTCCACTCAACATTTAGAGGACTGCACTTCCCTACCCCACGAAGCTCAGTCTTCCGGGCTCACCTGGAGTAATGCTGGCTGCAAATATTGCAAAAGTTTTGATGGCATTACTCATCTGCGGAGTGGCAAAGCAAGAAGCAAAGCCACCCAGCACCTTGCTTGTTCTCCCACAGAAGTGGATTAAAGGCAAGTCAAATAGAGGAGAAACATACAGACAAGTCAGAGGAAGACTACAGGCAGTCAATTCCAAAAGCCGCCATCCACCTGCTAACCTTTTCTAATAACACATACTTCGACTAGAATCCCAGTGACCAGTATGTGATTAACTTCCCTCAGCACCTCTTCCTTCCCATCGCTGACTCTTCTCATTCTTCCTTCCTTCCCCATCTCCTGCAGATTCCGTCCTCACTGCCTAATTGGATGCTATTTATCTACCCAGGCCTGGTTATTTTCACCAGTTATTTCCTGGCCCAGCCCAGCCCACAGGGATGTTTCTCTTCTCTGAGCCCCTACTGCAACATAAATGATGCTGCCTGGGCCCTTGGGAATCAGTGACCTGATGATTCTCCTGCCTCCCTGCTAGCCTCCTCCTACCCTGCCTCTCTCATGGCCAGTTCATCAAAACTCCTTCATGTTCCTTGATTACATGTTTAGTTTGCAAATATGTCTATCACAAAATAATTTTCTAGAAGCTCCCAGCTCTCTTCCTGCCACATAAGTTAGTATCAGAATAACCACAGGGCCTTTCAAACAGTGCCTTTCTAACCATGTGGAGACCTTGTTCAATGACATTTCTGACTTTTTAGGTCTGGGGTGGAGCCTAAGGTCCTGCATTTCTAACAAGCCCCCAGGCAATGACATTGCTGCTGGTCACCAGGGTACACACTGCATAGCAGGAATGTAGACCAGTGTTTCCAAGCCTTCCCTGAAAATATGCATCATCTGGGCACTGATGAAAATATAGCTTCTGGGCTGGGGCTGGGGCTCAGTGGTAGAGAGCTTGCCTAGCATGTGTGAGGCACTGGGTTCGATTCTCGGCACCACATACAAATAAATAAAATAAGGGTCTATCAACAACTAAAAAATATATATTAAAAAAAAAAAAAAAGAAGCCGGACGCGGTGGCGCACGCCTGTAATCCCAGCACTTTGGGAGGCTGAGGTAGGAGGATCACGAGTTCAAAGCCAGCCTCAGCAATGGCCAGACACTTAGTAACTCAGTGAGACCCTGCTTCTAATAAAATACAAAAAAGGGCTGGGGATGTGGCCCAGTGGTCAAGTGCCCATGAGTTCAATCCCCAGTACCAAAAAAAAAAAAAAAAAAAAAAAAAAAAAAAAAAAAAAAAGAAAGAAAGAAAATACAGCTTCCCAGACCCCTCCCCTGGGAGATTCTAATTCCTTGGGTCCAGGACAGATTTCAGAAATTTTTATTTCTAACACATATCCTGGGTAATTATCATCAGAAAATTGTAGGTAAAGTTCTTTCAAAGGAACACAACACCTGTGCCTAAGCACCTCCGGTGAAGGGAGGGCTCCCTTTTCCATACCTCCCCTGCTGGCTTTCTTCCCTAGAAGCCATAGGGAGCAAATCAAGTGCTTCAAACATCTAAAGATGGCCTGCATCAGACTTCAAAATCCTTAAGGAAGGAAGCGGAAACATGTTCTTGAGTTTCCTTTGTGTGGTTGTTTGAATTCCTCATTTTAAAGATGTTTTACAAAAGCATAAAAGCAACCTGCAGAACAAAGCAAAGATGTCTATAGAGGAAGCTGGTCCTCACACCAGTGATCTCAAGTAGGGAGCGATAACAGCCTGTTGATGTTACCCCTTTAAACACCTGCACACACTTAGACACACTTCAGGCTTTCATCACCAAAGTTGAAGCGTAGAATATAGATTATTCTGTAACTTGTGTTTTTCTTAAATTAACAATAAATCATATTGGGTCAGGAGACAGAGATCCTTTTTCTAATTTCCTGTTGCTCATAAATAGATTATTTCTATATAAATAGAATTATACATGCTGCAGGGATTGGTGTAACCTTCTTTCTACTCTCATTTGCTTGGGCCAGTGTCCTCTGCCCTCCGTGTTAACAACATGTCACTCTGAAAGGTTTCTATAGCCACATACGTGAACACACATACACTTGCATAGAGAAAAGAATTGTCATTGTTTTACAAACATGGAATTTCATTATATGGCCATGCATTGCTCTACCACAGAGACATGTTCTAAGAAAGGCATTGTTAGCTTGCTTCACCGTCAAATGAGCATCCTAGACTAGCACAATGGGTGAGGTCAGTCACTCCACTGACACAGCATCCTGTTTTACAGTAAACTTTTTTTTTTAATAAGTAGAAGTATATTCTAAAGTAATGATAAAATCAGTGTATTAAATACATAAACCAGCAATTATAGCCATTTATTATCATTATCAAGAATTATCAACTGCCCATAATTGTATGGGCTATACTTTTACACAACTGGCAGTATAGTAGGTTTGTTTACACCAGCATTGCTGAAAACACAGGAGTAAAGTGTTGCACTATGAAGCTACAACATCTACAACATCTCTAGGTTATGGGAATTTTTCAGCTCCATTATAACCTTCTGGGACCATTGTCATATATACGGTATATCATTGATGAAATGTTATGTGGTACATGACTATACATTCTTTTTAGCAAACTGACTTTCTAACTCAACAATACTTCCTGCAATCTACATCCTGAGCTGACATTGTAGGTCAATTGGTGTAGCTCTCATCATTCTTCATGACTGCATAATATTCTACATTATGGAGATTATCTTAATGCTTGCCATTATTCTTACACTGTTGTGCCTTCACTTGGCTCCAGATATTTTCCCCTCTGAAAAAATGCTAAATTCAATAACTTTATACATATATCCTTTGATAAACCCATTTGTGGGAAAATTTTAGAATTACTAGGTCAAATTATATATATGTATAGATTAAATAGATGTTGCCACATTGCTTTCCTAAAACACTGAAACAATTTGCAGTTCCATCAGCAATGTGTGAGCACCTATTCTGCACTCCCTCCTTCCTTCCAAGGCAGAAATAATTATTGCTTATTTTAGTTTTTGCCAGACCAATGGGTGTGAGTGAGGACCTCATCGTTACTTTTCATTTCCCTGCCTACTGCTGAGTTTGAATCTTCCCATATGTTTATTGGCTTTGCTTTTATTGTGAGTTACTTGTTAAAATCTCATTTTCTTTTTAATACTTGTCTTTTTCCTTGTTGATTTGTAAGAACTACATATTTTCTGAAATACACAAATTTTTTTATCTTCCACCTTCTTTGTAAACATTTTTCCAAATCTATTCCTCTATTGATTTTAATTATAGTATTCTTTGCTGTACAGTAGTTGGAATCTTTTGAGGTCAAAAAAGTCTAATATCTCTACTATGTATTTCCTGATTTGGTTAAAGTCTCTCTCAGACTGAATGGCAAATCAGATCTTCCTCTGAGATTATTTTTCCTTTTGTCTCTTGCAGGCTTTTGTCCATCTGAAAATTATTTTTCTATATGTTATGAGACAGAATGCCAACTTTATATATGGATAAAAGTGGAACCAAGATCACTTGGGAATTAACTTTCCATGCTAAACTGAGACACTTTGATCATGAATTTAAAGTACACGTGGGGAATTATTTCTTAATTTGTCATTTTGCTCCATTGATCTCTTTATTCTAGTCACACAATTGATTTAAAAATCTTTACTCTCTTATAGAGGCCTTATTTAAAGTATAGTCAGAGTGTCTAGTCTTTCATATGGACATTAAGGTCATTTCACTCAATGCCCCTGTAATCTCTATTAATATTCTAATTGGGAGTCACATGAAATACAGAGATAAGTTCCAAGAGAACTGGCCTTTTAATTACATGAGGCCTTCTAATCTGAGAACATTATGTTTTCCATTTGTTCAGAACTTGTTTCATGTCCTTCAATAAAATTTTATACTTTTAAACATATTTTTCATTTATTCCTAAGTATTTTAATCTTTTGTCATTATTGTGAGTAAAACCATTCACTCCATTTCTATTTCATGGGGATTTTTATTAGTATAATAGAACAGTTTTATTTATTCTATATTTACCCACCTCATTAAATTATTTTATCAATTCTATTTGCTTTTTTAAAAACTAGAATTGCATGGTGTATAATCATTTCATCACCAAAATCCACAATATATTCTGATTGTTTCATTTTTCTGAACCTTACTAAGTTCACCAGACACTCCAAGACAATGTTAACTAGTAATGCCAATAGTGGACATTACTGTCTCATTTTTGATAACAACTAAAACCTTTAATGATAGGCCTTTTATTATACTTCATTTTTGTTTTGAGCTTTGAGACTTGGGGGGTTCTTCATTGCTTTTGTTTTGTTTCAGCAAGTAAACTTTATTGTATTTAAATGGTTTTCTATTTTTAATAGAAATGCCTGCCGAAACTTAGGAAATGCCTTCCTATATGTTATTTTCCTTCTTTAAGTTATTCATAATATAAGTTATATTGATAGATTTCCTGATACTGACCCACCCTTGCATTCTTGGAATAAAACCTTCTTGGGTTACAATGCGTTTATTATATCACTGGACTTTACTAAGAGTTTACTTATTTTGCCTTTACTTATCTAAGTGAACTAATTGCACATTTTTCTTGGGGAGTATCATTTTCATACTTTGATTCTACAGCTTTGATTTACGGCCTTGAATAAACTAGATAATATTGTGACAATCCTATTTTTTTTAATTACAAAAATATTCAGCTCTAAAACCACCTAATCTTTGTGCATTTGTGTGTAATAGTCTCAGAATTTCAGCTTTTACTTGTTTATTACACACACCACTTATTAAAATTTTTTGTGAAATATCTTCAAGCAAGATAGGTGCAAAGTTATATATGATCGTAATGATCAGCAAAATGAAGGAATAACATTAAAGTGCTGGAAAATCCAAAACTAACTCTGAAATTTTAATTCTTTCTGAGGTAGTTGAAGCAAATGCACACATTTATCATGGAAAATTGTAAGAGCCCTAATAAGGAGATAGCTAAGATGGCGGCTAGCTGAGAGCCATAAGAGGTGTTTCAGGTATTTTCACCTGATATTCATGCATTTATCTAAGAATCTTTCTAAGCCCATGAACACTATGTGACGCACCTGTAAGTTTGAGCTGTTGACATGTGTATACTTGTTAAGGCAAAAAGTATATAACCGGGTGAGGTTGGCTAGAGGGGGTGGTTGGAGTTGGAGAGGTTGTTGGAGCCGGAGAGAGAAGTTAGAAGAAGGAAGAATAAAGAGCCTATTCATTTCCAGTCTGCTTCCGAATTCTTTCCCGCGTTATTGTTGCTGCAGGCGGCAATAGCTAAGGCGGCAACAGAAAAAAAGATTAAGCTACAGAAATGCTAAGCAGTGCTCTGTCCAACATTAAATTCAGACGCAATCCACAAACGGGAAAAACGAAAATAAAATTAAATATTAAATAGTTCAGTTAACTGTAACAGAAACCAAGTTGGAGGTTGGTAATACTCCTCTCAATTCCTAAAGATACTCTTCGTAGGAATATATTTAAATGCTATCCTTTTAGAAAATTCATTTGGAGCAATCCTAAATCACTCCCATTCCCAGTTGAGTTGAGGTGGTTCATTCCCTGTATGGTTGACGATCACTGAACAGCCCTCGAGTTTCTTCTCTTATACCCTAAAATTCTAAATGGAATCTGAAGCACCAATAGTCTTAGCACCATTTGTTTAACAATGACTTACAGCGACATGTGAGGACCCATAAAATAGGTCCATTAATTTAGGAATATAAAGCAAAGTAAGGGGTCCAATGCACTGCAAAACAAAAAACAATTTCTAAAACAAACATTTAACAGACTGCAATAAATTATTTTGTTAAGATCTCTTTAGATTCTACTCCTTTTGGGGCTGGAATGCAACAGTAAAATTAAAAGGATCATAATAATAATTATAAATTATATCTAGGTTATTCTGAGTTTAGGTATTTTTTTTTTTTTTTTTTTAAGTACCGGCAATGTTTTTTCTCTCCAAGCAGAAGGCTTAACTTTTTTAGTCAGGGCCAGGACTAGGGTGAAGTAAGCAAAATATATAGGTCACAAGTTCCAAGGAGGCACTGGGGTGCTTGCTTACCATGCACAAGGCCCTCACTTTGATTTACAGAAATGAATTTAAAACAAAAAAACAAGGAGGTGAGGCTGTGCAAGTGTCTGCTCACTTGGGCAGCGGGGAGAGTGAGTGCCTGAAGAGCAGGGTGCTTGCACTGCCAAGCTGCCAAGCTGGCACTTGCCTCTTGAATTTTGTGTCATGGGCACCTTGCTTGCCTCTCTGTAGTCCCAGTCCTGTTTACATTCATTCCTTCATCCTATTTTCTTTTGCTTTATTTTGTTCTTTCCATAATACTAGATCCATAGAGCCAGGTACAGTGGTGCACGCCTGTAATCCCAGCAGCTCAGGAGGCTGAGGCAGGAGGATCGAGAGTTCAAAGCCAGCCTCAGCAACTTAAAGAGTCCTTAAGCAATTCAGTGAGACGCTGTCTCTAGATAAAATATAAAAAAAGGGGTAGGGATGTGGCTCAGTGTTTATGCACCCCTGGTTTTAATTTCCAATACCAAAAAATAATTGTTTCACAGAAAAGCAACAAGCAACTTTATCTTCAGTCATTCTTTTTTTTTTTTTTTTTTTGTACCGGGGATTGAACTCAGGGGCACTCGACCACTGGGTCACATCCCCAGCCCTATTTTTGTATTTTATTAGAGACAGGGTCTCGCCAAGTTGCTAAGTGCCTCGCCATTGCTGAGGCTGGCTTTGAACTCACAATCCTCCTGCCTCAGCCTCCCAAAGTGCTGGGATTACAGGCGTGCGCCACCGTACCCGGCTTATCTTCAGTCATTCTTTAATGATACTGATATCCAACCCTATGAATTGAGATTTCCTCTAAGAATACATTTTGATATAAAACATTCTCCTTTTCAGTACTTTCTAAGTAGCTTGCAGCTTCAGGTTTATGTTCTTCTGTGCTCCAAAGGCTACCCAGAAAGAATTCCTCAACTTATGAATAGGATATTCTGGTCACTTTTAAATTATTTGTGTCTATTTTTCTTGAATATGGCTACAAAAATATATCATTTCTAAATTTCCTAAGGCTATATTTGTGATTAAGCAAATAGTCTATTTAGTAATACTCTGTTGGGTAAATGAAAAAAATTCTGTTCTTAAGGGACTTAAGATTATCTACTAATCAATGAAAGTGAGTTTGTTGATTGTATTATTCTTCTATATTCTTGTTTTTTGTATTTGGATCTGATTCTGAAAAAAACACTTTAAAATCTATTTTTATCAAGTTGTATTTGCATTTATGTTGTTTAATACTCATAATTTTATTAAATACTAATTCCAATCCATAAAATGGGCCTAATGTTTGTTACATAATATTTTTATTGTGATTTTAATCTTAAATGCCTCCTTGTCTGACAATCAGTTTTGCTTTTCTTATTTTCTTTTTCATTGTACTTTCTTAGTATCTATGTCTATCATTTTATGGTCAAAAGTTCTTCATACTTTAAGTGTCTTTAAAATTTTGCTTTAAATATTTTTCTTCTAGATAGAGTATAGCTGGCTGGTTTAAATTTTTAACTCAATCTCATTTTTCCTAACTTTTAGTGGGAAAATCTAGCCCATTCACATTTAATGCAATGATTAGACTTGAACTGTCTTAATTGACTTTTCCCCTTATTTCCACCTTTTACTGGTATTTATTTTTGCAACAATCAATATTGTTTCCCCTTTCCAATTTTGTTAATGATTTCTCAGAGATTTTCATTATATTTCTAGCTACTTTCCCTTTCTCATTGCTCCTAAGCAATGGTTTAATTTATCATCAAATGAAACCAGACACTCTTTCTGGTCCTCTCTGCTTCTTCATTCCTTATAATAAATCTTAGAATACTTTCACTTCCCCCCTCCTTAGATGCACAGCCACTCACTCCCAAGATGGGAACTTTGGACCACTTCTCTCCTTCCTACCTGCCCCAACGTCACTTATTATTTTTAGCACCAGTTTTTAGAACAGATGGTGATATGATCCACTCAAGAATAGACTATAGAGGGGCTGGGGTTGTGGCTCAGTGGCAGAGCGCTCGCCTTGCACGTGCGCGGCCCGGGTTCAATCCTCAGCACCACGTAAACATAAATTCATTGCATTGTGTACAACTAAAGTAAATAAATAAATATTAAAAAAAAAATAGACTATTGCGGGGGCTGGGGTTGTGGCTCAGCAGTAGAGCACTTGCCTAGCACGTGCACGGCCCGGGTTCAATCCTCAACACCACGTAAAAATAAAGGCATGGTGTACAACTAAAACAAATAAAGATTAAAAAAAAAAAAAAGAATAGACTATTGCACAGTAAAAAGCTCAGCACAATTCATAGACTGACCAATGAGCTTTTCCAGCCTTCAAGTATCCAGCCTTCAAGTATCCATGCATCCTGATTTGGATGTAATCTTCTTTTTTATTTATTCTTTACTATTCTTCTAAGTTCTTATATTCTCCTGGCCTTCCCAACTCTTCTGGAGACTGAGTTTATATAGTCACCAAATAAAAGGAACTGAGAGCATATCCTTCTGTGCTTTTCTAGGTCATAGTAAGCCAAAGAAATTTCCACACCATCCTTTCCTCTGAGCCCAGCAGTTTTTCATCATGAAGTTCCAGTGTTGTAGGTGAGCAAATCAATGCCAGTATAAATATTTTCCCCTTTAGGAGTAATTTGATCTTCTCTGGAGAAACTTGTATGATTTCTGTTCTTTTAGTTGAGGTAGTCTATGCCTAGGAGGGTGTCTTTTTGTCATTCATCCTTCCTGGAACTCCTTGAAATGCAAGTCACTCACTCTTCATTTCAGAAACTTTTCTTTTAAGCCCCTCCTTAGGGCTCTCTTCTATCACATTTCTCATGGCCACCCTCCCCACCTTGGCCCCCCACCTCTGGATTTCTAACATCACCTGATTTTTCTTTGTAATATTTCTCTAAGACTAATTCAGGCATCAACCACTTTCTCCTTCAATTTTTTTTTTTTTGGTACTGGGGATTGACCTCAGGGGCACTCGACCACTGGGCCACATCCCCAGTGTTTTTTTGTATTTTATTAGAGACAGGGTCTCACTGCATTGCTAAGTGCCTCGCCATTGCTGAGGCTGGCTTTGAACTCACGATCCTCTTGCCTCAGCCTCCCAAGTGCTGGGATCACAGGCGTGCACCACCATGCCTGGCTTTTCTCCTTCAATTTATCTCTTGAAATTTTAGTTCAAAAACATCCTTTTTTTGGTCTTAGAAAATCAGTTCGTTAGCACTGCACTTAAATCTTTTTTTTTTTTTTTTTTCTGTTCAAAATCATCTGTGGCAGCAACTATATCTATACTGAGAGTTATGTTTGTAATTCTTCTCCCTGGCTGCTGGGCCTCCATAGGAATCTTCTTTTCTTTGTTTGCCTCTTGGGGCACTGAGATATCTTCAGTGGCCACATTCCCAAAATGGGAGAAGGAAAAGCCACCTGTTGATTATCTCAGGTGTTTTGTTACAGTAACAGAAAGCTAACACATAAGATCAATCCTAAACTTGGCAAAAGCAAAAGGATGTTCATTCTTGAACATGGCTGTCTGAGAAGAATATACTTAAAATCAGGGAACAGAGCTCATAGGCTAAATGTCCTCCGTTTTATAAGCAGTTTTTCATATGAAAACAAACTGGCATTTGAATGTCCACAACATGGAAGTTGCCTTACATACATTCTCATTTAATCCACATCACAGTCCCCCTCAGGTGGCTAAGAATATTATCCTTATTTCACAGATGAGGTACTCAGAACTTCACTTCTACTACATAGCACAGTCAATGAACCATCATTTAATTTCTTATAGAGTCTGTATGCTTATGATGCAGCCTAGCATTGCCCTCCACAACAGAAAATGTCCTTTGCATAGTAACTCCCTTGGACCCCATGTGAGAGCCAGCCATACTATGTACTTTAAGTTGCCATCCTTTCATGCAATGATGCCTGGTAACCATAACAGAGTACAAGTCATGAGTGGTGGGCACACGTGTGGAGGCACTTGGCTATGCCTCACAATTTTACCTTTGTTTTATTATAAAACAACCTCAAGAATCCTTATATTAAAAACAAGTCTCAAGATCTTAATATGGAACAGCTGAGCCCTACACATTAGGAGCTTGGCTTGCATATTCATTCTGTACATTCCCTCAGGAACTAACAAGTATCTGGGAAGTCAAACAAGCACTTTATGCTCCCATCTACCCGTCAAACTCTTTGCACTTGGGGCTCTGTATTTATGTGTATCAGTGGTCTTTCATTGTAAAATGCAGGTGTACTCATGGAGCATGTTGGGGAGAAGGTATCTGAAGTTCTCCTTCCCTCTTCCCACTCCTAAGATAATCACAGTTTGTGTGGGGTACGTCTATGGACTCTTTTTGCAATGCAAAAATGACTCTTATTTTAATTTTTTATTATGGAAATACTGAAAGACACATTAGAGAACAGAATAATGAAACCCAACACACCCATCACCCAACTTCATCAACCAACATGGGTAATGCATTGTAGATTACTTGACATCATAATTGGGTTAGTGATCTTAAAAATTATTATAAAAATGCAGTTTGCAAAAAATTCAAACCGTAAGGAAGGGCATAAAATAAAAAAGAAAATATCATGTTTCCTTCTCAAGACCTTTAATCCCAGTACTCAGAAATAACATAACAGCTTTCATGTGTCAATGTAGATACTTTCTATGAATACTATGTATTAATACTTTTTTTTTCTACTTACTGAATGTTGGACTTCTTTAAAAGTAAATACTGGGAGGAAGCTTGCATTCTTCTCCAGCAACAGGGTGTTCTACTGAAAACTATCCTTAATCCAGGAATGTGGAGAGAATGACAGCTAGTTGACTTGGAAGGTATGCAGATTTCTGCCTCTAAAGCCTGAAAGGTTTACAAAGTGGGTTGTATGCACTTGCATGTGTGCAAAATGATCTATTGGAATGTGGAAAGAGACATTGTAACTTCCATTAAATTTTATTTCATCTCGAGACAGAATTAGGGGAGGATCCAAGATGGCGGATTAGAGGAAGCCCCTCTACAGGGCTGCTCCATGCGTGGAAAGAATCCAACAAAGCAGATAAATAGCTTTTCAGTATATATATATATATAGACTGAGAATGCTCAACTCCTGGATGGTTTGAATACTGTGACCGGGGAGTGAGCAAGACAAGCTGACAGCAGTGCCTAGTGCTGTGTGGCTTCAGCAGCACCGCTCAGCCCTTACAGGCGGAAACGGAAAACAAAGCCAGAGCTGGGAGACTGCGGGAGACCGCAGGGCGACAACACCAGTTCAAATCCATACTCGGCCAGACACGACCCTCAGTAGTAAAGCTGGAGAGAAAGCTGCGCGGAGATCGGTGAACAGGCAAGGAGGAAACTGTGACTGGAAGGACCGTCAACAACCAGCGGGGAACGCATATCCGACTCCAGCGTGATGACCCCCTGTGACCCTTCAACTGAGGAAGAACACGGAGAGTAGACACCATCTGGACAGATCAATTTTCAGGGCCAGCCACACAAAGCCCCATCCCCAGCATCACTCCTCACTAACCAGGTTCGCAGACTTGACTCCACCCACAAATTCTCTGCATCAGCCAGGGCAGATCTGCAGGACAGCTAATTTAACAAGCTGAGAGAGGAAGAGAAAATGCTGCCTAATTGAGACTTGTGGGTTCGACTTTTTTTTTTTCTTTCGTTTTGTTTTGTTTTTTATTTCTTTCTTATTTTGTTCTTTCTCATTTTCTTTCCCTCTTTTCTCTCTTTTCTTCTTCCCCTCATCTTTCTTATCTACACCCTGCCCCTACATTCTCAACAGGGACGAAAACAAGTTGTATACAAGAACTAGGAATTTTAGAACTGGGGCAACTGAATAGTACATCAAAGGGGTGTTTTATATAGTCTTCTCTATATTTTTTGACTCACCCTGTCTTCTCTCTTTTGCTAATTCTTATTACCCAGACATTTTCTAATTTCTCTCAACGTTTGCATAAGCTTAGCTGAAATATACATAGGTCTTCACACTAAATTGTTCACTTCAATTCCTTTTCTCTCCCTTCTCCTATTAAACTACTTCCATAGATTTCTATTTTTACACTTCCTAAGGGGGGAGGGGAAGCAATATCCTTCCCTCCTTCCTCTGAAGCATATCACCTTTGTACCCAATATCTGAAATTATAAACCCAATTATAATCATTCAGAGTATATTGGAGACAATATCTAAATTCTCTAACTCTGTACATTGTGACCAAATTGTGATTAACTGAATATATGAATATGAATATATTCATATATAATAATAACTGAATATATGAATATATATGTCTGGTTTTAAGGTGTAAAATATATATAAGGAGAGTGGATAGCATTGTACAACAGGAGCATCATTAGGCCTTAAGGTAAAAACAAAAAAGTCAAGGTTCCACAGTGCTAAAAGAAAAGACACATAAGCAATATGAGAAAAAAAAGGAAAGAAAATGTCCCAAACAAATCAACATACCTCCTTAGCAGATTCCTTGGCAAGCACAGTAGATCTAATGTCAGAACAGGAATTCAGGAAATACTTAATCCAAATGTTTATGGAGCTCAAGGACGAATTCAAGAAGGAGGTCAGATGCAGGTAGTAAAAGATCACTTTGACAAAGAACTTCATAAACAAATACAAGAAGCAAAAGACTACTTCAACAGAGAGATAGAGGTTCCAAAGAGAAACCAAACAGAAATTCTAGAAATGAAAGAAGCAATAAACCAAATTAAATGCTCTATTGAAAACATCACCAATAGACTAGACCACCTGGAAGAAAGGACCTCAGATAATGAAGACAAAATATACAATCTGGAAAAAAATGTAGAAAACACAGCAAAAATGGTAAAAAAGAAAATCAAGAACAGAACATTCAAGAAATATGGGACAACAAAAAAGAATAAATTTAAGAGTGATTGGGGTAGAAGAAAGTGCAGCGTTCCAAGCCAAAGGAATGAGTAATGTATGCAATGAAATAATAGCAGAAAATTTTCCAAACTTGAGGAATGAATGGGAAAACCAAGTTCAAGCGGCTTACCAAACACCAAACATACAAAATCACAACAGATCCACACCAAGGCACATCATAATGAAAATGCCTAATATACTGAACAAGGAGAGAATATTAAAAGCCACAAGAGAAAGGAAGTAGATTACACATAGGGGGAACCAATTAGACTATGTTCAGATTTTTCAATCCAGACCTTAAAAGCTAGAAGATCCTGGAATAGCATATTTTAAGCTCTGAAAGAAAAGGGATGTCAACCAAGAATCTTATACCCAGAAAAATTAAGCTTTAGATTCGAAGATGAAATAAAAACCTTCCAAGACAAACAAAAGTTAAAGAGTTCACAACTTGAAAGCCAGCACTTCTGAACATCCTGGGCAAAATATTCCACGAAAAAGAAAAGAAAAATAGCAATGAAAATCAACAAAGGGAGATATTAAACTAAAGGAATTACCAACC
This sequence comes from Tamias sibiricus, assembly GCA_025594165.1. NCBI lineage: Eukaryota > Metazoa > Chordata > Mammalia > Rodentia > Sciuridae > Tamias > Tamias sibiricus. The sequence continues at coordinate 112,744,042 of CM046659.1, forward strand.
AGAGGAGAAACCAAATCAAGTTAAATACCATAAACAAATAAAAATGGATGGGAATACGAATAACATCTCAATAATAACCTTGAATGTTAATGTCCTAAATTCACCATTCAAAAGACACAGATTGTCAGACTGGATTAAAAGAAATGACCCAACAATATGCTGTCTCCAAGAAACCCATCTTATAGAAAAAGACATCAATGACTAAAGGTGAAAGGCTGGGAAAAATCTTACCACTCACATGGGCCACGGAAGCAAGCAGGGATTTCCATTCTCATATCAAATAAGGTAGACTTCAAGCCAAAGTTAATCAAAACGGACAAAGACGGATATTCCTTACTGATTAAGGGAACCATTCATCAACAAGATATAACAATTATAACTCTATATGCCCCAAATAATGGAGCACCTACATTCATCAAACAAACCCTTCTCAAGTTCAAGAGTAAAATAGATCACAACACAGTTATCCTAGGGGACTTCAACACACCTCTCTCACCACTGGATAGATCATCCAAACAAAAGCTAAATAAAGAAACTTTAGGCCTCATTAAAACAATTAATAATGTAGACCTAACGGATATATATAGAATATTTCATCCCTCAGTAAGCAAACACACTTTCTTCTCAGCAGCACATGGCTCCTTCTCCAAAATAGACCATGCCTCAAGGCAACTCTCAGCAAATATAAAAAAGTAGAGATACTACCCTGCATTCTATCAGAACATAATAGGATGAAATTGGAAATCAATGATAAAACAAAAAATAATAATAAAAAAACTACTCCAACAACTGGAAGTTAAACAACATGCTACTGAAGGAACAAGGGGTTGAAGAAGACATCAAGGAGGAGATTAAAAAAATTCCTAGTGGTAAATGAGAACATACATACATTGTATAGAAATCTCTGGGACATTATGAAGGCAGTATTTTTTTTTGTGTGTGTGTGGTACCGGGGATTGAACTCAGGGGCACTCGACCACTGGGTCACATCCCCAGACCTATTTTTGTATTTTATTAGAGACAGGGTCTCACTGAGTTGCTAAGTGCCTCGCCATTGCTGAGGCTGGCTTTGCACTCGCGATCCTCCTGCCTCAGCCTCCCAAAGTGCTGGGATTACAGGCATGCGCCACCGCGCCCGGCTATGAAGGCAGTATTAAGAGGAAAATTCATTGCACTGAGTTCATTCCTTAAAAGGAAAAAAAAAAAAAAAAAAAAACCAACAAATAAATGACTTAACATCACACCTCAAAGCACTAGAAAAAGAAGAACAGACCAACACTAAGAGAAGTAAAAGACAGGAAATAATTAAAATCAGAGCTAAATTAATGAAATTGAGACTAAAGAAACAAGTCAAAGAATTGAAAAAACTAAAAGTTGGTTTTTTGAAAAAATAAAATTGACAGACCCTTAGCGATGCTAATGAAAAGAGGAAGAGAAAAAACTCAAATCACTAACATCCGTGATGAAAAAGGAAACATCACAGCAAACACCTCAGATATACAGAAGATAATTAGAAATTACTTTGAAAACTTGTATTCTTGGGCTGGGGTTGTGGCTCAGCGGCAGAGCGCTCGCCTCGCACGTGCGCGGCCTGGGTTCGATACTCAGCACCACGTAAACATAAATGCATTGTATTGTGTACAACTAAAGTAAATAAATAATTTTAAAAAACTTGTACTCTAATAAAATAGAAAATATTGAAGACATTGACAGATTTCTAGAGTTGTATGAAGTGCCCAAACTGGAACTGGAGGATATACACAATTTAAATAGATCAATTTCAAGTGAGGAAATAGAAAACGCCATCAAAAAACTACCAGCTAGAAAAAGCCCAGGGCCTGATGGGTTTACAGCCGAGTTCTACAAGACCTTTAAAGAAGAACTAATATCATTGCTCTTCAACTTATTTCAAGAAATAGAAAAAGAGGGAGCTCTCCCAGACTCTTTCTAAAGAAGAGGCCAATATTACATTAATTCCAAAGCCAGGCAAAGATGCAGCCAAAAAGGAAAACTTCAGGCCAATATCTTTAATGGATATAGATGCAAAAATTCTCAACAAAATCCTGGCAAATCAAATACAAAAACATATCAAAAAGATAGTGCACCACGATCAAGTGGGGTTCATCCCAGGGATGCAAGGTTGGTTCAGCATTCGGAAATCAATAAACATAATACATCACATCAATAGACTTAAAGATAAAAACCATATGATCATCTCAATAGATGCAGAAAAAGCATTCAACAAAATACAACACCCCTTTATGTTCAAAACACTACAAAAACTAGGAATAACAGGAACATATCTCAACATTATAAAAGCTATTTATGCAAAGCCCCAAGCTAACATTATCTTAAATGGAGAAAAATTGAAAGCATTCCCTCTAAAAAATGGAACAAGACAGGGATGCCCCCTTTCAACACTGTTATTTAACATAGTACTTGAAACTCTGGCCAGAGCAATTAGACAGACGAAAGAAATTAAAGCGATCCAGATAGGAAAAGAAGAGCTCAAATTAGCACTATTTGCTGATGGCATGATAATATACCTAGAAGACCCAAAAAACTCTACCAGAAAACTTTTACAACTAGTAAATGAATTCAGCAAAGTAGCAGGATACAAAATCAATACCCATAAGTCAAAGGCATTTTCGTACATCAGTGACAAATCCTCTGAAAGGAAAATGATGAAAACTACCCCATTTACAATAGCATCAAAAAAAAAAAAATACCTGGGAATCAACTTAATGAAAGAGGTGAAAGACCTCTATAAAGAAAACTATAGAACACTAAAGAAAGAAATTATAGAAGACCTCAGAAGATGGAAAGACCTACCTCGTTCTTGGATAGGCAGAATTAATATTGTCAAAATGCCCATACTACCAAAAGTATTATACAGACTTAATGCAATTCCAATCAAAATCCCATTGACATTCCTCAAAGAAATAGAAAAAGCAGTCATGAAATTCATCTGGAAAAAATAAGAGACCCAGAATTGCTAAAGCAATCCTTAGCAAGAAAAGTGAAGCAGGTGGCATCACTATACCAGACTTTAAATTATACTATAGAGCAATAGTAACAAAAACAGCATGCATGGTATTGGCACCAAAACAGACGGGTAGACCAATGGTACAGAATTGAGGACACAGAGACTAATACATATAATTTCAGCTATCTTATATCAGACAAAGTCGCCAAAAATGTACAGTGGAGAAAGGATAGCCTCTTCAACAAATGGTGCTGGGAAAACTGGAAATCCATATGCAACAAAATGAAATTAAACCCTTATCTCTCACCATGCACAAGATTCAATTCAAAGTGGATCAAGGACCTAGAAATTAGACCAGACACAATACGCCTAATAGAAGAAAAAGTAAGCTCCAATTTCCAACATGTCGGATTAGGCCCCAAGTTCTTTAATAAGAATCCTGTAGCGTAAGAATTAGTATCAAGAATTAATGAATGGGATAGATTCAAACTAAAAAGCTTCTTCTCAGCAAAAGAAACAACCAGTGAGGTGAATAGAGAGCCAACTGGGAACAAATATTTAATGCATGTACATCAGACAGAGCACTAATTTCTAGAATATATAAAGAACTCAAAAAACTTAACACCAAAAAAACAAATAACCCAATCAACAAATGGGCCAAGGAACTGAATAGACACTTCTCAGAAGAAGATATACAATCAATCAACAAATACATGAAAAAAGGCTCAACTTCACTGGCAATTTGAGAGATGCAAATCAAAACTACCCTAAGATTTCATTTCACTTCAGTCAGAATGGCAGCTATTAAGAACACAAACAATAATAAATGTTGGAGAGGATGTGGGGGAAAAGGCACACTCATACATTGCTGGTGGGACTGCAAAATGGTGCAACCATTATGGAAAGCAGTATGAAGATTTCTTGGAAAACTGGGAATGGAACCACCCTATGACCCAGCCATCCCACTCCTGGGTCTATTCCCAAAGGACTTAAAAACAGCATATTACAATGACACAGCCATCTCAATGTTTATAGCAGCACAATTCACAATAGCTACATTGTGGAACCAAACTAGATGTCCCTCAGTAGATGAGTGGATTAAGAAAATGTGGTATATACACACAATGGAATTTTACTCAGCAATAAAAGAAAATAAAATAATGGCATTCGCAGGTAAATGGATGAAGTTGGAGAATATAATGCTAAGTGAAGTTAGTCAATCTCAAAAATCCAAATACCAAATGTTTTCTCTGATATAAGGAGGCAGATTCACAGTGGTGTTGGGTGTCAGGGTACATAGGAGGATTAGAGGAACACTAGAATGGTCAAAGGGGAGGGAGGGGAAAGGAGGGAGAAAAGGGGGATGGAGGGGAGAAAAAAAAAAGGTGGTATAATAAGATGGATATCATTTTCCTGTATGCATGATTGAAGACTTGAATAGTACGAATATACTTTGTATACAAACAGTGTTATGTAAAAAGAGGCTCTATATGTGTATTATGAATTGTAATGCATTCTACTATTACAAATACAACTTTGAATAAAAAAATTATTTCATCTCATTTTTTGCATATCTTAAGACATATATAGTCCTAGTGCAATAATAATTTATAAATAAACATTTTGAAATTAGGAGAGTGTACTGAAGATTTTTAAGTATGGGATGTAAGAAAAGAACATTGGAGACCATTGCCTCAAGCAGTTTTAACAGAGACACAGAAAGCAGAGATCTTGTAGTGTGAGAAAGCAGGCTAAAGGCCTGTCCTTGGAATCTCTGTGAACCATCTGTGGCTGACACATGTTGTAACAGACATGAAACTCAAAGCCCACTGAGAATTCCTTAGATAAAGAGAACCCATCCTTAACTGGGAACACTACAAAGTACCAGCCATCAAAGCAGTACTACCCAGTGTGTTCTGCAAAACCCAGACTCTTCAGGGGGAAAAGCAGTTGAAAAGTTGGGGACGCTGCACACTATAGTCAGTGTGAGGCTCATAGAACTCAAGTCAGTGGGAGTTGATCAAAAATTCAAGTAGTGTGTGGAAGGGTGTAAAGTAGAAAATAAAAGTCCTTTCCTCTCCCCAAACCCTTAATCCCAGGGCTCAGAAGTAACTGCTTTCAATATACCAATCTAGACATTTTCTATGATGTATGAAGTATGTAGTAGAGGTTCTCGGAAGTGCCTCATTAATAAATAAATAAATTAATTAATTAATTTAATTTAATTAAATACCTGGGCACAGTGATGAATGTCTGTAGTCCCAGTTGTCCCAGAGTCTGAGGGACATCACTGAAGCCCAGGAGTTCAAGACTGGGTAACATTTCCATACCACATCTCCAAACAAAACAACCGACCAATAAAAATACACAAAAACCAGTTCATGTTTAACTCAGTATTTCCATCTGACCCTAGCACCTATATCCTAACTTTACTTTTCTGAATATTTGTTCAAAAAGCCTAAGTGGAGGGTGGGAATTCCATACATGATTTAGCTAAAGAAAACATTGATCCACAAACAAAAAGAAGCTAGGGCTTCCCCATATCATTTCTAATTATAATTTCTAATATATGTCCTCTGTCTTCTCCTATCAGGAGTTAACATTTGTATTTAAATGCTCCCAAACTCAACTGTGCTTTTTCTGTTCATGCAAACCATAGTGGGTATGTTTTATATTCTATAAGCATGGTACACATTAAATTTCAAAGAAAAATTTTCTTCAGGGTTTGGGGAGGAAGGGGACATAGAATATAGAATCAGAGATACCAGAAATATGGCTGTCAGTAATATACTCTCATCTGTTCCATCCTGTGAGATCAGTTTCATTGCCTATTTACAAAGCTCACATCCTTTATTGAAAAACAAATGTTTATTGAACATCTACTATAGTTAGTTCAAGGAAATGGAAATTAATAAAGTAGTCCTATATTAGAACCAAGTGGGAAGGGACAAGCCAGGCAGAGGGAACATCATACTGAGGCCTAAAAGTGTGACCAAGCATGAGACAGTTAAAGCCTACAAATGCATTATTTCTAGAAGCTTGTGACCCAGCTCCAGCATATCTCCTCTGGGTCACGATCTTGGCTCTTCCCACTACCCGCCATGCTCAGAATGCTCAGCACCCTGAGTTTGAATGGTTGCTAACACAGACTCCTCTATATTCCAACTGTTGGTTTCTTACCTTCATTAGTCTGTGAGCTTCCTGAGAGCATGGACTGCAGTCCCCACAGGGCTGTGAGGACACATTACAGTAGGTTGTTAAGTGACTGAGAGTTGAAGTAGATACTGAGTATAGACAATTTAGCTTGACCTAAAACAAGGCAGGACTACATGGCAATGTGGCATGTGTTAGAAGAATGGATAGAATTCCACGGAGTAGCAGATAAGCAGGACACCACCTCAGTCAGCCTGGTAGATGACATATCCTGATCCCAAGTTAACAGCAGTCATGATTCAGAAGTCAGGTCTGCAAAGCTGAGGGCCTTTCACAACCTCCACTGCTGGGCCAGCACCTTCAGAAGAAATACCAACTCTGGCATCTGCCAAAGTGCATGCCAGTTCTTCAGCAAAGGAATACGATGCTAGGGGAGAAATCATTTAAAAAATAAACAAAGGGATATGAATGGCTAGGCTTATATATAATACTACCAAGAGCAAAACAGAGTTCCTTCATCCAAAGAAAAATTAGCCACTGGTGCCCAATACATAACCAATCCAATATTATTTAAAAAAAAACCCACATATTCTATTTAGGTCTCTCTTCATCCTTCAGATTTGGGCATAAGCATCAAGTTCACAAGGACACATTCAGTCCCTTACCCTTCTTACCAGGTCCTACCTTCTCCCTTCTTACCAGGTCCTACCCTTGTTTTATCAGCACTTGGATCACTGAAGACCTTCCCCTCAGCACTTATAAAATGGTTGGAATTGCACATTTATTCACATGATTATTTGATTAATGCTTATTTCACCTCCAGACTTTAAGCTTCACTGGGGCAGGGCACTGCTTCATAAATGTTATGTGCCATGTAATTTATTTTTGTCTTCTAGTAGAGACCCTGGCACAACCAAGTGCCTAAGAAATACCTGTCCAATGAATGACAGGTAACTGGCCATGCACACCGTTATACGCATTAAATCTCAAACATGTTCTCATATGATTTCATATGAGAAGGGAAAAATGGTTAATAGGCCAGTTCACTTTATCAAAGATGCTGCCTATTGGTATTTATGAAAAATGAAAATTAACCACAATCACAAAATTAAATAATGACAAATTAATCACAATGTATTAAAACCTTAATTCACAAAGACTGGAACTGTGTTTAGAAATACAAAGGTTAACTCTCACGCCCAAAAGGCAGTGTGAGGAAAGAGGATTGTAAAACATACACTTATTACCAACTAGCCTTCATTTTTCCCAAATGACTTCTAATGTGCACGTGATGGCCCAGGGGCTCGGGAGGCTGAGGCAGGAGGATCACGAGTTCAAAGCCAGCCTCAGAAAAAGCAAGGTGCTAATGAACTCAGTGAGAACCTGTCTCTAAATAAAATGCAAAATAGGGTTGGGGATGTGGCTCAGTGGTCAAGTGCCCCTGAGTTCAATTCCTGGTACCCCTCCCCCCAAAAAACAAAAACAACAAAAAAACCTCATGTGATTGAGAGCACATTTATATAAGACAACCCACCCTATCTTATTCTAAATTTCTTTACACTGACTCAAAGAAATAATTCCAAAGTATCTTTTTTAAAGACACAGTTCTACCTCCGCAGATCATTATTATTTAAACAAGAAAGAGTAGAATAATCAAGTTTACTGAAGAGTTATTTAACATTTATTCCAATGTGAGACACACAAATTTAATGTGAATAAATCTGACTACATTCCCTGACATAGTAAGCAGAAAATATTTTCCTTAAATAGTTAGCAAATCCCACAAAAAAATTAAGGGAGCAAGGAGGAACCTAATGGTCCTCTTACTAAGATTGCTGAATGACTGATAGTTTCAAAAGTTCACCCTAGCAGTCAAAATCAATTAATCATTTCTTGTAATTGGAGCAGAATATAATTAATTATGTTAGCCTGACTAGTTCAATTTCACTAAATAAAATCCTTATGAATATGTAATTATCATGAATTATGGTTATAATAAACAATAATGAATAAAGGCTATGAATTCAATTCACATTTACAACATTTTTATGGACAATTTCAAATATAAATATAGGTAGAGAAAATCCTTTAATGAATTCCCAATTACCTATTGCCCAGCTTCACCAACTATCAACTCACAACCAATCTTATTTCAATCATATCTTGACACATTAGTCAACTGCAACACTTCAATTATTGTTTTATTTCAATTATTTTAAAACAAATCTTAAATATCATATTTCACTTTTAAATATTTCAATTTGCATCTCTAACCGATAGGGGATTTTTCTAGAAAACCACAATTCGATTAAATTAGTTGTAAAACTCCTTTAAATTTTCATATTTCCCCAATGATCTCTTATTTTTTAAGTTTGTTCAAATGAGGATCCAAATAAGTCCATAAATTTTCTTGGTATAATTACGTTAAGTCTCTTAATTCGTCTTTTTCTTTTTTACTTGCATTTTGTGCTGAAGAAACAAGTTTATTTGTTCTGTAGTTTTCCAGTGTCTAGGTTTTGCTGACTGAGCCCCTTCTGTCCCCTGTATTCCTATTAAAGTGGTCTGGAAGCTTGATTAGGATCAGATTTGACTTTTGGCCAGACTGCTTCATAAATGTTATGTGCCATGTAACTTCCATTAGATGCTAAGTCCGATTGTTCTCTGTGAGGTTAGCAGTCACTGGGTGATTATTGTCTAGATTATCCATCACTGGGGATTAAAATGGTGATAATCTATCATTTTTCATTAACTTGTTACCTGGAATATATGTCTTTAAAAGCATATTCCAAAGGTTAAGTTTTGTAAAGCATATTCAATGTGTTTTAGTCTCTTGCAGATGTTATCCTTACTGATGCTAAAATTTACTTCAATATCCTTCCTGAATCTTTTTGACACACCTCTGGTATGACAAGTTTTCTAGGTTCCTGTACCAATTTTTTTTTTTTTTTTTTTTTTTTTTTTATGGTACTGGGGATTGAACTCAGGGGCACTCAACCACTGGGCCACATCCCCAGACCTTTTTTGTATTTTATTTAGAGACAGGGTCTCACTGAGTTGCTAAGTGCCTTGCCATTGCTGAGGCTGGCTTTGAACTCGCAATCCTCCTGCCTCAGCCTCCCAAAATGCTGGGATTACAGGCGTGCGCCACCGTGCCCGGCTCTTGTACCAATTTTTTAACTACACCAAGAATTAGTCACTTATCCCAGGGAATCTGATTCCTTTGAAAAAAATGTTATTTTGAGACCACAACTAGGATACTAAATTTGACCTTCATCTGAATTATGTACAGAACTAATAAAGTCAATTAAGCAGAAATCTTCCACTATTATTTCTAATAAATTTGTGTTGCTGCATACACAGAGATTTTTAAGCATGGGGCTTTAAATTTTTTTACTTTTTAAAAAATTACATGCTAACAGTGAAAGACAATATATTTTTTCTTACCAATGAACTTTAAAAAACCTGTAACCCCAAAATTCCATTTTTAGGAATTTATTTTATTAGGTTTAGGATTTCCACATAGGATTGTTTAAAATAATGAACACTTTGGAACGTAAATATCCAAACAATGGGGACATGGTTAATGTTTAAAATGTACAGTACATCCATAGAATGACATGTTTACAGTCATTAAGATAATGTAGATACAATAACAGTGTATTGTTAAATAAGAAAGCTGGGTTACAAAAGTGTATTATGCTTTTAGTAATGAACATTAAAAACATCTCAATGGCTACGTCCCCAAATGGTAGTAGAACCAAGATCATTCTCTGTGTTTCCAGCTGATCTACAATTTGGCTTCCCTGGGTCATTCTGCCAAGCCAGACAGGACTCCTCCACCTGTTTCCCAGCTTCCAGAATTTTGTTCTCTTTATCTTCTCTTCAATTCACCTCGTCCTTGAAGGATTATTCCTGTCATTGTGGTAGGGACTTCAGGAAAGAGCAGAAGCTTACAAATATTGTGCTCAACCCTCTATTTTTACCTAGCATTCTGTTGCTTTTTGTAGGAGAGAACAGATACTCTGAAAAGCTTATCAGTTATAGAGTACATGAATTTCTAAAGAAAATAATACACATATCTATAAACAATTTAGCAATGTAGAACATAAGGACTCAATTTGCATCCTAATAATAGAAATAGTTGGATCCAGAAACAGTAACTGAAAAACTTAACTATTAATGGGTAAAGTCAATCAAATCTGGTTTGTTTTTTTTTTTTTTTTTTTTGTACTGGGGATTGAACTCAGCGGCACTCGACCACTGGGTCACATCCCCAGCTCTTTTTTGTATTTTATTAGAGACAGGGTCTCACTGAGTTGCTAAGTGCCTCGCCATTGCTGAGGCTGGCTTTGAACTCGCGATCCTCCTGCCTCAGCCTCCCAAAGTGCTGGGATTACAGGCGTGCACCACCACGCCCGTACATCCATAGAATGACATGTTTACAGTCATTAAGATAATGTAGATACAATAACAGTGTATTGTTAAATAAGAAAGCTGGGTTACAAAAGTGTATTATGCTTTTAGTAATGAACATTAAAAACATCTCAATGGCTACGTCCCCAAATGGTAGTAGAACCAAGATCATTCTCTGTGTTTCCAGCTGATCTACAATTTGGCTTCCCTGGGTCATTCTGCCAAGCCAGACAGGACTCCTCCACCTGTTTCCCAGCTTCCAGAATTTTGTTCTCTTTATCTTCTCTTCAATTCACCTCGTCCTTGAAGGATTATTCCTGTCATTGTGGTAGGGACTTCAGGAAAGAGCAGAAGCTTACAAATATTGTGCTCAACCCTCTATTTTTACCTAGCATTCTGTTGCTTTTTGTAGGAGAGAACAGATACTCTGAAAAGCTTATCAGTTATAGAGTACATGAATTTCTAAAGAAAATAATACACATATCTATAAACAATTTAGCAATGTAGAACATAAGGACTCAATTTGCATCCTAATAATAGAAATAGTTGGATCCAGAAACAGTAACTGAAAAACTTAACTATTAATGGGTAAAGTCAATCAAATCTGGTTTGTTTTTTGTTTTTTTTTTTTTTTTTTGTACTGGGGATTGAACTCAGCGGCACTCGACCACTGGGTCACATCCCCAGCTCTTTTTTGTATTTTATTAGAGACAGGGTCTCACTGAGTTGCTAAGTGCCTCGCCATTGCTGAGGCTGGCTTTGCACTCGCGATCCTCCTGCCTCAGCCTCCCAAAGTGCTGGGATTTACAGGCGTGCACCACCACGCCCGGCTTCAAATCTGTTTTTGTATTTGATTTGGTACCAGGAATTGAACCCAACGGGCACTTAGTCACTGAGCCACATTCCTAGCCTTTTATTTTTGAGAGAGGGTCTTGCTAAGTTGCTTAGAGCCTTGCTAAGGCTGGCTTTGAACTTGCAATCCTCCTGCCTTGGCCTCCCGAGATGCTGGGAGTCACTGGGATTACAGGCCGGTGCCACCATGCCCAGCTTTGTTTTGAGACAGTGTCTCACTGTGTTGCCTAGGCTGGTCGTGAACTGCTGGGCTCAAGTGATCCTCCTGCTTCACTCTCTGGAGCAGCTGGGAGGGACTACAGATGCAGACCATCATGCTGGGCTTGGAAGTTTTTTTAATCAAGAAAAAAAAAAAAACGATGAAATCAAAGCTGCGCTCTGTGGGACAAGCTGATGATCTTTTAGTTTCTTTTTTTGTACTGGGAATTGAAATTGGGCGTATTCAACCACTGAGCCACATCCCCAGTCCTTTCCCCCCTCCCCCTAATTTTATTTAGAGACAGGGTCTCACTGAGTTGCTTAGTGACTAAGTTGCTGAGGCTGGCTTTGAACTCATGATCCTCCTGCCTCAGCCTTCCGAGATGCTGGCATTACAGGTGTGCACCACTGTGCCTGGCAGCCTTTTAGTCTCTTAGAAGTTAAAAGTAGTTTTGGAGCCGGGCGTGGTGGCGCACGCCTGTAATCCCAGCACTTTGGGAGGCTGAGGCTGGAGGATCGCGAGTTCAAAGCCAGCCTCAGCAATATCGAGGCACTTAGCAACTCAGTGAGACCCTGTCTCTAATAAAATACAAAAAAAGGGCTGGGGATGTGACCCAGTGGTCGAGTGCCCCTGAGTTCAATCCCTGGTACCACAAAAAAAAAAAAAAAAAAAAAAAAAAAGTAGTTTTGGAAACTAAAACTTCTTACAACTTTAGTGATTTCTCTAAAGACGAACCATCCCTGGCAGCTGCTTTAAACTACGGTCAGCTTGCTCCTTGATTGCAGGAAACCTTGAGCCTTTAAATGTGGATAGTGGTATCTTCCTGTACATGAAGATGGGCTATCCAGGTTTATAACCTGATACCTCTCATTAGAAATACTTAATGAGAAATTAAAGGATTTTCAAGCACAAGCACCCACAATTTCACAGCTGTCAATTCCATCTTTTGAGAAATAACAATCATTAGGCTACAGGGAAAGAGATTGAACTTGAGTTTGTTCAGTTTGGATAAATTCTCACTTTTCACTAGTTTGTGAATATGACATAAATTAAATATCCAGGGCATAAAATGTTAAAGAACTAATTCCTTTCATTTAGTCAGGAAAAGTTGCCTGTGAGAAGCTTTTTGATAGTTCTCAAAAAACAAGACCCCCCCCCCAAAAAAAAAAAAAAGTTAGAAAGAAAAGGAAATTATAAGACTAGAATAGGGCCCTGCAAGGAATAATCTGACAATTTTTTAAAAACTGAAACTAGCTGTATATGAGTAATGTTAAATATGTAAACAGACACTACTTATGCAGTAGAGTTACTTTGTTAATTTGGGACTATCAAAATTAGTATTATATTATTTATGAAACTATCAACATTCATTATTTCAGATAATTGCAAATTTGCTATTTTTACTTGTTTATATTCTGTTTGGAATTTTATGTATGTATTTATTTCAGGGCAGTTTCCTAAATTCCAATACCAATTTACAAATAGAATCAACAATAAAATTATTACAGTTTTTGGACATAGTATTCTTTGTTGTGTCAGACAGTTTGGAGAAAGACTTATTTAAGGAAAAGACAGCTTTATGTGTCCATATTGCTTTTTGAGGTGTCTTCAACATTTTATGATCTAGATATGTCATTTTGTCATATTCACAAACTTACCTTTCTTTTGATGGGGGGTGTTTGCTGGGGGTTGAATCCAGGGGTACTCTACTACTAAGCTACATCCCTAGGTCCTTTTTATTTTTTATTTTGAGACAGGGTCTTGCTAAGTTGTGAGGTTGGCCTCTAACTTGTGATACTCCTATCTCAGTCTTTCCTCACTGGGATCACAGATGGGCACAACCACATCCAGTTAAAATTCCATTTCTAGAAAACATGAAAATGTCAATTCTCTATTTGTGATGAACCTGACAACAGGAAAATGTTGGCTAAAAAGTTTAAAATATACTTATCATTAAACTAGACCTTTAAAATATATATTACTTAGTATTCAGAACTTTTGAAAAACACATATAAATAAGACCACAAACTCAGCTCTTCCTCCAAGATAAGCACTGAATATTGATTAGAAACAGTGAAAAGCAGTTGAGATTAGGCGTTGTTAGAATGTTCATTACGTGTAAATACAAAGATATCTAATTGAATATTTTCTACATGGACTCCAAACTAGGAATAAAGATAACTTTTGCTTACATGGAAAGGAATGAACTTCTTTCTGCTTAACAATTCCTTTTTAGTAAGGAAAAATTGCCTGTGAGAAGCTTTATTGATAGTTCTCAGAATTCAAAGAGTATAGAACCTTCAAGCTGATTTCATCAAGTCTATTTATTAATGCATTTCAAGTTTCAAAAAACCTTACATCTTTGCACAATACTTTATTTTTTGCAATTTTTAGTAAAAATTTCCAAAGTGAACAAAAAAGATACTGTATAAAACACAGTGGACATTAAACTGACAGTAGTATTAGATCTCATTTTCTTGATCTTTTCATTTTTACCACATCTTGATTTGCAGTGGAAAGAGTTCAGTGCATGTATCTTTTCAGAAAACATTTTAACTTAAGACTCAAAATAAAATACGGCAGTGTGAACCTGCCAAAACCCTACCACAGGATAACATTACAAGCAAAAAATTTACATGTTCCAAAGTCTACCACACTCAAGAAGTTACTAAGAACTCTTGCAGAAAAAAAAAATCACCATTTTAGAAATGCAAACCCACTTCCAACCTTTGCACAGTTCAAAAACAAAGGCATTTAAATGATTTAAAAGCAATTTCATACATATCTACCTACTTGTTTGCTTAGAATTATTTATAGTCTATCTGGGGTTTCATGTACAAAATTTGTCTCTAAATCATGTACAAAAAGCTGTATTTTGAAAAAAGTCACCACATACTGTACAAGTTTACAAGGAAGAGATCCCATTATTTTCTCTAGCATTTTTGGCCTTGCTGGCTTGCGTCACATTATGAGAATGATTGTGTAAACCTTATACTCTTAAGAAAAAAGGAAAAAAAAAAAAAAAAAGCCAAAACACAGAAATCTGTTCAACCTTCCCTAAATTTGCCTCTATGTGAAGCCAGGAAAATCATAGATGTTTACTTCTAATTTAAGTGATGTAGTTGGAAAACAGAAGCAATAAATATGTCACAAGCTTAAATTTTTTTGTAATGCCCCCTTCCATTTTCTGCATAGCAATAAGCCTGTTAATACATTAAATGTTTTTGCTTTCTCTTTCTTTAAAAATGCCAATTATTTACATCTGCTTAAAAAATAAATTTGGAACGGGACATTGTGCTGTTTCACCTTCACTGTTAAAATATTTTAGGGAAAAAAATGTCAGAAGGCCTATCTACAATTTTAACTACTAGCTGAGCAAATTACTCATCTTTAGTGGTTACCTATGATCAGTGATGATATGCTGAAAAAACTTCAAATATTTCAATAAAGACAATTTTTCTTTTTCATATCAGACAAAAACATAATTAGCATACTTGAGATATATGAAAAACACAAAAAAGTAGGCTACAAATAAAAGAATCATTTCACTGACATAATTCCTAACGAAGTATGAATCAAATTTCACCTATCAATTAAAAAATGGAATTGAATTAGAAAATTTAAAATATGTAAGCAGAAATCAGACACTTACACAAAGAACTAACTCTGAAGTAGTATGCTGCTTATGTCCAGTTTGCACAACACTTGACTGTGTTCTTCAGCATAGTCACTCATGCTCATAGCAGCCATTTGATAAAGAAAACATGAATCTAAGAACCAACTCTATCATAATAAAAGAGTAAATGGATTCTTGTTTCAAAACTGCCTGTGTAAAGCATTACAGAATCCTGGACCACTGAATACCACCATTCTCTGTTATCCTGAGTATGTCAATTAAACAGTAATTTTTCATTAAGAGCGGAAAAATTTTATAATACAAAGAAACATCCATATTGCAATTTCTGTTTACAATTGCACACAGAAGTACAGTGTACGTAAGAAATACATGTCTGCATATAACAAGGTATATACATTGGCAAGTGATGTCTCCAATGTTGAGGTGGTTGAGCCTCCAAGCCTTGATTGGCAGTTGAAAAATATATATATATATGTCAATTTGTGAAGTTTATTGAGAGCCAAGTTTGACTGCAAGTGAAGAAAATGCAGCAACGAAGAACAAGGAACACGGGGCACATAATAATTTTCTAAGACTTTGTGCCATTAGGTTAAAAATATCTGTCCATAAGAAAATTGGGTTTCTTTTCCACCCCACCCCCCCAAATTGGTATTTTTTCAGGCTTTAAATTTTAAGTAGTTCCACCTGGTCTGAGGACATGATCTCTTGCCATTTTTTTCTTCAACTATTATTTGAGGGTTTAGTCTGGAGATGATGACTTAATAGGTTTCTCTTTGGAGTGAAGTTTTCCCATTGTAGGCACTAGGAAGAACCAAGGCAAAAGCTGCAATTAACGTCTCATATGTCCCATTTGATAACTCTCCCGGGGCCTCTGACGCTGGGGTTGCTGAATGGGCTGTGGAGGTCTCCTCCTCTTTAAAGTGCCTGCGAATTATAAACGAGCAAAATAATTCACTGTGAGCTCTCGAATCTTTAAAAACAAAGTTGCTATTTCATTAAGAAAAGTTAGAGATAAGCACTATTCAACAGAAATATGAGCCACATAAATAATTTTACATTTTTTGGTAGTCACAGAAAAGAAATAAGATTTGAAAACAAATTGAAGATGTACTCAATATGAAAAATTATTAATAAAATATTACATTTTTATACTATCTTCAAATTCTAGTATTTTACACTTAATAGCACATATCAGTTGAAACTAGTCACTTTTCAAGTGATCAATAGCCACAAGCATTAGACATATTAATCTAGATTAATATCACAGATCCTGAAAAAAAAAAATGCATGATAAAATTACCCTATGTCTGAGCAAATGACTAAACCTCTCTGACACTTAGAAGCCCACTCTGTACAAGAGGAATGACAACTAACTCATACAGTATGTTGTGAAGATTTTAAAATTCCTGCAAAAGTGCTTGGCACTTTTTATCAAAGTTCAATAAATGACAGCCAGTTTTTTTTTTTTTTAAGTTGTCAATGGACCTTTTATTTATTTATTTATTTATTTATTTATTTATTTATTTATTTATTTATTTATATGCAGTGCTGAGAATTGCCTCACACATGCTAGGTAAGCACTCTACCACTGAGCCACAACCCCAGCCCCCAACAGCCAGATTTTAAAGCTGCTATTCCTTTAAAATGAAATCAATATATAAGTAAAATATTGGTTTTACTTGAACAGGACCACAATTTATGATAACTAAATTGCTATCATGTGGCCTTTAGAAATCCCTTAAAACTAACATTGTGAATTTAAGAAAAGCAATTATATCAAAATCAAATTTCCAAGTCAGGAGCAGTGGTGCATACCCCAAAAATCCCAGTGACTTGGAGGCTGAGGTAGGAGGATCTCAGTTCAAAGCCAGCCTCAGCAAATTAGTGAGGCCCTAAGCAACTTAACAAGACTCCGTCTCAAAATACAAAATAAAAAGGGCTGGGGATGTGGTTTAGTGATTAAGTGCCCCTGGATTCAATCGTCAGTACAAAAAAAAAAAAAAAAAAAAAATCAAAAAAACAGGAAAGAAAAAAAATTCCTAGTTTCAAACTACTTTGTGAAGGGTAATACATAGTAGAAGAGGGAATATTATCACTCAGCTCAGACTTTCTCCTGTGATTGCTTTGACCAATGTCTGCCCCCATACCTATAATGAACAAGTGTCCTGAAAGTGGCATAAAAGCCACAAATACCTTGGAGAAGGGGAGGGATAGATAGGTGAGGACTAAATCTGGAGCAGTGGCTTCTTCCCCTTTCCTGCTCCAATGCCCAGAGAATCTCTAAAGAGAATCTCTCCCAAAAGCTGTGTCTTCCTGAGAGGCAAACAGTAAAAAACATAATCAAGGAGTTGTTTTCAGGGATGGAGACTACTTGACTGTGATTCTTTGATGACCGAAGCCACTGCCCTAAGACTCTGGCTCAGACTGGCATCTATATATACTCCCCATAAACTTCACCCCTGGTAAAAAGGAGCTTCATGCTAGAAAATATCTCTGTTATTAAAACAATAACAGAAGCACAACTATTTAAAGCAGAAAGATCAATAATTTACACGTAGCTAAATTACTGTGACCAAAAGACCTGACAAGAACAATTGTAAAGGTGGAAAAAGTTATTTGGTGCTTACAGTTTGAAAGGTCTAGGTGCACAGACAGCCAACTCCATTGCTCTGGGCCCAGGGCGTGGAGGAGGAAAGCAGTGACCCACCCCATCCAGCCACCTCCTACCTGCCTACAGTTACTGCCCAGTTAATTCATATTAGTGGATTAATGCATTCATTAGGGTAAGGCTTTCATAACCCAATCATTTCACTTTCTTGCAGTGTATTACACTTGAGTTTTTGGGGGACATCTCATATCTAAACCATAACAACTACCATGATAAAAACAAAGGAAAATATCAGAATATGAAAGAAAAACAATATCAAGCCAAAATAAAAATTTCTAGTTTTAAATATTTTTAGATACTCAAGATATATTAGCAATAAACTGGCAGATAGCTAGATTGGGTTAATAAAAAGCACACTTAAAGCGTTGGGCACGTTGGTGCACGCCTGTAATCCCAGCAGCTCAGGAGGCTGATGCAGGAGGATCAAGAGTTCAAAGCCAGCCTCTGCAAAATCAAGGTACCAAGCAACTCATTGAGACCTTGTCTCTAAATAAAAAACAAAATAGGGCTGGGATGTGGCTCAGTGGTCAAGTGCCCCTGAGTTCAACCCTTGGTACCACAACACACACACACACTCTTAAACATCAACTAAATCATTCATCCAGTAATTTTATTCTCAAAGAGAAAGTGCTCTAATGTTATTTACTAAAGACTCATTAATTCAATTCACTTGCTAAGTGGCTCTGGGTTATATAAACATACACTTTGTTCAACTGTACTTACCTGGTAGTGGTTTAGGAGGAGGCAACTTTGGATTACTACTTGGAGTATGAACACTGCATATCTTGATAAATCCAGCCATTAACATAATCAAGGCAATTCCCATGAGTAATACTGCCCACCAATGAGCCTAGAAATAGACAGATTTTTACACTGAAAAAAACTCTCAAATATTTTAGAATATAAAATATAGAATAGATTACAATTTAATTTTTAAAGAACACTTGTTGGGATATGCATATCTACCATATCTAAGCACATTTATTAAGTATTAAAAAAAATGTTTAAAGAAAAAAAAAATCACCCAGAATTTCACCTCCTAGAGGAAGCCACTCAATCTTATTTTCCTTTCATTCTCCTATATATAACTATGTCATATATAACAAATACACATGCAAAATTAAGGTCATCTTGTGTACAGTTTATACCACATTTTCCCATATTATTAAGTATATTCTGGTTTAAATATTTCCTTTGTGTTTTGACTTTTAGTCTTATAAACAGCATTTTGTTTGCTTTTATACTTTCACAGTTCAGAAGGTACATAACTTGCTTTAAATTAGTGCATAGATTTTTAAAATACTATTTAGCTTATATTGTTTTCTAATTATCAAAGTCAAGACTAGAAATTCTCAGGGACTGGGGTTATAGCTCAGTGGTAGAGCACTTGCCTCACATGCGTGAGGCACTGGGTTTGATCCTCAGCGCCACATAAAAGTAAATAAAATAAAAATAAAAATATTGTGCCTATCTACAACTAAAGAAAAATTTTTTTAAAAGACTAGAAATTCTCCCTCAAAGTCCCCTTTCCCCATTTTAATTTTCCTTATTTGTTTGTTTATTTTGCAGTACTGAGTATTGAACCTAGGGCCTCACCCATACTAGTTAGGCAAGCATTCTACCACTGATTTATACCTCTAGCCCCCCCTTTCTTTCCCTATGTCACTTGGAATTTCAGACTATTCTCATGATATATATCTTAGTTTTATATATAGTTACATTTTCTTCTTCCTTATAATTCATTCATTCATTGATTTAGGAGTTAACTATCTTTCAATATGAAAAATGGAAGAACAGATACATAATACAGCAAACAAGTGAAATTTACCTAATCTGAGAGGAATCAAAAACTTCACTTAAGTCATGTTAAATAAATCAATTAACTAAAGATAAACAAAACCTTCAAAAATTATTATTGGCATATTCTCATTTATACAAAAATTACAAATAGTCAAGCAATAAAAAATATTGAAAATTACGACTCCCATTCTTAAGAAATTCTATTTTGTAATTCTAAAGTATTCAAACTGCTTTGACAGTATATATTAATAAATATCATACAAAATATTTACAACTTTAAAATTAAATCTTTACGTTGTTTTATTATAGACTAGTATAATATATATAGTTACTGCTAGGTATTCCCAGCAAAACTCCTATTTAAAAAGATTTTCTACAATCTGGGGTCTTGTAATAAACAGCTTACTGCTACCTCTGCACCATTTATTTTAATCAGCAATGATGTAATTATAGTAATAGATGCTCAAATTAAAATGCATGTTGTGGCAAAATACACCCAGGCATTTTTACAAATTTTTCAATAATTTGTTTCATTTTGAAAAAAAATATTAAATTTACAGAAAATTTCCAAGAAAAGTACTACAAGCTTTATAAACTCTGGAAACAACTAAGATTAAGTTCCATATACCATGCTGTGACTTGTGAACATATTAGCATAATTCCTATAACACAAGGTAACTAGAACACAATCAACAAAATCAGAAAATTAGTGTTAATTTATCATTAACATTTAATCCTCAGACCCCATTCATGTTTTGTCATCTGGTTCAGAATCATGGGCTATATTTTGCTGCCACATTTCTTTAGTATCCTTCAGTCTGGAGAGGTTTCAATCTTTCTTTGACTTTTAAGAACTTGACACTTTTGAATATCACAGGGCAGTTATTTTATATGGAAACATCCCTCAATTTGGGTTTCTCTGATGTTTATGATTAGATTCAGGCCAGGCATCTTTGGTAAGAATATTACAGAAGTGATGCTGTGAAATTGTGATGCTATTAAGCAACACAATTCTGATTTTATTACTGGTAATGTTAACTTAGTCACTTGATTAAGATGCTATCTGCCAAACTTTGTCATAGAGATTCTTTTTTTCTTTTTTATGACCAATAATTATCCTGTAGGGATGTAATTTGGAACTGTGTAAATGTTCTGTTCTTCACCAAACTTTCAATTTATTTATTTCCTCATGGTTTCCTATTTTATACAATGAGTTATAATCTGTTATGATCATTAATGTATTTTTGGATATGTCCCCATCATTCTTAGAACACTTTCTTGCTTGATGGCACAAGTCCCAGATTAATCTTGTTTTTTGTTGTTGTTGTTGTTGTTATTGTTTGTTTGTTGTTTTTTTGTGGGGGGTACTGGGAATTGAACTCAGGGGCACTCAACCACTGTGCCACATCCCCAGCCCTATTTTGTATTTTATTTAGAGACAGGCTCTCACTGAGTTGCTTAGTACCTCACTTTTGCTGAGGCTAGCTTTGAACTCATGATCCTCCTGTGTCAGCCTCCTGAGTTATCTTGTTCTTTAACTAACACAATCTTTGGATCAATCATTTCTCTAAAGAGCCCCGATTCCTTTTAGTCCTACTCCTCACATGTAAACACTCTCCTCAACCCACTTGCAAACTAACATCCCATTATAGCTGTCCCTCTGTAGGGAAGGCCTCTTGCCTGATATCCCATACAGATGATCTTCCCCATCTCACACCCTACCAACCTGTTCAAGCTCCAACATCCTTTTCTGTGGCACTGCAGCTCCTCCCACCTGGTATGGATGCCTATCTTTCGTGTGTGTATGTGTGTGTGCGTGCGTGTGTGTGTGTAACCTTAAAAGCAACCCCTGAGAATGATTTATACTTAAATGTGGTTTCTCCAAAGTCAGATATAACTCTCCAGATTAGATCTCTGCACAGTAGAGTTCCATAGCCATCTTCCTTCTTTTCATTTTGATTCTGCAACCTGTGAAAAATGTCTCAGGTTTGTCCCTCTTATCACACATTATTGAAAGGACTACAAACTCAAATGTCTAAAAGGCAGAAAAGGTGTAATGCAATTCAACCTTTCTGCTAAAAGATCTGATTTTTTAAGAGGAGCTACAGATTGAATTTTTACATGAAATTTATTTTTAAATGGTGGCAAATCATCCAAATTTTCTAAAAACAATATGTAGACTATATAAAACATGTCATTGACAGGGCTGGATCTAGCTTGGAAACTACTTTTTGTATTCTGAGACTGACAAGACTTTTCTAAAATTTTCTTTTGTTTCCTATAGAAAATAATTTTCAGAGCTCTGTTCTAGTTAGTCTTTAGGATGATATTCTCTTTCCCTTTTAAGCTTTCCACGGACTCCTATTTTTTTTTTCCCCTGTTTTTAGTCACTTTCAAATAGTAAACCCTCAAAAGGCAGGGTATAGGACTAACCTTCAGTGTCAAAATATACAGGACAATTTTGAACAATGTAGGACGTTTAGCATCCCTGGCCCCATTGATCAAATGCCAGTAGAGCTCCTCAGTTACTCTGATAACTACTGTACATTTCCAAATACTGTCTGGGGAGGCCGTATCATCTGCAATGTGATCTAATACTGGAGTGCAAAGGGACAAGGATCTTGCTACTACTTTCAGGTTGATGGTAACTTGTGTCATAAAGAGATGCTTTTATTCTTAATGTTCATCATTCTAACACAGGTCCTCCTAGTCTTCACTGATCACAACTACCCTCCACGTGGCCATCAGTGCTATGACTACAGAAAATATGGAATTGATCATGTAACTTTTATGTAAAATTTTTCTCCAAAAGCTTCCCAACAAAGATTTTCAAGATATACCACTGAGAAAGAGAAAATGAAAAAAACAAAAGTAAAACTTGAGTATACAATAAAGTACAGCAAATATGTGATATGATTCCACTTACTTTTTCTTAAGTATATATGCTTATGGTAATACAGACTAATTCTAAAAAACATACAAGAAATTCATACTGGGAAGACTGGGAGGTTCAGAGCAAAAAGAATACCTACTTTTGCTTGTCTGTTTTTTTTTTTTTTTTTTTTTTTTTTTTTTTGCAGGGGGGTGCTGGAGATTGAACTCAGGGACACTCAACCACTGAGCTATATCCCCAACCCTATTCTGTATTTTATTTGGAGACAGGGTCTCACTGAGTTGCTTTAGCACCTCGCTTTTGCAGAGGCTGGCTTTGAATTTACAATCTTCCTGCCTCAGCCTCTTGAGCCACTGGGATTACAGGTGTGTGACACCACACCTGGCAAAAGAATGCCTACTTTTAAACATTACTTTGTCAATTACAAAAGAATAAAATTTTTGAAATTACAAAAAAATCTTTCAATATAGAAAATTCACATTTCTATGATTTTGTCATGTGCTCTCTCTCCATAAAATATCTCTATACCCTCTGTTGCTACTGGTTCTTAAGAACTTAGCTCTGGCCTCACCTTCTTAAAAAGAGGGCTTCCTCAGGGAAGGGGCTGGAATTCAGTAGGAGAGCATTTGCCACTAGTTTGAGGCCCTGTGTTCTATTCCCAGAACCTCCTACCCCCACCCACAGTACAGGACTTCCCTAGTAGGGTTTCCTATTTTCTGTAAAAACAGCATATAGAAGCCGGGCGCGGTGGCGCACGCCTGTAATCCCAGCACTTTGGGAGGCTGAGTCAGGAGGATCGCGAGTTCAAAGCCAGCCTCAGCAATGGCGAGGCACTTAGCAATTCAGTGAGACCCTGTCTCTAATAAAATACAAAAAAGGGCTGGGGATGTGGCCCAGTGGTCTAGTGCCGCTGAGTTCAATCCCCAGTACCAAAAAAAAAAAAAAAAAAAAAAAAAAAAAACCAGCATATAGAAGTGAAAATCTGTTTCTAAGGACTTATCTTCTCTATCCCAAACTTACTTGAATTTTTATTCTTGAATTTTTATTGTTCCACCTCAGTACCTAGCCCACAACAAACAAAATCCCCACCTGTTGTACTAGTAATTACAGGCGAATCATTATTCCAAATAATGACCTCAAAATACACCTAACAGCCCATTTATTGTTTCTAGTTTGCCTAATACAAATAATGTGACAAAGGTCTTTTACAAAGACCAGACACAATTTTTTTTTTTTTGAACTTCAAATAATAGTTTTTCAGTACTTACACAGTCTGAAATAGCAATGTAAACAGTGTGGCAGTAAGAGAAGCAGACTGGAGGAAAAAAGGGCTGGATTTAGCCGGGCACGGTGGCGCACACCTGTAATCCCAGCACTTTGGGAGGCTGAGACAGGAGAATCGCGAGTTCAAAGCCAGCCTCAGCAATGGCGAGGCACTTAGCAACTCAGTGAGACCCTGTCTCTAATAAAATACAAAAAAGGGCTGGGGATGTGGCCCAGTGGTTGAGTGCCCCTGAGTTCAATCTCCGGTACCACAAAAAAAAAAAAGGGGGGGGGGCTGGATTTAATGGTGGTTAAAACCTTGTAGAAAACAAAAGTCAAAAGGTGTAGGAGTTTTGTTTGGGGAGATGGCTTGAATTGTGGTTGACTATGGGCCACGGAGATTTGGGTATTGTTGTTTTTTGTAGTTTTATGGGACTTGGTTTGAGATTTTGAGTGACTTGGTTGAGATTGTTGATTGGGTTAGTGTCATTTTGGTGGTGTATGTGGCGCGTGTTAGTTGTTGTTAGAGTCAGAAAAAAAAGTTATCAGAATAAAAAGCTGTTTGTCTCCAGTTTGCCTCTGAACTTCTTCCCGGGGCTTCGTTGCTCCAAGCGGCCATCGCTTCAGACAGCAACAAAAAGGACCTAGTTCCAGTTCGGATCAACAGGTATTTTACTAAAACATGGCAGTTAAACTCTGAGAACTTCTAGTTCAAGATACACCACTAATGTTCCTGGTCTTCCTCCAAATTTTTCTAGGCAGCTACATATCTCAGAAGTCCAAAGTTTGAAGATTATTTCAGTGGCAATAACAGCAGCTTTAAAAAATTTATAGTTTCTAGGGAAATGGAACATGGCAATGCATAGAAAATAGCAAGAAAAATAAATAATGATGTATTTGAGAGCATAATAACAATGGCCACTTTTTTTTTTTTGGTACTGGGGATTGAACTCAGGGGCATTCGACCACTGGGCCACACCCCCAGCCCTTTTTTGTATTTTATTTAGAGACAGGGTCTCACTGAGTTGTAAGTGCCTCGCCATTGCTGAGGCTGGCTTTGAACTCACAATCCTCCTGCCTCAGCCTCCCAAGTACTGGGATTACAGGTGTGTGCCACCGCGCCCGGCAACTATGGCCACCTTTGAGAGAGGTTTTTGTTTGTTTGTTTTTTTAAGACTCCCTTTAAAAGTATCAACATGAGTTGAATTAATGTTTTTATCTTTTACATTCTACAAAATGGTATGGGGGGTAGTACATCAACTAGACTACTAAATATACATATGTGTATTATTTCAAAAGAAAGGATCACAATTTGTCCATTTATTAGTCTGAATAAAAGGAGAATTATCATTTTCTCAGTACATATTTGATAAGCTCTAAGCATGTGTCAGGCTCTCATGTGTCACAGATACAGGGGTATTAAAGTAAACTTAAAAGACAAAGAGAAGGCACTCAAAAGTTTAAAAAATGACCTAGAAGTTAACAAGTATGAGGAAATAAGAAGAAACAGACAGATGGTATTCAATATAGTTATTTCCATAAAGCTAATGACAAGTAAAAGATCAAAATTTGCTGGTCTAATTTATCATGCACTAATTAGAAAAGTATTCAATTTAATAATCTAAATAAACAAAAGAACCTATAAAGTAATAAATAACTAAACTGGCCATCACCTCAAAAAAGTGTGTGGGGAGAGGGATACAGAGCTTCTTTTCTATCTTTCAGAAGATACTGTAATCTGAACTTTCACCAAATGTTCTTCTGCTGTCCTTCAAACCTTCCGTCCCCAATCACCAGCAAGACACCAAGCAAGCAGAATGCAAGTGGTTACTAAACTTCTGGTTACTTTAGGCTTAGCCAGGATAAAATATCACAAAGGGAAACATGAAAACACTGCAGCTTCAAAGTTAAGACCACATGTACACCTTTTATTTTTTCTCCACATAAAACTATGACATTTGAGAAAGCTAATTCATTCATCTAGCAAATGTATAATGCATTCTTACCATTTGCTAAGCCCAATGATAACATTACATCTTTACTGTTAAAGCTTCAGAAGTGATATGTATGTGTCCTCTTTCACTAGGACATGAAGGACTCTCTCTAGAGGACTATGATCACCTCCCATTTTCTTAAATTAAGGGTTCCCCAAATGACTTCTAAGGATACTATGGGTTCTGAAAGCCTTAAAGGTTTCTAGAATTTGGAAGTTTGGAAAATGAATTTAAAATGATGAATATATGATACAACTTCTCCAATCCTCCTAGATGATGAGAGGATGCAATATTTTCCAGACATATTTGAAAATCCACACAGGACCTTGTACACTGCTCTGTGAAGAATTTGGGAAACAGTGCTCTAAATCCTTCATTCACAAAGAATATTAGATATATGGGTTGGGGTTGTAGCTTAGTGGTGGAGTGCTTGCCTTACGTGTGTGAAGCACTGGGTTCGATCTCAGCACCACTTAAAAATAAATAAATAAAAGAAGGTATTTTGTCCATCTACAACTAAAAATTTAAAAAAAAAAAAAAAGAATATCAGGGCTGGGGCTGTAGCTCAGTGGTAGAGTGCTTGCCTTGCACGTATGAGGCACGGGGGCTTGATCCTCAGCACCACATAAAAATAAATAAATAAAAATACTATGTTTAAAAAAAAAAGAATATCAGATACTTCATTCTTAGATTTATAAAATTACAGTATGAGAAGTTAATTCAAAAATGAAAAAAACGCTGATTTTTTTTTTTTTTTTTTTTTTTTGTGGTACCGGGGATTGAACTCTGGGGCACTGGACCACTGGGCCACATCCCCAGCCCTTTTTTGTATTTTATTTAGAGACAGGGTCTCACTGAGTTGCTAAGTGCCTCACCATTGCTGTTGCTGAGGCTGGCTTTGAACTTGCGATCCTCCTGCCTCAGCCTCCCAAAGTGCTGGGATTACAGGCGTGCGCCACAGCGCCCGGCGCTGATTTTTTTTTTTTTTTTTTTTTTTTTTTTTTGGTACTGGGGATTGAACTCAGGGGCACTCGACCACTGGGTCACATCCCCAGCCCTTTTTTTGTATTTTATTTAGAGACAGGGTCTCACTGAGTTACTAAGTGCCTTGCCATTGCTGAGGCTGGCTTTGAACTCGCGATCCTCCTGCCTCAGCCTCCCAAAGTGCTGGGATTACAGGCGTGCGCCACCGCGCCCGGCGCTGATTCTTAATGATATAAAAAAAATGAGTTCCTAGTAAATCCAAATATATAAAAAGAAAAAACACACATAAAAGAGAAGGGACACACAGTGGTAATTTGGAAGGGAAAACAAGTAAAAGATGGTTTTCTATGATGTCATACCTAACATAAAAGATAGAGAAAATGAGAACACATCGACTGTGGGAGAAACTGAAAAAGAATTACAAATGCCCTCAAATCCCACTTAAAGATAAGGAAATAATGATACTGAATCTCCATAGATTTACTGATGAATACTCTCACATTTCTCAAGACCTAGATGACTGACTCCTTGATAATCTACAGGATATTTATCATTATCTCCTAGTCAGTCTCACAGTAGGCACTCAACAAATACACTGAATGCAGTTTTGAAAAATTTAATGTAGTTATAAACAACTCCTCCTCAGGAAAGAAAGTCTCAGTTACATGGCACACCATGAAGTACTGAACTGTTAAGGTTCTTCCCACTCTATGCTGCATAGGAAAAAAAGCTGTCACAGAGTGCCACAGAAAGGAGATTAAAGGCCACCAGGTACCACTGGAAAGGCAAGTTAGTAAAACTAAACCCTCACCTCTTCCATAGCTTCTTACACCTAAGCATCCTAACAACCTATACTATTTACTACAAACACCCTGCCCTGACATGATGAAAGGTCAAAGCATGAGCTTAACCAGGTCAAGCAAAAAGATAATGAAGTTCCAGTTCTTTTTGATTGTGTGCACTTGACCTGGTTAATGTCCACAAGTGCATCAGCAGCCTAAGGTTACTCCTCATGCGTTATGGGCCATGCTATTTGAAAGAGTGGCATACAACAATATAAAATTTAAGCATGTGCTATTCCAAACCATTTAAGGCAAACCTGTATAAACCTAAAAGTGTTTATTAATCAGTTCCAGAACATAAGAAAAGGTTTCGTCAAAAAAGGTTTTAAAATGCTTAAAAGATCCTATCAATTTTTTTTTTAAGTGGGAACAAATGAGTTTTAAAAATTCTAAATAACTCAATGAGTCAAAATTAGAGATAATGGAGAGAAGTTAAAAAAAAAAAAAAAAACTATTGGCTTGAGCCAGGTGCAATGGTGTATATCTGTAGTCCCAACTGCTAAGGAGGCTGAAGCAGGAGAATCTCTTGGGCTCAGGACTATGAGATATCCCTATGCAACATAGTAAGAGATCCCCATCTCAAAGGGGGCGGGGATGAGTTCAGATGATATGATATAATACCTATACAATTTTAAAATATCTAGCAAAACATATACTCAGTAGAATGTAATTTTGAGATTCCCATTAACAGATTTCTTTTTCTGTGTACATTGTCCTCTAAAGAAGACAAATATACCAAATTTCAAATTATTAGAGATAATCAGAAAGGAGAAAAATATAACTGGATCGGAGCTGAAAATAGGGAAGAAAAGGCCAATAAAATTAAGTTGCTTGAAGTCATAGCATTGATAAATGCCAGAAAGATGATCTGAATCCTTATGTGATTCCCAAAGCTTATGTTCCTTCCACTATTCTATGGTGCCAGAAGGGACCTCTGGCTTAACTGATATTTATGGAACATCTATTATGAAACAACCAAAGGAATACAAAAATGAGCAATATTATGTTTTAAGAAGACTTAAAGCAGTTGTCCAATTATTTGATTTGAAACTTGGCCCCCTAAATTCAATTTAAATGACCCTCCCATTACACAGTCATTACATATCTAAAAGTCACATATTCTAACATACAAGGTATTATTTTCTTATGGGTAATAAGTACCCTTTTAATGCTGAAAGTAATTACAATCTTTTTATTGCAGAATGTTATTATATGAGTAAGAAAAGGGGATGACATCCCACACAGACTTTTATGCTTTTAGGGCATCCTTAGTCTTATGCATGTACACATATACATACACACACAGTTTAAAAAGTAATCTGAGAAAGGGGGATATCTTTTTTATTTTTTATTTTTTTGGTACCGGGGATTGAACTCAGGGGCACTCGACCACTGGGCCATATCCCCAGCCCTTTTTTGTATTTTATTAGAGACAGGGTCTCACTGAGTTGCTTAGTGCCTTGCCATTGCTGAGGCTTTAGAATTTTCTCCTACAAGTAGTGTGTTGTTGGAATTTTTTTTTTTTTTTTTTTTTTTTTTTTTGGTACCGGGGATTGAACTCAGGGGCACTCGTCCACTGGGTCACATCCCCAGCCCTTTTTTGTATTTTATTAGAGACAGGGTCTCACTGAGTTGCTAAGTGCCTTGCCATTGCTGAGGCTGGCTTTGAACTCATGATCCTCCTGCCTCAGCCTCCCAAGTGCTGGGATTACAGATATGCGCCACCACGCCAGGCTGAGAAAGGGGGATATAAGTTCTAAGTCAAAGTTCATTCAGGCACAGTGCATTCTCAAATATAGAGAAAGTTTTCTGTAGAAATTTTAATCACTTAGAATGTATGAACATTTAAGTGAGTTGATCTAGTCATTCTCAGCAATCTTTTAAGAAAATTCTAAGTAATTCAATATTTGTACAATTTGGAGAAATGTGGACTTAAAAATTAAATGTAGCTCAGTGGATTAATGCTGGATAAAAATCCATAATCATTAACAGATCTGCAAAAGGATGTGTATTTGATCTTATACTGTTCAATATTTTCTATCAACGACCAGATGAAGACCCAGAAACTATACTGAAAAATCGGGACGGGATGGGTGGGGACTTCAGAAAATCACCCATTTCTTTCTCATCTCTCCTGTTCAGCAAAGCAGAACCCACAGCTGGCTATCTATCATACTGAGACAAGGGAGAAGTATAAAAAGCAAGCAGGGCTTTCCAAAACAACTTGAAGGAAGAGTCCCATGAAAATGCTCTAATCACATGGACCACAAGAGGAAGTAACACATTCAGGAGATAAGGAACACAGTAAAAATGAATGACTCTCCATCTACTAACCAAGCTATGAATGAAACACAGGTAGAGATTTTGATCACTTTTGAAAGAAATAATAACCAGGAATATTCAAACTTTCAAAACTCTTCAGATAAAGCAACTCCAGTATAAATAGGAAAATAAGTGATTTTCCCATAATATTGCTGACCTCTGACCAAGTAAAAAATAAGATCAAACCATTTTAAGTTAAGATTTCTCTATAGATAAAAATTATACTTACCACAATCCACTCAGCAATGTTTTCATAAAGCTCTGGACTAAAAATTGCTTTTTTAAGCCTAGCTAGAGGACCATCAGCATCTACTAATCTGCACCGCATGAAAACATCACAGTAACCTCTAAAATCATTGCAGGGGGATCCAGGTTGCAGAGTGATGGTTCGACCATTGAACTGCTTGTTCCACTGTATAGACCCTGTGCTTGCACATGTTGATGGATCCACTGGAAAAGAAGTGCCAAATATAAGTTAAAGAATAGATTTCTTAATGGGCCAGTTGGGAAAAGGAAAGGGAAAGAAGAAACAGCCTAAAATCATTACCATGACATGTTAAATAGACCTTTCCAGT
Organism: Tamias sibiricus; assembly: GCA_025594165.1. Taxonomy (NCBI): domain Eukaryota; kingdom Metazoa; phylum Chordata; class Mammalia; order Rodentia; family Sciuridae; genus Tamias; species Tamias sibiricus. The sequence goes on from CM046659.1 coordinate 112,774,623, forward strand.
TCAGCTGAGTTATGTCATTAATAATTCACCTTAATGTTTCAATATAAACAAACAACCAGCAAGTCTTCACTTATGTCTACAATGAATTTAAAACTTTCTAACCATATTTGTATAAATTACTGCCATAACACTAGCCATGTTTTGTCTAGTGTATTATTAAAATAGTGCATTTTCGGCAAGACGGGTGCAGTGACACATACCTATAATCATAGCAACTTGGGAGACTGAGGCAGGAGGATCACAAGTTCAAGGCCATCCTCAGCAATTAAGTCAGACCCTCAGAATTTAGCAAGACCATCTCAAAACCCCAAAAGTGCTGGGGATGGAGCTCAATGCATAAAGGCGCCCCTGGGTTCAGTTTCTAATACCAAATAAATAAATAAGAAAATAAATATAAAAACACGATAGGGACTCTAATGCTAGAGACACAATGCTATATTATATTTAAATTTTTCTCAAGGGGATAGATTTAGCTGGGAACTATCTGTCCATATTTATGTCAAAGTTTAGCACTTAATATTTAGGAGAAAATAATGGTTTTTGAAGCAGATTTCATAACTCTTAGATCTTAAAGGCCTTACTTTTCTTCATACAGCAGACATGGCATAATTCCTTATCATCTTTGCCATCAGAACTGGCACAAGTACATTCCTCCAAGCCATGTTTCTCACAGATAGAACCTGCACATTGCTGGAATAAAAGACAAATTATTTAACCCTTATATAGTCAAATGTGCCTATAGTAATAGGCAGATATAAGATTCTATGTCAAAATAATTAAGTACAAATACAAGTAAAAAACAAGCATAGCGCTAGGGATATGGCTCAGTGGTAGAGCACTTGCCTAAAATGTGTAAAACCCTAGGTTCAATCCCCAGCACCCCTGACCCCGGCCATGGGGACTCACATAGATGAATATCAGAACTGGATAATACAAACACATTTGAAAAAAAAGTAAATGCAAGTAAGATAATAACTCTTCTAAAGTGATGTCAACAACAACAAAACCCCAACTAAACAAACACAGAGGAAGATTAGATGAGCATTATTTGTATGCTGGTTATTTTGGCTCCTCTACATGCAGAGAAAAACGAAATTTTCTAGTGTAGAGGAATAAGATATTTAGCCATGAAAGCTTTAAAGACTCACATTTAGGGAAAATGACCAGAAGAGTTCTTTTATTTAGGTTGTTAAAATATTAATTTATGAAACTTAAAAGCAGCATAGACAGTCACATGCCTAGCTGTACTATAAATTTCTCCAGGGAATACCAAACACATATCATTGGAAAGATAAAAGACAAGTCAGTAGTTAATTGAATGCCACTAGGCACTCATCCCACATAATACATTCATGACTTCATCCGGGAAGAGATACAGACGTTACTGAGAGTCCAAGATTAATTACTTCATATAGCTTTAAGTGTCAACAAATACTCTGAAAAAAGTAGGTTCTATAAAGTTAAATATAAAAACATATAAAATCAAATGCTTACCCCATTAATACACACTTGTGTATGCCTATTACAGTCTGTGAAGTTTGGTTTAGGATCAGATGCTGGGCAGAGAGCTGTGACGCCATTACATATCCCTTCTTTTGCACAGTCTGAATCATCCCGACACTTCTCAGACTTTGACTTAAATGTACACTGTGCTGTACAACAGGGACCTTGACTTGGACTAGAAGAAACATTAATTGATTAAAAAGTAAATCACTAGGTATTTTCCGTACACTTAGAAATGCTTCTGATTTTTAAATCATAAATCTCATCATTTAAATGGTAAGAATGTTATTGCTACCAGTATTCAAATATTAAAATAGGAAGCTACTATATTTGAACATTTTAATAAGTGTGGAAAAGTAATTAAGCATCTGGTTTTTTAGTCAATATATGCTATATTCAGTATTCTTACTCTATTTGCCTTTTGTGAAATATTATAATAGAAAACAGATTTAATATTAGGCAACTTATCAGTGTTTCACTAGTTATACATTAATCAATTTATCAGCTTTTTCAGTTTTATGCTAAAATCAAAATAAAATTCATATACCAGTCATTTTAAAAGTATTGTAGAAACTATTCTATTACATATAATCTGTCACTACTGAAATAATTTGATGAGGCACAAAAGTACTCCACACTACCTAGTATTTAAAGTTAAAATTCTAAAAATACAGAAGATAGTCACATTTTTAATGTTAGCAACTAAATAACATGTATCTTATTAAGCAATTATAATTATTTGTTCTTTTTTAACAACCACCACAAAATTATAAGTAATTCAAACTGCCAACTGGATATTAAATGCCATTCCAGAAAAAGTAAGATGCAACAACAAATAAATACAAAGTTTCAAAACTATATGCATCTCTTAATCTCAGTTTTAAATCCATCAAAACTGCTTTTAGGTAACTTTGCAGGAACATTAACATTACTAGAATTAGTAAGGTACCTGCAATGTTTTCCAGGTTTTAGCTTGCATTTTTTCCCCTCTGGCTGGTTTGCATCAAAGCAGCACTCATCTTTACATTGATCACTATAGCCACAATCGCATTCTTCACCTTGCTCTACCATTCCATTTCCACATATAGGTTGGCCAGATTCTGAGGAAAATAAACAAGAAAAGGTAAGCAGTGTTTGTAAACATTAAACTTATTTAAAAGTCACAAACTAGCCGGGCGCGGTGGCGCACGCCTGTAATCACAGCACTTTGGGAGGCTGAGGCAGGAGGATCGCGAGTTCAAAGCCAGCCTCAGCAATGGCAAGGCACTTAGCAACTCAGTGAGACCCTGTCTCTAATAAAATCCCCACCCCACCCCACCCCCCGCAAAAAAGGGCTGGGGATGTGGCCCAGTGGTCCAGTGCCCCTGAGTTCAATCCCTGGTACCTAAAAAAAAAAAAAAAAAAAAAAAAAGTCACAAACTACTATATTTTTGTAACGAAGGGAAAAAGGAAAACTTTGGTGAATAAGTAAAGAAAACTGAACTAGGAATCTGGAAATCAGGAAACCTAGTTTTAATGGGGGCCTTGCTAAGTAGCAATGTAACCTCAAGCAAGCAAGTCCCTTCCCTTTTGGCAGTCTCTGTTTCTTAATCTGCATAGTGAAAGGGTTTGAGTTGATGGCCCTTCTAAGGTACCTTACAGAAGTGGTAACCTGCTATTTAGTTTAGGTCACACTGTATTTTATTGAATAATGACTACTATTTTTAATATTAGCAACTAAATACCATATCAATGCAAATTAAGATAGTGCTTTATCAACCAGGAAAAAAAAAAGGAAAAATCATTTTCTTACAGAAAATTTCAAACACACATAAAAGTAGTACAATAATAAGCACAATGAACTCTCATGAATGCTGTTCTTGTCTCATTTACTCCCAACATTTTTTTTTTTCTGTAGTATTTTAAAACAACCCCACCTAACATAGTATGGTTCCTACAAATGCTTCAGGAAGTACTTCTAAAAGATAAGGATAAAGGATAAGCAGATTTTTCTTTTTAAAACCTAATCATCACACCTAATACAACTAACAAGATGTTTAATAGCACCTAATAGCCAATACAAGTTTAATTTCCCTCAACTGTCTCTTTATAACTGATTGATTTTAAATCACATTTCCAAACAAGGTTTTCCCAACCCCAACTCCCCACCTCATGGTTTTGCTTTTGGTTGACACATCTCTTACGATATTTTAATATAACCATTTACCCTTTTCTTTTAATTTTTACATCATTTATTTGTTAAAGAAGTTGGGTAACTTTGCCCTGTTAAATGTCTCACATTTTATTAGGCTGACTATAATATAAGCAATAAGTAATTTCTAAAAATGTACATTAGTTTTGCTTCTCAGCTAAACCAGGCTCCTAGGGGAAGAAACATGTATTATTTATATCTTTTGTATTCCTCTACAGTCTAACAGTACTGCTCTAGATCTTGGTTAGTTAAGGTTAGACAGTCTGGTCTAAGTACAGTGAATAATTTTAGAAAATTTCTTCAACTCTTTTCTAAAGTACTAATTTTTGTTGATGGAGTTTAAAAAATTGGAATAGTGGGTTTGATTCCCACTAGTTGCTAGTATGATAGAGACCATACACCCCAATATGAACAAAACAGAATAAACCCAACATCTCCTAGGTCTAAAATCTTGTACTCTTTTCTTTCTACAGACCAAAATCAAAGTGGAAAATAATCATAGCACAATTTAAATGGAAATTCTATAGAAGGGAACACATCTCAAATACAGGAAGCCTACATATAGTACATCTGAATAAAAACATTCTAGAGAGATTGGCTTTACATTTACAAAGTTCATTCTTATCTATAACCACATAAACCATTAAAGGAAATTATAGAGGTTACTGAAATTCCATCCCTCTGTTTAATTTTATACCACCTCTTTTGTTCTCTAAAATTAGAAGAATGCACATGTACCCATATACTAAGTAAGTAGTAATGCTTTTTTCAAGTCCAGTAATAGTTTTATAATTCCTATGAATTTTACAATTTAGGAGAAAAGGAAAAGTGATAGTCAGAAAATGAATGCAATGTTATTTACATATTAATTTTCATCTCACATAGAATTATTACTTCAAATTAGCTATTTGTGGGCTGGGATTGTGGCTCAGTGGCAGAGTGCTTGCCTTGCACGTGTGAAGCACTGGATTCCATCCTCAACACCACATAAAAAAATAAACAAATAAAGGCATTGTGTCCATCTACAACTAAAAAAAAAATTGAAAAATTACATATTTGCTAACAGCTTAAGTACACAGGGTAGATACTATATAAAATGCAAAAATTAGCAAAGTGTGATGATACACTCCTGTGATTCCAGCAAACTGTGAGGCTGAGACAAGAGGATCCCAAGTTCGAGGGCAGCCTTAGCAACTTAGCAACCCTGCCTCAAAACTTACAAAAAACAAGAGTTGGAGATGTAGCTCAGTGCTACAGCACCCCTGGGTTCAATCACCAGTACCATATTAAAAGAAGAAAAAAAAAGCAAAAATTATATAGGTACACATTTTATTACAAGTTAAAGAACTAATTTCTTATAATACCTACAAAGCTAATATGCTTATTTGTTAAACTCAACTTCAATCAGAAAGTTTATGATGAAGACTCAATTTATAAAATGAAGACCCTACCATCTACAAGTACTTCTATATTAAAAAGCAACATAAAATAGCCCTGATTACAGTAACAAAAATGGTAAGATTAGTGTGATTTCAATCTACCCTTTTATTTTTTATTTATTTATTTGGGGGTGGGTACTGGGGATTGAACTCAAGGGCAGTTAACCACTCAGCCACATCCCCAGCCCAATTTTTTGTATTTTATTTAGAGACAGGGTCTCACCGAGTTGTTTAACACCTTGCTTTCTGCTGAGGCTGGCTCTGAACTGGCGATCCTCCTGTCTCAGCCTCCCAAACTGCTGGGATTACAGGTGTGCACCACCACGCCCAGCTCAATCTACCCTTTAAAAAGAAGGCTTTAAAAGAAAAAGCCAAAGACGCTCTGAAATAAAGGATGAAAAGACAAGCTACAGCCTTGGAGAAAATATTTATAAACCATTATCTGATAAATAATTAGAAATCTAGACTATATAAAGAAATCTCAAAGTTCAGACTGGGGATGTAGCTTAGTGGTACAGTGTTTGCCTAGCATGTGCAAGGTCCTGGGTTCAATCCTCAATACCAAAGAGGAAAAAAAAGAGACAGACAGAGAGACAGACAGAATGAAAGAAAAGGAAATCTCAAAATCTAACAGGAGGGCTGGGGTTGTGGCTCAGTGGTAGAGCGCTCGCCTAGCACGTGTGCGCCCCGGGTTCGAACCTCAGCACCACGTAAAAACGCATTGTGTACAACTCAAAGCAAATAAATAAATATTTTTTAAAAAATCTAACAGGAAAAAAATCCCATTAGAAATGACAAAAAAATATTAATAGATATTTCACCGAAGAAGACATATAGATGGCAGATAAGCTCATGAAGAAATGTTCAACATCTTTAGTCATCAGAGAAATAAGAGTTAAAAGCATGAGTATCACTATACTCCTATCAGAAGGGTTCAAACAAAAAAGTGAAAACATTACACTAGTGAAATGAAGAGAAACTGAATCATTCATACCTTGCTGGTAAGAATGTAAAATACTGCAGTCACCCTGGAAAACAGGTAGTTTTGTACAAAACAAAACGAGCAACTACTATATGGATTTAAAGCATTTGTCTCAAAGGAAAATAAAAACTTATATTCACACAAAAAAACTTACACATGAATGTTTATAGCCTCTTTATTCATAACAGCCAAACAATGGAAATAGCCGGGATATCTTAACAGGTGAATGATTAAACTGAAATACATATCATGGAATACTACTTAAAATAGAAAAGAATAAACCATTGCTACAAAATATTTAGTTATCTATTGTACTGGGGATTGAATCTAGGTGCCCTTTACCACCAAGCTAACTCCCCAACATTTTTTGTTGTTGTTGTTGTTGTTGAGGCAGGGTCTCTCTAAATTGTTAATGAATTTGCAATTCTTTTGAATTGTTGGGATCACAGCACTTGGCTACAAACAAGTTACATGAACCTTTAGAGAATTATGCTCAGTGGGGGGAAAGAAAAAAAAAAGACAATCCCCAAAAAGTTATATGCTATATGATTCCATTTATATAATATTTTTGAAGTGACAAAATTACAGAAATAGAGAAGGGATTAGTGGAATAGGGGAGTGAACAGTAGGCCATTTGCTTATCAATGGACAACATTGAAGGATCCTTTTGCTGATGAAACTGTTCTGAATCTTGACTATGATGGTGGGATATTTAAACCTACAAATGTGATAGAATTGTATGGAACTAAATACAGACAGAAATGAGAGGAGAAGAAACCAGGAAAATCAGAATAAGATCTATGGACTGCATATATCAATGACAGTCTTGTGGTTGTGATAATTGTACTATAGTTTTGCAAGATATTACCAGTATACAAACTAGGTGGAGAATACAGAGAATCTATAACTTCTCATAACCTTATGTGATTTTATAATCATCTCAATGACATTTTCCATTATAAACAAAAGGCTAGGCCTATATGGGAATCCTCCTCGATTCTTATTTAACACCTCTTTGAGTGCTCTTTATGTACAAAGGTAAATAGGCCTCAGTTTTTGCCCTCAAGTAACTTATAATCTTTAAGTAGAATATTTAGAATACGTTAAATGCCATAAGAGAGACATAATATGTTAATGAAAAAAATGTGATATGTCCATACAATGAAATATTATTCACCAACAACTACGAATGGAGTTCTGATATATGCGATAAATGAGCAAACCCTGCACATATTATGCTAGATGAAATAAAGATACAAAAGCATAAACATTGTATGATTCCACTTGTATAAGGTATCCAGAATAGGCTAATTCATAGAGACAGAAAGTAGATTAGAGGTTACCAGGAGCTGAATCGAAAAGGAAGCAAGGAGCTACTGCTTAATGCATAAAGAATTCTGTTGATAAAAACAATTCAGAGACTGGATGTGGTAGTACATGCCTGCAATCCCAGCAACTCAAGAGGCTGAGGCAGGAGCACTGCAAGTTCTAAGCCAGCCTAAGCAACTTAGTGAGGCCCTAAGCAATTAAGAAAGATGCTATCTCAAAATAAAAATGACTGGGGATGTAAACTCAGTGACAAAGTGCCTCTGGGTTCAATCTCCAGTACCAAAAAAATAAACGATTTGGAAAGATAGTGGTGATGACTACACAACACTGTCACTGAACTGTACAATTAAAGTTGGTTAAGATAGCAAATTTTACTTAATATATATTTTACTATAATAAGGGGCAGGGGAGAATTTCATAGCAGCTTTATTAATATTAGTACAAACCCAAATAGCACAGGTGTTCATCAATAGAAAACGGCTGAACAAACTGGGATACATTCATGCTCAGGAACAAAAGAAAAATACTAGTGGTGAATCTCAAAATACTATGCTAAGTTTAAAGTAGTCTTCCACAAAGGGGTATGAACTATATCATTCCACTTATATAAAATATTAAGAGGCAAAAACAATCTATGGAGTAATAATTTGGCTAGTAGTTGCCTTTGGGAGTGTGCTGAGGACAAAAATTGATTAGGACAGGGAATAAAAGAGCTTTCTGAGGTGACAGAAATGTTTTCTATCTTGATAGTTGCTTAGTTACATAGATAAATGCATTTGTCAAAATTCATCAAATGGTGCACTTAAGATTTGTGTGTTTCATTTACCTTAAAAAAAAAAAAAAAAACTACAAACAATATTGAACTCTAATGATAGACGGGTTTAAGTATTTTGCAGTAAAGTACTCTGATATCTACAAATTATTTTAAATTGCCCAAAAAATATGAGGGATGACTAATAAGGAATGAATAATAACTACATGATAAAACAAATACAACAAAGTGCTCACTGTAATTTTTTCATTTTCTGAACATTTGAAAATGTTCCTAATAAAATGCTGGGAAAATATACATACCAACAAAACAGTTGTTTCTCTTCTTCTCAAGAACTTGGCTTATATTTCTAATGCTACAGAGTGAGAATTTATTGTTGTTAAGTTTGTCCCCAGATGTTGCTCTTGCATACATGATGTAATTGCCATTTTCTTTTTGTCCTAAATTCTTAGATTCTCCTGGTGTGCACTCTGTTCCAGAATCATGCTGTCAAACAGAATATAGAGTTATATAAACAGGAAGTAAAATAAGGTTTTCAGGTCATCTGATTAAATATAATTTTCTGATCAGAGGAAAAAAATGGAAGCCATGGACTCTCCTTTAGGAAGGATCTTATAATTGTTTGAGACTAAGTAGAAAAACAATTTGCTCTGTAAGGGGTCATTGTCTTAGAAGAGAAGGAGTCCCAAAGTCTAGCCACAATAACTGATAGCTTTGTGAGTAGGAACTAGAATTGAGGAAAAACTGTCAGAAAAGCCTATAAAAAATAATCTCACCTACTTTTAAAACTATTAACAGTACTATAAACTACTATAAAATTGCTACATATATGCTAAAATAACATGTTATGACTAGTTCAGAGAGAGGTGGGGAAAGAGAGAGGGAAAGGAAACAAAAGAGACTGGCATGAAATTAAGTATATAGAGAATAGGAATCTAAGCTAACTCATTAAACAGTACCTAAGAAAGATAAGTAAAAATGCTAAGGATAGAAACACAATGATCCATTTTAAGATGAAATTAAGAAAACTTAAGATATAAAGTCAAAATACTGCTTTGCAGAATAAACAGAAGACAGAATCTGTGTATATAATTATTTTCTGGTTTTGGCATATTCTGTCAAAGTATCAGTTATACACAAAAGTACCAAAGCACAGCTTCCTGAATTTTCTCAAAGTAAACACGTTTATGTGACCAGCACTGAGAATGAGCAACTAAACACTACCAGATCCCAGCAGCCCCTACCCTCCTGGGGATATTCATTAAAACAAGAAAATCTCACCATGCTCCTTAAATAATTTAGAATGTATGAGAAGAGGCAAAAAATATTAGTACTAGAATCACAGTTCAATTTAATTAAAATCTTTTTCTGAATGCCGATAGCCTCATTCTTCTAAAAAGAAACAGACCACTCAAGGGAGCCCATTTAAGTTACTTTCATTTTTGACTCCCCAGTCTGAGGTAACAATAGAAAATAAGACCTCTAATATCATATTTATCTTTCCTGATATTTCCTGCTTTTCTCCTGAACCAAGATTCAGCATTTAACAACTCTTTACTATTCTCCAATATTATCTTGCTTAAAGTTTTCATTCTGTAGAATTCAGTTTGGTTTCTGTAAGGTATGGCACTAGCACTATTCTCACCATTAGAATTTTAGAAAGAGAAAAATTCCAATACTGTATAATTCTTGATGTCACCGTAATCTATAGTAAAATCAACAATATATACAAAAGAATAGGGTGTGATAAATCATGGTAAAATCATTAATAGTCTGGTATAAGAGGACAAGATACCAAGGGAGGCAAAGAATGAGAACCAATTTATCCATTAAGCAATAAACAATACATAATATAATGTTAATGTACTAAACACAACTCACTGGCATCTGGGCAAGGAAAAGATTAGATGAGAAGTGAAAAGGGAATGGTCTAGATTCCCTATTCCATGTGTGGTCCTCAAACTAGCAGCAGCAGCATTACCTGGCAATGTGTTAGAAATACAGAAACTCAGGTCCCACCAAAGACATACTGAAATATATCTGTACTTTGAGATCCTCAAATGATTTATATACACATCAAAATCTGAGAGTTCCTAGACTAGAGGACAAAAAAGGAGTTGAAAAGGTACTGCAATTCCCTCATAGGGCCTGGAACCAAGGGGGCTAGCAGAGAAGAAAGGACATTCATTTATCTGTACTTTAAATGCAAATTAACCACAAATTTCTTTGCTCATCAAGTACTCTTTAGATAATAATATCTCAATTTCTGACTGGGATTAGGAAGACAAAAGACAACTTAGTGAGATAGCACTTACATATTACAATCTTGGAGAAACTAGAGCACTGCATTTAGAGATTTTGGTCTAAAAATAATATTTACTTATTTATTCATTTATTTTGATGTTGGATATTCAACCCAGGGCCTCATGCAAACTAAGCATGTGCCTTACCACTGAGCTACCACCTCTAGTCCCAACAAATTATTTTTTAAATAATAAAAATTTCCACTTTTACCAGTGATAAGGCATAAGAAAAACGAATTTACACACAGTTTTCAAGTGAAATTTTCCCATTTAATAAGCTCTACCAAAATCACAAAATATAATACTTTCAGTATCATATTCTTTTGTTGTAATGATCTTTAGGTCACTTAAAATTCAGTATAATGGACAAGTATTAGATGATACCAAAGATTGCTATTGATTTTGCTAAATGGACAATGAATTATGGTTGTCTAAGAAAATCTCTTTTTTCAGAAACGTACAATGAAATATATGAGGATAGATAAATTTGCTTTAAACATTCTTAACAAAGAATATAGAAAGTAGATATGGTGAAATCTTGACAAATGTTGACTCTGACTCAGGGGTTGGCAAACCTTAGCCCACAGACTGTTATTATACCGCTCATACTAAGAATATTTTTTCCATATTTAAAGGATTATAAAAACAAAAAAGAACATGTAGCAGAGGCCAAATGTTACCCCTACAGCCTAAAAAATATTTACTAGCAAGCCCTTTACAAAAAAGGTTTACTGATCTCTATTCTGGATGATGGTCATATGAGTTTGTGCTTTTTCTTGGTGGGGGTGGGGGTTCTATATGGGTTAGAGATTTATCATAATAAAAGATCTTAAGATACCAATATTTTTCCACAGCAAAGAAAGACAAATCCAAGTAAATCCCAATAATGCTTTAATAGAAACAAAGCAGAAAGCCACTACACAATTTGTTAAAGATTCTGAACATACTTTAAACAATGAAAGGGGATTTCCATTCAAAAGATATTAGAGTGCATTATGTACTAAACCCTGTTCTAGGGCTAAGAGATATGGACAGATATTCTGTCTGAATAAATCAGACAAAGTTCCTTATTTTCATATAATTCTAGCACTGTTATATTTACATTTCTTGTTTTTTTATAAATATATATATATATTTTAAATATTTATTTATTTACTTTAGTTGTACACAATGCAATGCATTTATGTTTACGTGGTGCTGAGGATCGAACCAGAGCCACTCACATGCGAGGCGAGCGCTCTGCCGCTGAGCCACAACCCCAGCCCTACATTTCTTGTTTTAATCACAAATATTTTATCTTCTTCCTTTTAAGTATGGTCAAGTGTCTTACTGCATATAAAAACTAAACATTCAGGGCTGGGATTGTGGCTCAGCGGTAGAGCACGCGCCTAGCACGTGGGCGACCAGGGTTTGATCCTCAGCACGTACAAATAAAACGCATTGTGTACAACTAAAAGCAAATAAAAAAAAAAATATTAAAAAAAAAAACTAAACATTCAGATGTATATTTGTTTTTACCTCAAATAAGCAAACAAAAATACTCAAAAGGCTAATAACTTTTTAAAAATCTAATAATTAGGCAATACTTACTGGAGATCCAAAGTTATGTCCAACTTCATGAGCAAAAGTAATATGAGAGACTTTGGGAGGTACATGGGACCCATAGTTTTGAACAGTAATAATTCCAGTGTTTAAGGATTTCTTCTTACCATCTGAATACAGCTTACTTTTTTCACATATTCCTCCAGAGCTTCCTAATTCAGAATACCACCACCAAAAACAAACACAAAAAAACAAGTTAAATCAGTTATTTATTCCATTTCTTCCCCAAAACAGCTAATATTAAACAGCTACATAAACTAAAATACAGTTGGTACCCAAATCTGTCAAATACTCAAAAGTTTTTTTTTAGCCTAAGATTAGGAAACCATTTCAAATAAGGTTTTAATAGCACCCATAAATAAACTCCCAGGATTGTGTACACAACTCTGTACAATGTTCTTTATCATCAGAAGTCCTCAAATTTTTGTTCCCATTAATTTAGCAAAAACAATATTATATTTCCTTTAAATCTGAATATATAAATATTTACAGAGTCAAAACCTATACCTTTTCATCTTTTAAAAAGAAAATTTACAGGGCTGAGGTTGTGGCTCAGCGGTAGAGCGCACGCCTAGCACATGCACAGCCCGGGTTTGATCCTCAGCACCATGTAAAAATAAATACATTGTGTACAACTAAAGCAAATAAATATTTTTTAAAAAAAGAAAATTTACAGACTGGGGTTGTGGCTCAGCGGTAGAGCGCTCGCCCCTACTATGTGGGAGGCCCTGGGTTTGATCCTCAGCACCACATAAAAATAAATAAAATAAAGGTATTGTGTCCAACTACAACTAAAAAAAATAAAGATTTTGTTAAAAAAAGAAAGAGGGGCTGAGACTATGGCTCAGAGGTAGAACACTCGTCTCACATGTGTGAGGCCCTGGGTTCAATCCTCAGCACCACATAAATAAAAATAAAGGTATTGTGTCCACTTACAACTAAAAATAAATAAATAAAAATAAAAATAAAATTTTTAAAGAAAATTTATAGCCTGGCATAAATTTATTTTTTTAAAAAAGAAAACTTATAGCCTGGTGCCAAATGCCTATAATCTCAGCAATTCTGTAGGCTTAGGTGGGGCAAATTCAAGGTCAGCCTCAGAAACTTAGACCCTGTCTCAAAATAAAAAAGGGTGGGGAGGCAGCTCAGTGGTAAAGTACCCCCAAGTTCAATATCCAGTTTTTAAAAAATTAAGTTAAATGAAAGTTGAACAAAACATTTTCAAGTAGATTCTGAGAAAAATCACTTTACCAATAGTAGCAATGGCTGGGCACAGGGGGACATGCCTATAATCCCAGTTACTCAAGAAGACTGAGGCAGAAGGATGCCAAGTTCAAGGCCAGCCTGGGCAACATAGTGAGATCCTATCTCAAAATAAAAAGGACTGGGGTATGATATAGCTCAGTGGTTGAGTGTCCCTGGTTCAATCCCTAACACCTCCAAAAAAAAGTAATGTTGCACCTTAGTGTGATTCACTGTCCTGAGATGGAACATACATTCTATTTGTGAAAAAGAAAAAAGAGTGAGAGAGAGACAGAGAGAGAGAGAGAGATGAAGAAAGAAGGAGAGAAAGCAGAGAATAGGAAGAAAGAGAAATAAAAATATTAATAACTGATTAATCAGGAATTCACTGAATTTGCAATTTTCAGATTTTAAATTTTTAAAAATTGAATTATGATTTTTCAACTCTTCCTGATAACACTTTAAAATTTTAAGAGAAAAAAATCATATTTCTATTGTATTAATTCAATTTGTAATTCATCTGTTCACTAATAATAACCTTAGAGTTTAATATCAAACTGTTTTCACACCTAAAGAGAGTTAAAATATAAGAAATTAGAAAAACAGGAAAATCAGAAATTGGCTGATCAATCCATGTCTTCATACTCAACACACTGAGAAAACTATACTTTCTTTTAATTAACTTTATTTATTAAAGAGTTTTAATAAGAAGTTCTTTAGTTTACATTTACATTTAAATGGTTTTTCAGGCTAAGGATACTTCTCAGTAGTAGAGTAATTGCCTAGCATGCTCAGGGTCCTGGATTTGATCTCTAGCACCATATCAACCTATTAAACAATCAACAAATGGTTTCCTTATTTGATTTTTTTAAAAACTCAAATGGACTAGGATACGCAGGTAACTCATCAACTTACTTAAAATTAGCTTTCCACAAAGTCATAACCATGTTGCTAAACCACTTTAAACGTCTAATACAAATTTGGGTTATTGATACTATGATTTAGAAAGATAAAATGATATCTGTGCTTCACAGAAAAGTAAACTAAAAAAGACTAAGCCATATAAAGGTTGAGAGCCTTTATGATGTTCCAATTTACTATCTTTTTTACACAGAAAATCTAATAGAATTTCAAATGACTTATGAATATTTAGCATATTTTCTTAAGCTATTCCTTTTCTACTTCTGGAGATAAGTCCTAAGAACTACATCATTCGAGGAACTCGGAAATATTCAATAGTACTCTGTATGTAATAATTATAAATCATGTATTATAGTTTAAAAATAAATAGTAAATTACTATCCTGCCTTAGTGAAGAATTGTCATTATGCAAATTTGTCCAATGTAGTATTGTCAAACTTGAACTAAGCACAGAAGATTCTATGCTGCAAATCCTCATGGTTTAAAAAAGAAAGTAAATAGGCACATTTTTAAAACTCTGATAATAAGATGTTACCTACTTAACACATTATTGTTCTTACATTAAGACATTATAATCTTTCCAGTTTCATATCATATATAGGCGCTGCATAATTTTAAGTGGGAATATACAAGTTAGCACAGTTCACTGGCTATTTTCATTTATTATGGAACTGAATAGGAAATACTGCTTTCTTGATTAAAGAAACCTATAGGAGATTCAAGATGGCAGATTAGAGGAAGGCTGCATTTCCAGTTACTCAATGACTCCAGATTCAAGCAGTGGGAATACTGCTTCTCATTTAGGTGGTGAAAGAGGGAATTCACTAAAATTCAATATTGGACACTCAGAGTATCTTAGAGACTCAGAAATTTGGATGCATTGACTCAAGAACAAGAAAGAGTACACTGGAGCTGATAGATGGGCAGGAACCAATAGGCTTAAAGGTCGTCAAAAGTTCACCCTGTTCTACAGGCAAAGGGCCAAAACGTTGCTCTGCTCTCTGGGCAGGATGCTTCATCATCCCCAGGCAGGAGCCAACAGACTTCAAGGCTGCCCTCATTCCATGGGCAGGAGCCAATAGGCTTTCAGGTCATCAAAAGTTCACCCTGTTCCACAGGTAGAGGGTCAAAAGTTTGCTCTGTTCTCTGGGCAGGATGTTTCATCATCCCCGGGCAGGAGCCAATAGGCTTGAAGGCTGCCCTCACGCCACAAGCAGGAGCCAATAGGCTTAAAGTTCGCTCTGGTACACCCCCCCACCAGTAATCCCTATATAAACTCCCGTCCATTCGAAGTTAGAGAGCCAGACGCCAACAGAGAGCCAACAAGAGGAAGAGCCAGAGAGACAACAAGAAGAGAGAGACAACTAGACATAAGACAACGGAGACGGAGAAGAGGCAGCCACTGCACATTTACCCACCGTCTCCAGCCCGACAGCAGTTGCCCCAGCCGATAGCTCCAGAGACCACAGCCGGCGCGACCAGACACCCACCTTCCGTTCAGAGCTTGCACACTCTTCCACCACAGCTTGCACACTTCCTGAGCTTGCACACTTCCCTCTCCCTGACCCCTCTCCCCATTCCTTTTCTACCCTTAACTAGCCATAAAGGCCAGTTAATAAATCCCTTGGCTGCACGGCTGTCCCCAGTGTGATTTTTGCCCTTCAGGAGCCAAGTTGATTGCTGAAGCAGCAGTAGCAATGGTTCACCAGAGAGGAGGGATAACACAGAGAAGCAAAGGACTGATTTGGCATGAAAAAAACTTGTGGATCAGAGAAGCAACCTGAACTTAACTGATTCAGAGGCTGCAGAATGACTGGTGTTTATAAAGTACTATATATTTCTCAACTGGCAAGCAGAGCTCAGGTGGGAGCCATCTGAAGGAGGCCATGCTGTAGCTTGCTGCTACAGGAGCTGGGAGAATCATAGCAAACACTGCCATACTGTCTGGACAAGCATCTAACATGTAGCCTAGAGTATACCTAGCAGAATGTGAGTGAAACAGGCACAGAGAAGACTGTACCACCAGGGGGATTCAAGTCAAAAAACAAAGGGGAGTGCAACTCACTTTTCCATTGAGTCTGGCAGCTCATGTGACCAGCTGAAGAGGGTGCAAAAACTGAAGAGGCAGGTGTGAATACTCTCAGGGACTAAGCCTGGGAAGAATGTGTTACTGGGCAGCAGAGAGTGTAGAGGATTGGCTCCCATGCTCAGTGAATAATGAGGTCCAGACTCCTAGAAGATGAGTTCTGCCTGGCCCTAGAGGTGTGCTAATCTATTCTCTCCAAAGCAGATATCACTTAACAAGGTCCCTAGGCCTGATTAGACCTAAGTCCCAGATGCCAGAACTAGCCTCATAGGACTCTGCAGCAACCCTACCCTAGGAGTACATGGATCCCATCTGTGCAGACAACACTCCAATCAATAGTACTTCCCATTCCATCCTACTTTATATGGTGAAGAGGGAAGCTGAGAACTATTTCAACCAAATTCAGTTTTAGGTCACTATAGCAGGCACCATGATGAGCAACATAAAAAGAGGAAGGGGTTAACAACTCCAGCCCTTGTTCTCTCTGGGTTTCTTAGTATATAGTCTAAAAAGAATCAGAAAGGAGGAGGACAGTTGGACATCCATTTGTATAAATTATTTTGACTGTCAGTGAAGACAATTCTTTCATTTTTCATTAAAAATCTTTTGTGTGTGTGTGTGTGTGTGTGTGTGTTCTTGCTATGCTGATTGGTTTGTGCATATATATATATATATATATACACACACATTATTTTCTTTCTTTTTTAGCAATTGCTATTTTTCCTTGCTTTTTCTTTTGAGAGTTAGTTTTTGACTTGTTTATTTTGGTTTTGCTTTCTCTTTATTTCTCTTGTTTCTTACCTTTCTTATCCCACTAACAGCCAAGTTCAATTATTCTCTTTCCCATTATTGTTTTCTATTTTTCTCTTCTTTTTTTTAATACTTTTTTTAGTTGTAGACAAACACAATACCTTTATTTTTTTATTTTTATGTGGTGCTGAGGATCAAACCCAGTGCCTTCCACATACTAGGTGAGCACTCTATCACTGAGCTACAACCCCAGCCCTCTCCTCTGCTTCTTTATAACCATCATTCACTACATCTCTTCTGCATTCTCTCCATTTGAAAATTTGAAACTTTCATCTACCTTTCTATCGCATCTTCTTTTCTCTTGATGGTATTTTTAATCATCTTTTAGAAATGTTTGGTTTATATAACTCCTGTCACCACCATTCATGTTGTCGCAGTTATTAATGCTATGGATGATATAATTGACTCCTGTCTTTAATGCCAGATCTAGTTCACAGTTATTTATTGTTTGTGCTGGTGGTAAGTGACCCCACTGTTTTTGTTGTAACCAGTATTCTAGATGTCATACTAGACACCAGGCATTTACTTCAATGCTGCATATTGTTTCATTTGGTTGTTTCTGTTTGTTTCCCCCTTTTCTGTGAGTTGCTGAGAATGTAGAGGGGCACTACTAGTTCACAGTGTAGGGACTTTACTGCTGAATTAAACTGATTCAAAAGACAGCACACCCTGCTCCACAAATATATTAACCACATTAATATGTTTGGCCATATTTTAATACAAAAACAGGAAAGAAAAAAAAAAAAAACCACTAATGACATGGCCCCAAGTAGGAACAGCTAGGTGTGGGCCCTCAGGTCCCATTCATGGACATCCACACCTATAGCAGAAACAGAATTAACACAAAGGCAAAGGGTACCACACCGACAAGGGGTCTCACTCTAGATCATCTAGGATACTCTTGCAAGAGAAGGTCATGCCCTAAAAAGGCCACATAAAAGATTAGAAGAGAGAGCTGGGGTTGTGGCTCAGTAGTAGAACGCTCACCTAGCACGTGCGCGGCCAGGGTTCGATCCTCAGCACCACGTAAACATAAACACATTGCATTGTGTACAACTAAAGCAAATAAATAAATATTTTTTAAAAAAAGATTAGAAGAGAAATCCATCCTAACAGATACATAAAACTAACACAGAAATACAAGAAATAAGAAAAAATAAGGTAACATGGTGCCTCTAAATTTCATAATTCACCAGTAACTAACCCCTAAAATACTGAAGTGGACAAAATATCAGATAAATAATTCAAAAGAATGTTTATAAAAATCATCAATGAATTCCAAGAGAATACAGAAAAACAACAAATGCATTAACTAAGTCAGTACAGGATATGAATGAGAAATTTAATATGGAGATAGCAATATTGAAAAAGAAAAAAAAAGAAATCTTGGAAATGAATGATACAATAAATCAAATATAATGTTCAGCTGGAAGTCTAACTAATATAGTAGACCATGCTAAAGACAGAATCTCAGAGCTGGAAGACAAAGTAACTGGCCTTGAACATTCAGACAGTATTAAAGAAAAGAAAATAAGTAACCATGAACAGACTATGCAAGAACTCTGGGACAACATTAAGAGATCAATTTAAGAATCACTGGAGGGGCTGGGGTTGTGGCTCAGCGGCAGAGCACTCACCTCGCACGTGCGCGGCCCAGGTTCGATCCTCAGCACCATGTAAACATAAATGCATTGCATTGTGTACAACTAAAGTAAATAAATAAATATTTAAAAAAAAAAAAGAATCACTGGAATTGAAGAGGGTTGTGAAATGTAGGCTAATGGAATAAGTGGATAACCTCTTCAGGGAAATAAAAATAGAAAATTTTCCAAACCTTTAGAACGAGATGAATATCCAGATATAGGATGCATAGAGAACCTCAAATAGACAAGATCAAAAAAGAACCTTTCCATGACACATTAAAATTAAAATACCTAACATACAGAACAAGGACAGAATTTTTTTTTTTTTTTTTTTTTTTTTGTGTGGTACCAGGGATTGAACTCAGGGACACTCGACCACTGGGTCACATCCCCAGACCTGTTTTGTATTTTATTTAGAGACAGGGTCTCACTGAGTTGCCAAGTGCCTCGCCATTGCTGAGGCTGGCTTTGAACTCGCGATCCTCCTGCCTCAGCCTCCCAAAGTGCTGGGATTACAGGCGTGCGCCACCGCGCCCGGCAAGGACAGAATTTTTAAAGTGTCAAAAGAAAAATATCATCACATTTGGAGGCAAGTTGATCAGAATTATTTCCAATTTCTCAGTACAAACTCTAAAATCCAGGAGGGTTTGGAATGATGTGTTCTAAGTCCTGAAAGAAAATAACTATTAACCAAGATTGCTATATGCAGCAAGCTATCCTTCAGAATCAAAGAAGAAATAAAAACCTCTCAAGATAAGCAGAAACTAAAAAAAAATTCATGACTATTAAGCCAGCACGACAAAAAATCTCTTAAAGAAATACTCCACACAGAAGAAATCAAAAACAAAACAAACCCCTAAGCTCACAAAAAAGTTAAATCTCATTTGATGAGTAGCTAAGTAAATGAGAAAAGGGACCAAATTAAACATTATCAATAAATCAAAATGGCAGGAATTAATAACACGAAACATAAATGTTCTCAATGCTCCAATTAAAAGACAGGCTGAGCCGGGCGCGGTGGTGCACGCCTGTAATCCCAGCACTTGGGAGGCTGAGGCAGGAGGATTGCAAGTTCAAAGCCAGCCTCAGCAATGGCGAGGCACTTAGAAACTCAGTGAGACCCTGCTTCTAATAAAATACAAAAAAGTCTGGGGATGTGGCCCAGTGGTAGAGTGCCCTTGAGTTCAATCCCCGGTACAAAAAAAAAAAAAAAACCACCCAACTGTATGTTATTTTCAAGAGACTCACTTTATAGGCAAAGGCAGCAATCGGCTGTAAGTGAAAGAATGAAAATTGATATACCATGCAAATGGAGCCCCAAAACAAGCAGGAGTAGCTACTCTCAATATCTGACAAAGTAGACTTCAAACCAAAATTAATCTGAAGATACAAAAAAGATCACTTCACACTGGTAAAGAGAACAATCCAAGAAGATATAACAATAGTAAGCATTTATGCCACAACTGTGGGTACACCCAATCACATAAAACAGACTCTACTCAAAGACTCATATAGACCCCAGCACAATAATATTAGGTGATTTCAACACAACTCTCTCACCAATAAGTCATTCATACACAAATTCAGTAAAGACCCTTTTCACCTGTAAAATATTATAAATCAAATTGGTTCAACAGACATCTATAGAATAGTCCATCCAACAAAAAGTGAATACATTTTCTTCTCAGAAACTCATGTAACCTTCTCCAAAACAGAACATATTTTAGGCCACAAAGCAACTCATAGCAAATACAAAAAGAGAAAAAAAGAAAGAAAAAAAAAGATAAAATTCCTTGTATCTTTTCAGATCATAATAAAGTTAGAAATCAATACCAAAAACCCTACAGAAATTATATAAAACTATGAATATTAAACAATGCACCAATGAATGCTCAATGGGTGATAGAAGAAATCATGTAAGAAATTTTAAAATTCTTAGAATCAAATGAGAATAGTGATACAATTTACTGGAATCTCTAGGACACTGTGAAGGTGTCTCTAAGAAGAAAGTTTACAGCTATGAATGTCTACACAAGAAAATTGAAAGATCCCAAATAAAAAACCTAATGATGCATCTCAAAGCCCTTGAAAAACAAGAACAAACCAATTCTAAAAGCAGTAGAAGGAAATAAATAAAATCAGAGACGAAATCAACAAAATTAAAAATAAAAAAAATACAAAACGGGCTGGGGTTGTAGCTCAGTGGTAGAGCACTTGCCTAGCACATGTGAGGCACTGGGTTCAATTCTTAGCACTACATAAACGTAAATACAAAAAATAAAGGTATTGTGTCCATCCATAACTAAAAATGTCTATGTTTTGAAAAATATACAAAACAGGGCTGGGGTTGTGGGTCAGTGGTAGAGTGCTCATCTAGCACGCGTGGGGCCCTGGGTTTGATCCTCAGCACCACATAAAAATAAATAAATAAAATAAAGGAAGTATGCCCAACTACAACTAAAAAATAAATATTTAAAAAAAAATATGTAGTACTGCCGGGCATGGTGGTGCACACCTGTAATCCCAGCACTTGGGAGGCTTAGACAGGAGGATTGCGAGTTCAAAGCCAGCCTCAGCAATGGTGAGGCACTTAGCAACTCTGTGAGACCCTGTCTCTAATAAAATACAAAAAAGGGCTGGGGATGTGGCCCAGTGGTCAAGTGCCCCTGAGTTCAATCCCTAATACCAAAAAAAAGTAGTATTAAAAGATAAACTGAAAGACAAGAGAAGATGGAAAGACATCCCAGGTTCCCAGATAGGCAGAATTAATATTGTTAAAATGGCCATACTACAAAAAGCAATATGCAGATTCAATGCAATCCCCAACAAAACACCAATGACATTCTTCACAGAACTAGAAAAAAACAGTCCTAAAATTCATTTGGAAGAAAAAAAGACTCAGAATAGCCAAAGTAATCCTAAACCAAAAAAAGCAATACCTGACTTCAAATTACTACAGAATTGTGGTTTAAAACAAAACACGACACACACTCTTAGTACTGTCATAAAAATATACACATAGATAGAACAATGAACAGAACAAAAGACACAGAAAAAACTCTACACAGATACAATCATCTGATCCTTGACAAAGATGCCAAAAACATACACTGGACAAAAGAGACTTTTTTAAAAAATGGTGCTGGGAAAACTGGTTATTCATATGTAGAAGAATGAGACTAGCCCCTATCTCTTACCCTGCACTAAAGTCAACTCAAAATGGATCAACGACTTAGGAATTAGATCAGAAAACTACGCAACCCCTTGAAGAAAATGTAAGGTCACTCTACAACAGATGGTATAAGCAATGACTTTTTTAATAGGACCCCTAAAGCTCAGGAAATAATGCCAACACAATTAATAAATGGGATGGTATCAAATTTTAAAGCTTCTACACAGCAAAGGAAACAATTTAAAATGTGAACAGAGAACTTACAGAATAGGAGAAAATATTTCTAGCTACTCTTCTGACATAATCTTAATCTCAAAGCTGGGTGCAGTGACACACACCTAAAATTCCAGTGATTCAGGAGACTGAGGCAGGAGGATCACAAGTTCAAAGCCAAGCCATCCTCAGCAATTTAGTAAGGCCCTAAGCAACTTGTGGAACCAACCTAGATGCCCTTCAGTAGATGAATGGAATCGAGTCTAGGTGTCCATTAATGGATGAAAGGATAAAGAAAATGTAGTATATATACAGAATGGAGTTTTATTCAGCTATAAAAAAGAATGAAATTATGTCATGTGTAAGAAAGTGAATGGAACTTGAGACCACTGTGTTAAGCAAAATAAGTCAAACTCAGAAAGTCAAAGGTCACATATTTTCTCTCATAAGTGGAAGCTAGAGAGGAGAAAGGAAAGGAAAAGAAACTAGGGGAGAATCTCTCATGAAAATCTCAGGGAGATCAGCACAGTAGAGAAAAGGGATCAGGGCCAAGGAGGAGGCAAGAAAAGGGGGGAAATACTAGGAAATGATAATGGCCAAATTATACCATTATAGTGTGCGCATGTACAAATATGTAACAAAGCCCACCATTACATACAACTATAATGCACCCAAAAAAAAAAAAAAAAAAAAAGGAAAAAGGAAAGAAACATATAGCAGCATGCCTAGCATACATGAGGCCTTAGGTTTGATCCTTAGCACCACAAAAGAGAACAACAACAAATACAGAAAATGAGAAAATTGTAAAAAAAAAAAAAAAAAGACTCAAAAACAAAAAACCTACTATTCAAATGTTGAAACTCACTGTTTTTCCTAGCTCATATAATCTGAGTAACTACTCTGTAAGAACTAACATGACGATAACACATAAAATCCTTTCTACCACCATATTTTTGAATAATGAAACAGCTGCAGAACTAAATAAAATTAAGCCAAATTATACAACAGAATAAGGATGTACAAAAATAAATTAGGCCAACTAATAGAAAAATAAAAGACCCAGAATAGCCAAAGCAATCCTCAGCAAGAAGAGTGAAGCAGGAGGCATCACAATACCAGACCTTAAACTATACTACAAAGCAATAGTCACAAAAATGGCATGGTATTGGTCCCAAAATGGACATGTGGGTCAATGGTACAAAATAGAAGACACAGAGACACACCCACATAAATACAGTTATCTCATACTAGACAAAGGCACCAAAAACATACATGAGAGAAAAGACAGTCTATTCAACAAATGTTGCTGGGAAAACTGGAAATTCACATGTAGCAAAATGAAAATAAACCTCTATCTCCCACCATGCACAAAAATCAACTCAAAGTGGATCAAAGATTTAGACAATAGAACAGAGACCCTGTGCCTAGTAGAAGAAATGTTGGCTCATCATGTTGGCTTAGGACCTGACTTCCTTAACAATACTCCTAAAGCACAAGAAGTAAAATAAAGAATCAATAAATGGGATGAACTCAAATGAAAAGGCTTCTTTTCAGCAAAGGAAACAAACTTGATGAGAGAGCGTACAGAATGGGAAAAATCTTTACCGCACACACTTCAGATATAACATTAATCTCCAGGATATGTAAAGAACTCAAAAAACTTAACACACACACACACAAAAATATAATGCAATCAATAAATGGGCTAAGGAACTGAACAGACACTTCACAGAAGAAATACAGTTGATCAACAAACATATGAAAACATGTTCATCCTCTCTAGCAATTAGAGAAATGCAAATCAAAACCACTCTAAGATTTTATGTCACTTCAATCAGAATGGCAATTATGACCAGCCGCGGTGGTGCACGCCTATAATACCAGCACTTGGGAGGCTGAGGCAGGAGGATCACCAGTTCAAAGCCAGCCTCAGCAATGGAGAGGCACTTAGCAGCTCAGTGAGACCTTGTCTCTAACAAAATACACAAAAGGGCTGGGGATGTGGCCCAGTGGTTGAGTGCCCCTAAATTCAATCCCCATTACCAAAAAAAAAAAAAAAAAAAAAAATGGCAATTATCAAGAATATATCAAGAATACAAGCAATAATAAGTATTGGTGAGGATGTGAAAGAAAAGGTACACTCCTACACTGCTGGTGGGACTGCAAATTGGTGCAACCACTCTGGAAAGCAGTATGGAGATCCTCAGAAAACTTGGAATGAAACCACCATTTGACCCAGCTATCCCACTCCTCAGTTTACACCCAAAGGACTTAAAATCAGCATACTACAATGACACAGCCACATCAATTCACAATAGCTAAACAATGGAACCAACCTTGATGCCCTTTAATACATGAATGGATAAAGAAAATGTGATACATATACACAATGGAATATTACTCAACCTTAAAGAAGAATAAAATTATGGCATTTGCAGGTAAATGGATAAAACTAGAGAACATCATGCTAAGTGAAATAAGCCAATCCCAAAAAAAAACACAAAAGCCAAATGCTTTCTCTGATAAGCGGATGCTGATCCATTGTGTGTGGGGGCAGGGGAGACAGGGAAGAATGAAGGAACTTTGGTTTGTATAGAGAGGAGTGAGAGGAGGGGTGGGTCTGTGGGGATGAAAAGGAAGGTGGAATGAGACAGACATTACTACCCTATATACATGTATGATTACACTACTGGAGTGACTCTGCACCATGTACACCCAGAGGAATGAGAAGTTGTCCTCCATTTGTGTACAATCTGTCAAAATGCATTCTACTGTCATGTATTAAAAAAAATTAGGCCAAATAAAAATGAAAGACTAGGTCAATAATGGATTACAAACTGAATAAATCAGCTATAAAGTGTTATCTAGAAAGAACAAGATAACAGCAAGCATACTAAAACTAACAGGCAGAAATATGAAGTCAAAAAGAAGAGTAAAGAGAAGAAATTATAATGTAAATTAAACAAGTTGAAGCCAAGTATTTTACCTGAATTTTTTAAAAGAACATATAAAACCTCAGGTTCCTAGCTCCTAGTCCATTATTAATCCTATTATATCATGACAATTACCCAAAGTGATACTGAAAATATTATAGCTTAGTATTACTGTATAGCTCCTCTCTTTTAAGGAAAAAGGAAATTTAACTTCTGTGGAAAAATATTTTTCCCTAAAATTATTTCATCCACTGAATATAACAAATGTCAGGACATTTCCCTATGATCTCTTAAAAATAATAAAGCTGCTTCATCTATTTTGCCGTTTATATTATAATTATGAATCTTGCCTAAACTTGAGTAGCATAAATTAAGATATTGTATAGATATCACTTTCTCTGACATTTTGTAAAATTCAATCTTCCCTGAAAATTGCTCTGTGTTTCAAGTATTAAGTTATGAAATAATTAGATAACCTACCTGAAGGTGCTCCAACCCAAGCTAGACCAAGAACACCATCATCAAAATCTCGGTCTGTGAAGACATAGGCTAAACAGTAGTCATCATGATTCTGCTCAGAATTCAATTCCAGAAACTTCTCTACACCAATATTTGGGAAACGGAAAGGATTTGTAGGGTCCTTTTCATCAGCAGTTGTATTGATCTAAAATCCAAAACAATGACTTAAATAACACAATTAATGTTAGCAGACTCTTAACATAAAATTGCTTACCTCCTTCCACACTCTCCTGGACAATATGCTCAGAGTCTAAGGGTAATCAGTCCTTAATTAAGCCTGCTGGGAATGTTTCCCCAAGCCAGATCCCTGATCTGATCATAGAAGTCAAAAATAAATAAATAAATAAATAAATAAATAAATAAATAAATAAATAAATAAATAAGAAAAAATTAAAAATGAAAGAAAGAACAAAAAAAGGCAAAGTAAAAGAATTAAAATTGAAGATGTCAAATTTCTGAGCAAGTATTCACCAGATTCCTGAACACTGAACATTTGAATAGAATACGTCTGCTACCAAAATTGGAATATAAGTAGAATTTCTCAAATTCAATCATCTGAACAAGTCTCATTTAAGTGTTAATCTCCTACATATAGTAACAAGTATAATAACCCTATATGTTTGCTAATTACTAAAACACAAAAGAGATATTAAACCCAAGAATGCCAGTGCAGCACAAAAATCATTTTCTTGGTTCTCCTTTGACTAGAGTCACAGGTGTTAAGCTCACCTCAAAAGTTCATTTTTGTTCCCCTGAATCAGAGAGAATTTTGTTTTCTTTCTACTTTTCAATTTGTTTCTCTTATTATTTAAAACTAAATTCCTACAAATTTTCTTTTCATACTTAGCTACTATACTCCTGGTACAGGTACCTCTTTCACAATCTGAAGAATAATCTGTTCTAATACTAAATTTCTACAAAACAAAAGCTTTAATTTATTAACCCCTGCCTCCTTTCAAAGATCCCTGACTGTTCTCCGAAGTCCTAGAATAATTTGGCTTTTGCCAGGTAAGCCAGGAAATTACATACAAAATAGAGCTGGGTGGGAATGGTAGTATATGCTTATAATTCCAACTACTTATGAGGTTGAGGAAGGAGGATCACAAATTCAAAGCTGCCTGGGCAACCTGGTGAGACTCTGTCTCAAAAGAAAAAAAATGAAAAGGGCTGGGGCTGTAGCTAAGTGGTAGAGAGACCCTGGGTTCAATTCAATACCCAGTGGGGGTAGGGGTTAAAGAATTGATTTTAAAAGGGTACATATGATGGGCTGGGGTTGTGGCTCAGCGGCAGAGCGCTCGCCTCGCACGTGCGCGGCCCGGGTTCAATCCTCAGTACCATGTAAACATAAATGCATTGCATTGTGTACAACTAAAGTAAATAAATAAACATTTAAATTTTTAAAAAAGGGTACATATGATTAAAATGGAATAAAATTAATTAAAAATGGGTACATATGAAAGTAAATGTTTTTCTAGAAGGGAAATCTCAGTCTTTTTTAAAAAACTGGTAGTGAGGGATGTAGTGAGTATGATGGATACAATAAGAACTATAGGTCTTCATGAAGCATATGCTCCAGTAAAAACAAGAGGTTCAGAAGCAGAACGATAAAAACACTACTGAGGGCAATAGCCTAAGGATGGACTTCATTTAAAACATTAGATTTATCCATTAACAATTAACCAAAACTATTCAGTTATAAGTCATTTACTACAAAACAATTCAAATAAAGCAACTATATATCATAAATAACCCATGCTTAAAGACATGCTATATGTGGCCTTCTCCTACTAAATACAGAAATAACTATGAAATTCCCTAACACTTCTATAACATTGGCTATGAGTAAAAATTGCATCTGAATTTTAGTTACCTATATTAAAGACAGATGATCAAAATTTAAATATTTACTGACAGAATATAAATTTTAAATTATTTAATGAGTTATATACAGTCTTTAACAGATGAGATTTAAACTAAAGTTTTCACCTTAATAAAGGTCAGAAAACACACTTTGGGAGGCTGAGGCAGGAGGATCGCGAGTTCAAAGCCAGCCTCAGCAATGGCAAGGCACTTAGTAACTCAGTGAGACCCTGTCTCTAAATAAAATACAAAAAAAAGGGCTGGGGATGTGACCCAGTGGTCGAGTGCCCCTGAGTTCAATCCCCAGTACCAAAAAAAAAAAAAAAAAAAAAAAAAAAAAGGTCAGAAAACAACCAACTGCCACATAACTTATCTATGAACATCCATTTCTTCATAAAATCACATTACTCAAAAATAGATATATATACTTCTCCAAATACATATACTTCACCAAAAAATAGATATATCTACTTCACAAGCGTTCTCTCTACTGTTTTACATTTTACTGCTGTCTATTAAACAGCAATACTAAACCACTTATCACTTTTACTTTCTCATTTAAAGATTTGTATTTCCCTCAGAACATATGAAAGCAATTGATTATGAATAGTTTTTATAATATAAATCTACAAACTGTATTTCCACCTTAAGACAATTCAATTAAGGATTATATACTACCTTTAAAAGAACCAAGTAAGAACCATCTACAACTGTTATTAAGTATATCATATATATGTACTAAAATTTTTCTAATATATACATTTTTTTAATCTAGTCAACTGTGTTTTAAGAGAAATAGGAAAGCATAAATATAAAGAAACACTGGGGCAAATATTTTGTAAGAGGCTGACTTAAAAAAAAAACACTCGGGATATAGATCTAGTTTATAAATTCAGATTCTTAAAGATATATACATATATATAGAAAATTTTTGAAACTGCCCAATTTTGTCAGTAATTTAATATTTGTTTATTTATCATTTATAACAGCAGAACTAATAATCTGTGACCCTATGGCTTTGGATCACCATTTCTCAACATGTGTTTTCTAGTTTTTTTGGCGATTCAGGTGATATTAATTTAAAAAGTTTCCATGCTCAAATTAATTTAGATAAATATGGTTTTCCTTCCCTAAGGACTGCTCAAAACTTGGTACAAGTTCATGTAAACTGTGAATTTTCAAGATTATAGCATTAAGTATTTTCCCAAGTTTCCCCATTAAGTATTTTATTTAAACACTCCGTCTATTTTCCCTTTCTCCTGGAACACCAAATGGAACACACAATGAAAAACGCTGCACAAGGCAAATCTTAAGAAACCAGGAAATTATATAAGGGGGTTAAAGTCAAGTACTGTACCTGTAAGTTACTAAGAGGTTAGGGCTTTCTTAATGGTAAATTAATCCAATAAAAAACTGTACAACTTTATTTCTATGGTAGTTCAGATTAATGCCCTACAGATTTAATTCTTAAATGATAAACCCAAGTATCCCACAGTGTATAAAAGCCAAGGGTAAAAGATAAATAGCATCAGTAGATACAATTTAAATTATTTAATGCATAAAGATGAAGTAAAAAGCAAGCATTTCTCTTTTTGTAAACAAGGTCCTTATTGTTCCACTTTTTAAATGTCTCCGACTACTTAAGTTCCTTACTCTTATGCGTTTCACCATGAAACTGATGTTACGGATCCCAGAGAAGTCTGTGGTCTGGTAAATTGTATCAATTGCTTTAACATGACTGGATATCTATCAAGTAAAAAGAAAAAACAGAACAACATTTTAGAAGCAATGATGAAATATTAAGAAAATTATGAATTTCTATTTCCAAAATCAAGAATTTTACTTATATTTGAAAACATTTAAATTTTAATATGTCTATGTTATATATTGAACAGAAGAAAAATAAAGATTAGTGAGCCAGGGCTGAGATGAGAAAGAAAAATGTTAGTGAGCTAGGGCTGAGAGGAAAGAAACTCTTTCTAAACTTTTTTGTAGCCAAAAAAAAAAAAAAGGCATTATTCCTGCTTTAGTCATATAAAAACTATTTCATATGCCCATCATTCAATGTCATATGCCCATTTCTTTTCACATGCTGCTTCTTTAATGCCTAGAATATCTTTATTTATCCTTAAGACTCAGCTCAAATATTTTCTGTAATAACTTCCCTGAAAATAATCAGGATACTCAGTCATTTCCAGCCTTTAGTCCTTCTATTACTGAACTAATACATACTCTATAAGCTTTGTTGACCACTTTCCATATACTAACACTGTTTTAAGTCCTGCAGATATACTGGTGAGCAAAACAGGAAAGGTTCCTATAAATTCCAAGGTTTTTCTTGGAAGTGGAAGAAGAAGATAATATGAAATAAAAAAAGACACCATCAGATTTTGCTAAATTCCAAAAGAGATAAACATAGCAACAGGACCTACAAAAGGTTTCTATTTATCTAGCTGACTCCAAACTAAACTCTCTGGCTTCTAAACCATTCTATATACAATCTTCCCAACTTCATTTACAAAAAGCAATCTTGCTGACGTTTTATATGGAGACACACACACACAATATATATATAAGCTCATTTTTCTCACCAAAATGAATTCATCATTTATATTAGTGGTACCTCCATATTGTCAGCCTCAAATTCTTTGAGTCAAAAACATGTTCAGACTCTCACTGGGTATCTTCAACATGAAGAACATTTTGATAGATACCCTCAAAAAATTTATACTTTCATAGTGAGAAGGACTGAGAAGACACAAATGCATATATTATATATATATGTATATATATGTATATATATATATATGTGTGTGTGTGTGTGTGTGTGTGTGCGCGCGCACGCGCGTGTGTGGTGCTGGGGATGGAATCCAGGGCCCCATGCCAGGCAGACTCTCTACCACTAAGCTACATCCCCAGCCGTCAAAATTATTTGAAGAAACATAATACAAGATGATCAAGTAAAAGCATTAATAAGAAAAATTTCAAAAGTGGCCCAAACTGCCAAACATTGCTAACAAAAGGTATAACAGTGCTGATAGGATCCATTATAAATTCATGCTAACTGCAGCTGGCTTGTCAACCAATGCTTTAGCCAATTTTCATTATTTCTATTCCATTCCCAACAATGGTGGTTCAAACATTTCTCCAGAAATGATTAGAACTCACGCTTCATTTGACTGCCGCTTGTCTTTACCTTTAAATTTTCCTATCTTTGTCCATCTCTACATTCTTCAGAGTAACTTTTTTTTTTAATATTTTTTTTTAGTTGTAGGTGAACACAATACCTTTATTTTATTTATGTGGTGCTCAGGATCAAACCCAGGGCCTCACACATGGGAGACGAGCACTCTACTGCTAAGCCATACCCCCAGCCCCCAGAGTAATGCTTTCTTAAAGGGTAATTTTTCTTTATTCTTGATCTCAGTTCTTACTGGACATTCAAGAACACTGTTTTTTCTTCAAAGGCATTGTAGATATTTAAGAACATCAATCTGCCTTTCTTTTATATTATTTCCACACTGAATCATTTTCCTCTTACTACCACTACCAACTGGCTCATGTATTCCATATTCCCCACAACCCTCCAAATTCCATGTTATTTCTAAGCCACTATATTTTTCTTTAATTTTTTACATTTCTTGAAACTCAGTGCTTTTGCCAACTCACAATTCATCAGTAATCTTCTAGCAACTAAAAACTAACTATCTTTTGAAATCATTCTCTTGGATTTCTTGACAATGATACAATTAGTTATGCATCTTGCTTTGAAGGTTTTGTTTGTTCCTTGTCTAATCCTCCTTTATCTCCTACCTTCTTTTTGTGTTTTTCCTCACTAGTTTTTCTTTCTCATCCTATTCACTATATCCCCTACTTGCTTCTTCAATTTCACTCTCCCCACATTTCAACTGTGTCTTTTGTCCTCTTCAATTCCATGCAGAAAGCTCAAAGCTAACTTTTTCTCCAAGCTCCAGTGCCACATTTTCAATATTCTAAGGGAATATTACCTGGCTTTTACAAATGTCTAAAAATAAGCTCATTTTTCTCACCAAAATGAATTCATCATTTATATTAGTGGTACCTCCATATTGTCAGCCTCAAATTCTTTGAGTCAAAAACATGTTCAGACTCTCACTGGGTATCTTCAACATGAAGAACATTTTGATAGATACCCTCAAAAAATTTATACTTTCATAGTGAGAAGGACTGAGAAGACACAAATGCAAATAATAATTTGACTTAAATAATGCTACACAATGAGAATACAGAAGAGAAATTGTATTTCTTTTTTGGGGGGAGGGGTATTTCAGGGATTGAACTCAGGGGCACTCGACCACGGAGCCACATCCCCAGCCCTATTTTGTATTTTATTTAGAGACACAGTCTTACTGAGTTGCTTAGCGCCTCACTTTTGCTGAGGCCGGCTTTGAACTCATGATCTTTTTGCCTCAACCTCCCTAACTACTGGGATTACCACATATGCCATCGCAGCCAGTGAGAAATTACATTTCTAAGTAGAAGGATTTCTCTCCTTTAAGACCACAAGTGAAAAATGAACTCTGTTTTTAAAGGTAAGTTTTATGTTTATCTAGCATAGAGGAGGCTGGCCTTAGATTTAATCCTTAATACTATCCCACCTCCAACTGGAGGGGGGGGGATACCAAAGCTTCAGGGTCATTATATCCTTTAGGAAATCATTTTCTTATACCTCTCCTGAATGACAATAAAATATCCTCACTGGGCTTTCAATTATCTCTGCATTTTTCTTATGTATTTCATCCCATCACAATGAAAATACATACTCTTTTTTTTCCCCAAGAGATATATACTCACTAACTTTAGTTTTTAAAAGAAAATACACCTATAATTTTAAAAAATATGAGAAATCCTAAGATAGTGCATATAATAATAAATACCTGGGCAATCACAGCTTCTCGTGTTCCATAATATTTAAAGAAAAGATGATCAGTTTGAATATAAAGCTGACAAGTATTTCTTTCAGCTGAAGTTGTACGTTTTTTCCTCAGGAGTTCTGGACCATTAGCAGCATGTTCTTCTTGAGGCGTCTATATGTCAAAAACAATCATTTCTGATCATCAGCATGCTTCACTACTATAATATTATAGTTAAGAATACATACACTAAACAATTTCTTCATATTATGTGTCATATATAACACCAAAGGGATATCTAATACCATTAAAAACAGAGGTCACTAGAGGTTAGGAAGGGAAAGAGGAATGTGAGAGGGTAGCTAAATGGGTACCAAAACACAGAGGAGAGGGAAGTAGTTTCTGGTGTTGTATGGCAGAGTAGGGCAATGAAAGTCTACAACAAATAATTACACTTTTCAAAATAACTACAGAGCTGAGCCTGAGAGTTCCCAAAACACAGAAATGACAATATTTGAGGAGATGGAAAAGCTAATAAGTACTTTGTTTTGATTATTACATGTAGTATACATGTATCAAATTATAAACCAGTACCCAAACATAACTTAAAATATTATGTATTTTCTTAAAATTGCTCATTAAAAAATCACTTTTGATTTTACATATACATGATCTATTATTTATTCAAGCAATTCCTTCACCTTTTTTGAAGGAGTACCGGGGATTGAACTCAGGGGTACTACCAAGCTACATCCCCAGCCCTGGCAGGAAATAGTAGACAGTATTTTTTTTTTAAACAATTACCACTACTATTGAATTCAAACACTCAAACATGTGTCATCTAAAAATATAAATTCAAGTGAATTTTTATAATAGAGTCATACAGGACCTGAATTAAATTCTAAGCCAAAATTCCAAATTTACACTCACATTTTATACCTTTCTTCTCCCTTGACAATTCCCTGTGAACATATACAAAGTTAAAATTTTGTAATATACAAAAAGGGGAATAACTACGTAAGATGATGAACATATTAATTTGCTTTACTATAATAACTATTATCTATGTTTATCCCATAACATTGTGCTATATCTATACAATACACACAATAAATACACACAATAATTGTTTTAAATTCACACTATACATGAGTACCAGTACTCAGAAAAGTTAATTTCTACAGTTCTAAATAATACTGCATTTGAGGAAAATGCCTCTAAGCATATCTTTCATACTACTTTGCTCAAGATTTTCATTTAAAGTGGTGTCCACATTCCAGTCTGTACAGTTTGGTCAGTTATTAAATTATTGAGAAGAACTTCAAGTACACATATTTGTGTATGCAATCATGCTTGTACAAAAAGGAGTTATATGTTAAACTTAGCTACTGCTGAAGTGGCAAAATTTTCTACTCCAGAAAAATAGTCCTGATTGCTTTAGTATGAAAATATTTTTTAAAGAAAAGATTTAAATTAAGAAGTCAGTTTCAAATGGGAAGTAGACTTCTAAGCAGAGAAATTAACTGAAAAGTGGTCAAGTTATTTAATCAAGTGGTTCAGATCTTCCATACCTTCACTGGGTTTTATTTGTCTAACTACTCTCTTCATTAATGAGAGGATATATATTAAAGTCTCCCCATCTTATGGCTTTTCTGTTGTTTTTCAGTTTTGTCAATTTTTGCTTTCTATACTTTGAAATTATGGTATAATGTACAAATTTAAGACTGTTA
The DNA here is from genome assembly GCA_025594165.1 of Tamias sibiricus. Classification (NCBI taxonomy): domain Eukaryota; kingdom Metazoa; phylum Chordata; class Mammalia; order Rodentia; family Sciuridae; genus Tamias; species Tamias sibiricus. The sequence goes on from CM046659.1 coordinate 112,808,765, forward strand.
TAACATCATGGAGAACCGAGCCTTTTATCATTACAACACACCTATTTTAGACATTTTTGCTACTTTGTTTGATACAATTTTCATTAGAGTCACCAAATTTTATATCTTGTACACTTTTACTTTCAATCTTTCTGGATTCTTATATTTTAGGGAAAGGCTCTGTAAAAACAGTTTATATAGTTTGTGTGTGTTATTTGTTTGCTTTTTGGTACTGGGAATTAAATCTAGGAGCACTTTACCATTGAGCTACATACCCAGCCTTTTTTTTTCTTATTTTTTATTTTGAGGCAGGATCCCACTAAATCGTTTAGGGCCTCATAAAGTTGCCTAGAGCTTCACTAAATTGCTGAGGCAAGCTTCAAACCTGTGACCTCCTGCCTCAGCCTCCCAATTCATTGGGATTACAGGCATGCACTACCATTCACTGCTGTTTTTGTTGTTGTTAAATGAAGTTGATGATCATTATCTTTGTTTTTGTTTTTGTTTTGGTGGGGAGGGGGTTACAGAGGATTGAACTCAGGTACACTCAACCACTGAGCCACATTCGCCAGTCCTATTTTATATTATATTTAGAGACAGGGTCTCACTGAATTGCTTAGCACCTGTACAGGCTTGCACTACTATGCTCAGCCAATCATTATCTTTTAATTGGCACATTTAATTCAATTACAATTAATATAATTACTGATATCACTGAGTATAAAACAACTTTATTATTTATTTCCCATTTGTCTTGTCTGTCCCATATATTCTTCTTTCTTTCACATGTCTTCTTCTGGATTTTTGGTTTTTATTATTATAGCCATTCCCCTTTATTAGTTTTTCATTTTGAAACAGTCTTGCTCTGTTGACCATGCTGATCTTGAACTTATGGGCTCCAATGCTCCTCCTGCCTCAGCCACCAGAACAGTTGGGACTATAGGTATGCATCACAAAATCCAGCTTTTTTTATTAGCCTTTTAGTTATATATTTTACTAACATTTTTAGAAGTTATCCTAGAGATAACAATATAGTCCTCAACTTATCAAAATCAAATGAACTAGAACATTTGCTTATTCACAGAAAATGCAACAATTTCAGAACACGTTAATTACATTTTCCTCACTCCATATTTGTCTCCCATAATGTATGGGTATATACAGTCCTATAAATCTTTATTATTAATTCTTTGGAGTATACAATAAATATTCACTTAGAATTATCCACTGTGTTGTTCTTCATTCACTCCTACATCTTTAAGTTATCATCTAAGCCTACAATCTTTTCAATGGAAAAGAACAATTCAGTGTGTTCTGGTGTTTATGCTCTTAATCTAGAATGTCTTTATTTTATTTACCCATTTTCAGTGTTCACAGCATTCTAGGATGGCAGTTACTCTATTTCTGCACATTTCATTGTCTTCAGGTTCCAAGTGTTTAATAGTTTTACATATATATATTTTAGTTGTAGATGGACACAATATATTTATTTATTTTTATGTAGTGCTGAGGATCAAACCCAGTGCCTCACATGTGTGAGGCAGGAGCTCTATCACTGAGCTACAGCTACAGCCCCAGCCCCAGCCCCAGCCCCAGCCCCTGGACTTCAGACTTTTCTATTAGAAAAATGTGCTACAGTGGTGTTTAGTAATGTAAAGTAGTTATCCTGCCATAACTACAAGGCTTACTAAATTTATTGCTTGATGTCCCTGTCACATTTTGGATATTCTCAGCCATTATCTGTCTTTATTTGACTCTCCTTTCTAGGTATACACTTTTTCAAAAATCTAGGTTCCAGAATTCTTCATAACCTTTTTATTTTTCCAATGCCTTCAGATAGATACATCCACATACATATACATGCAAAAACACAAATATAAAAACATACTTTTTGAATATTTTATATTTGTATTTTGAGGCCAAATTGATCTTTATTAACTTTTCTAAGCAGAAGGAATACTACTCTTTTTAAGAATCAAGTCTTGATTAACTTTATGCATATGAATATTTCTCAAAGTTCAAAACTTGTTTTCATTTTAAGATTTTTTTTTTTTTTTTTTTTTTTTTTGGTGGCACTGGGGATTGAACTCAGGGGCACTCGACCACTGGGCCACATCCCAAGCCCTTTTTGTGTTTTTTTTTTTTTTTATTAGAGACAGGGTCTCACTGAGTTGCTAAGTGCCTCGCCATTGCTGAGGCTGGCTTTGAACTCGCGATCCTCCTGCCTCAGCCTCCCAAAGTGCTGGGATTACAGGCGTGCGCCACTGCGCCCGGCTATTTTAAGATGTTTTTACATAATGAAATGTATCTTTTACAGTCACAAAGATTTTATTCAAAGTGTTTCTTTACCTCAAAATTCAAAATACTTTTAATGTCTAATTTTGTGAGGTTATCTTTCCAAATGCTTTATCTACTTTTTAACTGTGCATTTTTGACAATTATAAGGATTTGTTACACATTCTGATGAGAAGCCATATATTAGGGAGATGTATTGTGAACAATTTCTCACAGTCGTATGGCTTGTTTTAATATTTTCTTTTTAAAAAAAAATTTACTTATTTGTTTTAGTTGTACACAATGCCTTTGTTTTTACGTGGTGCTGAGGATCGAACCCGGGGCCGCGCACTTGCTAGGCAAGTGCTCTACCTCTGAGCCACAACCCCAGCCCCTTGTTTTTATATTTTCTTAACAGTGTCTTTTGAAGTGCAAGTTTTTAATCTTTTTTTTTTTTTTTCTTTTGGTACCAGGGATTGAACTCAGGAGCACTTGACCACTGGGCCACATCCCCAGCCCTTTTTTGTATTTATTAGAGACAGGGTCTCACAGAGTTGCTAAGTGCCTCCCCATTGCTGAGGCTGGCTTTGAACTCGTGGTCCTCCGGCCTTGGCCTCCCAAGTACTGGGATTACAGGTGTGCGCCACCGTGCCCGGCTTCAGTTTTTAATCTTGATAAGGTCCTCTTCACACATTTTTTTGTAGGGTACTTTTATGTCCTAAGAAATTATCTATCCCGGAGTCACAAAAATGTCTCCTGTGCTTTTCCCTGTAAGTTTTAGTTTTAACATGTAGGTCTATTAATCATTTTGAGTTCATTTTTTATATACGGTGTAAAGTGTGGGTGAAGCTCAATTTTTTTTATATGGATATCCAATTGTTCCAGTGTCATTTTTTGTAAAGACCATTCTTTCCTCCTTTAAATCACCTTGGGACCTTTGCAAAAATCAACTGACCAGTCACATGTGGTAGTGCATACCTGTAATACCAGCAATTCAGGAGGCTGAGGCAGGAGAATCACAAGGTTGAACCCAACCTGGGCAATGCAGCAAGGTGCTCTCTTAAAATAAAAAGAGCTGGGGGTGTAGTTCATAAGTTGGGCACCCCTGGGTTCAATCCACAGCACTACCACCACCACCATGACCACCACCACCCAAAAAACAGCTAACCATATGAACACTCTATTCTGTTCCACTGATCTACATGTTTACTCTTAGGTCAATATGACACTATTTTGATTACTGTCACTTTGTATTAAGTCTTATAATCAGATAATGTAAGTACTCAAGGTTTTGTTTTATTTTTTTCCTTAGTTATTATGGCTATTCTAGGTTCTACACAATACAAAACAATTTTTTACATCAGTTTGTCAATTACTAGATAAATCATTGCTGGAAATTTTTTATAGGGAGTACACTGAATCTACAAAACAATTTGGGGAAAAATGACATATAAATATTGAGCCTTCCAGCTATGAACACATGTATTTATCATATTTCTCCATTTATTTAGATCTTTACTTTTTCTTGGTATAATGTTTTGTGGTCCTTTTTCATGTACACATATTGTACATATGTTATTAATTTTATTCTAAGTATTTTATATTTTAGATTTTCAATGTTTCATTTGCTAGAGGCTAGGGTTGTAGCTCAGTGGTAGAGTGCTTACATGGCACATGTAAGGAACTGGGTTTGATCCTTAGTACCACATAAAAATAAATAAATAAAATAAAGGAATTGTGTCCATCTACAACTAAAAAGCTATTCAAATTTTTTTTCATTTTCTAAATGTTCATTGTTAGTTATATACAATGCACTTGATTTTTTAATATTTACTTTATACCCTATGTCCTTGGTAAATTTCTTATTACTCCCAATAACTTTTCCAATATTCCTTTGGATTTTCTAGGTATAATCTTATGTCACCTGTGAATAAATGCAGTTTTACTTTTTTTTTTTTTTTTGCTTTATTATGCTAACTCAGACTTGGCATACAATGCTGGAAAAAGTAAAAATGGCAGAAAATGGCATCCTTTCTTTGTTCCTGGTCTCAGAAGAAAAGGATTTGGTCAATTCACTGTTAAATATTTTGTCAACTATAGGATTTTTATAAAAGTTCTTAACAGTCTGAGGAAATTTCCTTCCATTCTAAATTTGTCAAGTGGTAGGTGGTTGTTGAAACTTTAAAAATGCTTTGTTACTAGTCTATTTAGATAATTATAGGGGTTTCCTCCTTTATTATATTCACATGATAGGTTTACAATGATTGCTTTTCTAATATTAATCAATCTTGCATTTCTGGTTTAAATCTCATTTAACCATAATGCATTACACCACTGAATTTCACTTGCTAACATTTTTAAAGATATTTTATATCTATATTAATGAGGAATATTAGACTATAGTTTTCTTGTAATATCTTTGTCTATTATTAGAATTAAACGAATGCTTCAACTTTCTTAATAAGACTCCTATAGTGCAAGATTTAATATCAAGAATCAATAAATGGGATGGATTCAAATTAAAAAGCTTCTTCTCAGCAAAAGAAACAATCAGTGAGGTGAATAGAGAGCCTACATTTTGGGAACAAATTCTTACCACACACACGTCACATAGAACACTAATCTCTAGGATATATAAAGAACTCAAAAATCTTAACACCAAAAAAAGCAAATAACCCAACCAATAAAGGGCAAAGGAACTAAACAGACACTTCTCAGAAGAAGATACACAATCAATCAACAAATATATGAAAAAATGTTCAACATCTCTAGCAATTAGAATAATGCAAATCAAAACTACTCTAAGATTTCATCTCACTCCAGTCAGAATGGCAGCTATTAAGAATACAAACAACAATAAGTGTTGGCAAGGATGTGGGGGAAAAGGCACACTCATACACTGCTGGTGGGAATACAAATTGGTGCAGCCAATATGGAAAGCAATATGGAGAATCCTTGGAAAACTGGGAATAGAATCACCATTTGACCCAGCTATCCCACTCCTTGGTCTATACCCAAGGGACTTAAAAACAGCATACTATAGGGACACAGCCACATCAATGTTTATAGCAGCACAATTCACAACAGCTAAACTGTGGAACAAACTTATTGCCCTTCGGTAGATGAATGGATAAAGAAAATGTGGTATATATGCACAATGGAATATTATTCAGCATTAAAAGAGAAAAAACTCATGGCATTTGCAGGTAAATGGATGGAATTGGAGAATATAATGCTAAGTTAAGTTAGCCAATCCCAAAAATCCAAATGCCGAATGTTTTATCTGAATTAAGGATGCTGATTCATAATGTGCTGCAGGGATGGGTGGATGGGAGGATTAGATGAACTCTAGATAGGGAAAAGGGGAGGAAGGGGAATAAGAGTAGGAAAGATAGTGGAATGTGGTGGTCATCATTACCCTAACTACATGTATGAAGACACAAATGATGTGACTCTACTTTGTGTACATCTAGAGATATGAAAAATTGTGATCTATATGTGTAATATGAATTGTTATGCATTCTGTTGTCATATATAACAAATTAAAATTTTAAAAATTTTTAAAAAGAATTAAACTAATGTTGTTGCCTCATAAAATATGTTGTCTCCTGTTCTTTTTTTTTTTTTTTTTTTTTTGGTACTGGGGATTGAACTCATGGGCACTTGACCACTGGGCCACATCCCCAGCCCTTTTTTGTATTTTATTAGAAGCAGGGTCTCACTGAGTTACTAAGTGCCTGGCCATTGCTGAGGCTGGCTTTGAACTCGCGATCCTCCTGCCTCAGCCTCCCAAAGTGCTGGAATTACAGGCGTGCGCCACCGCGCCCGGCTTGTTCTTTATTTTCTTAAGGACTTTATGTAAGATAGCAATTATTTTTTTTTAAATATTTGAAATTCAACAATAAAGTTATATGTGAATTTGAAGTTTTTCTTCATGGAAAATTATCAAGTATCAATTTAATTTCAGTCATACATACACATATTCTACTATTGTTTGTGCTGTTTTCTGAATTTGTATCTTTTAAAAAAGATACCATTGAATTGATATCACCGAATTTATTGGCTCAAGATATTCAAAATATATACTAAAACTATTAATTTCTACTGTTATCATACAATCTTTCAGCCCTAATATTGATAACTTCTGTATTCTCTTTATTTTTTTAACTACATCAATAGTCCTATTTTCTCTTCATTTCTTGGTTAAATTAGCTAGAAGTTTATCAATTATATTAATCTTTGCAGTTGGCTTTTCTCTGCTTGTCTTATACCTCATTGATAACTTTTTCCTGTTGCTTTCTTGGTTTAATTTGTACTTCCATATCTAACTCTTGAAGATGGATGCTTATATAACAACTGATTTCTAAATCTTCTAATATGATCATTTAAAGCTTATATCTCCTTTAAGCACTATGTTGGTTAAATCTCACAAATATTGTTATTTTGTGATTTACATTATTTAGAAGTATGTGATTTAATTTCCAATCATTTGGGATTTTCCAGATTTTTCATTGCAGATTTCTAATTTAATTCCCTTGAGACCTAAGGAACTATGTTACATCATTTCAACACTTTCAAATTTATCAAGATTTACTTTATAACCTAATATAATTTAGCAAATAAATTTTCCATGTGCATTTCAAAAGAATGTGTATTCTGATACCATGGGAGAATTCTATAAGTGATAGTTAGATTGGTTTGACAGGGATGTTGAAGTGTTCTTATATTCTTATTGGTTTTCTGTTTACTTGTTCTATAAATCTATCCACCTGTCTAGTAAGAAATGAGTGTGATCTTAACAATTTGTGGGATTTTCCATTTCTCCTTTCAGTTTTGTCAGCTTTTCCTTCGTATGTTTTATAGCTCTATCATGAACTGCAGTAGTAACTAAGATTTAGAACTGTTATTTCTTCCTGGTAAAGTGACACTTCTATCATTATGAATGTCCTTCTCTGTCTCTAATGATAGTGACTTCAAATATATTCTATTTGATATTAATATGATCACCCTAACATTTATGATTAGTGCTTATGTGGTGTGTTCTGTCATCCTTTTACTTTCCAACTCTGTGCCTTTATATTTTAACAGCATTTCTTTCTTTTCTTTTTTAAGGCTCAAGATTGTCGAGGTTCTCAGATTCTTTTTTTATCATTATTTTTAACTGTTTTATTTATAGTTATAGACAGACACATTACCTTTATTTTATTTATTTATTTTTATGTGGTGCTGAGGATCGAACCCAGGGCTTCACATATGCTAAACAAGCATTCTACCACTGAGCCACAAACCCAGTCCTTAACAGCATTTCTTTTAGACAGATTAGAGCTTCTTCTTTAAGTCCTCTAACCATCTTAGCTTTTAATTAATATATTTAGTCCATTTATATTTAATGGTATCATTGATATTGTGAGATTTAAACTTACCAAGTTGGTATTGATGTTCTATTTGTCTTATCTGATCTTTGTTCCTCTGTGTCTCTTTTCCTACTTTCTTTTGGATTAACTGAACATTTTTATTACATTTGGTTTTCTTGTTGACCTGTTAACTAGTTAACTGTTAACTGTCCCCCCCCCCAGTGGCTGCTCGAGGGCAAGCAATATTTCTGCAAATATTTTATTAAATATTTGACAGAAAATATTTACACAATCAGATCATATGGTCTCTGTCACAACTACTGAAACCTGCCACTGCAGTCCAAAAGCAGCAACAGATAATGCATTGAAGAAATGGGTATAGTTGTGTTCAAATAAAACTTTATTTACAAAAGCAAATCCCAAGCCCACAGGCTGGAGTTTGCTGAGCCCTGCTTTAGGATTTGCAATACCACATCACTTGTATTCTAAGAAAGACACAACAATACACTTCCATTTTTCTTTATCTTGTCCTCTGTGCTATTACCATAAAGTCTACTTCTTAGATGGTCGTTATTTTAAGTTATAATATCCTTTTTTAAAATATTTTGTTTTAGCTGGACACAGTACCTTTTTTTGTTTTTAATTTTTATGTGGTGCTAAGGATCGAACCCAGTGCCCCACACATGCTAGATGAGCGCTTTACCACTGAGCCACAATCCTAGCCCAAGTTATAATATCTTGAAAAAAATTTTAAATGAAGAAAAAAGGCCTTTATATTTACCTATTTATTATTTTATGCTCTTCACTCCTTTGTTTAGGACTGAATTTCCATCTGGTATCCTTTTTCTACCTGAAAAATATCCTTTAACATTTCTTAAAGTATAGATCTCTTACACAAAATTTCTCCCAGGTTTTTTTGTTTTTGTTTTGTAGTTGTAGATGGAGAAAATGCACTTATTTTATTTGTTTAGTTTTATGTGGTGCTGAGGATCGAACCCAGTGCCTCACACATGGAAGGCAAGCGCTCTGCCACTGAGCTATACTCCCAGCCCCTCTCCCAGGTTTTATTTGTCTAAAAAGTTTGTTGTTGTTATTGTTATTGTTACATAGACCTTGAACTGCTGAACTTAAGGGAGCCTCCCTTCTCAGCCTCCTGAGTAGCTGGGACTAAAGACTTACAACACTGTTCCCAGCTTAAAAAGATCTTTAATTTGTCCTCCATTTTGAAATTTATTTTCATAGACTATAGAATAAGGTTTTCTTTCAACACTTTGAAGATGTCATTCTATGTCTTCTGACTTGTACTGTGTGGAGAATTCCATAATTACACTTATTTCTTCCCTACATGTAAATGCATTTTCTTTTCTTAGCTACTTTTATGAATTTTCTCATTTTCAGATTTTTTCAATAATTTAATTATAATATAACATGGCGTGTCTTTGTGTTATTCATGCTTGAGTTTCATTGAGCTTCTTGGACCATAGGTTGAAATTTTTCTTCATATATGAAAAATTTAAAGACATTAATTTTTAAATATTTTTTCTGCATCTTGGATTCCAATTATTTTCTCTAAGTGCTTAGATCTGAATAGTTTCTATTGTTTTATTGTCCTTCCATCAAGTGTACTCTTGTTGACTTCTATGCTAATTAATTTGCTCTTAATCTATCCATTAAAAATTTCACTTCAGATAATGTACTTTTAGTTTTAAAAGTTCCTTTTGGTTCTAAAGGCTAGGGATGTAGCTCAGTGGTAGGGTACTTGACTAGTATGTACAAAGCCCTGGGTTCAATCCCCCAGCACTACCAAAAGGAGGGGGGGGATCGTAATTTCTGTTATCTCTTTTTTGTGCTCACAACTTTAATTCTTTGAACATATTAATAGTAGTTGTTACAAAATCCTTGTCTGCTAATGCCTGAAATATTTGGCTCCATTTCTTTTTTTTTTTAATATTTATTTATTTACTTTAGTTGTACACAATACAACGTATTTATGTTTACGTGGTGCTGAGGATTGAACCCTGGCCGCGCATGTGCAAGGCGAGCGCTCTGCCGCTGAGCCACAACCCCAGCCCTGGCTCCATTTCTATCTGAGTGGCTTTTCTCTTGTTTATGGATCACATTTTTTAGTTTCTTGTCAACTGGGAATGTTCTTTGAATGCTGGGATGTTGTGAATGATGCATCATTAAGTATCTGGATTTACTGTGTTCCTATAACAAGCTTACTGAACTTTTTTCAAACCCCCACCCCACAGGCAGCTACTTGATTTGAAAATAACCCTGACATTTTTTAGGCTTATTTTTCTGTTCAGGTAAGGCAGATTTGAAATAGTCTTTACTCTAGGGTTAGGTTGGCCCTATTCCTTTCATGGCTTAGTTTTTCTTCCAAGTGTAATTTTTGATAACTGATCAATTAGATTCCCCAGTACTTTTTTTTAGTAATTTCCTCATAGAATCTCACCCTGTGCAGGCAGAATTTAGTATTCAGTTAAATTCTCAAAGATCTCAATCCTGCATTGCCTGTTCTCCAGTGTTTGAAAACAACTGTTTCACTTACTATATTTTGTTCAGTTTTCTAGTAGTAATATCACAGGAGGCCCAGTTGGATACCAGATACTCTATCACAGCTGGAAAGGGAAATCTACCCCTAAGAGTTTCAAAGTTTTCATTTTAGACATTCAATGCTTTAATTCCTCTGGAGTTTCATTTTTAAATATGACATGAGACTGAGATCCAACTTTACCTTTATCCAAAAGAATAAACATCTTTTTCTGGCTCCACTCAAATTGCTTTCTACATTTCCTAACTAATATGATACATCTTACAACATAACAAAGTTTAATAAATGTATGGGTTTATTTCTGAGCACTCAATTTTGTTCTAACTACTTTGTTAATCTCTGCTAATGTCATACATTTTACTTACCATAATAAGCCTTAATACCTGCTAGAGTAAATTCCTCTTTCCTGCTCACCACCTTTACTTGGGCTCCTACTTCTTCTCGGTACCTACTTTTCCATGTAATGTTTTAGATTCACAAATTGTTATGAATAATCCTGTTGTAATTTATATCACACTTGCATTTTCCATTAACATGGGACATTCCTCCATTTATTTAAAACTAACCTTCTTTTAATATTTCTTATAAAGTCTTATGATTTTTTCTTATATACATCTTATAATTCTTTTTTATATTTATTCAACAATACATGATATTACTATTAATGTGTCCCTTCTTTCATTATATTCCTAGTAGCCTACTGCTGATATAAATAAATGTGGCCTACATTTGTATATTAATGTTATATCAAGTCACTCTGCTAAATTCTCCTGAGTCTTTTTTTTTTTTGGTACCAGGTATTGAACTCAGGGGCACTCCGACCACTGGGCCACATCCCCAGCCCTTTTTGTATTTTATTAGAGAGAGGGTCTCACTGAGTTGCTAAGTGCCTCGCCATTGCTGAAGCTGGCTTTGAACTCGCGATCCTCCTGCCTCAGCCTCCCAAGTGCTGGTATTACAGGCGTGCGCCACCCACACCTGGCTTCTCCTGAGTCTTATCTTCTCTCTCCATATTGTTGATACCCTTAGCACAAGTGACTATCAACTAAATAACTTAAACAATTTCTAATTAATTTCCTAAATTCTAGACTTGGACTTTCCCCCCAAGTTAAATATTCTTTACTGATCTTTCTGCCTCTCCGGCCTTTCTAATGTACTGTTCCTTCTGCTTGAAATATTCTTTCCATCTCCTCATGACTAAACCAACTCCTGCTTATTCTATTAGTTTCTGATTAATGCCCTCAAATACACCCAAAACTAAGTTACCTATTCCTCTTGTGTGTGGAGCATTATCTTGTACTTAATCTTCTTCTGTCTCTTACTACCCTCAAGTGTTTCTCTGTATCTCTAATTAAACTATAAGCTTTTTGAAAAAGAGGCCTTTATTTTACTTTCCTCATATTCCTAGAATCTACTACACTCTGTGACATATGGTATATCTTTTCAATGAATGAAGAATAAAATCTCATGTACTATTCTAACAATTCACCTGAAACAGAACTGCATATGCCATTTTGCAGATCAAGAAATAGATCTGAATATAAATCCACATAGCTCAAGAAACATTATATATGCTACCACTTTTAGGGAAAAAAATGCCCAAAACATATGGTATTTTATCACAAAAGAAAAAGTTTTTTGCATTTTCAAATTGTTTTGATAACTATAAATTGTCACTATGACTAAAGAAAATGGCCAGTAATAAAAATTTAAAAAACAACACCCAAATGGCAAAAAATAAATTAACAAAAATAAAACAAAACAAAAATCTTACAATTAAAACATAAAAAGCACTGAAATTTTTATTAGAGTGAACAACCATCCTGTTTTGTCTAGAAACACAGGACTTTCAATGATAAAATTGGGGGACATGTAGAAAAATCAGGGCAAGTAGTTAACCCTAATTTTAATGCAAATAAAATGCTTATATTTATATAAATACAAGTTCAGATTCAACTTTTTTTAAAAAAATTTATGATGAAACATGTAAGAAAGAACATATTTTGGACATGGAATGTAACGTTTTTTGAGTCACAGAGAACTGTTTTCAAATCTCAGCACCACCTCTTTACTATTGCTAAGTTACCTGAACTCTTCAAACAAAAAATATATATGTGTTTTACAAATTATATGGTGAAGATTGGGATAAATCCTTCAGAAAGTCTAAAACATACGTTCTTAAATAAAGAAACACATGTCCAAGTTCATTTTTATTTCTTAAATGCAAACTAGTGTTAAAATTCTTACCTTTGTTACTTCCTCTACACCAGTCATCTGATACTTCTTCATCCTTTCAAATACTGAATGATCAGCACAGCCTCCCTGTGGACCATACTTATGAGGATAGTCTAAAATGCAAAGAAGAAATATTGTTACTATCACATGTTTAAATATACCTAATTATTACAGAAGTGAAAAACTATCATAATAAAAGCCATAAATGCTTATTCAGCACCTAGGAGAAAGACATTCTGCTGGATATGTTAATGATAAAACCTGGAAGATTCCTCCCTCAACAAAAACCACTGGTCTCTAGCTTTCTATCATATGGATAATTTATTAATTCTAAAATAGGATGACAACTACTTTTTATTCTAGATTTAACTTTGCTAACCTTTTCCATTTTAAATACATAGAGCATCTCAAAAATGGAATTTACTACTAGGCATGATGGTACATGCTTATAATCCCAGCAGCTCCGGAGGTTGACACAGGAGGATCCTGAGTTCAAAACCAGCCTCAGACAAATCGAGGAGCTAAGCCACTTACTGAGACCCTGTCTCTACATAAAAAAGAGCTGGGGATGTGGCACAGTGGTTGAATGCCCATGAGTTCAATCCTCAATACCAAAAAAAAAAAAAAAAAAAAAAAAAAAAAATGCAATTTACCTCATTTTGTATAATATTTTTTTTCAGATACATTAAATTTTCTATACTGCAAATGCACAAAGGTTCTCCAGGCTAATATATTACTTTGCTAGGCTAATATATTATTTTTGGCTTGAACTTCTTCTGAGAATACCAAATAGCCTCAAGGTAAAGTGACCTAGAAACATGTTCTATAACATGGTAAAAGTATATTGAGTTAAAAAAAAATACATTGAGGTTAAATTTACACAATGTATAATTCAATCGAATGCTTTACAAACTAACATCTACTCTATCACTTGTTTTTCCTTCATAATTAAATTGATAAATTTATCTTTTAACTGAATGGTTACTGTTTTAAACTAACTATTCAATTTAAGTCATTTTAATGTTTATGCCACACTCTCAAAATTCTATATACTTTTTTCTTGTTAAGATTATCGAGGGGGGGGGGACTGGGTTGTGGCTCAGCGGTAGAACACTCGCCCAGCATATGTGCGGCCTGGGTTCAATCCTCAGCACCATGTAAAAATAAAGGCATTGTATACAACTAAATTAAAAAAAAAAAAAAAAAAAAAAGATTATCCTCAGTTCATGAACATATTTTAAAATCCAATCTGGTAACAAAAACTAAGAGAGCAGACCAAAACACACACACACACACAAATGGATATTTGAGAAAGCATTGACACATCCCTAAGTAATAATAGACTGGGTAATGCAATACATTGAAAGATATAAAAACACTATGGGTAGTTTCTTAAGAAAACCCAAAACTTAAAGTAGGCACTAGTTTTAAGTATTTCATTGGAAATACTAGTTAAATAATACAACAGAAATCTAAACTGGCAGGTAGGAAGTAAGGATTAAGGACAACCTACCTAAAGCGACATAATAATTTTGATTTCAACTTTAATTAGTTTTTATCTTAAGTCAAGAATTTTAACAGCTGTAAAAGTCAATCAATAAATGTGAAAGGTTAACATAATTACAATTTTCATTTTACAACCCCATATGTATAAACTGAGTTAAGCAAAGATCATCAATGAGTACTAAAACCATCAGGTAAAAGTTGTGAGGGAACACAATATTCATAGTACTACCCTACAGATTACTTACTAATTATAAAAGAAAAGAAACCTTCAGACCAAAGAGATACAGTGATTGTCACTTCATTGACCAAGTGATCAAATTTTGCACTTGTTTTAAGGCAGCCTGATTTATATGCCTCCTGGTGTGATGCATCAAGAAATGTCCAGTTTCACCAATGTAATATTCTTGCCAAATACATTAGCTAAATCTAACCAAGAGTAAACACTCAGACATACTGAGAATGAGGAACATTCTATGGATCACTGACCTAAACACAAGAAAAAAAAAAAAAAAAAAAGGGCATGTCATTAAAAAAATAGAAAAAGTCAAGTAGTGGGCATGGAGGAGGCCTGTTATAAATTAAGACACTAAAAGACACATAACAATCAAATGAAAAAAAATGAACTTATACAATGGGAGAAATTTTTATAGATTTTACTAAAATTTTATAGACTACATTAAATTATATTATTGAATTAATGATAATTTCTAGGACTTGTCGCCGCCTGCAGCAACGATACCGCGGGAAAGAATTCGGAAGCAGACTGGAAAATGAATAGGCTCTTTATTCTTCCTTCTTCTAACTTCTCTCTCCGGCTCCAACAACCTCTCCAACTCCAACCACCCCCTCTAGCCAACCTCACCCAGTTAAACACTTTTTGCCTTAACAAGTATACACGTGTCAACAGCTCAAACTTACAGGTGCATCACATAGTTTTCACAGGCATAGAAAGATTCTTAGATAAATGCATGAATATCAGGTGAAAATACTGAAACACCTCTTATGGCTCTCAGCTAGCCGCCATCTTAGCTATCTCTTTATTAGGACTCTCACATTTCCCCCCTTCTATTTTAAAAGAGAAATAGCTCTAGGGCGTCTACATGTGCAACCAACATTCTTACCCGTCATCGGATAATCAAGCTGTGCCCTTGACTCCTGTCTTAGGTTGATATGTCAGCCACGTGAGACTTTGCCGTGGATGGGTGACGACCCTCACCACATCCAGATCAACTGTGCCTGTCTTAGGTTGTCCCCCTCTGGGGATCTTACCCGTCACTGACTACCAGCCGTCCAATCGAGCCAACCAAACATGAGGAGATGCTTAGGTTCTAAGGCGGCAAGCTTTGCACTGACGAGCCAAGTTCCATAGCGTATCAAGTTTTTTAAACAAATCAGCTGCCCTAAGTTCCATTAAGTGACGCACTGAGTTCCCTAGACAAATACCCGCAAGGCATTGTCCCGTGCAATGTCCCAAACATAGAAAGATTTATCCAAATGTCCATTTGCTAACACATTGATCTAGGAGGCCTCGTGCATGCAGAGCAGAAGCCACACTGCTGGTGAAGTTGTTTGATGCTTCAGCAGCAGGGATGCTTGTAGCGACTGCGATCCCTGCAGCTATAGCAGCAGCCGTCTTTTTTATGTCTAGACAATGCCACCGGCAAATCTTCAGGGCCCGCTACCTAGAAACTCAAGCATCAATCACTAGAGGAAAGGCAGTGCCATTCCAGCACTGAGTCAAGAAGCGAGTTGTCAAACTAAAAAATAGAATTATTAGATCAGGTAATTGAAGTTGATCTCTGCTCACACACACATTGCTGCTTGAGCTCCCACGAACATAAGCTGGCAAAATATCACATTCAGACGGATTAAAGAAAGACTGAGGGTATTTAGCTGACAAAATATTATAATTAAGATAAATTAAAGAAAAGCAAAGAGCATTTTAGAAAAATAATTTGTTAGCTGGAACCCCTGAGCCTCTGCATACACAGCAACCTTCCATGAATATACCTGTTGAAACAATTTAAATTAATCAGCTATTTAACAAATAAAGTTTAATTACAAATAAACAATCCCATGTCAAATACCAAAATATCAGGTTATATAGTATTAGTCATATTCTTAGCTGAAGAGAAGTCCTAGAGACACCTATAAAATAAGATTGAAGGTACCTTCACTTTTTAATTGTTTACCCAAATTGAATACTCTTAACTTAAATGAATTAAAGTTATTTGGATCTATATAATATATAATATAAAATATATATATTATATTATTAATTTTCACGAGCGCTTGGTTTTTGTTATTTGTGACGTCACATTGGACAGTCGCACAAACATAAAGACATATATTTGTGACGTCACATTTACATGAAATCTAGACAAGCACACAGACATAAAGACATATATAAAAAAGAAAAAATACAATTGTGTGCACACTAAAGAGAGATCTTCTCGTCCCGGCCGGGAGGAATGAGACTTAAGTTGTGAATTTATTGAAGGACTCTTTTAAGGGAATCATTCCACAACAACTTCATCTTGGTCCTTTTGATTTGGTACCTGTTTTATTAATCTTGATGGTATCCATACTGGGGAGGATTCGTGCTGTGGAAAAACACAAACAGATCCTCTCCCCCAAATTAATACTGGATCTGGGCCCTTCCATGTGCCAGAAAGAACATCCTTCCAGTAAACCAAAGGTTTATGTTGTTGGTGTGGATTCCAGTGTCTGTCTCCAGCCGAATATCCTTTAGAATCCAAAGTTAAAAAATTTAAAGTAAAAAGGGCAACAGCCAATCTGTCCCTAGGATTTGTCCAATTTCCTTCTTTTTGTTTCAAATGCATAATTTTGAGTGTGCGATTAGCTCGTTCAATTATACCTTGGCCTTGAGGATTATACGGAATACCTGTCTTATGGAGTATACTGAATTTTGCGCAAAACTGTTTGAAAGATAAGAACGTATATGCAGGGCCATTGTCTGTTTTAAGCATTTTGGGAATGCCCAATGCAGCAAAAGCTTGTAGACAATGAGATGTAACATCCTTAGCTTTTTCTCCAGAATGTAAGGAAGCAAAAATCATGCCTGAGCATGTATCTATGGTCACATGAATAAATCGCAATTTTCCAAAACTTGGCTCATGAGTGAGATCCATCTGCCACAAATGACTGGGCATTAATCCTCTTGGGTTAACCCTATAATGTGGATTGGGCAAATGTGTCACACAAGATTGACAAGCCTTCACAATTGTTCGAGCTTGATCTTTAGTTATTTTGAACCTTTGTTGTAAAGTAGTACTATTAACATAAAATTGAGAATGGAACGAGGTAGCTTGTTGGACTGCTGAAAATATAAAGGTTGTTTGAGTGAGGACATTGGCCTTTTGATTACCTTCATGGAGAGGACCAGGCAAATTAGTATGAGTTCTGATATGTCCAATAAACAAAGGTTCTTTACATTCCCATAGAAGGTTTTGAATTTGAAAAAAACAATTTAAAGTCTGGAGTATGAGGTGCTATTGGACCTGCTAGCTCCAATTTAGGGACAGCATGTACAATATAGTGGCTGTCTGAAAAAATATTTATGGGCTGTTCTTTAAAACTTTCAAGAGCTATAATAATAGCTTCTAGTTCTACTAATTGAGCTGATTTATGGGCAGTAATATGAATCATATTTTCTTTTTGAGTGACTACTGCAGCAGTACCGTTAGAGGACCCATCTGTAAATACATTTAATGCGTTAGGAATAGGTTGATTTTTTTATTACCTGTGGAAATATAATGGGATGATTGACACAAAAAGATAGTGTAGGAGACTTAGGAAGATGGTTATCAAAATTTACAGAAGTAGAGCATCTAGCTATAGCCCAATCATTATCATTGAAGCATAAATATTCAACCTGTAATGATGAATAGGGAGTAATAATAGTAGCGGGGTGAATGCCAAATATTTTAATAGAAGTCTTAAGTCCTTGAAGAATAAGTTTAGCCACCATGGAGGTATAAGACTCAATTGTACTTTTAGGAGAAATGGACAAATGTATCCATAATAAAGGCCCCTGTTGCCAAAATACTCCTGTGGGTGTATATCGTTAAGAAATAATAATCAATATCAGCGGTCAAGCAAAATCAATTCTATCACAATGGGATCCTTCAATGGCCTTTGCTACCAACTTTAAAGCTTCCCTAGCATCAGGAGTCAATGTTCGTGGTGAAGATGGATCAGGGTTCCGGCGAAGGATATCAAATAAGGGTTTTAATTGGCCAGTAGTGAGGCTTAGTGTAGGGCGAAGCCAATTAATGTCTCCCAGCAATTTATGAAAATCATTAAGAGTGGCCAAATGTTCCTTACTTATTAATACTTTTTGAGGCCTAATAAAAGTATCCATAATTTAGAATCCTAGATATAATATTGGAGATCTAGTTTGAACCTTTTCTTCAGCAATGTTTAGTCCATATCATTTCAAGTTTTCTGATATATCACTAAATATGGTGAATAAGACTTCTTGATTTGGATGAGCAAGCAAAACATCATCCATATAATGGAGGCACATAAGCTCTGGGTATTTGTTCTTGATAGGCTGAATAACTTTAACTACATAGATTTGACATTTAGTGGGGCTATTAGCCATTCCCTGAGGTAAAACTTTCCACTGGAATCTTTGATCAGGGCCATTATTATTGATAGAAGGAACTGAAAAAGCAAACCTGGGGGCATCCAGAGGATGTAGAGGAATAGAAAAGAAACAATCCTTTATATCAAGAGTTATAAGATGGAAATTTTTAGGAATAGCTACAGGATTAGGAAGTCCAGGTTGGGTAGGGCCCATAATTTGCATGGTTTTATTGACTTCTCTAAGATCATGTAACAATCGCCATTTTACTGATTTTTTCTTGATCACAAATATGGGGGAATTCCAGGGAGAGGTGGAAAGTTCTATATGTCCTGCTTCTAGTTGTTCTTGGATTAGTAGGTGGGCCACGTATAATTTCTCTCTAGATAGGGGCCACTGAGGGACCCAAACTGGCTTATCAGAAAGCCATGGTATTTTCAAAATTGTTTTCTCAGTGGCACCTAAAAAAAAATATCCTTTACCTTTTTGATGATGATTTTTATTAAGCTTAATAGGATTAGGATTACCCTGTAGATTTTTATTTTTAACACCTGCAGGCTTGGTTGCGAGTTGTACTCCCATTTGTTGCAAAATATCTCTTCCCCATAAGGTAACTGGAAAGCTGGACAAAACATAAGGCTGAAATATTCCTTTATGCCCTTCATCATCTTTCCATTTTAAAACTGTTACACTTTGTTCTGGGCTGTTAGTATATCCCAAGCCTCTTAAACTGGTTGAAGACTTCTGCAGAGGCCAGTGCTTGGGCCATCTGTCATAGATTGATGATGGAAGAGTCAGCCCCAGCATCAATCAATCCCTCCATCTCTATACCTTGAATTTTTAATTTGCACATAGGCCTCTGTGAACAATCCTGAATCCAGCAAGCCATAGGTCCCGAGCCAGTTGAACCAAATCCCCTAATTTTCCTATTTTGAGGCATACTCTTAAATGAGTCATGTAAACTGGGAAGGAGAAGCAGCTGAGCAATTCTATCTCCTTGGTTAACAGAGCAAATGCCTCAAGGTGAACTAAGCATAATCTTAATTTCTCCTTGGTAGTCTGAGTCTATTACACCTGGAGTCACTTGAAAACCTGATAAGCTTTTAGAGCTTTACCCAAGGATAAGTCCTACAGTTCCTGAGGGAAGAGGTCCCCTGACTCCCATGGGAATCAGTTGAACCCCCATTTCAGGTGTTAGCACTATCTGGGCAGTAGAACAGAGGTCTAGTCCTGCACTTCCTCTTGTACCTCTAATGAGGGAGTCAATGGGTAAGAGGGATTGTGTCGAGGAATCATCTGGATGGATGTTTGAGGATACTCTTCCTCTAACGCCTAGTACATTTGTGGGCCCTGGGGCATTGGGCCCCATGCCCCATTTTTTTAATTCCTAGACAAAATGTTTCCATAAATATCGAATTTAGATCTGCACTTATTAGCCCAATGGTTTCCTTTTTTACACCTGGGGCAGCGGCCTGGGGCACGATATGAGCTTGGTCTTATTTCTCTTTGGGGATATTGTCTAGAATAACTTGATTGATTATAATAATTTTTAGGTTGAGCCCTTTTTGTGAAATTTTGAGGGGAAGCACCTCTCATTGCTGCTGCAATCACATTTCCTGTGACAAAGGCGTCATTTATATCTTTGCATAATCTTATATATACTGAAAGGTCCCTTTTAGATTTCCATGGTCTGATAGCATCTTGACAATATTTGTTGGCATTTTCATATGCCAGCTGAACAACTAATGGCATAGCTTGATCAACGTCTCCAAACACTCTACCTGCAGTTCGCAAAAGCCTATCAGCAAAGTCAGCATATGGCTCATTAGGTCCCTGAATTACTTTAGACAAGCTACCCTGTAAGTCACCAGTTCCTTGTAAAGTTTTCCATGCCTTAACAGCTGCGGTGTATATTTGAGCGTAAACTCCAGGATCATACTGAATTTGAATCTGTAAGTCAGCAAACTGCCCTTCTCCAGTTAACATGTCTATGTTATGGTCTGGAAATCCTGCAGTCGCATTTCTTCTAGCTGTTTCCACACAAAACTCCTGAAACTGTGACCTCCAAATCAAGTATTGTCCCCCGCTCAATACTGCCTTACATAAGCCTTTCCAGTCTGAGGGGGTTAAAGTTAAAGTGTTGAGGGACTCCAAAATGCTCAACGTGAAAGGAGCTTGGGGCCCATAGGTCATTATTGTTTCTTTGAAATTTTTTATTGTTTTGAAGTCTAGGGATTGGTGGTACCTCTGCCCATTTTGATTTTCAAATACTGGCAGATCCCAATGTCCCTGTGGGTTTTGACGTTCGAGGGCATGTAAGCGCTCAGAAAGGCCGTTAATCTCTGCCTCAAGGGCACGCAAATGCTCAGAAATACCCCTCATGGTTTCTGTAATTGATTCAACCCATGAGGGAGCAGAGGGCACAAGTGGTTCCTCTACTTGACAGTCCTTTCTGGTCTTAACTGACTCAGCGGAGGAGGCTGTGCTTTCATGGATATTTGACTCCTCCTCACTACTATTATTGTCACTAGTAGTAACATCCTGAGTCCCAGGTTCAATTGAGAGCACGTATTCCTCGGCTATCTCTAATAAATCTCGGATAGCTTTAGCAGCTCGGATCTTCGTCATTTTTGAGTTCACACCAATACTATCCTTACTGTTCCTATCTGACTCAGCGGAGGGTATGCTTTCATGATCACTTTCCTCCTCACTATCAGCTATATCAAAGAATTTTTCCATAGCCTTTATCACTCAGGTCTTGGTTTATTTTCAAACCCATCTTTAGAGACTTCTCAATTCTTACCTGCCAATTCCGAATTCCCCGAAAGGGCCACCACTTGTCGCTGCCTGCAGCTATCGCCGCCTGCAGCAACAATACCGCGGGAAAGAATTCGGAAGCAGACTGGAAAATGAATAGGCTCTTTATTCTTCCTTCTTCTAACTTCTCTCTCCGGCTCCAACAACCTCTCCAACTCCAACCACCCCCTCTAGCCAACCTCACCCAGTTAAATACTTTTTTCCTTAACAAGTATACACGTGTCAACAGCTCAAACTTACAGGTGAGTCACATAGTGTTCACGGGCATAGAAAGATTCTTAGATAAATGCATGAATATCAGGTGAAAATACTGAAACACCTCTTATGGCTCTCAGCTAGCCACCATCTTAGCTATCTCCTTATTAGGGCTCTTACAAGTACTAAAACATTATTACAGCTATTTAGAAAAATGTACTTTGGAGAGACCGATTCATACATTCTCAAAACTTCAGCAGTGAAGTTTCATGATGTCTGCAACCTACTTTTTTTTTTTCTTAAATATTTATTTATTTGCTTTTAGTTGTACACAATGCGTTTTTACATGGTGCTGAGAATCGAACCCGGGCCGCGCACATGCTAGGTGAGCGCTCTACCGCTGAGCCACAACCCCAGCCCCTGCAAGCTACTTTTAAAAATGTTTCCCCAAAATATTATATGAGGGCAATGCAAAATGTTAAAAATGGAAAAATAGGGGAAGATAAACATGTTCATTGTATAATAACTGTTAATTTTTTTGTAGGTTCAAATTTTGGAAAATGAACTTACATTTTTAATATCTGAAACAAGTTGAAAAACCTGATATATTTATTGCTTTTTTCAAGGGTTGGCTTTGGGAAGCTGAAAATACATACCATCCAGTATATGTTTAATAAGATTTTACCTCAAAGGCTAGGAAAGTATTACATTGTACTATGCCAAGATTTTCAATTGGGGGTGGGGGGGTAGATTTAAGGTTTTGTTACCACGGTGCCTTCTTTTGCTACTAGTTTTAACCTGAAAATGTCCCAATTAGGCTTGCCCAGATTCTAACAGGATCTAGTTTTCCTGGACCACCAGCTAAAGTTCTTCCATGCCAAGGATACTCAATTCAATCAACAGAAAATGTATAAGCATACTCTTAGACACACACACACACACACACACACACACACACACACAAGTTCCACATTCTGTTGACAGACTTGATCCCTTAGAATTTTGCTAGTTGTTTGAAGTATTATATAATGCCAAATTTATAGAATGATATTAGTAATTTATACTTCCATTATTTTGTGCTACTTTACCCCAAGACTGGGATAGTCCAGTCACTAGCATGATGCTTTGGCTAGTTTTCACTTAAGGCAAGATAAGAAATTGTATTGTCTATTTTTTACAAACAAACAAACAAACAAACAAACAAACAAAAAAAATATATATATATATATGATGAAAAGGCTGCTGACTGAGGCAGTGACTAAGAAAATAAGTTAAAAATGCTCTCAGCAATAGTTAACAAAAAAGCATGGTATTGGCACTAAAATAGACTGGTAGACCAATGGTATAGAATACAGAACACAACAGACCAACCCACACAACTACAGTTATCTTATATTAGATAAAGGTGCCCAAAACATACATTGGAGAAAAGATAGTCTCTCCAACAAATGGTGCTGAGAAAACTGGAAATCCACATGCAACAAAATGAAATTAAATCCCTATCTCTCACCATGCACAAAACTCAACTCAAAGTGGATCAAGGACCTAGGAATTAAACCAGAGACCATGTGTCTATTTGAACAAAAAGTAGGCCCAAACCTCCATCATATTGGATTAGGCCCCTACTTCCTTAATAAGACTCCTATAGTGCAAGATTTAAAATCTAGAATTAATGAATGGGATGGATTCAAACTAAAAAGCTTCTTCTCAGCAAAAGAAACAATCAGTGAGGTGAATAGAGAACCTACTAATTGGGAACAAATTTTTACCACATGCAGGTCAGATAGAGCACTGATCTCTAGAATATATAAAGAAGCTAAAAATCTTAACACCAAAAAAAAAAACAAAGCCGGGCGCGGTGGCGCACGCCTGAAGGCTGAGGCAGGAGGATCGCGAGTTCAAAGCCAGCCTCAGCAATGGCGAGGCACTTAGCAACTCAGTGAGAAAAAAAATACAAAAAAAGGGCTGGGGATGTGGCCCAGTGGTCGAGTGCCCCTGAGTTCAATCCCCGGTACCACAAAAAAAAAAAAAAAAAAAAAAAAAAAAACAAGCCGGGCGCGGTAGCGCACGCCTGTAATCCCAGCACTTTGGGAGGCTGAGGCAGGAGGATCATGAGTTCAAAGCCAGCCTCAGCAATGGCGAGGCACTTAGCAACTCAGTGAGACCCTGTCTCTAAATAAAATACAAAAAAGGGCTGGGGATGTGACCCAGTGGTTGAGTGCCCCTGAGTTCAATCCCTGGTACCACAAAAAAAAAAAAAAAAAAAAAATAACCCAACCAATAAATGGGCTAAGGAACTGAACAGTCACTTCACAGAAGGTGATATACAATCAATCAACAAATACATGAAAAAATGTTCAGCACCACTGGCAATTAGAGAAATGCAAATCAAAACTACTCTTAAGATTTCATCTCACTCCAGTCAGAATGGCAGCTATTAAAAACACAAACAACAAAAAATGTTGGAGAGGATGTGGAGAAAAAAGCACACTCATACATTGCACTACAAATTGGTGCAGCCAATTCGGAAAGCAGTATGGAGATTCTTTGGAAAACTGGGAATGGAACCACCTTATGACCCAGCTATCCCACTCCTTGATTTATCCCCAAAGGACTTAAAAACAGCATGCTACAGGGACATGGCCACATCAATGTTCATAGCAGTACAATTCACAATAGCTAAACTGTGGTACCAACCTAGATGTCCTTCAGTAGATGAATGGATAAAGAAAATGTGGTATGTGTGTATATATACATATATATACATATATACACACACACACACACACACACACACATATATATATATACACACACACAATGGAATATTACTCAGCAATAAAAGAGAATAAAATAATGGCATTTACAGGTAAAAGGATTAAGTTGGAGAATATAATGCTAAGTTAAGTTAGCCAATCCCAAAAGTCCAAATGCCCAATGTTTTCTCTGATTATAAGGAGGTTGATTCACAGTGGGGTTGGGATGGGGAGCAAAGGAAGATTAGAGGAACAGTAGAAAGATCAATGGGGAGGAAGGGGATGGGAGAGGCAAGGGGGTAAAAAAAAAAAAAAAAAAAAAAAAAAAGATGGTAGAATGAGATGGATATCATTACCCTAAGTGCATGTATGAAGAAACGAATGGTGTGAATATACTTTGTATACAACCAGAGACATGTAAAAATGTGCTCTACATGTATAACATGAATTGTAATGCATTCTGCTGTCATAAATAACAACTTTGAATTTAAAAAAAAGAAAGAAAGGTATAGGACAAATAAGAAAAGTATAGGACAAATAACTGAAGGACTGCACCAAGGTCATAGATGTGCTATGGGAAATGAACTTTGTGAAAGAAATTTTATATGTGATCCAGTTGGCTAAGATTTAGAGAATTATTCTGTAAGTTTTTCTAAAAATTAAGTATAAACATAAAAAGTACACTGATACAAAACAATGCTCTTAGAATACTAACAATTACCACAGAAAATGGATGACACCAATTCATATATTTTCAAAAATTTATTTTCATTTGTTTCAGTGTGATAAGTAAATTATGATTCATTAGAACTGTATATTTTTTCTTAACAAGTCAGTATGTGGTGTCTTAATTTGGATTTGTTAAAATAAAGTTAATATTTAATAAGAACACATTTTAACATTTACCTTAGGCTAATTTAGCGTTAATGAAAAAAATATTTAACATTTGATAAAACTCTTACAGAATTAGACACCTTTCTCTAAGAGCTACATTTAACTACAGTTCTAATATATCATGTCTCGCACATAAATAAAAGTACAAAAAAAAAGCATGTAGATGATTCTACTCCCAAATGAACTATTTAACTTAGACTTTCAAATAAAAAGCCCTGTGATTAAATTATTTATAGGCAGTTTTCAGGTGAGTTTTTCCTAAATGTCCACCATGCCTCATTTCCTTACAACTCACCACCACCAAACATTGGGGAGAAGGAGTGAATACTAGGGTGGGGTGGGTAGGAAATACCAAGATACATACCATTTCAATCACTTAGTCAATTCTTTGTTAAAGTTTTTAAGTATTCAAAGATTTGTTTGAAAAAAACAATTTTAACCTTGGCACAGTTTGGTAGTCACTGTCCAGTCAGGTTCCTCATTATATTGGGCAAAATTCTAGACTAAATTTCCTAGCCTTGTTTCCAAGTTACATGTCACACATAACCAAGTTCTAGCTAAAGAAATATGAGCAGAAGAGAAGTAATTAATCAAGATCCACCATGATCTTTTCTCCTGAATGGCTAATAGAAGATAACCTGGGGAAAGCAAAATAGTATGGGCACAAAATAAAGGAGCTTGGATTCTTGAATCATTTGAAGAAAAGCTGCCTCGTAAGGAATACCCACATTAATTAGATTGTTCTACTGAGAAATTAGCTTTAAATGTGCTCTGCAAATGAATTTCAGGCCTTTTTGATATTACAATTAGCATTACCTTAATTCACGGTGAAAACTTTTGTCAAGGAGAATAAAAACTCAGTTGACAAATTTTCCCTATCATACACAATACAAAAGTACTTTAGCAGCCTAGCATATCAGAAATACTTTTGCAATATTGGTGTGTATTTATTATTTTATTTTCAAATATTTTTATTTATGATTTTCACCATCCAAAGATACATTTGTCCAAAAAATCGTTGATCGTATAGTTAAGATAAGGAGTAAAACTCACAGTAATTTCTTTCTTCTTTTTTTGGGGGGGGGGGGGTGGGGAGGAGGCTTTACTAAAGTGCTTTACCACTGAGCTACATCCCCAGCCCTTTTTCTTTCAATTTTTTATTTGTTTTAATTAGTTATACGTGATAGTAGAATGAACTTTGATACATCATATATAATGGAGTATAATTTCTCCTTCTTCTGGTTATACATGATGTTTATTTTTCATTTTTGAGACAGAATCTCCCTAAGTTGCTGAGGCTAGCCTGAACGTGCAATCCTCCTACCTCAGCCTCCCAAGTAGCTGGATTTCCAGGCCTGCACTACCATCCCCAGCAACAGTATAGTAATAATTTCTAAAGACAGATACTTAAGACACTCTACAACACCTAAATTCAGTATTTTGTATACTTCAAGAAGTACTTCAAACACTTTTTCAAGAGGATTTACAATATTAAATTTTCAGTTTTTCTGTAAAGCTCATTAGCAATCTAGTTGCAGTTCATCTCTAAATGAATATGCCAAAACAACTTTTGCTTTCAAATATTATTTAGTTCATCTAATACACCCAAAGATATGTCAGTTGCTATGCCTGATTTTTTTCCAAATTTGAGAAATAATGTATATAAGTAATCTGAATAATCAAAATCACAACTTATATTTCATAGTATTCTTTGAATGAAAGGTATTTTGAATCTGCTCCTACACAGACCCAAAAAAGCTACTACAAAATATTTTTGGAAGAGAGAATTTTATAGCTTCCACACATTTGAACAATTTCATGTGCATGGTAGTTTACTGAATATTTTAGTAAACTGTAAATTCAGCAATGTAACAAAAATATCCCCATTTTAAACATCATTACCTTTAATGTAATGATATAGGGAAGTCAGAGAATACACATATGGATCTATATATTATCAGCAGTCACTACTGTATAATATCCCAATATAAAAATCTCCCAAGTACTAATACTATTAAACATATTGACACTAAATTATCATTGGATTTGAGCCATAATCCTAAAGACACAATTCCAAATGCCTTAATCCTGTACCAAAATCCCCAAAGATAAAAATCTCTAAAATCTACCATCTGGAAAGATCAACATCTGAAGGAAAAAAAGGGACTGATGATGTAGCTCAATGGTAGAGTGCTTGCCTAGCACGTTAAGCCCTGGGTTCAATCCCCAATACTGGAGACAAAAATCTGAAAATAAAATTCCTGATAGTTTTCTGGCAACATTGGGGATCAAACCCAGGCCCACACACGCACTAGTGCTCTACAACTGACTACCATTGAGCTATATCCCCAGCCTTTTAATTTTTAAAAGTTCTTTGTCAGGGCTGGGGTTGTGGCTCAGTGGTAAAGTGCTTGCCTAGCATGTGTGAGGCACTGGGTTCAATTCTCAGCACTGAATATAATGAAATAAAGCTTCATTGATAACTTAAAAAAATTTTTTTAAGTTCTTTTTCTTTCAGGGTTGGGAGAGGACTTTACTGGGGATTGATCCCAGGGGCACATTACTTCTAAGCTACATTCCCAATATTTTTTATGGAAAGCTGTAATTTGGATCATGATCTCTGATTGCCTTGTGGCTGCACTGCTCTGGGAACTTCCTGAGCAAAGGTGCAGATCAAGATGGCCCAGTTGCTATGGTGACTCCAACCCAAGGACGCTTGGTGCAAAGGCTCATACCTGTATCAGTCTGGACCTTGAGCACAGGCACCAACTCTCAGGGATAGAGAATTCTGGGCATAACAAAATAACCTCAGTGTCTCCCAGGTTTCACTGTGATCTTCAAGATTGTCTGCTTTGCTGAATTTTTCTTACAAATAATATTTTGATGACAAAAACCTATATAGCAAACGTGCTGAGCTAGCTCTGGGTCATTCATCCCCCATCAGGGGATGATGAAACACTTGGCCCCAGCTTTTTCTCTATGTGTGTCTGTTTGTCTTTTCTTCATCCCCTACCACCCCTTTCCAGTTTTCTGAATTAACGGCCAGGCTAGCCACAGCAGTTTTTTATTTTTTATTTTGAGACAGGGTCTCACTAGGTTGCTGAGGGTCTTGCTAAATTGCTAAGGCTGACCAGCAATTTTCAATCCTCCTACCTCAGCCTCCCAACTCACTGCACCTAGCAAAAAGTTCTTTAAGAAACATGGTTATATTTTTAAAAGGTGATTTATCTGAAAAACATGAAAATACAACAAAATATTTAGTAGGCCACTTTACACAATAAAATGGGCAATAAAATATATATTTCTTTAAGCATAAACATTCTTTATGCTTATGCTTTAGCTAATCCTCTGGCAGAGGTCAAGATAATCCTTCTGTAGAATTTCTCAAACATAGTTGTCTACCACTTTCTGTACTGGGACTATTAGAATTATTTGTATAGTGGCAGGGCATGAGGCTATACCACTGATCAACCCAACTTACTATAGGCATTTGCTATCCTTCAATCACTACTTCCCTATTTTTTATTTTTATATCTTGACTGTCACTCTGGCACCACCCATAATTCTTAATGATTCCAACATCCATGTTGATGATCATTCTAATATACTCAGATCTTTTTTCTACCTCAGCTTCTCATTTCAATGGTTATACTTTTGAACTTAATTTGCTGATAATTTAAATTCCATAATAATCTCAACTTCCAGCAACTTCCAGCATCCTACCTTCTATCTACTATTCTCTTTTCACCACATTCTCTCTAGACCCCAATAATCTTTCAACATCAGTAAGACCCTTCAATTCAACACCTTGTTCACTATTACTGGTTATTCTTTCTCCTCATTATTCATTTAAAATTTCATTGCCAATTATTATTATAATTGTTCCACTGCACTCACTTTCAACTCCCTTATCCCTACCCCACTCCCTCGGCTCTCAACCAAATCTTGCTTAAATTCAAATCTCTACCTATACCCCTGGCAGGTGAATGGGGCTAAAGAAAAACTAGTAACTATGACTATTCTCACTCAAAAGTCATGATCTGTAATGTAAGGAGTTTCTTAATGCTGCCTGGCAATTCCAGAGTCCATTATCCATCTTATTCACCTAGTTAAATAAAGCCAGACAGTCCTTGCTTTGCCAAAATAGTACTGGCCATAAAACTGGCAAGCTGAAACTACAGCAAGTGATCTCAATAGTCAGTAGGAAAAATTACAATTGTTCTATGACTTTTAAAATATTATTTTGTTAAAATATTAAAACTATGTTATGGTTAATAATGTATAGGAAAATAAAAAATAATAAAATCAATGTTTACTTAATACACTGATTTTAAACATTACCAACATCAATATTAGTGTTTAAAAAGATTTAGTGTTTTCTTGGTAAACTATATGTTACATATTAGAAATAAAAGATATAAATTCCTTTTAAAGCCTGATATTTAAAGTTAAAATAAAAATTCCAAAGCAACAAAACACTATTTATATGTGCTTCAAATTCTGTCCACATAAAACTCTTAATTATAAAAAGGGATCAAGTATAAAATTTTCCCATATACTTCCGAAACCTCAAAAGAGCCCATTTTTCCTGGTCACCACATTAACTATAAAAATGGACAATGACATTTTCTCTCTAAAATTACTGACAATATAATGCCCATTTCTAGAAATAGCTTTTGTTCACTAATGAATAAGCCCTCATTGAGATGCAAAATCATAGGATACACTGTGGTTCCCCTGAAAAGGCCAAACAGCATATTCTTTCACAAAGAATGAGTCATGGGTGCAGAATATTCAGCCTATTTAAAACAAAGATCAACTTTAGATCAATTTCCTTTCTCCCAGTTCCTTTGCATGCAAACCTCTTGCTTTTGTTACAGAAAAACACAAATATAAATAATACATATATTGTGATACCTACCACCTCAAAACAGGAAATAACTCATTAACTCTTAATTATCCATTCCATCGAGGGGGAATATTTACAATAGATTCTGTGCCTGAAACCATACATAAAACACCCACTTCTTGCATCCTCACTACTCTGAGCAGGGTACCCCTCCCTCCATGTGACAGGCATGTTAAGAACTTGACTGCAAGGTCCAAGGCCTTGACTATGAGATGACTCTGTAATAGTCAAAAGTAGGGCTGGGGATATAGCTCAATTGGTAGAATGCTTGCCTCACATGCACAAGTAGCGCTGGGTTCAATCCCCAGCACTAAAAAAAAAAAAAAAAGTCAAAAATGGTTGTAATCTCTCCAATAACATGTTATAAAACAACAAATCCAATCAAACAATCCAACTTTTATTATATTAACTGAGTTTAAAGTAGAATGACTCCATAGGATAGATAATGCATAAAACTGTTTTATTAATATCATATCTGAAGAATATCATGGGGTACCGTCTGCCTGAAACTGCTATTTATTCTCAAAGTTGCCAAAAATAACAAGAATGAAGATTTTTTTATTTTTTTAAGCAGAGATGAAGTGTGTGGGGAAGAAAGGACTTGAAGTGTTCAGCTATCTTCAAATCTAGTGCACAAGAGTCCTTTTCTTCCCATACTGTCAAACACCCAGTATCAGTTTCTGCTTTGGGAGGGCAGAAGAGCACGGGAAGAAGAGCACAGTGTGACCATCCCTCAGAAGGGAGGAAGTTGAAGATAGATGGTTTCCTTTCCACAAATACTCATAACACTGATCTTTCAGGAAATAATGACAGGGAACAGGGCCAGACACTCCCAATCCACAGTTTTTACGAAAGGCTTAGGCTAGCATCCAAGGGGATTGTGGGAGTCAGATCAAAAAGAATAATGTTATTTTATTATTCTGATCAATTACAAATAGAACTACTAGACTCTTAAGTACTAAAGGACAGAACCTTTGCCCTGTTTACTATTTACTGTATTCACAGTAGCTAAAGAATCTTGTCCTGATTACCCATTTAAATATTGTTAATTAAGAAATACATCAGCCAAAGCCAGGTGCAGCAGTGCACACCTACAATTCCAGTGACTACGGAGGCTGAGACAGGAAGATTGCAGGTTCAAGGCCATTCTGGGCAACCTAGTGAAAACTGTATAAAAGGGCTGGGAATGTAGCTTAATGTATTATGCTCTGGGTTCAATCAGAGGGAGCAAGAGAGGGAGGAAGAATGCTTGCCTAGCATGCACACGCTCCTGGGTTCAGCCCTCAGCACTCCAAGAGGAAAAAAAGGGGAAAAAAGAAAAATCAATCATTAAACCTGTTATGTTTATGTGTTAAAGGGATCTGTGGTGCCAACAGAAAGTGGTGGAACCTTTAGAAGCTGGAACCTAGTGGAAGGAGAACTAGGGTCATGCCCTTGAAGGAGTTCCTGGGCTTCTAGCCCCTTCCTGTCCCTCTCAATTTACTTCCCAGCCACCATGAGGTAAACAGGTCTTCTTTACCATGTGTTCCAGCCATGATATACTGTGCTTCCACAGGCCTAAAGCAACAGGACCAAACCATGAGCCAAAATAAATCTTTCCTTTTTATAAGGTGATTTTTTCAGGCATTTTGTCACAGCAGTAGAAAGTTAACACAAAATCTGCAAAACTTATAACTGAAACATGTAACACACTGATTATTTCTATTTGTTCATTTTGGGAATATACACCTATCCACTGCTATAATTGGTGGTACCATGACAAAAGAAGATGCCAGTTTCTTTTTTTTCTGAAGTTCCCAAGCAGCGGCAGATAAAAGGAAATATTGTTGCAGCCAGAGTAATAGTTCCTATTATTGCAGATTCTTTTCTCAGGCAGTCAAAAGCCTACCTCCTTATCTTCAAGATTCAAATCAAATGCCAACAAACAGAAAGTCTAAATCTCCCTGAGACTCCTAGGGGATATATGACCCTAGTGCTTTAATGATATTTTTGTTATGGCATTTATCACATTCTGACTCTCTATTACTGACTTTGCCCTCAAGGTATTTTTTTAAAACTCTTAATCTTTCCTGTATATTCATAAACCAATGAATTCTTATTGAATTTAATTTTTCAGCAGCAACTGGTTTCATGCTTATTTTCAAAGGTCATCCATTGGCCAAATACTTGTAAAATGCTGGCTCAAATAACCTCCTTTTACCCTTTGTTCTAACTTGAAAAACTAAAAATTGTCTACCAATTTAAATTGTTTGTGTAGGGAAGTATGTTCTTAATCCTTACAGAACAACTGTTACAAGGGACACCTTCAAAACTAAGGCCTGAATGTACACAGATTTCCTAATGGTACTTCAATGTTATTATAATTGCATTTATTTACCAAACAATAAAAGGAAAAACTATCATTTAACAAACCTCAGGGATACAAAAATATATGACACAGAACATGCACCCTCGAAGAGCTCACAGCCTGAGGTATCAGACATGTAAACAAGTATTAGATACAAGTAGTAACTTGTTAAGTGATAAGGACTCTCTACAATCATCCACAAGTTATTAAACACTGATTGAATTTATGCTTCCAGCCAACAGCTGGTTTTCCTCAACACCTATTCTTTAAGGTCAATTACATGACCAAAGACATATAAAGTACTAGATTCAAAACATAAGGAAAAGGCACACCAATATATATCAATAGTAAAGAAGGGATACCCAGAACTGAGAAGTCAAAAAGGCTTTGAAGCCGGGCGCGGTGGCGCACGTCTGTAATACCAGCACTTTGGAGGCTGAGGCAGGAGGATCACGAATTCAAAGCCAGCCTTAGCAATGGTGAGGCACTTAGCAACTCAGTGAGACCCTGTCTCTAATAAAATACAAAAAAGGGCTGGGGATGTGGCCCAGTGGTCGAGTGCCCATGAGTTCAATCCCGGACCAAAAAAAAAAAGGCTTTGAGCAGATTACACCTGAGCTACACTGTGAAGGAAAAGTATATGAGTTTAGGGGAGAAAGAATTCATATACAACCAAAATAAAATGAGCATTCTTTCAGCTCTCTTGCTTCTACAAGCCTGTCTTAATTTTCCAAAAAAGTCTCATTAGGGCTTGGTCACCAGAGTTATACCAGAGTTAGACCTTTTGTTATAGTTATAAGTTATCCCCCAGAAACTCATGTGTGAGACAATGAAAGAAGATTCAGAGATGAAATAGTTAGATTATGAGGCCTGTAACCTAGTCAGTGGATTGATTCACTGACATGGATTAACCAGGTGGTAACTACCGATAGGTGGGATGTATCTAAAAGAAGTGGGTCACTGGGGATATGCCTTTTTGTTTTATATTTTGTCCCTGGTGAGCAGGGCTCTCTGCTTCCTGATTGCCATGTCCTAAGCTGCTTTCCTCTACCACGCCCTTTTACCACAATGTTCTGCCTCACCTTGGGCCCAGAACTATGGAGTCATCCAACCATGCACTGAACCTCTGAAACAGTAAGCCACAATTAGTTTACCTCCTCTAAATTGTTCTTGCCAGGTATTTTAGTGACAGCAAAAGAAAAGCTAATTAAAATCATATTAATTCTTATATTAGCTCTTTGATTTATCTACTAATTCTTAAGATTTGCCCATCCTTTTGCTCGTTTTCTTGCATCTTCTCACGCCTGTAATTCTAGCAGCTCAGGAGGCTGAGACAGGAGGATCGCAATTTCAAGCAGCCTCACATAGCAAAAGAAAGGCACTTAGCAACTCAGTGAGACCCTGTCTCTAAATAAAAATACAAAATAGGGATGGGGATGTGGCTCAGTGGTTGAGTGTTCCTAGTTCAATCCCCAGTACAAAAAAAAAATAAAATACACACACACACACAAAGGTCATCTTCTCTTGAACAAAACAATATTTGATAGGTTAATATCAAAAACATTACAAGCCGGGCGCGGTGGCGCACGCCTGTAATCCCAGCACTTTGGGAGGCTGAGGCAGGAGGATCGCGAGTTCAAAGCCAGCCTCACCAATGGCAAGGCACTTAGCAACTCAGTGAGACCCTGTCTCTAATAAAATACAAAAAAGGGCTGGGGATGTGGCCCAGTGGTCGAGTGCCCCTGAGTTCAATCCCCGGTACCACACAAAAAAAAAAAAAAAAAACATTACAGTCTGAGGCTGGGGTTGTGACTCAGCCATAGAGTGCTTGCCTTGCACGTACCAGGCCCTGGGTTCCATCCTCAGCACCACATAAAAATAAATAAAATAACGGTATGTGTCCAACTACAATTAAAAAATAAATTTTTTTTAAAAATTACAGTCTGGTTTTTAATAACTGAGACCTAGAAACAACCTGCATGTCCAACAGGTAAATATATAAAGAGATTATGGTATTCATACAATAGAATAATATTCACCAATGAAAACAAATGAACTACTAATACATATGACATGAATGAATCTCAAAATAATTATGCTAAGAAGCCAGATTTTTAAGATTACATAATGTATGACTGCATTTACATAACATTAAAAAAAAATACAAACTATCATTGCCTGATTAATAAAAGGGTGAAAGAGGGTAGGTGGGAAAAAAAAGGATTACACTGAGAAGGAAGGTCTTGGGAACAATGAATATGTTCACCATATTAATTAGGGTAATAATTTCACAGATTTATACATATGCCAAAAGTTATTAAATTTATACTTTATACATGAGCAGTTTGTTTGATGTCAATTTTCCCTCTATAAGGCTGTTAAAAAGTAGTATAATTATGAAGTGTTGACAATCAAATGCAGTGTGTAAAACTAGCTTAAATTTTGTATTTTAAAAAACTATGGAGGGCTAGGGTTGTGGCTCAACAGTAGAGAGCTCGCCCAGCACGTGCGCGGCCCGGGTTCAATCCTCAGCACCACGTAAAAATAAAGGCATTGTGTACAACTAAAACAAATAAATAAATATATTTTTTTAAATTTATGGAATACTTTTGTGGAGCAATTGAAGAAATACACCTACAAACATTATATTAAGATATTATCACCAGGTGCAGTGGGGCATGCCTGTAATCTCAGCAACTCGGGAGGCTGAGGCAGGAGGAGCACAAGTTCAAACCAGCATCAGCAACTTAGTGAGGGCCTAAGCAACTTAGTGAGACCCTGTCTCAAAATTAAAAATGTTTAAAAAAGGATTGGGAATGTGACTCAGTGGTTAAGTGACCCTGGGTTCAATCCCCAGTACCAAAAACAAACAAACAAAAAAAGATTATTGCTAGGCCAATGGCACACACCTGTAATTCCAGCAACTCAAAAGGATAAGATAGGAGGACTGCAAATTTCAGGCCAGCCTGGGCAATTCTGCAAGACCCTATCTCAAAATAAGGGATGTGCCGGGCGCGGTGGCGCACGCCTGTAATCCCAGCACTTTGGGAGGCTGAGGCAGGAGGATCGCGAGTTCAAAGCCAGCCTCGCAATGGCGAGGCACTTAGCAACTCAGTGAGACCCTGTCTCTAAATAAAATACAAAAAAGGGCTAGGGATGTGGCCCAGTGGTCGAGTGCCCCTGAGTTCAATCCCCGGTACCAAAAAAAATAAATAAATAAGGGATGTAATGTAGCTCAGCGGTATAACAATGAACACCCCTACATTACTTCCCAGTATCTCTCTCTCTCTCTCTCTCTCTCTCTCTCTCTCTCTCTCTCTCTCTCTCTCTCTCACACACACACACACACACCCCCAAAAAAAAAAAAAAAAACAAAAACAAAAACAAAAACTAGGGCCCTCACTATCTCTTTCTGATTTTTAAGTATCTAACATTTCTAATTACAAATCATTTTTAAACTATTTATCATGGCCTTCTCAACTTTTCTGTTTTTGTGCCTATGAGTTGTTAGGAGAAAGTAATTTGTATTTTCTAGAGATTAACTCAGGAAAAAAAACCAAAAGCAGTATTAAAAAATATCAAATTTTATATTTCTTTCAAATACTGTCACTGTGCTTAAATGAGTTTAGTATTTAAGATAAATGCTAGCTTAAGCATGTAAATTAAATAATATAGTAGCAAGAATAACTACACTTATATACACTGTGAGAGTCCTTAAGTCCTAGGTTCTTAAAATCATCTCATTAAATACATTCAATTACTGAATAATTGTCTATCAGAGCACTCCATGCCTCAACCTTTCCAATTCTCCCATAGTTTGTCATAACTCAAAAGGTATAAGCAGATTTCCAACCTCCAGATTATACCTAAATATGACAAGGAGACTATTTTTAAAAGAATTTCATGTTATAAATGACATTCTTAATCTGATAGTATTAGATATGAACAATGCTAGCTAGTATCAATACTTTCCAATTCAGTCCTTTCTTCAATCTATTCCTACTTCCTCCTTTGTCCCTCCTTCCCACAAAAAGAGTTGGAAGCCTCAATATGTATGAAAAAACTCATTTATGTCAACAACTCAAAAGCACAATACAGAAGTGGGCATGGTATTGGTACACCTACCTATAGTTTAAAAAAAAAAAAAAGTAAGAATATTTCTCTCAAAGTAAAAAATAAAAAAGAGCTAGGGATATAACTCAGTGGGAGAGTGTCACTGGGTTTGCCACAGTACAGGTGGAGAGCGAGAGGCACAACATGAACTTAATTGATTTTTTTAAAGATTTTAGAAGCAGCCGGGCATGGTGCCACACACCTGTAATCCCAGTGACTCAGGAGGCTGAGACAGAAGGATCAAAAGTTTGAGGCCAGCCTCAGTAACTTGGCAAGGTCCTAAGCAACTTAAGAAGATCCTATCTTAAAATAAAAGTTAAAAAGGGGGGCCGGGGTTGTGGCTCAGCGGCAGAGTGCTCACCTCGCACGTGCGCGGCCCGGGTTCGATCCTCAGCACCACGTAAACATAAATGCATTGCATTGTGTACAACTAAAGTAAATAAATAAATATTTTTTTTTAAAGTTAAAAAGGGATGGGGATGTGGCTCAGTTGGTTATACACCCATGGGTTCAATCCCAGGTACCCCCCAAAAAACAAAATTGAAGCAATATCCTGAAATTTCCACCAATGAGGACGTTTCGACAAGATTAAGGCCTCCATGTTGAAATGGTAAAATAACAAAATTAATTTTTAAGTACAAGAAATTAGTGGTCTTTCCACTGAAGCACGAGACAAAAGAGAAACAAGTATAGCTATGAATAACACACATGTTCAAAGTAAGAGTGCCCTACTATCATGAGTTAAATTCAAGCTCCCTGGGCTTTCCTATGCCACACACAAGAAAATAAATAATAAATCAGAAACAAAAAAGAATAAACCCAAATATTCTGCAGCTTTATGTATTTGCCTTTGCCTCTTAGGTAGTAAACAAAAGGATGCAAGGGTGCACTATACAACTAATGATTTCAATCTATCATAGTTATAGGATCTTAAAAGTGGTCGTTAAGAGTATTATTATTAATATAATATAATTAATAATATAATATGCTATCATATTATTATATATTATTATATTATGTTTTTCTGTTTCTTCAAAATAAACCATGCTCAGAGACACAGGATTAAATGGTATTCTTACCTTGTCATAACTGTTCACACTTCTATGTCCTACGAGAGAGTTCTTTTTATTACCTCAATACAGAATTGAACAAGTGTGAATTTTAAGCTGGTAACTACATAGTTATCACCATCACATCTAACTGGGTATCAAAGCACCTGGAAGTAGTTATTAAATATTTTTGATAAAAACTGTCTCTGTGTTCTGGTACAACTTCGAAGCATTCCCTGAGGTTCTCCAGAAAAGCAATATCACTTTCCACTGTGGTTTTATACATTTATACCTACAGCTGCAAAAACAGTATTAAGAGGAGAGCAGTCAAATTCTCATCAGAATCTCTACCCAAGGTTGATATATTTCCCCTAACTTTTGTTTCTGGTGAGAGTAACAGAGATACCAAATCCATTTAGTCATATATATGCAATGATATAAACAATCAAATAGCACTTCCATCATGAAAACAAATTACTGTCACCACTTATGCAAGTTATATTAAAATAATAATATATGTTAAAGGACAGCCTCTTTCTTTTAATTAGGTATAAAACAAAAACATCCATTACTAAAACATATTAAGGAGAGTATTTGGCCTAAAGCAGCACAAGATGCAAATGTATGATTTGAGGGAGGCTTACAAACTCAGTAAAACCCCAGAAATCCCTCAAATAAAGGACAATGAGACTACATTTTTCCCCATGGGTGAAACAAAAGAGCATGAGGTCCACAATCAAGTGACCTAAGTCTTCAAAGTCTTATTTTCCTCACCTATCAAGGAGGAATTATATACGTATCTATATTTCATAAAGATATCATGAGGATGAAGTTAAATAATGCAAGTAAAGAACTTTATATCATACTAGGTACATATTAAGCAAAAAACTACTCTTACTGCTAGCTTTAGAAACTTTAATATTCCAGCACAGAGAGGTTAAATGATCAATTAAAAGTAAATTTATCTCTTCATCCCCTAGAATAGGGGTAGATAAAAACAACTTGCAAATAAGTGCAGCTACCTGTTTTTGTTTGGCATGCAAGTTAAGATGGTGTTTACAATTTTAAACAGTAGAAAAAATCAAAAGAATATTTTGTATCTTACGGAAATTATATGACAATTAAATTTAAAATGTCCATAAAATTTTACTACAAAACAGCCATACTCATTTTACATGTTCCTCTAGCTGTTTTTACACTACAATGGAAGGTCACTACAATAAAATTCACATGGTCCTCAAAGCCAAAAATATTACTATTTATAGGCTATCTATATTATAGAAAAAGTTTGCTAATATTGGCCTAGAATCAATTACTTTTGAAAAATTATATGAAAATCTTGGTGCACATCTATAATTCCTGCTACTCAGGAGGCTGAGACAGGAGAATCACAAGTTTAAGGCCAGCCTAAGCAACGTAAGAAGACCCCGTCTCAAAAAAAGAAAGAATAATTGTCATTATTACTTTTCTGTAAACATTGTTAATGAGGAAATTCCTTCCTGTGCTTTCATCCTCATATCACTACATTTCATTTACCAGGTAAGTGG
Source organism: Tamias sibiricus (assembly GCA_025594165.1). Lineage (NCBI taxonomy): Eukaryota > Metazoa > Chordata > Mammalia > Rodentia > Sciuridae > Tamias > Tamias sibiricus. The sequence goes on from CM046659.1 coordinate 112,847,906, forward strand.
CAAACAAAATCACTTTAAACATTACTACTTGTTATAACCTGAATATGAGGTACCCCACCACCACCCAAAGCTGTGTGTTAATGCAGGAATTCAGAAGTGAAATGATTGGATTATAAGAGCTGTTACCTGATCAGTCCATTCTACTTTAACTAGGCTGACTGAGTGATAACTATAAGCAAGTGGGGTGTGGCAGGAGGACGTGAGTGGCCCCTTTCCCCTAATCCACTGCCTCAGGGCCACAGCAATGGAGTCAGTAATATGGTCTAAGACCTCTAAAACCATGAGTCCCGAATAAAAAAATTTTCCCTCCTCTAAGTTAATTCTTGCCAGGTATTTTGGTCATAGCAACAAAAAACTGACTTTAGTAGTTTAACACTACTTTTAAGTGTTAATACCACTACTGATATTTAATAATGAAAAGAATATGAAAAGGCCTTCTTACTGAACTTATATTTACATCTTGTGTGTTATAAATACATATGAACATATATTTACTTGAATGAGTATAAAATAAGAACCAAAATTGATGATAAAGTTAAATAGCAAAAAGAAAAGAAAACTAATTTGTATCCAATGTCACTGATCCTCCAAGCTAACCCATCAACTTTGGGGGGAAAGAAATGTTAGAATAAATTGAGATATTTGGAAATCACTGTAGCATGAAACATGGGGAAAATGTAATTACAAAAAAGAAATGAAAGTGAAGAAAAAACAATGTGATTAAATCCTGTACAAGTAGATAATAAGGAGGAAAACAAGAAAGAAGGCATGGTAATAAAAATTGTAAGAGAAAGAACAAACAGAAGTACTAAAAAGTACTAACGGGAAGTGTAAAACAAAGTAAAAGTATGATTATGGTACAATGGGAAGGAAAACATAATCTGTCAGATTACACTTCCTCTTAGGCCTTTCCCTAAAAGGTCTTGATTTTGAAAAAATAACATTCCAGGGATAGTATTTCAAGATTTCGTTAAGCATTTATGAAGAATCTACTGCACAGATAAATGGTACTTGGAATTTAAAGGAGCAAAAGAATCAGAAATTGCATTTGGAAAAACTTACATACCCTGATAGCAGAGGTAAATCTACAAAAACATTTAAATTACTAAGAAAATTACAAAGCAAGCCACATACCAGGTGGATGAAAATTCTGTTAACAGAAAGAAAGGAAATCCATGGAATACATGTTCCTATTTATAAACAGAAAGAAAGGAAATCCATGGAATACATGTTCCTATTTATATAGGAGGATTGTAGTTTGGAGATTGAAGAGATATTCAGAGTTTGAAATACCAGGAGGTAAAGGTGGAAGAGGACTCAAATATGGATAAGTGAAAATGCAGGCAAGCAGTATTAATGAATTTATGGGTTAGTAAGATGTTAAAATCATAAATACGTCTTTCCTAGCATAATTATGCTATTGTCAGTAGTAATTCAGCATCAGCAATAACAAGCAGTTGAACAGATGGAGTATAGAAACTATCAGAACTGATCGAGCAAAAATAATTAAAATGGTTAAGGTTTACCAGTATATTACTAGGGGTGAGAATGAAATTATTGATAATATATTCATGTCTGTGGGGAAAAAAAAATAAAGCCAGAAGGAAGCTACCAAGTTACAAAAACAGGCAAAAACTGAGAGGTAAGCCTAATAACAGTAATAAATAAATAAAATAAAGAGTATTTGAGAGGCTTATATCCTTAGAGGAATATATATTCATGTGTGGGGGTTAGTTTGTTTGTTTGTTTGTTTGTTTGTTTGTTTGTTTGTTTTGGTACCCAGAATTGAACTTGGGGGTACTTAATCAATGAGCAACATCCCCAGCCCCTTTTTTATTTTGAGATACTGTCTCCCTAAGTTGCTTAGGGCCTCACTAAGTTACCGAGGCTGGCTTTGAATTTGCCATCTTCCTGCCTCAGCCTCCCTGTGTCACTAGGATTACAGGGATGTGCCACTGTACCTGGCATGTTTTCTATTCTTAAAATACAGAAAAAGAATTCTAAAAAAAAAAAAAAAAAAAAAGGCATTATATAAAGACTACAGAAGAGGACAAAATCCATGATTAACCTGGAGTCATACCCAAGTGTTATGGTTTGGATGTGAGGTGTCCTCAAAAGCTCACATGTGAGAATATGCAAGTAAGTTAAGAGAGAGCCTTAACCCCATCAGTGAATTAATCACCTGATGTGATTAAGTGGTAACTGAAGGCAGTGGAATGTGGCTGGAGGAGGTGGGGCTGGGGAGGTGCGGCTTTGGAGTATATATTTGTAGCTGGTGAGTGAAGTCTCCGCTTCCTGATGGTCATGTGAGCTACTTCCCTCTGCCACACTCTTCAGCGATGATGCCCTGCCTCACCTTGAGCACCAAGGAATGGAGCCAGCCACTTATGGACTGAGACCTCTGAAACCATGAGCCCCTAAACAAACCTCTCTTCCTCCTCTACAGTTTTTCTGGTCGTTCTGGTCGGGTCTTTCAGTCACAGCAGGGTGGGGGGTGGACACCAAACTGAGATAAAGTCATTATTTCAATATTCCAGAATGACTCAAAGGATTTAGGAATCACAAAAATACCTAAAGTGTTCCTTAAATATTATACACACATGATAATTTACGTACGAAGATAATGATGTTATACTCTCAGTAGGCCATAAAAACACAAGTGTAGGCATTAGCCTTCTGATATCAGAATATAGAATTTCCAATTCAACTGGATCTGATTGACTCACAGTTCACATATAACTGGTTATAAGCAGGAGTGATATGGATTGACAAGAAAACTGACCCACTATGTAGATGCTTTATTCATTCAATTGAGACTTTGTAAAACTGTTTTCTAGCCTGATAAATGTCTTAGGAAAGACAATAGCTCAGGCTTCATTTGTCTTCACAGTTTTAACTATTCCTATGCCTTTTTGTGAAAAGTTACTTGATAAAATTTAAGTACTTACTAATATCATCTTCATGATAAATGACAGAGTGAAATGGGAGAACTCGGTCTTTAATATATCTCTCCGCTGGCTCAACATAAAACGTTCCACCACGAGTCTGGATAAATCCTTCAAATCTTCCATCAATAACAGACCCATGGCTAAAACTTCCTTCTTCACCTATTAATAAAAGCAACAAATTCCTCAAATTTTAATTTGCACACGAATAGTAAATTCATTATCCTTTAAAAAGCCATTCTTACATTTTTTTTTCAAATATCCTGAGTATAAATTTACTGGGGAAATTAATTTCCACATAAAAATATCAAGTTGAATTTGAGATTCAAACAACTAGCATTTAGCTAACACATATATAATTACTATTAACAATGAAAAATAGATCATCAGTCTTTTTATTGGTTCTTTTTAGTTATACACAACAATTGATTTTTTTTTTTTGACACAATTATAGAAGCGGGGAATATAATTTGTTCTAATTCAGTCCCCAGTATGTCTCCTTCCTCTTCATTACTCCTACCACCATTCCCTTTCCTCCACTCCACTGATCTTTCTGCTATTTACTTATTGTTTTTTTAATTTGTGTCTTGTGGATGTACATAATGGTGCATATAAATCTATAACTGTGGTATATTCACACATGTACCTAGGAATGTTGAGTCAGATTCATTCTATTGTCTTTCCCTATCCCATCCCTCCCCCACTTCCCTTCATTCCCCTTTGTCTACTCCACTGATGTGTGTGTGTGTGTGTGTGTGTGTGTGTGTGTGTGTGTTTTTTTGTTTTATTCCCCCACCTTATTTGGGATTAGCTTTCACATATAAGAAATAATGTTTGAACTTTGACTCTGGGGATTGGCTTATTTCACTTAGCTTGATAGCCTTCAGTTTCATCCATTTACCAGCAAATGCCACAGTCATTCTTCTTTATGGCTGAGTAATACTCCATTGTATATATATGCCACACTTTCTTTATGCATTCATCTGTTGAAATGAACCTCCATAGTTTAGCTATTGAGAATTGTGCTGCTATAAACATTGATGTAGTAGCATCACTATGGTATGTTGATCTTAAATGCTTTGGAATATATACTGGGATATGGGATAGCTGGGTCCAATCCATTTCTAGTTTTTTCAGCAATCTCCCAACTGCTTTTCAGAGTGGTTGGACCAATTTGCAATCCCACCAACAATGTATGAGTGTACCCTTTTCCTCACATCCTCACCAATATTTACTGTTACCTGTATTCTTGATAATTGTTATTCTTAGTAAGATGAAATCTCAGTGTAGTTTTAACTTGCATTTCTCTAATTGCTAGAGATGTTGACAAATTTTTTCATTTTTGTTGACCATTTGTATTTCGTCTGTGAAGTGCCTATTCAGTTCTTTTGCCCATTTATTGACGCGGTTATTTGTTTTTTTCTCCCATTCTGTAGGCTCTCTCTTCACACTACTGTTTCCTTTGCTGTGAAGAAGCTTTTTAATTTGATGCCATCCCATTTACTGATGTTTTTATTTTACTTCTTGCACTTTAGGAATCTTGCTAAGGAAGTCAGTTCCTGAGCTGATAGGTTGGAGTACTGGGCCTACATTTTATTCTACCTGGGGTAGGGTTTCTGGTCTAATACCTAGGCCTTGATCCACTTTGGGTTGACTTTTGTGCAGGGTGAGAGATAGGGGTTAAATTTCATTCTACTACATATGGATTTCCATTTTTCCCAGCACCATTTGTTAAAAAAGCTATCTTTTTAGCCGGGTGCGGTGGCGCACGCCTGTAATCCCAGCACTTTGGGAGGCTGAAGCAGGAGGATCACGAGTTCAAAGCCAGCCTCAGCAATGGCAAGGCACTTAGCAACTTAGTGAGACCCTGTCTCTAAATAAAATACAAAAAAGGGCTGGGGATGTGACCCAGTGGTCGAGTGCCCCTGAGTTCAATCCCAGGTACCACCAAAAAAAAAAAGCTATCTTTTCTCCAATGTATGTTTTTGGCAGCTTTGTCTAGATAACTATATTTATGTGGGTTTGTCTTTGTGTCTTACATTCCATTCCATTGGTCTTCATTCTGGTGCCAGTACCATGCTGTTTCTGTTGCTATAGCTCTGTAATATAATTTGAGGTCTGGTATTGCGATGCCTCCTGCTTCATATTTCTTGCTAATGCTAAGGATTGCTTTGGCTATTCTGGGTCTCTCATTTTTCCAAATGAATTTCATGACTGCTTTTTCTATTTCTATGAAGAACATCACTGGAATTTTGATGGGAATTGCATCTAATCTGTATAGTGCGTTTGGTAGTATGGACATATTAACAACATTAATTCTGCCTATCCAAGAACATGGGCGGTCTTTCTAATCTTCTAAGGTTTTTTTTTTTCCTTCAATTTCTTTCTTTAGTATTCTATAGTTTCATTATAGAAATCCTTCACTTCTTGTATTTAGCTGATTTCCAAGTCTATTTGGGTGGTTTTGTTTTTTGTTTTGTTTTTCTTTTCATTTTGAGGCTATTGTGAATGGGATAGTTTTCCTAATTTCTTTTCAGCAGATTCATCATTGGAGTATAGGAGTGCAATTGATTTATGGGTGTTGATGTCATATCCTGCTACTTTGTTGAATTTATTTATGAGCTCTGAAAGTCTTCTGGTAGAGTTTTTTGGGTTATGACATTGGCAAACGGAGATAATTTGAGGTCTTCTTTTCCTATTCATATCCCTTTAATTTCCTTCTCTTGCCTAATTGATCTGGCTAGAGTTTCAAGGACTATGTTGAATAGGAGTGGTAAAAGTGGGCATTGTTCTTGTATTTAGAGGAAATGCTTTCAGTTTTTCTCTATTCAGAATAATGCTGGTCTTAGGTTTGTCATTTACAGCCTTTACAATGTTGAGGTAAGTTCCTTCTATCTTAGTTTTTCTAATGTTTTAAATATGAATGGATACTGTACTTTGTCAAATGCTTTTTCTGCATCTATTGAGATAATCATGTTAGTTTTGTCTTTAAGTCTATTTAGAACATCACAGTCTTTTTTTCTCACTTTTTTTATTTGTTCCTTTAGATACACATGACAGTAGAGTTTATTTTGACATGTTATACATATATGGAGTATAACTTATTCTAATTAAGATCTCATTCTTGTGGTTGTACATAATGTCAAGTTTCACTGGTCGTATATTTATATACGTGCATAGTATGAGCATAGGAAAGTTATGTCTGATTCATTCTACTGCCTTTCATATCCCTATTCCTCCTCCCTTCTGTTCATTCCCTTTTGTCTAATCCAATGAATTTCTATTCTTCCCTCCCCACCACACACACTTCATTGTTGTTAGCATCCACATATTAGAGAGAACATTCAACCTTTAGTTTGGGGATGACTTATTTCACCTAGCATGATAGTCTCCAGTTACATCCATTTACTGGTAAATGCCATAATTTCACACTTCTTTATGACTGAGTAATATTCCACTGTGTATATATACCACATTTTCCTTTTCCATTCATCTGTTGAAGGGCACTTAATTTGGTTCCATAGCTTAACTATTATGAACTGAGCTGCTATAAACACTAATGTCACTGTAATATGCCGATTTTAAGTCCTTAGGATATATACTGAACATGGTCAAATGGCACAGAACATTAGTCTTCATGGCAATCATTCCTAGCACATAGCTCAGTATCTGGAATGCATAGTAATCATCTAATAAGTAATTGTTAAACTAATTGTTAAACTAACTTAAACTTAGAAGCAAGGAAACCCACTAGTAAAATATATACCTTCAGAATAAATATATTCAAAGAATTTTTTTTTTTTTTTTGAAAAATTTGCTTTAAACATTACAAGGGGGGAAAAAAGCTCATTTCCCACCTGACATATTATAGATGAGTATTTTGACTTCCTTGACACCTTGAGGTTTTTATAAAAACATTTTTAATGGAAATATATCCAATATTTCAAAAGCAATTTGAACAAAGGTATATCAACAATCCCTTTTAAGATACTAGACAAAGATTTATAATACTTTTCCATAAATTATACTTTTCTAGTGAAATAAAATATTGGAAGGAGGGCTGGGGCTGTAGCTGAGTGGCAGAGCACTTGCCTAGCATGTGTGAGGCACTGGGATGAATCCTAAGCACCACATAAAAAATAAATAAATAAAATAAAGGCATGCTGTCCATCTACAACTATGAAAAAAAATTTTTTTAAAGGAAAACACTGGAAGGATACTTCAGGTTTTTAATAAAGTCACAAAATCTGAGCACCAAAATCAAATGATATAAAGCAGTGGGAAGTAGAGAAAGAGGCTTTCATTTTATTTTTTCCATGCTGGGGATTATACCCAGGGCTTCAAGCATGCTAGACCAGTACTTTCCCACGGAGCTACACTCCCCAGTTCCCCTATCCTTTTTAGTATTGTTATTGTTTAGAGATAAGTTCTAGCTATGTTGCCCAGACTGACCTCAAACTCCTGGGCTCAAGGGATGTTCTTATCTCAGCCTCCCCAGTAGCTGGGATTACATATGCATACCTCCTACCCTTAAGGAAGTTTTAAAAGTCATATTCACTGAAGTCAGGTGTGGTAGTATATGTCCTTAAAAAAAAGCTACTCAAAAGGCTGAGGAAGGAGGATCAGATCCCTTGAGACCAGGAGTTGAAAGCAAGACTGGGCAACATAGCAAAACCTGAAGGGGAAAAAAAAAAGTTAAACTCTCTCATTAAACAGGCTTCTATGGCCCTATCCCCAGTACCACAAAAAGAAAAGAAAGAAAGAAAAAAAAACAGGCTTTCCCCATAATTTCTTTTTTGTTTTGTTTTATCCCATGCTGGGGATTTGTTTTTTGTTTTGTTTTATCCCAAGGCCTCACACATGCTAAACACATGCTCTACCATTAAAGCTATATCTCCAGCACCAGGCTTTCCATAATTTCTAAGTTATAGATCAACATTAATTAGTTGACTTCGAATTAATTATATACTGAAAGTAAGAGCCCAAAATGCATATTTGAAATTATATCATTTTTACCTGCAAATTCATTTATACACTTTTACTTTTCTTAAACATCACACAGCAAAAAAGGGCAGAGACTACTAAGTTATTTTCTCAGCAAAATAAATGATCAAGAAAATAATAGTACACTATAATCTGGCATTAAAAAGCTAGATTGATATAAAAATATTTTCCTTTGGTTACAAACTTATAAGAGTACATAAAACACTTAATTTAAAAACTAGCATTAGTCTATAAATAAGAAAGTTTAAGTTTAGAAATGCCTCATTTACTTGGCATAACCAAAACTCTGAAACAGTTACTTAAGAACTTAAGTTTTCATAATTTATGACTGAGTGAAAATCTAATATATAGAAATAAATTTCAATTTCTCTTGAAAACTGAGGATCATCTTGAGTACAGTTATAACACAATGACATTGTGCCATTCTCCAGTACCCCAGAAGATCAGATTGTTTTTAAAGCCATTTTATGACTTTTATAATTGTTCTGTTCTTCCCACACTGTTGTCAGATATAATTTTTTCGGTTTAAGTGTGCCACCAGTGCCTCCTAACAATGTTGTTGTTGTTGTTGTTGTTGTTGTCGTCGTCGTCGTCGTCGTTTTTGGTTGGTTGGGTGTTTTTTTTTTTTGGTTCTGGGGTTTTAACCTAGCCAGGGGCATTTTACTACTGAGCTACATCTATTTATTTACTTGCTTACTTACTTATTTATTTTGAGACAGGGTCTTGCTCAACTGCTGAAGTTGGCCTTGCTAAATTACTGAGGTTGGCCTCAACCTTGCAATCCTCCTGCCTCAGCCTCCCAAGTAGCTAAGATTACAGGCATGTGCCACTGCCCCCAGGTCCTAACAAAACTTTTTTAAACTGGTGTCATAAGAGAAATTTGTTAGAACTGAAGAAAATCAAATAGAATCTCATGAAGGAAGGGCCTGGAAAGATTTTTATATGAATGACTTCATCACATTTAGCTAATATAATCTTTGCCTTGTTTTTGTTTTTGTTTTTCCTATGTTCTTACAAAACACAATTAAGTTACTGTTAATTTCTTCCTTGCAAGATCAGAAAATCATAAGTCATCAAAATTTTTTGAAAACACTAACAGTTTGGAAGTATTAAGTATTAAAATTTTATACGTTTCAAAAAAATTTTATATCTTTCAGAAGCTAGTTGTCATATAATTCACATTAAACATACATGTAAAGACAAGTCCAAAGATCTTCATTTTTCAAAAGAACACTACCCTTCATAACTCACTCATTCTCATCAGAATTTTTTTTTTTAAACAGGATAAAGAACACACAAAACTTACTACACGTCTAAGGCATGGGGGAGTATTACGCTCAAAAAGGATCAAGGTAGATGACTCTTATTTAAGGATTATTTCTATAGGTGCTTGGTTTGGACTTTTAGGGCAAAGGCAAGTGGCCCATTGTATGGAAGGTTAAGAAGAAAAGTGTGCAAAACTAGCAGGATTGTCTTGTGCTACAGATGAAATCTGTTAAGTAATAATCACCTGTGGTCTGAATCAGTTGCCAGAACCCCCAGTCTCTTCTTCCCTGATATGTAGCCATGATCCCGTCAAACATCCATCCAAAAAAAAATCATCCAAATCTGAACCAAAGATCCACAGCACAGGCAATGTGGCTGCTTTTTTAGTGTGAATTTCCAAGGGCAAGGGCCCTAGATGACAAATTGGCAGGCTTGATTCTTAATTAAAGAGGATCTGAGCATCTGCTAGTACTCTGGACAGCTAAATGGAAAGGTATTCTGTCTTTTTCACTGCCTCCAAGAGTCTGAATTTCGTGTTCCCTCTCCTCAAGATTTGTATCAACTTTTCTGAAATATCTGCTATGCTTTGTTTTTCCTTTTTTCTTAACTGGGAATCAAACCCAGGAGCTCAAGCATGCTAGGCAAGCACTCTACTACTAAGCTACATCCCCAGCTCTAAGAAAAGAAAAGAAAAGAAAGAAATATATATATATATATATATATATATATACATATATATACACATACATATATATGTATTGTGTTAAAAAAATTAAAGAAAGGGATTATGTAAGGTTGAACTTACCATAAATATGTCCAGTGTAAATATGAGAGGTATCATAATCAAGTACTTTATTTGATGTTTCTACTTTAAATTCATCACTAAAAAGGGAAGTATCCCTCTTCATTCGTAGGTTGAAATGTCTGCAAATGGGATGGGAAGGGGAAAAAACTGAAATTAAAAGAATCCAAAATGTAAACAATTATTTGTTATTTAAAAAAAAAAAAAAAAAGTCTGGAAAATGTGAATTGTGTCACACAATTTGTCAACTTGGGAAAGATATTGACCAAAATTTTCTTACAAAAACACTGTCAACTTAGTAGTTGTGGTAGACTCTAAATCATATACAATTAAAACAATATCTAGGATATATTTTAAAATAATACTGACAGGCCAAACCTTACATAGTAAAACAAGACCATTCAAACAACAACGAAGTTACTGGGAGATAAAAACAAGCATCATGACCCGATTACTATATTCACCACTACCAGTACTTGTCTTCTCTCTCCAGTAGTAATTCTGCAGTTTTATCATTTTCCCATAATTTTCAAAACTCAAAAAGTTAGTGTATAGCAGAGAGGCATCTACTTAAGATATTTAACATCTCTTCTCAGAAAGGCAAGTGTGCATGCTTTCTTTTACACAGACATCACACACACACACACACACAACTTTCAACTCCTTAGCCCTGGAGTTTCTAAATTCTTGCAAATTATAATTAGGCCTTCTTTAGTTTGATAATTGGAACTTCAAAAGATCAGGATATTGCCTGATATCACAGCATTCTAATTGCCCTCTATAAGGGAGAGATAAAGACCAAAATATCAAAGTGAATTAAATAACATTAGTCACTAATCTTTAAGATATGATAAGAATGTAGGGGGCAGAATCAAACTTGAAATCAAATGTTAAGCCTAAAATTTATTAGCCCAAGATTCTTATGAAGACAATAAATTCTATCATCTTGTGGAATTATTTTAAGGATTAGAGATTATAATATATGTATATAGTCAATATAATGCTTGGCACATAGGTGATGCACAAAAAATGGCAAAAACTTGGCTTTCATTACTAAACTCTTTAAAGTATAGCATGTCTTTTATAATTGCTATGATAGTCTGCACACAGAGAATTTCTACTCAGTGTTTATTGTGACAAATACAAAAGATGCATGAGGGCATACTATTTTATCTTACAAATATGTTCTGAAGAATACCATAGAACCATTGTTTAAAACAACATAAATCTGCAACATATTGAGTGGTATGAATAATAAACAAAGTCACTGTACATGTATACTTATGACATGAATAAACTGATACAAACTCTGTCGCAGGAAAACTGGTTTGAAAAAATTTAATTACAAAAGCACATACTGTTGATACACAAATTCCATGTCTAGAATTTTATGTCATACATACTTGCACGTAAGTGAAATTACTTTCATACTGTAAGACTGTGATATAGGCTGGGCATAGTGGCACACGCATTTAATTCCAGTGGCTCAAGAGGCTGAGGCAGGAGGATTACGAGTTCAAAGCCAGCCTAAGCAAAAGCGAGGTGCTAGCAACTCAGTGAGACCCTGTCTCTAAATAAAATACAAAATAGGGCTGGGGATGTGGCTCAGTAGTTGAGTGCCCCTGAGTTCAATTCCTGGTATGTATGTATGAATGAATGAATGAATGAATGAATAACTGTGATATAGTAAGAAATATATTGGCTTTTGACCCAGTTCCTGGCACAAAGTTCCTAAAACCCTTCAATTATCCTGAAAGAGAGGAGTATCTTTCACTCCTATTCAAAAGTCTGTTTCGATCACATCTGACTTTATAATAATGAAGTGACTGAGGGTGGTACTCCTAAACAATCCAAGAATGGAGCTGGTCATCCGAAAGACCAAGTGATTAGAGTGTTGGAATATCCGTCCCAGCCAAACCAGTGCCTAGGGCTAAAGGGAGAGTGACAATTAAGATCTATAAAAACTCTTAAACAATGAAATGTGATTATTTTCCAAAGTGGAAAACACACGGAGGTGCTGCAAAAAGGCATGGAAGCTCTGTGCCCCTTCCCACATACCTTATCCTTGGCATGCATATATGGAACTGGTAAAAATCTGAAAAAGCTGTATACATTATGCCAATATCAACCTTAGTTTTGAAACTATATATTTGTATAAAGTTGTTATAATTGGGGGAAATGAGGAAAGGGTGCCCAAGACCTTCCTATACATTTCCTTGAAACCTTCTATGAATTAACAATTATTTTAAAAGAAAAAAGTTGTTTTAGGCTAGGTGTAGTGGCATATGCCTGTACACCCAGCAATTTGCCCATCAACTAGGGAGGCTAAGGCAGGGTATCACAAGTTCAAGGTCAGTCTGGGAAATTTAGCAAGATAAACAAAAATAAAAAATAAAAAAGGGCTGGGGATGTAGCTCAGTAGTAGAGCAATTGCTTAGCATATGCAAGGCCCTGGGTTTAATCCCTGGTACCACAAACACAAAAAAAGGGGGAAAAAATCATCAGGTATAAAAAGGAAAGAAATAAAAACCAAATAAGAGCAGGGGGGAAAAAAAAAAAAGAAAAAACTCAGTCAAGGGCTAAGGATGTAGCTCAGGCTTGACTACCTGCCTGAGGTGCTGGTTTGATCCCTTACACAGCCCCTCACCACCCCCCCCAAAAAAAAAACCATAATGATGGAATAAGCAGACAAGGATTTTATTGCCTATATATTGTAAATATGTTCAAGAATATAAGGGTAAAACATGAAAAACATAAGCATAACGAGGAGGGGAAAAAGCTGCAAGAAGGGAAGGGCAGAAATGGGGGAAAAGAAGACAACAGCAACGTAAAAATATACGTATCATGACCAGGTAAGTTTATTCCAGGAATAAGAGATAGGTTTAACAGTCTAAAATCAATCAATGTAACTCACCACATTTAAAGGGAAGAAAAAACACAAAATGGTCTCATTAGTTGTAGAAAAAGCAACTGATAAATTTTAGCACTCACTCAGGATAAAAATTTCTCAGCAAACTAAGAAGACAAGAATTTCCTCAGCCTGATAAAATATATTTTTTAAAGTATTTATTTACTTGCTTTAGTTGTACACAATGCAACGCATTTATGTTTACGTGGTGTTGAGGATCGAACCCGGGCAGCGCACATGCTAGGTGAGCACTCTACCGCTGAGCCACAACCCCAGCCTGATAAAATACATTTACAGAACACCAACATTTAATATTATATTTAAGGAAAAAGACTGAACAATTCCCCCTTAAGGTTGGCAATAAGGCAAAGATGTTTACACTAGCCACTTATCTTCAACACTGTAGCAAATGTCCCAGTTAGTGCAATAAGCCCAATTTGGAAATGAACGAATAAAATTGCTTTTAGTTACAGACAACATAATCATCTATGTTGAAAATCCTAAAAGATCTACTGAAAAACTACTGGAAATACTAGAAAAACTATTAGAAATAATTAGTTTAAAACAAAGTCACACGGGCTGGGATTGTGGCTCAGCGGCAGAGCACTCGCCTTGCACGTGCGCGGCCCGGGTTCGATCCTCAGCACCACATAAACATAAATGCATTGCATTGTGTACAACTAAAGTAAATAAATAAATATTTAAAAAAAAAAAAAAAAACAAAGTCACAGGAATAAGACTAATATGCCAAAAATATTTTATGTACTAACAAACAACAAAAATGAAATTTAAAAAGCAAACGCCACTAACAGTAGCATTTTTTAAAAGTACTTAGGAATAAATTTAACAAAAAATATACAATGCCTCTACACTGAAAATTATAAAACACTGTTGAAAGAAACTAAAGAAGAAAGAAAATAAAGAATCTGAAGATTCAATAGTATTAAGATGTAAGGGTGGGGTGGGGCAAAGTAATATAATGTGCATTTAGCATTCAAGAGGCACTAGGTTCAATTTCCAATGGAGGGGGGGACGGGGGGGATGTAAACTGTTTCCAAATTATCTATAGATTCAAAAAAAATCTCAAAAATTCCAGATTTTACTATAGACATTGACAAGGTAGCTCTAACACTTATACTGAAATTCAAAGGACCTAAAATAGCAAAACAATTCTGGAAAAGGAGAAGATTTACACTACCAGATTTTTAAGACTTACTTTGGCCTGGGATTGTGGTTCAGTGGCAGAATGCTTGCCTCGCACGTTTGAGGCACGGGGTTCAATCCTCAGCACCACATAAAAATAAACCAATAAAATAAAGGTATTGTGTCCATCTACAACTAAAAAATTATGTATTAAAAAAAAAAGACTTACTGTAATAGTTATCAACTCACTACCTATGGGATCCTAATCTACACTACACTGCCTAGTTGGAACCTGTAAACACTTCCCCTTTGCCAGCTAAGGTTTGTCAGTAGAGGGCTCTGAAGTAGCACTGCAGGGGCAAAGTACCTTTCTTGCTGGTTCCAGGGTACATTCTTTCTTGGCATGCACCCTCAAGCAAAATTTCTTATCAGTTTTGACTGGTGGGTCCCTGTCTGCCAATACTGGCCTACTATCCATGGACCAGCTCTGATTCAAGGAAAAAGTTTCCTCTAATGGGCTGTCATATCCTTACCATTAATAGCTGAATCCCAATGGAAAGGAGACCCAATCTCTTAGTTAATCTCTCTCAGCTCCAGTTTTCTTTTCTCTTCTTTTCTTTCTTTAATCCCTTTTTAATAGCTAATTATTAGAAACATAGTAATTATTTATATTAAACTTTTACTCTTCCAAATACTATATTGGTTTCTGTCTCCAAACGGGACCCTGTTGGGGATATTTAGCTACAGTAATCAAAATAGTGACATAAAGACATTCGGACAAAAGTCCAGAAACAGACCCCCACATAGAAATCAAGGCATTCAATAGAGATAATGGATAGGCTTTTCAAAGAGTGCTAGAAGAACTAATCTCCATATGAAAAATATTAATTGATCCTTACTTTCTATCATACAGAAAAATTAAACTGAATTGGATCACAGACTTACATGTATAAACTATAACTAAAACTATCTAGCAGAAAAAGATTATGGCCTGTAGAGTCAAAGTATCTTAAGACACAAAAGCACAATCATAAAATTGAACTCAGGGGCACTCAACCACTGGGCCACATCCCCAGCCCTTTTTTGTATTTTTATTTAGAGACAGGGTCTCACTGAGTTGCTAAGTGCCTCGCCATTGCTGAGGCTGGCTTTGAACTCGCGATCCTCCTGCCTCAGCCTCACAAAGTGCTGGGATTACAGGCATGCACCACCACGCCTGCTCATAAAATATTTTTCATAAAATGGACAATAAAAATTCAAAACTTTTGGGCTGGGGCTCAGTGGTAGGCACTGGGTTCGATTCTCAACACCATAGATAGATAGATAGATAGATAGATAGATAGATAGATAGATAGATAGATAGATAGATATCCATCAACATCTTGTTGTCCATGTCCCACGTGAACGACAGATTCAGGTTCGCTCCAGGTTCGCTCCATGTGAATTTAGGGTGGCAACGAAAAGACCACAGACAGGGAGATACCTTTTTGGGGGTCAGAGACAGCTCAGCAAGCTCAAGCTCCCACGTTGGAGGGCAAGAGGAGCAAGGGAGTGACCAGATTCTGAACCCTGGTTTTATTCAGGGGGAGGCATTCCATGGAACATTCTACTCAAATAAGGCAAGGGATTTGTTACAACAAACAGGTGGGTGTAGCTCAGACCCATCAGGTGATGATGCCCAATCCCAGAACTGCACCTCTCTTGCCGAGCAGAGGTAAGTCCACATGCATTGCAGCAGGTGCAATGCCAGTCCAATCAATACCTCCTTACTCAAGGCTTAAAGAGGTGTGCTTAGCTCCTATTCAGGGTGGCCTCCTATAACATCTAAAAAAAAAATTAAAAAGTTCTGCTCCTTGAGAGGTAATAAAATCAAAAGACAAGCTACAGTCCGGGAGAAAACATCTGCAATATATATACCTGACTGTGAATTTATATCCAAAATAAATAAAAACCTTTTACAGCTCAATAATGATGATCACTCAAAATTTAAAAGTGAAAATTTTCAACAAACCCTTCACAAAAGAAGAAACTAACTAACAAGCACATGGTAACCGACATAACATCATTAATCAACAGGGAAAAACAAATTAGAACCAGAGTAAGATACTACCATACACCTCCCTAAAGTAACACTTCCAAGTGCTGGTAGAATGTTGAGCACCTGGAACTCTCTCACACACTGCCAATGGAAATGCAAAATAGTACCACCACTACAGAAAACTATTTGGCAGTTTCTTATAGTTAAACACACAAAAACCCCATGACCCAGCAATTCCACTCTAAGAGAAATGAAAACATAAAACTTATGTCTACACAAACAATTGGACACAAATGTCCATAATAGCTTTACTTTCGATAACCAAAATCAGCAAATAACCTAAATGTCTATCAACAAATAAAGTGATTATGGCTTATTCACAGAATGGCAAACTATTTAGCATTAAAAAGTTCAAACAACTGAAAATATGCACTTTTGTGAAGACACAAAAGAAAACACTAAGTCAAAACCTATCTATAAGGGCTGGAGTTGTGGCTCAGCAGCAGAGCGCTCACCTCGCACGTGTGCGGCCTGGATTCGATCCTCAGCACCACGTAAACATAAATGCATTGCATTGTGTACAACTAAAGTAAATAAAAAACTATTTTAAAAAAAAAAAAAAAAAACCTATCTATGGTGACAGAAAGCAGGTCAGTTGTTGCGTAGAGTGGGGAGAAACTAGGAGTAAATGATAATAAGTGGACTTTTTGGTAAGATGGAAACATTCTGTATCTTGATTTGAATAATAGGTTCCTAAGTGAAACTTACCCCACACTATATACTTAAGATGAATATGTATTACTTTATGTAAATAGGGATCAGTAGGGCATACTTACTAGCTTCCAAAAGTGTGGCCCTTTTTGAACATTGTCTATTTCCTCTTATCCTTAATTTCATGTCAGTCTTGGCACCCTTTTATTTTAAGAGTCTACTCACTTTCCACTTGCCAAAAACTATCACCAGAAAAACTCCTAAGGCTTTCCAAGTGCCCAAAGACTTATGAAGAAATACAAGAGTCTTAAGGTTCCAAACAACTGAAGGAAGTCATCAACAAAACCAAACACATCTAAGTGGGAATTCCATAAACAAAGTTTAAAAGAGACTTTCTTGAATGAATAGGAATCCTGTCTGAATTCTTTTTGCACACAGGTCTCTTCATAAAATCACTTTGCCAATTAACAGACAAGAAATTTTTGACCATATATAAATACATGTACTGTTTTTTATAAAGTACCACAGTATTTTTAAAAAAACATTCATTTATCATTACATATATACTTTTCTTTCAACTTACTACAAAAGTACTACCTCTAAAAAGATCCTATAAACAAGCATCTTTGTTAAATAGATTAAACATCCAGGGACTTATATTGTTAAGAATTTATTACCCAGTCAAGTTGTTGCACCAAAAAACATTGTAAGCCAGAGCATCAATATTCCATATGTTTTTTGTTTTTTTTTTTTTTAAAGAATAAAAGCTTCTGGAAGACATTCAAGTTCAATATAAGAAGTCTATGCTAAACTCCCACGCCAAAAAATAATTCTACATCACTTCCATATATCTAAGCACAAGATGGATAAATACCCTAGAAGGATAACAGAATTTAAGAACACTTAGAGTAAGCTCCTTCGACCTTCATATTGATTTCATAAGAAAATCATCTCATACATACAAAATATATTCCCAGCGTTTATTTAAATTGGATTAAAACCATAGTCAAGTAGTAGTACAGATAATAAAACAATTAAATTTATATCATATCCCAAAATTCACTGCTTTTATTAATATAAAAATTAACTTGCATCAACAGAAGAAGGAATAAAGAAGGGTCTGGAAGGTTGGTAAATGATAGAAATAAGCCAGACAATTAAGTGTATCACTATCTATAAAATAAACTACAAATAGAATTCTCAGGAGTTGGATATAATTTAACTAAACCACTGGATTCCAATTTTACAATTTTAATTCTTCAACCATCTGTTTGACAGTTTAAATCTTTATGCTATATTTTATATTTATATAAAATGCAAATTATTTACAGTATTCCTGTTGGATAATATATTATAAAATAATAATAAAATGTAGCTGATAGACAAACCACATACTACCTTCTTAATTTTTCAACAAGCTCTCAGTAAAAAATATTGCAAAATAGAACCTGATTTTTGTTTAAAGATTGGGTCAAAGGGTCAGAAAACCTATAGTGAACATTGTTGTATAAAAAATCATTATATTACAGGGCTGCGGTTGTGGCTCAGCGGTAGAGCGCTCGCCTATCATGGGTGCGGCGCAGGTTCGATCCTCAGCACCACGTAAACATAAATGCATTGCATTGTGTACAACTAAAGCAAATAAATAAATATTTAGAAAAAAAATCATTACATTACAGAAAAAGAATCTGGAGGATCCTCAAAAAGTTAAAACAAAGAATTGCTGTGATCCAGCAATTCTACTTTTAAGTATATGCCCAAACATATTGAAAGCAGGAACTCAAGATATTTGTTTACCAGTATTCATAGCAACATCATTTTTTTTTTTTTTTTTTTTTTTTGGTACCGGGGATTGAACTCAGGGGCACTCGACCACTGGGTCACATCCCCAGCCCTTTTTTGTATTTTATTAGAGACAGGGTCTCACCGAGTTACTAAGTGCCTCACCATTGCTGAGGCTGGCTTTGAACTCGTGATCCTCCTGCCTCAGCCTCCCAAAGTGCTGGGATTACAGGCATGCGCCACCACGCCCAGCTGCAACATCATTTCTAATAGCCAAAAGATGGGGGGAAAATAATGTCCATTTAAAGAAACATTAAAAATGTATGTATGAATGATATATACATGTTATTATTCAGTCCTAACTGAATAATAATTCAGTTAAGAATTATTGAAATGAAATTCTGAAACTTGCTACAACACGAAGGAGGAGCCTTGAAAATCTGACCTAAGTTAGTGAAATAACCCAAAACATTTTGGTAAATAAAATAAAATCATAAATATTCTGGTGCCACTGACATGTGGTACCTAGAATAAGCAAATTCATCAAGACAAAAAGACTGGTTGGAGTGTGCAGGGTGGCATGTTTGTAGTCCCAACTACCCAGGAGGTTGAGAAGAGAAGATGGCTTGGGGCTCAGGAGTTCAAGGACAGGTAGGTTGGTTGCTTGTTTGTTTGTTTTGGTTTTTGGTACCAGGGATTAAACTCAGGGATACTCGACCACTGGGCCATATCCCCAGCCCTTTTTTGTATTTTATTTAGAGACAGGGTCTCACTGAGTTGCTAAGTACCTCGCCATTGCTGAGGCTGGCTTTAAACTCTTAATCCTCCTGCCTCAGCCTCCCAAATGCTGGTATTACAGGCGTGCACCACCACGCCCGGCAAAACACCATCTTTAAAAAAAAAAAAACAGTAGAATGGTTAGTTGGTAGGGGCTGGAGGAAGAGGAAAATAGGAATTTGCTATTTAATAGGTATACAATTTATGTTTGGGACAATGAAAAGGCTTTGGAAAATAGTGGCAATGGTTGCACAAAACTGAATATACAAAATGTCACTGAATGAACTGTACATTTAAAATTCGTTAAAATGGCAAATTTTATGCTATTTTACTACAGTGAAAATTTTTTTAATGTTTAACAAATTATTATATTCTGAAAGTTGGAGTATAAAATACAACTGGCCACCTTTTTTTAGATGGGAAGTCAGGGGTCCTCGAATTTGTGATCCTCTTGCCTCAGCCTCCCGAATCACAGAAATTACAGGTGAGCATCACTGTGCCCACATCTGGTTGGCCACAATTCTTAATGGTAAAAGCTTTGAGAGATTTGGTTGAGATAATGGTACTGTAAAGATGGTGAGATTATAACATTCTTCTGGAATTTATCTAGAGCTCTGCAGTTTTCAGAACACTTTTACATATGCTACTTCATCTTATCCTCATAGTAAAAGTGCAAAAGAGGCATGATGCATATTTTTACCAAAGGGTCTGACTTAAAGTCAGGAGATTAGAATTAGCACCAAAACTCCAGTTTCTGGTTGCTGCATGTTACTCTTTCTACTGTACTAAAACTGCTTCTTAAGCATACAATGAAAAAAGTCAAGCTAAGACATGCTGAGTACTGCAGTAGTCTTAACATGATCACACTCCACCAAGCAGTCACCTTTTAAAATCTCAACAAATGCAAATAATATATATAATGAACATAATATATAAAATCCTTTGACTTCCACTGAAAATTATACATTACAAGAAATTTTTATTATTAATGTTTAACCCACTTTTAAACACTATCACTAAACTGTCCTCTTTCAGAATTTTTTTTCAGCAAATTTAATTCTTTATATTGTTATTATAATATAAGTTTACCTTTGATGATGGTGTCATATATTTCCTTCAAGGAAGTGGATGACTCACATAAAAGGCTTTGGAAATAGTGCAACTGGGAATGTTTTCCTAACCTCACATGTATTTATTTACTTATTTATATATTTTTGGTACTGGGATTGAACCCAGAGGTACTTTACCACTGAGCCACATCCCTAACCCTTTTTATTTTTTGAGACGGTACCTCGCTAAGTTGCTGATGCTGGCCTCAAACTTGCAATCTTCCTGCCTCAGCCTCCCAAGTCACTGGGATTATAGGCATGTGCCACCATGTTCAGCTACCCTCACATTTAATCACTGTTTTGGATTTTATGGATCAATAGTATTTTCTCTCTCTCTCCTTTTTTTTTTTTTTTTTTTTTTTTTTGGTACCAGGGATTGAACTCAGGGGCACTTGACCACTGGGCCATATCCCCATCACCCCCCCCCCTTTTTTTTTTTTGGATTGTATTAGAGACAGGGTCTCACTGAGTTGCTAAGTGCCTCAGCGATGGTTTTGAACTTGCAATCTTCTTGCCTTAGCCTCCGAAGTGCTGGGATTACAGGCATGCACCACTGCACCCAGCCTTTGTCTCTCATCTTGATTATAGTAGTTCTATTATAATTTTTTTGGCTTTCCTCAGTGACATTAAAGTAAAGGATGAGGTAAAGTTATTAAAGGGAAAAATCAGTTAAAATACAACAGCAATTTGAAAAAAATACCAAAGTGATGCTGATTCGCTAGTCCCAGTACTCTGAATATGCAATTGCACCATGTAGTAATAATAGCTGACTTTCCTTTCTCAAAACTTTAGAAAAGCATTCTATACCCAAACCAGACAAGTAACAGAGGTAACAGAACACTTCTGATGCACAACAACAAAAATTAAAAAAAAGTTAGGACATGATTCCTTAAGTTCTCTGGAACATGATGTGCCTTCTATCTCCTTATACAAAGAGGTACCTTTTTCAGTTGGGCATGGTGGCACAACCTGTAATCGTGGCTACTTCGGAGGCTGAGGCAGGAGGATGGCAAGTTCAAGGCTAGCCTTGACAACTTAACAAAAGCCTACCTAGAAAATAATAAATAAAAAGCTGGGGGATACAGGTCAGTGGTATAGTGTCCTTGTGTACAATCCCCAGTATTGCAAAAGAGAAAGAAACAGAAAAAAAGCGGTACCATTTTATAAGTTAGAACACATTGAATACAGAGTAAAAAGCAGTTGCCTCTTCCCATAAGACTATTATTTTAGCTAAAGACACTGTGGCTCTGATTCTCAGAAGAAAACAGCAGCAGATAACGGGTACATCCTTGTGGTGAAAACATGACAGAATGAAAAACCTCAACTACATGAAAGTATCAACTATATGAATTACCTTAGCAACGAAAGAGGAAGCTTAAGAGTAAATATTGTTTTAAGTTCTACTGGAGTAATTAATCCAAGAGTCCTAGACACCAGGACAATCTTGATAAATAGAGGTCTATCTTATCTAAATGGAGCAGGCTTATAGTAGGACTGGGTTAGCAATTAGTAGGAATAACTACTTCACTAAGGCATCCCTGATGTCTCCAGCTATTCATTTGCTCTTAACATTCACATTCTTCTTAACAAAGATGCTTGAAAGAGTATTGCCATTCAAATTTTTTAAAATATTTTTTCCCCTCCAGTACTGAAATGGAACCCAGGGCCTACCATATGCTAGGCAAGTGCTCTACTATGGAACCACATACCTATTTTGAAAGAGGGTCTCCCTAAAATTGCCCAGGCTGGCCTCAAACTCATGATCATCCCGCTCAGCTCCCAAGTAGCTAGTATTATAGGTACGTGCTACCAGACCTGGCCCAAATCCTTTCTGAAGACAAGTTGCCAATATTAACACTAAATATTATTATAAGTCAATTATTAAAATTTACTTCCACTAATACACTTTTTGAAACAGAAAGTCCTTTTTTCAAATTATCATACAGAAATCCAACATTTGGAGGGGTGGGGAAACAACTCACGTGAATCCCACTGAGCCATACCTGAGGGCATCCTCCACAGAAATTCTAGGGCTCTATAGTTTGAAAACTATAGATCGAACCTAAGCTAATAGCCTTGAGGCAGATAAATTACCTCAAATAAGCAGAAATACATAAACTAGAACATACAAGAATTACCAAAGAAGACAAAAGTGAAAGTAAAACTTGAGCTAAAATTAATAACTTTATCCTATGTAAGAAGACAAATATAACAATGTTAGTCTTTCTCATATAAAAGAGAGCCCACAGGGGAAAAATGCCATAAAAGCATGATTACAAAACACATGACTGAATGTTTCATACATAATTGAAGATTAAATTTACCAAACTGAAGAGGAAAACAAAGGTTTCCATAAATATTTTCTAACCTCATGCAACTATCTAACTAAATAACTGACAAGCAAACATACATAAAGCACTTCAGTACATAAAGCACTGAAGCAATCACAGGATTTAAGAATAGTGGAACACTTCAATTATTCAGATACCCAATGTAGACCAAATGAATAAAATCAGAAAGATAAATCACCTAAATTTACTAATTTCACAAATCAGGAAGAAAGGTAACTTGACCAAGATCACACAAATAAAATCAGAGTTTGAATATGAACTAGTCTTCAATTAGCTAACCTCTTCACATCGAACTATGGTTCCCTTCTTAGGACATATAAGGAAGTTCCAGGATGAAATTCAGGTCTTCTTGGTGAAAGACAAAAATAAAGGGCTGACTTATACAGCATAATCAATGGGAATAAAACTAAAAGAAGCATATATCAACAGAAGAGATTTCACAAGAAGATAATCAAGTAAAACTGACAATGGACAATGCCACCCAGTGTTATTTGGACAAAGTGACCTATAAGGTTTCTCAAGATAAAGAATGTGAGGGGACCCCAGTGGAAAAAGCTCCAGCCTGCAAGCTTCCCAGGTAGGCCCCCACCCGAAGACTTTCTCAGCAGAGAGGTTGAGGCTTGGAGTGCTCTGATAGACAATTATTCAGTAATTGAATGTATTTAATGAGATGATTTTAAGAATCTAGGACTTAAGAACTCTCACAGTGTATATAAGTGTAGTTATTCTTGCTACTATATTATTTAATTTACACGCTTAACCACAGAGAGGCGATCTCAGCACAGGACCCCAGCGGAAAAAGCCCCAGCCTGCAAGCTTTCCAGCTAGGCCCTCCAGAGGACTTTCCCAGCCTGCCCACCACAGAAAGGCGATCCCATCGCAGGACAGCAGAACATGCCCCGGTCTGCAAGCTTCCCAGGTTCTCGGTAACTGCCTGGATGTGATCCGGGACAACTGGCTTAAACTGGAAGGGGAAAAAAGAAGGACTTCATAGGGCGCTGTTTGACTGAAACTTGTTCCTGGGTTCGACTTCGGTTTGTTGTTGTTGTTGTTGTCGTTGTTGTTGTTGTTTGATTGTGTGTTTATATGTTTGTTTGCTTTTATTCCTCTTTTCTTTCTTTCCTTTCTTCCTTCTCACTTTTATCTCCTTTTTTCTTCCCTCATCTTTCCTATTTACACCCTGCCATTGCACTCTCAACAGAGGCAAAAACAAGTTATACGCAGAAATTGGGATTTCTAGAACTGGGGCAACTAAATTATACAGCAATGCGGTGTTATATATAATTTATTCTCTTTTTTATTCTCACTTTCTCTTTCCTCTCTTTTACACTAATCCGAACTTCTTTGTCTCTCTTTTTTTCCCTTAATTCTTCTTCTTTTCTCTTTTTCTTTTCCATCTTTCTTTTTTTCTTCTCTCAACGGTTGCATAAGTTTGGCGTATATATAAATCGGTCTTTCCACTAAATCGTTCACTCTCTTTCCTCTCTTGTCTGCTGATATTAAACCACTTCCATAGAATTCTCTTTTCACACTTCCTAAGAAAGATCAACCCAATACCCTCACTTCCTTCTTCCTAAACTTATCACCTCTATGTCCAACACTTGAAACTATAAAACTCATCACAAACATACAGAGTAAATTGGAGACAATATCTGAGTTAACTGAATCTGTACATTGTGATCAAACTGTGATTATATGAGTAGAAAGTATCTGGTTTTAAAGTGTAAAGTAATTATAAGAGGATCTGATAGCATTGTACTACAGAAGCATCATAAGAATTTAAGGTAAAAACGAAACAGTTGAGGTTCCACAGTCCTAGAAGAAAAATCACACAAGCAATATGAAGAAACAAGGGAAGAAAGTGACTCAAACAAATCAACATATGTCCTCAGAAGATTCCATGGCAAGTATAGTTGGTCAAATGCCAGAGATGCAATTCAGAAATTACATCTTACAAATGTTTATGGAACTTAAGAACGAACTCAAAAATGACATAAGGGAGCAAATACAGGTGGTAAAAGATCATTTTGACAAAGAACTCCAAAAGCAAATACAGGAAGCAAAAGATTACCTCAATAGGGAGACAGAGGTTCTAAAGAAAAACCAAACAGAAATTCTGGAAATGAAAGAAGCAATAAACCACACTAAATGTTCAATTGAAAGCATCACCAACAGATTAGACCACTTGGAAGAAAAGACCTCAGATAACAAAGACAAAATATATATCCTGGAGAAAAATGTAGATTACACAGCAAAAATTATAAGAAATCAAGAACAGAACATTCAAGAAATATGGGACAACATAAAGAGACCAAATTTAAGAGTAACTGGGGTGGAGGAAGGTGCAGAGTTCCAAGCCAAAGGAATGATTAATGTATTCAATGAAATAATAGCAGAAAATTTTCCAAACTTGAGGAATGAATGGGAAAACCAAGTCCAAGAGGCTTACCGAACACCAAATGTACAAAATCACAACAGATTCACACCAAGGCACATTATAATGAAAATGCCTAATATACTGAGCAAGGAGAGAATATTAAAAGCCACAAGAGAAAGGAAGCAGATTACATATAGGGGGAAACCAATCAGACTATGTTCAGATTTTTCAACCCAGAATTTAAAAGCTAGAAGATCCTGGAACAGCATATTTCAAGCTCTGAAAGAAAAGGGATGTCAACCAAGAATCTTATACCCAGCAAAACTGAGCTTTAGATTTGAAGATGAAATAAAAACCTTCCATGACAAACAAAAGTTAAAAGATTTCACAACTCGAAAGCCAGCACTTCTGAACATCCTGGGCAAAATATTCCACAAAGAAGAAAAGAAAAATAACAATAAAAATCAACAAAGGGAAGCCGGGCGCAGTGGCGCAAGCCTGTAATCCCAGCACTTTGGGAGGCTGAGGCAGGAGGATCACGAGTTCAAAGCCAGCCTCAGCAATGGCGAGGCACTTAGCAACTCAGTGAGACCCTGTCTCTAAATAAAATACAAAAAAGGTCTGGGGATGTGACCCAGTGGTCGAGTGCCCCTGAGTTCAATCCCCGGTACCACAAAAAAAAAAAAAAAAAAAGAAATCAACAAAGGGAGATATTAAACTAAAGAAAATACCAACCAGAGGAGAAAACAAATTGAGTTAAATACCATAAACAAAAAAAAAAGGGGGGGGGAATAAGAATCACATCTCAGTAATAACTCTGAATGTTAATGGCCTAAACTCACCATTCAAAAGACACAGATTGTCAGACTGGATTAAAAAAAACAACCCAGGGGCTGGGGTTGTGGCTCAGCAGTAGAGCACTTGCCTAGTACGTGCACAGCCTGGATTCGATTTTCAGAACCACGTAAAAATAAAGGCATTGTGTACAACTAAAACAAATAAATAAATATTTAAAAAAAAAAAAAAACGACCTGACAATTTGCTGTCTCCAAGAAACCCACCTCATAGAAAAAGACATCAATAGACTGAAGGTGAAAGGCTGGGAAAAGTCTTATCACTCACATGGGCTGCAGAAGCAAGCAGGGGTTTCCATTCTCATATCAAATAAGGTAGACTTCAATCCAAAGCTAATCAAAGGGACAAAGATGGATATTTCTTACTACTTAAGGGAACCATTCATCAACAAGATATAACAATTATAAATCTATATGCCCCAAATAATGGGGCACCTACATTCATCAAACAAACCCTTCTCAAGTGCAACAGTAAAATAGACCACAATACAATTATTCTAGAGGACTTCAACACACCTCTCTCACCAATGGATAGACCATCCAAACAAAAGCTAAATAAAGAAACTGTAGGACTCATTAAAACACTTAATAACATAGACCTAATGGACATACACAGATTATTTCATCCCTCAGTGAGTGAATACACTTTCTTCTCAGCAGCACATGGCTCCTTCTCCAAAACAGACCATATATTATGCCACAAGGAATATCTCAGCAAATATAAAAAAGTAGATACTACCCTGCATTCTATCAGACCATAATTGGATGAAATTGGAAATCAATGACAAAACAAGAAACAAAAAAAAAACAACTGGAAGCTAAACAACATGCTACTGAATGAACAAGGGGTTGAAGAAGATATCAAGTAGGAGATTTAAAAATTCCTAGAGGTAAATGAAAATGCAGATACATTGTATAGAAATCTCTGGGACACTATGAAGGCAGTAGAAAGAGGAATATTCATTGTACTGAGTTCATTCCTTAAAAGAAAAAAAAAAAAAAAAA
This sequence comes from Tamias sibiricus, assembly GCA_025594165.1. Taxonomy (NCBI): domain Eukaryota; kingdom Metazoa; phylum Chordata; class Mammalia; order Rodentia; family Sciuridae; genus Tamias; species Tamias sibiricus. The sequence continues at coordinate 112,874,978 of CM046659.1, forward strand.
AACAACAAATAAATGACTTAACATCACACCTCAAAGCACTAGAAAAAGAGAAACAAATCAACACTAAGAGTAGTAGAAGACAGGAAATAATTAAAATCAGAGCTGAAATTAATGAAATTGAAATCAAAGAATTGACAAAACTAAAAGTTGGTTCTTTGAAAAAATAAATAAAATTGACAGACCCTTAGCGATGCTAATAAAAAGAAGAGAAAAAACTCAAATTACTAACATCTGTGATGAAAAAGGAAATATCACAACAAACACCTCAGATATACAGAAGATAATTAAAAGTTACTTTGAAAACTTGTACTCTAATAAAATGGAAAATACTGAATACATTGACAGATTGCTAGAGTCGTACGAATTGCCCAAACTAGAACGGGAGGCTATACACAATTTAAACAGATCAATTTCAATTGAGGAAATAGAAGATGCCATCAACAAGCTACCATCAAGAAAAAGTCCAGGTCCTGATGGGTTTACAGCCGAGTTCTACAAGACCTTCAAAGAAGAACTAATACCGATGCTCTTCAACTTATTTAAAGAAATAGAAAAAGAGGGAGCTCTTCCAGACTCTTTCTATGAGGCCAATATTACATTAATTCCAAAGCCAGGCAAAGACACAGCCAAAAAAGAGAACTCCAGGCCAATATCTTTAATGAACATACATGCAAAAATTCTCAACAAAATTCTGGCAAATCAGATACAAAAACATATCAAAAAGATAATGCACCACGATCAAGTGGGGTTTATCCCAGGGATGCAAGGGTTGGTTCAACATTCGGAAATCAATAAACATAATACATCACATCAATAGACTTAAAGATAAAAACCATATGATCATCTCATAAGACGCAGAAAAAGCATTCAACAAAATACAACACCCCTTTATGTTCAAAACACTACAAAAACTAGGAATAACAGGAACATATCTCAACATTATAAAAGCTATTTATGCAAAGCCCCAAGCTAACATTATCTTTTTTTTTTAATATTTATTTATTTGCCTTAGTTGTACATAATGCCTTTATCTTTACGTGGTGCTGAGGATCGAACCCGGGCCGCGCACTTGCTAGGCGAGCGCCCTACCACTGAGCCACAATCCCAGCCCTAACATTATCTTAAATGGAGAAAAATTGAAAGCATTCCCTCTAAAAACTGGAACAAGACAGGGATGCCCCCTTGCACCACTGCTATTTAACATAGTACTTGAAACTCTGGCCAGAGAAATTCAACAGATGAAAGAAATTAAAGGGATTCCAATAGGAAAGGAAGAGCTCAAATTAGCACTATTTGCTGATGACATGATAATATACCTAGAAGACCCAAAAAACTCTACCAGAAAACTTTTACAACTAGTAAATAAATTCGGCAAAGTAGCAGGATACAAAATCAATACCCATAAGTCAAAGGAATTTTTGTACATCAGTGACAAATCCTCTGAAAGGGAAATGATGATAACTACCCCATTTACAACAGCATCAAAAAAAATAAAATATCTGGGAATCAACTTAACAAAAGAGGTGAAGGACCTCTATAACGAAAACTATAGAACACTAAAAAAAGAAATTATAAAAGACCTCAGAAGATGAAAAGACCTACCTTGTTCTTAGATAGGTAGAACTAATATTGTCCAAATGTCCATACTACCAAAAGCATTATACAGATTTAATGCAATTCCAATCAAAATCCCATTGACATTCCTCAAAGAAATAGAAAAAGCAGTCATGAAATTCATCTGGAAAAATAAAAGACCCAGAATAGCCAAAGCAATCCTTAGCAAGAAAAGTGAAGCAGGGGGCATCACCATACCAGACTTTAAATTACACTACAGAGCAATAGTAACAAAAACAGCATGGTATTGGTACCAAAACAGACTGGTAGAGCCGGGCGCGGTGGCTCGCGCCTGTAATCCCAGCACTTTGGGAGGCTGAGGCAGGAGGATCGCGAGTTCAAAGCCAGCCTCAGCAGTGGCGAGGCACTTAACAACTCAGTGAGACCCTGTCTCTAAATAAAATACAAAAAAGGGCTGGGGATGTGACCCAGTGGACAAGTGCCCCTGAGTTCAATCCCTGGTACCACAAAAAAAAAAAAAAAAAAACAGACTGGTAGACCAATGGTACAGAATTGAAGACACAGAGACTAATACATATAATTTCAGCTATCTTATATCAGACAAAGTCGCCAAAAATGTACAGTGGAGAAAGGATAGCCTCTTCAACAAATGGTGCTGGGAAAACTGGAAATCCATATGCAACAAAATGAAATTAAACCCTTATCTCTCACCATGCACAAAATTCAATTCAAAGTGGATCAAGGACCTAGGAATTAGACCAGACACAATATGCCTAATAGAAAAAATAGTAAGCTCCAATTTCCAACATGTCGGATTAGGCCCCAAGTTCCGTAATAAGAATCCTATAGCGCAAGAATTAATATCAAGAATCAATGAATGGGATAGATTCAAACTAAAAAGCTTCTTCTCAGCAAAAGAAACAACCAGTTAGGTAAATAGAGAGCCAACTATTTGGGAACAAATATTTAATACATGCACATCGGATAGAGCACTAATTTCTAGAATATATAAAGAACTCAAAAAACTTAACTCCACAAAAACAAATAACCCAATCAATAAATGGGCGAAGGAATTGAAAAGACACTTCTTAGAAGAAGATACACAACTAATCAACAAATACATGAAAAAATGCTCAACATTGCTGGCAATTAGAGAAATGCAAATCAAAACTACTCTAAGATTTCATTTTACTTCAGTCAGAATGGCAGCTATTAAGAACACAAACAACAATAAATGTTGGAGAGGATGTGGGGAAAAAGGCACACTCATACATTGCTGGTGGGACTGTAAAATGGTGCAACCGTTATGAAAGGAAGTATGGAGATTTCTTGGAAAACTGGAAATGGAACCACCCTATGACCCAGCCATCCCACTCCTGGGTCTATTCCCAAAGGACTTAAAAACAGCATATTACAGTGACACAGCCACTTCAATGTTTATAGCAGCACAATTCACAATAGCTAGATTGTGGAACCAACCTAGATGTCCCTCAGTAGATTAATGGATAAAGAAAATATGGTACATATACACAATGGAATTTTACTCAGCAATAAAAGAGAATAAAATAATGGCATTCGCAGGTAAATGGATGAAGTTGGAGAATATAATGCTAAGTGAAGTTAGTCAATCTCAAAAATCCAAATACCGAATGTTTTCTCTGATATAAGGAGGCTGATTCACAGTGGTGTTGGTTAGGGGTACGTAGGAGGATTAGAGGAATGCTAGAAAGGTCAAAGGGGGGGAGGGGAAGGAAGGGAGCAAGGAGGGATGGAGGGGAAAAAAGAAAAGGTGGTTGGTTGGGCTGGGGTTGTGACTCAGTGGCAGAGCGCTCACCTCGCACGTGCATGGCCCGGGTTCAATCCTCAGCTCCACGTAAACATAAATGCATTGCATTGTGTACAACTAAAGTAAATAAATAAATATTTTAAAAAAAAGGTGGTTGAATAAGATGGATGTCATTATCCTAAATGCATGATTGAAGATTTGAATGGTATGAATATACATTGTGTACAGTGTTTTGTAAAAAGATGCTCTATATGTTTATTATGAATTATAGTGCATACTACTATTATAAATACAACAACTTTGAATAAAAAAATAAAAAATGAATGTGAAAGATTCACTTTGACAGATGAAAGTAAGCTATTTATGAAACAAAAACATTAAAATTTTGGGGAAGTCACATATATAGGCAGGACATTTTTACTACGAATGACTAGAATGCATTTGTGCTTCATAGAGCTAGGAAGAAATTAGTCAAACCATACTTAAAAAAACAACTGTGTCCTTGAATCACCACAGAATAAGTAAAGACAGAGTATTATGCTCTAATAACCAAATGCCCCAAAATATACTGGCTGTTATGAAGCATTAAGAGACTCAAATAAAAAAAAATTATTTCTTTACCCTTATACATAACTATGATATATCCAAGTCTGAACTATTCTCTGTAATTAGATCTAGTAAGAGCAAACAGAACTAAAGAAACTCAAAGAAGAATAAGTTACATGCATTAAGATATTAGTAATGTTAAGCACAGTGGTGCACACCTATAATCCCAGTGATTCTGGAGGCTGCAGAAGGAGAATCATAAGTTTGAGAACAGCCTGTCTAAAAATAAAAAATAAAAAGGGTTGGGGGATGGGAATGTAGCTCAGTGAGAAAGTGCCCAGGGTTTAAATCCCCAGTACCAAAAAGGAAAAAAAAAGGAAGAAGCAACAAATGACCACTCACCTCCTTGGAATACTTTTTTTCTTGGCTTCTATGAAATCATGCTCTCAAATTTTCTTTTATTTTTCTTACCACTCTTCAGTCTCTACATCCTCTCTACCACACAACCCTTCAACTAAAATTCTGGCATTTAGTGGCGCTTTCTCCTAGGCCCTCTTCATGAATTTCAAATAACAAATGCAAAATTAAACTTAGGACCTCTCCTTATATTTATAGCTGTTCCAGTAACTGTAACTAATTATACCTGAACATTCTTTAAAGTAATTGTGTTGAATGAATGTTTAATTTATTGGTCTTATTATAATATGTTTGTTTGGACTTACACCAAGTCCAAAAACTAAAAGCATCAATGAAAGCTTGATAGTAGTGTGATATTTTTGAATGATGCCCTATCTCAGAAAATATACTCAGTAGCTACCTATTTGTTCAAACTAGAAAACAGTCTTAACTCCTCTTTATACCTTAGTACATATTAACAAGCCCAATTAATTCTACCCTCAAAATATCTCTCAAATCCATTCACCCTCATCATAATCTCTAGTATCATCTTCATCCAAGCCACAACCTCCTATGAGGACTAGTGCAACAGCCTCCTAACCTACTTCAATGAACCTAGTCTTACTACCTTTTTTTTTTTTTGTTTTGTTTTGTTTTGTTTTGTTTTTTGTTTTTTTGGTACCGGGGATTGAACTCAGGGGCACTCGACCACTGGGCCACATCCCCAGCCCTTTTGTGTATTTTATTAGAGACAGGGTCTCACTGAGTTGCTAGACACTGAGAATTGAACGCAGGACTACTTTTACCCTTGAGCTACATCTTCAGCCCTTTTTATTTTTTATTTTGAGACAAGGTCTCACTAAATTGCCTCAAACTTGTGATCCTTCTGCCTCAGCCTCTTAAATTGCTGGGATTACAGGTGTGCACCACCACACTGGCTATTCTTTCTACCTTCTAAAGTACTCTCCATTCTCAGCCAGAGTAGACTTTTTAAACCTCTTAAAGTTATCATTAATAAACTTTCATGGCAGGGGCTGGGGTTGTGGCCCAGTGGTAGAGCGCTCACCTGGCACGTACGCAGCCCGGATTTGATCCTCCACACCACATAAAATAAAAAAAGGCATCGTGGGGCTGGGGTTGTGGCTCAGCAGCAGAGCGCTTGCCTCGCACGTGCGCGGCCCGGGTTCGATCCTCAGCACCACGTAAACATAAATGCATTGCATTGTGTACAACTAAAGTAAATAAATATTTTTTTTAAAAAAGGCATTGTGTACAACTAACTAAATAAATATATATATTTAAAATAATAATAATAATAATAATCTTCCATGGCTAAGTCACCATGACTGACTTCCAAAGACCTGGTTCATGTATACATCTCAAGCCTCAATTGAAATACTCGCCCTTATATTTTAAATAGCAGTCATACTGAAATTCCTTCAATTCCAAAAACAAGGCACTTTTCATCTCAGCATCTTTGTCCAAAGCACATTTCCTCCCCTTTTTTGGTCTAAAATTCCTTATCTAGTCATTATTCTGGTGTCAGTTAAATGCCATTTTCTAAAAGTGGCCTTCCTTGTCCCCTAAATGAGATAGTGTCCCTTTTCTGCCATAGCAATCTTCTGAACATTCCTTTCTTTTTTTTTTTTAATATTTATTTATTTGCTTTAGTTGTACACAATGCAATGCATTTATGTTTACGTGGTGCTGAGGATCGAACCCGGGCCGCCCACGTGCGAGGCGAGCGCTCTACCGCTGAGCCACAATCCCAGCCCCATTCCTTTCTTAACATTTATCACAGCTTTCACTACTAAACTAATACTCATCTGTCTTTCCCATAAGCCCCCAAACTCCACAATAGCAAGGACTTGTCTTATTCGGTTACTCTATTCCTAATGACTACTAAATGCCTGAAATATAATGTTTAATAAAGACATAAAACAATGAATGGGTTAAAATAAAACATGCAAATTGACTTAGTAAATTATGTTATAATAAAACTACAGAACATCTCTTATAGCTCAAACTTAACGGAAATATACAATGTATTTGTTCATTCAATCCAGAGATCAGGATTCTGTTTAACTTAATTTGTGGTTGAAAGCTTCTTTAAAAGAAAAAAAAAAAAAAATCGACAACAAACTCTGCTACATAAAACAACTATTGGTCCCACACCATTATTACTAAAATTCTTGATTTGTTGGTTCAGTACAGACTGTTTTGGAAATTTGCTAGCACAAAGTGATTATGTCTTCAGATTTCAGAGATGCACACAAAATACAAGTATCGAAAATATTTGTTAGGACTGGGGTTGTGGCTCAGTGATAGAGCGCCTATCATGCGTGAGGCACTAGGTTCAATCCTCAGCACCACATAAAAGAATAAATAAACAAAATAAAGGTATTGTATCCATCTAAACTAAAAAAGAAATTCTTTAAAAAATTTTTAAAAAATATTTGTCACAGCAGAAGTAGAAAAGTATTCAGTATTCAGTAATAATTTTAAAAAGGAACTATATATGATTACCAAAGAAATTTAAACATATTGTAGTTTAAAAATATCACACTACTACACAAGTTTCACTGATGTTTAATTAAACAACCCAAACAAGCATAATATAACAAAAACAATAAACTAAACATACTCATTCAATACAGTTTCTGTAAAGGATGTTCAGGTGTAATGAAACAGGATAAACATTTAAAGAAATTTTAGATAAAATCCTTGCTATATTTAAGAAGTAGCACAACAACCTGACGTGGAGATTAATCACTTAAAGAACAAGACAAAAGGAAAGTTAGCTATAAAGTTGGATTAAATCTGAGCTAGAACACTTACCCCACAAAACTCAACTGCAAGCACAGCAGTTTAGTACGAAATATAATTTATAATTAAGGAAAATAATGGATAGGCTTTTCTACTGTGCATATGCCTTATTTTTGACATTCACTGTCTAAGCCAACAACCCCAGAAACTATGGAGTTAATAGCAATACCACTAATTAAGCTACTGATTCAAGCCTGTTTGAGATTATCTAATAGAGGAAAGGATTTATCCAAAGAATTTTAAAAGTCAGAAAAACGCTTTTATACTCTTTACTTCAACTCCTTTTTCAAAGTAGGAAGAAGAAAATTCAGTGGAATTTTTTTAAAAAACAAAAATTCATTCCCCTCTTTTTCCAGGTAAGCCCTGATTAGTGCTTTCATGTAAAAGAAAAATATTTCATGTTAAAATCACATCTAAGAAGCTAAATTCAAAGCAATGATTAGTTCCCAGTAACCTATAGTCATATAAAATTCATATAACCTTTAGTCATACAAAATTTACATGAACACAGCTCAACTCTGGCTTTTTCTTATGCTTTAGAAGTTCAAGCAGCCAGCCTCCCCTCAGTATCTTTTAAAATATATTTACTAGAATTTTAATTTCTATACAAAGAGGAATCAGGAAAGAACAAAATATACTACATCCTAAAATATCCACTACTAAGACATCATAGTAAAATGTACTTAAACAAACAACATCAGCTATATGGTACCTGACAGAAGTAAGTACTAAAGAAATATTATTTTGCCTTTGGGAATTTTTGCTGATATTTGCTCAAATTTTATTGTGATAAATTTAATTAACCAAGTCAGTATTTTATGGTTTTTGTTTTTCCACATCCACAACAGCATTTTTATACAATTCAAATTTATTCTCTACCCCTTTTTCAAAAGCAGGCATCCAGGGGCTGGGATTGTGGCTCAGTGGTGGAGCGCTCACCTAGCACGTGGGCGACCCGGGTTCAATCCTCAGCACCACGTACAAATAAAATTCATTGAATAAAACGCATTGTGTACAACTAAAGCAAATAAATAAAAATATTAAAAAAAAAAAAAAAAAAAGGCAGGCATCCAGTTGTGCTTTCCGGATTCTCACCTCTAATTCTTCAAATGTGCTGGCTTGCCTAAAGAGGTAAAAGTTTCTGCTACCTAACTCGTGATATGACAGAAATAAAGACCAAGATACCTCCAAACTAACTCACAGAAATATTGTATCATATTATTTTGAACGTCTAAAAATTAAACAATATTAAACCTGGATTTTATAAAAATCACGTAAGCAAAATTCCTAAAGCAATTATAGTTCACTGGTATTACAGCAAGGCTAAAATACATGATAGTCAAGCCAGGAATACATGATAGTTAAGCCAGGAATATATCATAATTAAGGCAGGATACAACATGTATTTAAGAAGAATAAAGAAATACTAGTATTTAAAAGACCAAAGGAAATACAGCTCCTGCTAACATATTCATATATACTTTTTGCATGAATGCAAGAATTGAGAGAAAACAAATTTTCTGAAATTATTACTAAAATTCTGTCATAATATGATAAATCTGCCTACTACTTAGCAAATAAGAACAACTGCTGGGGCTGGAGATGTGGCTCAGCGGCAGAGTGCTAGCCTCGCACGTGCACGGCCCGGGTTCAATCCTCAGCACCATGTAAAAACATAAATGCATTGCATTGTGTACAACTAAAGTAAATAAATAAATATTTTAAAAAAAAAAAAAAAAAAAGAACAACTGCTATGGAGCTGGGGGTGAGCTCAGGGGTAGAGTGCTTGCCTAACATGCATAAAACTCCACATTCAATCCCCAGCACGGGGCAGGGAGAGAAAGCAATAAAGAAAACCAACTGCCAAAGAGAATGAGATATTACAGAGCATACAATATGTCAGTAGAAACCTATCTCAGTGTACTGCCAAATTAAATAGGCCATGAGCAATGGATGGTTTACTTTTTTTTTAATATTTTTATTTATTTGCTTTAGTTGTACACAATGCGTTTTTATTCAATGCATTTTATTTGTAAGTGGTGCTGAGGATCGAACCCGGGTCGCCCACGCGCCAGGCGAGCACTCTACCGCTGAGCCACAATCCCAGCCCCGGATGGTTTACTTTTATTTCTGATCAAACTCTATGATTAGGGCCAAACCTAAACAAAAATATTGGTTATATACTTCCCCTGTCAGCAATTTATGCTTATAACTGTTACACCCTCTTCATCTTCCTTCCATACATAATAAATTTTTTAATTAATTTAATTAATGATAACTTTAAGAGGTTTAAAAAGACTCATTTATGTAAGAAAAGAAAAAAATGTCAATAAGGGGCTGGGGCTGTAGCTCAGTGGCAGAGCCACTTGCCTAGGATGTACAAGGCACATGGTTTGATCTGTAGCACCACATAAAATAAAGGCATGCTGTCCTTCACAACTACAAAAAAAAAAAAAAAAAAAAGTTTTTTTAAAGATGACTAAAACTCAGGCTCTGCACTTCAAGTTCATAAGAAACAAAGGAAATATGCTTATAAACAAATGCTATAATTGACATACATATAACATTGCAGTCAGCAATCCCATTTATCAGAGCTTATCCAAATGAAACCATTTCAGAAATCTAGAAAACTGATTCTTTATTTCTAAGCATAGGTAAGAGATCTATTTTATTCTAGTACCTATTTTCAAAATATTTTGTTTTAAAATACCTCTTTCCTCAACAACTGTAGCACTAGCTCAAACAGAACTTTAATTTTCAAACAACTTTTTTCAAAAGCAATAGCTTTTCATGGAATTCTTAAGACTTTGGGTGTGGAAGAATCTAAACATTTATTTAACATCTGCAAACCTGCAATATAATACATACTTCATTATTTAGGAAATTTAAAGTAAAGTTGAAAGACATCTGTTCGTTCATGTGCTTAGATATAAAATAAACACAAAGAATTACTTTAGTACTGGAATGTACACAGTCTGGGCTAGAACACAGAAATATAAATCATAATTGTCTCAGAAGAACCCTTTTCAGGCACATCCATCTTTGTATATCTAAGTTAACTGCACGATATTTAACATATTCTGTAATTGATTAAATTGATTATTTGATTCTGGAGTATGAAGCCCTCCTATGTGAACAGGAGAAACAAACTCTATATTTTTAAAAGGATGAAAAATAAATCTAGACACAATACATAAAATAGAATATATTTTATAGGCCAGGCTACAACAGCTAACTATAGTCTTCATCACACTGCATTCATAAGAAGTACAAATAAAATACAAAGCCAAGCACAGTGGCACACATCTGTAATCCCAGGGATTCAGTAGACGGAGCCAGGAGGATCTCGAGTTCAAAGCCAGCCTCAGCAACAGCAAGAGGCTGAGCAACTCAATGAGATCCTGACTGTAAATAAAATACAAACAGGGCTGGGGATGTGGCTCAGTGGTTGAGCGTTCCTGAGTTCAATTCCTGGTACCCCAAATTATTACATAATATGTTATATCTGTTAACTAAACAGATTTCTGTTAAAAGTACCCTAAGGGGGCTGGGGTTGTGGCTCAGCGGTATAGCGCTCCCCTAGCACGTGCGTGGCCCAGGTTCAATTCTCAGCACCACGTAAAAATAAAGGCATTGTGTACAACTAAAACAAATAAATATTTTTCTAAAAAAAAAAGTACCCTAAGATGATCAATGCACATGATACCAATTTACATGAGATTTTCTAGTTCCCTTTGCTTTGAGCCTCAGCCAGATATTCTCCCTCCTTTAAATATCTACAGCATTTTATCTCTAAAGCACCATATCATATTTTTCTCTTGTGCACACTTATTGTTCCTATCAGATCTATGTTTGATTTATCTGTCCATCATCCCCAGCCTAGACTAAGTAACTTTTAACTAGCAGTCAAAAATGTTTCAGATGACTAAGTAACAGCACACTCTCTCTTTCACTCTCATTTGCTTACACACACACACACACACACACACACAGAAGCTAGGGATCTGATTTTGCAACATAATATAAAATATGTGATAGATCTAATAAAAATCTAATGATAGAATAGGAATGTGGTAGCCAAATCAAATGCAAGTAGAAGCTCCTTTTAGTAATCAGACCACAGTGGAGTACAATATTAAGTATATTTTAAGAGATCACTAAAAGCTTATGGAGGCTAATGATTGCTGATTATTTCATAGTACTAATAAAGAATGGGTCATTTTAAAATATCTGAAGTGAAGTCATAAAATTTACATGAATTGCTATAATACAGAAAATATTAAATTAAATAATAAGCATTTCCATAGGCAAAATACTTTGTTTTATAGCATTTCTAATTATCTGATTTTTTGGTTCATTAAAACCTTTTCTGCTGGATATGGTGATGCATATTTGTAATCCCAATAACTCAGGAGGCTAAGGCAAGAGAACTGCAAGTTCAGGGCCAGCCTCAACAACTTAGTGAGACCTTGTCTCCAAATTAAAAACAAAAAAGAAAGAAAAGCAAAGGAAAACAGAGTGGGAAGCACTGGAGATAGAACTCAAAGGTTATATGCCCAATACTGAAAAATAAAAAAATTTTTAAAATTTAAAAACAAGAAAGAAAAAAAATAAAAGAAAATCTTTCCTAAACACCTGTATACTATATATGCAACATAATGGACAATAATAAATGGTAACCAGGGTACTTGCACATGAGAAACAAAAAACGCAACTATAGAAAAATAAGTAATACACAAATGGAAAGGAAGAAAACACAAATGAATTACCAAAGGTACAGATACAGAATTTTAAAGTTCAGGGAAAGGGGTAAAATGTCTAAGAGGCAGAAGTTGAATTGTATGTTAAAAGATAATCAGGATTTTTAGGTAAATGCCACAGAGAAAAAACTGTACATATATAGCAAACACTCAGAACACTTTGGGTGAAAAAGACATTTAATGCTAAGAAATGAAATAAAGTTTAGAATAACAGAATAACAGACTCATGAAATAAAGTTTAGAATAACAGACTCTGATTAATTTACAGAGAAACCTTAAAGACAAATTAGGGAACCTGGCTAATAATCATTAATGAAAAACTTCAGCTCGATAAGCTGCCATGAAAAAGGAAGCATGTAGGGAAGAGTTCATCTTATAGCAGTATGAAGAATAGCTTTAATGATATAGTGGAAACTGTGAAACCTATTGGGAAGTGAATAATATAGGTCTCAATCCAGGTTATATCAATATAAAAAGAATAGATTTGATAATTATTGCAGGCAAGAGAGAGCCCAACAAAGATCTCAAAGATTTCATATCTAAGTATGCCAACAGAGAAAAAGGGAGGGGAATTTTTTTTTTACAAAAAAAAGGGTTTTGAATATGCACTGTGTAAGTTAAATCATTTAAATTATCTGGACCTTAGTTTCCTCAGATACAAATAGATATTTACCTTTCTGAGCATTGAGAAGATTAATAAGAAAATGCATATAAAGCATTAAGAACACAAAAGGTATTCAATAATTTTTAAACTCTCTCCCCTGGCTGTCCTTTATTCCTTAACAATTCAGATTAAACCCAGTATAGCAGGTAATACTAAGTGTTACTTTAGAACAGATAAAATTGAATCAATGAGAAATTAAATGACTTATTCAATAGTATAGAGTTATCTTTTCTGTTGGCACAAGAAGGTATATATATTGACCATAAACATAAGTGGTAGGAAACTGTGAACACAGTATCCTCTTTAAAGGTATATATCTTCTATAACATATAGAAAAGCTGATTCATAATTCAAAAACATTTACAATTGGTTGTTTCCTTAAACATATAAAAGGGCAATCCATTTGAAAAAAATGTATATACCAAATTGCGAAGGAGGCTAAATTTCCATACGGGGACCTTTTCTTTAGGGAAAAAAGAAAAAAAGAATATAAATTTCTTCTTTTAGATTGAATAAAGGGAAGCTTCAGACACAGCAACAAACTTACTCACCTTCCGTGGGCATGGAAATCTAGACGTAAAAATTGGTCCTCATGTGAAACTGCTCTTTTGGCACGCTGGTGTTTTTGGTGTAATGAATCCACATTGTAAGATAATCCTTCGTAATGTCTAATGTATTTATTTAGAGGATTTCCATACTGACCTATACAAAATAGACAACAATTTGAATTAGCATCATTCTGAAGGCCCCTTCTAGCTCTAACATGATTACTAAAATATCTATGAATATGTATGAAACAACTGTCTCACTAATCCCAGTACTAATATTATGAATCTTCCACTAATATTATTCCACATTTTTAAAACTTACTCTAGTGTAATTTCAACCATACACAAGTTTGGGCATTAGATGTAGGCTTGTCTTAAATGTCCTGTATTAAATGGAGAAAGTTCACTTTAATTAGACTTTGCAGATCAAAACTATAAGATGCTTGTTTTCTAACCTACTCTTTCTGCATCTATTTAAGATAATCTTACAGTTTCTTTCTTTTTAATTTGCTAACATGGTGAATTAACTGACTTTTTTAATGTGAAACCAATCTTGCATTCTTGAGATAAACCACACTTGATCATATTTTTTTATTCAATTTGCTACAATTTTGTTTAGAATTTTTATTTTCCATGTTCATGAGAGATACTAGTTTTCTTTCCTTATACTATCTTTGTCAAGTTCTGCTACTAAAGTTAAAAGAAGAAAAAAAAAGAGTTGCAAAGTATTCTTTCTTCTTCAATTTCCGGAACAAATTTATGCAGAATTTGTAATATTTTCTCCTTGAACATTTCTTAAAATTAACAAATGAAGCCATCTTGGCCTGGAGTTTTCTTCATGGAAATATTTTTAACTATAATTTCAATTTCAAGTAGATAAAAAGCTATTCGGGCTACCCATTTCCTCAAGTGGACTCTAGTAAGAATTTCTCCATTTTCCCCACACTGTTGAATTTATGGAAATAAAGTTATTCATAATATTACTTTTTTTATATCTTTTGAATCTATAGTGATGTTATCTCTCTCATTCCTGATATAAACTACCTTCTCTCTCTTGTTTCTGGATTAGAATAGCTAGAAACTTATCAATTATATTGATCTTCTCAAAGAATGTCTTCAATCCCTTCGATTTTTCTTATTTTTGTATTTTTTCACTTCAATCTTTATTATTCCTTCTGCTTACAGTGAATTTAATTTGCCCTTCTTTTTTTACTTTCATAAGGTAAATCAGTCAACTTAAGACCTTTTTTCTAACATAGGTGCGACATACTTTCTAATTTCCCTTTTTTGGGGGCGGGGGGTACTGTGGATTAAACCCAGGGGCACTCAACCACTAAACCACAACCCCAGCCTTTTTTGTGTTTTATTTAGAGACAGGGTCTCACTGAATTGTTTTGCATCTTGCTATTGCTGAGGCTGGCTTTGAATTCACAATCCTCCTGTCTCAGCCTCCTGAGCCACTGGGATTACAGGCATGCACCACTACACCCAGCTCTACCCTTTTACTTTTAATTTATCTTTGTCTTCATATTTAAAATAAGTTCCTGGGGCTGGGGTTGTGGCTCAGCAGTAGAGCCCTCGACCAGCACGTGTGCGGCTGGTTTGATCCTCAGCACCACATAAAAATAAAGGCATTGTGTACAACTAAAGAAATTTATTTATTTTTTTTTTTTAATGAGTTCCTGTAGGCAGCATATAGTTGGGTCTTGCTTCTTACTAAATCTGGCAATCTCTGCCTTTTAATTGAAGGTATTCAGATGATTTATATTTAAAGTGGTTCTGGGCTGGGAGTGTTTTTCAGTGGTAGAGCACCTGCATAGCAAATGTGAGGATTACCAGAACCACCAAAACTAAAATGAAATGAAAAATAAAGTGGTAACTATATGATTAGTTTTAAGTCTATCATCCTGCTATTTATTTCCTTTTGTGTCATCTCTTCTTTGTTCCCTTTTGTACTTTTTACCTTTTTTAGACTAATTATTGTTTTATTACATTTTATCTTTTGTCATCTTATTAATCTTTGGCTATTTTAGCAGTTCTTTTAGGGCTCACAGTATAGACCTTTAACTTATCCCCAGCTCATTTCAGTTATAATACATACTGAACATCTCTAATCCAAAAATCGAAACTCTTGAGAACATTAAGATAACATATTAAATCTGTTTCATAATTTCTGTTCCTCAAACTTTGAGGGGGTGTTGGAGATTCTACCAAGGGCTTTGCACATAAACTCTAAAACTTTTTGAACACCAATGTAACAAGTGAAAAATTCAACACCTGATCTCACATAATGGGGTCACAGTCAAAATGTGAGAGCACTAAAAATACAGAATAAAATTACCAAGTGTTTGTTTGTTTGTTTATTGTGCTTTGGGTTTTGATTATTTGTTTTCTGATGCTGGGAACTGAACCCAGGACCACAGGAACGCTAGGCAAGTACTCTACCACTAAGCAAAATTCCCTAGCCCAAAAAAGATTCAATGCATGATTCAGATAAAATATTTTCACTTCTTTTTTTTTTTTAATGTTTTTAGATGTTGCTGGACCTTTATTTTATTAATTTATTTATATGTGGTGCTGAGAATTGAACCCAGTGCCTCACAGATGCTAGGCAAATGTTTTCTACCACTGAGCCACAGCCACAGCCCATATTTTGTAACTTCTGATAACTTAAAACAATAACTGTTTCTGTTCTAGTGAAAGACTTGTGAAACAAGCTCAATTACTTACATAGCTCAAAAAGTTATTAAACAAAGTCATCTTTTCTCTGCCCCACAGAAAGGAATTTTATAAAGCACATAATGTTTACTCTCACTGGCAAAGGATCTGCATAATGTTTTTTTTTTTTTTCTCAATCTTTACAACTGAGACAAGATATGATTAATGAAATTTAATGGAGAAAGTTAAAAATGCTATGCAAGAGCACATGGCTATGAAGGACAGACACATCATTATCATCTTCTATATAAGACTAATGAATGTTTCTGTTATTTATACCTCAATATCAGTATCTAGGTGATCTCAATAATGTGAAAAAAATGACGTTAAGATAACATGTAAAAACTGTTATTTTACAATTTCTCCATCTCAATATTAATAACATGAAGAAGGAGGGAATTATATGAAAAGCATCCCCCCCAAAAAAAGGTATTGTACCCACAAACAAACAAAAAAAAGCATTCCCCCTCCCTGCATATACACATCAAAACTAACCCTAAAGAACTGAAATCAAAGAAAATAACTAGCGTACGCTTGAGCTGGGTGGTACAGGTCATAAGTACCAATTCTCTTCCCAACTCCATACTTGATGATACTACGTTGGTAGCTTGAAATCAGCTGAAGGGGGAGAATTTATACTACTGAAATTAGAAAAGGCTATAAATCAGAGAAATTTTCTTCTTTTTCCAAAAGAGCCAATGTACTACTAATACAACACTGGATATAACCTAATGATATAATCTTTCAAACAAGGAGCCAAATAAACAGAACATTCTAATGAAAATCTGAGAAAGCACACTGGACTTCTGACAATGCTCTAACCCTCAGAAGCCATGCAATTCACATTTTTAAATATCTCAAAAGAAGCTGGGCACAGAGGTGCATACCTGTAATCCCAGCACTTGGGAGGCTGAGGCAGGAGGATTGCGAGTTCAAAGCCAGCCTCAGCAATGTCAAGGCACTTAGCGACTCAGTGAGACCCTGTCTCTAGTAAAATACAAAAAAGGGCCGGGAGTGTGGCTGAGTGGTCGAGTGCCCCTGAGTTCAAACCCTGACACCAAATAAATAAATAAGTATCTCAAAAGGGAATAGAATCCTGGAATTCTCAAAAAGATTGTATATGATGATGATAAATGCTATGATGCATACCTGTAATTCTGGATACTAGGGAGGCTAAGGCAAGAGGATTGCAAGTTCAAGGCTAAGCTCAGCAACTTAGTGAGGCCCTAAGCAATTTAGCAGGACCCTGCCTCAAAATATAAAAATGTTTAAAGGGCTGGGGATGTGAGCTCAGTGGCAGAGTGCTTACCTAGCATGTACAAGGGCCTGGATTTAATACCCAGAACCACAATTAATTAATTAATTAATTTAAATAAATATGCTTCACAGGTTAAGGAGCATAGTGGAAAATAAACATGATAAGGGAAAGTTTAAATAAGATAGTCAACACAATCCAAGAATATAAAATCACACAAAAGTAAACCACAGGGCACTGGGATTGTGGCTCAATGGTACAGCACTTGCCTAGCATATGTGAAGCACTGGATTCGATCCTCAGCACCACATAAAATAAAGGTATTGTGTCCATCTACAACTAAAAAAAAAAAAAATTTTAAGTAAATCACAGAGCCGGGCGCGGTGGCGCACACCTGTAATTCCAGTACTTGGGAGGCTGAGACAGGAGGATCGTGAGTTCAAAGCCAGCCTCAGCAATGGCAAGGCCCTTAGCAACTCAGTGAGACCCTGTCTCTAATAAAATACAAAAAAGGGCTGGGGCATGTGGCCCAGTGGTCAAGTGCCCATGAGTTCAATCCCCGGTACAAAAAAAAAAAAAAAAAAGTAAATCACAGGCTAATGGCTGAAACTAGAGGACAAAAAAGATGTATATCAATAAAAATAATAATAAATTTAAATATATACATTAAAATGAACTGTGGGTGGGAAATACAAAGGAAGCCAGAGAAAAAGACGTATGACATACTGAAGAAGAAGGGTAAAAATGACAGTGCAACTCTATGTAAGTCAGGAGATGTTAAAGTACTACAAAACTTTCTCAGCCAAAGATTCTATAACCAGTGCAAATCTCTCTCACAAATGAAGGATGGAGGAGGATGGAATACTAGATGGAAATCTGTATTGACACAAAGAATAGTGCTAGAAAAGATAAATGTATGAGAAAATACAAAATTTTTTCTTTTTTAATCTATTTAAAAGTGACCACATTTTCTAAAAAATTATGTACTGTGGCATTTATGACACATAGTATAAAAATATAGAACATTCACAACACAATGGAAAAGAGAAATTAAACTTTACTTATACTGTATATGAAGTAAAATAATATAAAAGCTGGGGCCAGGTGCAGTGGCAAACACCTGTAACCCCAGCAATGTAGGAGAATGGCAAGTTCAAAGCCAGCCTCAGCAATTTAGCAAAGTCCTAAATAACTTAGTGAGACCTGATCTGAAAATAAAAAATAAAAAGGACCTGGGGATGTGGCTCCATGGTTAAGTGCTCCTGGATTCAATCCCGGGTAGCAAAAAATACACACACACACACACACATGCATTTTTTTAAAAGCTGGGGATGTACTCAGTAGTAGAGTGTTGCCTAGCCTGAGGCCCTGGGTTCAATTCCCAGCACCCCCACACATACAAAGTGAATAATATTACCTAAAAGTCTACAGTAATAAGTTTTAGATGTATATTGTACACCCTAGGAACAACCGCTTTAAAAAATGACAAATAGTTACATCACATAAATCAATAACAGAAAAAGAGAATTTTTAAAGTAAGTCCCAAAGAATTCAGGAAAAAAGCAGAGGAAATTAACTATGAACAGATAAAAATAGGATGACGGTTTTAAACTCAGCCATATCAACAATTAAAAGTAAACATAACAAAAGGCAGAACTATCATTCTGTTATTTTTCTTAAGAGGAAATGTAATGTATAGATGGTGTGTAACAGACACACAAACTCGAAGATGGATGAAAATACAAAGGATAAAAAAAAAATTATCCAAACACTAACCCCAAAAAAACTGGAGTGACTATAGTAAACTTCAAAATAAGCAAATAAAAAAACCGTGAGGGATAAAGAGGGACATTTCTTAATTTAACAAGCAAATCCAAGGCCCTTAGTGGTAGCAGAAAAGGACTGATGGCACAGACTCATCCCCAAGATCACAACGTCAAAACCCACCAAACTTGAGAAGAGAAAGGCAGAATTGGAAGACCATGTGATATTGGAGTAGAAAGATTTTTTTCTTGGTGATATTCAGATGTTGGTTCCATTATATATGCAAAGCAAAAAAATCCAGGGGAAATTTTGTGGAAGAAATTAAAAATAAGATTTATATAAAAGCACCAACCTTGATCCTGAAAGAAAACAAACCAACAGTAATCACAGCAATTGAGCGAACTTGAGCACAGAAAACCAAAACAAAACCCCCTGAAATCAGTGTGAACAAAGGTGAGATAAAACATATTGGGGGGCTGGGGTTGTGGCTCAGCGGTAGAGCGCTCGCCTAGCATGTGCACGGCCCGGGTTCGATCCTCAGCACCATGTAAAACATAAATGCATTGCATTGTGTACTATTAAAGCAAATAAATAAACATTTAAAAAAAAAAAACCATATTGGGTATGGTGGAGCACTCCTGTAAACCCAGCAACTCAGAAGGCTGAGGCAGAAGGATCACAAGTTCAAAGCCAGCCTCAGCAATTTAGGAAGGCCCTAAGCAACTTAGGGAAACCCTGTCTCAAAACAAAATATAAAAAAAAAAAAAAAAAAAGCTGGGGATGTGGCTCAGTGGTTAAGCGCCCCTGGGTTCAATCAGCAGTATCAAAACAAAGTTGAGGTATACAATAAGAAATCTCTCAATCAAGTGAATAAAGCATGAATAAATTGCAAAGTAAAATATAAGATAATCCTATATGTGGATGTACAGAACAGATCTTCCAGGTATATTAAGAAAAACTTGATAGAACTAAAGAACTAAGCCAGATGTGGTGGTACAAGCATGTAATCCCAGGTACTTAAGAAGGCTGAGGCAAGAGGATCACAAGTTCAAGGCTAGCCTGGGCAATTTAGTGAGATCCTCTTTCTTATGGATGTGAGGTGTCCCCAGAAGCTCATGTGTGAGATAATGCAAGAAGGTTTAGAGGAGAAATTACTGGGTTATGAGAGCCCTGACCCAATCAATGAATTAATCCCCTGATAAGAGATTAACTGAGGGGCTGGGATTGTGGCTCAGCAGTAGAGCGATCACCTAGCACGTGGGCGGCCTGGGTTCGATCCTCAGCACCACGTAAAAGTAAACGCATTGTGTACAACTAAAGTAAATAAATAAATATTTCTTTAAGAAAAAGATTAACTGAGTGGTAACTGAAGATAGATAGGGTATGGCGGGAGGAGGTGGGTCATTGGGGGCATGCTTTTGGGGTACATATTATTTTATCTGGCAAATGGAGAGACTCTCCCCCCACCACCACCCCGCTTTCTGATCATCGTGTGAGTTGCTTCCCTCTGTGACACTTTCCACCATGATGTTCTGCCACACCTTGAGCCCCCGAGGAATGGAACTGGCTGTCTATGGACTGAGACCTCTGAAATCATGAGCCACCAAATAAACTCTTCCTCCTCTAAAATTGTTCTTGTCAGGTCATTTAGTCACAGCAGCAAAAAACCTAACTAAAACACTGTCTCAAAATAAAAGCAAAGGTTGGGGCTGGGGTTGTGGCTAAGTGGTAGAGCGCTCGGCTGGGGTTGTGGCTCAGTGGTAGAGCGCTCGCCTAGCACGTGCTCGGCCCGGGTTCGAACCTCAGCACCACGTAAAAACGCATTGTGTACAACTAAAAGCAAATAAATAAATATTTAAAAAAAAAAAAAAAAAGCAAAGGTTGCCGGGAGGGGTGGCGCACGCCTGTAATCCCAGCACTGCAGGATCGCGAGTTCAACGCCAGCCTCAGCAATGGTGAGGCACTTAGCAACTCAGTGAGACCCTGTCTCTAATAAAATACAAAAAAGGGCTGGGGATGTGGCCCAGTGGTCTAGTGCTCCTGAGTTCAATCCCTGGTACAAAAATAAATAAATAAAATAAATAAAAAACTAAAAGCAAAGGGTTGGGGATGTGGCTTGGTGGTAGAGTGCCTCAGAATTCAATTCCCAGTCTCACCAAAAAAAGAAAGAAAGAAACAATCCATTGGAACATTTTTTTCTGAGCCAAAAAAAAAAAAAAAGTTAAAAATCAGTAAGGATACACAAAATTTGAATACTATCAACTTCAATATAAATAACCTGACCTGACCAATAATTTACAGAACATTACAATCAACAAAAGAATACATATTCTTCTCAAGGCAACACAGATACCAAGATAGACCTTAATTCTAGGCTATAACATGTTTCCATGTTTCCACAAATTTTAAAAGACTGAAATCTTTGTTCCCTGACTACAGTAGAATTAAACCAATTTAACAGATATCCAGAAAAATTCCCCAATATTAGGAACTTAACACTTTCTAAATATCCCATTGGTCAAGGAAGAAATCAAAAGAGAAACCGGAAACATTGACTGTAAAGAGCACAGGGAACTTTCTGGATATGGAAATGTTCTATGTTATGATTGTGATGGTAATTTTGACTACATACAGTTCTCAAAATTCAATAGATTTGTACACCTAAAACTAAATTTTGAGCCGGGTGCGGTGGCATATGCCTGTAATCCCAGAGGCTCAGGAGGCTTAGGAGGATCATGAGTTCACCTCAGCAATGGTGAAGAGCTAAGCAACTCAATGAAACACTGTCTCTGAATTTTAAAAAATACAAAAAAGCACTAATTTTTAATTTTATCATATGTAAATTATACCTCAATAAAGCTAAATAAATTTTTTTTAAAATGTTGAAGCAAGGTAACAGGTACACGGGTTGGCCTTTCTTTCTACTTCTCCCTAATTTATAAATTTTTTTTGTAATAAGAAAATTCCAGAAGCCAGACATTGGTGGTGCACAACACTTATAATCCCAGAGACTTAGGAGGCTGAGGCAGGTGGATCACAAGTTCAAAGCCAGCCTCAGTAACTTAATGAGATCCTATCTCAAAATAAAATTTCTTTTAAAAGGCTTGGGATATAGGTCAGTGGTACAGTGCTTCTGGATTCAATCACCAATACAAAAATAAATAAATAAATAAAATTCCTGAATTAAAAAAAAAAAAAAAAGATAAATTAGACTGGGCTGTAGGTGCCAAGTGTACCTACCTGCCTTGCATGCATAAGGGCCTGGGTTCCATCCCCAGCACCAGAACAAAGAAAACAAAGACTATTCAAAATATTTCCACCTGTCCACTCTGTAAAATAAATGAAATCAACATCCCATTCACCTCCAATAAACTATCAGCCATCCTTTAATAATTCATTATTTCTAAATACTATATTGTGCTAATAGGATACAGAACAAAAGACAGAAGAAACAAAAGAATAAATGCTAACTAGTGATTACAGGTACCAAAAGAATAGCAAAGGAAACAAACATCAAGGGGGAAAAAAGATCAGCTGGGAAAGCAGCAACTAGACCATTTTCAAGAACCTCTTAGAAGATGGGAAGCTAAAAAACTAAAGCTAAAACATTTAAGCTAAAAAACTAAAACAAATCTGGAAACCTACTATTCACCATGTGTTCAAATAACAAGACATTCATTAAATATTATCAGAGACTGGAAATTTGGATTTCTGGATGTTTCAGTCCTTACCCAATTAAAGCTTTTAACAAGTATATCATTTTACATTTTCCTAATACATAGACATTGCTATTCAAACTGTTTCAGAAACCAGCAGCATGAGTACCTCTGGGAAAATTCTTCACAGTGCAGTCTTGGGCTCCCACCCCACAAATCTATTGATCCTTCAAGTGACCCAGGCTCTACCCCAGACTACCTAATTTCCAGAGGACAATGGACCCATATTAAAGTTTGAAAAGCACTGCAACTTTTCTTCATACAGAAATTCCCTCACTTCTACCAGCAGTTGTATTTTTATTTTTTATTTTTTTCTACGTCATATTCAGCATTTAACAGTTCATTACTAGGGCTAGGTACCACACCACAGGTGCTACCATTTAAAAGCAATTAAAGTAGGGCAGTGGCATACTGAGCCAGCAGCTCAGTAAGTTGAGGCAGGAGGATTCCAAGTTCAAAGCCAGCCTCAGCAACTTTAGTAAGGCCTGAAGCAACTTAGCAAGACCCTGTCTCAAAATAAAAAATTTTAAAAGGGCTGGGGATGTGGCTCAGTGGTTAAGCAACCTAGAGTTCAATCCCCAGTACAAAAAAAAAAAAAAAAAGCCTCAACTGATGTCTCAGGTAATGTACTGATTAGAGAAAGTATCTTATAAAATAAGAGCACCAGTCTTCAAACTATAACCCAAAGGATAGTTGTCAATCACCTGCTTGTTTGTTTGTTTGGTATCAGGGACTGAAATCAGGGGCACTCGACCACTGGGCCATATCCCCAGCCCTTTTTTGTATTTTATTTAGAGACAGGATCTCACTGAGTTGCTAAGTGCCTCACCGTTGCTGAGGCTGGCTTTGAACTCACGATCCTCCTGCCTCAGCCTCCCAAGTGCTGGGATTACAGGAGTGCGCCACCACGCCCAGCTCAATCACCTGTTTTAACCACACAGCTAAGCTCATTCATTTACACATTTTCTATCATTGCTTTCACACACAGCAGAGTTGAATAAACAGCATTACAATATGTTGGGGTTTTTTTATATTTATTTATTTGCTTTAGTTGTACACAATGCATTTATTTCTACATGGTGCCAAGGATAGAACCCGGGCCCGCACATGTGCTAGGCAAGCACTCTACCACTGAGCCAAAACCCAGCCCCATTACAATATGTTAAACAGGTATCAAATCTTTGGGAAGTCACTTAAACATTTGGTTTCATTAGTATTGACTGTTTATTATAATCCACGCTTTTATTCCCCTCTGTAATAGGAGTACTAACCTGAAATCAATGGACCTCTGTGATGGTTAATTTTAGGTGTCAACTTGACTGTATTAATGAATATCTAGAGAACTGGTAAAGCATTATTTCTGGATGTGCCTGTGAGGGTATTTCCAAGAAAATTGCCATGTTAAGTCAGTGGACTGAGTGGGGAAGATGTGCACACTGACCTAATCACTGCAGGCAAGCACCATCCAATCAGGCAAAAACACACAGAACAAAAAGGCAGAGGAAAAGCAAATTCATTCTCCTTCTCTCATTCGTTCATTCTCTCTCTCCCTACTAGAACTGGGACACTTCTCCAGCCTCTGGAAACTAGAACACCATGTTTTCCAGCCTTTGGACTCCGGGACACACTCCAATACTGTTCCCATCTCTGGCTTCTCAAGCTTTTGGCTTCAGACTGAGTTACACCATGAATGAACTTCACCAGATCTGAGACCTTGACTTGGACAGAGCCACACTACCAGCATCTCAGGGTCTGCAGACTTCCATAATCACAAGAGCCAGTTCCTTGAATAAATTCCTTCTCATGGGGCTGGGATTGTGGCTCAGCGGTAGAGTACTCGTCTAGCACGTGCGCGACCAGGGTTCGATCCTCAGAACCACATACAAATAAACGCATTATGTACAACTAAAAGCAAATAAATAAATATTTTTTAAAAAATTCCTTCTCATATAACTATATTAGATATCTGTATCTATTTGTCTATATCCTATTGGTTCTGTCCCTATGAAGAACCATAATACAACCTCTAAAGGGAGATCATGAACCTCTAAATTTTGCATTCAGAATTCTAATAATATTCCTTATTTTCCTTGTAGGCATTTTGTTTCTTCTTCTTCTATTTAAATCTTTTACTTATTTATAATTTTACCTCCCCCATGCTAGGGATCAAATCCAGGGCCTCTGCACATGCTAGACAAGCGTTCTATCACTGAACACCCCTAGCCCTCTTTTCTTAACTTTCTACACACTAGGACTACCCCAAATCATGCTGAATAACAGTAAATGAAGGCATTTTTACTTTGCTCTCAACTTTAATGAGAATACCTTTAGTTTTTCATTGTTTTATTTCATATGTTTACAAAATCATGCTAAGTTCAATTCTTCCCATTTCTATTTTAGAAAACTAGTATTCAAAGATTCAAATGAAATTTGGCTAAAAGACACTAAAAAACATTTTCTAAAACATTTTCTAAAACAGTTTCATATTTCACATCTACAAAGAGAAAAATTTAAATTCCAAAACTGTCTTTTTTTTTTTTTTTTTTTTTTTTTTTTTTTTTGGTACCGGGGATTGAACTCAGGGGCACTTAACCACTGGGCCACATCCCCAGCCCTTTTTTGTATTTTATTAGAGACAGGGTCTCACTGAGTTGCTAAGTGCCTCACCATTGCTGAGGCTGGCTTTGAACTCGCGATCCTCCTGCCTCAGCCTCCCAAGTGCTGGGATTACAGGCGTTGTCTTTTTTTTTTAATATTTATTTATTTGCTTTAGTTGTACACAATGCGTTTATTTTTATGTGGTGCTGAGGATCGAACCCGGGCCGCGCACGTGCTAGGCGAGCACTCTACCACTGAGCCACAATCCCAGCCCCCCAAAACTGTCTTTTATTTGTAAAAGTATTCTATTTTTTTAACGTACACTAATAAATTACTATTTACAGAAAATACTATGATTAGATACATATCTTATTTGTTTAATAATGATTATTAATTGAATATAATAACTAAAATTTATCAAACACCTGCTAACTCCCAAACTTTGTACTGCTTACATTTTTTTCACTTTATCTACTCAATAATCCTATAAAGTAAGAACTATTAGCCAATTTTAAAGAAAATAAAGGCTACAGAGCAAATAGGAGACAATCTTGGTTATATATATAATATATAATCTTGGTTATAGGGATTTCAAGATAGCTGGGCATGGTGGTGCACACCTATAATACTACTTGAAAAGCTGAGGCAAAAGGATCACAAGTTCAAAGTCAGCCTTCCCCAATTTAATAAGATCCTGTCTCAAAAAACATTCTAGGGAAGATAGGCACCAAGATGCACACCTGTAATCCTGGTGACTCAAGAGGCGAAGGCAGTAGGATTACAAATTTGAGGCCAGCCTGGGCAACTTAGTAAGGGCCCTGTCTCAAAATAAAAAAGGTGGGATGGGTAAGGGCAGATGCTGCTAAGTGATAAAGAATCCCTGGGTTCAATTCCCAGTACTGAAGGGGATTGGGAGAGGGAGGAAATGAAAGAGAAATACCTGGGAGTAGCTCAATGATAGAGCACCCCTGGATTCAATCCCCAATACAGGGGGAAAAAATATTTCAAGTTAATCTACAGTAATTCTATTATCTTCATCATAAATAAAGTCAGGGGCTGGGGTTGTAACTCAGTGGAAGAGTGCTTGCCTAGCATGTGTGAGGCACTGGGTTCGATTCTCAACACCACATACAAATAAATAAAATAAAGGTCGATCGACAACTAAAAAATATTCAAGCTGGGCACGGTGGCGCACGCCTGTAATCCCAGCACTTTGGAAGGCTGAGACAGGAGAATCGCGAGTTCAAAGCCAGCCTCAGCAATGATGAGGCACTTAGCAACTCAGTGAGACCCTGTCTCTAAATAAAATACAAAAAAGGGCTGGGGATGTGGCCCAGTGGTCGAGTGCCCCTGAGTTCAATCTCCGGTACCACAAAAAAAAAATAATAATAATTCAAAAAATAAATAAAGTCACCATTCATGTTTCTGAAGTAACTACAAAAAACTAAAAAGAAAAAAATCAAAATACAGCACATGGCATACACCTTTAAAAAACTAAACTGACATCTACCTTTAAGATGTAGAAAAACATGATGAAATGCTAAAGAAGAATATACTTTTTATAAACAAAAAAATATGTATGTATACCCTTGATTTCCACAGCTAGTAATTGAAATTGGCATGGTTCACTCCACAGGAGTCTGGGCCAATCCCCAACTCTTGTACTATTTACCTCAGTCAGACACCACAAAATTGCCTGTTCCCACATGCAGAGTCTGGACCTACTCAACTAAGGTCTGTTCCTACACGTTAGCTACCAGTCAAGAGCTCAAAAGTAGAGACAGAACACAGTTCTGTCATCAAATTTCACTGAGAAATGTTACAACTTCATCCATCTCTATCTAAACAGAGCTTAGCCTCTGCTCCACTCACTTTGGGATAAGATCTCTCCTTATTATAGATCTTCCTGATTTCCCAACTGTCAAGTTGCCTAATTGTCTATTCCATTTCCTTATCATCTACTCTAGTCCTGATCCTTGTTATATGCCAGATTTCTCTCCCAGTCCAGGTTCTATCAATATATATATACTTGCTCTGGTACTAACATTATCACTGCTTCTATGATATCAAGCAAATCAAGAGAAATCACAAATCTGAGATGGGCATGGTGGAGCACACCTATAGTCCCAGCTAAGCAAGAGGTAGAGAAAAGAGGATCACTTAAGCCCACCAGTTGGGAGTTCAGCCTGATATTTGATTCCTACATCTCTCATGCAATATTCTCTTCCTTGAAATAACATAATGTCAAGCTGTCTACTCCAATTCATTATTTGTTTGAAAATAATACTGGAACCCTCCCCACTTTCATGATCCTTAACACTACCCAGGTATCCCTAGAAGCCAGTATACATCATAATTCTCCTTCAAAATATGGAAAAATATTAACACTGTTGCACCTTCAATTCTACTTTTATACCAGAAACTCAACCTAAAAATATTTGGGGCAGGGGGGGCGCGGCAGGGAGGGGTGTCATAACCGCCTAAAGGATACATACTACTGCCAAAACTTCAGCAAGCAAACATGTCTGTTCACTTCAGAATCCAAACCTCCAGAGATGATTCTGATCAGAGTTGCCCAGTTGAAAAAAATAGGTTACATGACTGTTTCCTAGTTGCAAATAGAAGTCTTAAGAATTTGAATTAGGGGCTGGGGTTGTGGCTCAGCGGTAGAGCGCTTGCCTAGCACGTGCGCAGCCCGGGTTCGATCCTCAGCACCAAATAAACATAAATGCACTGCATTGTGTACAACTAAAGCAAATAAATAAATATTTAAAATAAAATAAATAAATAAATAAATTTAAAATTTTGAATTAGATTGATGGAACTTGCAAAGCTGAAAATGTGCCAATCACAGCAATGTTCCAAACTGTCTAGACAGTCAAAGACCATAATAAATGACTAGTCTCCTTTTTGCTTCCATTCCTGCCTCCTGATGCTGTTCAAGAAAAGACATATGTCACTCTCTGCTCAAAACATTCCAAAGGAGCCAGGCGCAGTGACGCAAGCCTGTAATCCCAGCACTTTGGGAGGTTGAGGCAGTAGGATCGAGAGTTCAAAGCCAGCCTCAGCAATGGCGAGGCACTTAGCAACTCAGTGAGACCCTGTCTCTAATAAAATACAAAAAAGGGCTGGGGATGTGACCCAGTGGTCGAGTGCCCCTGAGTTCAATCCCTGGTACCACAAAAAAAAAAAAAAAAAAAAAAAATTCCAAAGGCTTCCCAACTCAAAGTCCTAACTATGGCTTAAAACTTAACATGATCCTTTTAAGGGTCTGCATTCTCCTACCTAACCCTCAGACCTCTCTCTCTCTTTTTTTTTTTCTTTTTTTGTTTAATATTTATTTATTTTTAATTATACACAATGCTTTTTTTGGGGGGGGAGGGGGGGTAACCAGGGATTGAACTCAGGGGCACTCAACCACTGGGCCACATCCCCAGCCCTTTTTTGTATTTTATTAGAGACAGGGTCTCACTGAGTTGCTAAGTGCCTTGCCACTGCTGAGGCTGGCTTTGAACTCGTGATCCTCCTGCCTCAGCCTCCCAAGTGCTGGGATTACAGGCATGTGCCACCACACCTGGCCACAATGCATTTATTTTTATGTGGTGCTGAGGATCAAACCCAAGCCGCGCACGCGCTTGGCAAGCGCTCCACCACTGAGTCACAACCCCAGCCCCCCCACACCTCTCTTATCTTCTACCATTTTTCCCTTACTTATGTGTTACAGCCACATTAGTCTCCTTTTTTCTCTTTATCTGGAACATCTTCCCCCAAAGTAGAATTGACTATTGCACTTCATTCAGTTATTTACTCCATTTCTCCCCCAAAAGCTTTCTCTGACCATCCTATTTAAAGAAGCATATCCCTGTCATCCTCATCCTAATATCCTGCTTTATTTTTCTTCATATCAATTCTAATTAACATATACTCCCAACACCACCACTAGAACATAAACTGAAAACGAAGACTTTATTTTGTTCACTAATATGCACTCTCAGCACCTACACCAGTCAGAGTGCAAAACAGGTGCTCAAAAATATTAATATAACTAATGAATTTTCATTTATATTTATAAAGAAAGCAGCCTACACCTTGTTGATTAACAGAGTCGTAACCCAATCATTAGAAAAACGTGGTCCTATGATTAGTCAGCCAAGAATTATAATTTCTAAGAGACCTAGCATTTATGATATACCTTTTTTTTTTTTTTTTTTTTTAATTATCACAGCCAGACATATGGCACATGTCTGTAATCCCAAAGACTCAAGAGGCTGAGGGAGGAGGATCACAAATTCATGCCCCACCTCAGCAACTATGCAAGGACCTAGGCAACTTAGTGAGACCCTGGCTCAAGATTTAAAAAATCAAAAGGTCTGGGGATGTAGCTCAGTGGTAAAGCACCCCTGGGTTCAATCCCCAGCATCAAACAAAAAAAAAAAAAAAAAAAAAAAAAATTACAGATCTATTCACCACATGAGGAAAATTAAATAATCTCTTACTGATGAAATAATTGCAGTTGGGTATTTGTCTCTGTAATTATCCATACAGTTTTCAACATTACCATTTTGGGGCAGACTTGCTACCTACTCCTCTGTGCTTGTTTTCCCATCTGTAAAAATGGGCAAAATAGAAGCCGGGCGCAGTGGCGCACGCCTGTAATCCCAGCACTTTGGGAGGCTGAGGCAGGAGGATCGTGAGTTCAAAGCCAGCCTCAGCAATGGTGAGGCATTTAGCAACTCAGTGAGACCCTGTCTCTAAATAAAATACAAAAAAGGGTTGGGGATGTGACCCAGTGGTCGAGTGCCCCTGAGTTCAATTCCCAGTACCACAAAAAAAAAAAAAAAAAGGGGCAAAATAGCAGTACTTTGTGCCTAAGAGTGTTGTTATATGGATTGCTTATACATAAAATGCTTATTAGAAGGGTGTAACATACTATGAAAGAATGCAATAAATTATGGCTACATTAACTAATGAATGCATTTTCTAATTTAACTTTAAAAATAACCAGGTAAGATAAGTCTTAAGATGAGGCACAGAAGGTTTGTGGATATAACTCAGTGGTAAAAACACTTGCCTAGCGTCCTAAGTTCAATTCCTAGTACCAGGAAGGGAAAAAGAAAAAGGAAAAAAAAAAAAAAATGAGGCACAGAGAAGTTAGTGGCCTGCCCAAGACTAGCTCTAATTAATCAAAAATGGAAAAAAAGAGCCGGGTGCGGCACACCTGTAATCCCAGCACTTGGGAGGCTCAGGCAGGAGGATGGTGAGTTCAAAGCCAGCCTCAGCAATGGTGAGGCACTTAGCAACTCAGTGAGACCCTGTCTCTAATAAAATACAAAAAAGGGTTGGGCAGTACCACAAAAAAAAAAAAAAAAGGGGCAAAATAGCAGTACTTTGTGCCTAAGAGTGTTGTTATATGGATTGCTTATACATAAAATGCTTATTAGAAGGGTGTAACATACTATGAAAGAATGCAATAAATTATGGCTACATTAACTAATGAATGCATTTTCTAATTTAACTTTAAAAATAACCAGGTAAGATAAGTCTTAAGATGAGGCACAGAAGGTTTGTGGATATAACTCAGTGGTAAAAAACACTTGCCTAGCGTCCTAAGTTCAATTCCTAGTACCAGGAAGGGAAAAAGAAAAAGGAAAAAAAAAAAAAAATGAGGCACAGAGAAGTTAGTGGCCTGCCCAAGACTAGCTCTAATTAATCAAAAATGGAAAAAAAGAGCCGGGTGCGGCACACCTGTAATCCCAGCACTTGGGAGGCTCAGGCAGGAGGATGGTGAGTTCAAAGCCAGCCTCAGCAATGGTGAGGCACTTAGCAACTCAGTGAGACCCTGTCTCTAATAAAAATACAAAAAAGGGCTGGGGTGGGGCTGGGACTGTGACTCAGCGCGTGTGCCCACTGGGTTCAATCCTCAGCACCATGTAAAAACAAAGGCATTGTGTACAACTAAAGCAAATAAATAAATATTAAAAAAAAAAAAAAAAAAAGGGCTGGGGATGTGGGCCGGTGGTCGAGTGTCACTGAGTTCAATCCCCGGTACCAAAAAAAAAAAAAAAAGGAAAAAAAATGGCTTTTAAAATTTTAACCATAATAACAGCAAAATTTGAAAGTTTTATGAGGTATAATCACATAATCATGTAAATACTCTGTATAGACATCCCTTATTTCCCTTTTTAGGCTACTTTTTGCAGTGAATGACAACTAATGTTTCATTTTGTTTTTTAGTTTTTTTTGTAATTGTGTATGAACAAAATGCCTTTATTTTGTTTATTTTTATGTGGTGCTGAGAATCAAACCCAGTGCCTCACACATGGAAGGCAAGCACTCTTCCACTGAGCTACAGCCCCAGCCCACAGCTAATGTTTTTTAAATAACATTTAAAATACACACACACACACACACACACACACACACACACAGGAACATGGGGTCCGGGGTTGTGGCTCAATGGTAGAGTGCTTGCCTACCATGTGTGAGGCACTGGGCTCAATTCTCAGCACCGCATATAAATAAATAAAGGTCCATTAACAACAAAAAGAAAAAAAGTTAAAAAGAAAACAAAAAACACAGGAACACACAGTAGTTGAAAAGCAACTTAATTCCTTTTTTTTTTTTTTTTTTTTTTTTTTGGTACTAGGGATTAAACCCAGGGTGCTCTATCACTGAGCTACAACCATAACCCTTTTTATTTTATTTTGAGACAAAATCTCCCAACCTCCTGGGTCTCTGGGATTGGGATTACAGGTTTGTGCCATCATGCCCTGTGCAACTTAGTTCTTGTAGAGAAAGTTCTAACTCATCAAACCTACCTATCCCCCCCCACCTCCTATACTAGGGATTGAACCCAGGAACACTGTACCATTGGGCTATATTTCCAACCCTTTTAAAGTGTACAATTTACCCCTAGTTTGTTTTGAACAAGCTTTTGAACTGAAAGGGTGGATGAGAGAAGCAGGGAGAAGAGCAGGTTTGTCAATAACTGAAGAGATGGATGTTGACTTGTATCAACAGGATAGTAGCAATGGAGCTGATGATAAGCAGTCAAAATCTGCATATACTTTGAAGGAGGAGTTGACACAATTTGTTATGTAGCATTTCTTGTGCACAAGGCATGAAAGAAAGGAATCAAAGATGACTCAAAAGTTTCAACAGAAGCTCAGCTGAGCTTTCCATTTACTGAGATGGGAAAGACTATAAGTAAAAATGTTCCAGGTGATGTGATCAGAGGTTTAGTTACTGATTCTATAAGTCTGAAATGCCTTTTAGACATTTAACTGGATATTTGGTCAAGCCAGGCAGCTAGGATACAGGGGTCTAGAATTCAAGGGAGAGATTAAAAATATGGGTGTCATCACAATACTAGTAGTTATTGAAAGCAAATAATAAGTACAAGTATAGAAACTACTTCCAAGTTTGTTGCCATTTTAATTAACACGTGATTTGTGACCCATACAGTTTTCTTTATCTACCTTAAATTCTTTATATACATCAAACAGATTTGTACCAAAGGAAACAGAGCCTACAAAACAGGAGTAAAAACTAAAACAACAACAAAAACAAACTAGTGTCAGCTCCAAATATAGGTCTGGAGCTCCTCTGATACTATCTGATACATAACTCATGCAAAGACAAAATGTTATATCAGGGAAGCTAACAGGAAGGACTCAAGGGAATGCCAATTTTTGTGTGGGGGGGGGGGGTTTCCTGGGAATTGAACCTAGGGTGCTTTAGCACTGAGCTACATCCCCAGTCCTTTTTATTTTTATTTTGAGACAGGATCTTGCTAAACTGGTGAAGGTCTCAATAGATTGCTGAGCCTGGCCTCAAACTTAAGATCCTTCTGCCTCAGGATCCCAAATTGCTAGGATTACAACTGTGCAGCACTATACTTGGCACATGAATGCAAATCTTAAATTCCTTTTAGCCCTCTAATAAAGAGCAGAATATTCACTAAAGGTGTCCTCATATAAAGACCTTAACTAAAAAAAAAAAAAAATAGTTGTTACCTGGCAACAATAAAAATGAAACATTTTAAACTACAGAATAGTGTCCTTAACCTAAGATCAGTGGAAAATGATGGTTTCCAATAAGGAAAGTTTCTAGACAACTGAGCTTATATGCCAAATATCCTTCCATTTGAACCATTATTGAGTTTTCTATCTAACATCTTCTAGACTCACACTTATCCATATCATTACCAGAAGAGGCCATAATGATGTGATTACCTCAAGGCTATGTTATTGTGTCATTGTTCCTACACAAAATAATTCCAATCTGCTGTCAATGTCATCTTTCTCTTCTGTTACATTACCTCACAGGAAAGCATACCAACAGCATTTTATTCACCTCTACACACCCAGCAAGCTGGGGACTGAACCCATGCCTCCTACGTGGTAGGCAAATGCTTTACTAGCCCTTTCTTAAATTTTTATTTTGAGGTGGTCTCATTAAATTGCTGAGGCTTGCCTGGAACTTGCAATCCTCCTGACTCAGTCTCCAAAGTGGCTAGAATTATAGGCATATGCCACCATACCCTGCAGCATTTTACTTTCTTGTCCTTAGTTGTAGTTGCCAGAAATCTGGCCTTCACAAAGCACACATATGGTACTTAATAGTTACAAGGCCAATGAAAACTTGAATATTCTCACACTTCAAAAAATAGCATTGTTGGTAATGCAGGACAATGTCCTTGCTCTATGAAATTGCAAAGTGGCTAGACGTACAACTTACTTTCAAACTGTTGGGGGCAGTGGGGGAGAAAGAATATATATTAAAAGGGGAGATAAAGCTGGGGCTGGGACTCAGCAGTAGCGTGCACCTGCCTGGCATGTGTGAGGCACTGGGTTCGATTCTTGGCACTGCATATAAATAAATTAAATAAAGGTTTATCAACAATTACAAAAATATTTTTTAAAAAGCGGGGGGGGGAGGGGGAGGGGCGTGGTGGCACACGCCTGTAATCCCAGCACTTGGGAGGCTGAGGCAGGAGGATAGAGAGTTCAAAGCCAGCCTCAGCAATGGCAAGGCACTTAAC
Organism: Tamias sibiricus; assembly: GCA_025594165.1. Classification (NCBI taxonomy): domain Eukaryota; kingdom Metazoa; phylum Chordata; class Mammalia; order Rodentia; family Sciuridae; genus Tamias; species Tamias sibiricus. The sequence continues at coordinate 112,909,173 of CM046659.1, forward strand.
AATTCAGTGAGACCCTGTCTCTAATACAATACAAAAAAAAAAAAAAAAAAAAAAAAAAAAGCTGGAGATGTGGCCCAGTAGTTGAGTGCCCCTGAGTTCAATACCCGGTACCAAAAAAAAAAAAAAAAAAGGTGGAGGAGAGGGTGGGAGGGAGGGGGTAAAGAAAACATCGCAAATGGTAACCATTGATAAATGTAGGTAAAAGGCATACAAATGTTAATTGTACTATGGATAATTCAAACCTTCCAGAAAGTATAAAAATGTTCAAGATAAAGTTAGGAAAAACTAAAGTACATCAAGCAAATGCCTATTTGCAAAACTGGTAGAATAACTAGATTGGGAGGCTGGGGGTATAGCTCAGTGATATGGTGCTTGCCTGACCTTATGTGAGGCCCTGGGTCTAATCCCCAGTACCACATAGAAAAATAATAACAACAAATAACTATATTGGATCTGTGCAATGGAGAAAAACAGTCATTTTAATTTAAAAAACAAATGTTAAGCCTAGGGGACAACAGGCTTAAAAGTACTGTTTAGTAAACAATACTAAAAAACTGTACTCAGATAAAAGCAGGGAAAAAATGACCAGCAGGTTCTAAGCAGAAAAAAATCTAACTTAGACTCCTTGCCATCAGAGAGGTTAGAAGGGCCTGCCCTTTTCACAATTTAAGAACAATATTTTTATTTCCTACAATTTTTCTTTGTTGTTGTTGCTACTACAGACTGAACCCAGGAGCACTTAACCACCTAACTATATCCCCAGCCCTTAATTTTTATTTTTCTGAGACAGGGTCTTGCTAAATTGCTGAGGCTGTCTTCGAACTTGCGTTCCTCCTCAGCCTCTCAAGTTGCTGGGATTACAGGTGTGCACCACAGCACTCAGCCCTGCAAATTTTCTTGAAGTCACCAGGATACTAGAAGGTACTAAAGGTAATCTGCCTTTTAAAAAACTTTTTTTCCCTGATTACAAAAGTATATTGTGAAAACACATAACCTGTGTCTCACCACCCAAAGATTTTTGTATTCCTTCTTGACTTTTAAGGTTGGGGTTTAACATACATTAGGCCCTGGGTTCAATCCCCATCATCCCCCAAAAAAGAATACATATGTAAATTTATCTACAACAAAACTGAAATAGTATTGTGTATAATATTCTGCAAAGGAGAATCCCTTTAATTGTAAACATTTTCTCGGGTTTAAAAGAAACTGTAGGCCAGGCACAGTAGCACATGCCTGTAATCCCAGCAGCTCAGGAGGCTGAGGCATGAGGAGGCAAATTCAAAGTCAGCCTCAGCAACATAGCAAGGCCCTAAGAAACTTAGTAAGATCCTCCCTCAAAATAAAAAAGGGCTGGGGATGTGGCTCAGTGGCTAAGTACTACTGGGTTCAATCCATTGTACAAAAAGAAGAAGAGGGCTGGGATTGTGGCTCAGTGGTAGAGCGCTCGCCTAGCACGTGCGTGGCCCGGGTTCGATCCTCAGCACCACATACAAATAAACGCATTGTGTACAACTAAAGCAAATAAATAAATATTAAAAGAAGAAGAAGAAACTAGCCAGGCACAATGGCACACGCCTATAATCCCAGCACTTGGGAGGCTGAGGCAGGAGGATCACGAGTTCAAAGCCAGCCTCAGCAATGGCGAGGCACTTAGCAACTCAGTGAGACCCTGTCTCCAATAAAATACAAAAAAGGGCTGAGAATGTGGTCCAGTGGTCAAGTACCCCTGAGTTCAATTCCCAGTACCAAAAAAAAGAGACAGAAACTATAGCCAGGTGCAAGGGTGCATGCCTATAAGCCCAGTGATTCAGTAGGCTGAGGCAGAACAATTACAAGTTCAAAGCCAGCCTCAGTGATTTAGCAAGGCCCTAAGCAAATTAGTGAGACCCTGTCTTAATTTCAAAAGGACTGGGTATGTAGTTCAACGATAAAGTGATCCCTGGATTCAAGTCTCGGTATGAAAGAAAAAAGAAATTCACTAATGGGCTGGGATTGTAGCCCACGGGTAAAACATTTTCCTTGCAGGTACCAAACCATGGTTCAATTCTACAACACTGCAAAAAATTTAAATTTTTTTCATTGAAAAAAAAAAAAATATATATATATATGACTACAATCAGCACCTGATATAAGTACTCCATAAATGCTAACCTTTAAAATTATTTTCCATTATTTTATGGGAAGTAAAAGATTCCTTCCCATTCCCTTGATTCTAAAGCTTAAAATCTTCTATTTCAATCTAAATTAAATACAGGAAAAGGGCAAAAAGCAGAGTGAAAAATGTCATTAACATCAGGGGGAAAATACCAATCAGTTTACTGATGGTTGGTCAGTATCATCATCTATGTGTGGTATAGCAACATCACTTAACAAATAAACAGTTCTTTTCCTATCTATATCCAAAAAAAGTTGATTCTACAATCTTAAGAATGGGAGGAAAAAAATCTGCAAAACTGTGTTGGCATTACAAATCTTCTATTTACAAAAAAACTCAATTACAATAAATAAGAGGATGTGTAAGGAATAAGCTAAGGAGCTGGGTGCTATGTCACACACCTGCAATCCCAACAACTCAGGAGGCCAAGGCAGGAGGATTATAAATTCAAGGCTAGCCTGGGTAACTTAGCAAAACCCTGTCTCAAAATAAAATATTAAAAGAGCTGGTGAGGGGCTGGGGTTGTGGCTCAGCGGTAGAGTGCTCACCTAGCACATGTGCAGCCTGGGTTCGATCCTCAGCACCATGTACAAATAAACGCATTGTGTACAATTAAGCAAATAAATAAATATTTTTTTTAAAAAAAGAGCTGGTGATGTGACTCAATGGTAGCGCACCCCTGGGTTCAATCCCTGGAACCAAAAAAAAGAATAATCTAAGGCTTCAACATTGCTATATTTCTATTCCTCAAAAAAATTACATGTCGCCAGACTGGTGGCACATGCTCAGGAAGCTGAGACAGGAGGATCGAGTTCAAAGCCAGCCTCAGCAAGATGGAGGCACTAAGCAACTCAGTGAGATCCTGTCTCTAAATAAAATACAAAATAAGGCTGGGAATGTGGCTCAGTGGTCGAGTGCCCCTGAGTTCAATCCCTGGTAACCACCCCCCAAAACTGCTTGTCATCAAGTTGTTTCCAACAGACTTTTCATTTGTATAATTTTAAAATTAGGTACCAAGAATCTTTTTCCCAACATAAAACATAACAGACTCCTATTTGAGTCATCAACTGTATCAAGCATCATGTGTTAACCAATACTTCTTATATTTGACATATATTCACTCTGAACTCAAAGAAATAAATACCACTAAACTCTTCTCCTGTCTTACAAATGTACAGCAATATACTTAAGTGTCTTTAATGCACTCTTGGATAAGCTACTTCTACAGTGTGACTTCAAACTTAAGCCTATGTACATTTCATTAGAAACCAATCAAATCATCTTCTAGAAGCAAATATCTACACCAAACAGTTACAAGTGAAAGTTCAAGATAAGAGGGTGTGCCTACATTAAAAGCATATTTCAACACATCTAGTTTTTGAAATAAACCAGTCTATAAGAAATAATAAAGCTGACTGGCTCAGAAATGAAAGCAGCTCTTCTATAAATTACAAACTAAATCAATCATATAGGGACAAAACATGAATGATTAAAAATCTATTGAATGTGTTAAATTTCTACCACTCACTTATGAAATAAAATTTTAAAACCCAAAAATGGAACTGTGTCCATTAATTTAGATTTAAAACTTTTTCATATAATTTCAAATAAGTATAGGCATAAGAACAAATAATAATCCACATAAGTAAATATAACTTCAACCTACCAAATTACTCTACTCTAGAGCTTGCTCTATAACTAAAAAGAAGGGGGAGAGGGGGTCCCCTAGATTCTCACTATTTTTATGGGTAAAACTGAATTATGTGGGTTACCAAGAAAATTATTATTTTATAACATTTCAACCAAACTTAAATTCTTACTTCCTAACCAATTTATAAGCTCAAATGACAACTTAGCTCCAAAGGTGGCACCAAAACTCTCCTCTGCACTGCTGGATTAGAATACCTAACCCCTTATTATTACACACAGACCTCTGATAACATACTATAATAATGGGGGGAGTCACTTTTCAATTTACTACAAGAATATTCAGTTTTAACAAAAGTCATCATGACATTTTAGTTTCATATTATAAAGCTATCTCATAATATAGCTGATAACTAGTACTTTAAAGGTTGCTTCACTAGACAAACTCTACTGAATGAAAATGGCTATATAATATATAATTCAGAAGTCTAGCCAACTTCCCAAGCACAATTCTGTGGTTTTAATAAACTCTGGGCCTTGTGCATGCTAAGCAAGCACTCTCTCTATTAATGAGCTACATCCCCAAACCCTTTTTTGTATATTTTGAGACAAGGTCTCTCTAAATTATGGAGACTGGCCTCAATCTCTCAATCCTCCTTCCTCAGGAGGATTGCTTATAGCTGGGATTACAGACATGCACCACTGTGCCTGGCAATTAATGAGAACTCGGCCCTATGCTAGATTCTAAAACACACAAAGAGTAAAGTTACTTCCTTCATAAAACTTCCATTCTAGCAAAGATACAGATCAGATCATTATAAGTATTTTTCTGCTTTTACATGCACATTTTTAACTAACATTAATTTTTAAAGGAAACAAAACTATATAAACATTATGATATAAATCCATAATAGGCATTTTAAAAGACTGAATGATATAAATTGGGCAGGAGGAAGAATTACAAATTTTCTTAAATTTTACTTTCTAATGTTTAGTAATAATGTTATAATATTTCAACTATTAAAAATGGAGCCGGGGGCTGGGGTTGTGGCTCAGCGGCAGAGCGCTCGCCTCCCACGTGTGGGGCCCGGGTTCGATCCTCAGCACCACGTAAACATAAATGCATTGCATTGTGTACAACTAAAGTAAATAAATAAACATCTAAAAAAAAAAATGGAGCCGGGCGCGGTGGCACACGCCTGTAATCCCAGCACTTTGGGAGGCTGAGGCAGGAGGATCGAGAGTTCAAAGCCAGCCTCAGCAATGGCAAGGCACTTAGCAACTCAGTGAGACCCTGTCTCTAAATAAAATACAAAAAAAAGGGGCTGGGGATGCTGAGTTCAATCCCCGGTACCATCAAAAAAAAAAAAAAAAAAAGTATTCTATTTGTATTTGTTTAAAAGTTAAATCCAAAGTTCAAATGTTTGTGTGTATCTTTTGTCATCAACAATGCAAAGATAAATAGAAAATTTTGTTTTACAAGTTGTATATGCCCATTTATAAATGCAACGATTATTCTTTTCCCTGATTTTTATTTAAAACAGGAAGTTCAAGACTCACACAGAATCAAGAGTACCAAACATTCTTGAACTGAAGAGTCTAATTCTAACTTTAAAAAAATCTTCAAACCCTATTTCTCCCTTCCACTCCAAATTCACTGAACTTCTAAAACCCACTATCTAGAGCAGTGCTTCTCAAACAACTAGCCACAGATAACTGAAGTTCTGTGCAAAGTTTTAACCAGACCCCAATTATGAGCATGCAAATAGAATAAAAACCCAGGCTTTGATACCCATCCCAACAAATAACCTTCTATCTAAACTCAAAATCCTAGACATATTCTTTCCAATGTAAAAGCCCCTAAGATTCAAACTCAACACAGAATGAGCCCTCAATAAATTTTGTTAGTAGCACATTAAACATGTGCCAGGTTTTACCAGATTTTCTTCCATGTCATTTCTTTTTATATCTATATTTCTACAATAACTACTCTAAACCAAGCCTCAATCACCTAGGTGATCAAGCACCTAATTTACTCCTTATTGTATCATATCCTAACTCTTCAACATAGGCACCAATGAACATTCCACACAATATTCTACCACATAGTTATCATGGCCTAAATCATGAATAATGAGACTCCTGGTTATCATGGCCCTACTAGCATTTTTCCTATCCATGCCAAGGAATTGAACTTACTAGCATCTTACTAGACTATGTGCCACTCTTTTTTACTTCTAAAACCTTCCCCAATTGGTTGATGTCTCTTCAGATTAACAAATTTTACCTGCATCTACAATACATAATTGGAACTATATATTTTTATATTTTGGCATTGCATCTGCTCTAACAAACTGTTTTTTTACTTTTCTTCTCACTCAACACTGTGGTTTCATGAGTCCTACCAGTCACAGACACAACAGAAGAAACCCCAGTGTCTTAACAACTGTGTATCTCTCAGACTTTTGGGTTGGAACTGTAACTTCAGAACAAATTCACCCAGTAGCAAAGGGAGACTATATTCCCTCAAGACCCGCTCTGAGTATTGAACCATTAAATAAATTTAAAAAAAAAAAAAAAAAAGAACCCTGGGCTGAGGTTGTGGCTCAGCGGTAGAGTGCTCGCCTAGCGTGTGCACGGCCCGGGTTCAACCCTCAGCACCACGTACAAATAAACGCATCGGGTACAACTAAAGCAAATAAATAAATATTAAAAAAAAAAAAAAAAAAAACAAGCTAATCACACAGAATTGTCAATCCGAAAAGTGGACCAAATTCAAAGTTGCTAATCAATTCTACAATTTGGAGTATATGCCCCTGTGATTTTTGAGCTTGCAGGCTCAGATTTGAAAACAAGATGTTCCTCTGTCCACAGCTTTCCTATTTAGATTTATCTCCCCAATTAATGGTCACATATATCTCTCACAGAAACTTCCGTCAGCAGCAACAGCCAATGCCTGCTATGCGTATTTACAAAGCACATTGTTGGTACTCCATATAGACTATATTTTAAGCTAGTCCATTCCAAATATATATCCCCGTGCAATGGTGAACACATGTACTCCCAGCTACTTGGGAGGCTGGGGCAAGAGGATCATTCCAGCCCGTAAGTTCAAGAATAGCCTGGGCATGGGGCTGGGGTTGTAGCTCAGTGGTAGAGCACTTGCCTAGCACGTGTGAGGCAGTAGGTTCAATGCTCAGCACCACATAAAAATACAGAAGTTTTCTCAACCTGACCCTTCTGAATCTGAACCTGTCCTCTCCCCAACAATGTTAAAAAAATGTGGCTAATTATTGAATTTATTGTTCTATTTTATTTCCTTAATTTCAAGAGTTGACACTTGTATCCAAAATAGAAAAGACTAAGTTGGTTTTTATTTACATGACCCTCAACTAATTTTTTCAGTGGTTCTCATCGCAGTAGAAAAAAAAAAAAGGCTTATTTTTCTTTAAGATAAAGAGGTATGGCAGGCTGGGGTTATGGCTCAGTGGCGGAGTGCTTGCCTAGCATGTGTGAGGCACTGGGTTCGATTCTTAGCACCACATAAAAATAAGCAAATAAAGGCATTCTGTCCATCTACAACTACAAAAGAAATTTAAAAAAAAATAGATATAGAGATATGATGTGACTATAACCATCATTTTTGGGTTTTCTTAAAGAATTTCAAATTGTTACTACATGTTGAGTATCCCTTATCTGATCCCAGGAACCAGAAGTGGTTCACATTTTGCCCAGGGCAATGGTGCTCACCTGTAATCCCAGCAACTCGGGAGGCTGAGGCAGGAGTATCACAAGTTTGAGGCCTGCTTCTGCAACTTATTGAGAACCTTCTCAAAAAATATAAAATGACTAGGGATGTAGCTCAGTGGTAAAGCACCCCTGGGTTCAATTCCCAGTATCAAAAAAGAAAAAAGAAAAAGAAAAAAAGAAAGGGCAGGAGTAGAGGATTTTGATTTTTTAATATTTGCATAGATTTTGCCAGCTGACCTTCTTTTACCCAAAAATCCAAAATCCAAAATGCTTCAATTATAAGATTAGGGAAGTTCAACCTATAGTATGGAAAGAAGTAGTTTAAAAATATCTAAATAGAAGCCGGGCATGGTGGCGCACGCCTGTAATCCCAGCACTTGGGAGGCTGAGGCAGGAGGATCACGATTTCAAAGCCAACCTCAGCAATGGCAAGGCACTTAGCAACTCAGTGAGACCCTGTCTCTAATAAAATACAAAAAAGGGCTGGGGATGGGGCCCAGTGGTCGAGTGCCCCTGAGTTCAAGTCCCCGGTACCAAAAAAAAAAAAAAAAAAGTGTATACTGGAATATAGCTCAGTGGCAGACTTCACAAGGCCCTGGGTTCAATCTCCAACACTGCCCAAAAAAAAAAAAAACAGAAAAACTAAATGCCTAGTGCTGGATAAAAAGTACTATGAGACTACAGAAAAATGAAGAATTACAAAAAGTATTAAAAGTTGGATAACAAGTCACATTCAAAAAGGACATTTTTTAAAAGTTAGTGCCATCTATGCAAGGTGAAGCTGAAACAGATATAAACATGCCCACAGGACCCAGGCAAGTAACAAAAATGAATAAAGCAGGCCAGGTATATTGTAAGCAGCAATGATGGGAAATAAGATTTCCATGATCAGTACACATATGCCCAGTCCAAAGAGGTAGTAGGCTCCAGCCCTACTACTTAGCCCCAGACAATAGAAATATAGTTTAGTAGTGTCTGGATTTCCAAATCTTCTCCAAAAAATCCACAAACCCACAAATTTCACTGAGAAACTTTCTGATTTTTTCAATGCTGATCACTAGCTGAAACTTAAAGACACTGCAAAAAAAAAAAAAAAAAAAAAAAAAAAAAAAAAAACACATCTCTAAGGCCATTTAGTCCAGAGATCACCTTTGAGCTAGTTAGTATGAAACTACTCTCAAAAAGGGATGAGGAAAAAAATAAGATAACATAAAAAACCAATCAAATACAAATTAATAGATGACTAAAGGAAGTCTAGTAGAGAAAGAATAGGAGAGGGGAGTAAGCAGGGAAGAAAAATGGGAGAGGGGATGGGGGAGGAAAATAGGGGGGAAGGAGGATCATGAACTGAAGTAAGATTTCCATACAGGTATGAGTTTGTTGGGATGAACCCAACTGCTATGTATAACTACAAAGTTCTAATAATAAAAAATAAATAAATAAATTTTTTTTTTTTAAAAAAAGGATGAGGGAGCCGGGCGCGGTGGCGCACGCCTGTAATCCCAGCACTTTGGGAGGCTGAGGCAGGAGGATTCCGAGTTCAAAGCCAGCCTCAGCAATGGTGAGGCACTTAGTAACTCAGTGAGACCCTGTCTCTAAATAAAATACAAAAAAGGGCTGAGGATGTGACCCAGTGGTCGAGTGCCCCTGAGTTCAATCCCTGGTACCACAAAAAAAAAAAAAAGGATGAGGGTCCAGGCATGGTGGTGCACACCTAAAATCCCAGCAGCTAAAGAGGCCGAGGCAGGAGGATCAAGAGTTCAAAGCCAGCCTCAGCAATGGCGAGGTGTTAAGCAACTCAGTGAGACCCTATCCCTAAATAAAATACAAAATAGGGCTGGGGATGGGGATGTGGCTCAGTGGTCAAGCGTCCCTGAATTCAATCCCCAGTACCAAAAAAAAAAAAAAAAAAAAAAGCATGAGGGAGCAATAGATAAAAAAATAAACTAATAAATAAATAAATAAATAAAGGCTAGGCTTTAGCTGGGTGTGTGATATGCACATGTAATTTCAACTACTCAGCAGGCTGAGGCAGGAGGACCTGGAGTTTGAGGCCAGCCTGAGCAACTAAACTGTGATATAGAGCTGGGGCTGTTGCTCAGTGGCAGAGTGGTTGCCTAGCACATGTGAGGCACTGTGTTCAATCCCCAGTACCACAAAAACAAATATATAAATAAGCAAGCTTAGGCTTTGAGGTCCCACTGGCTTGAGTATGAATGTCTTATTTCACCACTTAGAGGCAGACGATGCTACATGAACAACCTCTTCAAGCCTGTTTCTTCTATTGTAAAATATCACCCCCCAGGGGCTGGGGTTATGGCTCAGCTGCAGAGCGCTGGGTTCGATCCTCAGCACCACGTAAACATAAATGCATTGCATTGTGTACAACTAAAGTAAATAAATATTTTTAAAATATATATATATATCACCCCCAACTATTGAAAAATGAAAATACTAACATATCAGGCACATAATACACAACAGACATCATAGAAATGTCCCTTATGCCCTCTGCCCAACCCTCTTTAGGAAAATTTTAAAGAGATCATATAATACACACCTTGAATGGCTTAAACAAGTTATTGAAAGTACATCAGAAAACAGAAGTGAGCAGGGCGTGGTGGCGCACGCCTATGATCCCAGCACTAGGGAGGCTGAGGCAGGAGGATCGCAAGTTCAAAGCCAGCCTCAGCAATGGCGAGGCACTTAGCAACTCAGTAAGACCCTGTCTCTAATAAAATACAAAAAAGGGCTGGGGATATGGCTCAGTGGTCGAGTGCCCCTGAGTTCAATGCCCAGTACCGAAAAAAGAAAACAGAAGTGTCTGCCATGCCTATTTCCACTCAACCCCTAACAGAGGTCCTATACTTACAGAACATACAGTTAATGTAGGACACATTGAAATGGGTTTTGTTAAGATGACAGAGCTAACTCGACTCTCAAACTCTAGTTTAAAATATAGAGTCAGAGTGCCTTAAAGACAAAACACCTGTCTCTTTCATTAATTCCACAGACTCATTTGCTGGCAGAAGTCAGAAAACTAGCTTAAGCTTAAACTTTAATGCTTTTAATTCTTTTGCCCAAATTTCCAGAAAGCTTATTTTTATAAAGTATATAGTATGGAGCAAAGCACTTACACCATATTTTTTAATATAAAAACATGTCACACTCCAAAATTCATTTCATGGATGACTTAATCAAGCCAAAACATTATGGAATTAATTTACTGCAAAAAACCTTACACACACCAAAAATCAATTCATGGAAACTAAAACACGCCAAAACAAAATGGCCTTAAATTAACAGCAACAACTAAAATACTTTTTGACTTCTCAAACATACCATGAAATTTTTAAAGAAAGAAAGATGTTAACTCCCTATATATCTGTGTTAAAAAGTAACAGTCAGCTGGATACAGGAGCACACACCTTTAACCCCAGCTACTCCAGAGACTGAGACAGGATTGCAAATTTGAAACCAGCCTAAGTAATTTAGCAAGACCCTGTCTCAAAATAAAAATGGCTGGGAATGTAACTCAATGGTAGAGCATGTGTAAGACCTGGGGTTTGATCCCCAGCAGAGGGTTGTGGGGGCAGGTAAAAGGTTCCAACCTGCATTCCATGCTACTGGGAAGGCTGAAGTAGGAGGACCACAAGTCTAGAAATTCAAAGCTAATCTGGCAAACACAGCTCAAAAAAAAGTAATATTCACACATACATAAAAATTATTTGAGCTATATCTAAACAGTTCCAATGAATTACTAATTCAGTTACAAATAATTTTAAAAGGCATTTTTATGTATATATTTGAGTGCATGTCTACATGTTTTGTGAACTCTAGAAATGTTACTGTATGGTCCTACAAATACAACACAGGATGAGATATGCAAGAATGGACAACATCAGGAAAGTTTATGATTCTAAACATTTTAATTCTCACTTTCAGCTTCCCATCCCAGTCACATGTAGAAGAAAAAAATTCACACACAACAGAGATTGACAAACTGCAAAAGGGAAAGCAACTAACAGAGTTTATTAAGTACCTGAAAATGATTTATACTTTAAAGTTAAATCTGTATTTCCACTAAAACCTCTCCTAATTTTATACAAACTTATTTATCTCCTATACTAAATCAAATATATATCCAATTTAAATGTAGTCTACTCTACAAAGCATATAAACATTTAACAAGCTTGACCATATATAGCTCAGATCAATAGAAAAAATTAAGTATAGTACAATAAAATCACAAATATATCCATGTACTCAAAAGTTACAATCCTGATAATAATTTCAAGATGAAAATTTTCTCTTAGTTTTTTGAAAAAATTCTTAACAAAATCAAAAATTAACCTTTTATCTGGGCACAGTGGTACATGCCTGTAATTCCAGCTACTCTGGAGGCTGAGGCAGGAGGATTACAAATTCAAAAGTTTAGCCTGGACAATTTAGTGGAACCCTGACTCAAATTTAAAAAAAAAAAAAAAAAAAAAAAAACATACTGGAGATACAGCTCAGTGGCAGAGCACTTGCAAAGCAAGGCCCTGAGCTTGGCGTGGTGACCGGCCTGTAATCCCAGCAACTTGGGAGGTTGAGGCAGAATTCAAATTTACAGGCCAACCTTGGCAACTTAGCAAGACCCAGTCTCAAAAAATAAAATAAAAAAGGCTGGGCATGTAGTGCAGTGGTAAAGCACCCCAGGTTCAATCCGTAGTACCAAAAAATAAGATAAAGTGTCTCCTTTTTATGTTTATTAGCTTATGGGGAAGTGTCTTAACTCCTGACTACAATCACAAAAAGCGAGAACAGCCAGACAAGTGATTTTTGTCGGAAGTCACATTTAGAACAAAAATACAAATGTTAAATGAAAAGGCCCTTACAGAGGGTTTCCTTCCAGCTTTGACCCTTTTTAAAAGTACACGTCTATTAGCAACTTTTAACCTAAAACGTACACCTTACAAACTACACAGCTGCCTACACAGCACCACTCTCAGACTAAGTAGAATGTATGACAAACAAACTTAGCCCTGCAGTCATTAGTCAAAGGAACAAGAAAAGAAACAATTCGCTACAACAAATATTAAGCTACAGATAGACACTCATCCAAAGCACTCATGAAAAAGTTTTCATGATTTTAAACATACTTTAAGGCTTTTACGTATACTTTGGGACAAGTCAAAAAGCGTACTAAAGTAAAGCGTTTTAAAACCGAATAATGCAACTGGTCCTAGGATATACTGGAAATAAAAAATCATTGTCTTCAAAACTCGGTCATCAAGAAAGAGTAGACTTTCAGCAAAATCTAACTCCAATTTGTAGGGGGAAGGGGACATTGTTTTGACAATACACAGACTAAACAGTACGTCTACTCCACCTGAGAGTTGAAGAAAACTCTTGGAGTTAGGTCACCCAGGAATCTTTCATGTACTCTAGGACACCCAATCCAGCCCACAGATCAAAGAACATCCCCAAACACATTACCCCAACCAAACCCTTTCCCTTGGGCGACAGAATGTTTTCACTGAACACAAACACACCCTCCTGCGCTCTCTCCAAACACTAGGGCACTCAATGCAGGGCAGTACGAACAGCCCAAATCACTCCTGCCGGACAAGCGGAAGATGACTGCTACACTCCACGGGCGGCCCCACTGCAGAACGGGGTCGGTCTGGATCGCCGAGCTGGGTTAAGAATAATACACGAGCCCGACCGCAAACATCGCCAACTTCCCCGAGTCTGCGCGGCGGTGCTCCTCCACGGAGCGGACTTCGGAATCGGCCACCCGGCCGGGGCTGGGGGCTGGGGAGGAAGGTGAGGAGGGTGAGCGTTGAACGAGGGCGGCGAGGACCGCCAGCCCACGGCAGCTGCCTGCGCCGGCGCCCGCCCGCGAGCAGGCTAGAAGGATGCAGCGCCGGCCTGGGCTCCGCAGCTCTCGCCTGGCGACCCGAATCTCCCGACTTCGCTTCTCTGGGAGGAGGCGACTGCCGCCTCCCGCAACGCCGGGGCGGTGGGGGCGGGGAAGGCCTCGCCGGAGGCACCGAACCTCCTCGGCCCGCCACTGAGGGGAACGCGGTCGGGGCGCGGGGGACAATAGGGAGCTGGGAGAGCGGCGCGCCCGAGTGGCGCCGCCGGCCGGCCGGGCTGACTGACGCGCCCGCCGCACGGCGCGACTGGGCTCCGCTCAACCTGGCCGCCGCTCCGCCTCGCGGTCCGCTGTGGTCGCGGCGCCCCCGGCGCTCAGGGTCGTGCCTCACCTCCCAGCCCCGCCGCCCAAGAGAGGAGCAGAATTGACACTCTCAGCAACACCATCTTCCGCTGCCGCCGCCTCCTCACGGGTTAACAGCAGCACATCGATCCGGAGGGAGAAGCTGAAGGGGCTTGGTCCGGAGCCTCCACGGGAAGCGGGGACCTCCCCCGGCAGGAGAAACGGCGAAGCACCTCCCTCTCGCTCCACTTCAGGGGCCGGCAACGCTCCCAGCTCCACCAAAACAGGGACCTCCCTCCCCTCGCTAGCTTCCTTCCTCCCTTCCCCGCTTTCCTTCCCTCGCTCCTTCCCTCTTCTCTACCCCCTCCCCCGAGTCCCGGATCTCCGCCTCCTTCCTCACCATGTGACGCGCGGGCGCCCAACAGGCTCGCGGGGCCGCGCCCCTACCTCTCGCCCCTCCCCCTCCCCCAGGCACCCCAGGGACGCGCGCATGCGCGTGCTGCCGGTTCCCGGGCAGCTGGGCCCGCCGCCGCTTCCTGTCCGCCGGCGGACAGCTGGGATTGGTCTTGAAAGGCGGGGCTTCCTCTGGTACCGCCCCAAGACCGGAGCGCTCTCACCCGACTGTGCACTTCTCTTACAGCTTCTGGGAAATGTTCCTAGGACTAGAACCAGAGAGTGAAAGAAGTAAAAGCGACAACTTTGCCCTTAAATTCGCGAGTGACGGAGGTTTTGTTTCTTCTTTTTCTGTCTCTCGTGATGCATCAACAACTACCAAATAAATAAGAGTAGTCCTAATAAGCAGTAATTACAGGTGCGACAGCCACCAGTGATGAGAACTTAAATGTAAAGACACTTCAAACAGCAAGAAGACACCGTACTAAATATCCAGCCCCTTTGCCACTCTGTCCCATCTCTGAAATGAACCGTCCTCATATATCGTCACTCCGAATTCGATGAAGCTCGTATTTGGTTTCTCTCAGTAACTCACTCTGATTCTTTACACTCGTATTTCATGAAATAGAATTTCTCAGTGTGTTTTAGTTAGAGTTTCATGTATTTGGCATCCTGTTTGAGTTGAATTAGAGAGTATAATACTAAAAATAAATTGAAATTCCTATAGTAAGCTCAAAAATACAGAAATTCCAAAACTAGCATTAGAAATTATAGTGTTCACTAATTTCTAATGAGATGCATGAAATCAACAGAACATGTTAGAATATCGTGAATATTTTTCTTTCCTAAGAGATCCAATCTTTAGGAAACAAGTTACCTGCAGACGTCACATTACAACTCACACGTTTTCTTGAGGAGGTGCTGTCACAGATGAGGTTGGGGGGTGTTGTTTTTTTAATGAATGAGTGATTCCTAATATACATCTCAGTTTCAAATTCTTTTATATTTTTTTTTAGTTGAAGTTGGACACAATACCTTTATTTTATCTATTTTTATGTGGTGCTGAGGATCAAACCCAGTGCCTCGCGCATGGTAGGTGAGCACTCTACCGCTGAGCTACAACCTGATAGATATGTTACCCTCCCCCGCCCTCAGAGTTTTCCACACCCTAAGAGAAGCAACCTTGTTTCAAGATGTTCCAGACAGGATGTTCCTTCCCCAGGCAGAATGCTTCTTTTCCCCAGGCAAGAGCCAATAGGCTTAAAGGGCATCCTGTTCTAGCCAATGGTGTTGGGGTTGCTCTAGTGCACCCCCCACCAGAAATCCCTATATAAGGCCCTGTTTGAGAGACTCAGACAGCCAGACAGCCAGAGAGAGAGACACATGGACACAACATCGGATCGTCGCTGCTGAGAGGAGGAAGACAGATACATCGGCTCGTCGCTGCAGAGAGGAGGAAGCCACTGCAACAGCTCCAGACCCATCACCTCCAGCCCGATGGCAGCTGCCCCAGCCAGCAGCTCCAGACCCATCGCCTCCAGCCGATGGCAGCTGCCCCAGCCAACAGCTCCAGACCCATCGCCTCCAGCCGACGGCAGCTGCTCCAGCTGACAGCTCCAGACCGACCACCTTCAGCCCGACGGCCGCTCCCAGCTGACAGCTCCAGCCTCCAGCCAGACAGCAGCTGCTTTAGCCGACAGCTCCAGAGATCCCAGCCGGTGCAACCAAGCACCCACCTTCTGTCCAGAGCTTGCACACTCCCCTCTCCCTGACTCCCTTCTCCCACCAGAGCTAGCACACTCCCTTCTCCCTGACTCCCCTCTCCCACCTCTTCGACCTTCGACCAGAGCACCTCTTCTCCGGTTTTCGCTACCGGCTACGAAGGCTGTTAAATAAATCTTTTGGCTGCACGGCTGTCCCCGGTGTGATGCTTTGCCCTTCACAACCCTAGCCCCCACAGATGAAGTTTTTATTTCCTAGTTATTAGGCTATATTGTGGCATATTTAGTGTTGTACAGTATTTTTTATAATTAATTCTAGATATTAGAGGCAAATGGGACTTTCTCTTTAAATTCAACTGGAGCCTGAGGTGGTGGCTCTCCCTTGTAAATACAGCAACTCAGAAGGCTGAGGCAGGAGAATCCCAAGTTTGTGGTCAGCCTCAGCAACATAGCGAGGCCCTAAGCAACTTAGTGAGAACCTATCTCAAAATAAAAAATAAAAAAGGCAAGGGCTGGGGTTGTGGCTCAGCGGTTCAGCGCTCGCCTAGCACGTGCATGGCCCGGGTTCGATCCTCAGCACCACGTAAACATAAGTGCATTGCATTGTGTACAACTAAAGCAAATAAATAAATATTAAAAAAAAAAAAAAGGCTAGGAATGTGGCTCAGTGGTTAAACACCCCTGGGTTCAATCCCCAGTACCAAAAATAAATAAATAAATTCAACTGGAAAATTTCAAAACCATATTTTATGTTAACAAAGTGGTCACCACAAATTTGCTTCCCTTGCATACACAAGGCCCTGGGTTCAAGCCCCAGCACACACACACACACACACACACACAGAGTATGTCTTTTATTTGTAAAACATGAATAACATTACATACCAGCTCATAATGAATGGCTTTCCAATATTACAAGTTTGAACCACTACTTTGTTATAAGTCATGGATAGTGGGCTGGGCTTGTGGCTCAGTGGTAGAGCACTTGCCTAGCATGTGTGAGGCACTGGGTTCAATTCTCAGCACTGCATATAAATAAATGAATAAAATAAAGGTCCATCAACATCTAAAAAAATATTGAAAAAGAAAAGAAGTCATGGATAGTTTGCAAATGTATGAAAAACTGCTGAGATGTGAAAATACAAAGTCCGCATCTACACTAGCACAAACTGCTTGGGTTTGATTCCCAGTTGTATTTTTTTATAAGCTATGACTACAGCCAAGATATTTTGACATTCTAACTTCAACATTCTTTTGTAAAAATAAGAATATTTGTTTCCTGGTATTGTTTTTATGTTTTGTTTTGTTTTTGTTTTTGTTTTGTTTTGTTTTGTTTTGTTTGAACCCAGAGGCACTTAACCACTGAGCCACATCCCCAGCCCTTTTTGAGACAGGGTCTCACTATGTTGCTTAGGGCTTTGCTAAATTGCTGAGACTGGCTTTGAACTTGTGATCCTCCTGCCTCAGCCTCCAGAGTCACTGGGATTATACAGGCATGTGCCACCATGCCTGGCTCCTGGACTTATTTGATAATTAAATTCAAATTACTTAACATATGTAAAGTAATTGTAAAAGTAACTGGCAGATAATAATTACTATCCAAGTATTTGTTAAGTAAAAATTTTAAAAAATACTATAGTCCTTCCACCATGAACATACAGACATCCATTCAAAAGCAGTATTTATTTTAAAAGCATTATTTTCTCAGCAATAATACACAGTTTTGGGGAAAAAGGAATTATTTTCAGTGCTGGGAATTGAACCAAGGACCATATACATGGCTAGGAAGATTGCAAAGTTCAAGTCCAGCCTCAACAATTCAGTGAGGCCCTAAGGAACTTACTGGACTTCTCAGACAGCTAATATTCTCCTTTAATTTTTCTTCCCCTGCTGGGAATGTAACTCAGTGTTAGAGCACTTGCCTAACATGTACAATCAACAGTAACACACACACACACACACACACACACACACACACACACACACAAAACCCAGTAACAGCCAGATAGTGGCACATTCCTATAATCCCATTGATTTGGGAGGCTGAGGCAAAAGGATTGCAAATTCAAAGCCATCTTCAGCAACTTAGTGAGGACCTAACCAACTTAGTGAGGCCCTGTCCCAAAATAAAAAAATAAAAAGGACAGGGAATATAAAGTGGTAAAGTGTCCCTGGGTTCAAATAATAATAATAATAATAATAATAATAATAATAATAATAAAACTCTCTCCTCCATTGCTTTCCAAGACTTTGACAGTTCCAGATTTTCCTCTTACTTTAACGGTGCCTTCATCTATATTTCTTCCCTGGGACTTTTCTTCTTTACCGCTTAAATGTTATTGCTCCTCAGGATTTTATCTTTGGCTTTTTATCTTCTCTTTCTTCACCTACATGATTATTTCTTACTACTCTCAGATGTTTATGACTTACTAAGCTATAAATTCCATGAAAACAAAGACTGGGTATGTCTTGTTTTTAATTCTACACCAAGCACTAACACTACTACAGAGTTAGTGCTTTTCCTGGATCCAAGCCCTGGACCTACCTATATCCTCATTGACCCACTTCCTAACTGTATGACATTGGGTAAAGTAAGGCATCTTAGTGTTAGTTTCCAAATCTTTGCAATGTGGTACCTACATTGCTGTGAGAGTTAAATAAGTTAACAGATATAAAGCACTGAAACAAATGCATAGCACATAGTAAGCATTATAAAATTTTAGATGCTGCTCTTATTATATATCTAACACTTACCAGCCATATTGTCCCTGATGTTACATGCCCATATCAAATTTAACAAGCCCTGCTGTATGCAGTGTTACACACCTGTAATCCCATCTACTGTGGAATCTCAGAGAGGAAGATGGCAAATTCTAGTTCAGCCTGAGCAATTTAGCAAGACCCTGTCATAAAGTAAAAAATTTAAAAAGCTGGGGATATGGCTTAGTGGTAGAGTGTTCCTGGGTTCAATCTCTAATACTGGAAAAAATAATAATAATACATCCTTGGGGCTGGGGTTGTGGCTCAGCAGTAGAGCGCTCGCCTAGCATGCGCGCAGCCCGGGTTCGATCCTCAGCACCACGTAAAAATAAACGCACTGTGTACAATTAAAGCAAATAAATGAATATTTTTTTTAAAAATAATAAATAAAAATAAAGGCATTGTGTACAACTAAAACAAATAAATAAATATTAAAAATAATAGTAATAATAATAATAAAAATACATCCCCAACTGAACAAACCCCTACATCAACCTACTCAAAACTTCTTTTTCTCTTAAATTGTCTTTTTTGGGTTAATGTTACAGCACAAAGGCTTGGTCTGCCCACCACAAGACAGAAGACAATTTGTGAATAGGCAAAGCAGTGGAAAAGAGCTTTATGATGATGAGCTGCCTGATTGAACATAGCTGAACTAGTGTCCTAAGGACTGTTAGCGGAATTTGCAGGTAGGGACCGAGGCTCGAACTGTCGTATAGGAAAAGGAAAGGGGTTTATTGAATTACCAAAGAAACACGCGGAGGGGATGAGGACAAACCGCGGGGAACGGAGGGGAGCTGGAGCACGCGGGAACGGGAGTGGAGAGCAGGAGCAGGGAGCCGCAGGAACCAGGTGAGAGCAGGAACAAAAGGGACGATTTCAGTCCGGGGCTGGCTTAAATAGAGTAGGGGTCATAAAACCCCCTTGGAGTGAGTCCTTGTCCTATAGGCCAGCAGAGGTCATGGGGGGAGGTAGTGGTAGTGGACAAGGGTCTTGCTGGTCAGGTTTTGGTCACACTGAGGATCTTGGGAGCCGTAGTTTTCACAAGGCACCTGGAAAGGTGTGGCCTTCTGCCTGGGAGGTGTGGCCTTCTGCCTAGAACCAACAAGGACCATCTTAGCTGGGTATAATGGTGCATACCTATAATCCCAGTGACTCAGGAGGCTGAGGCAAAAGTATTGCAGGTTTGAGGCCATTTTGGGCCACTTGGCAAGACCCTGTCTCAAAGTTTTAAAAAAATTTAAAAAGGGCTGGGGATGTATCTCAGTGGTAGATGCCCCTGGGTTCAATTCTAGTACTGAAACAAACAACCAAACACAAAAACAAAAACAAGGCTTTGGTGATCTGGTCATTGCCCTCCTTCACAACTTCATTTTCACTACTTTCTTGTTTGGTTGGTTTTAGTTTTGCTTACTGTCTAGATTTGGTGTTAGGGATTGAACCCAGGGCCTCACCCATAATAAACAAGCAGCTCTACCACTGATCTACACTCCCAACCCACCACTTCCTTTTCTTGATCTTCTAAAAGTAGCAAAGACAAAAATTAGAGTAACAAGACTCAGGGAGATAGGGCAGGGGAGATGACTTGCTTGGTGTCCATAAGGTCCTGGTTCAGACCCAGCATCTAAAAAAAAAAAAAAGAAAAGAAAAGAGAAAGAAAAATAGCAATAGTAGCAGACAGTAAGGAAATAGGAGTTTAAAGAATTTAAATAATTTGCCCAAAGTCAGAAAGCTCAAGAGCCACATATTCCACAACCAAAGTTATATCTGTCCCCAGAGCATGTTGGCTTTAATCACTGCCATGTGTTGCTTGCTATTCAAATGTAGTAGGGTTTTTGTTTGCTTGTTTGTTTTGTTTTCTTTGGGGTCTTTCTGTTACTGGGAATTGAACCCAGGGGCACTTAACCACTGAGCCACATCCCCAGCTGTTTTTATTTATATCTCTTTTTTTACTTTATTTTGTTTTTTATGTGGTGCTGAGTTCTCACATATGCTCTACCCACTGAGACACAAACCCAGACCCTTATTTTTTATTTTGACACAGGGTCTCACTGAGTTGCTTAGAGTCTTCCTAAATTCCTGAGGCTGGCTTTGAACTTGCAATCCTCCTGC
The DNA here is from genome assembly GCA_025594165.1 of Tamias sibiricus. Taxonomy (NCBI): domain Eukaryota; kingdom Metazoa; phylum Chordata; class Mammalia; order Rodentia; family Sciuridae; genus Tamias; species Tamias sibiricus. The sequence goes on from CM046659.1 coordinate 112,929,916, forward strand.
CTCAGCTTCCCCATACACTCAGCTTTTATTTTTTTTAATTTTTTTTTTTTAACCACTAAAGCAAATCCCCAGGCTGTTTCATTTTTTATTTCAAGTAGCTGGGATTATAGGCATGCACCACCACACCTTGCTCAACGGAAGTTAGTTTCCCAAACATGTATTACTTCCTATTTCAATACCTTTGCCCATCTTATTCTTCTGAAGGGAATGTCTCTCCCATATATCCTACATATGTATCCTACAAAATTGGGCTCAGAGGGTTGCTTCCATAATTAATTTTAATGAAATTTTGGTTAGGATTTTGCTTTTTGTTTAAAAAGGGATCAGAGAAGAAACGCATTTAAAAATCCATTTCAAGGGAAAAGAGAATAAGGATATATGATGTATATAACTTAAAGCATTTAAAAGGCATGTAAAGAGTGTTAATTTTCTTTAAAAAGAAAAAAATAAAAAAAGATTTGTTTCAAAGATGGCTAAGGCTTCTTCCTTCCATAAAATCTTTACTAGGGCTGGAGTTGTGGCTCAGCAGTAGAGTGCTCGCCTAGCACGTGCGCAGCCAGGGTTCGATCCTCAGCACTACGTAAAAATAAAAGGCATTGTGGGGCTGGGGCTGGGGCTCAGCGGCAGAGCACTCGCCTCGCACGTGTGCGCGGCCTGGGTTCGATCCTCACCAATGCATTGCACTGTGTACAACTAAAGTAATAAATAAAAATATTTTGGAAAAAAAAAGGCATTGTGTACAACTAAAGCAAATAAATAAATATTTTTTAAAAAAATCTTTACTAACTTATCCACCAGACAAAATTTAATTATCTACCATTTATATGCTTCTAATATAGCTACATCAAATTGTATATTTGTTTATTTAAAATATATATTTTTAAAATTTTTATTTATTTATTTAGTTGTACACAATGCCTTTATTTTTTTTTTACGTGGTGCTGAGGATCAAACCTGAGGCCGTGCGCACATGCTAGGCCAGCGCTCTACCGCTGAGCCACAACCCCAGCCCATATTTAAAATATCTTACCTAACTCTTCTATGTGTGTATGTATATGTGTGTTTTACTGGGGTTGGAAATCAGGGCATTGGGCATATCAGACAAGCACTCTACCAACAAACAGATCCTCTAATTCTTTTTTTTTTTTTTTAAGTACCGGCAATTGAACCCAGGGGTACTCAACCACTGAGCCACATCCCCAGCCTTTTGAGACAGGTCTCACTAAGTTGCTGAGGCTGACTTTGAACTTGCAATCCTCTTGCCTCAGCCTCCCAAGCCACTTGTGCCACCACAACTGGCTGAGACCTCCTAATTCTTGTACACAGGTGTGAGTCAGGTGTTATAAGAGTTTTAAAAACAGGGTCTTATAGTTTAGTAACTATGTATCCAACACATGTTCATTGAACCTCAGTACTAACCTAGGCTCTATTTCAGTAGTTCATTCAAAAACTAGGAATGACCTCTAATCACCTAAAACCCTGATATCCTCATTCAAAATGTTCCACAGTAACACATTTGTCTAAACTTTCCTTTCCTACTCCATTCAAACTGGTATATGCTTGGTAACTTCAAAAGCATCTTTAATTTTTCTTCCTCCATGTTTTGTCCCCCTCTTTCTTTCTGTTTATGCAGTGTTAACCTAGTCTTTAAAGCACAAGTCACAACCTGGTAACTCATAAATGAAATTAGACTCACAAACATGTTTGGTTTAACCTGTAGTTAAAATTTTTTTCTTAATTATTCACCAATAATCAACAATTGGGAGTTTTCATGGTGCAAACAAGATTCTAGATTTTCAGTGAAAACTGAAAGGTCAAGCAGACCTAGATTCTTGCACAACATCAATTGCCAGCAACTGAGTAGAGACTGCCCTCTTTGGACTGGGCTTGTCTAATGTCACTCCAGCCAGCAATATCCCCATCAGTATTTGAGTTTGTGAACTCTGTTTTAAGAACTAGACCAAGTTCCAAATAATCCTTGAAATTTTTTTCTACTCTCCTCTGGCTAGATTTGTACTAAAATCACATTTTAGTACAAAACACCTGTTATTTATATCCTTCATTTGCAATGAATCATGGGTTACTTTGTGGGAACTCTCATGATTATCTGACATCAAAGACAGCAGAGAGAGATGTTGAGGCAAAGCAAAGTACTAAAAACCTTACAAAGTGGCCATGATAATTATTGTTTATCAACTCAACAAATATTTATTCTGTTCCTGTTGGGATTCGTAGATTAACAAAACAATATTTCTGACATGCTGATGGGCATCTTGATTAGCACTTTATATACACGATCCCATTTGCTCTTCACAACAATTCTATGAAGTAAATATACTGTAGTTCATCCTATAGATAATGAAACTGAGGTATACTAGGCTTCAAGTCCCAATACTGGGGCGGGTCGGGGCGGGGCGGCGGGGGGAGAAGAGTGCAACACAGAAGAGATAAGAATTATCAAATGAATAAAAACAGAAAATTTCCCAGAACTGAAAGACATAAATTTTTTTTTTTTTTTTTTTTTTTTTTTTGGTACCAGGGATTGAACTCAGGGGCACTCGACCACTGGGCCACATCCCCAGCCCATTTTTGTATTTTATTTAGAGACAGGGTCTCACTGAGTTGCTAAGTGCCTCGCCATTGCTGAGGCTGGCTTTGAACTCGCGATCCTCCTGCCTCAGCCTCCCAAAGTGCTGGGATTACAGGCGTGCGCCACCGCGCCCGGCTAAGACATAAATTTTTATATTGAGAGTGCTGATCACCAAGTACTTGGTCTAATGAATATAGCAAGAACCACACAAGGAAATATTTTTCTGTAACACCTTTAATAAATGCATCTTAATTTTTTTTTTTTTGTACCAGAGATTGAACTCAGGGGCACTCAACCACTGGGCCACATCCCCAGCCCTTTTTTGTATTTTATTAAGAGACAGGGTCTCACTGAGTTGCTAAGTGCCTCATCATTGCTGAATCTGGCTTTGAACTTGTGATCCTCCTGCCTCAGCCTCCCATGCTGGGATTACAGGCTTGCGCCTCCGCACCCAGCACATCTTAAATTTTTATTAGAGTATTGTAGTTACGCATAGTAACTGAGTTTATCTCAACAATTGAAGGAGCCCTAATTAGGAAGGGCTGTTGTAGCTAGCTGGAAGCCATAAGTTCCACCTGATGTATGTGACGCACCTGTAGGCACCCGCAAACCTGAAGGTATATAACCGGGTGAAAGCGGTCCGAGTTAGGAGAACGGAGAATTCAGACAGTCGGGCAGTCACTCGGTCGGTCAGAAGAATCAGAGCGGCCAGAACGTAGGCAGAGCGGTTACAGAAGAGAAACCAGATAGAAGAAGTAATGACTGGCCAGAGTTAGGCCGAGGCTCCAGAGGACTGGTCAGAGTTAGGCCGAGGCTCCCGAAGAAGACAGAAGACAGAAGAAAGAAGAAGGAAGAAAGAAGAGAGAAGAAAGAAGCTCTAGTCTTTCTCTAAGCTAAGCTCTATCTTTCTTTCTAAGACTCTAAGCTAAGCTCTATCTTTCTTTCGCTCTAAGACTCTAAGCTAAGAAGACTCTAAGCTAAGAAGACAAGAAGAAAAGCTCGCTTTAATCTTTTTCTCTAAAAATCTTTCTTTCCCTCTCTAAGCTCTCTCTAAGAAAGTAGAAGTAAAAGTAGTAAAAGCTTAACTCTGCCTCCGAGAGTTTTTCCTCCCGGTTTTCGGTACCAGGCAGCTTACAAACAATATTATACATGCATGGAATCTGACCCACTCCATTTTAGTCCCTGTCCCCCTCAATCCTTCACTCCGTTGATCCTCCCCTTGTTCAATCATTATCCATCCTTGATTGGTGCTTTCCACACACATATAAAGGTGAAATTCCCTGTGATATATTTATATATGTACATAACATGATTTTGTTAAATTCATTCCACATTTCATCTCCTTTCTCATCTCTCTTCCCTCCCTATCTCCTTTTTCTACTCCACTAATATTCCTTATATCTTTATGATATGATCCCCCCAATTTATTTTCCTTATTTTGTTTTATCTTCCACATATGAGAGAAAACAATTGTTTTACTCAGATTTTTCATAACTATGGCCAAAAGACCTGAAAAGAATAATGTAGAAGAGGAAAGGTTAATTTGAGGCTCACAGTTTCAGAGGTCTCAGTCCATAGACTGAGTTGGCTTCTATTGCTATGGGCCCAATTTGAGGCAGAACATCATGGTAGAAGAGTATAGTGGAGGAAAACAGTTCAGGACATGGCCACCAGGAAGTAGAGAAAAACTGCAGACTAGGGACAAAATATAAACTCCAAAGCCATGCCCCCAATGACCTACCTCCTCCAGCCACATCTTATATGCCTATAGTTACAACCCAGTTAATCCATTCCAAGTGGATTAATGCACTGACTAGGTTAAGGTTCTCATAACTCAATCATTTCACTTCTGAACTTTCTTGCATTGTCTCATATGTGAACTTTTGAGGGACTTTGTATCTAAGTCATCACAACTTTCAACATTTGATTACTGACTTATTTCACTGAGTATGATGTTTTGCATTTCCATTCATTTACTTGAAAATGCCATAATTTCACTTTTCTTTATGACTGAGTAAAACTCCATTGTATATATTTTTCATCTATTCGGAGACATTTTCTTAATCCATAAATCTATCCAGAGACATCTGGGCTGAGTCCATAATTTGGCTATTGTGAATTGTGCTCCCATAAACATCTAAGTGGCTATTTCACTATAGTATGCTTATTTTAGTTATTCGGGATAAATACTGAGGTGTGGGATAGCTGGATTATTAGGTGATTTTATTCTAGTTTTCTGAGGAATCTCCATACTGCTTTCCAGAGTGGTTGTACTAATTTGCAGTCCCACCAACATATGTAAGTGTAAATTTCCCCCATCTTCACCAGCATTTTTATTATTTGTATTCTTGATAATTGCCATTCTGACTGAAATAAAATTTTGGTATAGTTTTGATTTGCATTTCTCTAATTGCTAGAAATATTGAACTCTTTTTCGTATATTTGTTGGTCATTTTTGTTTCTTCTTTTGAAAACACTGTTTAGTTCTTTTGCCCATTTATTGCCCATTTATTGAGTTATTTATGTTTGTCTGTATGTGTGTGTGTTAAGTTTTTTGAGTTTTTTATATATGATGGATATTAATCCCTTGTCAGAGGAGCAGCAAAGATTTTCTCCCATTCTTTAGGCTCTTTGTTCACATTCTTGTTTCCTTTCTTGTGCAGAAGCTTTCTAATTTGATGGCATCCCAGTTTTTGATTCTTATTTTTATTTCTTGAGTTTTAGGGTCCTTATAAAGGTACCTACACCAATTTGATAGAGTGCTGACCCTATGTTTTCTTCTAGCAGTTGCGAAGTTTCTAGTCTAATTCATAAGTCTTTGATCCATTTTGGTTTTACTTTTACAGAAAGAAATATTAACTACTGCACCAGTGGCAGAGCACTTATTTGGAATGTGTGAGGCACTGGGTTCTATCCTCTGCACCACATAAAAATAAACAAATAAAATAAAGGCATACTGTCCATCTACAACTACCAAAAAAAAGAAAAAAAGAAAAGAAATATTAACTACTGAAATTTCAGAACATCAAGAATAAGAGGAAACTTTAGAGAAAAGACATAGGTTAGATACAGAGGTTTCAGGAGTCATAATAATATTATCAGACTTGTCAGTAATCTCCTAGGACCTAGACTATAATCAATGACTTCAAAATTAAACATATTCCCTACCTTGAATTTTACACCCAAACTATAAAGTTCTATCTTTCAAATATTTTTAGTTGTAAATGGACACAATACCTTTATTTTATTTATTTATTTTTATGTGGTGCTGAGGATCAAACCCAGTGCCTCATACACGCTAGGCAAGCCCTTTACCACTGAGCTACAAACCCAGCCCACAAGGGTCTATCTTTCTTTCGAACATACAAGGTCTACAAAAATTTACTCTATAAGCCGGGCGCGGTGGCGCACGCCTGTAATCCCAGCACTTTGGGAGGCTGAGGCAGGAGGATCGCGAGTTCAAAGCCAGCCTCGGCAATGGCGAGGCACTTAGCAACTCAGTGAGACCCTGTCTCTAAATAAAAAAATATAAAAAAAGGGCTGGGGATGTGGCCCAGTGGTCGAGTGCCCCTGAGTTCAATCCCCGGTACCAAAAAAAAAAAAAAAAAAAAAAAAAAAAAAATTTACTCTATAAAAATTTACCCATGTACTCTTTTCTCAGGAAGCTAATTAAGAATATGTTCCACCAAATCAAAGAAAGAAGATGACAGGAGATTTGAGAAGTAAAGGAATTAACATAGAAGAGAGGATGAAGGAATCCTTAAAAATATTGTGAAAACACATCCCAGAATGGTAGTTGTGAAGCAGGCCTATAAAATAAACAGTGGTAGGCTGCTTGTGGTAGGCTGAGGCAGGAGAATCAAGGTCAGTCTGGGAAACTTAACAAAATCCTGTCTCAAAATTTAAAGTAAAAAGGGCAGGGGATGTAGCTCAGTGGTAAAGTGCCCTGGGTTGAATCCTCAGAACTCGGGTTGGAGGGTGGGTTGGGGGTGAGGGGTCATGAAATAGCTGAAATATTAAAACAAAAAGAAAAAAAATAGTGTGAGAAAATTAAATCCTCATCTTTCATAGAGATAAAGAAATAGATAAGAAATAGTCACAACATTTAAATGAATAAATCAGTGTTTAATTGTGCTACTTGGAAATATGGGGATAAGGACCTAAAAAACAGCTGTGGTTTGAAAGGTACTGCTTCTTAAGAACAGGATTCAAGCTAGGTTCGATGGTGCATGCCTGTAATCCCAGTGCCTTGGGAGGCTGAGGCAGGAGGATTGTAAATTCAAAACCAGCCTCAGCAAATTAGGGAGACTCCTAAGCAAATCAGCGAGACCCTGACTTTAAATAAAATATAAAAAAGGGCTGGAGATGTGGCTCAGTGGTTAAGCGCCCCTGGGTTCAATTCCTAGTTGGGGGGGGTGAGGAAGAGAAGAGAACCGTATTGGAGCAGAGAACTACTTGGTTTTTATATAAGCTATTTAACTTTTAAGACTATTACATCTGTAACTTCGAAGAATAATCCTAAAAACTAGATGCTGTGGCACAGACCTATATTCCCAGTGATTCTTGAGGCAGGAGGATTGCAAATTCATGGCTAGCCTGGGCAATTTAGAAAGATCCTGTCTCAATATTTAAAAAGAAGCAGCAGTAGCTGCTGAAATGTAGCTCAGTGGTAGAGCTGAAATGTAGCTCAGTGGTAGAGCACCCTTGGGGTTCAATCCCAAGTACTACAATAATAATTATTAAAAATTTGGGTAGTAACATTTCAACTTAAAAATGGTTTATCATATCTCAAAGAGTAGGTAAAAATACATATAAAGCAAAAATAAGACATTACTCAGTTTATTGTTTTATTGTCTCTGGTATTCTGATTAGATGCCATTCCCTACCTCCGTTTAAAAAACAAACTATGTATATTTATTTCTCTTTTTTTAAAAATTAATTTTTTTTTTTTTTGGTGCTAGGGATTGAACCCAGGGCCTCTGGCATGCCTCTACCACGGAGTTACACCCCAGCCCAACTATGTACATTTTTATGAACTCAAATAATTACACAAATCCTTGCCACTCTTCATCTTGACCTATATAATTGTTAACAACATTGAATAGAAAAATTGGTTCTGCTTCTTTTTGTTGTAAACAGATTTTAAAATTATAAATGTGAACATTTGAAACATACACTAATAAAAGTTTACCAGAACAAGTTCAGGTTTTTCCAAGTGGGTTTTTGTTGTTGTTTGTTTGATACTGGAGATTGAACTCTGGGTGCTTTACCACTGAGCTACATTCCAAGTCCTTTTTATTTCTGAGACAGAGTCTTACTAAATTGCTGAGACTGGCCTTGAACTTGCAATCCTCTGGCCTCCTGAACTACTGGGATTACAGGCATGTACCACTGTGCCCAGCCCAAGCAGGGTTTTTGAAAAATGGTGAAGGGCCATTATTTGAGAAGTATGTTCCATGATTTTTGGATCTATGTATGGTTTAATGGCCTATGTTATGATTCATTATTTATTTAATTTGTTCATATAACAAACCTTTACAGATCTTCTTACATTTAAGAAACCATACTAAATTCTGAATTTCCTGAAATCTGTAATATTCTCAATTATACTTCAAGGTACTGTAATGTGCTTAATCCAGCAATATTGGGGTGACGGGAAGGCAGTACTCAGGATCAAATCCAGAGCCTTAGCACATTTAACATTGGCAAGTCTTAGAGAAAAATTTAAATTTGACAACAGAATTTATTGCTTATAGATCGATATGGAAACCAAATGCACACATTTCCTAAATTCAATATTCTGAAGAAACTTTATATTATCTTTTCTGATTTTTCTGCTTTCCAAAAGTTGGATAGATATCATGCCAATGCTAAAAGGGGAAGAGGCTCCATCTTCTGCATGCTTCAGAAACTATACTTACCAAGCAAGTATTAAAACTATAGCAATAGCCGGAGGCAGTGGTGCATGACTGTAATCCCAGTGTCTCAGGAGGCTAAAGCAGGAGAATCCAAGTTCAAAGCCAGCCTCAGCAACTTAGTGAGGCCCTAAGTAACTCAGCAAGACCCTGTCTCTAATACAGTATAAAAAGGGGCTGGGGGCTGGGGTTGTGGCTCAGTGGTAGGCACTTGCCTAGCACATGTGGGGCACTGGATTCAAGCCTCAGCATCACATAAAAATAAATAAATAAAATAAAGGTATTGTGTCTGTCTACATCTAAAAATAAATAAAAAAAAATAAAAATAAATAAATAAAAAGGGGCTGGGGAGGTGGCTCAGTGGTTAAGTACCCCTGGATTCAATCCCTGGTACTAAAAAAAAAAAAAAAAAAAAAAAAAGCAGTAAGAAAAAAGTCAAGGGACTGAAGATTTTGCTTAGTTGTAGAGCACTTGCCTAGAAAGCCCTGGGTTTGATTGCCAACACTTAAAAAAAAAAAAAAAAAAAAAAAAAGCCAAACAGCAATTCCCATGAAGATGTGAACTCTGCAGAGGTCTACAGTGGCATCCTCAATGATAAAAACAGTACCCACCAACATACTTGTACTAAAATGTGCTAAAGAATGAATAAAAACATGTTGGCTATCTTCTCTAACCAGTAGAATACAAATATATCACATTCTATTATGTGTGAGGGGTTTTTGTTTGTTTGGGGTTTATTTATTTTTGGTGTTTCTGAGGATTGAACTTAGGACCACAGGCATGCTAAGGAAGCTACTCTAGCCACTGCACTACATCCTCAACCCTTTTTATTTTTTTAAATATTTATTTACTTTAGTGGTACACAATGCAATGCATTTATGTTTACGTGGTGCTGAGGATCGAACCCGGGCCGCGCACGTGCGAGACGAGCGCTCTGCCGCTGAGCCCCAACCCCAGCCCCAACCCTTTTTATTTTATTATTTTTTTTAATATTTATTTATTTGCTTTAGTTGTACACAATGCGTTTATTTATTTATTTATTTTTTTTATGTGGTGCTGAGAATTGAACCCGGGCCGCGCTCGTGCTAAGCGAGCGCTCTACCCGCTGAGCCACAATCCCAGCCCCTACCCTTTTTATTTTGAGACAGGGTTTCACTAAGGTGGAGGGAGACTGGTCTCACATTTGTGATCCCCCTGCCTCAGCCTCCCGAATAGCTGGGATTACAAGCAGGAGCCTGATTTAATCCGTCAGATTGTTAAGGAAGATCTGTCTTGTAATTTTTGTGTCCCCAGAGCCCGGGAATGGGGGAGTTCAGGGAATGGTGGTTTTCTGGGAGGGGTCACAATAGGACCTGCATCCACCTTGTTACCAACAAAACTTCAAGACTACTCTTGTCAGTCTTCTTTGAAAATTTCATGGTCTGAAGAGCAGTAGTCAATTCTTATTTAAATTTAAAAAAAAAAGTCACTTTTTTTTTAGGAGCAGGTGCTTCCCATTCCATGCAAAATGACGCCAAAACCAAAACCGCAGACTTGGCTAATTTGAACGCAAGTAAATTTATTATTACTGGCCCAAATTACCCACTTTCTTTAGCTGAGCAGGCCAATATCCACAACCATACTGACGCCTCCTATACGGCGAACGTCGGTCGCACCAGTAGCCGGTGGGAAGCGCACATTCTCAGCCAGAACAGGGAGAATGAAATTTGTGCACTGCAGTAATCCAAACACCTTGGGTAATTCTCCGCCTTTAAAAGCTGCTTTCGGTAAGAAATGATGTGAATTTTTCATACAAGCTGGGGAAACAGGTTTCCCGCGCCCGTCAAGGACAAGCTCTTCTCCAATTGCTACGACCACCTTCAACCCACACACAAAAAAACCCCCCCCCCCCCCCCCCTCGTCTCAGACCCACATCTGACCCAGCTCCGAGGGGTCACAGCCAAGTGTTCAGCCGCCTTCAGCGCCGGCCTTTAAAGCAGCGGCGCGGCGGTGGGGCTGCCCCGGAGTTCAACTTCCGGCCACAGAGTGAGAGGATGTTTTTCTACTGGAGCTGAGGCCGCGGAGACGCGCCCTGGCCACGCCCCCGGCCACGCCCGCCACGCCCGGCTGTGGGAGCTAGAGCCGGGACCGGCACGCGGGAGGGACGGGGCTACGTGGGCTGCTGCCGCAAGGGTCGCCTTCGCCCCGCATAGCTCAGTAGCGCGGAGGCACGCCCCGAGCGGGCGGAGGGCGCGGCGGCGGCGGCGCGCGCGCGCTCCCGGTGCCCTCCCCGGTGACGTGCCTGGACAAGGCCGCGCTAGGGCGCTGTAACTGCCAGTGCCGCTGTCATGGCGTCGGAGGCGCTGGCTGAGGAGAGCTGGCCGCGGTCTCTATAGAGCCAGGGGCGGGCGGCCGGGTATGGAGAGCGGCCCCGAGAGCCTGCTGCCGCTAGAACACGGGGTGGCGGCTAGGCCAGCGCCGGGAACAAGTTCTCCCCCGGAAGGACTACAGGAGACCAGGCTTGCCGCTGGGGATGGTCCTGGAGTATGGGCGGCGGAGAACGGCAGCGGGAATGGGCAGGGGGCGGCGGCTGCCAGAAGCCCCCCAGACTCGGCTTCTCCCACGGGCTCTCCTCAGACTCCTGGACTCTGCAGCTCCTTCCCGGGCTTGGACTCGAAAGAGAGCGTTTTGGAGAGTCCTACTGCCGCGAAGGCACCTCTGAGAGGGCAGCACAAGGTGACCGCCTCCCCCGAGACAGCCGAGGCCGTAGTGGGCCATGGTTTGGGTCCGGCCGGAGACTCGGGGGCCCGCCCTGATCCTGCCGACCCCTGCCGAGCAGAACTGGCAGCCGCCGGCTCCGAAGAGCCCCGCAGCGCCGGCGGCCTCAGCAGCAGTTGCAGCGACCCGAGCCCTCCTGGGGAATCGCCAAGCCTGGACTCCCTAGAGTCGTTTTCTAACCTGCATTCTTTCCCCAGTAGCTCCGAATTCAATAGTGAGGAGGGAGCAGAAAACAGGGTTCCTGAGGAGGAGGAGGGCGCGGCAGTGTTGCCCCGGGCCGCCCCTCTGTGCAGAGAGGAGGAGGAGGACACCGCTCAGGTGTTGGCAGCCTCCAAGGAACGCTTCCCGGGACAATCTGTGTATCACATCAAGTGGATCCAGTGGAAGGAAGAGAACACACCCATCATCACCCAGAATGAGAATGGACCCTGCCCATTGCTGGCCATCCTCAATGTTTTGCTTCTGGCCTGGAAGGTACATTCTGCAGCTTTTTACTTCCTACCGTTTCTGGGGAGGGGCAAAACGGGTGAGGAAGCTATTGCTTGTCAGCTGATGGCTTCCTCCTTTCTTCATTCATCAGTCCTCTTTTCTTCTTGTATGAAATTCATTCCAGGAATCCTTGTTGAAAAAATATTCATATTCATATATACATACATATATGCATATATAGCTCATATTTGTGCATAGCATATATATGTCATATGTGTTTATCATATATATACATCGTGTGTATACACACACACACATCTATCTCAGGAAGAATTGCACTTCAAATCTGTTTAGTAGTGTTTAAATAAGAATTCATTCAGTTGAATGTTGTGGTTGACATACTGCACTTACAAACAAGTAGGGTTTAAACCACCCTAAACCTAAAGTTATTTTTAACCTATGTTTTCCTGTGTTATTGCTTTGTACTGGCTTTATAACATAGGCAAAAAAAGTAAAGAGTTGGAGTAGGTGATCTTCAGAATTTACCATCAATCCGTGATATCATGGAATGAGTTTTGATGGTTATGTTTAGTCTATTTTCCCACTAATTCTTGCCCAATTTGGATACTTAAGGGAATGGTGATAAGGCCCTTTAGAGAAATTCTGCCTAAATAAAAGCGTTGATCTGAGACCCAATTACCATAATTTCTAGGTTTTCAAAGACTGATTTCATTTTATGCATGATTTTTACTTCCCTCAAAGGTTTGGTATTATTGCCAGTACTCATACATCAGAATGTACTGAGGGAGCTAAAACTATTAACAATTGAAATAAGAAAATATATATCTAAGATAATGGAGCAAAAAAGGAAGGGTTAAGTATTTTGAAGACTCAGAATGAGTAACCCGTAACCTGTGTCCTGTTTAAGTTAGCAGTTTCAAGGTGCTGAGAAATTGCATCTCACACCACCTATTTTATTTTCAAAATGGTAATTATATCTGTAGATAAAATATTCTCTAGGAAAATAGTAGCTTGGATTTTTCTGATCAGTTAGGAAGAAAATCAAGTAAAGGAGATAATATTTATATATGCTTTATCTTCCTATTGCTAGCAAGGCTGATACAAAGGACATAAGATTAGAATCCTTTACATTATCTGGTTCATAATGGCACTTGGTTGTTTTGAGTGAAGACAGTGCCTGCCCTTTTTTTTTAGGGAACTGGGTATTGAGCCCAGGGGCACTCTAATCACAGGGCTATGTTCCCAGCTCCTTTTTTATTTTAAATTTTGAGACAGAATCTCACTGAGTTGCTGAAGCTGATCTCAAACTTTTGATTCTCCTGCTTCAGCCTCCCAAGTCACTGGAATCACAGGCATGTGCCCTGGTGTCCAGCCAGTGCCTGCTCTAGAAGAGCGGTCAAGATATTTTGGATTGCTGTGTTTATTTACTTGAAATTGTTAAAGAATACTAAGTATTAGGTTATATGGAACAAATGGGAATGCACTAGATATTCAAAAGGGGGAAATTTTCCTTTGGTTTGGCATAGTCCTAGAAAGCTTCATGGATTAATAGGTCTTGAACCAAGCTTAAGATTAAGGATAACAGAGAGAATAATATAGACAAGGAATGAAAATAGAATGGATAGTGTGTTTGTGTGAGTGTGTTTTTTAGAAATGGTAATGTTCATGTTGGTAGTAAGTTCATATTGAAGAATAATAAAAAGTGAAGGGCTGGGGATGTGGCTCAGCGGTGGAGCGCTTGTCTAGCACGTGCGCGGCCCAGGTTCGATCCTCAGCACCACGTGAAAATAAACGTATGGTGTACAACTAAAGCAAATAAATAAATATTTAAAAAATAAAATAAAATAAAAAATAAAAAGTGAAAAGTTGTAGAAGGCTGACTTGACAGAAGTTTATGACCAGGGAATTAAAACTTGATCTGTGAGCCATTCTCTTTTTTTTTTTTTTTTTATTTAAAAAATTTTTTTTTTTTTTTTAAAATATTTATTTGCTTTAGTTGTACACAATGCAATGCATTTATGTTTACGTGGTGCTGAGGATCGAACCCGGGCCATGCACGTGCTAGGCGAGCACTCTACCTCTGAGCCACCACCCCAGCCCTAAAAAATTTTTTTAGTTACAGATGGACACAATATCTTTATTTTGTTTATTCGTTTTTATGTGGTGCTGAGGATCAAACCCAGTGCCTCAGGTGTGCGAGGTAAGTGCTCTGCCACTAAGCCACAACCTCAGCCCCAAGCCATTCTCTTTTGTAGGAAGGAATTAGTTTCCTTTAAGCTTTTCTCTCTTCTTAGTTTTCATATAGTACTGCAGAACTTCAGAGGAAGAAGCAAATACTGTGTGGCCTGTAGTACATGACTCTGAAAGACAGATTTGAGTGTATGATCACATCTTTGGGTTCCCACTATGTATAAGGTACTACAGAAATGCAGAGAAGAGTATAAAATAAATTTGTCTTCGTGCAACTCACTATGTAGTGAGGAGGCAGACATATAAACAATAATTGCAGAACAATGTGAGAAACTCTAAGGTATTATGAAAATACAGAGAAAAGGTAAATTGGGGATTTAAAGGAAACCTTCATAGATGAGAACCTTTGAGCCAGGTCTGTAGAATGAATAAGAGAAGGCCTTCTGGGCAAAGGGTGTATTCAAAGATGCTAAAGATTTTAGAGAGGGGTTTGTTCTGTTTGGGACCTCCAGCCTTGGCTAAAGTGCAGTGGAGGAGGGAAAGAGGAATAGCAGGAAAGAAAATTAATAAGTCTTATTAGGCATGAGCAGGCATGCAAATGAATTTGAAGATTATTTTGTAAGTTTGTGGTTCTCCATCTTTTTTCTGCATCTAGTCTATGTGCACAAAAGTCAGTCATCAGTAATCATTGACTGATAGGGAGATGGATAAGAGAAGCAATGTAAAGCAGTATCTCAAAGTAAACCAGGAATTCTAGAGGTCTGAACTATTTTCATAATAATACTACTATGTTACTTGCCTTTTTGAAGTGTCGGTGGAGTTTTCTAGGCTGCATGATTGGTGATAAATTGCCCTGACAGTTAATGGAATGTGTCTATATATTCTTGTGTTTTAAATTTTTCTAAGTTTTGCCAGGCATGGTGGCACACACCTATAATTTCAGTGACTCCAGAGGCAGAGGCAGGAGGATCACAAGTTTGATGCCAGCATTGGCAACTTAGTAAGATTTGCTTATCCACTGAGCCTCATCCCTACCCCTTTTTATATTTTATTTAGAGACAGCATCTCTCTAAGTTGCTGAGGCTGGTTTTGAACTTCTCAGACTCCCGAGCAGCTGGGATTACAGGTGTGTGCCACTGCACCTGGCTTTAGTGAGATCCTATCTCAGAATAAAAAATAAGGGCTGGGGATGTAACTCAGTGGTAAAGCAACCCTGAGTGTAATCACCAATACTGAAAAATTTGTTTTCCCCCCTCACTTTTAATTTCTAATATAGTAAATATTAACAGATAAAATCCACATAGACAAAAACTCTTTGGGATCCTCAATAATTTTTTTTAATATTTATTTATTTGCTTTAGTTGTACACAATGTGTTTATATTTACGTGGTGCTGAGGATCGAACCCGGGCCACACATGTGCTAGGCGTGCGCTCTACCGCTGAGCCACAACCTCAGCCCCTCAATAATTTTTAATACTTTTTGTCTGAGGACAAAAAGTGTGAAAATGTTGGAATAGAGAAAATAGTAAATAGCATAAAAAGCAGTTGTCAAATTTTAGAGAACTTATCACTAAGGGTGTTTAGACTTTATATACACCTAATAATAGACCTGAATAATGGCTGAATAGAGAAATAAAATGATGAAAGTGGTCATATATATGTATGTTTGCACACATACACACACACACACACACACACACACACACACACTTTTTTTTTTTTTGCAGTGCTGGGAGAAAAACCCAAGGCCTTATGCATGCTGAGCATGTCCTCTCCCACTGAACTACATCCCCAGCCCCACTTTTTTATTGAATCCAGAACCTTGTATAAAGCAGGAGGTTCAACCACTAAGCTATGTCCTCAGCTCCAAAAGTGGTCTTTTAATTTGCAATTAGGATAGACATAAGATTGTAGTAAATGTAATAGAAAAAATTAATAAGGATAGCTTTTTTGTTTTGTTTATTTTGGCTGTGCTGGGGGTCAAATCCAGGGCCTAGCACATGCTAGGCAAGTACTCTACCTCTGAGCTATGTCCTTAGCCCTAAGCCTAGCTTTTTTTTTTTTTTTTTTGGTACCGGGGATTGAACTCAGGGGCACTCGACCACTGGGCCACATCCCCAGCCCTTTTTTGTATTTTATTAGAGACAGGGTCTCACTGAGTTGCTAAGTGCCTCGCCACGGCTGAGGCTGGCTTTGAACTCGCGATCCTCCTGCCTCAGCCTCCCAAGTGCTGGGATTACAGGCGTGCGCCACCACGCCTGGCTCCTAGCTTTTTTTTTTGATACGTAATTCTTTGCTTTGCCTTTTCTCTTTGATGAAGGAAAGTACCAGTCGCAGTGATGAATTTATCACTATTTAGTTAACTATTTATCACTAGTTAGTGATAAATTCATCACTAACTAGATATAAGAAAGGAAGACTGCCATTTACCATGGCATATGCCTGTAATCCCAGCTACTCAGGAGGCTGAAGCAGGAGGATCCCAAGTTTAAGGCCAGCCTGGGCAACTTGGCAAGACTCTGTCTCAATAATAAAATTTTAAAAAAGGCCTGGGACTCTAACTCAGTAGTAGAACACTTGCTTAGCATATGCGAGGCCCTGAGTTCCCAGTACCACAAAAAACAAAAAACAAAAAAAAAGGAGAAGACATCCTTTTTTTAAAATCTGGATACTACCTATTGGTTGGCTCTTACATAAGGTGTAAATGCAATCATTTTAGATGGGAAAGTTGATACCAAAGTTTGCTTGTGTCAAGTTAGAAATGTCTAATAGAGGGACATACAAATATTATGCCTCCAGAAGCATGGACTGGGTCTCAAGAAAGAGGTCCAAATTATAGAGATTGAATTGTTGGGGATTATTGTGTAGATCTAAATATGCTATCTATGAGAATAAATGAATTCTCCATGGAAAGTGCTAAGCTATAGTTCTCAATATTTTTCTGTCGCAACATATGTGTGCAATTACAAATTGCCAACAGAAACATCCTGCCTACCTTGCCTCTGTTTCCCCATTTCCTCCTTTATCCCATTCTCCAACAGGTAAAGAGAAAACAGGAATAAAGATTAAGAAGGTGTGTTAGAAGTGAGAGAATTAAAAAAAAATCATCACATGTACAATTTGAAATGTGGAATGAGAAGAAGAAATAGGACAGTGGCATGTAAGGGAGAGAAAATGTAATAGAAAAGTGATTTCTTACCATTGTCAAATGCAACAGAATCAAGGAACAGATGGAGTAGGAGAAATTTTGCCAAAAAGGACAGGTGTGGGGACAAGGTCACAGGGGACAGGAAATATGGATCTTCAGAATAGGTGGTACAGTCTCCTTAGAGGAAAGGAACACCAATTTCAGTTTCTGAAGGATTGGGACATGGATGATACAGACTGCTCCTGTTAATATAGTGAGGTAGATGGAATGTGGAACTTCATATTTTCCACTATGGCAGAGTAACTATTGAACTCATCAGTAATTAAGGAGGGAAGGAGAGAGATTATAAAGCATTGAGGGGATGGATTTTATGAGAGAAGTACTTTGCATTTTAGAGAAGGTTTTTTTCTTTTTTGGTATTACGATTGAACCCAGGGGCACTTAATTACTGAGCCACATTGGCAGTCCTTTTTATTTTTTGAGACATGGTCTCACTAGATTGCTTAGGGGCTTGCTAAATTGCTGAGGCTGGCTTTGGACTTGCAATCCTCCTGCTTTAACCTCCTGAAAGGCTGGAATTTCAGGCATGCACCACCACACCCAGTTTAGGTAGGCTTTAAAAGCTTTTGCTCTGTCAGTTTTGCTTTTTTGTTGTTGTTTGTTTTTGCTTTTTCTTCAGTAGTTCTCTTCTACCTGAAAATAGGAGCTGGAAGAATGTCTGGTTAGTGTTTTAAGAGCATGGACTTTTCAAGGGTTGATTCAGGGAAGGTAAATAAAATAAGAGTTTTAAGTGAAACAGTTGATCCGCTCCTTTAAGAGAGGACGAAATCATGAGAAAATCAAAAGATTAAACACATATAGGAGGATTTGAGTGATTAAGAGGAAGTGCAGACAGTTAAAATTATAAAACTAGGATAAGTAGTTTAAAATACTGTCTTGCCAGGTGTATGGTACTCGGGCTAAGGCAGGAATATTGAAAGTTTAAGGCCAGCCTAGGCAATTTAGCAAAACCCTGTCTCAAAATAAAAAAAGGTCTGAGAATGTATCTCAGTAGTAGAGTGCTCCTGGCTTGAATCCCCAGTACCACAAAAGAGAAAAAAAAAGCTATTGATTTAGTAGTATTAGAGTAGATTATCATTCACAATCTAATAAATAATTGATCTGTAATAATCCAACAAATCAAGAAAAAATCTATTCATTAAATTTAATGTAGGGACTGGGGTTGTGGCTCAGCGGCAGAGCGCTCGCCTCACACGTGCGCGGCCTGGGTTCGATCCTCAGCACCACGTAAACATAAAATACATTGCATTGTGTACAGCTAAAATAAATAAATATTTAAAAAAAAAATTTAATGTAGACCCAAATTTGTTTGATACCAGGTAAATTTACCCAAATTAATGTCTTAGGCTATATTTTTGTTTTGCTTCTTTATTTGTTATTTTTTGTAGTTTAAAAAATCTTTCATTTTTTGTTATAAAATGCCACTTATGGGTATATTTGAGGGCTGACCTATTTAATTATGTGTGTTTATAAAAATTAACAAGTCAAAAGGAATATAAAATAAGCTGAGGTAGTGGCACAGTCCTGTGATCCCAGCAACTTGAGAGACTAAGGCAAAAGGATTGCAAGTTTGAGGCCAAGTTGGGCAATTTAGTGAGACCCTGTCTCAAAAAAAAAGGCTGGGTATGATATAGCTCAGTGAGACCCTGGGTTCAATCCCCAACAGCAAAAGCGGGGTAAGGAGTTATTATATAAAATAAATTTGTTTCTGATGATAATGACTTTATATTATAAATGTTGAAGCTGGCAGAACGATGAGTACTTGATAGTTGAGTATGTTACTACTTTTCTGCCTTTGCACATTGTTAGAAAACTGCTGAAACATAGTTAACTTAGCTGGGAACACCGTGTTAGTGAAATAAAAGGGTTTATTGGGGTGCCACATGGGCAAGGGTAGGGAAAGGAAGGGAAGGGAAGGGGGGGGTAGGGATGGAGGGGAATAGGGACAGGCAGGAACGGAGAGCAGGAACAAAAGGCGGCAGGAACAGGAAAAAGGGGCAGAGCTCAGTCCGGGGCTGGCTTAAATAGAGTAGGGGCCATAAAACCCCCTTGGAGTGAGTCCTTGTCCTATAGGCCAGCAGAGGTCATGGGGGGAGGTAGTGGTAGTGGACAAGGGACTTGCTGGTCAGGTTTTTGGTCATGCTGAGGATCCTGGGAGCTGTAGTTTTTCACAAGGCACCTGGGGAGGTGTGGCCTTCTGCCTGGGAGGTGCAGCCTCTGCCTAGAATCCAACACACATGATTTAAACTTTAAAAGTTTTTGCCCTAATACTTTTTTATTTTTTATTTTTATTTTTTATTTTTTTTTTATGGTGCTGGGAATTGAACCTAGGGCCTTGTGCATGCAAGGCAAGCACTCTACCAATTGAGTTGTATCCCCAGCCCTTGCCCTAATACCTTTATATTTGCAAAGATATTTAATAATAGAGGGAGTCCCTATTTTCTCATACTTTTATTTTCTTTTAGAAAGAATGTTATAGATTCTGAGGCCAACATACACACAGAATCGCTTCAATAGGACTATACTGTATATATATATATATATATATATATATATGCATATATATATATATATATATATATATATTTGTAACGGGGATTGAACTCAGGGGCACTTGACCACTGGGCCACTTCCCCAGCCAATTTTTTTGTATTTTTTATTAGAGACAGGGTCTCACTGAGTTGCTAAGTGCCTCGCCATTGCTGAGGCTGGCTTTGAGCTCGGGATCCTCCTGCCTCAGCCTCCCAAGTGCTGGGATTACAGGCGTGCGCCACCGCGCCCGGCTAGGACTATACTGTATATTATGATAGAGGACATATCATAGTGTTATAGCTAATTATTATGTAGGTATTAGCATTTTAATAGAAGAATGAATTCAGTATTCTAATTTAAAATGCTGAAAATATAGCCTTTTCTTCCTAATCCTTTAGGTAGGGAATTCTTTTCCTCATTTTCTCTTTCTTTGTTTAATATGAGTTCAAACTCTCTTACTAAAACTATAAATGATCTTTAATTAAATCAAGGGATGAATGCCAAAGTTCTGAAGCAAGATTTTTTTATGTTAAGCTGATTTCTTCACACATCAGACCAACAAACTGTAAGATGAGGATTGATTCATTTGATTCTGTAAATTATTTTAAAAGCTTAAGATTTAAAAAAAAAAAAACAAAAATATACTTTACACACAAAAAACAACAAGCCCATGATAAATTAAATCAAAATACATATTTGAGAGAAATATTTTCCAGATTGTACGTCTAAAAGACTAATTTCTTAATTTATATAGAGCCCTTATAAATTAGAAAAAGAGCTGGGTGTGTTGGTGCATGCCTGTAATCCCAGTGACTATAAAAGGCTGAGGTAAGCCGGGCGCGGTGGCGCACGCCTGTAATCCCAGCACTTTGGGAGGCTGAGGCAGGAGGATCGCGAGTTCAAAGCCAGCCATCAGCAATGGCAAGGCACTTAGCAACTCAGTGAGACCCTGTCTCTAAATAAAATACAAAAAAAGGTCTGGGGATGTGACCCAGTGGTCGAGTGCCCCTGAGTTCAATCCCCAGTACCACAAAAAAAAAAAAAAAAAAAAAAAAAAAAGGCTGAGGTAGAAGGATTGCAAGTTTGAGGCCACCCTGAACAATTGATCAACACCCTGTCTCAAAATAAAAAATAAAAAGGACTGGGGATGTGGCTCAGTGACTAAATGTCCCTCAGTTCAATCCCTGGTACCAAAGTAAATAAATAAGAGAGAAAGAAAGAAAAGAAAGAGATGAGCAACACAGTAACAAAAGGATCAAAAGTCCATTAACAGAAAATTTGAAGTTCAAATGGACATTTCCTCTGTCTCATTATTACCTACAAAGTGAGGCTCCATGAATGTCTTTGCCAACAATGAGCTTTGCCATGGTTCTCCTTTTCTTTTCTTCCTTCCTTCCTTCCTTTCTTTGTGTGTGTTGTGTGTGTGTGTGTGTGTGTTTGTGTGTGTGTGTGTGTGTGTGTGTGTGTGTACAGATACTGTTTCTTTATTCTAATGCTTTGCTTTTTCCCTGACTTGTAAGAACATTGCAGTCATACAAATTTTCTCATGTTCTGTTTCCTAAAGTAAGCACAAAACTCTCTTGAGGTTTTCCAAGTGTATTTATTACTTATAAAAAGGAAAAACAGATGGTGAACCAAGGTTCTATCTTAGTCTCTGCCCACTCTCTTTTAAATATAGATCCTGTGAGAAGAGATTAAAAACTTCACACAATGGTGGGGTTTTGTTTACACAAATGATTTTAAGGAAAGTTTCTGAATCTTTCATTGCTAGTCTTTCTCAAGAATTAGAAGTAGTGTTGTATCTCTGGATTTGTGAGATAAAGTAGATGAGAACTAATGATAGTATGATAGTTATAGTGCCAGTGGGTGACGTGTGCATTTTCTCCTCTGACCTTGATATTAGTATGCCCTTGGTGAAAAACCTTCCTTCTGCCCTTCCTCTTGTCTGTTGAGGCCCAGGTGAGGGTACAGGTGGTACCAACAGGGCTCTGAATAATATTAAGTATTCAATTATTTTTGTGACCACTTACTGTGCTATTATATATGCCTTATATATATTTTCTCTTAATTTTATCAAGTGCATCATGAGATCTTTATGTAGCAGTTATTTCAATTTTGCATATACAAAAAATTGAAGCTAAATAAAGTTTAAATAACTTGTCCAAGGTAAGATTATCACCCACTCCAGAACCAGAGCTCTCAATGGATATATTTGAAAGGGAAGATAAAGTTCAAGATACCAGTAAGCCTGTGGACAATAGGTCTGGGGCAAAGCAGGGTGGGATAACTCGTGATACAGAAGTAGAGATAGACTTTGTGATTTATTAGACCAAGTCCCAAAGATCTAATACCAGACTCATTCTGTTTTTTGCCCCTTGTGCTTTATGTCTTTGGAAATATCTGACATTTCTTTTCTTTCTTTCTTTCTTTTTTTTTTTTTTTTTTTTCTGGTCGTATTAGGAATTGAAACCAAAGCCTTTTGCCTACTAAGCATGGACTCCACCATTGAGCTACATCCCCAGCCCTCTTTATTTCTATTTTGAGACAGGGTCTCACTAAATTGCCTTGAATTTGTGATCCTCCTACCTCAGGCTCTTTAGTAGCTGGTATTACAGATGGGTGTCACCTTGCCTGACTAGTATATGACACTTTTAAGTTCAGATTCTTTCTTGGGTTCTGTGGTGAGTAAATTTGCCTTTGCCATCATAGTTTATGAACTACATGTTTAGCTATTTTTCAATAATTAATAATTTCTATCTCTGCTGCTACTACAATGGTTAAGGGATCCTGAGTTCAATCCCCAGGACCCAAACAAACAAACAAACAAACAAACAGTATATTTTGAGACAGGGTCTCATTCAGTTCTTTAGGGTGGCCTCAAACTTGCACTCCTCCTACCTCAACCTCTTATAGTCACTGGGAGTATAAGCTTGTGCCACTGTGCTGGCTTCCTTCATCTCTTACCTGGACTATCTCAGTTGTCTTCAGACTGTTCTGTTATCTTAACCCTGTTCCCATGTATCTTTTAAGCAATTAATGTGAAAGTTTCACTGTCAGGTTGTTTTTGTGTGTGTGGAGATTTTTTAGCATGGCAATCTTGCTGAACTTCTTAAGTATGTAGTGCTGGGGATTGAACCTCAGGCTTCATACATTGCTAAAAATAACAACATTCTTCATTGCTATAAAACACTTTGAAGTGACTATAATTTAACCTGTAATTTTTGTTGGTTTTAAATAAGCATTTGTGTTACTTGGAAGAAAGCATCTATATTATGATTTAAAAATTTGGATTTTTTTTTTTTGGGTACTGGGGATTGAACTCAGGGGCACATCCACTGGGCCACATCCCCAACCTTTTTTTGTGTTTTGAGACAGGATCTCACTGAGTTGCTAAGTGCCTCGCCATTGCTGAGGCTGGCTTTGAACTCGGGATCCTCCTGCCTCAGCCTCCCAAGTGCTGGGATTACAGGCGTGTGCCACCGCGCCCGGTTTATGATAAAAATTAATGATGAAAGTGTTTCAAATTAGCCTGAGTTTTGGGTTGTCTCATAAAAATTTTCTGATTTGAAATACTGGTGTCAAGTAGGGGCCCCCAATTAGATTTACCAAAAAGTTGGAATATTATTTAGTTTTTAAATTTAAAAATTTTTATTTATGCTGGGTGCAGTGGTGCACACCTGTAATCCCAGCGACTCAGGAGGCTGAGACAGAAGGATGGTGAGTTCAAAGCCAGCCTCAGCAAAAGTGAGGCACTAAGCAACTCAGTGAGACCCTATCTTTAAATGAAATACAAAATAGGGCTGGGGATGTGGCTCAGTGGTTGAGTACTCCTGAGTTAAATCTCTAGTACCCATCCCCCCAAAAATTATTCATTTATTTATTTATTTTTGAGTCAAGGTGTTTCTGTGTTACCCAGGTTGACCTTGAACTACTGGTCTCAAGCAATCTTCTTGCCTCAGCGTTGCGAGTATCTGAGACTATAGGTATATACTACTAAGCCTGGCTAACAGTCTGAATTTTTAATATTTTTAAGTATAATAATTAATTTTAGTAATAAATGAATATTACATATAATAAATTAAAATATTCAAAATGATGTATAATAGCTTATAATACATAACATTTTATTTGCTGAAGCCAGAATTTAAGGCATGTTGAGAAGATCCATAAGTTTTTGAGTCCTTATTTTGAAAGGAGAGAAGGCTACCTTTCTTTTTTTTTTCCCCACTAATAATATTTCTAATATTTTCTGAAGAACAATGTCTTTACAATTTTAACTCAAAAAATCATGAATGTTTCAGATTCATGCTGAATAAATTGAAATGTGCGTATATGTTGCATATTCAAAATTAGTGAAATTTGAACTAAGAAGAAATTATATTATTTAGTGATTCATTTACTGTAAGTACTTTATTCCTTACTATCTGCGGTGGATTGGATCCAGAACTCCCAAAGATGCTTAAGTCTTATATAAAATGGCATTGTATTTGTATACAACCTATCTTTGCATCTCTAGATTACTTATAATACCTAATAAAATGTAAATGCTGTGTAAATGTTGTCACACTATATTGTTTTGGGAATAATGACAATTTTAAAAGCCTGTACATATTCAGTACAAATGACCTCCCCTTGAATATTTTCTATCTTGTTGATTGAATCTGCAGATGTGGAACCTGTGACTATGGAGGGCCAACTGTAATGCAAAAACATTCTGTAGTATGGAAATCAAATAATTTATGTATGAATTAAAAATGTTATCTCAAATTTTAGCTCAATTTCCTGTTTTTTTAAATATATTTTTATTTGTAATTGACATAATAATCATACATATTTATTGATTGCAGTGTCACATTTCAATACACGTATACAATGTGTAATAATCAGATCAGGGTAACAAGTATATCTATCACCTTGGACATTTATAATTTCTTTGAGGAATATTTAAAACCTCCACTAGCTATTTTGATATATTTAATTACTTGGCAGACATAGTTTTCCTACTGTGCTATATAACGTTAGAAGTTATTCCACCTATCCAACCATATCCCTATACCCCAAATTTTTAAATTAAAAATAATAACTATATATTAAAATTAATAACTATATATATGACTATATATATCTTTGTGGGGATATAATGAGATGTTTCAACTCATGTTTGTCATTCAAACAGATTTCCAAAGTAGACAATATTTTCTTCTACAAACAAACTTATCTTCACTTGTCAAATTCCATTTGTTGTTGTTGTTACTAGGGATTGAATCCAGGGGTACTTTATCACTGAGCTACATCTACAGTCATTTTTATATTTTGAAACAGGGTCTCGCTAAATTATTGAGGCTGGCCTCAGTCCTTTGACCTCAGTCTCCTGAGTAGCTGGGAGCCATTATACCCAGATCAAATTTTCAATTTTTTTAAAAAATATTTATCTATTTACTTTAGTTGTACACAATGCAATGCATTTATGTTTATGTGGTGCTGAGGATCGAACCCGGGCCGTGCACATGCGAGGCGAGCGCTCTGCCGCTGAGCCACAACCCTAGCCCCACAAATTTTCTATTTTTGATGATTAAATGGATCCCAATTTTTAGACTTATGAGTCTAAGTTGATTATTCCTTCTCCATCATCCTCCGTTTTGTTTTTTTTTTTTATATTTATTTATTTGCTTTAGCTGTGCACAATGCAATGCATTTATGTTTACGTGGTGCTGAGAATCGAACCCGGTTCGTGCGCTTGCTAGGTGAGCGCTCCACCGCTGAGCCACAACCCCAGCCCCCTTTTTTTTTCTTGATACAAGGTGTTGTTGAACCTAGGGCTGCTACCACTGAGGTATATCACCAACCTTTTTTATTTTTTTATAAAAAAAAGTTTATACTCTTTATTGGTCATAAACTTTGTCAATTTAAAAAAAAATTTTTTTAAGTTGGAGATAAACACAATATCTTTATTTTTATTTATTTTTATGTGGTGCTAAGGATCGAACCCAGTGCCTCACACTTGCGAGGCAAGCACTCTACCACTGAGCTATAATCCTAGCCCAACTTTGTCAATTTTTGATGTAAAATATGTCTCAAGCCAGCACAGTGGCACACACTTATACTCCTAGTGACTATGAGAGGTTGAGGTAGGAGAAGTGCAAGTTTGAGGCCACCCTAAAGAATTAAATGAGACCCTGTCTCAAAATATACTTTTTTTTTTTTTTTTTTTTTTTTTTTAAATATTTATTTATTTACCCTAGTTGTACACAATGAATGCATTTATGTATACGTGGTGCTGAGGATCGAACCCGGGCCGCGCACGTGCAAGGCGAGCGCTCTGCCGCTGAGCCACAACCCCAGCCCAAAATATACTGTTTTGTTTGTTTGTTTGTTTGTTTGTTTGTTTTGGTCCTGGGGATTGAACTCAGGAGCCCTTAACCATTGAACCATATTCCTAGCCCTTTTTATTTTTTTTATTTTGAAATAGGATCTAAGTTGCTTAGGATCTTGCTTAGTTGCTAAGGCTACCTTTGAATTGCTATCCTTCTGCGTTGGCCTCCCAAGTTTCTGGGATTATAGTTGTACACCACCATGCTCGGCTGTCAATACATTTTTTTAAATGGACAGGATAAGTAGCTCAGTGGCAAAATGCTTGTCTTGCATGTGTGCATGTGTAATACTCTTGGTTTAATTCCTAGTGCTGCAAATAAATAAAACATTTCAGTGGGGTTTTTTTTTTGTGTGTGTGGTACAAGCACTGTAACACTGAGCTGTACCCCCAGCCTTCATGATGTTTTACCTAAAATTTCTTTGAATGTTTTTCTGTTTTACTAATTGATATTCTAATTAGATATTTAATAATAATCTATGGTTGGTCACTTTTGTACTATTTTAACTCCTTATTTCTTAATTTATTGCTGACTCCCATGCATTTACCTCCCCACTCAGAATATGAAAATTGTAGTTATCAAAATCTTGTTTTATAATTTTTAGGACATTTAAAAATTCTGATTAAGATTTAATTAACAATTTAAACAGAAGATTTTGTTTTATTTATTTAGTTAGTTAGTTTTATGTGGTGCTGAAGATTGAACCTAGGGCCTCAGGCATTGCTAGGTCAGTGCTCTGCCACAGAGCTACAGCCCTGGCCCTTCTTGTCTATTTTTGGCTTCATTTGAGTCTATTCTCAAATATACTTCACTCTTTAAATTAAGAATTACAGAATAATTGGGCTCATTAGTAAGGTTTTACCTTAGTGGAATATTTGGAGTTGCAGTAGCTATTTTCTTCTAGTGGTTGATATAGTTTTATTCTTATTAATAATATCTCAGGAAATCCAATAAATATAATGAAATCTTATTCATAGGACAGGACATTATCTATTTTCATATTATATATAAAACCTCACTTTACTAATTTGGAACTATGTGTTAATATGTGCTGAGAGGCTTTGTTTATATTTTGAAAGAATATATAGGGCTGGGGTTGTAGCTCAGCCTAGCATGTGTGAGGCACTGGGTTCGATCCTCAGCACTGCATACAAATAAGTAAATAAAAATAAAGGTATTGTGTCCATCTACAAATAAAAAAAAATTAAAAGAAAATATTTAAACTATGAGTGTGGCTCCCAGATACCCTTGTATGTATTATAGTACTTATTATAAACAGTATGTTATAGGTTACTTTTTTTTTTTTTTTTTGTGGTACCAGGGATTGAACTCAGGGGCACTCTACCACTGGGCCACATCCCCAGCCCTTTTTTTTTTTTTTGTATTTTATTTAGAGACAGGGTCTCACTGAGCTGCTAAGTGCCTCGCCATTGCTGAGGCTGGCTTTGAACTCGCGATCCTCCTGCCTCAGCCTCCCAAGTGCTGGGATTACAGGCATGCGCCACCGCGCCCGGCTTATAGGTTACTATTAAAAGAGATCATACTTCATTTATTTCACTGCAAAACTTAAAAGTTCAGAAATTTAGAATGACTGCCACAACTGCTAATTCTGTATTTTTAGCCAGCTATCTTATAACCTGCTTTTTTCTTGAATAAATTCTAGAGACAAAGAAGCCTATTCTAGGTCATTGATGAAACCCTCTCCACTTGTTTTTGAGGTAGTGGTGAAGAAAAGGTTTTAGGAAGATCTTTGTTTTGTGTTTGAAAAGTAATAATTTGGATTCATGTGAGGTAGACATTTCTTCACTTTTATACTCTTTTGTCCATAGTTTTAATGAACATACAGTATTTTACTGTATTTATTCAGGAAATGGATCTACCACCAAGTATGCTTGTGAAGAGTGAGTTAAAATATTTATGCATTTGGCTAGGCATGTTGGTGCACAACTATAATCCCAGCTATTTGGGAGGCTGAGGCAAGAGAATTGCAAGTTCAAGACCATCCTGGAAAATTTAGTGAGACTCTGTCTCAAAATTAGGAAAAAATAGTAGAGGAGGGGAAGCTGGGGTATAACTCAGTGGTAGAGTGCTTGTCTAGCATGAGTTCAATCCCCAGCCTACAATAAAATAAAAATAAATATTTTAAAATTGTGTATTTGGTCTCACTTCTAAAATCAGTATATAGGTTGTCATTTACCATTTCTTGTGTTCGAAGCAAGATGTGGTAGGTGGTTGCTATTTGGAAATTTTAAGACTAAATTCTAAAACATCTGTTTGCAGATACCTAGGATTATAGAATATATATTTCTAATATCCTTACCTTAGTCACCCAACCTCCTTGTGCTGGGGTTGAACCCAGAAGCCTCACACTTGCTAAACACAGTCCCATTGAGCTAGATTCCCAGTCCATTTGGTTTTGTATTTTGACCGCTTTTTAGTAGGATGACTACATTAACCAAAGAGAATAGATAGGTCTTTTTTTTTTTTTTAATATTTATTTATTTGCTTTAGTTGTACACAATGCATTCATTTGTATGTGGTGCTGAGGATCAAACCTGGGCCACGCATGTGCTAGGCGAGTGCTCTACCGCTGAGCCACAACCCCAGCCCTAGATAGGTCTTAATTTGTTTAAGAAACATTGTTAGGTGTACATGTAATTTTAGGATTGGTCTGAAACTGAAAGTTCCATTTTTAGGATATAAATTTCACTAGTTTAAATATCAGATTTTTATTTTATCTTTTACAGTGCTGGGGATTGAACCCAGGCCTATGCACATACCAGACAAGTACTCTACTACTGAGCCATATCCTCAGCCTTAAATATAAGATGTTAGCCGGGCGCGGTGGCACACGCCTGTAATCCCAGCACTTTGTGAGGCTGAGGCAGGAGGATTGCGAGTTCAAAGCCAGCCTCAGCAATGGCAAGGCACTTAGCAACTCAGTGAGACCCTGTCTCTAAATAAAATACAAAAAAGGGCTGGGGATGTGGCCCAGTGGTCCAGTGCCCCAGAGTTCAATCCCTAGTACCAAAAAAAAAAAAAAAAAAATCTTAATTTTGAAACACCTTGATTAAGTATTATATGATGACAGTTTTAAAATATAAATATTTTAGGCTTTCTGTGCCATGCGGTCTTTTTTTTTAAATATTTATTTATTTACTTTTAGTTGTACACAATGCGTTTATTTCTATGTGTTACTGAGGATGGAACCCAGGCTGTGTAACGTGCTAGGTGAGCGCTCTACCGCTGAGCCACAACCCCAGCCCGTGCCATGCAGTCTTAGAAAAATTAAACTCTGACGGTGTAGTGCAAAAGCAGTCAAAGAATACATGAATAAATAAAAGTGACTATGTTTCAGAAAAATCTTTGTTTAGAAAAACAATAGATTATAATTTGCCAATGAATTTTAGTTTTAAAATATGCTGTGTATGGGAGGTCTCTATTTTCTGCTCAAAATCTGCTAAAAAAATCTTAATTAAAAAAATATGTCAGAGAGAGTAAAAATAATTTAGAATGAAGTAATGATCAAAACCTTCATGAGGGGTTGGGGGGTTGTAGCTCAGTGGTAGATAGAGTGCTTGCCTAGCATGTGTGAGGCACTGGGTTTGATTCTTAGCACCATATATAAATAAGTAAAGATCCATTGACAGCTAAAAAATAGAAAACCTTGAAGATATCTCTTGGTTTCACTAAGTGATAAATCTACTGGATAACGAAATCATAACTATCATCTGTCATATATGCTCTCAGAGGATCTCATACTATCTTTTTGTTGTTTGTTTTTTTTTTGGTACCAGGGATTGAACTCAGGGGCACTCAACCACATCCCCAGCCCTTTTTTTTTTTTTTTTGGTACCAGGGATTGAACTCAGGGGCACTCGACCACTGGGCCACATCCCCAGCCCTTTTTTGTATTTTATCTAGAGACAGGGTCTCACTGAGTTGCTAAGTGCCTCGCCATTGCTGAGGCTGGCTTTGAACTTGCGATCTTCCTGCCTCAGCCTCCCAAAGTGCTGGGATTACAGGCGTGCGCCACCGTGCCCAGCCCCAGCCCTTTTTTGTATTTTATTTAGAGACAGGGTGTCACTGAGTTGCTTAGCATTTCGCTGTTGCTGAGGCTGGCTTTGAACTCACGATCCTCCTGCCTCAGCCTCCCAAGCCGCTGGGATTACAGGCGTGCACCACCATGCCTGGCCACCATTTGGTTTTATATGAATCATTTATACAACTTATTTTACTCATTGATTAAAGCAAAATAATTTGTGACATGTCATTAATACATTTGATAACATAAATCTAGAATACCTCGGAGAATTGTTGGAGAAATTGTTGATTTAACTGATTTCCTTGGTTAAGCAGAACATTCCTGAGGAATTTTTTATTGCTTTGCTTTCACTTTCCTATCACTGATACAGTAGTTATTTTGTTGGAGTTTCCCTCCTGTAGTATATATTTTCTCCTGTAAATATAACAGAATATGTTTGTGTCAGTTAAAATATTTACAATCATTGAGTGTAATATCCATGTACTGCATCTTACAACTCAATTGAAAAATTATTTTAGACAAGTGCTATTGTAGCTGAATTAGCTTGACTGGATTTTCTGGGGATTTCAGCTTAAATATAACTATAACGTGTATATACTTTTAATCTTTTTGTTGTGAAACATAATACAGAAAAACACATCTAACAGATTACATGAATTATTATAAAGAGTTATTAATTAGTTAATTAATGAGTTATGATAAAAAAAATCAGTGGAACTATCATAACAAATTAAGAAATAACATTGCCAGCACCCCAAAAGTCTCTCTTTCCTTCTCCAACTATAACTCCTTCCATTCCCCCAGGAATAACTATAGTCCTGATTTCTATAGTATCTATTTTCTTACTTTTCTTTATAGTTTTACCACTTATGTGGCAAAACAATATAGGGTAATTTTGCCAGTTTTTGAACTTTGTTTATTTATTTATTTTTGGTACCAGGGATTGAACTCAGGGGCACTCAACCACTGGGCCACATCCCCAGCCCTTTTTTGTATTTTATTTAGAGACAGGGTCTCACTGAGTTGCTAAGTGCCTCGCCATTGCTAAGGCTGGCTTTGAACTCACCACCCTCCTGTCTCAGCCTCCCAAGCCGCTGGGATTACAGGCATGTGCCACCACGCCCAGCTTGAACTTTATTTTTTTTAAAGATTTTTAGTTGCAGATGGATACAATATCTATAATTAATTAATCAACTAATTTTTAAAAATTTGAAATGTTGATGGACCTTTATTTTGTTCATTTATTTATATGCAGTACTGAGAATCAAACCCAGTGCCTCACACATGCTAGGTAAGTGGTCTACCACTGAGCTACAACCCTAGCCCAGTTTTAAAAATTTATTATATTACAGACAGATTCTTCAGTGTATTACTAATACTTTAATATTGTATTCGTTTTAGTCATTAAAAATTGTTCAGGGTAGTTTGAAATAATGGGATTTTCAACTGTGTTCTTTTTTTTTTTTTTTTTTCTTCATATTTTTTGGTACCAGGGATTGAACCCAGGGGCACTTAACCACTTAGCCACATCCCCATCCTTTTTTTTTGAGACAGGTTCTCACTGTATTACTTAGGGTCTCGCTAAATTGCTGGGGCTGGCTTTGATCAGTTCAGATCCTCTTGCCTCAGCCTCCCTATCCACTGCATTTATCTTGAACTGTGTTCTTCAGTAAAACTGTTCCATGGATGACCTATCACATTTGGTACCTTTTCTACCATGGAGATGTTCTATAGATGACCTATCACATTTGGTACTGAATTTTCTACCATGGAGGACACTGTTGGAGGTACCTAATTAATAATAATTGGCTTTGAAAACAGATTTCTCCATGTCTTTTATATCACTCTGTAAGTTGCGTAGTGATAGGATTGACTTCATTATTTTTATAAAAATTCTAATAAAAATGAATGTTAACATATACATATAGTAGACATGTGTGCATAAATACTTATGCTTCTGATTACAGTAAACACTTCAATCATCCAAACAATTGGATTTTATAGCACTAATACTTTCTTTTTCAGGTGAAACTTCCACCAATGATGGAAATCATAACTGCTGAACAACTGATGGAATATTTAGGTTAGTGTTGAAGAGTGGATGATTTTATATCTCTTTCAAAATAAAACTAAGTTTTCAAAGCTGTTATGTTACACATTCTCACCTTTACAAAGTGCTATTATACAATATGTTTTAAAATTATACTTTTTAATCTTAATTTTTTAATTAGTATGTTACTATTCTTAGATGTTATAGTCTTCTAACCAGCATTAAAATTCCGTAATATAAATACAGAGAATAGGTGATATCTAGAAAAAAAATGTATATAAAATGTAATAAATTGCAGAAAGGGAGATGACACAAAAACTCTGACATTGCATGCAGAAGGTATTAAAAACTATTGGATAGGCTTGGATTAAAGATGAAAGAGGTAGACCGGAGATGTAGCTCAGTGGTAGAACATTTACCTAGCATATGAAGGGTCCTGAGCTCAATCCCCAGCACCACAAAAAATAAAAAATAAAGACAAAGGGGATGATTTAGGGCAGTGCTACTCAAAGTCTGATTCATGATCCTATGCCAATTTATGAAATATTCCTTCAGTGTCCAGTAAGATAGGAGCTTAAACCAGGATATAAAACATTTACATTAGTAAGTACACTTAATTCATCCAAAATGTTTTTCATAGCAGAATTTTCTTGATGAAGGAATTTATGTATTGAATTGCATTTTTTCGGAAGCTTGTTTCAAAATTGGCCAGTAATAAAGTTTGTAAACCAGATGTATTGAGTTGAACTTGTTTAGAGAGTAGGACGTTATACATTATACTGTAGTCTTTTAAAATTTTGGCAAATATAATTTATATATTTATACTATTGCCAAATAGGAAACCTTAAGCCATATTCTTTCAGTTCTTTTAGTAATTAAATTAAAAAAATATTATCAGCTGATAATTTGGCTACACCATTCCAGATAAATAGCTAACTGATTTTTTTTTAGTAAGATATAGGCTTAGTAAAGTAATTGGAATTGCAGTTTTTGAAAGACCTTTTTCTTTATGTAATTCATATCATTTAATCCCCATTCACTGGCTAGGAACCTTATGGTTATAGATAGAATACCCACTTACTGCAAATAGACTTGATTTTATTTCCTTTTATTTATTTATCTGTTTTTTAATTTGGGGGCACAGTACTGTGAATTGAACCCAGGAGCACTTTACCACTGAGCCACATCCCCAGCCATTTTAATTTTTTATTTTGAGACAGGGTCTCACCAAGTTGCTTAGGGTCTTGTTAATTTGCTGAGGCTGGCCTCAAACCAGTAATCTTCCTGCATCAACCTTGTGAGTTGTTGGGACTACAGGCATGCATCACAGCACCCAGCTAACCTAACTTATTGATCTTTAAACTTAATGATTTCTAAATTATGTATCATGGGGAAGACTCAACATGCTTAGTGCTTTTGAGGAATACCCAGTGTGACTGCCAAGGAATGTGCAAAGGGAAGCTAGTAGGAGATGAGATCACATATGGAGTCAGATCACATAGGGTCCAATATGCTGTTATAGAGGCTGACTTTTGCTGTGAGTGAGCTGGGAAACCATTAGAGGATTTTGAACAGAAAACTGACATGATCTGACTATGAATTTAATGAGAATTCTCTAGCTGTTATGTTGAAAGTAGACCTGGGGTAAGGACAGGAACAGGTAGACCAATTAGGAAACTTACAACAAATGTGGTAGTGGCTTCAAACAAGGTAGAACTGGAGGTTGAAAGAAATGGTGAAATCCTGAATAGCTGACAGAATTTGTTGATCAATCAGATGTGGAATGAGAGTGGAGACAAGGGTTATCCTGTGCTTTTGGCTTAAATAGTGAGAAGGATGGAGTTGTCATCAACTGAAATAGAAAAAAATGGAAGGAGAAGGTTTTAGGGAGGAGAAATATCATGATGCTTATATTTGGTTATAAGATGCTTGTTGACATTTAAGTGGAGATATCAGGAAGGCAATTGGATATATAAATCTAGAATTCAGAGAAGAGTTCTAGATCAGTGCTATATAATATAACTTTTTGTGATAACAGAAATGTTCTATATATATGCTGTCCAGTTTGTAACCATTAGCCCACAAGTAGCCTTGAACTCTTAAAAATATATTTGATGTGCTGGGCACAGTGGCACATGCCTATATTCCCAGCAACATCAGTGGCTAAGGCAGGAGGATAACAAGTTTAAGGCTAGCCTTAGCAACTTATGGTGACTCTGTCACAAAATACAAAATA
Source organism: Tamias sibiricus (assembly GCA_025594165.1). NCBI lineage: Eukaryota > Metazoa > Chordata > Mammalia > Rodentia > Sciuridae > Tamias > Tamias sibiricus. Next base: position 112,964,261 of record CM046659.1, read on the forward strand.
AAAAGGCCTTGTGTGTGTAGCTTACAATGGTGTATACACAGTGGTAGTTCCTGAAGGGAAAGAATATAGATAGAGAAGGGAAAAGATTAGTGGACTGAGTCCAGGGCATGCCAATGATTAGCCACGAAGGAGAAAAATAGGAAATTGAGATTTCCTAAACTCCAAATGAAGAAGTGTTTCAAAAAAGAGTGAGAGATTAGGTAAATCTCAAATGCTGCTAATAGGTCAAGCAGGATGAATAATGTGAATTGACCATTGGTTTAGCCACAAGAATGTCATTGGCAACTTTATTAAACATATGGAATGAAAACCTTACTGTAGACAAGTAAAAATTTTAGACCCTCATTCATAGACATAGAATATATAATAAAACAGATACTTTGAAAGGATATAGCAAAGTCCCATAAACAGTTATAGTACACAAGTACTAATAGCACAAAAGTGTAAGATTGGTGCAGATAGGGCATTAATGTCCAGAATATACCAAGAACTCAAAAAACTTAACACTAGAAACAAAACAAATAACCCAATCAATAAATGGGCAAAAGAAATAAACAAACACTTCTCAAAAGAAGAAATACAAATGGTCAACAAGTACATGAAAAAATGTTCACCATCTCTAGCAACTAGGTAAATGCAAATCAAAACTACATTGAAATTTCATCTCATTCAACATTAGAAAAACTAGGGATAGTAGGAACATACCTCAACATTGTAAGAACTCTATATGTTAAACCCAAGGCCAACATCATTCTAAATGGAGAAATATTAAAAGCATTCTCTCTAAAAACTGGAACAAGACAAGATGCCCTCTTTCATCACTTCTATGTAACATAGTCCTTTAAACTCTAGGCAGAGCAATTAGGCAAAAGAAAGAAATTAGGGCTGGGATTGTGGCTCAGTGGTAGAGTGCTCGCCTAGCATGTGCGCGGTCTGGGTTCGATCCTCAGCACCACATACAAATAAACTCATTGTGTGCAACTAAAGCAAATAAATAAATATTTTTTTTAAAAAAAGAAAGAAATTAGAGGAATACAAATAGAAAAAGAAGATCTCAAACTATCCCTGTTTGCTGAGGACATGATTCTATATTTAGAAGACCCTAAAAACTCAATCAGAAAACTCCTAGAAATCATAAAAGAATTTAGCAAAGTAGCAGGATATAAAATTAACACCCATTAACCAATTGTGTTTCAATACACTAATGATGAATCAGCTGAAAGAGAAATTAGGAAAATTATCCCATTCACAATAGCCTTAAAAGTAACAACAACTTGGGAATCAATCTAACAAAAGAGGCGAAAGATCTCTACAATGAAAACTACAGAACAATAAAGAAATTGAAGAAAACCTTACAAGATGGAAAGATCTTCTATGCTTATGGATAGGCAGAATTAATATTGTCAAATGGTCATACTACCAAAAGCGCTATACAGATATAATGTAATTCCTATTAAAATTTCAATGGCATTCTTCATAGAAATAGGAAAGGCAGTCAAGAAATTCATTTGGAAAAATAAGAGACCCAGAACAGCCAAAACAATCCTTAGTGAGAAAAGTGAAGCAGGAGGCATCGCAATACCAGACCTTAAATTATATTACAGAGCTATGGTAACAAAAATGGCATGGTATTGGCACCAAAACAGACATGGAGACCAAAGGTACAGAACAGAAGACATAGAAACAAACTCACATAAATACAGTTATCTATTCTAGAACAAGGCACCAAAAACACATTGGAGAAAAGATAGCCTCCTCAACAAATGGTGCTGGGAAAACTGGAAATCCATATGTAACAGAATGAAATTTAACCCCTACCTCTTGCCCTGCACAAAACTCAAAAGTGGATCAAGGACCTAGGAATTAGACCAGAGACCCTGTGCCTACTAGAAGAAAATATAGGCCCAACTCTCAATCATGTCGGGTTAGCACTGCCTTCCTCAACAAGACTCCTAAAACATAAGAAATAAAATCAAGAATCAATACACGGATGGTATCAAACTAAAAAGCTTGTTCACAGCAAAACAACAATCAAGACCATGAAGAGAGAGCCTACAGAATGGGAGAAAATCATTGAGATTCCATCTCATTCTAGAGTGGCAATTATCAAGAAAACAAGTAACAATAAATATTGGGAGGATGTGGGGGAAAGGGCTCACTCATACATTGCTGGTGGGCTGCAAATTGGTGTACTCACTATAGAAAGCAGGATGGGGATTCCTCAGAAAACTTGGAATGGAACCACCATTTCAATGTAGCCAAGTACAATTCAATGTAGCCAAGCTATAGAACCAACCTAGGTACCCTTTAACAGATCAATGGATAAAGAAAATGTGAGATATATATACACCATGGAGTATTATTCAGCCATAAAGAAGAATGAAATTATGGCATTTGCCAGTAAATGGATAGAACTGGAGATTATCATGCTAAGTGAAATAAGCCAGTCTCAAAAAAAAAAAAAAAAAAAAAAAAAAGGTCAAATGTTTTCTCTGATGTGGAAGCTAATCCAAAATAAAGGGGGAAAAAGGGAGAATTTCATCAAAATAAAGGAAAGATCAGTAGAGTAGATGAAGGAGATCAAGGGGAAAGGAGGAGAGACAGGAAAAGGGAAGAACAGTGGAATGAATCTGACGAACTTTCATACGTACATACATGAACATACCACAGTGAATCCTAACATTAAGCATACCCACAAGACACTAATTAAAAAAAAAAAAAAACTAAATAAATTGCAGAAACTTCTGTAGAGCAGAGGGAGCAAGGGGAAAGTGGAGGAGGGAGGGAGGGAGGGGGGAGAGGGGGAGTGCTGGGGAAAATAGTTGTTGGGATGGTGGCATTGTCTGACTTTTAAAAATTTATCTTTCGCTGAGCACCGTGGCACACAGCAATAATTGCAGTGGCTCAGGAGGCTGAGTCAGGAGGATCACAAGTTCAGAGCCAGCCTCAGCAACATATTGAGGCCCTAAGCAACTTAGCAAGACCCTGTCTCAAAAGCAAAAGATTTTAAAAAGGGTTGGGGATGTGGTTCAGTGGTTAAGTGCCCCTGTACTCAATCCCTAGTACTCCTAAATTTATCTTTTGAATTTGTCATTTGATTATAAATATGCTATAAAAGTGGTCAGTGTTAAAGCATTTTAATTTTGCCTAGAGTTTACTAGGTCACCTCTTTTCCAAATGTTCATTTGGAATAAACTAATTGCTGCCAAACTTACTCTCCCATTTTTTTGCTTAATGTAACTGTCATATTTTTGTTCCTAGGCTTCTGTTTTCCTGGAATATCCCATTAGTAGCAATGACTCCATTCTTTGAAATTGCTTTTTCTATATATTAATACTTCACCATCTGATTTACTGCAAACTATCATTTTTCTGTCCTCAAAGTTAGCCTACATATCATCATACTCTTCCTAAAGCATCAATTTTATTCTTTACTTTATTTAAAGACAGAAAAAGCTAGGAATATAACTCAAGTGGTAAAGAAAAGAACTTGCTTAGCATGTGTGAGGACCCGCCTTTGATCCCCAGCAATGCAAACAAAACAAACCAAAACCAAAACATAAAGATCCCTTTGATTTATTTTTAAAAGGAGCCACATTTATCAGCACATTATTTATGATTTCCTATAATCTGATTGATTTATTCATGTAACTGAATTTCCCACTACTTTGCAACATAAATCTTGTGGATTAGTCTTATAAGCTGCTCATATGAAATGATCTTTCTTATTTGTGCTTCCCCCCACCCCCAATGTTGGGGGTTGAACAAGGGCTTGCTCATGCTATACAAGTACTCTGCTGCTGAGCTATATCTTCAACCCTCTTATTTAAGCTTTCTCTATCATTCCTTTCCCCTCAAAAAATGCTTTTCTTCCACTGCCTTTCCAAGTTTGCCCCATTTTGCTGAATTCAGTTTAGACTGTTCCCTTCACAGGATATTTCTGAAGTTGACAGACTTGATCAATCTCTTTTCAAAATCATTTGGTATTTAAGCATTTATTACATTTTATATTATACTTTGTCGTTATTCTTTATTTCTTATATGGTTTTTGCCTAAACAATTATTATATTTTTTAAACAGCAACATTTACATCCTAACATTTATTCTAACCCCTCACTAAACATAGTAAACTTTCAAGAAATAATTTGTGATTGGAATAGTATTTTTGACCAAGTATAGATGACAAAGGCTAGATCAGTTAGAGAAAATAGCACTCTTTTTTTTGGTACTGAAATTGAACTCAGGGGTGCTTAACTACTAAGCCACATCCCCAGCCCTTTTTATATTTTATTTAGAGACAGGGTCTTGTTAAGTTGCTTAGGGCCTCAGTAAGTTGCTGAGGTTGGCTTTGAACTTGCAATCCTCCTGCCTCAGTCTCGTGAGCTGCTGAGATTACAGATGTGCTGTACTGTGCCTGGCAAAAATAGCTCTCTTAAGAGATATTTTATATATATAAAATTGATACTTTCTGAAGATACTTCTTTAGAAATTAAAACTCAGTCTTTTAAAAATATGATTTTAGGGGCTGGAGATATAACTCATTGATAAAGTGTATGTTTAGCTTGCATAAGACTCTGTGTTTGATCCCTAGCACATGTATGTGTATATGCGTATACACATACACAACATCTGATTCTTCTATTACAAATTCTCTTAAAAATATATCTGGTTCTACCATTATGTAATAGTTATCTAATGCTATATAACATGTCACTCCAAAATTTTAGTGACTTCTAGCAATGAACATGTATTATCTCACAGTACCTATAGATCAGGAATTTGGGTGGGATTTAGCTAGGTAGCCCTAATTCAGGGTGTACCAGGGAGTTGCAGTCAAGGTGTTGACCAGGGCTGCAGGTTCAAATGAAGGTCCAGCTTAGGGGAATCAGCTTCTAAGTTCACTCACACAGTTGTTAGCAAGTTCCCCAGGGTTGTTGGACTGAGGTCCTTAGTTCTTTCCTCGCTATTGGCTAAAAACATCCTTCAGGTCCTTGCCATAGGAGCCTCTTACGGCAGCTATTCTTTCCCACTTGAAAAAACAGAACTACAAAAGCCACAATATTTTTTTAAATATTTATTTTTTAGTTGTAGTTGGACACAATACCTTCATTTTACTTGTTTATTATTTATTCTACCGCTGAGCCACAAACCAAGCCCCTTCTGTCATTTTTTTAAAACATATTTTTTTCCTTGTAGATGGACACAATGCCTTTATTTTATTTGTTTATTTTTTCATGTGGTGCTGAGGATCAAATCCAGTGCCTCACACATGCTAGGCAAGCACTCTACCACTGAGCTACAGCCCCAGCCCTCTTCTGTCTTTTTATTCATTAGAAATGAGTTAGTAAATTCATTCTACACTCAAGGAAAGAAGATTATACAAAGAGGTTGGGAAATGTAACTCATCAGTAGAATACTTTTCTTGCATGTACAAGACCTTGGGTTCTGTGATCCCCGGTCCAGGGGGGGAAAAAGTGGTATGACTATCAGGAGGATGGAGATCATTGAGGCCCATTTTAAAGGCTGTTTTCCTTAACTAGGCTATTCTTTTACTTACTAGAAACCTTTACTGGCCTCTAGAAAAGAGGAGTTACTTATCTGAGTCTTTCCCAGTAATCATTCTCTTTGCACCTAAATTTTAGTCTATGGCAACATGTCCAGGATTGTTTTATGCTGTTTTATATAATGCTCTGAATCCTTGCCCCTACTATGGTGATAGTCAGGAAAACATGCAGTCTCTTATCAAAATAAACATTGAACCCAAATGAAATATAGGATTCAAGTATAGCGTTTTTGTTCCAGTTATTTGAATAAATAATATATATAGCATATGCTCAATAAAGCATAGTTTTCAATTAAATCTTTTTTTTTTACTTTTTTTTTTTTTTTTTTGGTACCGGGGATTGAACTGAGGGCCACTTGACCACTGAGCCACATCCCCAGCCCTTTTTTGTATTTTATTAGAGACAGGGTCTCACTGAGTTGCTAAGTGCCTCGCCATTGCTGAGGCTGGCTTTGAACTTGCGATCCTCCTGCCTCAGCCTCCCGAGTGCTAGGATTACAGGCGTGCGCCCCCACGCCTGGCTAAGTTTTTTAACCTTTATTTTATTTATTTATTTTTTTATGTGGTGCTGAGGATCGAGCCCAGTGCCTCACACATGCTAGGCAAGCACTCTACCACTGAGTTACAACCACAGCCCCTTCAATTAAATCTTATGTCAAAACCTCAACATAGGGGGCTAGGGTTGTGGTTCAGTGGTAGAGTGCATGCCTGGCACATGTGAGGCACTGGGTTTGAGCCTCAGCACATTATAAAAATAAGTAAATAAAGTAAAAGTATTGTGTTCATTTACAACTACAAAAAAAATTTTTTTAATAAAAAATAAATTAAAAAGCAACAACAACACTCAACATGGGGTTGGGGATGTAGCTCAGTGGTAGAGTACTTGCCTGTCATGCATGAAAGCCCTGCATGGGGTTTTATTTCCAGCATAACAAAAACCAATCCACATATAATGTGCTGTGTAAAGACGCAAAACATTTTTCTTAAATTGACTTACTTATACATTTCTATCAACCAATTAATTTAATGCTCTTGGAGTCCTTCTACATATGCAGAATGAAATCATTGTTGATTAGACTTTGCTATCTTAAAGTTCCAACTGAAAGCACACAAATAATATATTGATGTTCATAGGAATTCTTTTGTGATCAGAGTTGGAAAGTTTAACACAATACTTGATGAAGTCTTTAAATGTTTATTTTGAATTAAAAAAATAAGGTTATATTAAAGCAATTTTATTAGCTTGTTAGCAGTTTGGGAGGTTGGATTAGAACTAGTTCCATATCTGACTGTTTCTATCAAAATAAATCAGATAAATGAAAAATTTAACCATTAAAAAGAGACAAGTGCTGGGCACAGTGCTCATGCCTGTGATACCAGCAACTCGGGAAGCTGAGGCAGGAGGATCAAGTTCAAGGCCCAGCCTCAGCAACTTAGTGAGACCATATCTCAATTTTTTTAAAAGGGCTGGGAATGTGACTTAGTAGTAGAGCACTCCTGGGTTCAATCCCCAGACCACCAAAAATTTTAAAAATAATATTTTTTGCTGTGCACCTGTAATCTCTGCATCCTGGGAGGCTGAGGTAGGAGGATCACAAGTGCAAGGTCTAAGCAGTTTAATGAGGCTCTAAGCAATTTGGTGAGACCCTTTCAAAATAAACAATAAAAATGGTTGGAGATATAGCTCTGTAGTAAATTTCCCCTGTGTTCAGTCCCCAATATCATGGGTGTGTGTAGGGGAGTAAGGAGTGATACCAAATTAAAATACTTATTTTTAAATACCCATTTTTTAATGCAAAAACTTTTTGGGTTTTCTGAGTTTTGGATATTTAACATACTTATAACACCCACTGTTAATGAAGTAATGAGGAATATTTGGTTGATAGCAGTAGAAGTTGGTACAACATTTGGGAGTTTTATATGTAGTAATATATAAAGAAACTTAAATGTATTGTAAAATGAGAGATAAGAAAAATTCAATGGTATTTTTAAATACATTGAAAAAAATACCTGGGGATACCGAACTGTTATTGCTTTTCTCTGGGTAGAATTGAGGGGTCAACATTTATGTCCTCTGTTGATCCAATGTTTAAAAATTTACAATTGAAATCTTAATTTTATAAACAGAAAAAATTAATATTTAAAAAAGACAATTTCACAATTTCTTTTTACAGGAGATTACATGCTTGATGCAAAGCCAAAAGAAATTTCAGAAATTCAACGTTTAAATTATGAACAGGTAATAAATGTGATTTTTATTACGTTAAGATATTTGATTTTTATGTTATGAATATATACATTGTTTTCTCTAGCAGTGACTTGCGGTCTTTTCTATAAAGGACTACATAGTAAAAATTTTAGGTTTTGCAGGCCAAATATGGTCAATCTCTGTCGCATATTCTTTGTTTTCTTTTTTCACAGCCCTCAAAATATATAAGAACCCTTAGTGCACAGTCATATTTGGCCCATATGCCATGCTTTTAAGATTCCTGTTTTCTGTGAATATATATGCTATAGAGAATGACATGTCAATACCATTCTAAGATCTGCAGGGAATAATAACCTGGTAATTTTTTGAAAAACTGATTTTCACATGAATTTTCATTGATCTTTCCTTGGTTTATTTATATTTTTCAATTAAATTATGTTTTTCTTTTCCTATTCTTTCTTTTTTTTCTTTTCATTTTTCAGTGCTGAGAATCAAACTCAGGGCCTCCAAAGCATTAACTATACCCTATCCCTGAAGTTATGTTTAGGAGAAAGTTGAGCAAGTAATGTTTCTGGTATGTCATTAGGACACATTTTGCTATTTTGTAGTTTCAATATGTCCACATTTCTTGGTATGTTCTTTAGAGATCCTGTTCTATAATATAGGAAGGGTTACTAGGTTCAAAATCATTAGAGTTGGAAGAAAGCAAATAGAACTTTATTTTCTTTAGTATTCCTCTTTACTTGGAAAGAGAATGAGGAAAAAAATTGCTTCATTTAGTGGGAGAAAGTATCAACCAGGGAAGAAATAAACATCACTAGAACCTTCTTAATCACTTTTTTAAAAGTATTTTTTGTTTTAGTTGTAGATGGACTTTTATTTTATTTATTTTTTTGTGGGGCTGAGGATCAAACCCAGTATGCCTCACACATGCAAGGCAAGTGTTCCACCACTGAGCTACAACCCCAACCCTGCTTACTCACTTTAAAAGCAACTTTTTAAATACACTTTCATTAGTAAAAAGAAAGCAAAATCTATGTCAGTATTGCAAAATTTCTTGGATTTTAATGTTCAAATAATCTTGTTCTAATTGAATTGAAAAGTCAACATCTTGAATTTCATTGTTATCCAAGATAGGAAATCTATAGCTAAAGCCAAATTTGTATGCTAAATAATTTGAATTTTTTTAGGAGAGAGCTATGGAATTAGCTCACTGAAGCCCTAAATTCAGTCCTCAGGACTACCCCCACCAAAAAACTTTTTAGAATAATTTGTAGTTTAAAGCAATGATTTCCAAACATTCTTAGGAATAGAAATCTTTTTTCAAATGAAATCTTTTTTTGTACAGGGGTTGATCCCATGGTGCTTTACCACTGAGCTACATCCCCAGCCATTTTTATTTTATTTTAATTTTTAAAGGTTTCTTTTTTTTAAAATAACTTTATTTTATTTATTTATCTTTTTATGTGGTACTGAGGAATTGAACCCAGTGCCTCACTCGTACTAGGCAAGTGCTCTACAACTGAGCCACAACCCCAATCCCTTTTTATTTTTTAATTTTGAGACAGGGTCTTGCTAAGTTGCTTAGGGCCTAACTAAGTTTCTTTCTTTCTTTTTTTTTTAATATTAATTTATTTACTTTAGTTGTACACAATGCAATGCATTTATGTTTACGTGGTGCTGAGGATCGAACCCGGGCCGCGCACATGCGAGGCGAGCGCTCTGCCACTGAGCCACATCCCCAGCCCCAAAAAGTCATTCCTTTTTTTGTTTTGGTAGTGGTGGTGCTGGGGATTGAACCCAGGATCTTATGCATGCCAGGCAAGCACTCTACCAACTGAGCTATATCCCTAGCCCCTAAGTTTCTGAGGCTGGCATTGAACTTGGGATTTTTCAACCTCAACCTCCCAGGTTGCTGTGATTATAGGTGTGCACCAGTCCACCTAGCTCAAATGAAAAATTATTTATATAAGCTGCTAATTTAGAAAACCAGTAAATGATAAGGTTTAATTTATATCATTGATTTATCAAATTTATATAATTTCTTATTGAAATCAGGCTTTTCAATTAATGTCAGATTTAAATTAGAAATTATGAATGATGATTGCAGTTTCCTATTAACCTCTGAATTAATTTTACTTCTGTTTCACATTCCTGAGAAATGATTGACAAATGTTTGCAATGATATCAGCATTTTGTTTAAGTCCATCTTGTAGTCTCAGGATAGAGTTCCATTACAATGATTTAGACTCTTGAAGAGTAGTTGGAAGTTTTGTCTCATAGTTGAGAGAAACAATATCTAACAACTGCTTGCATTTCATAAAAATATCAGGCAAAAAGTACTTATAAGCACTAAAAGTATTTATGAGGTTATTATTACACTACCATTCGTTTTAAGAATAATATGTACCAAGCTGCTATGGCTGAGTCTAAACTAGTGTTTAATGTTCCACAGGCATGAGGTAATAGTGTTCTTTTTTGTAATTTTATATGAGCAGATATGGTCAAACCTAAATTTTAGAAAAACCAAAGCAGAGCTGCCATCTTTCCAAGTTTTATTTAACCTTTTACCAGAAGATGTAAATAAAGAACATGTTTTCCCTGCTTAACTTAATGCTAAACACCCTCATAGTACAAGAAAACATGATATGTGTGTTAACAGATTTTTAAATAACTGCACATACATTTATTTTTAAATTTAAAATATTTCCTCATTTTAGGAATACCTTTGGGAAGAGTTTTAAGAAACAGTTTAACCACTATCTTAAAGGATCCAGTAGTAATTTTTGTTTATGATGTAAGCAATCATTCCTCAAATTTATATTTTATAATATTAATTATCATTGTGGAATTAGGAGCAGTTTTATAAATCTCTATGGAGATAATAAAACCATGAAATAATATTATCAAACACTATTCAGTTATTTTAATACTAAATAACCCATAGTAAATGTAGCAAGTATATGAAGATATAAATATGAGCTCAGAAACCATGAGAAATTACACTATCCCTGACAAGGCATGGTGGCACCTGCTTTTAATTCCAGCTACTCAGGAAGGTGAGGCAGGATTGTAAGTTTGAGGACAGCCTGGGCAATTTAGGAAGACCTTGTCTCAAAAATAAAAAATAAAAAGGGATGGAATGTAGCTTGGTGGCAGAGCACCCCTGGGTTCAATCCCTAGTGCTACAAGGAAAAAGAGAAAAATAAAAGAAAAAAGGAAAAGGAAAGAAATTATAATGCCTCTAAAGGAAGGTGGGTGATTAGTAGCCAAGAATTTAAAAAAAAATAGAAGGAAAATTTGATGGTAGAACTATAATCCTTAAATTGCTCAATATTGTTCACATTTTTTCAGATTCATCATTGTCTTCCTTTAGAAAAGGTTTTACAACATTTAAGGGGAAAAAATGTGAGCTAAATGTTTTTAAGATTTAACTTTTGTGAAGGCTGAGAAAATATATTGTTTTAGGGTACTGTGAAGACAAAGGTCAAAGACTATTTAACAGTGTTATCCACTGTATAAACAGTGTTATCCTATATATAAATGTGTCATTGATTCATTTAAAACATGTTAATAATTTGTTTGCAGTCTGTACAGTTTCTTAAAATGGGGTTTAACAAATTATTTGGTAAAAACAGAACTTTAATTTTACCACCTAAATTTGCCTTTAAATTTCAAAGATGCTTCCTAATTTTTTTTGTTTTGTTGTTATTGTTTGGTACTGGGAATTGAACCCAGAGGTGCTTAACCACTGAGCTACATCCCCAGCCCTTTTTATTTTTTATTTTGAGACAAGGTCTCATTAAGTTGCTTAGGTCCTCACTAAATTGTTGAGGCTAGCTTTGAACTCATGACCTTTCTGCTTCAGCCTCCTGAGTTGCTGGGATTAGAGGTGTGTGCCACCACACCCAGCCCTACTTTTAATATAAGAGGGTTTATTTCATATTTACCCTTTCTATTATAAGCCCCTCCAGTAGTCCTATTTTGTATCTACTTAAATGCTACTACTTTTGTATCTTCTAGCATAGTGTCTGATAAGCTGTAGAGATTCTGTAAATGTTTATTAAATTTTATCTATTTTTAAAACTTTTTCAACCAAATATGTCCTCTATACAGATGTTCATATTTAATTTATTGCAATGTTTAAAAAAATATGTTTTAAAATAGTTTTCATTACTGACTTATGTGATCACATTTACTGAGAACTATGGACAGAATGACCCCTTAATTTGGGCAGTAAGTCTCTGTGATCCACTTTCTGCCTGACTCTCAGACTTCATCTTCACAACTTTTCATTTCATTTATTTAGTCTAGTGTTGTTAGACTCCTTTCTATTCTATGTATGCTGTAACAAACTCATTTCTGCATCAGAATTTGTGCACTACTGTCCACTTTGTCTGGAATGGTCTTTTCCCAGGGCTTCCCAAGAGTTTTCACTTTAGTCTCCATTATTTTTATTTATTTATTTATTTGTTTATTTATTTATTTATTTATTTTTATTTTTTGGTCCTGGGGATTGAACTCAGGGCACTTGACCACTGAGCCACATGCCCAGCCCTATTTTGTATTTTTATTTAGAGACAGGGTCTCACTGAGTTGCTTGGTGCCTCACCATTGCTGAGGCTGGATTTGAACTCTCAATTCTCCTATCTCAGCCTCCCAACCTTCTGGGATTATAGGCATGTGCCACCAGGCCCAACTACTTTGATCTCTATTTATAAACTATCATTTTTGAAGAAGTCTTCCTGTTTTCCTTTTCTTTTGTTATTTGAACTGTTTTAGATTCAAGGCATTCACTGCAAAATTGGGTATGGAAAGAGTAGGGAATTTCCATGTGCCTCCTGTACTTTCTCATACCATGCGTACAGCGTCCCCCACTTCCAACATCCCACATCAGGGACATTTGTTATATCATTAACATGCCATTGTCACCCAAAGTTCATAGCATAGTCGTGTTCACTTTTGGAACTATACATTCTTTGGATTTTGAGAAATGTATAATGACATGTGTTCACCATTATGATATCATACAGAATATTTTCACTATCCTAAAAATCTTCTGTGCTTTGCCTATTTATCCCTTTCTCTCTCTAATCCCTGGCAACCACTGATCTTTACTATCTCTGTAGATTTGCCATTTCCAGAGTGTCATTTGGAATCATACCATTTGTAGTGTTTGCACATTGACTTCTTTGACTTAAGTAAAAGAATTTGTTTCTTCCATGACTTTTCATGACTTAATAGCTTATTAAAAAAACAAAATTTCATAAATTCATGTTATTTATCCTTTTGATCATTTTTTTTTTTTTTTTTTTTTTTGGTACCGGGGATTGAACTCAGGGGCACTCGACCACTGGGCCACATCCCCAGCCCTTTTTTGTATTTTATTAGAGACAGGGTCTCACTGAATTGCTAAGTGCCTCGTCATTGCTGAGGCTGGCTTTGAACTCATTGATCCTCCTGCCTCAGCCTCCCAAGTGCTGGGATTACAGGCATGCACCACCGTGCCCGGCTGATCATTTTTAATTGTACAGTTTAATAGTGTTAGTTATGCCCAGAATTGTGTAACAGATCTCTACAACTTTTTCATCTTGTGAAACTGAAATTCTATATCCATTGAACAACAACAACTCTCCATTTCTTATCCCCTCAAGTCCTTGGAAACCACCATTCTACTTTATGTTTTCATGATTTTTGATTACTGTAGATACCCCATGACTTATTTCATTCCACATAATGTCCTCAAGGTTCATCCATGTTGTGGCATTTGACAGAATTTTCCATCTATTTTAATGCTGAATAATATTCCATTCTATGTATATACCACATTTTCTTTATCCATTCATCTGACAATGGGCATTAGTCCACTTCCACTTCTCTTTTTTTTCCCCCTACGGGGATTGAACCCAGGAGCACTAAACCACTAAGCCACATCCCCAGCCCTATTTTGTATTTTATTTGGAGACAGGGTCTCACTGAGTTGCTTAGGGCTTGCTTTGCCATTGCTGAGGCTAGCTTTGAACTTGTAATCCTCCTGTCTCAGCCTCCTGAGCCACTCGGATTACAGGCATGTGCCACTGTGCCTGGCAAGCTATTTTATTTTTGAGGCAGGGTCTCACTAAATTGCCCAGTCTAGCCTTGAATTTGCAATCTTTCTGCCTCAGTCTTCAAAGTAGCCGGAATTACAGGTGTGTACAACCACACCTTGTTGACTTTAGAAACTGGTTTGTTGTTGTTGTTTTTCTAGTAATGGAGCTAGAACCCAGGGGTGTTCTATCACTGAATATATCCCAACCCTTATTTTTTATTTTGAGACAGGGTTCTGCTAAGTTGCTGAGGCTAGCCTTGAATGTTTGATCCCCCTGCTTCAGTCTCCTGAGTCACTGGAATTACATAGAAACTTTTTACTTCAAACTTTCACATCTAAAATAGGTCCTTCACCCCTATCACTCTGAACAACCTCAGACTACTCAATCTTTCTTATTAACACTTGACATTATATTGTAAATTTACATGTTTAGAATGTCAGTTACATAAGAACATAATTTTATTTTATTCACTACTGTATTTTTGGAACTCATATTAATGTCTGGAACATAATAGGTACTTAATAATAAAAATCTATTGAAGAACTGAATAAATTGGATAAAGTGGAAAAATTGTTTTTAAAAATAAGAGACAGGGTCTTTTTGTTTATCCAGGTTGTCTCCAAACTCCTGTGCTTAAACAGTTCTCCTGCCTCAGCCCCCTGAATAGCTAAGACTACAGGGGTATGCAATTTTAGTTGCTTTTGTTTTTATTTTTCTGAACTATATCTTTCCTCCTTTTTATTTTCAGAATATGAGTGATGCTATGGCAATTTTGCACAAACTTCAGACAGGCCTGGATGTAAATGTAAGATTCACTGGTGTTCGAGTGTTTGAATATACACCGGAATGCATAGTGTTTGATCTTCTTGATATTCCTTTGTATCATGGGTGGTTAGTGGACCCTCAGGTAAGTAGGAGAATTTAAATTATATAAACATAAGTGCAGAAAAAAATAGCAAATTTTTACAAAATAATCTTAGTTTATATTTTCTGATGCTTACATTTTTGTGCTTTGATCTAGAATTAGCCAAATCTTGAGGTTAAGGGTACAATCTTCCAGACTATGAAATACCAAAGTCTGCCCAGACTTCTGATCCCACCTGCAAGGAGTTAGGGTCCAACTACAAAGTTAGACAAATTGTCCACAAAGGATTATCCTCACCTCTCACACCTACCACAAGTTCAGAGGTTTCCCAAGAGTACCCTCAGGTTTAATAATTTTCTAGAAAGATTCTCAGAGTCTACTGAAACCTAAACCTTAAACTCACTGTTATAGGGAAAAGATATACGTTAGCCAAGAAAGGAGCTGCACAGGGCAAAAACTAGGAAGATTCCAAAAAAGACACTGTTGTCCTCAGGACATGTTAACTTCTTGAAATTTATATATGACAATATATAATGTTGCCAATGATTTTTTATTGAGATTTCATTGCATAAACATGATTGATTGATTGATTGCCCATATGGTTGAAGTTAGTCTTCAGTTCTTCCTTTCCAGTAGGCTGAACTGACACTATGTTGTTCATGGGGCCCCAATAAATCACCTCATTAATATAAACTGCAGGTGTGGTCCAAGGGACCCATCTCAAATTACAAAGTTTCTCTTATTACTAAGGAAATTCCAAGGGTTTAGAGTTTGTCTCCAGGAACATTACAAAGGCCAGAACTCTCTTTGAGCAAGGCCATATTCTTTATTGTACAGCTTTTTTTTTTTTTTTTTTTTTTGGTACCAGGCATTGAACTCAGGGGGACTCGAACACTGGGCCACATCCCCAGCCCTTTTTTTTTTGTATTTTATTAGAGACAGGGTCTCACTGAGTTGCTAAGTGTCTCACCATTGCTGACGCTGGCCTTGAACTCGCGATCCTCCTACCTCAGCCTCCCAAGTGCTGAGATTATAGGTGTACGCCACCGCGCCCGGCTATTGTACAGCTTTGAAAAGAGATTTTTTAAAAAATATATATTTTTTCTAGTTATAGATGGACACAATACCTTTATCTTACTTGTTTTTATTTTTATGTGGTACCAGGGATTGAACCCAGTGCCTCACACATGCTAGGCAAGCGCTCTACCACTGAGCCACAACCCCGGCCCCTGAAAAGAGATTTTTTTTTTATGTTTTTTCAAATATTTACTTATTTGTTTTAGTTGTACACAATGTATTCATTCTTTACATGGTGCTGAGGATCGAACCTGGGCCACGCACGTGCTAGCGAGCGCTCTACCGCTGAACCACAATCCCAGCCCCCTGAAAAGAGAGTTTTTAATTACCCCAACATTTATTTAAAAACCTCTCTCATAATCCCATCATTCTAACTGTTCATTTCCAAATGTGCAGTGACCCTTGAAATTTACTAGTTTAGCATTCCAGATTTTGCCTCTTAGCAAAATGGACCCTGACATGAAGTAGATGACACACCCAAGGACAATTGATAAAAGTTTCAGGAAGAGATTACATTTGTTTACAAGGGTATGGTCAAAGTTGGGGAAACAAATGAGGGATAATGAAGCATTGTAGAGTTAACAAGACCCAAAAATCTATTGCTACTCTTAACTCTTCAGACTAGGAAAGGGGTGTAGTTAGTAGAACCCAGCAAGAGCAATTGCTGAATCATAGGCCTGGAGCTATGGCTTTTAGTAGAGGAATGCAGTTACTACCAAGCTGTGACCCAGCAGGGAGAGGGTGAAGGTAATACCTACTCTCTACTCTGATTTCCTCCAGTATCTCTCATTGGCCAAATTTGTCTGGTAACTGGAGAATAAGAATTGCGGTTGGCTTTAGTCCATAGAGATTGACCTCTTGGCCTGAGGATGTAGCTCATAGTAGAGCACTTACTAGCATGTGTGAAGCCCTGGGTGCAATCCCCTGTACTGCATCAAAAAAAAGAAAGAATTTCTTTATCATATATTAAATTTTTCTATAGGCTTAGTCTTCTTTAGTCATTCCTTTAATCTGTATTCTTTCTACTCCTATACTATTTGACTATTATTATAGCTTATTTACATATTTTTAAAATATAAGGTAAAAATATTACTTGAGAACTTTAAAGGAAAAAGAGGGAGGAGGAGCACACAAACAGGGTCTCACTAAGTTGCTTGAGGGTCTTGCTGAGTTGCTAAGGCTGGTCTTGAATTTGCAATCTTGCCTCAGACTCTCAAATCACTGGGATTACAAGTGTGTGCCACCTTGCCCTACTACCTTTTTATTATTATTATTAAACATTTAATTTTGAGATAATTATGGATCCATATGCAGTTGTAAGAAATAATGCAGGGCAATTCATTGAACCTTTAGCTAGTTTCCCCAAGGGTAACATTTTGCAAATGTCTACTTTGCAATTTTGCTTTAGTAAAATATCAAAACCAAGGGCTGAGGTTGTGGCTCAGTGGTAGAGTGCTTGCCTAGCATGTGTGAGGCAAGGGGTTCGATTCTCAGCACCACATATATATAAATAAAAGTCCATCAACAACTAATAAAATGTTTTTAAATAATGTCAAATCTAGGAAAATGACATTAGCAAAGTGAAATACAGAACATTTTCCACCACTATAAAAATCTTGCCTGTTGCCTTTTTATAGCTACACCTACTTTTCTCCCACCTTCACCTTCTTCTTCCCTGTCAACCACTAACCTGTTCTTCACTTCTATAATTTTGTTATTTCAAGAATAGTAAATAAGTAAAATAATATGGTATGTAATCTTTTATGATTGCCATTTTTTACTCATTTCTGGAGCATCATCCAGGTTATTGCAAATATTAATATTTTGTTCCTTTTTATTACTGAATAGTATTCCATGGTGTGGTTATGCCACTTTAACTGTTTACCTGTCAAACTATTTACCTGTTTCTGGCTATTAAAAATAAAGCTGCTGTAGGGCTGGGGTTGTAGCTCAGCAGTAGAACACTTGCCTAGCACATGCAAGGCACTGGGTTTGATCCTCAGCACCACATAAAAATAAGTAAATAAAATAAAGGTATTGTGTCTAACTTCAATTTAAAAAAAAGAAGCTGCTATAAACATTTGTGTACAAGTTTTTGTTTTAATTTCTCTGGATTAAATAAATGTCCAGAAGCACAACTGCTGGGCCATATGGTAGTGATTTGTGTGTGTGTGTGTGTGTGTGTGTGTGTGTGTGTGTAAGAGTCTGCCAAACTATTTATTAGCATGTCTGTACCAGAAGTTTTCATTCCCACCAGTAGTATCTGAGTGACTTAGTTTCTCTACATCCTTGTCAGCATTTGACATTGTCACTATTTTTTATTTCAGATATTATTATGTAATCATGTTTTGCTACTTTTCAGTTTCCTGTCTTTGATCACTAATGATATTGAACATATTTTCTTGTGTGCTTGTTTATCATTCAGTTCTCTTCTTCAATAAAATATCTCATTTCTTTTTCCCATTTTCTAATTAGATTGGTTCTTTTCAGTTGAGCTTTGAGATTTCTTTATATATTCCAGACACTAATATTTTGTCAGATGTGTGTTTCACAAATATTTTCTCCTAGCCTAAAGCTTGTTTATTCATAATCTCAGGAAGATCTTCACAGAGCATAATTTTTAAATTTCAGTGAAATTCAGTGTATCTGTTTTTTCTTTATGTCTCATGTTTTGGTGTTAAGTCTAAGAACTGCCTAGCTCTAGATCCTAAATATTCTCTCATATGCTTTTTATCCTAAATATTTTATAGTTTTGTGCTTTACACTTAAGGCCATGATTCATTTTGAGTTAATTTTGTATGTGGTGTAATACTTTGGGTAATTTTTTTTTTCCTATGGTTGTTGTCTATTTGTTCTAGCACTATTTGGTATGCACCTACCACCTCAAACAATTTTAGAACACTTTTATCACCCCCAGAAGAAGCCCTTTCCTGTTAGCAATCATTCTCCATTCCTCTCAATCTTCCTATTATATTTTCTGTCTAAAGATTTGGCTATTCTGAACATTTCATATAAATTTAAGTATATAATATTTGGTCTTTTGCAATTGACTTCTTTCAAAGTGACTGCACCTTTTCATACATCCATTAGCAGTATGTGAGTGTTCTGTTTTCCACATCCTCATCAACACTTGTTAATTATTTCTCTTTTTTTATTAAAGCCATCCTAGCAAGTGTAGAATCATATCTCATTGTGGTTTTATCTATGTTTCTCTTATATCTAATGATGTTGAACATTTTTTCATGTGCTTATTAGCCATTTGTATATCTCCTTTGGATAAATATCTGTTTAGATCCTGTGCCTATTTTAAATTGTGTAATTAGTCTTTTGTTATTAAGTTACAAGAGTTTTTGAAATAGTTTCACTATAACCCCTTACCAGATATATACTGGAAATATTTTCTGCCATTCTGTGGGCTGTCTTTTCATTTTCTTCATGGTATCCTTGGAAATACAAAGGGTTTTATTTTCATGAAGTTTAATTTATCCATTTTTTTCTTTTATCTCATGGTATCCTAAGATGGTTTTGCCTAACTGAAAGTTAAAAAGGTTTAATCCTATATTTTGTTAAGAGTTTTATAGTTGTATTGCTTATGTTTAGGAATACAATCCATTTTGAATTAATTTTTATGTGTATCTTGAGGAATGGGTCCAACTTTATTCTTTTGCATGTGTTTATCTAATTGCTTTAGTACAACCATTGGTTGAAAAGATTATTCTTTCTCTGTTGAATTGTTTGGCACTCAGAATGATCTTTGCGAAACAATCCCTTCCCCTTTATTTCCTTAAAAACCTCTAGTAGAACTAAAATAAGATATGAAACTCTTTTTTTTTTTTTTTTTTTTTTTTTTTGGTACCAAGGATTGAACTCAGCGGTACTAGACCACTGGGCCACATCCCCAGCCCTTTTTTGTATTTTATTAGAGACAGGGTCTCACTGAGTCGCTAAGTGCCTCGCCATTGCTGAGGCTGGCTTTGAACTCGTGATCCTCCTGACTCAGCCTCCCAAAGTGCTGGGATTACAGGCGTGCACCACCGCGCCCGGCTGAAACTCTTAATTAGGATTTTTATCACGGGTTGTATGATCTAGATTCTGCCTGTCTATCCAACATCTCCTGTACTTCTTATACCTTCTCACTCATTCTAAGCAACATTATCTGCTTTTCTTTCTCTCTTTTATTGTTGTTGTTGCCATACGGGGATTGAACCAAGGGGCATTCTACCACTGAACTGTTACTGCAGCCCTTACTTTTATTTTTTGAGACAAGAGTCTCACTAAGGTGGCTAGGCTGGCCTTGAACTTGCAAGTCTTCTGCTTCAGCCACCCAAGTAACTGGAATTATAGCTGTCCACCCAGCATCTTTAGCTCCTTTTCTGATCTTCAGACATGTCAAGCTTATTCTTGTCTCAAAGTTTTTGTGTTGATTGATTGCCCACTGTAGAATACTGGTCTCCTCCCTAACACATATTGTCCCAGATTTTCACATTTCTGATTCTTCATTATTTAGTTTTTAGATCAAATATCATCTTATTAGAGAGTTCTTCCTGACCAGCTTCTTAAAATTCATTACCCTCCCTACACCCCAGTCATTTTTCCCCATAACCCTATTTGATTTTCTTTACCATTTCTTATTAATTGAAATTATTCTATTACCTGAGTAACTGTCATCTCCCACTAGAATGTATGTTTTATAAGGGCTGGGCTCTATGTCTCAGTGTTTAGATCAGTACCTAGCACATCATGGGGTCTCTCTTTCTTCTTGTCTTTTTACAGTATACTAAGAATTGAACCCAGGGGCTTTCTACCACTCAGCTACATCCCCAGCCCTTTTTATTTATTTATTTTTATTTTAATAAGTCAGGGTCTCGCTAAGTTGTCAAGCTTGCCTCAAACTTGGAACCTCTTGCCTCAGTGTCCCTAGTAGGAGGGAATTATAGATGTGTATCACCACTCCTGGCTACATAGTAGGTTCTCAATAAATATTAACTGACAGAATGCAGCTGCACTCGTTAACTATAGAGAGGAGAGATCATAATAGTAAGAACATGGCAGTGCTTTTTCCATGCCTTTCCATTCATAAAAGCAACTGGTATTCTGGGCAATGTAAGGATAGCTTACTATAAGTAGGGCATCTGTGTCTTTACTGGTACTCTGCCTCTGAGAAGATCACTGAAAAGTCTTAACATACCCATCCATTTACACAAACCAAAGTGGGTCAAGTTGGATCCTGGTGGATGGCAATTCCAGGTAGTTTTGATTCTTTAGGTGAATGAGGTAATAGCCTGAGGAAATTAGCCTGAGTTCTTAAAAAGTAAACTCAGATCATCTCTTTGACTTTATGAGTAGCTATATGTCATCCAGTAAACAGGCGAGTCCATATGCTTAAAGAAAGAGTACTGTAATGTAGAAAAGCAATTATCAGGTTTTACTGGTTTAGACATCAGTTTTTAAACTCTCAGCTTAGCCTCATGTCTGCTTTTTTTTTTTTTTCCCCCTTGCTTACTTTCTTTATGCCAGAAGAATTCTGCTGCTGGAAGAAAAGAACAAGGCAAAAGTTTGAAATTCATAGGTCTGCACCAAATACATTTCAGAACTGGATGGTTCTCTATAGTCTGATTCTGTTTTTTGTAAATAATCTTGCAAATAAATCCCTGCATTTGTTGTTGGATTGTAAATTAGTACAGCCACTATGGGGATCAGTATAGAGGTTCCTCAAAAGAGTAGGCATGCAACCACCATATGACACAGCTATACTATGCTTTAGTATTTGTCCTGAAGAATTAGTCATCATACTACAGTGATACATGCATATCCATTTGTATAGCAGCACAATTCATAATAGCGAAACTATGGAACCAACCTAGGTATCCATCAAAAGATGAATGGATAAAGAAAATGTGGTATATATACACAATGGAGTTTTATTGAGCCATGAAGAAAAATAAAATTATGTTTTTTGCAGGAATATGGATGAAACTAGAGACTGCCATGTTAAGCAAAATGAGGTCAAACTCAGAAGGTCAGGGGTCATATATTTTCTCTTATATGCCAAAGCTAGAAAGCAAAAGGAAAAGAAAGCTGGGGTTGATATCATGAGGATCAAAGGGAAATCAGTGGAGGAAAAGGGACCAAGGGATGGGAGGTAGATAGGGAGGGGAGAGTGCTAGGGAGTGAGATTGACCAAATTATATTTTTATATTGTATGCATGTATGAATATGTGACAACAAATTCCTCATTATGTATAACTATAATGCACCAATAAAAATGTGGGGAAAAATCACTGAAACAAAAAAAGAAAAATAAAAGAGTATGTTGGGGATGTAGCTCAGTGGTAAAGCATTTGCCCAGCATCCTCAGTCCAAAAATAAGAAAGGGAGAGAGGGAGGGAGGAAAGAAGAAGAAAGGGAGGAAGGATGGAAGGGAGGGAGGAAAGAAGAAGAAAGGAAGGAGGGAGAATTATTCTGAGGCTAGATTAAAGTAGATTTTTGTTTATTTATTTATTTTTGCTCTATAAGACATATATAAACAATATGGTTACACAGAAAGATTACAACGAAAAAGAGATGCTGTATAATTACTAGTCAAAAGAAAGCTAGTGTACCTATACTAATATTGGAAAGAATAAATGTCAAATCCAAAAGCATTACTAATGATAAAATTTTAATTTATCAGGAAGATAAAATCATTTTAAATTTTTGTGCTCTAGAAGATATCTGGAAAGTAGATACCCTAAGTGACTGTTCATTCCTTAGACCCAGGAACTGCCACAACAAATAAAGATCAATATTTTTATAATGAAAAGCAAAATGAGTGTGTATCTGATGATAAGTGCATAAGCAAAATTTGACATTGTTACAGTGAAAGATTTTAATTACCTATTTCTATAATTAATAGAAACAGAAAAGAAAAAATCTAATGAATTTACATTCTTTCACAATTCTATTTTTTATTTTTGAACAATTTCAGAATTACAGGAAAGTTGGAAAGATACTAGGGAATTCTTTAATGTTATCTTATATGACCATGATACACGTATGAAATTTCATGTTGGTACATTACTATTAATTAAATTATAATCTTCATTCAAATTTCACATATTTTTCCACTGATTTTTTTTTTTGATGTTGTTTCAGAATCCAGGGTATCATATTGCATTTAATCATCCTATCTTCCTAGTCTTCTCTAGTGGATGCAGTTTTCTTTCTCTGACCACAGTGCAATTTATCTAGAAATGAATAGAAAAACAATAAATAGAAACTACTTGGGTCAAGAAAATCATAATGTAACTTAGAATATATTTTCAATTTCATAGTAACTAAATCCATATTAAAATTTGTGTGAGATATAACCAGAATAGTTTTTAGAGAGATTTTTAAACCTTAAGTTCATATATTAAAGGAAAAGACTGAAAATGAATGAGCTATATAATCCATCTTAATAAAAATCAGAAAGTATTAAAATAGGAAGTAAATATAATTATGAGCAAAGCTAAAATTCTTTGAAAATGATAAACAGAAAATGAAGAATTTAAAACATTATTTATATAGCATAGATTCCTTGGAATAAATGTGACAAAAAGATGCACAAGATATCTATGGGAATAATTTTATTTTTCTAGTTTTACTTATTTATTTTTAAGAGACAGGACCTTACTGTGTTGCCCAGGCTGGCCCAGAACTCCTGGGTTCAAACCATCCTTCGTCCTCAGCCCCCAAGTACCTGGGACTATAGGCACAGTCTACCTACCACACCTGGCCTTGGGAGTAATTTTTATATTTGGAAGAAATTAGAGACCCATGTAAAATGTAGAGATATGGTGTTATTAATTTCAAGACTGGAATTATGAAGATTCAAGTTTTTCCAAAAGTAAATTATAGTTTTCAATACAATCAAATAAAATTCCAGCAAACTTGGCAGGGGGTGGGGCTAGGAGCAGGGAGTTGTAGAATGCAACATATTTTTTTTAATAATTTATATGAAAGTAGAAAGGACCAGTAATAAACATCAAGATATTCTTAAAGTAGAACAAGTAGAGAGGACATACTTTTACAATATATGAAATAGATAATATTATAATTAAGAATTAGACCAGAGAATAGAGCCACCCCACCCCACCCCCTAAAAAACCACTATGCTTATGTAGACAGAAATAGGGCGTTGTAGAGAAATAGGGAAAAACAATTCTTTCAATAAAAGGTGCCAAGACAATTTGATAGCCATAGTGGAAAAGTGAAATTGTTTTCCACAATTCACACAGTAACAATTCTGTTCTATGTGCATTAAAGTTTAACTGTAGGGGCTGGGATTGTGGCTCAGCGGTAGAGCCCTTGCCTAGCACACATGCGGCCCGGGTTCAATCCTCAGCACCACGTAAAAATAAACGCATTGTGTACAACTAAAGCAAATAAATAAATATTTTTTTAAAAAGTTTTAACTGTAAAAAATAAATGTTTGAGACTTAACAATAGGGAGGAATTTCTAAACCATACAAATCCATTAACCTATAAAGGAAACATTAGTAAACAAGACTACCTTAAAATTGAGAATTTGTGTTCATCTAAAGTCAAAGAGGATGTATAAGCAAGTCACAGAGTACATGACTGCAGCTTATAGAAGATTAATCTCTAGAAGCTATAAAGAACTCCCAGAAGCCAGGCATGGTGGTGCACGCCTGTAATCCCAGCACTTGGTAGGCTGAGGCAGGAGGATCACGAATTCAAAGCCAGCCTCAGCAATGATGAGGTACTTAGCAACTCAGTGAGACCCTGTCTCTAATAAAATACAAAAAAGGGCTGGGGATGTGGCCCAGTAGTCGAGTGCCCCTGAGTTCAATCCCTGGTACCAAAAAAAAAAGAACTCTCAGAAATAATTTTTTTAAAGATAGACAACTCAATAAAAAAAGGATCAAATGACTTAAACAGACATTTCACAAAAATGGATATCCAAATGGCCAGTGAACTTAAAAATTTGTCATGAAGGTAGTACAAACTGAAATCAAAATGAGATACCATTATACCCTTGTCAAGCTGGCCAACATGTGAAAGTCTAACAATATTGAATGTTGGAGAAGATGTTCAACATAGTGAATTCTCAGTTCCTGATAATAAGAATGGAAATTAGCCATATACTCTGGGAAACAGTTTGATAAGGCAGGTACCCTGGAAAAACTCTCAATGTGTCAATCAGGATAAATGTACATGAATATTCATAGCAGTATTATTTGTCATAGCCCCAAACTGGAAATAATTCAAATAACCACCAAAAGATGAAATAATTTTGGCATATTCATACTTTGGAATATTGTACTACAATGAAAATGAACAAATAGCAGTTACATACTACATACAACTACCTAGCAAATTATGCATTTGTTTATTTGGTCTATTTGTTTTTTACTCTAGAATGTAATCTTTATGAAAACACAGACTGTTTTGTTCACTGCTGTGTCCACAGCTTCTCTAACAGCACATGTTACATAGTGGTATGTAATAGGCACTCAAATAAATTAATTTAATGAAATATGAATATAGATATTCTGCCTATGGAAATTTGAAATTTTGTATTATTTGTTGCTAGTCTGTTTTAAATTTAATCGGTGTTTATATATTTATCTTAATCTAGTCAGATTTTTGTGATTTTTGAACGCAGGGGCTCTTAACTACTGAGCCACTCTAATCATATTTTTATGTGTTTCTTAGAATTAAAAAATTAGATTCTTTGGGAAGACTTAGTACTATAAATAGTCTTGAGGAAAATAATGACCATCTAAAGATATCGTGCCCTCAAATTTTTAATTAAGCATCTAAGTTCTCATGTTGAAGGAATCGAAAGTAGAAGTCATAGTTACGTTTTTTTCATGTGTGGTTTACATAGATTAATAGCCTAAGGATTTCCTCTCAAATAAAAGATCTTATTTGGTTTTCCATCAAAAGACTGACAAGTGAATACATCTTTGTATTTTAAGTTAACGTGAAAATGTATAAGATACATATATAACATTTTCCACAATTTCCTGCTTTGGATTTTCTTTTTATTTTACTTTACTTTCTCTTATTTTACTTTATTGTAGTGTGTGGTACTGGGGGTCAAACCCAAGGCCTCTTACATGCTAGGCAAGTGCTCTACCACTGAGCTATATCCCCAACCCTTTTTATTTTGGTACAAGGTCATCTAAGTTGCCCAGGCTGCCCTTGAACTTGTGATCAAGTAACCAAGCCTGGAACTTTTTTAGATCTTTTAAATTAATACCCTTGTTTGAGAAGCACTATCCAGAGTATTACTTGCACAGATATATGTCAAGAACTATGATATTCAAAGAATAAATATTCAAGATGATCATTTAGATGTAGGAAGAAAACATTTCTCTCATATTTTTTTTGCATCATTATTTAATTTGTATTTTTGTATTATTGTGTGGTTAACATATTAATACCATAATACATGTACATAATTTAAAAATAAGTATAAATATACTTTTATGGATGGGAAGGCAATAGAAATAAGTTGTTTGGGCAGCAGAAACTTCTTTTTCTGTAATAGCCAAAGCAAAGAATAATGGAAGGAAAATAAAGATGCCTGATTACATTTCTTTTTTTTTTTTTTAATATTTATTTATTTGTTTTAGTTGTACACAGTGCCTTTATTTTTACATGGTGCTGAGGATCGAACCCGGGTCGCGCGCATGCTCTACCAAGGAGCCACAATCCCAGTCCCTGATTACATTTCTTATAGCTTAAAAGTTCGAATTTACTTTCCTACTATACCTCTAAAGACAAAGATTAAATAAGAATCCTTGGGGCTGGGATTGTGGCTCAGCAGTAGAGCGCTCGCCTAGTACGTGCGCGGCCCGGGTTCGATCCTCAGCACCACGTACAAATAAACGCATTGTGTACAACCAAAGCAAATAAATAAATATTTAAAAAAAAAATAAGAATCCTGAAGCAAATGTTGGTTTTGATTAATATATATTAACCTTCCTCCAGGAAAATAACATTAGTTATATCTGTTCATATTTTCATTACACTTTTCTAGGAACTAAATAATAAATAAAATGGAAGAACTTTGTTAACCCTATGAATTAGCAAATTTACATTAAAGCAGTGGCCTTGCTTTAAATGTGAGCCATTTTAGTTAAAATAAACACTGAAGTTTTCTTATTTTTCCTATTGAAATAATTCACATTTATTTTAATCACTTAAGTACATCTTTTTAACCCTAATAAATAAAGTTGTGGTGCACACCTATAATCTCATCTACTTGGAAGACTGAGGCATGAGAACCACAAGTTCAAGGCCAGCATGGGCAACTTAGTGAGTTTTCATCTCAAAACAAAATGAAAGGACTGGTGGTGTAGCTCAGTGCTTGGGACTCTGGGTTCATTTCCCA
This sequence comes from Tamias sibiricus, assembly GCA_025594165.1. Taxonomy (NCBI): domain Eukaryota; kingdom Metazoa; phylum Chordata; class Mammalia; order Rodentia; family Sciuridae; genus Tamias; species Tamias sibiricus. The sequence continues at coordinate 112,991,449 of CM046659.1, forward strand.
GTACCTCAAAAAACCAAACAATAAACCAAAAATAAAGTGTGTGTAATAATCTGATTTTGTCATTTTTGCATAATTGAAATACAACTTTGCAGTATGTTACATAATGTGTTACACTGAACTATAAACAAAATTGGAAGCTGTTTTGTGTTGATTTCAGTGCTGATTTTTTTCCTTAAGTATGACTTTTACATTATTGTATTAGAATAAAATCTTTAAAAAATGATTTGGATTTCTTTCATTATTGTTTCTAATTTATCATGATTAGTGAGATAGTCGTTTGTTTTCTAGATTGATGACATTGTAAAAGCTGTTGGTAACTGCAGCTACAACCAACTAGTGGAGAAGATCATCTCTTGTAAGCAATCAGACAATAGTGAGCTGGTTAGTGAAGGTGGGTGAGTGCTGCTACTACTTGACTTTTTTATTCTTGGCAAAATAACTTGTCTTAAAATTTAATATCTTTCAAATTTCTTACATAGGACTTCTAAAAATACAAGTGATGCTACTTGTAGGAATTAAGCAGTCATTCGTAAAAGTGCCAATGAAAGATTTTTCCTAGAACCCTTTTCACTTGACTTATAAAATCAGGCCTGAATGCTAAAAAAAGTCTTTGGAATCACTTGCAAGCTTTGGTATGGTCAATTACTCAGAGGTTACTGAAAATTACTTTTTTAAAAGGATTATTATTTGGGAGGACTGAGTAGATTTTATAATTTATCATGAGCACTTCAGTTGACAGAAATGAGTATTGTGGTGCCAAAGTATTCTTTTATAACAGACCTCTCCCTTGTGTTGTAAGACAGAGTATATTAAAGCCCTATTCTGGATCAGAATATGCCTATGTATATTAATAGCTCACTGAAATTACCAAATTCATCATCACAAATGCAGCTTAATATTTTTTTCAGCTGTGTTCCAGTCAATGATGGGAAAAGGAGATTTAAAACCAGAGGCTATCAGGAACCACATTTGGATATACCTTCCCGACCATATACTTCATTTTTTCATAAATAAACACAAATGCTGAAGTTGCTATTTTCCTTTTTTAGAGGGTAAACAAGAAAGAGAAATCAAGAGAAGCAGGGGATAAGTTTCATTCTGCCTCAGACACGAAATTCTTTTATGTGAGGTATAATAAAAATTAATACATCTTTTAAAATCAAAGCAAGTGACTACAAGAATATATAAAAGTATATAAAAGACATGTTCACGAATTCACATTATATTAATTATCAGAACCCAACTAATCATATTACTCAATTATGCAGAAGTTTGACACATTTATGCAGGTGTTAAGAAAATATATGATATTTAGTTGAGGTTGCTCCTGGTCTTTTACTTGCAAAAAACACATGACCATATAGGAACATGGATCATTGACTTCGATGACAACTTTCACTAAAACTTAAGGCAAAAATCTTAAATTTTAAGGAGGAACAACAAAAGCTGTTTGTTATAAGAATGTTTTCTCTCAATGAATAAAATTCAACTCACTAGAACTATACATTCCTGTCCATGCTCTCATTGCCAAATGTATATTCCTAAAAAGAAGCCCATAAGAAAATTTCAATGAAATCTGCTTTCTCTTTAATGTCCAATATACTATTAGTGTTATGCTATTCATTAGTAATTGAAGGAACAATAAGATTTAAAAAGTGGTAACAGACAGAATGATAGCCAAGAAGGGATGTCTGAGTGAAGAGATTTTAGGCTAAGAAACTGCTAGGAAAACTGTGATAGTATTTTTCCCAAGCCAGACTGCAGTGCTACAAGAATAGTACTAGTACACTAATTAATACAATGAATACCAAGAAATGAATCCCTTCACCACTCCCTTTTCCTTAACTTGATGCCTATTATTTCTCTGCAATTGATTCCCCAGGATAGTGAGAAACTATAGCTAAATTATGTAGTATCAGTAATTTGGAGAGAATGTCTTGGTAAAAGCAAGGAAGGAATTACCTTCTATAGTGGCATATAATTTTCAGGCAATATATACTAGGCATATTTATTCATTAATTCCTTGATATACAAATTTTGTAATAGTAAAATTATGCATAACAATTTTTATATTAAATAATAGTTATATGTGGAATTCAGTACAATTAAAAAATTAAAACTAGCTTTTTGTTTATAAGAAATTGCAAAATCTTCTATAAGGCAGTAAGAAATCATTCATCAAAAAGAAAAGACCATAGCCAGGCATAGTGGTGCACACCTGTAATCCCAGTAACTGGGGAGGCTAAGGCAGAAAACAAGTTTTAAGACAGCCTGAGCAATTTAGTGAGACCCTGTCTCAAAAATAAAATTGAAAAGCCTAGGACGTAGCTCAGTAGTAGAGCATTTACCTAGTATGTATGATTTTTTTAACTTATCAATAGCATTTATCTTTCCACCATCATTTTTCTTCATCATGTTCTCTTGGCATTAGCTTTTTGTTGATGGGATAAAATACCTAGGAAAAACAACTTAGAGGAGGAAAGATTTATTTTTACTCAGAGGTTTTAATCCATGGTTGGCTGGCTCCATTGTTTTCACCCAGGTGGGGGAAAGGGAGGATGACAAGAAATAGCCTTCCAGGGAGATATTTCCTCCAATAGGCCCCTTCTCCTACAGTTTTCCTCATCATCCAATCACTTCCCCAAATCCCCAACTCTGCATATTGTTGGATTGGAGACTAAGACTTCAACACATGAGTCTTTGGGGAACATTTCATATCCAAACCATAGCACTCTTGGATTTCGTGTTCAATGAAGGAAGTGTAGTCTGCTTTGTTTTACTATTTAGCCTTCACCTTTCCTTTATTTATTTTTGCAATTGTAGATGGACAGCATTTCTTTCCTTCCTTCCTCTCTCTCTCTCTCTCTCTCTCTCTCACTGACTCACACATGCCAGGCAGGCACTCACTCTACCACTGAGCTACAATCACAGCCCTGAACCTTTCCTTTTGAATCATTAAAATATGCCAAACTGGTTTGTTTCTAATCTTAAAAGCTTTGGTCCTAGATGATAATTCTTTCTTTCTTTCTTTCTTTCTTTTTTTTTTTTTTAGAAAATTCAAACATTTTATTTGTTATTAAGGTGTAGAGTGTAGGAAATACTTTTAGTGGTGTTTTCTTTTTTTGAGAAAAAAATGTTATTTAGCTGACATAGAATTAGATATTCTTTCAACTTCTTTTATATAATGTTCATTTTCTTTTGGTGCTGACACTTTTTAAGTAAAAGCATAGAACTTTTACGTGTACATAAAGTACATGTTATTTGCTACTTCTTTCAAATGTCAATACTTTCTGGATCTAATTATAATGATGGATTGTGTCATGACAGTAAAATCAATAAGGAAAAAAAAACAAAACAGTACCTGCTGTCAGACTCCACTAGAGCTTGAATTTTAATTCCAGATACTCTCTTAGGAATATTTTTTTAAACAATTGTTCATAGGACAATGATATGCTTATAAAAATAATTCCAGGATATTTGTTCACTTAATCAAATATTTATTGAAACTATATTATGGTATAAACACTAAATTCTGTAGTTTGAATCACTTTTTTTTTTTTTTTTTTTTTTTTTTTTTTTTTGGTACCAGGGATTGAACTCAGGGGCACTCAACCACTGGGCCACATCCCTTGCCCTCTTTTGTATTTTATTTAGAGACAGAGTCTCACTGAGTTGCTAAGTGCCTCGCCATTACTGAGGCTGGCTTTGAACTCATGATCCTCTGCCTCAGCCTCCCAAGTGCTGGGATTACAGGCGTGCACCACTGCACCCAGCTTGAATCACATTTTTTAAATTAAATAATATTCTTTTTCCTCCAGCTTTAATTTTCGAGAATCTCAAACCCATAAAAGAGTTAGGACAGCACAATGAGCATTTACATTCACTTTTCTTAAAGTCACCAATTATTATCATATTGAATATTTGCTTTTTTCTGTATTCCTGTACACACACACACATTTTCCCTCTAAATCACATGACAATTAGTTGCAAGTATCATAGTACTTTCTTTTTTTAAATATTTATTTATTTGCTTTAGTTGTACACAATGTGTTTTTACGTGGTGCTGAGGATCGAACCCGGGCCGCGCAAGTGCTAGGCAAGCGCTCTGCCACTGAGCCACATCCCCAGCCCCCATAGTACTTTTTTTTAACCCACCAGTGCTTATTTGTCTCCAAAGAAAAAGGAATTCACCTATTTAAAGTCTTCTTTATGATCACAATATAATTATCTCAGGTAATTTAGCATTGATACAGTATTGTCTAATATAAGGTTTACATTCAGAATTTTTTAGTTTTCCCAATAATATCCCTTAAAGCTTTAATTTTTTTCAGTGTAGGCTCTAATTAGTTATCTTTCAATTAGTTATCTTTAGTCTCCTGTAATATAGAAAAGATTCCTAATGTTTTTCCTTTTTTCTTTCTTTCCTTTCCTGCTTTTTAAAAAAAATCTATTGTGAAAGTGACTTTTATTTTCAATAGTCCAAGCCAGTTGTTTTATAAAACAACCCTTAATTTGGATTTATCTGATTGTTTCCCTCACAAGTAGGTTCAGATTTTATATTTTTGACAATATGTTGCATAGATGACATTGTGTTCTTCCTAATGCATCAAATCAGGGGGCACATGGCTGATTATCCCATTATTGGTGATGTGTAATTTGATCAAGGTGGTACAGGCCAAATTTTTATTGTCCAGATTTCCTTTTTCCTTTATAATTAATAAGTAACCAGTGATGATGTTCTGCACTGATACTGCGAATGTTCTGTTCTTAATAATCATTTACCAGAAAATTGTGCGTCCATCTAATCTTGCCTGAATCAGATATTACTATGGTGGTTATGATATTTTTATTATTCCATCTATAGTTATTTGTTGTTATTCTTTTGTAAAAGATGGTTTTCCCTTCTCTTCCCCATCTCTCACTAAAAAAAAAAAAATAATAATATCAACATAAACTCATGGATACTTTTTCTATTTTTGTTTTTGGGTACTGGGGGTCAAACTCAGGAACACTTGATCTTCATAAAATACAAAAAAAAATTCACGTTTTATTTAGAGACAGGGTCTTACTGAGTTATTTAGCACCTCGCTTTTGCTGAAGCTAGCAGGCTTAGAACTTACGATCCTCCTGCCTCAGCCTCCCAAGCCAGTCACAGATTCTTAATTAGGATATTATAGTTCATTATTCTTTTTATTTTATTTTTTTTTTTAGTTGTAGGTGGACACAATACCTTTATTTTATTTATGTGGTGCTGAGGATCGAACCCAGGGCCTCACACATGCAAGACAAGCACTCTACCACTGAGCCATAGCCCCAGCCCCTCATTATTCTTTTTTTTGACACTTAAATTGTTCCAAATATGGCCATTAGGATGCCTTCATGTTGGGTCCCATGTCCTTCTGTTAAGTCTAATCATTTTTTGAGCCCTTTATTTTTTGGCACAATGAAATGTTCTTGCTTCCCTCCTGCTCCCCTGGAACCATATAAGTCTCCATCTTTGTAAGGAAAATCTGAGCATTTGTCACATGAAAAGATTGTTTTGTGGCCAGATGTGGTGGCCGCTGTAATACCAGCAGTTCGGGAGGCTGAAACAGGAGGATTGCGAGTTCGTAGCCAGCCTCAACAACTTAGTGAGGCCCTAAGCAACTTAGCAAGAAAAAAGAAAGAAAGAAAAAGATTGTTTTGCCCATCCTCTTGTAGAAAAGATACATTACTGTACATGATTTTTGAAATTTGAAATTACAAAAAGAAAATTAGCAGTTTGTTTAAAGCTACCACAGTGACAAAGATAAGTTCTGACCAAGCTTAAATTTGCCTTTTTTTTTTTTTTTTTAAACTCTGATGCTGGTGTCAGCTTTATCCAAGCTTAAATTTGAATGCAAATCTCAGACAAGATCACATATAGGCAATATTTTAAAAATAAATCATGTTTCCTTTCTTCCTATTTCTACTTTCTATTCCTTTTTGCCTAATTTTAGTGCTTCTCTTCCTAATTTCACCTTCTTTAAGGGAATAAGGGCATTCATATTCCCTAATAACTTTCTAGTAACAGAAAAAAATTGATGATCTCATTTATGATTGAATTTCTGAATATAAGAAATATTTTTGAGCATACTGATCTTTTTTTTTTTTTTTTTTTTTTTGTACCAGGGATTGAACTCAGGGGCACTCGACCACTGGGCCACGTCCCCTTTTTTTGTATTTTATTAGAGACAAGGTCTCACTGAATTGCTAGGTGCCTCAGAATTGCTGAGCTGGTTTTGAACTCGCGATCCTCCTGCCTCAGCCTCCCAAGTGCTGGGATTACAAGCATGCGCCACTGCGCCCGGCTAGAGCATACTGATCTTGTTAGGGAAAAAAAGTGATATTGACCTGGCATGGTTGTGCACACCTGTAATCCCAGCAGCTCGGGAGGCTGAGGCAGGAGGATTGCGAGTTCAAAGCCAACCTAAGCAAAAGCGATGCACTAAGCAACTCAGAGAGACCTTGTCTCTAAATAAACACAAAATAGGGCTGGAGATGTGGCTCAGTGGTTGAGTGCCCCTGAGTTTAATCCCTGCTACCACCCCCAAAAAGTGATATTGTGTGCATGTGCAAATATGTAATAACAAATCCCACCATTATGTATAGCTATAATATACCAATTAAAATATGGAAAAAAGAATTTAAAAAGTGCTTAAATTTATTTTCAGTAATAATATTCTTTTATTTTATTATTATTATTATTATTATTATTATTATATTGGATTTTTTACCATTAATATCACTATATAAAAAAAGTGAAATTTAATCTGAATGCTGCAATTAAATTATTATTTGAAACACTGGACTATTTGAAGCAGTACAGATAAGTAAATGCTATATAACATGGAGTTGTATACCAAAATTTGTTTAATTCATCATAAAAAGTTGTACCTAGATTAGTCTTTTCAATATTCTACTAAAATCACTGCTTTACACATGCTTTACTGCTTTGGGAAATACTGTGTTTTGTAATTTTTATTGCTTTATGATTTAAGGATACATATAATTAAATTGGAATTTATAATCATCTTCACTAAATATTTGAACGTTTTAATATCAGTAATAAGTCTCCTGGATTCCAGTCTTTACCATAACTAGTTTAATGTCCTCGAGTAAGTAATTTATTCTCTATGAGTCTATGTTCTGTTTTGTAAAAAGAAGCAGCTAAGAAAGACCTTTCTGCCGGGCGCGGTGGCGCACGCCTGTAATCCCAGCACTTTGGGAGGCTGAGGCAGGAGGATCGCGAGTTCAAAGCCAGCCTCAGCAATGGCAAGGCACTTAGTAACTCAGTGAGACCCTGTCTCTAAATAAAATACAAAAAAAGGGCTGGGGATGTGACCCAGTGGTCAAGTGCCCCTGAGTTCAATCCCCAGTACCAAAAAAAAAAAAAAAAAAAGAAAGAAAGACCTTTCTAGCATTAAATATTTGAATTTCACAGTAACATGAAGTTAATGTACTGTATGTCCACCAAATTTTTGTATCTGGATTTGGCAAGGGGAAAGGAGACGATGACACTTTACCATTTACATCCCCAGTTCTTTTTGCTTTAAGACAGGGTTTCACAAAGTTACTTAGGGCCTTGCTAAGTGGCTGAGAGTAACCTCAAACTTGTAATTCTCCTGCCTCAGCCTCCCGAGCCACTGGGATTACAAGCATGTGCTACCACACCTGGCTTTTTGTATCTTTTTTAAAAAGGGATTTGTAGAGAAAAAACATGTGAGTGAGCTGTATAAGGAGCGTTTAGAAATATCTTTCTGAAAGAAGCATTTAGTGATATGGATATTATAGATGGGAGTGGTATTTTGCAGCATAAACAAAATGCTTCATTTTTAAATGGTACATAATAGTAAAAACTTTATACATTCTACTTGGTAGCTTAGAACTTGAAGAAGAAGAATGGGAGAGGAAAATTCTTGTTCCCTCAAGAATGTATAAACTCAAGAAGTTGTAGTTATGCTATCGATTTCTTTTGGTTGTAGCCTCCTTTAACTTTTGCAGTTCCCTTCCTACCTTAATCAAGTCCTTGGAATAGTGTGTGTGTTTTTAACATTTTACAACCATTTTGCAGCTTGAAGTACTATGGCTTGTTATCAAGGAATGGACAGGACATGAAATAAATACATTACCTAGCTGCTTCTGGCCCTGCCAACTTTCTACCAAGTTTATTTTTAATTTTTTTATTGAGGCATTAGTTTCTTATTACAGATTCATCTTCACTCCCTATATCTGCACCTCTCAGCTCACTTATAAAACTTTTTAGAAGAACCTCCCCACTTAGTGCTCCTGAGACATTTCTTTTCAACTAAATTAAGAGAGGAAAAGGAGGGAAAGAGAAATACATGTTTGAAAAAATATTTATACAGTTGATTCTCATTGTTTGCAATAGCAATATTCTTTGTTGTCATGAACAAGGAATTAGTGAATGCTAAGGTATTGTTCCTAGGCAAAACACAAGATTAGGTTCTTTGGGGGTGGGAGGTCCAGGATTGAGCCCAGGGGCATTTAAGCACTAAGTCACATCCCATTCCTTTTTATTTTTTGAGTCAGGGTCTCACTAAGATGCTTGGGGCCTCACTAAATTGCTCAGTCTGGATTTGAATTTATGATCCTCCTGCCTCAGCCTCTTGAGCTACTGGGATTATAGTGTGCACCACTGTGCCTGGCTCGGTTAGATCATTTTTGTCAACCAGTCAACAATCTTACCTTATGAGTGTTTCTGTTTAAAAAATACCTTATTTAATATATACTATTGATTCATTGACATTAAACTCAGAGCCAACAACACTATAATTCATGCCTGAACAAAGCTTATCTGACATGTGTATTTTGTCCATCACAGCCTTTCACCACTTAGTACTAGCCATTACTTCAACCCTATACTTGGGTGAGCGCTGGATGGGGGCGACATTTAAAACAGAAAAAACACCAACAAAAAGTATAAAAATATGAAAAACATGACACTAAATAGACCATGAAAAAGGACACTTGTCTATGGTATGAGCTAAAATAAGAAGGCAGAGTGTTGCCTTGTTTGACCTCAACTGGGCAATTCAAATTTTTTGCCTATCCTCAGATGTCCATAAGTAACCATGAAAGTGTTTGTTGTGAGTATTGATTTTCAGGTATTTATAAATGACCTTTAGCTAGTATATGAACTCATAAATATAAATTTGTAGTTAATGAGGATCAACTGTACCATATATCTTTTAAAATAAAATTCAGACAACTTCTGTATATTTCATTCTGTTTCAGAAAGAAAAGAGGTAATATCTATTTCTAAACTTCGTATATCCACATATTAAGTGGCATATGTTGGAGAAGATTAAGATAAAAATGGCATCAGCTATCCTACTGCTTTCTGTTGAGTTTTATGCCTACTTTTAGGTTTAAGGCAAGAATTTAACAATTTAAACTTGAGATTTATCTGGGATCTCTGTTAAAAGCTTAAGACTACTTAAGTAACAATTTGTTAAGCAATTTGTCTTAAGGTAATTTATTAAGGCTGCTTTTAATTTCTAAACACCTAGCCATTGGGCGAGCAGTTGTTGGACATACATCTTTCCTACCCACATTTTAAATTGCTAACTCCTACCTTTTTATTTGTTTAATGGGTTTTAGTTTTATTAAAGTGTCTGTGTCTTTTATTGTAAGCTGCCTGAAATCCTTTTTGTAAGTCAAGTATAAATAAATACATTTATTGATTTTAAAAAAAACAAATAATTTCACCTAACAGTTTCTTTAGAATGGGAACAACTGTAGATATAACTTCTATACCTAAATTAGAAAGACGAATCTCCAATTTGGGAGATTCATAGGAAAAGTTTTATATTGATTGGCCTTTATACATACTTGAACACAATATTAATAGAAAAGAGTAACTTTTTAATTTTGAAGTCCTTCTTCCATCTAATATTGTGCATCTAATATTATGCATTGGTTCCGTAGGCTTTGTAGCAGAGCAGTTTCTAAATAATACAGCCACTCAACTGACATACCATGGATTATGTGAACTAACTTCAACCGTTCAGGAAGGAGAACTATGTGTGTTCTTTCGGAATAATCATTTTAGCACCATGACCAAATACAAGGTATGATATAGAAATAGCTATTTAATTATTATTCTAAGTCAAAGGAACTTGATTTAAAGATATCATTTGATTTGCTTCAAAATAAAAGATTATAGGGTAGTGTTCCTTAACCATCAAGTTGTGTAGGTAATTGGTGTTGTTTTTTTTTTTTTAATTTTATTTTCATAATTTTTAATATGTACAACTCATAGTGCATATATTTAGTATCTTTTTACATACAACTGTTTGTATACAAAGTATATTCGTACGTAGGTAATTATTAAATACTTCTTTAGGATGGAATGGATTAGTAATTGAAGTGTTACCTCAAATCAGTTTCTATTTTTAAATTAAGTCTCAATTTCTTTTTCACAGATTACCACATTAAGAAATATTTATTTTCTAGAAGGGAGGAAAATACCCTAGAGGTAGAACTAGGGTGATTTTTAATAATGGATGCTTATGAAGTGAGCACTAAGATATACCTATGCACACCTGTAATCTATTCAAGAGGCTGAGGTAGGAGGATCAGTGAGTTCAAGGCCAGCCTGTACAATATAGTAAGATCCAATATTTAAAAAGAAAGACTGCCTTTATGGTAGTGTTTACTATTATTAAAGTTATCGGTGTGACTTTAAATTCTTCTTTTATTGCCTTTCATGGGCTGTACCAAAGGGGGGGGAAACCCTTTTTTTAATTATTATTATTATTTTTGTTTGTTCTACTTACTTGCATATGACAGCAGAATGCATTTCAATTCATCGTACACAAATGGAGTGCAACATTTCAATTCTCTGGTTGTACATGGTATAGAGACGCACCATTCATGCAATCATACATGTACTTAGGGTAAAGATGAAACCCTTTTTGTTATCTTTTATATCTATCCCTTTTGTTTTAGGTGTCACCTCGTTTAGGAGTCCATCAATTTGTACCTAGACTTCTGTGGTAGAATACTGTTCTTACCATGTCAATAACAGCAGAAATATTCAGTAGCACCTAGTGCCTAGAGGGTAAAAATGCAAGATATGTTCTGCTATTTCCAGTTGCCAATACTTTGTGTAAGCCAAAATAGTTTCTATTCATTGACAATCCCCCATGCTTTTTGTTTCTACACCTTTACTGCCATTCTTACTCTTTTATCTCTATTCACAAAGCTCTTCTCTTTTTTTTTTTTTTTTTTTTGTCTACCCAAATATTACCTGTCTTGGGTCTGGGATGTTGCTCAGTGATAGAGCATTTGCCTAGAGATGTGTGAGACCCTGCCTTTGATCCCCTTCTCTATCTCTCTCTCTCTCTCTCTCTCTCTCTCTCTCTCTCTCTCTCTCGCCAAAAAAAAAAAAAAAAAAAAAAAAAAGGAGAAAGAAAAGAAAAAAAATGACCCATTCTTTTTTTAGTTATTACTATATTTTAGTTGTAGATGGACAGCATGCCTTTATTTTACTTATTTATTTTTATGTGGTGCTGAGGATCGAACACCAGTGCCTCACATGTGCTAGGCAAGCACTCTGCCACTGAGCTACAGCCCCAGCCCTATTCTTTAAGAAGTATTTCAAACACTAATCCTTCAGGAAAGCTACCCCTTCTCTTCCTAAAGCAGTTATTCTCAACCCAGTTAGTATGCCAGAACAAAAAATACCAATGCCCAGAACTTACACTAACTCAATTAAATCAGAATCTCTGGAGGTAGGACCTGAGCATCATTTGGATTTTTTGTTTGTTTGTTCTATTTCCTTTATTTCCATTATACTATCTTTCCATTCCTGAGAGTTTTAGATAAGACATATGTTTTATTTCTGGCAAGCACCCATTGAATGCATTATTTACAAGGGTTAGAGACACTTCTTAATTGATCCAGAGACTGATTACCAGATTTACAGCAGAATTTTTAACATTGTGGCTATGGATGTAGAACTAGAAACTGAATAGGAATGCTTTAAAAATACTAAAACGAGCCAGGTACGATGGCACCTTCTTGTGGTCCTAGTTACTTCGGAGACTGAGATAAGAGACTCACTTGAGCTCAGGAGTTTTAGACCAGCCTGGGCAATGTGTCTTAACAACAATTTTTTAAAAAAAAAAAAAAAGTTCTTTCAGGAATTTGCACCTGAAAAAAAGGAATTTAACCAGAGAAAATACTGAAAAATAAATAAATAACACTTGAGGTGGAGGGTGATGGTGCGTCTCTATACCAGGTACAACCAGAGAATTGAAATGTTGCACTCCATTCGCACTCCAACATGTGTTGATTTGGATAGGGTGGAAGATTGTGCCATTGTTCTAATAAATTTCTTCAACATTAAAACAATTATTCTCTTCCATAAATTCTTGGATTTTTAGAGTATTTATAGCTCTTTTTTAATATTTATTTATTTTAGTTGTACATGATGCCTTTTTTTATGTTTACGTGGTGCTGAGGGTCGAACCCAGGCAGTGCACGTGCTAGGCAAGTGCTCTACCACTGAGCCACAATCCCAGCCCCTATTTATAGATCGTTGTAAACTTGAGCCCAAGGGAATCTATGTTCTCACAGGACATAAGGGGGAAAAAATAGCAAAATAAGGCTACTCTAATACTACATTAGGTCTTCATAATGCCATCCAACTAAAACTGTGAAACTCTTTTGTCATCTAAAGAAGTCTGTTGAGCTATGGCCTTACCCCCCCCAACCAGTCATACTGGCATTGAACCCAGAGATACTCTACCACTGAGCTACGTCTCCATTCTTCCCACCTCACTCTACCTGCCCACTCCACCCCCCCTTTTTTTTTCTTTTGAGACAGGGTCTCACTAAATTATACAGACTAGTCTCAGACCTGCAGTCTTCCTGCCTCAGCCTCCTTAGTATGGGGAATTATAGGTGTGTACCACCTGCACCACCACACCTGGCACTGGGGGCTTTATAACTATTTCTAAAGCCTAAATCTGGACAAAGTATTCTGCTTATTAACTTTATGATTCCATCTTCATAGACTGTATTAGTCCTTCTGCCAATTTGATGTATTAAATATATCAAACTGATAAAATAATCATATTGACCTATTTTTCTTTCTGAACAGTATCACCAACCTCATGCTTCCCAACTAATTAATATAGCTAGAGCTATGATTTTGTTTGCATAGGATATTTTCTCTGATGATAGATACTAATTGACTTCCTGTTGTTTGAAAAACTGCTTGCCATTCCTAGTTTTGTGATTTACCATTCCTAAATTCTGAACAATAACCTCTGCTGTTTCTTTTACTACTAGCAAAACAATCAGGTCCAGCTCTGTTATTACTTGTAATAGCACCCTCCACAAATCCTTCATTAAACTTTTCATCCCTCATTTGCACATTGGCAACAAATATGTATACCCCCAATTTCTGCTATCATGTATGTTACCAATCTCTTTGTGCTTCTACCTGATCTTATGCAATTAAACTGGGCAGATAATCTTGTCAGTTTCACATTGAGCTCATGACTGTGCTTTTCAATAGCATAAATAGATTATGATCTGAAAGCAGAAGAGGACACCAGAGTTAGTGCAGCTGCTTTTCAGGACTATTTCTGTGGGTATAGTATGAGACAATCTTTAGTTGTAAATAAACTACCTTTTTCTTCTAGATCTGTTTTGCTTCTCAAATCATTTGTACAATTATGACTCTTAGATTCTTATTATTACCTAATTTTATGCTCAAGACTTAGTTATTATATTTTATTTTTTTGATCCTCCTCCTTTTTTTTTTTTTAATACTTTCTGCTTGCTCTTAACTAAAATAAACTACTAATTACTTGGCCCCTTTCTCAATCACATAGCTTCTAGAACTTTGGTTCACATAAAGATATCTGCTGTTTGCCCATTGTGACTCCCTCTGGATCATTCTTTGACCATATCACTCTTTTTTTTTTTTTTGTACTGGGGATTGAACTCATGGGCACTCAACCACTGGGCCACATCCCCAGCCCTTTTTTGTATTTTATTAGAGACAGGGTCTCACTGAGTTGCTAAGTACCTTGCCATTGCTAAGGCTGGCTTTGAACTCGTGATCCTCCTGCCTCAACCTCCCAAGTGCTGGGATTACAGGCATGCACCACCACGCTCAACTCTGACCATATCACTCTTTATATTCATATCATAACTGTTTGCCTTCACTCTTGATTTTTTTTTTTTTTTTTTTTTTTTTTTTTTTTTGGTACTGGGGATTGAACTCAGTGGCACTAGACCACTGGGCCACATTCCCAGCCCTTTTTTGTATTTTATTAGAGACAGGGTCTCACTGAGTTGCTAAGTGCCTCGCCATTGCTGAGGCTGGCTTTGAACTCGTGATCCTCCTGCCTCAGCCTCCCAAAGTGCTGGGATTATAGGCGTGCGCCACCGTGCCCGGCTTCACTCTTGATTTTAAATTATTGATATCTTCCTGGACTATATTTAAAACCTAATGTTTTTGACAATGGTTTTTCTTTGTTTGTTTAACTTTATATTTAGGGATTAGAAGTGAAACATATTTTAGAAGGAGTATAATTCTGGATTTTTACTGGAGCCAAGTTAAAAATAAAATTTTTTAAAATTCTGGATGAATACTCAAGCCATATTTAAAAAATAAGTTTCTGTGCTGGGGATGTAGTACAGTAGTAAGAGCACTTGCCTAGCATGTGTGGGGCCCTGGATTCAACCTCCAGTATCACAAAAATAATAAATACAAGCCAAGTGTGGTGACACACGCCTGTAATCCCAGTGACTCGAGAGGCTGAGGAAGGAGGATTGAGAGTTCAAAGCCAGCCTCAGCAATTTAGTGAGGTGCTAAGCAACTCAGTGAGACCCTGTCTCTAAATAAAATGCAAAATAGGATAGGGCTGGGGATGTGGCTCAGTGGTTGGATGCCCCTGAGTTCATTCCCTGGTACCAAAAAATAAAATAAGATAAAACTTAAAATACATAAATAAATAATAAACTTGTTTATTCTGTTTCCTCTTTGACGAAGGCTAGAGTAGCAATTGTTTTCCCACCAAATGCTATATTTAAGTAAAAATCCACTAAATTAGTTATTTTTAAAGTTGGTTGTGTTAGTGACCAAATACTCAAGAAAAACAATTTAGAGAAGAAAAAGTTTAATTTTAGGCTCACAGTTTCAGAGGTCTCAATTCATGGTAGGACAGCTTCATCACTCTGGGCCCAAGATAAGGCAGAACATCATGGTGGAAGGGTGTAGTAAAGGAAAGCTGCTCACCTCATGAAAACCAGAAATCAGAGAGAGCAAGTGAGGTGCCAGGGATGTAATAAAAACCCCAAAGGCATGTCCCAGTGACTTAACTTCCTCCAGCCATGCCTACACTTACCACAGTTAGTTCATTTGTATTACTAATTTATCAAATAAATTAAACCTCTGATTAGGTCATAGCTCTCATAATCTAATCATTTTACCTCCTGCATTAACACAGGAGCTTTCAGGGAAACCTCATATTCAAATCATAATAGTGGTTAATAAATTAAAAATTGTCATTTTCTTTTAAAATAAAGGGAGAAATATGGAAAAAAGAAAGTGATAGGATTGCATAGTACCGAGAGATATATTATCTTTTCACTCATATAGAAAACAGAAGATAGACTCAGAAACTGAGATTTAGGTATTACTCATGAATATAGTATCTTCTGTTTATGAAATAATTATGGGGCCTATAATGTAGTTCGGTGGTAGAGATTTTTGTAGCTTGTCAACACAGCAAACAAAACAAAGCAATTATGTGGCTTGTACTATATTAAGCATTTTACATTCATTATCTCATTTAATCTTTACAACTCCCTATAGGGTGTGGATTTATTATTATTCTCACTTTATAGCCAGGAAACAGACTTAAAGACTCTAACTTGCCTAAGACCACTCAGCTTGTAAGCAGCTCCAATATGACTTTCAAGTCAACAGCTATGCCTTACTGTCTCACTGGGGAGTTCTGTGTGGTTGAGACTGATGTTTATTAAGTAGCTTTAAAGTTTGTCTTTCGATTTATAAAATACCTTAGAAACTTTCTCAGAAATTTATAGATTTGGGGGCTGGTGATGTAGCTCACTGATAGAGTTCTTGCCTAACAAGCATAAGGCCCTGGCTTTGACCCCTAGCCCAACAAGAAAAAAAGAAAGAAAAGAAAAAAATTATAAAATTTCAAATTATAAAATGCATTAGGGCTGGGAATGTAGCCCAGAACTAGAGTGCTTGCCTAGCATGCAGGAAGTACTGAGTTTAATCCCCAGCACCACACAAAAATAAATTAATAACATAAACTTTAAAATGTAATGAGCATCATGGTGGAAGGGTGTGGCAAAGGAAAGCTGCTCACCTCATGAAAATACTTAAGGTGTGGTGGCTCATGCCCATTATCCTAGTCACCTAGGAAGCAGAAGCAGGAGGATTCCAAGTGCAAGGCCAGCCTCAGCAACTTAGTGAGACCCTGCCTCAAAATAAAAAGGGCAAAGGATGTGCTTCAGTGGTAAAGCACACTGGGTTCAATCCCCAGTACCAAAAAAAATAAAAATGAAGAAGAAATTTATAAAATACTTAGAAACTCTGTCTTAGAGTACCTCTATATCACTTCATAAGAAAATTAAGATCTAAAGATGTAATTTGAATCTAAGCTAGTTAATCTAAAATATTGTCAGTGCATTCTTCCATGTTTGAAAGACTGGAATTAATTTATTTGAGAAGTTTTATTTTTATCAATTTATAAATCTTGACAATATTGTCAGCTGTGTTGTTAATACAAGTCACTAGAACTAATTTATGAGGTTGTTTGGATAGGTTTTCATTCAGTCTTCTTTTGTAATACAATTGCCTATTTTTTTATTTTTTAAATTTTTAAAATTTGTTCTAATTAGTTACACGTGACAGCAGAATGCATTTCATTTCATTGTACATAAATGGAGTACAACTTTTCATTTTTCTGGTTGTACATGATGTAGAGTTGCACCATTTGTGCAATCATACATGTACCTAGGGTGATGTCTGTCTCATTCCACCATCTTTCCTACCACCACTCCCATTCTCCTCCCCTCCCCACCCTTTGCTCAATCCAAAGTTCCTCCATTCTTCCCATGCTCCCTCCCCCGATTATGGATCAGTATCCACTTATCAGAGAGAACATTCAGCCTTTGATTTTGGGGATTGGCTTACTTTGCTTAGCATGATATTTCCCAATTCCATCTGTTTACCTGCAAATGGCATAATCTTTTTTTTTTTTTTTTTTTTTTTTTTTTTGTGGTACCGGGGATTGAACTCAGGGGCACTCGACCTCTGGGCCACATCCCCAGCCCTTTTTTTGTATTTTATTTAGAGACAGGGTCTCACTGAGTTGCTAAGTGCCTCGCCATTGCTGAGGCTGGCTTTGAACTCGCGATCCTCCTGCCTCAGCCTCCCAAAGTGCTGGGATTACAGGCGTGCGCCACCGCGCCCGGCTTGCATAATCTTATTCTCTTTTTTTTTTAATATTTATTTATTTACTTTAGTTGTACACAGTGTAATACATTTATGTTTATGTGGTGCTGAGGATCGAACCCGGGCCGCGCACGCACTAGGCGAGCGCTCTGCCGCTAAGCCACAACCCCAGCCCTCTTATTCTCTTTTAATGCTGAGTAATATTCCATTGTGGGTATATATAATACAGTTAAATTGCCTATTTTTAAGAAAAGTAAAACTTTTCTAGTGTTGTCTATCATTTTTATATATTCATTAATAAGAACTTAAGAATGTAATGTATTCTGTATTAGTTATTTTTTTCTGAAATTGTGTTTTTTAGTATTTTATTTTCTTTATTTATTTTGTGGTGCTGGGAATCCAGCCTAGGGCCTTGTGACTGTTAGGCAAACACATGCCTATAATTCCAGCCACTCTGGAGTCTGATGCAGAAAAATCTCAAATTTGAGGCCAACCTGAGTAACTTAGCAAGAACCTGTCTCTAAAAATAAAAACAAGGAAAATAAATAAATAAATACAAGAGCTAGGAGTATAGCTTAGTGGTAAAGCTGCTTGTCTAGCAATGCATGAAGCCCTGATTTCAATCCTTAAAACAGAAAAAAGAAAAAAAAAGAGGGGGGTGGGGAAGAGAGAACCCCTCCCAGAATTTATTCTTAAGTACAATTTGGAGAAAAATTATTGATAAGATTATGGTTATCAAATATCTAATCTAGTATATGATCTACATAAAATAAATTATAAAGCAAAGATATAGTATAGTATGATGAAATTAATTATGAATATAAGAGAACATGAAAAAGTATGATTCTTGAGCAATAGTAAAAACCCTATGTTAACTATTATCTAGTGAGAATGCTGAGCAAGTATCAAAAGGTCTTACTTTGGCAGATCTGAAGTAATATACAGACCTTATATAGTATACATGATATATAGATTTTTTTTTTTTTTTGGTACCGGATATATAGATTTTACATATGATTAGAGTCAGAACTAACACACATGAAAATTTAGAGGTCATTGCTAAATTCTTTTATTGTGATTGTGAATGTAACTTATAGTAGGCCCAGCAGTAGAGATTTAAAAATATATTCTAGCTGGGTGCAGTGACTCACGCCTCTAATCCCAGTGACTCAGGAGGCTGAAACAGAAGGATCACAAGTTTGAGGCCAGCCTGAACAATTTAGCAAGACCCTATCTCAAATAGAAAAGGGCTGGGGGTATAGTTCAGTGGTACAGCATGCTTTGGTTAAATATCCAGTACCATAAAAATAAATAAGCAAAACAAATGAACAAATAGGACTGGGGATCTAGCTCAGTGGTAAAATTCCTTTGGGTTCAATACCCAGTACCACAAAAACAATTATGTATTCATAGATCTGGGAATGTATGTAGGCTCATGGGGTCCTGGATTCAAGCTCTAGCATCAAAATATAAAGTAAAATAAAAATATAGTACCAGGAGATTTGGTGCCACAGTAGAAACACAAACAAAATACAACTGGTGTACAAAGCAAGAGCAATAATGATACAGAGAAAAGAAAAATTGGTGTGATTTAGATTACTCATATAGACTTAATTTACAAAACAAACAAAACCAGGCAATGTGGTATCATTTTTTTTTTTTATTACCTGATGTCTTTTCCAGGAACTTGTATAATGTTTTTCTATTTTACAAAATGATATTACAAACCACACAAAGCTGTTTATAAGTCATATGTGAGTATGCCAAGAGTTTCTGTTTATACTGTAGTGTGCTAATTATAAACTGCATTCAAAGCCAAATGTATGTGAGCAAATAAGATATCTACTTGGTTTATTTATTGTGTTGTACAGAAATGGCTGATGGGAATAATTAATACTTTATAAACATACAGATTAAAAATTTTCATTAAATATAATATTAGTTTTGATTTTTTAACACTTTTTCTTTCATTATGTCTTACTAAGGGTCAACTGTATTTGTTGGTAACAGACCAGGGATTTCTTACTGAAGAAAAAGTTGTTTGGGAAAGCCTGCACAATGTAGATGGTGATGGAAATTTCTGTGATTCAGAATTTCGTCTGCGGCCTCCTTCAGATCCTGAAACTGTATACAAAGGACAACAAGATCAAATAGATCAGGTAAACTTATTTTTCCTTCTTCATATTGTTTAAAATATTCTTTTCAAATGTCTATTTTCAAATGTCAATTCAGTTATCAAAATTTTTTAAATTAGATTCATTCTTAATATATTTGCGAGGTTTTCCTGATATTTCCTAAATAGGTAAGTGATCATTCTATATGTACATTAATTATACACTTTGGCTCAGAAGGCTTGATCATATTGAAATGTGAAGGTCATGATAAAGAGTTTGAATTTAGGGCTGGGGATGTGGCTCAGCGGTAGAGCGCTCGCCTAGCACGTGTGCGGCCCGGGTTCGATCCTCAGCACCACGTAAATTATGTACAACTAAAGCAAATAAATAAATTTTTTTTTTAAAAAAAGAGTTTGAATTTATTCCAATTGCAGTAAGAAAGCTATGCCAATTATTAAATATGAAAGTGACATGGTCTACTGTACGTTTTGGTTTTTGTTTTGTACTGGGGATTGAACCTGGGGCACTTTACCTCTAAATTACATCCCCAGTCTTTTGTATTTTTATTTTGAGACAAGGTCTTACTAAGTTGTTTAGAGTCTCTCTGAGTTGCCTATACTGGCCTTGAACTTTCCACCCTCCTGACTCAGCCTCCTGAATTACTGGGATTACAGGCTTGCAGCACTGTGCCTGAACTGGGTATTTTCACATTTTTAAGAAACAGGATGCATAGGAAGGACATGGATGTAAATAGAGACCAATAATTCAAGCAAGAAGAAATGAAGAGATAAACATATATTTGAGACATATTTTGACTAGTCAGAAAGGGCAAAAAAGAGGGAGTCTAGAAGATAGTATATACGGGCAAAGAGTAGTTAGGTTTTCTAAGAAAAGGAGGAGCAGACACAACAGGGGAACCTTAAGGAGTAGAACTTTCATTTAGAATTGAAACAAGATTTTTGCCTGCTATAGGCAGGCAGTTTTGGAGCTACAGTGTGTTTATTACTTAAAATATGACAATGATATTAATTCTTCCCCTCTGAGGCATAAATATGGTTATGTTAAACTATGGACATAAATTTTGCTAATAACAGTTTAAGTGCATAGAGACTGTACACTTAGCCAATATTCAATGAAAAGTTGTATTCCTGGAACTATAACTAGGTCCTGCAGATACAAAAATAAAGGTAAATCATAGCCAAGTGTGGTGTCACATGCCTGTAATCCCAGTGACTTAGGAGGTTAAGGCAGGAAGATTGCAAATTGGAGTCCAGCCTGGGCAACTTAGCAAGACCCTGACTCAAAATAAAGAATAAAAAGTGCTGAGGATGTAGCTGAGTGGTACAGTGCTAGTGGGTTCAATCTCCAGTACATTAAAAAAAAAATATATATATATATATATATATACATATATACACACACACATATATATATCATTTAGTCCTGTCCTCAAAGATGCTACAGTAGCAGAGGAGGCAGAAATTGGACCAACTAATATTGTATGTTAAGTTGTTTAAGAGTAATTTGAATAACAAGCTATGATGCATAGAAGAATACTTGATTTCAATGAATAACTTCTATACATTTATTTTTTAAGGAAATAAATATAATTGGGAAAAACATTTATTTGAAAAGGAAAAAGAATACTTGATTTCAACAAAATGTTAATCTTTCTAGGACTTTTGACTTTTTTTAAAAAAATAGCTGTGATAGTCAATGTACTCATTTTCCTTCAGACACCGTTTAGAATTATATAGTCTCTATATAGAGATTTAAGTAATAAAGAGAAATGTGTGGGATTTAATGGAGCAGAGGAAATGAATTTGTAAGGTGTTGTGATTTAGTGTCTGGAAGTAGCAAGCAAGGTATATTCAAAACTATGGGACTTGGTAAAGAGCAGAGTTGGGAACTGAGAAAATTTTAAAGGACAAATTCTTAATATTAGTAAGATACTCATGAGCCGGGCGCGGTGGCGCACGCCTGTAATCCCAGCACTTGGGAGGCTGAGGCAGGAGGATCGCGAGTTCAAAGCCAGCCTCAGCAATGGTGGAGGCACTTAGCAACTCAGTGAGACCCTGTCTCTAATAAAAAATACAAAAAAGGTCTGGGGATGTGGCCCAATGGTCGAGTGCCCCTGAGTTCAATCCCCGGTACCACAAAAAAAAAAAAAAAGATACTCATGAATATGTGGTATAAGTTCTTCACAGGAATGACCTTCTACATGTCCTCTAAGTTATTTAAATTCTTTTTTTGAGGGTAGATGATAGGTGGAAGGTACACAAAGTAGTCAGGTTTTATTCGGCACAAAGTGGATATTAAGTCAGATAGTCAGATAATATAACTTTTTTTTTTTTTTTTTTTTTTTTTTTTGGTACTGGGGATAGAACTCAGGAGCACTAGACCACTGAGCCACATCCCCAGCCCTTTTTTATATTTTATTTAGAGACAGGGTCTCACTGAGTTGCTTAGGGCCACCTCAATAAGTTGAACTTTTGATCCTCCTGCCTCAGCCTCCTGAGTCACTGGGATTACAGGCATACGCCACTACACCTGACTTTTTAGGGTTTTTAAAAAAGATTTTTATGACATGAAATGGAAATGTTGTAATAGAGGTGGGAGATGTGTTTGAGTTTGTATGTGAATGTAGAAAAATATGGGGTTAATATATACTGCAAATATATATATATATATATATATATATATATATATATATATGTATACATATATATATGGAAAAACATTTGGAAAAAAAGAATACTTGATTTCAACAAATGTTAATCTTTCTAGGACTTTTGACTTTATACACACACACACACATATACACTGTTAACAATAGTTATCTCTAATAATATTTTGGTCACATAAAATTTTCTTATGGTTTTCTGAAATTTCTACATGCATGTGTTCCTTTTGTAAACAGCGGAGGGTTCTTGGTTTTTTTGTTTTTTTTTTTGTTTTTTGTTTTTTGTTTTTTTGGTACTGGGAATTGAACTTAGGGGCACTCAACCACTGAGCCACATCCCCAGCCCTATTTTTGCATTTTATTTAGAGACAGGATCTCACTGAGTTGCTCAGCGCCTCAGCCTCCCGAACTGCTGAGATTACAGGCATATGCCACTGCACCTGGCTCTTTTTATTTAAAGCTTTCTTGAATATCTTCTTCTTCTTCTTCTTCTTCTTCTTCTTCTTCTTCTTTTTTTTTTTTTTTTTTTTTTTAGTATTTTTTAGTTGTATATGGACACAATGCCTTTATTTTATTTATTTATTGTTATGTGGTGCTAATGATGGAACCCAGTGCCCCACATGTGCTAGGCAAGCACTCTACCACTGAGTCACAGTCCCAGCCGTCTTGAATATCTTATTTATTGCTTGTAGAAAGAATTTCAAATGAGTTCCTAAAATATTTTAAACAATGATGACATCATTGGCATAAGTGCATAGCTCCCCCAAGGAAATTCTTGGCAATATATCTCATTTTAATATTTAAACTCTGATAGTTTTATTTTTTATTGGTGCATTATAGTTGTACGTAGTCTGGTAGGTGGATTTTTTGTTTTTTGTTTTTTAGGAGAGATTTTTTTTTTTAATTATTTTTTATTCTAAGATGTTAAAATGACAGCAGAATGCATTACATTTCAAAAAGATAGGTGGTTTTTTTTTTAAGCCATTCTCAAAGTTTCATAAATACAACATCTATATTCATATTCATTAGTTCTTGAGTAAAATCTCAAAGCTAAAAATGGTTATAATTTAATTCCTTAGGACTATCTTATGGCATTATCTCTACAACAAGAACAGCAGAGTCAAGAGATGAATTGGGAACAAATCCCAGAAGGAATTAGTGATTTGGAACTAGCAAAGAAACTTCAAGAGGAAGAGGATAGACGGGCTTCTCAGTACTACCAGGAACAAGAACAAGCAGCAGCTGCTGCTGCTGCTACTACTGCTAATACACAGGCCCAGGTAAAAATTGGTGTTGTGATTCTTGCTGAGAATATAGCTCAATTGGTAGAGTACCTCCCTCACATACACAAGCCCTGGGTTTAATCCCCAGTACCACCAAAAAAACAAAACAAAAAAAATTAGTGTTGTGATTCTTAAATACAATGGTCATTTAGGCAATAAAAAAGTCTCTGCTTGAGGTTTAAAAAAAAAAAAAAAGTTAATTAGGAACTGACTTTTGAGTTATATTAGCATTTTAGCACCCATAGATTTTTTGACATTGTCCTAAATTTGTGCTTATCCTAATATATTTCTTATGTATAATTATTTTTCTGGAGGTTCTGATAGCAAGATTATTTTTAAGCTTATTTTTTAGTTCTTTACAACTGCAAAAAATTTTTTTTCTTAAATGAAACCATTTGCTTTCTGTGAGGTAAAGGCAGTCTGAGGTATTACTGGAGCCAGATGTTGATTTACATTTCCTGCTTCTTTTTTCTCTTCCTAATTGCAATACCTTAGACAAAATCCTTTACCTCTCTTAACCTCATTTTCCCCACCTGTGAAATAAAAGATAATACTTAACTCTTAGATTCTGGTGAAGAATTAAAAATGTTAGCACTTAACCCAATGTCAATGACATGTACTAAGTATTCAATATAAGTCAGCACATTTCTACTTCTCACTCCCTCAATTAATGTTTAAGCACTGAAAATAAGATTATTATGTGTGTTTCTACATGTTAAATCTTATTCTATTAAATCAAAAAAGTACTCTCCTTCCTTTTTTTTTTAATATTTTTATTTATTTGCTTTTTTTAGTTGTACACAATGCGTTTTATTTGTACGTGGTACTGAGGATTGAACCCGCGTCGCCTGCGTGCTAGGCGAGCGCTCTACCGCTGAGCCACAATCCCAGCCCCCTTTTTTTTTTTTAATATTTATTTATTTGCTTTAGTTGTACACAATGCAACACATTTATGTTTACGTGGTGCTGAGGATCGAATCCGGGCCGCGCACGTGCTAGGCGAGCACTCCACCGCTGAGCCACAACCCCAGCTCCACTCTCCTTCCTTTATGTTATCTGTTACCATGTCAGAACTGTTCCTTTTGATTGGGGTATACAAGAAAGCAAGATGGGGTCTGATGAAACTAAATATAGAATTCCTCATTAGAATAAGTGTAAAATTTGTTTCTAGATCAAATATTGACTATCCCAATCTTTTTTTTTTTAATATTTTTAGTTGTAGTTGTACACAATACCTTTTATTTATTTATTTATTTTTAATTTATTTGCTTTAGTTGTACACAATGCGTTTTATTCAATGCACTTTATTTGTACATGGTGCTGAGGATCGAACCCGGATCGCCCACGTGCTAGGTGAGCGCTCTACCGCTGAGCCACAATCCCAGCCCACAATACCTTTATTTTATTTATTTATTTATTTATTTATTTATTTATTTATTTATTTATTTATTTAATTTATTTGCTTTAGTTGTACACAATGCGTTTATTTGTACGTGGTGCTGAGGATCGAACCCGGGCCGCGCACGTGCTAGGCAAGCGCTGTACCGCTGAGCCACAATCCCAGCCCCTATTTATTTATTTTTATATGGTGCTGAGGATCAAACCCAGGGCCTTGCATGTACTAGGCAAGTGCTCTACCACTGAGCTACAACCCCAGCCTGACTACCACAATCTTAATTACTAAATCCTATCATGTTATAGTTTTCACTCAAAAAGTTTTATTATTTCATAGACTACACTTATTCACACTCTCAATTCTCAGAATTTGTTTTTTTCCTTTTAAAATCTGTTTTGGTATTTAATGAAGTATTGAAGAACTATTATAGTTAACCAAAAGACTAACATTTTCTTATAGTTCTTAAATTAGAAACTTATGTGTTAGGAATTCCATTTATTTGGAATAATAAATTATATCTATCCAGAATGGTATGTTAACCATGTTACAGATACCCTGTAATATAGCAAATTTGTATACCAGGATGCTTGTTTCCCTTGATAATGCCCTTCACTCTTGTGGCTATTCTTTCTAGATAACTGTGATAAAGCACCCTAGAACAGTAGAGATAATTTTTTCCTGTGTACTTTTCTTAAAGTTGGGCCAGCCAGTACAAGCCTCTCCATCAAGTGGAAGACAATCTGGGAATAGCGAACGGAAACGAAAGGAACCTCGAGAAAAAGATAAAGAAAAGGAAAAAGAAAAGAATAGCTGTGTCATTTTGTAACAAGTACTGGATTCTGTTGGAATCCCCTATATGTGTTGAGAAACAAAACCACATGAGGAAAGGAAGAAAAACCGATAATACCGTCTGTGCCTGATTTCCCAATGGATTTTGTTCATGTTTTTCAGGGGAAAGGTTGTTACTTTGTTACAATCAGACTTCTTCAAGTCACACAATATACTCTTTATGAGCTGGAGTTTCATGTTACAAGTTGGAAATGCTGTGTTGTCATTCATGAAGAATACTGCACTTGTAGCCAAATAAGCAAATCACAGCGAATTTTGTGTCATAGTGACATTCATAATTCATATCAGTTAGTAAGCTATTTTATCTTCTAACAATGAATGGAGTTATTTGATTTAGTCTGATTCCTTCCTGAAATCTAAGCATTAGCACAATAGTTTCTGAAATTTTTGCAACATTAAATTATGATCTAATCCATGAGAAACTGGGGGTTCAATATGGGATTTAAAAAGAAAAAATACAAAAAATAAATAACAGGAATAAATGATCCTTAATTGTATATTTAACTAGTTCAGCCCTTGAACAGCTTTACCTTTCTTTAGTAATGTACATTTTAGATATTATCTTAAGAACCAATAATGGAGCTTGGATTTAATTTAGATAGAAAAAAATAAAGATTTGTATTTCTTTTCCAATAGCAAAAACATTACATAACACTAATACTTATAACCTATCCAAATCAAATATTAATGACTTTGTAGTGTTGTGAAATTTTGAGGAATTTTTAAGTCTTTTAAGTAGGTAACCTGGACCATAGTTACTATTTGTTAACCATGTGACAAGTGAGTTTAAGGAGGAAACCACAGTGGATGCTAGGCCTTGTAAATATGAGAGTGTAGAAAAGCAGATAGTTCAGTGTCTACCTTTTTCTAGAATTACCTTGAACCTTAAATTTTAAATCATGTTTATTACTAGAAAATTAAATTTACTTATTAAAACCAACAAAAAAGCACATTTCTATAAGAAAGTAAAAGATAATTTCTGAGTCTAGTGAAAAGAAATTAATAAAAATCAGAGAGATAAGAGTTTAGAGGAATTTATGTAAAAGCAAGCAGATTTTTTAACTTATGAGAACCAAATGAACATAAAACATAGTGTTTATAGAATTCAGAAAAAAATATTTATTTAACTTTATTATGAGGCAACACATATTTTCCTGTATTTCTAGATATAGTTTGGACAACTATCCTTAATAGTCTTTTTTATATGCTTTATATTTAAGGTTTGTTTTTAGTCATTTTTGAAAAAAACTGCTGCTGTAAGTAGTATATAATTTACATTCTAAGCCTCAGAAAATGTGTTTATTTAGGAACATCATCACATGACCTGAGCATCCACTTGGAGAATATTTCTTGGGGTTTGGGGTGACAAGACTACAAAAAAAAAAAAAAAAAAAAAAAAAAAAGTCTAGAATTTTTTTTTTAAGTTATATCATTAACTTTTTCTGTGATCCAAAACCAGTTATAGAATGAGTCTATATGTAAAAAGTAAAGTCTTATTTATGGAAGGAATTATTCTAAGGGGAAAGAAATCCAGGGCCAAGCTATATCTTTTATATCCTTCTATTTTGCATGTCTATTTGTGTTTCAGAATTTGTTATTTCTTCAGATTTCCTATTCTAGAATGATAAATCATCAGAGAACCTGTTTGGGGTATAAAACTTGGATACAAAATATTTGGTGAGTCTCTTGATTGTAACCCAGAATATCTGGACATTGGTAAAGTAATCAGATATACTATAGAACTCTCCATTGGCTTAAACAGGTTGACCTTAATCAAAGTTTACTCTTAATGTCACTCTATTAGTTGAAGGAGAAAACTCAAACCTCAAAGTTTGTTCTCAGAATAAATAGTAGTGACAGTACATTATATTTTAATTAAAAAAAAACCCTTGGATAATTTGCAAAAGTATATTTGAGGCATATTTTTCCATAATTATATACTTATCTATTTATTACCCTTGAAGAATATATGTATAGAAGTTATTTTTCTGTTGTTTATTCCTGTCTTCTTAATTTGTTCCAAAGATAATACTGCCATTCTGCATTCCCTCTAGAAGAAGAAGGAAAAAAAAAAAAAAAAAAAAACACTCAAAACCAGCAGTGCTGCTATCAGATAAGTAGATGTCAATGTGTACTTATGAGAAAAAATTTTAAAAATGCAGTGTATTTGTTAATTCAGTCTTTTTCTATGTAATATTTCCAAATCAGACTTTATTACATTCCTGGAATTCAGTTTGATATACCAATAGTAATAATGATTGAATATTTACTTTGATTACTGTGAAGGAAAATTAAATGTTCAATTCTATTAAAACAAACTTGTCAGAGAAACTTCTCTCCTTGCAAATATAACCTTAAAGGTTATAAAGAATCTAGAGCAATTGTGTCTTTATTTTCTTTTCTTTTGCTCCAGATAACAAATTATACATTCAGGCATTTCATTGCTGGTTTGCATTCATAGGAATTTGATATTAGTATTTTAAAGCAGTTTTTTTCCACAATATTTTGTAAAACTTGAAATTGTTATGTATACACTGCTACCAGAAATTAGAATTTAAACCTTTTTGATTTCAATATTTATAGGCTAGATTATGGGCACATTTGAATCAACCAAATCCCTGTTAGAGCTAGCAAAAGAGGCAGATGAATGAATGGCTATGGTCACCATTTTTTCCTCTTGCTTTTGAAAAGAGTATTCCTTACGTTTTTATTAACAATATGAATGTTTTCTTCTTGTCAAATCCCACTGCATCAACAATGCTGTGATTTCCGGTAGTTTACCAGTACTTAAAAGCACTCATTGCATGTGCACATGTATGTGTATTTCTGAAGCAAGACTTAGCTTCTCAAAGCAATTTGGGAACTTTCCCTCAAATTTTGAAATCACCATTTTAAGGATATTCACACACCTGGACTGGGAATGTGGCTTTATAAACTCTCTATAGACTGCGAATATAGCGTCAGAGTACTTGCCTATCATGCATGAGGCCTGGAGTTCAATCCCCTGCACTACAAGAAAAAAGAAAAGAAAAAACGCACACACCTGGACATACACAGACTGAGCAGGATAGTGTGAAGCAACTAAAATTGGCATTAGCTATATGCCCATCCAGTGTACTTAGGTAAAGTAACTTCCATGTTTCAAGGTCAAGTTAGTCTTTGAATGAAGCAGAGACTTAAATTTAGGATTAACTTTGGAATGTATCTTGTTTCTATTGTCTCATATTTCTTGCATTTAACTGCTTATCCCATGTTACGTTTTGAATTCTTCCTCATACATCTTGATCTTGGCTTAACAAAGCAAGTTAATATCAGAGATTAATTGACTAAACTCAACGTGACCATTTTGTACTTACACAAAACCTTCTTAGCATTTTGTTTTCGATGAATAATAAACTAAGTTAACTTAAGAGATCTTGAGAGGAAAGGTTAGAAGGCAAACATTTAAAGAAAGAATAGTTGTAGTCCCTATATTAATGTTCACATATGAACCAGATAGTTGTAAAATCCTGCTGGAGAAAAATTAAGGCAAGAATTTTCAGAACGGCCCTCAAAGCATCTCTTTTATTTAAATTTCCTTTAAAAAAGCAAAAAACAAATCAATCGTATTTTGCTTAACGTTCTTATTCATTGTACCAGTTATTTTAAAATATGATGGAAAGCTTATAGGTTTTACCTATCACAGTCTTAGGCATACTGGAAACTTACTAATGTTTAATAAAATAATATCAAGGCACTAAAGACAGTCTAAAATTTTGTATTTTAAGGAACTGGATATGTGGAATTCCGGATCATTTTGTATTTAAAAATCCAACTTTTTGTCCTGCCTTGGGCAAAGTTTCTGTGCCTCAGTTTACTCTTTAAATATGTAAAGAATGCCCTTTCTCACTCTCCCTCACTCTCTCACTTTGTCACTCTCTTCTTAGTGCTTTGCACTCCTGAATAAAGGGCATAGTATAAGCACAAAATATTAAATTATCACAAATATTACACATCTTTGTTCTTGGATGTGCAGACTTTTTCCAATGACAAGTCCTTTTTTTTAAAAAACCCTGTCAAATTTTGTTGAATTATCTTGTCTTTGAGTATGGCATCATGTTTCCCAAAATGTATTTTGCAGTTGCTTTTCTGTTCTGTAGACTAGTGTCAAAATCAAAAGTATTTGGGAAATATAAAAAGCATTTTAAAACCTACTTTTTCCAATATTTTTCACAGATCTAAATGATTAGATTATCTTTGCTTTTTCCTCTGTGTTATAAAATAAAATGCTGTCACATTACTAATAAATATAAAAATTATTTGCATGGATGAAATTGATTTAGACCTTTCAAATACTGTAATTTTAGGGGTATTGAAGTTGTGTTTCTTAGTGCAATATGTAATTTGAGAATGTTCAATTAAATTCATTCTGAAAGTGACTGAAAATAGTAAAGAAACTCATGGGAATTTTAGAGTACTTGGTTTCTCTGATAGTTCAGTGTCTTTTTTTACTGATGTTCAACACTTCTAAAACTATTAGGAAAATATTATGAGGAATTGAAGTTATTTTTCTCAGGTAACAATTTAAAATATACTAAATATTAAAATTAAAGGCTTCCTGAACAAAATAAATTGCAAAATAGAGGATGAATATGAGGGCAAATTCATGTTGCTAGAACTTAACTTATTTTGAAAATCTATGTAAATTTTAATTCATGCATGTCTCTTAGTTAATCTTGGTGTTTTTGCCATTAGAAAATAGAATTTAATAAACTGTTATATACATATATATATTTTTACATGAAGGATTCTAGTTTCTAATTTCTTCTGATCTCAAGAAAATCTTAAAAAAACAAAACAGGGTAAAATTTTTAAGCTGTTGCCTCAAGTTCAGCTTTGTCCTATTATTTTGAGAAAGGAGGAAATTTAGACTTGTCTAACTAGGAGATATTTTTAGGGCATGGTACCATCCCAGGTAAGGTATTAAAATACTATGGCATAAATATAAAATCTAAGCTTTGAACTACAGTGGATTTAAAGAATAAAAATAAATATTCTACAGTAAATCTTCTACTTCACCTGATATTCTAAGAATTTCTTTAAACCACTTAATTTGTCACTGGTAGCTTTAAAAATTTTATATCCATCAGCACTGTACTATCTTCCTTTGAGAGACAAGGATGCCTTATAAATTAGAGGAACACAAAGCAAAATTCTTTGGAAGGTGATCCTTTGGTTAAAGTACTTATTTTACAGTTTTGAATAGAAAATCATGAAACTGAAATGCCCATTTAAATTCACAAATCAAAACTAGTCCAGTTGTATATTGTAGTTGAAATGACCTACAAAGCAATTATAACAGTGTGTTTTAAGATTGAGATTGGTATTTAATCTTTGAAGATTGTCTCAATTTTGTCAGCATTTTTGTTATTCTTTTTCACCTATTGTATGAAGTAACCATTTTTCAGAGTACATAGGCTATCTTAGCTTTGTAGATTTTTTTTTTTAATGGGGATTTGAAAAGCCTCCATTGGCTTTTGTTTTGCTATTTTCCTCAATAAAATGACAACTATTGTCAAAGATCCACATATAACAAGTAAGACAATATGATGGAAGATTGGTGTATGATTACATTCATAGTAGCAAAATCAGTTATCTTTGCCTGTTAAACTTCAGAGGTAGTCTGAAAGTCATTTCCTAATGCTAGCTCATGTGAATCTTTTTTTCTTGAATTGTGCAGAATAATTGAATTGAAAAATATTTAAGGGAATAGCAAGTGAAATGGAACAATGACTGAAGAAAAGTTGTAATCTTGAAATATAGCAAAAAAGAAAAAAAGTTTTCTTCTTCCACTTTAGTGTTGGACTAACTTCCATTTGTTATGAAGGCCTGAGGATGTAGTACAGTGGTAGGGCACTTACCTACCATGCACAAGGTCCTAGGTGCAATCTCCAGTACTTCCACCAAAAGAAAAATTTTTTTGCCATGAGGAGCTGGGAGTAGCTCAGTGGTAAAGCACTTGCCTAACATGCACAAGGCCCTGGGTTCATCCCCAGTACCACAAAAAATATATATATATATAAATAAATGAAAGTAAAATAGAATTTGCTTTGACATATAGATTTCTTTGTGCCAGGCTAAGATTGGCCAATTGAAAAAGAGTTCCTTCTCAAAAGAGTTTAAATATACATACTGTGTTTGAGTGCCTTTTTTTCTCCTTCTTTCCTTTCCTATCTTAATACTCTTTCTGCTTCTGAAATAATTCATCTAAGCCTGGCACAGTAACACACTCGTATAATCCCAGCTAATCAGGAGGCTGAAGTAGGAGAATCACAAATTGAAGGCCAGTCTGGGCAACTTAGCAAGACCCTGTCTCAAAAAAGGGGGTGGGGATGTAGCTCAGTGGTAGAACACCCCTGAATCCAATTTCCAGTACCAATAAATAAATACATAAATTTGTTTTGCTTTATGACCAGTTTTAATTCCAATTCAATAACAGCCCTAGAGATTAATAGGCAATAGCATCAAAATACATTGTTTGAATAAGGACACCTAAATGCATTTACCCAACTTAGTGTTGAACTGATTTCTATGAAATAAATGTATTGTTTTCAATGCTAATTATGCTAAAACTACTTAACTATGTTTTAACAAGTTTCAAAACTTCCATTTTTGGATGATATTCCTAAAAAAGGCATATTGAATATAGGTGGGAAAGTATAAAATATTTATGACAGAATTATTCAGTATTATTCAACATTTAATTTCATGTCTGTTGTTGTACCACAAGTATAGTGTTGTTGTTGGATTAAAATGTTGGGTGTTTTTTGTTAATATACTTAAACTGTAACCAGTGAATAACACCTGTAGTATTTTTTATTATAGATTATATTTTATTTCAATAAACTTTGATATTTAGACCAAACAGTCTCTGCTATGTATATTCATCTCATTAAGCTCAGAAGAATGGGAAGAGAAAGAGCTGGCTTATTGATTCGCATTTACCTAAGATTAATTCTTAGAATACTTGGACCAGTATTTGAAAAATACAAGAGGTAGTAAATAAAGAAACAATGGTATACCATATAATACATAATACTTCAGGTAACTGTGAGCCTTTCAAAGACAGGGATAAAATCTTATTCATTTTAGCCGGGCGCGGTGGCGCACGCCTGTAATCCCAGCACTTGGGAGGCTTAGACAGGAGGATCGCGAGTTCAAAGCCAGCCTCAGCCATGGCGAGGCACTTAGAAACTCAGTGAGACCCTGTCTCTAAATAAAATACAAAAAAGGGCTGGGGATGTGGCCCAGTGGTCGAGTGCCCCTGAGTTCAATCCCTGGTACCACAAAAAAAAAAAAAAAAAAAAAAATCTTATTCATTTTGATTTTCATGGTCTTGGGCACTTAGAACTCAAATGTCTGTTTAAAGAAACTTTTTAAATGCCTGTATTATGTAGTTACGCTTTCCTGTGCTTTGCATAGTAAGATAATTAAGTTGGGTTATTAGTTTCTCCTTTTACATAAAAGTTATATAGATAGTATTAAGATCGTTAGTCCAGAAGGCCCCTTCTGATTTTCCCTGGTTATCATCATGTCACCTTGTAGAGCCAATGGAAGAACAGTTGGAGAACAGAATCCTCCGTAAAACTGTAGTAAGCAGAATTTTCTTCCCATTTTGTGTCAATATTGTGGGGGTCTCTTCTCACTTTATATCATCCTATGAAGTAGGCACTTCATTTGTTGGAATAGTGATCTGAGACCAAGCTGTCTGACCCAAAAGCCTGTACTAGCAAATATATCTGCAGGGATTCAAATAAGTCTAGGCCAGATCTATGTTCAAAATTCTGACTCTGGACTTTTAAATTTGTATCTGTTTCATATTCTACAAGAATGTTCCAATTTAGGCCTAACAACTGGGTGTGGTGGCATGTGACTATAGTCCTGACTACCCTGGAGGCTGAGGCAAGAGGCTAAGAAGTTCAAAGCCAGCCTGAGCAAATTAGCAAAACCCTGTCTCAAAACTTTAAAAAAGGGTTGGGGATGTAGCTCAGTGGTAGAGCACCCCTAGGTTCACACACAAAAGAAGAAAGAAAACCTGGGCTGGGTTTGTAGCTCAGCAGTAGAGTGCTTCCCTAGCACGTGCGCGGCCCGGGTTTGATCCTCAGCACCACATAAACATAAATGCATTGCATTGTGTACAACTAAAGCAAATAAATAAATATTAAAAAAAAAAAAAAAGAAAGAAAACCTTTCTGTCATTTTCATTGAGCTTGTATTGAATCTATAGATCAGTCTGGAGATAATTAACATTTTAATATTTAATCCCAATCCACTGAATATGATTACAAATTAAATTCATCAGAATTTAAAATGTTTGGGGTTGGGTATAAAGATCAATAAAATGTTGGGATTGGGTAGAGTGTTGCCTGGCATTTACAAGGCCGTGGGTTCAATCCCCAGCACTACACACACACAGAAATTATGTTTATACTCCTAAAGGCACTTAAGAAAATGAAAAGGCAAACTATGAACTGAAAGAAAAATTTGTAACATGTTTGAAAATACTTTATATCAGCATACAATGAACTCTTACAACTTAATATGAAGGAAAAATTAAAAATGGGCAAAGTGTAACAAATATGCACATGAAAAGATGGTCTGCATTTTCAGTCTTTAGTGAAATACAAACACAACATACCCACCAGAATAGCTAAAGTTAAAAAGATTAGTAATAACCAAATGTCAGTTAAGATGTTAAGTAACTGGAACTTTCTGACATTGCTGATGTGGATATAAAATGACACAACCACTTTGGAAAACAATTTAGCAGTTTCTTTAAAAGTTAAATGGTGTCTCATGCCTATAATCTCGACTACTTAAGAAGTTGAGGCAGGGGCTGGGATTGTGGCTCAGCGGTAGAGCGCTCACCTAGCACGTGGGCGACCCGGGTTCGATCCTCAGCACCACGTACAAATAAAACGCATTGAATAAAATGCATTGTGTACAACTAAAAGCAAATAAATAAAAATATTTAAAAAAAAAAGAAGTTGAGGCAGGAGAATCACTTGAGCCCAGAAGTTTAAGGCCAGCCTGAGCAACAGAAAAAAAGGTAAACATTGGGGTTAGGGTTGAAGTTTGGTGGGTGAATATGTGTTTAGCATGCATGAGGCCCTGGGTTCAATCCCCAGCCCCTTCCCCCTCCAGAGAAAAAGAAAAGTTAAACATATACCTGCCATACAGTCCATTATTTCACTCTCACTTACTCAAGAAAAATAAAAGATGTGCACACACAGACTTATACACAAATTCAGAACAGTTTCATTGGAAAGAACCCCAAACTGAAAGTAACCCAAATGTTCACTTCCAGGTGAATGCACAACACCAAATTGTGGTTCATCCATGCAGTGGAGTGTTACTCGTCAATTAAAAGGAATGAACTGTCAATATGGGCAACAAAAGGGAGGAATCTCAAAATAAGCATGGTGAGTAAAAGAAGCCAGATAAAAATGAGTGCATTCATATGATTCAAATTTCACCAAATTCAAGAAAATGCAAAACAAAGCTGGAGATAGGGCCTCTGAGGGGTTGATGGGAAAAATGGATCAAAAAGATGCATAAGGAAGCTTTTCAAAATGAGAGATGTTTAATTATTATGGTTTCATCAGCATGTGTTTGTGATCATCAAAACTTATCAAAGTGCTCTATGCAACTTATGCTATGTCAACTATACCTCAATAAAGCTGTTTTAAAGACTTTTTCTAAAATTACAAGGCAAACTTTTGTTTCTGACCATGTTGGAGTAACAAGGGTCGTGGTGTCGCAATACAAATAACTAGACAATTGGGCAAAATACACAAAAGAACTGTTTTCAAACAATGAACACCAGAGAGTACAAAACTATTATTCCTGAGGATGACGAAATAAGTGAAGTTAACTCTATGGTTGCTCAATCTTTTTGCCTGGAAATATTTTGCTAATGGTGGATGCAGGGGAATAAACAAAGAGCCCAGCGTGCTGAGAATGAAGAGACAGAAATTGGAGTTCACAGAAATGGAAGCAGTTGGGGGTTAAAAGAGTTTCAGAGAGGCAGAAACTATATAGAAAAAAGAACCTCAAGCAAGTCCCTGTTTCATTTTTTGTTTAGTATTAGGCCAAACGTGCATAAGGTGAAACTCATAAAACTGGGCAAAATTAGACATAGAAGTTGTAAAATGAGTAATCCCAGAGTTATAAAGGAAAAGAAGTTCAAGCTTCAACCAGCCAAGGTAGAGTTCTAGGTGGTCAATAAAGACCATGAAGAGGCCACCCCACACAGCATTGTATGTAAAGCATCCCTGAGTAAAGGCTATGCGATATCTGCCACAACAAAGCCTCTTACAAAGAACCAATGTTATCAAACTGGTCAATAGTTTAAGAGCCTTGCACTCCTTGAAGGCAGACAACAAAATCCAGACATAAAATATTAAAGCATTCAGAATGCCCAGCCAGGCGCAATGGCACACATGTG
Source organism: Tamias sibiricus (assembly GCA_025594165.1). Taxonomy (NCBI): domain Eukaryota; kingdom Metazoa; phylum Chordata; class Mammalia; order Rodentia; family Sciuridae; genus Tamias; species Tamias sibiricus. Next base: position 113,027,757 of record CM046659.1, read on the forward strand.
TAAATCTGATGACTTGGGAGGCTAAGGCAGGAGGATTGCAAGTTAGCCTCAGCAATTTAGCAAGGACCTAAGCAACTTAGCAAGACCCTGTCTCAAAAATATAAAGGTCTGGGGATGTAGCTCAGTGGTAAAGTGCCCTGGGTTAAATCCCTAGTACCAAAGAACAACAATACAAAAAGAATGTCCATCGTTCAGTATAAAAATTATTAGTCATGGGGCTGGGGCTGTAGCTCAGTGGCAGAGTGCTTGCCTAGCATGTGTGAGGCACTGGTTTGATCCTCAGCACCACATAAAAAATAAATTAATAAACAAAAATATTGTGTGTCCCTCTACAACTGAAAAATTATTTTAAAAAATTATTGGCCATGCCAAAATGCAAGAAAATGTGACCCCTACCAGGATAAAATTCAAATGATAGGGATGATGAAGAAGACCTTAAATTCTATGTACATATGAACATAATGGAGAAAGAAAATGAATATATAGAAAATACCCAAAAAGAACCTTTAGAGATTTTTAAAAAATACAATATGTGACATAAATTTTTCACAAGATGAGGTTAACAGTAAATTAGACATTGCAAAAGAAAAGATCAATGAACTTAAAGGAACAAAGATTAAATGAATGAAAAAACAAACAGAAATTCAAGTGACCTGAGAGGCAATATCAAATTAGAAAATACATGGAAATGACATCCCAGAAGAAGAGTGGGGAGAGCAGGAAGATTATAGAAAGGAAAATGGTCAAAAATTTCCCAAATCTGATTTTCAAAATAGTTACAGATCCAAGAAACTCAATAAACCACATAGGAACACACATGCTCTATGTACCCATTATGATCAAATTGTTGAAAACCAGCGATAAAGAAAAAGCCTTAAAGCAACTGTGGAGGTCCAGGGAAGGAGACAGGACAAATTACATGAAAAGGAACAGGGAGAAAAAACAGTGACAGATTTCCTGTTAGAAACTAGGGAAGCAAGGAGACAATGACCTTTTTTTTCAAACAGTACTGGGGTTTGAACATAGGGGCACCCTACCACTGAGCTACATCCCCAGCATTTCATACACACACACACACACACACACACACACACACACACACACATTGAATTGCTGAGGCTGGCCTGGAAGATGTGATCCTCGTGCCTCAGCCTCCACAGTTGCTGCAAGCATGCACCGCCGTGCCAGATCCAATTTCATTTTTGCTACACATAGGATTTTAGTCTACAGGTCTCCTTCCCTGCTCTAAAAATATCATTATTGCCAGGCATGGTGGCAGTTGAAACCCTGAGCTCCATCCCCAGTACAGTATTTCAGATCAATCATGTCAACAATTACATTTGATGTAAATGAACTATACACTCCAATGAAAAGATAGCAGGGGCTGAGGGGGTAGTTCGGACATAGAGCACTCACCTAGCATGCTCAAGAATCAAGGCCCTGGGTTAAATCCCTAGCAATACACACACACACACACACACACACACACACACACGACAACAACTTTCAGACTGAATCAAAAGCAAGCACCAATGATAAAGCTGGTGTGGTGGTACACAACTGTAATCCCAGCCATTCAGGAGGCTGAGACAGGAGGATCTCAAGTTCAAAGCCAGCTTCAACAACTTAGCAAGGCCTTAAGCAACTCAGTGAAATCCTGTCTCTAAATAAAATTTTAAAAAGGACTGAGGATGTGGCTCAGTGGTTACCCCTGGATTCAATCCCCAGTAACAAAAAACAAAAAACAAAAAAAAAAAAAAACAAAAAAAAAATAAAGAAAAAAGGAACCAATGATAAATTGTCAGAAAAAATCAACTTTAAACATATCAATTAAAAACAAAGCATGTAAAGGAACTGAACAGACACTTCACAGAAGAAATAGGAATGGTCAACAAATATATGAAAAAATATTCAACATCACTAGAAATGCAAATTAAAACTATGCTGAAATTTCATCTCATTCCAATCATAAAGCAATATGGAGATTCCTCAGAAAACTTGGACTAGAACCACCATTTGACCCAGTTATCCCACTCCTTGGCCTATTCCCAAAGGACTTAAAATCAGCACGCTATAGTGGTGCACCCACATCAATGTTCATAGCAGCTCAATTCACAATATCATAGCTATGAAACCAACCTAGGTGCCCTTCAATAGATGAATGGATAAAGAAAAAAATATATATACACAATGGAATAGTATTCAACCATAAAGAAGTATGAAATCATGGCATTTTCCACAAAATGGTTGGAACTGAAGACTATCTTGCTAAGTGAAATAAGCCAATCCCCCAAAACCAAAGGTCCAATGTTCTCTCTGATATGTGCATGCTGATTCACAATAGGTGGGTGCAGGGGAGGGAGGAGTGGAGGTTCACCAGATTGGACAAGGGGGGATGGGGAGGAGGGAGGAAGGAAAGGAATGGGAAAGACAGTAGAATATCTCAGACATAACTTTCCTATGTTCATATATGAATACACGACCAGTATAACTCCACATCAGGTGCAACCACAAGAATGGAAAATTATAGTCCATGTATGTGCAACATGTCAAAGTACATTCTCCTGTCATGTATAACTAAAAAGAACAAATAAAAAAAACACATTCATGAAAATAAAAAGCATGTAACAATATATAATCCTTAGGAGAGCAGCGGCAGCAGCAATGATAGACTTCTAAGGTGTTCACAAGGAACTGTGCTAATAGGCTGGGCTCTCAGGCTAGGTGGGGACCCAGCTTAGGGCAATGGGAAGGACAGGCCACTGCAGCTACATTTTGGGTCTGGCACTGCAGTGTTTCTCATCATGGCCTATGTTTGGCAGAGGCCTATTGCAGCAGCCCACCCTTCTTCAGTATCACCTTTATTATTATTTAGGGTCCAACCTTGGTTTGTCTCCAGAGACAGATGTTGGCTGGGCTCTCCAAGATGAAGAAATGCCATCTGGGACTCATTGTCCTTGTTGCTCAGGTGGTGGCATGGACTTAACAGCGAACTTCTCTTTTATGGTTTGGATATGAGGCGTCCCCCAAAAAATTCATGTGTGAGACAATGCAAGAATGCTCCAAAGGGGACAGGGGTTGTGGCTCAGCGGTAGAGCACTCACCTAGCACATGCGAGGCCCTGGTTTGGATCCTCAGAACCACATAAAAATAAACAAATAAAGGTATTGTGTGCAACTACAACAAAAAATATTTTTTTAAAGAAAAAGAATGCTTGGAAGTAAAATGATCAGATCACGAGAGCTATGATCTAATCAATGGATTAGCCCATTTGATGGACTGATATAATTTGTGGGTGGTAAGTGTAGGCAGAGAATTGCTGGAAGAAGTAGGTTTACTGGTGGTATGCCTTTGGAGTCGATATTTTGTCCCCAGTGAGCAGAGTGCCATCTTACCCTGCTTCCTAGATGTCATGTCCCCAGCTGCTTTCCCCCATGCCCTTCCACCATTATGTTCTGCTTCACTCTGGCCCAGAGCTATGAAGTTTCTCATTGTGGACTGAACCTATGAAACAGTAGTCAAAATAAACTTTTCCTCCTCTAAGTTGTTCTTGTCACTTCTTTTGGTCACAGCAACAAAAAGCTGACTAAAATATTTATGCTCCCAGACCTTCAGCGGTATGGTGGTTGAAGGCTTAGAGAACAACAGCCAATCCAAATGAGGCCTCTAGAGCAAGGGGCACTCACCCTGTCCCTGCACCTTACCCTGCCCCCACCCTCACCCCAGGAATGCCTGCTGAAGCTACTAAATTGTTTAAATAAGGCAAAACTCAACACTGTGCTTGACTCTTAGTGCTGCCGTGTAGCAACATCAGCATGTTGATCAATCACTATTAACTAAAACCCAAGTCACAGGACTGGCTTTCTTATTCCAAGGCAAAACTCCTGTAACCCTCAACTCCTAACCCAGATCCCTTGGAAATAGCCTGGGAAGAAATGGAGTTGAAAAGACAGTTGCATCCCAGACAGCTAGCCCCCCACCCTTTCCCATAACTGCTTAGGTTTGCCTAATTAGTTATCAGAGACAGAAACTGGAAACTTGCTTCCTCTCTCAGGAAAGAAAAGGCAGATCGATAGTAGAAAATGGTTTCCATCTTCCCACTTCTGGGTTTAGGGCCAGCACTCCACTGCTGTGCCAACCTGCCTCTGATGCAGCAAAATTCCTAACTCTCAGGATTATTGGGGAAAGTATCCAGGTACTCTTGCCTGCATCCCGCGCGGGTCATGGAATTGGGGTCCCCCTTCATGGAGTGGGCTGGCTGCGGAATAAAAGCTAAGAAAGATAAAAAGGCGAAAAAACCACAGTACACAGGAATTAATCTTTAGAAAGCGCGGGCAGGACGGCTCTTCGGTCTTAGGGATGGAGCTTCCACACTGAAAAGAGAGCGATGGAGCCCATGCTTGCTTTATTTATATGGGGGAACATCAAAGGTTTTCAATGGAATGTTCTTTGCCAAATAAGGTAGGTGGTAGGCTGTCCAGTTCCCAGTGGGTTTCACCCAACTCCAGAGCTATGCCAGCTGTCTCACTAGTAGAGCAAAGGCAGAAATTTCGTGCCTTGGGCAATCTGATACTCATGGGAAAGCCAGGATAGTTCCCAAGGAAAAAATCTGTTTCCACGGCTCGGTACTGAGAAAGATCCCTCAAGTAGTTCACGGGTGCTCCCCACAAGATACCCCAGTGGCACCACAAAGGAGTTAATTCAGACCTATTTATATCCAGGGTCCTTAGCCTGACCATACAGCCATTGCAGTGAGGATTCAGATTTGAGGCTTTATAAGCCTGAGGATATTGATTTGAGGCCCTTTGGGGGTGGGGGGAACTGTATAAATGTGATCAGGCTAGAGACCCACCCCCACTTGCTCTAGTAAAGTTGGCCTTCAAAGATGAAGAAACCTTATTATATAAAACTTAATAAACAAATCGGTAATTGTCCCCACTGATTCTCCATTTAAAAAAAAAAAATTGTAGTTGTAGATGGACAGCATGCCTTTATTTTGTTTATTTTTATGTGGTGCTGAGGATCAAACCCAGTGCCTCACATGTGCTAGGCAAGTGTTCTGCCACTGAGCGAGAGCCCCAGCTCTGCTTCTCCATTTGATGGTCAAATTTTGGTTGTTCTTAAACCTGGAAAGAAAGCATGACCCCTTTCCATGGATCGTGCAAACTTCATGCTGAGGTCCTATCCACTAAAACTGCCATACTAATACTCAGCATTATTGAAATTACTAACTCCATCCAATCAGAAGCTGGTAAATAATTCACTAGTATAGATTTGGCTAATGTATTCTGTTCAGTGCCTATTTACACAGCTTCTCAGCCATAGTTTTTTCCTTCACCTTTAAAGGGACACAATACAGTTTTACTAGGCTACCCATGGGGAATAGCTTGGCCATCACGTAGTGTCTACAGACAAGGTTTTAACTGCATTAATCTTTCTCCAGTATCTCAGGTAGGATGCTACACTGAAAATTCCCTTCTCTGAGGAGTCATGTTCGACATATTCAGTAAGGACATTCAAATCCAACACCATCTAGAACTTCTTGGGTTCTGCCAGCAACATAATCTCATTAAGTTTTTCTTAATCTCACGGATGCTGCTATTTTATAAGTCAACTCACCTTAAGTGGGTCCCCTCCAACAAAAGCTTCGAGAATCTATGCAAGTTAAAGCCAGAAGTCATTCCTTTTAATGGCTCTAGAAACTTCCTTTCAACCTCCTGAAGTCTCTGAACCACTACCAAGGCCAAAATTTGCCCATAAACCTGTCTTTTCAGGACTGTGCTGAGAAGTAAAGAAATTGCTCACCACCCATGAGGACAGCCCAGAAACAGAACCTATCACAGACTCTGAGCCTGTGACTCTCATTACTGCCCATTATTTTTTGGGTCATGGAAACAATGCCCCACAAGTTCAGATGACTGCTGAGGCCTTCTTGATACAGGATGGATCCAGATTTGGGCTCTCTGTGGGAGAGAGAGACTCCCTTGTCCCCAGTCCCTTGCCAAATGTCACTCCTCCTCTAGGCCCCTTGGTTACCTGGGAAGCCCCTTGAGAATAACAATGGGAGCTCCCAGACTGTGTGGACACCATGGTATGTAACTAAGCTCAAGGGAATACAGCTGCTCTCCATCCCTCAGCTGCCATGTCCCTAAGAAAGGATGGGGCCCAAGGGTCAGCACAATTGGCCGAACTTCACACAGTCGTCATAGCACAGGATGCCCTGCTTAGTTAGCAAAGGGCAGGCTGCACATTTACAGATTGGCCATTGCCTAAGAATTGTTCCCTCCTCTTCATGGTAAAGAATTCTGAGAATTTCTTGATTCACAAAGATACAAAATATCAGTCAAAGTCACATACAAGGGCTGGAGTGGTAGCTCAGTGGTATAGCACTTGCCTAGCATGTGTAAGGCACTGGGTTTGAGTCTCAGCACTGCATATAAATAAATAAATAAATAAATAAAGGTCCACCAACAATTAAAAAAATATTAAAAAAAAAAAGTCACACACATGTCCACATATACTAAACCCAAAATGCAAGGCTTCACCAGACACTCCCTATCCCTTCAGAATTCCAGACATTAACAATAGCATAACACCTCTCACTTCTCAATATGCACAATGCTGGGCTCTTGGAAACTGCCTTGAATAGGACTTCATCTCCCACAGGTTTGAGCCAACCAGTTTAATGGGATGCCATGGTCTCTTTGAGTACTTTCTCCATTTCAGCAAAAGGACCCCTTTATGCATATCTTGCCCCAGGTTTAAATCTCTTTGTTGGATGACTCAACTTTTTTTTTTTTTTTTAATATCTTTTTTAGTTGTAGGTGGGCACAATACCCTTTATTTATTTACTTTTATGTAGTGCTGAGGATTGCACCCAATGCCTCACACGTACTAGGCAAGTGCTTTACCACTGAGCCACAACCTGGACAACTCATCTTAAACCAACTTTTTTTTTTTCTTTTTTGGCACTTAGGATTGAATCCAGGGGGACTTGACCGTTGAGCTACATCTCTAGCCCTTTATATTTTTTATTTTGAAACAGGTTCTCACTAAGTTGCTTATAGGGGCATGCTAAATTGCTCAGGCTGGACTTGAATTTCCAATCCTCCTGCCTCAGCCTCCAGAGTCGCTGGGATTACAGGCGTGTGCCACTGCACCCAGCTTACACCAACTTTTGAAATAACTTTCCAACACACTTTCCTATATTGAAAGGAGGATTTGAAGACTCATCATATATGAGGTATGTTAATGTCACCCCCTATCTTTGTAGTTTTCAATTTTTTAAAAATTTTTATTTTTTAGTTGTAGTTGGACACAATACCTTTATTTTATTTATTTTTATGTGGTGCTGAGGATCGAACCCAGGGCCTACGCACATGCTAGGCGAGTGTGCTACCATTGAGCCACAACCCCAGCCCTACAGTTTTTCAATTCTAACCCCATCTTTTAAGGGCAAGAGACAGATCCATGGTGCATACTGGGACCAGTTAAAAGAGATTGAATTTTGTAGGGACATAAACATTCCGTCTATAGCACTGTTTCATTCTATTTGGTGGCAGAAAGGGGTGCTATGGATTGAACCCAGGGGCACTTAACTTCTGAGTCACATCCTCAGTCCTTTTTACTTTTTGAGATAGTGTCTCACAAAGTTGCTTAGAGCCATGATAAGTTGCTGAGGCTGGCTTCAAACTTGTAAGCTACCTGGTACCGAAAACCGGGAGGAAAACTCTCGGAGGCAGAGTAAAGCTTTTACTACTTTTACTTCTACTTTCTTAGAGAGAGCTTAGAGAGGGAAAGAAAGATTTTTAGAGAGAAAGATTAAAGAGCTTTTCTTCTTGTCTTCTTAGCTTAGAGTCTTAGAGAGAAAGAAAGATAGAGCTTAGCTTCTTCTTAGCTTAGAGTCTTAGAGAGAAAGAAAGATAGAGCTTAGCTTAGAGAAAGATTAGAGCTTCTTTCTTCTCTCTTCTTTCTTCCTTCTTCTTTCTTCTGTCTTCTGTCTTCCTCAGGAGCCTCGGCCTAACTCTGACCAGTCATTACTTCTTCTATCTGGTTTCTCTTCTGTAACCGCTCTGCCTACGTTCTGGCCGCTCTGATTCTTCTGACCGACCGAGTGACTGCCCGACTGACTGAATTCTCCGTTCTCCTAACTCGGACCGCTTTCACCCGGTTATATACCTTCAGCTTTTCGGGTGCCTACAGGTGCATCACATACATATCAGGTGGAACTTATGGCTTCCAGCTAGCTGCAACAGCCCTTCCTAATTAGGGCTCCTTCACAAACTTGTGATCCTCCTGCCTCAGCCTCCAAACTGCTGGGATTATAGGTGTGCACCACCATGCCTGATGGCATTCTTTCATTCTAAAAATTAATGAATATTATTTCTTTCACCAGGAGGCAACTGCCTCATATTGGTTCAACCCTTGCAGGAGCCCTGTTTGGGGATTGGCTTGAATTGCAGTTGACTATGAGCCGTGGAGATTTGGCCATTGTCGCCACCCGTAGTCTCACGGGATTTTGTTGCGGGATCTGGAGTGACTTGGCCGAAATTGCTGATCGGGTCAGCGCCATTTTTAGTGGTGTGTTTGGCGTGAGTTAGTTGTTAGAACCAGAGAGAAAAGTTATCAGAATAAAAAGCTGTTTGTCTCCAGTTTGCTTCTGAAGTTCTTCCCGCGGCTCCGGTGCTCCGAGCGCTTCAGGCGGCAACAGGTGGCGGCCCGTACGGGGAACTTCGGAGCGGACAGGTAAGAACTGAAAGGTCTCTAAAGATGGGTTCGAATATAACTGAATCCCAAGTGATAGAGGCTATGCAAAGACTCCTTGATATACCTGACTCTGTTCTCAGTGAGGAGTATATAGACAAAAATGAAAGTGATCAAAAAAGTGTAGATTCCACTGGGCCAACTGAGACCAGTAAAGAGAGTATTAGAAGAGACCCAAAAATGACAAAAATCCAAGCTATTAAAGCTATTCGGGAGTTATTGGCGAAAGCTGAAGGATACTTGCTCTCACTGGAACCTGGGCCTCAGGATATTGCTGTCAGTGAAATTAGCAGTGGTGAGGAATCTAGTAAAAGTGATCCTGAGAAAATGAGGAAAAAGAAATTTAAAAAGACCGAGAAAAAGGTCCGTCAGGCAGAGGAGTCACTTGTGGAAGTGACTACTCCCCCATGGGTGGAATCCATTACAGAAAATATGAAGGGTATTACTAGGCATTTGCATACCCTAGAAACAGAAATAAAAAGTCTTTCTGATCGCTTATGCGCTCTCGAGGACAACTCACAGATACATTGGGAACCGCCAGCATTTGAAAAGAAAAATGGACAGAGTGTCCATCAGTCAGTAGATTTCAAAACAATAAAAAATCTCAAAGAGGCAGTAATGACTTATGGGCCCCAAGCTCCTTTCACGTTGAGTATGCTGGAGTCCCTTAACACCTTTAGCTTAACCCCCTCAGACTGGAAAAGTCTATGTAAAGCAACATTAAGCGGGGGGCAATTCTTGGTTTGGCGATCGCAATTCCAAGAACTTTGTATAGAAACGGCTAAAAGAAACGTGGCTGCAGGGTTTGAAAACTATAATATAGACATGCTCACAGGAGAAGGGCAATTCGCAGACTTACAGGCTCAAACAGATTATGACTCAGATATATATGCTCAGATAAATGCAGCTGCCTTAGAGGCATGGAAAACTGTACAAGGACCTGGGGATCTACAAGGTAGCTTGTCAAAAGTGATTCAAGGACCTAATGAGCCGTATGCCGACTTTGCTGATCGACTTTTGAGAACTGCAGGTAGTGTGTTTGCAGATGTTGACCAAGCTATGCCTTTAGTTGTTCAATTAGCTTATGAAAATGCAAATAAATGGTGCCAAGCAGCCATCAGGCCATGGAGAACTAAAAAGGATCTTTCCGTATATATACAACTATGTAAAGATATAAATGGCGCCTTTGTCACAGGAAATGTGATTGCAGCCTCAATGAGAGGTGCTTCCTCTCGAAATTTCACAAAGGCTAAACGTAGACATTATAATCAATCAGGATATTCCAGGCAAAATTATCATAATCAATCAGGCAATTCTAGGCAAAATCCCAAAAGAGAAATAAGATCAAGCTCATACCATGCCCCAGGCGCTGCCCCAGGTGTAAAAAGGGAAATCATTGGGCCAATAAATGCTATTCAAAATTTGACATCCATGGAAATCCTTTGTTCAGGAATTCAAAAAACGGGGCACGGGGCCCAGTACCCCGGGGCCCACAAATGTACGGGGCATTGCAGAAGGAGTATCCTCAAGCATCCACTCAGATGCTTCCCCGACACAATCCCTACTACCCATCCACTCCCTCGCCAGAGGAACAAGAGGAAATGCAGGATTAGACCTCTGTTCCACCGCCCGAATAGTGTTAACACCTGAAATGGGGGTTCAACTGATTCCCACAGGAGTCAGGGGACCTCTTCCCTCAGGGACTGTAGGACTTATTATCGGGCGTAGTCCTAAAAGCTTATTAGGTTTGCAAGTGACCCCAGGTGTAATAAACTCAGACTACAAAGGGGAAATAAAAATAATGCTTAGCTCACCCCAAAGTGTAAGTTCTGTTAATCAAGGAGATAGAATTGCTCAGTTGCTTCTCCTTCCCAATTTACATAATTCATTTAAAATGGGTATGCCTCAAGAAGGGAACAATAGAGGATTTTGTTCCACTGACTCAAGTCCCATGGCTTGCTGGGTTCGAGACTGTTCAAGGAGGCCTATGTGTAAAATAAAAATCCAAGGAATAGAAATGGAGGGATTAATAGATACTGGAGCTGACTCTTCCATTATTAATTTACGCCAATGGCCCAAGCACTGGCCTCTGCAAAAAGCTTCAACCAGTTTAAGAGGCTTGGGATATAATAACCTCCCAGATAAAAGTGCAGTAATTTTAAAATGGGAGGATGATGAAGGCCATAAAGGAACATTTCAGCCTTATGTTTTACCTAATCTACCGGTTACTTTATGGGGAAGAGATATTTTGCAACAAATGGGAGTACACCTTGCAACCAAGCCTGCAGATGTTAAATGTGAAAACCTACAGGGTAATCTTAACCATAAAAGAACTCATTATCAAAAAGTACAGAGTAATCTTAACCCTAAAAGTAATCATTGTCATAAAGGAAAAAGATATTTTTTTTCGGGGCCACTGAGAAAATAATTTTGAAAATACCATGGCTTTCTGATAAGCCAGTGTGGGTCCCTCAGTGGCCCCTATCTAAAGAGAAATTACAAGCGGCCCACCAATTAGTTCAGGAACAATTAGAAGCAGGTCATATAGAACCTTCCACCTCTCCCTGGAATTCCCCCATATTTGTGATCAAGAAAAAGTCAGGAAAATGGCGATTGTTACATGATCTTAGACAAATCAATAAAACCATGCAAGTTATGGGGCCTACTCAACCTGGACTTCCTAGTCCCGTAGCTATTCCAAAAAATTTCCATCTTATTACTCTTGATATAAAGGATTGCTTCTTTTCTATTCCCCTACATCCTCTGGATGCCCCCAGGTTTGCTTTTTCCGTTCCTTCTATGAACAATAATGGCCCTGATCAGAGATATCAATGGAAGGTTTTACCACAGGGAATGGCTAATAGCCCCACCATATGCCAAATATATGTGGACAAGGCTATCCAACCCATTAAAAATAAATATCCAAACCTCATGTGTCTACATTACATGGATGATATTTTATTGGCCCACCCTAATCAAAAAATCTTATTTAATATATTCAGTGATGTGGTAGAAAATTTAAAAAAATATGGATTATATATAGCAGAAGAAAAAGTTCAAACCAGATCTCCCATATTATATTTAGGATTTAAAATCATGGATACTTTTGTTAGACCCCCAAAAATTTTAATAAATAAAGAACATTTGACCACCCTCAATGATTTCCAAAAACTACTGGGAGACATTAATTGGCTTCGCCCTACACTAAATCTCACTACTGGCCAACTAAAACCTTTATTTGACATCCTTCGTGGAGATCCTGATCCATCTTCACCACGAACATTGACTCCTGATGCTAGGAAAGCTTTAAAGTTAGTAGAAAAAGCCATCGAAGGAGCTCATTGTGATAGATTTGATTTAACTCAACCGCTGATGTTGATTATTATTTCTTCACAATATACACCCACAGGAGTATTTTGGCAACAAGGGCCTTTATTATGGATACATTTGCCCGTCTCTCCTAAAAGTATAATTGAATCTTATACCTCCATGGTGGCTAAACTTATTCTTCAAGGACTTAAGACTTCTACTAAAATATTTGGCATTCACCCTGCTACTATTATTACTCCCTATTCATCATCACAGATTGAATACTTATGCTTCAATGATAATGATTGGGCTATAGCTAAATGCTCTACTTCTGCAAATTTTGATAATCATCTTCCTAAGTCCCCTATATTATCTTTTTGTATTAATCATCCTATTATATTTCCACAGGTAATAAAAAATCAACCTATTCCTAAGGCATTTAATGTATTTACAGATGGGTCCTCAAATGGTACTGCTACAGTAGTCACTAAAAAAGAAAATATGACTTACATAACTGCACACAAATCAGCTCAACTAGTGGAATTGGAAGCTGTGGTAAGAGCTCTGGAAAATTTTAGGGACCAGCCCGTAAACATTTTTTCAGATAGCCACTATATTGTACAAGCCGTCCCAAAATTAGAGTTAGCAGGACCAATAGCACCTCATACTCCAGCCTTTAAATTGTTTTATCAAATACAAAAACTTTTGTGGGCAAGAAAAGAACCCCTATTCGTAGGCCATATTAGAGCACATACTAATTTGCCTGGTCCCCTCCATGAAGGTAATCAAAAGGCTGATGAACTTACAAAAACAGTATTTATACTTTCAGCGCTACAACAAGCTACTTTATTTCACTCCCAGTTTCATGTCAACAGCACCACCTTGCAACGTAGGTTTAAAATCACAAAGGAGCAAGCCAAAACAATTGTAAAAGATTGTAAATCTTGTATGACACATTTGCCCAATCCTCATTTCGGCGTTAACCCTAGAGGATTGATGCCCAATCATTTGTGGCAGATGGATGTTACTCATGAGCCAAGTTTTGGAAAATTGCGATTTATTCATGTGACCATAGATACATGTTCAGGCATGATTTTTGCTTCCTTACATTCTGGAGAAAAAGTTAAAGATGTTACATCTCATTGCTTGCAAGCTTTTGCTGCATTGGGCATCCCCAAAATGCTTAAAACAGATAATGGCCCCGCATATACGTCCTCATCTTTCAAACAGTTTTGCGCAAAATTCAATATATCCCATAAAACAGGCATCCCATACAATCCTCAGGGTCAGGGCATTATTGAAAGAGCAAACCGAACACTGAAAATTATGTTATTAAAACAAAAAGAAGGAAATTGGAAAAGTCCTAAGGACAGATTGGCAGTTGCCCTGTTTACCTTAAATTTTTTAACTTTAGACTCTAATGGTTATTCTGCTGGAGACAGACATTGGAATCCACACCAACAACATAAACCTTTGGTTTACTGGAAGGATGTTCTTTCAGGTACATGGAAGGGTCCAGATCCAGTATTAATTTGGGGAAGAGGATCTGTTTGTGTTTTTCCAAAAGACGAATCCTCTCCAATATGGATACCATCTAGATTAATAAAGCAGGTACCACATCAAAATGATCAAGATGAAGTTATTGAAGAATCAAGATTAATAAAAAAGGTACAAAATCAAGAGGACCAAGATGAAGGTATAGAATGATTCCCTCAAAAGAGTCCTTCAAAATATTTCACAACTTAAGTGTCATTTCTCCCGGCCGGGACGAGGAGATCTCTCTTTAGTGTGCACACAATTGTATTTTTTTTTTTCTTTTTATACATGTCTTTATGTCTGTACATTTGTCTATATTTCATGTTAATGTGACGTCACAAATATATGTTTGTATGTTTGTTTGTCCAGTGTGACGTCACATAGAACAAAGCGCTTATGAAAAAGAAAATATATATATATATATGGATCCAAATAACTTTAATTCATTTTAGGTTTAGAGTATTCAATTTAGGTAAATAATTTTATAAATGAAGGTACTTTCAATTTTGATTTATAGGTGTCCCTGGGACTTCTCTTTAGCAAACAATATGACTAGTGCTATATAACCTGATATTTTGGTGTTTTGACTTAAGATTGTTTATTTGTTATTAACTTCATTTGTTTAATAGCTCATTAATTTCAATTATCTCAACAGGTAAAAGATTGCTCTGTATACAGAGACTCAAGGGTTCCAGCTAACAAATTATTTCTCTAAAGTGCCTTTACCTTTTCTTTAATCTATCTTTAATGCAGTAATTACCCTCAGTCTTTCTTTGTTTTGTTCTAAATATGATATTTTTCCAACTTATGTTTGTATAAGCTCAACCAGCGATGTGTGTGAACAAAAATCAACTTTAATTTTCTAATCTAATTATTCTATTTTGTAGTTTGACAACTCGCCTCTTGACTCAGTGCTGCAATAGCACTGCCTTTCCTTTAATAATTGATGCTTGAGTTTCTAGGTAGCGGGCCCTGAAGATTTGCCGGTGGCATTGTCTAAACATAAAAAAGACGTCTGCTGCTACAGCTGCAGGGATCGCGGCCGCCGCAAGCATCCCTGCTGCTCAAACATCAAACAACCTCACCAACAGTGTGGCCTCTGCTCTACATGCATGGGGCCTCCTACATCAACATGTTACAACAAATGGACATTTTGATCTTTCATTGTTTGGGACTTTACGGGACAATGCCTTGCGGGTATTTGTCTAGAGAATTCAGTGTGTTACTTGTTGGAACTTAGGGCAGCTGATTTGTTTAAACAATTTGATATGCTATGCAATTTGGCTCATCACCAAAAGGCTTGTCGCCTTAAAGCCGCAACATCTCCTCACAATTGGACGGCTGTTAGTCATCATATATAGTCGATCCTAAAGGGCTCCATTGGATGGCTGGTTAGCCAATGACGGGTAAGATCCCCAGAGGGGGACAACCTAAGACAGGCACAGTCGCACGGGACAGTCTCATGTGGCCGACATATCAACCTAAGACAGGAGTCAAGGGCACAGCCTTGATTATCCGATGACGGGTAAGAATGTTGGTTGCACATAGACGTCCTAGAGCATTACCTCTTTTAAAACAAAAAGGGGGAAATGCAGGAGCCCTGTTTGGGGATTGGCTTGAATTGCAGTTGACTATGAGCCGTGGAGATTTGGCCATTGTCGCCACCCGTAGTCTCACGGGATTTTGTTGCGGGATCTGGAGTGACTTGGCCGAAATTGCTGATCGGGTCAGCGCCATTTTTAGTGGTGTGTTTGGCGTGAGTTAGTTGTTAGAACCAGAGAGAAAAGTTATCAGAATAAAAAGCTGTTTGTCTCCAGTTTGCTTCTGAAGTTCTTCCCGCGGCTCCGGTGCTCCGAGCGCTTCAGGCGGCAACAAACCCTCAACTCCCTGAAGAGAAAACCTCATGCTCCCCACTACATTCTCTCCCTTACCCTTTTCCCCAAAGCTTGTCACATGACCTCCCTCCCTGCATCTCCAACCATGACCACAATGATCCCTTCTCCTTGGGTACAAACCAGCTACCAAAATCTCCATATACCTCACTGAACTATCACTTCATATCCTCCAACAATGGAGGACCTGCCACCTTGACCTAGGGAATACACGAAGACATTATTGTCATGAAAAATATAGCATACTTTGTAACATATTTTACAACCCCACCAAGATATTGTTAGAGAGCTCAAAAAATTTAAGATCTGTTTTTATGACGAATGCCATATTGGTTATGGGCAGTTTATAAGGACTGCTTATACTTCTAAGTGTTTTCCTCCCTTCTATTTTCATACTTAAATGTTTTTAAGTGATTTCAAAGGAAATTATGCTCTACTCTCTAAAATTCTCCCCTATTATTCAGAACAAACATCCTAGTTACTGAGCTTATAACTAATGTCAACCATGAAACTTCAATTGTAATATGATTTTTTTAAATGTAGTATTTTGATCCAATTACAAGGTCCTGGCTAGAGGATGGTCAATTTCTCTATGAGTGGCTAAGTTCACACCCCAATTTCTTCCTTTATTAGGCTCTCATACTTCAGGCCATTGTGCATCTATTCTGATCACCCCAGGACCAGCTGTCACACAATCAGGGACAGTCATGGCCACAATGAAATTATTCAAATTAGCCAATCTGCAGGGAAGTTCTGGGAACCTAGCTAACCTCACCTTATTTGCCATACATTGGCTGCCTCCAAGAGCTCTAGGTTGCTGCTACTTTGTACTTGAGTGCAACCCTGTGTGGCCCAGCATGGTGGTTTTCTCTTGTTCAGAATCATATCAAAGAAGCTGGGCACAGTGGCACACGCCTGTAATTCCAGCACTTGGGAGGCTGAGGCAGGAGGATTGCGAGTTCAAAGCCAGCCTCAGTAATGGCAAGGCACTTAGCAACTCAGTGAGACCCTGTCTCTGATAAAATACAAAAAAGGGGCTGGGGGGCGGGGGTTGTGGCTCAGCGGCAGAGCGCTTGCCTCGCACGGGCACGGCCCGGGTTCGATCCTCAGCACCACATAAACATAAATGCATTGCATTGTGTACAACTAAAGTAAATAAATAAATATTAAAAAGGGGGGGGCTGGGGATGTGGCCCAGTGGTCGAGTACCCCTGAGTTCAATCCCCGGAACCAAAAAGAAAAAAAGAATCTTATCAAAGAGTTTTGCCTTTCACATACCAAATGTCATTATATTGCATCTCACCATCAAAAGAATCTTAAAATCTTACCAGACAATTAAAAAGAAGAGCCTATGGAAGTGACCTATGTTTTTACCTTAAGGGAGGGATAAAAGAACAAATTAAACCCAAAGCAAGCAGAAGGAAATTTTAAAAGAGCAGGAAAAATCCAATAAAAAAAAATCAGTTAAACCAAAAGCTGATCCTTTAGGGGGAAATCAATAAAATTGATAAAACTTTAGCCAAACTGATCTATGGGAAAAAAGACATAAATTTTTAATATCAGGAATCCTACATAGGGGACATGTAGGAAATGTGTAGTATACAAAATATACTTGGTCTTTGTCCCCAGCTCCTGTCACAGAGCAGCTAAAACCCCTGGAATTTCCTGCTGGGAGTCTTGTTATTCACAATGAGCCCCTTTTGATCATAAGTTTAATCCTAATAATATGACTTAGGGGAGGACTCCCTGGATAGCCTCAGAATGGGGCTGGTCACCAGAAAGACCAAGTGATTGAAGGGTTAGAACTTCCAGACCCCCCACCCCCATTGACCTCTGGGAATTCATGGATGAGCAGGACCTCTGGAGGTTAAATTCTATAAAAGCTCTTGAACAAGATTTGATGAGCTTCTGCTTTTTAAATGAATAGAGGTGCTAGGAAGATAGTGTGCCCAGGGAGGGCATGGAGGATCCTCACCAGACCCCCAATACCTTAACCTACGTGTCTTTTCCATCTGCCTGTTCTGAGATACATACTTTTTTTTAAATATTTGTTTTTAGTTGTACACAATGCCTTTATTTTTACGTGGTGCTGAGGATCAAACCCAGGTTGTGCACGTGTTAGGCAAGCGCTCTACCGCTGAGCCACAACCCCAGCCTAGATACATCCTTTATGATAAACTGGTAAGCATAAGTCATGTGTTTCCCTGCATTGGGTGGGCCACTTTAGCAAATTAATCAAACCTGCCATTCAGAAGTCCTGGAGACCTGGACTTTAGATTAGAATCTGAAGTGAGGGCAGTCTTGTGGGACTGAGCCCTTAACTGTGGGATCTGAAGCAAATGCCAAGGAGAATCAGAACTGAATTAAATTGTAGGACGTCCACTTGATGTCTGCTGCAGAATTACTTGGTGTATGTGGAAAAATCCTCCACACATTCAGTCTCAGAAGTGATCTGTGTTGAATGTGAGAGAAAATATACACCCCCCCTCCCCCCGGCAGGGTGAATGTAATGACAAATTGTTGTTGTTATTATTTGCCCATAATGTGACTATTGTGACTATTCAGATGAAAGGGATGAATTTCTTCCCTTATTCATTATCATCATCATCTTCCTCCTCTGCACTGGGGATTTAACTCAGGGACACTCTACCACTGAGCTACATGCTCAGCCTTATTTATTTATTTATTTATTTATACTTGGAATTGAACCCAGGGGTGCATTACCGCTGAACTAAGTCCCCAACCCTTTTTATTTTTTTATTTTGAAACAAGGTTTCACTAAGTTACTTAAGGCTTTGCAATGTTGCTGAAGCTGGCCTCTAACTTGCTATCTTCCTGCCTCGGCCTCCAAGTAGTTAGGATTAGAGGTGTATACCACTGTGCCTGGCTGAAATGGAGAAGTTGCTTGAAAGACAAAAGTTATTAATATTGGTCCCAAAAGAAATAGAAAATCGTAACAAATATCCCTATGTTTACTTAGGAAATTTATGGTAGGCAAGTGCTCTACCACTGAACTACACCCCCACTCCTTTATTTATTTATTTATTTAATATTTATTTTTTAGTTTTAAGTGGACACAATATCTTTATTTTATTTTTATGTGGTGTTGAGGATCGAACCCAGTGCTTCATGCATGCTAGGCAAGCACTCTACTACTGAGCCACAATCTCAGCCTTATTTTTTAAAATTTTTTTAGTTGTTATTTTATTTATTTATATGTGGTGCTGAGAATTGAACCCGGTGCCTCACACATACCAGGCAAGTGCTGAGCCACAGACTCAGCCCAGCCCTATTTATTTTTTACTTAAGAAATTTAATCTATAAGTTTAATATCTTGCCAAGAAGAGAATTCAATGCCCAGATGGCTTTATTAATAAATTGTATCAAACATTTAAGAAAAAAATCAATCCTTTATAAATTCCTTCAGGAAAAAGCAGAAAAGGGAACATTTCTTTGTAGAAATTGATTAGCTGATTTTAAAACTTACACGGAAATGCAAAAAAGTGAGATTAGCCCAAACAATTTGGAAACATATAAATAACACGGGAGGAATTATGTTACCCAATTTCAAGACAAAATAAGGCTATAGTAGGACAGTGTGGTATTGGTCATATGGATCAGTGGAACAAAATAGAATTCAGAAAAAGATTACTACATACAGGTGAACTGATTTTTATTTTTACAAAGGTATTAAGATAATCTGAGAATATAAGTATTTTCAAAAAACAATATTGGAGGCCGGGCATGGTAGCTTATACCTGTAATCCCAGTGGCTCAGGAGGCTAAGGCAGGAAGATCACAAGTTTGAGATCAGCCTCAGCAACTTAGCAAGGCTCTAAGCAACCTATCGTGAACCTGTCTCAAAATAAAAAATAAACTGGAGAAAACTTCTAGAATTAATAAATGAATTCAGCAAAGTAGCAGGATATAATAAAATCGGCACCCATAAAATGATATCTATACATCAGTGATGAACCCTCAAAAAAGAAACTAAAAAAACTTCCCCCATTCACAATAGCCTTAAAAAACAAAACAAAAACTTGGGAATCAATCTAACAAAAGAGGTGAAAGACATCTACAATGAAAACTACAGAACACTAAAGAAAGACATTGAAGAAGACCTTAGAAAATGGAAAGATCTCCCATATTCTTGGATAGGAAGAATTAATATTGTCAAAATGGCCATGCTACCAAAAGCGTTATACAGATCTAATACAATTCCAATCAAAATCCCAACAACATTCCTCATAGAAATAAAAAGAGCTGCCTGGCATGGTTGCACACGCCTGTGATCCCAGCAGCTCCAGAGGCTGAGACGGGGGATCGCAAGTTCAAAATCAGCCTCAGGGGGCTGAGGTTGTGGCTCAGAGGTAGAGCGCTTGCCTAGCATGTACGTGGCCCAGGTTCGATCCTCAGCACCACGTAAAAATAAATAAAGGCATTATGTACAACTAAATAAATAAATAAATAAAAACCAGCCTTAGCAAAAAGCAAGGCACTAAACAATAAGTGAGACTCTGTCTCTAAATAAAATACAAAATAGGGCTGGGAATGTGGCTCAGTGGTTGAGTGTCTCTGAATTAAATCTCTGGTACCAAAAAAAAAAAAAAAAAAAAGCAATTGTGAAATTCATTTGGAAAATAAGAGACCCATAATAGCCAAAGCAATCCTTAGCAAGAAATGTGAAGTAGGAGGCATCACAATACGGACCTTAAACTATACTGCAAAGCTATAGTAACAAAACAACATGGTATTGGCACCAAAATAGACATGTAGACCAAAGATACAGAACAGAAGACACAGAAACAAACCCACATAAATACAGTTATATCATATTAGAACAAGGTGTTGAAAACCTACACTGGTGAAAAGATAGCCTTTTTCAACAAATGGTGCTGGGAAAACTAGAAATCCATATGCAGCAAAATGAAATTAAACCACTATCTCTTACCATACACAAAACTCAACTCAAAAGTGGATCAAGGACCTAGGAATTAGACCAGAGACCCTGCACCTAATAGAAGAAAAAGTAGGCCCAAATCTCTATCATATTGGATTAAGTCCTGACTTCCTTAACCAAACTCCTAAAGCACAAGAAACAAAATCAAGAATTAATAAATGGGATAGATTCAAACTAAAAAGCTTCTTCTCAGCAAAAGAAATGATCAATACATGAAAAGAGAGACCACAGAGTGGAAGGACATCTTTATTACATGGAAATCAGATAGAGCATTGATTTCCAGAATATATAAAGAACTCAAGGGCTGGGATTGTGGCTCAGCGGTAGAGCGCTCGCCTAGCACGTGCGTGGCCCGGGTTCGATCCTCAGCACCACGTACAAATAAATGCATTGTGTACAACTAAAAGCAAATAAATAAATATTAAAAAAAAAAAAAAAAAGAACTCAAAAAAACTTAACACCAAAAAAATAAATAACCCAATCAATAAATGGGCTAAGGAACTGAACAGACACTTCTCAGAAGAAGATGTACAATGGATCAACAAATATATGAAAAAATGTTCAACTCCTCTAGCAATTACAGAAATGCAAATCAAAACTAAGATTTCATCTCACTCCAGTCGGAATGGCAATTATCAAGAATACAAGCAATAATAAGTGTTGGTGAGGATGTGGGGGAAAAGGTACACTCATCCATTTCTGGTGGGATTGCAAATTGGTGCAGCCAATATGAAAGCAGTATGGAGATTCCTTAGAAAACTTGGAATGGAACCACCATTTGACCCAGTTATCCCACTCCTCGGTCTATACCCAAAGGACTTAAAATCAGCATACTATAGTAATGCAGCCACATCAATGTTCATAGCAGTACAATTCACAATAGTTAAACTGTGGAACCAACCTAGATGCCCTTCAACAGATGAATGAATAAAGAAACTGTGGTATATATACACAATGGAATATTTCTCAGTATTAAAAAAATAAAATTATGGTATTTGCAGGTAAATGGATAGAGATGGAGACTATCATGCTAAGCAAAGTAAGCCAGTTCCAAAACACCAAAGGTCAAATGTTCTCTCTGATAAGTGGATGCTGACCCATGATGGGGGAGAGGGAGACTCACGGGGAAAATGGAGGAACTTTGGGCAAAGAGTAGGGAGAGGAGGGGAAGGGGCATGGGGGCAGGAAAGATGGTGAAATGAGAAGGACATCATTACCCTAGGTACGTGTATGACTGCACATATGGTGTGACACTACATCGTGTACAACCAGAGAAATGAAAAGTTGTGCTACATTTGTGTACAATAAATTGAAATGCATTCTGCTGTCTTGTATAACTAATTAGAACAAATAAAAAACATAAAATAAGTATACTGGGTGTGGACGCATAAGCCTGTAATCCCAGCAGCTTGGGAGGCTGAGGCAGGAAAAACATGAGTTCAAAACCAGCCTCAACAATTTGGCAAGGCCCTGAGCAATTCTGTGAAACCCTGTCTCTAAGTAAAATATAAAATGGTGGTTGGGATGTGGTTCAGTGGTTAAGTACCCCTGGGTTCAATCACCTGTACAAAATAATAAACAAATATATATATAATAAAAAGGGCTGGGGATGTGGCTCAGTGGTTTAGCACCCTGGGTTTAATCCCTGGTACACCTGTAATCATCCATCATCATCATCATCATCATCTTGGAAAAATGTTATTTGTATAGACTGACCCTGAACTCTTAAGCCAGACATAAAAAATGGATTTTATCTAAATAACAATGCTAAAACTTTAAAAGTTCTAGGAGAAAACATAGGAGAAAAACCTGTGTGATCTGGGAATAGCAAAGACTTCTTAAGACAAAAAAAAAAAAAAAAAAAAAAAAAAAATCCATGAACCTTGAAAGAAAAAAATGGATAAATTGAACATCAAATTTTAAATCTGCTCTTCAAAGTGTATGTACCACAACAAGTCTGGAGATCTAATGTTCAACATAAGGACTACAGATAATGAAATTGTATTGACTTTTGGATTCATGCTAGATGAGTAGATTTTAGCCATTCATGTCAAATAACTAAAAATGGGCAACTCTGGGAAATGATGGTATGTTAATTTTACCCATTTGGTAACAGTATTTTATTATTTACACGTATCCCATAACATCAAGTTGTTTGCTTCAAATATACATAATAAAATCTATTTTAAAGAAATTTTGTTCAGTGAAAAAAGAATCACAATAACACACACACACACACACACACACACACACACACACACATACACACACAGAGAAAATGAAAAGGCAGACCAACTGGGAGAAAATATTCCCAAGATGCATCTGATAAAGGACTTGCAAAATACATAAACTGGGTTTACAATTCAATGATAAGAAGACAAAACCCACAATAATGGCAGGTAAAGATTTGAACAATTAACTCATCACGATAGATCAATGGTTACTAAGCACACAGAAGTATGCTCAATATCATCAGTCATATTGGAAATATAAACCAAATCTGTAAGATAGTACTGCACAACCCCTACAATGGCAAAAGCTGAAAAGATTGACAATACCAAGTGTTGGTGAATCTGTGGGCAATTGTATACCCTTTACATTGTTGATGTAAAATGGTATAACTGAATCCAGAATTAAAAAACAGGTATTCAGTGTAGATAGATAAGTCAGGCCAGATTGAAAAAAAAAGACCACACCTGTTTGGGTCCAAAGGTTGGAAACTGTACTAATGGGAGATTGAAAAGTTAATGTCCACAAAGGCCGGCATATACTGCCCATCCTAAAGAATTGTTAATGAAGCAACTCCTGAGCAGACTGGGACCTGCTAATTAATTTGCCCTGAGACTCCTTCCTGCCAGGATCACTCCTCCCCTGCTCCTCCAGCCCACCTGTTTCCCACCTTTTGGCCATCCCACACAGCATTTCCTTGGCCTAGTCATGTAAGCAGAAAGGAGAGACAGAGAAGGAGGAAGGGAGCGGAAGCCTAGGACATATAAAAAGGCAGAACACCCTCACTTCTGGGGATACCAGGATACTAGCTATGGACCTCTTCTCCCTCCTGGGAGGAGTCTTTGTCACCCCTTTTTAAATAAACACAGCTTTATATGCTTGCTTTGGCATACTTCTCTATTCTCTAATATTATACTTCAACATGTGAGGAAGCAGGACTCGTCATCAGTAACCAGCGGTATTATAACCACTTCAGAAAACTCCAGCAGTTTCCTGTAATATATAGATATATTACCAGACACAACTCAGCATTCCATTGTCCATTCCTAGATATTTAATAGCAATTTTATTTGTAATTGCCCCCAACTGTTAACAATCAAAATTCACATGCACAGAAAATGTTGGTACATCTATTCAGCAGGAATCTACATTGCAACATAAAGAAGGAACTGCTGGGCTGTGGTTGTGGCTCAGTGGTAGAGCACTTGCCTAGCAAGCATGAGGCACTGGGTTCAATCATCAGCACTACATAAAAATGAATAAACAAAATAGAGATATTGTGTCCATGTATAACTAAAAAATAAAGATATTGTGTCCATCTACAACCAATTAAAAGAAAAAAAAGGAACTGCTGATACACAAGCGACAAGGCCTAATTGCAAACTCTATAATGAGCAAAAGGAGACAGGCACAAAAAACATCACTGTATCATTCTGCTTATATTAAACTCTAAGAAATGTAATATCTGTCATGATAGAAAAAAGTAAGTAATTATTTACAAGCGGAGATGTTGCTTGGGATGACTAAGAAAGGGCTTAAAGAAAATTTTCAGGGATGGAAATATTCTGTACATAGAATATGGTGGTGGTTACATGGCTGTGTACCTTTGACATCATTTGTTAAACTGTACACAAAATTGAGGTGTGGTGGTGTACATCTGTAATCCCAGCTACTTACGAAGTTGTGCAGGAGGCTTGAAAGTTTAAGACCAGCCTGGGCAACTTAATGAGACCCTGTCTCAAAATAGAAATAAAAACAAACAAAAAAGGACTGAGCATATAGCTCAATGGTAGAGTACCCCTGGGTTCAATTCTCAGTACCAAAAAAAGCAAACTAAATAAACTGTACACTCAAATGTGTGCATATTATATGTTGTCACCAGCTGGCCCGGCTGGCAACTAAAAACCCACACAAGCTGGGCGCGGTGGCACATGCCTGTAATCCCAGCACTTGGGAGGCTGAGGCAGGAGGATTGAGAGTTTAAAGCCAGCCTCAGCAATGGCGAGGCACTTAGCAACTCAGTGAGACCCTGTCTCTAATAAAATACAAAAAAGGGCTGGAGATGTGGCCCAGTGGTTGAGTGCCCCTGAGTTCAATCCCCGGTACCAAAAAAAAAAAAAACCACACACAAACACAGAAATACTTTTTTCAGGGGTCAGGGACGACTCTGAGACCTCAGGTGTCAGCTCCCATGCTGGAAGGCAAGGGGAGCAAGGGAGTCAAGAGGCAAGAGAGAGCACACTCTGAACCCCTCTATTTATTTAGGGGAAAGACATTCCATAGAAAGTTCCAGCCAAATAAGGCAAGGATTGGGTTTCGAAGGGTATAGAGTCCTGCTTGGTTATGTCATATGGTCACCAGGTTGATTGACATCTTGGAAAGCCACACTCAGGTGCTGTGTGGGATCACAGGCAGATCGAGAGAAAAGGCACACATAATACGTGCAGCCCAATCAGGCAGTAAAGTCAGCTCAGTCCCCTCATATGCTCAAATGCGCATAGCTCATAAACACAGCCCATGGATGGCTTGCAACAATATGTAAATTTTACTTCAAAATAATTGTTTCCATATAATAGCAATGAATACTCGAAAGCTGAAAAGTTTAAAATTCCATTTATAATACCAAACAACATACTATGTTGAGATAATTTTTTGCAAAATATGCACAAGACCTATATACTGAAAACTTGAAATTGAGTCATTTCACCTCTTTTTATATGATTGCTTGGAGTTTCGTGCTTAACTTTTAAAAATGCTGG
Organism: Tamias sibiricus; assembly: GCA_025594165.1. Taxonomy (NCBI): domain Eukaryota; kingdom Metazoa; phylum Chordata; class Mammalia; order Rodentia; family Sciuridae; genus Tamias; species Tamias sibiricus. The sequence goes on from CM046659.1 coordinate 113,053,205, forward strand.
ACAGTGTTGGAATATTCCATTCTTCTTGCTTGGCGATTGAAAATTTTTGTTTATGCAAGAACGTTTTACTTAATTTTAATAATATCTTTAATTTCTCTTAACTGCTGGGGATTGGATCCAGGGTGCTTTACCACTCAGTTACATCCCCACCATTTTTTATTTTTTATTTTAAGACAGGGTCTCACTAGTTTGCTTAGAATCTTGCTAAATTGCTGAGGCGCTCCTTAAACTTGGGATCCTCCTGCCTCAGCCTCTGAGTAACTGGGATTACAGGTATGCACCACTGCACTTGGCCCGAAAAAAAAAATTAATTTGTTAGTTATTTTAAATTAAGGAAAAATATAGGAAACAATTGTTATAAAAATAGTCTTATCATTCATAACGAGTGTTAAGATATAGTCTGCATTTGCTTGGCACAGTGGTGCACACCTTCAATCCCAGCAATTCAGGAGGTTGAGGCAGTAAGATCACAAGTTTGAGGCCAGTCTCAGCAACTTAGTAAGGATCTGTCTCAATAAAAAGATAAAAAGGTCTGGGGATGTAGCTCTATGTTAGAGTACCCCTGGGTTCAATCCTCATATTGCCAAAAAAATAAAAAAGTTTATTTAGATTGCGGTATCAAATATATTAAAATGAAGTTCTTATAAGAATATGCCTATGTTTGAATCTTGGTTCCATTACTTTCTATCTTTGCAGTCTTACATATAAAATGGGAATAATGGTGTATGCATCTAAATCATAAGTTTGTTGTGGGAAGGAATCAGAGTTAATGCATGTAAATTACCTAGCACAAGGCAAATGCTTCACGTGTGAAAATCATGTTCATAATATACTTTACATGCCTGATATCATAGCAAGCCTGAATTATTGGTTACCTTATTATGTGATAAGGTTGATTTCCTGTGTGACTGGTTAAATGGCCAGAGATGCCTAAAGTCTTTACAACATAAGTTAGACAAGCTTAGTATGAATCATAAAGATCATAAACCTATGGATAGAGAAATGGGGGACCATAAGTTAATTGATGTGCCCCAGCTACTAGGATCAGAATCAGAGTCAACACCTTCTCACTCTTGATCTAGTCTCTTTTTTAAAAATACTTATTTATTTGCTTTAGTTGTACACAATGCAATGCATTTATGTTTACATGGTGCTGAAGATCGAACCCGGGCCGCACCCGTGCTAGGCGAGCGCTCTACTGCTGAGCCACAACCCCAGTCCTGATCTAGTCTCTTAACCTTGGTACCTCACTATAACCACCTCAAGCTCCTTACAAAGGTGACTTTCTGCTTAGTAGAATGAAACTATATACCATGTAATATTAATATTAAACAGCTCTGACAGTACAGTTATGAAATCTTTGGACACAATTTCTCAAAGCTTATATATAGATTTCCCATCCCCACCCTAGGTGGTTCAATTATAAAGGAATTAATCATCAGTTAGAAAATTACATTCATCAGAGCATCTCATCCCAGGGGCAAAAACATGGAGTTTCTAAAATAACATGATATGTGTTGGAGCCGTGATGAAGAGAGAGAGAGAGAGAGAGAGAGAGAGAGAGAGAGAGAGAGGGCAAGAGCATTTGGTTTACCTACTCTGAACTATATATCTGCAATAATTCAACACTGGCTGCACTTGTGAATTTTTTAGAAAAACTTATGGGGGAAAACATACTGCGTGCTCTTGGATCTGAGGAGGCAGGGGCTAAGCTTGAGATTTCAAGTCCAGCTGGACTTCAGATTTTGCCCAGTCAGTAGCACTATCAGATCAATTCTCTATTTAACCTGCTACCTTTACAAAGTCTTTTCTTTTGTCTTAAAACCAGAATGCACATAAATTTGGGGGAAAAAAATAACAACTTAGAATAAAAAGTAAATTTGAAAAAAAACCCAGGATGCACAAAACAAGAAAATTGTCAAATTTGTTTGGTATTTGGTACCTATTTCCAATTAAATCCTTATAATAGCTTGTCAGGTAAGCCAAGTCAATTGTGTTATCCTGGACTTAAATTGCTCATACTTCTACACATTTAGTCAATAGCACAGTGGTCCCTGAGCCCCCTGCTCCTTTCATGTTCTGAAGTCCCTGTGTCTGTCAGACTGGACAATCCTACAAATTGTCCCTGCTGTGAGGGCCTTCTGTGTCACACAACCTCACCTAATTTGTTTTGGATTGTTCTGGCAGGCTGCCTTTCCAGAGGCCAGAGAGCTGGGCATGAAACGACCAATAGTGGCAGAGCCACAGGGAACAAAGTCATTAAGCAATTAACAGTTAATGGTAATTTTAGGAAACCTCAGATACTGTAAAAAAAAAAAAAAAAACTCTTCCATATTTAATATTATCAGCTCTTTTGGGGGGCAATTAACATAAAATGTGTGTACATGTGTTACAGACATATACACACACACAAATTTTCCCCTAATACTGGGGATTGAATCCTAGGCCTTCAGCATGTTAGGCAAGACCTCTATCACTGAGCTACATCCCCGAGGGTTTATTTTTTTGTTTTGTTTTGAGACAGGGTCTTGCTAATTTGCTTAGACTGATCTTGAACTTGTGGTCTGCTCTTCAGCCTCTTGAGTCACTGAGATTACAGGTGTGTACCACACCCAGCCACTACTGAGCAGATTTTATACTCATATTCCCTAACTCTGTTGGTAAATATAGGTGGGAAAGAAATGATATGCTTGGTGAGCATAGAGCTGGAGCAAAGATGCCTTCATGGTTAATGTTTAGTCTGACGCAGATATTTCCTCTCAAATGAACCCCAGGCTTGGATACGAGGAGCTGATTAGCCATTCCTAAACTATCCCATTTCTAACTGGTGGCTGCACCAAGGGGTGACTTGGGATAAGTCTTTGGCCTTCAAGTCCCCACCTTAATATTCACCAAGTACTCTCAAAGTAGCTCCTAAATTTTCAGTCTCAGAAGTTTGTTAAAAACAATGTATTTCATAACAAAACAGAGGCCTCCCCATTCCAACCAGATGGACATCCTTAAGCCCCTACCATGACAACTTTGAATCCTTCACAATATTTATTGAGTGGCTACAAAGTGCCAGGGACCAGGGATACAGCAGTGAAAACGACAGACAAAAAGCTCTATCTTCTTGGAGCTTACATTCTAGTAGGAAGAGAGAGATGATAAATCATCAGATAGGAATGAGGAGGGAAACGCTGAGAAAGTGGTAAGCATATGGTAGTTTTAAATGAAACCATAATAGGCATCACTGAGAAAATGACATTACACCAATGGTACAGAATAGAGGACACAGAGACTAACACATATAATTTCAGTTATCTTATATTAGACAAAGGCGCCGAAAACGTACATTGGAGAAAAGATAGCCTCTTCAACAAATGGTGCTGGGAAAAACTGGAAATCCATATGCAATAAAATGAAATCAAACCTCTAACTCTCACCATGCACAAAATTCAACTCAAAGTGGATCAAGGATCTAGGAATTAGACCAGAGACACTACACCTAACAGAAGAAAAAGTAAGCTCTAATCTCCAACATGTTGGATTAGGCCCCAAATTCCTTAATAAGAATCCTGTAGCACAAGAATTAATACCAAGAATCAATAAATGGGATAGACTCAAATTACAAAGCTCCTTCTCAGCAAAAGAAACAATCAGTGAGGTGAACAGAGAGCCTACTAATTGGGAACAAATTTTTACCACATGCACGTCAGATAGAGTACTAATCTCTAGAATATATAAAGAACTCAAAAATCTTAACACCAAAAAAACAAATAACCCAATCAATAAATGGGCCAAGAAACTGAACAGACACTTCTCAGAAGAAGATATGCAATCAATCAACAAATACATGAAAAAATGCTCAACCTCTCTGGCAATTAGAGAAATGCAAATCAAAACCACTCTAAGATTTCATCTCACACCTGTCAGAATGGCAGCTATTAAGAACACAAACAACAATAAATGTTGGAAAGGATGTGGAGAAAAAGGCACACTCATATATTGTTGGTGGGACTGCAAAATGGTGCAGCTAATATGGAAAGCAGTATGGAGATACCTTGGAAAACTTGGAATGGAACCACCTTATGACCCAGCTATCCCACTCCTTGGTCTTTACCTAAGACTTGAAATCAGCGTACTACAGGGACACAGCCACATCAATGTTTATAGCAGCACAATTCACAATAGCTAAACTGTGGAACCAACCTAGATGCCCTTCAGTAGATGAATGGATACAGAAAATGTGGTATATACACACAATGAAGAATTACTCAGCAATAAGAGAGAATAAAATCATGGCATTTGCAGGTAAATGGATGGAGTTAGAGAATATAATACTAAGTGAAGTTAGCCAATCCCAAAAAGTCAAATGCCAAATGTTTTCTCTGATATAAGGAGGCCAATTCACAGTCAGGTTGGGATGGGGAGCATAGGAGGATTAGAGGAACACTAGAATGGCCAATGGGGAGGTAGTGGAAGGGAGGAGGCAAAAGGGTGAAGAAAAAAAAAAAAGATGGTAGAATGAGATGGATATCATTACCCTAAGTGCATGTATGAAGTCACGAAATGGTGTGAATATACTTTGCATACAACCAGAGATTTGTAAAAATATGCTCTATATGTGTAATATGAAATGTAATGCATTCTGCTGTCATTTATAACATTTTAGAATAAAAAAATTAAAAAAAAAAAAGAAAATGACATTAAAGATCTGAAACAAGGAAGTAAGCCAGGTACAGGCCTTGGAGGACAGCATTCCAGATGAAGGAATCAGTCAGGGCAAAAGTGGAGATAGGATGTCTCATGGAGACTGAAACTCAGTGAGCAAGTTGGAGATGAGGTGAAAGGAAGGTGCTTGAAAGACTGAACTTATTCTAAAGGAGAGGTGGTGGTTCACTTCAGTCACATGCCCCTGTGCAAGGAAAGCATGCAAATTTGTTAAGTGATATGTGTGTGTGTGTGTATTTTGGTGCTGGGGATTGAACCCAGGGCCTTGTGCATGTGAGGCAAGCACTCTACCAATTAAGCTATATCCCCAGCTTAAGTGTTATATATTTTAAAAGATAAAAAGAACTAGCATGCACAAGGCTTTAGTTTAAATTCCCAGCACCACACCCCCTGCTAAACAGGGAGAGAGAAGGGGAAGGGAAGATACTAGAGGGTTTAAGTCTTCTCAGAAAACCAAAAGCATACAAGGTCTAGTGGTACAGGTATAAAGGGGGGTTAGCACAGAACGTATAGATGAAAATTTACTGTACAAAACTCGACCCTGGGCCTGGCTGGAATGGCTGTCTAAAGGTTTACCTGTAGTAAGAATTTAAGGATTTCAGACAATTTCAGGCAAGTTAGTAGTATTTGTTGAGAGGCCTGGAAGGGATGTAGGGAAAAGGTTAATTTTATCTATGGAAGCTTTACTGACTTCAAGATAGTGACTGAATGTTTGCAAGGATTAGTTATGGGAATAAGTGAACATATTACATTTGAGGTGGTTGGGAGTAATACTAAATAAACATTGTTAGAAGTATTGGAAGAGACTTATATTTAGGTAAGGTGATGGAATAAATGAGGCTCTTTATTAAAAATGCAAATTTTTTCTTTCTTTTTTTTAGTAAAGTTTCATTAAGTTATATAATGGTTGACAAAAAGTTTGGAGGAAGCACACTGAATGACAATATAGTAATGGACACAATATAGGCAGGAATGCTTTAAACTTTTTCATTATTTCATGTATTTAAGAGCCTGGGAATTTTTTTCTGTTATTTCTAAGCTTTTTTCAACCCTAAGAACTGCACTCACAGGTGCTCTACCAATAAGCTATGTCCCCAGCCCCTTTTAAAAATTTCATGACAGTTTGGCTAAATTTGGAGGCTGGCCTCACCACTTGTGATCTTCCTGCTTCAGATTCCTGAGTTGCTGCAATTACAGGCATGCACAACTGTGCCTGGTTTAAACTTTTCATTTTCTTTTACAATTACTTTTGGCACGGGTAGTTTCTGACTTCAGTATCTTGTCCAAACTTAAAAAGACTGGGCCTTATCTTTCTTGAACAATTATAAGCTATCTGGTACTTCTAAATCATTGAACACTTTGATATTGTGGTGAAGCACTTGGGTTGCTCATCAAGTACATGGAGGACAGCAAATTTTCCTCTTTTCTTTTGGCTTGGAGGAGTCCATCTTCCTTTAGAGAATCTCCCAATCTGTTTTTCACTATTGACTCAGCCAGCCAGATCTGCTAGCTGGTGTTCTTAATCTTCAAGATGACTGTCAACCTCAATATTCAGCCAAAAATCTCAGGTGGTTTTCTCAGGTTTTCAAAACAAGAAAAAGTTATAACGATAGCAATCTGAGAAAAAAATAATTACATAGTGTCTAAAGTGACACTGTCTATCTATAGTCCACAGTGTCTGTTAAACAGTTGTGCCCTTCAATATAAATGTAGAAAAGACTGGACCAATTCAAAGATTTTGGGTGGGGGATCAAACTCGGAGCCTTGAACATGCTAGGTAAATGCTCTACTACTGAACTACATCCCCGGCCCTTCAAAGATCTAATTTTTAAAGAGCAGATTCCTTCTCAGATGCCTATTTGAACAATGGGCAGGATGATAATTGTAACCTTTGGCCAGTAGGTTTCTTTGGAGTATTAGGCAAGCAAATGTACTTAAAATGCTTACATGTTGTCTAGCACATAGCATTTAGCCAATGTCAGTCACTGTGTGATAATTCCTTTTAAGAAATTCAGGCCTACTCTAAAAATGAAGAAATATAACGGCATAATGACCCAAAGTCACAAAACAGAAATAGGGCTGAAACTAGAGTTAGTTCACTCCTTATGAAATCTAAGACAGCACAAAAAGTGTCAGTACCCCCAAAGGACCAAAGATCAGAGTGCTCTGGCTGCCCACACCACTCCAAAGCCAGAGCCATTCAGAGCTAGTCAGAGCCATTTCATGGGTATGACCATATATACCCAGGAACAAACATTTATAAGAACTTTGAGGAGATTCCTCCTCCTATCGAGGGAATGGCCTCAGAGTGACCCCTGGCTCCCATCTTGCACACTGTATCGGCATGCAGAATGCTGGGTTTACCAAGAACCTAGACTGGATCATTCATCACCGATTTCTATGAATGGACAAGGAAAGCTTTCATGAAGGAAGTGGTGTTCAGAGTTTACCTTGAAAGTCTTTCCTAGAAAAGACTTGGAAAAAGATGCCATAAGATTAGTGGTTAACTTCCTTCCTTCCTTTCCTTTCCCTCTCTCTCTTTCTTTCTCACTCTGAAGACTGGACTTGCATGTGCTAACCAAGTGCTCTGCCACTGAGCTATACCTTTGACCCCTAGCAGTTAAGTTTCTAATGAATCAAGGTAGAGTCAGAGCTAGATCTATTTCCTAGAAACAAATATCCAAAGACTGACTTTATAGATCTATGACTAGCAAGTTACTTTGTGGGTCATACCAGAAAGGGCTGGAGGACTAACTCCTAAAGAGCTGGAAACAAAGACACATACACTTCCAGGGGTGGATTTTTATTTTCACAAAAAGACAACAATGTCTTTCCACATACAAGTATTTACAAAACCCAACTGATTCACCAATCTAGAATCTGGGTTTTTTCCACTTCTCAACATAGTTGGGAACATGGAAACATTAATACCCACACAATTCCCAGAGATGGAATTTATCCATCACACAGTGCAGATTACCTAAAAGTGCACTTACCTGCACAACTCAGTCTAAGAACTTCGTGATACAAACCTTGGCCAAGGTTTCGTTAATCTATTTGGTTTCATACCATGCAAACCTGAACAAGTGTGCTGCTACACTAAACTGAAAAATCAGTTCTCATTTTACAATTAAAAAGGTTCTCAACACTTTAGCAACTATACAGAATATGAAGGTTTATTTCAAAAAAGATTACATTTTTTTAAACCAGGATACACAGATGCACTTAATGTAACAGTACCTTCTGCAAAAATAGGTTACATAATACTCAGAAATGCAAGGAACAATCTTATTCTCTAAAAATTAAGACAGCAGACTTTTAAGCTTAGACAGCCTTCAAAATGGAGGCTGAAAATGCTTGGTGACAAGAAGTAACTCTAGAGCCCAACACCGCAGAGCTAACGCTGCAAATTAAACCACTACCACACAGCTGCAAACTACTCTTCATATTCACACAGCATTAAACAAAACGGTTTCAATTCCAATCTTTTCAAATGTGTCTTGGTGCTGCAAGAAAAAAAGTTGAATGATACACAAAACTATTAAAAGTTACAACAGAACTATTTAAACATCTTCTCTAAAATTGAGAAAAGCAATCATGTTAAATTTTTAAAAAAGAAAAAAAAAGTCTGACAGAACTCTCAAGCACGTCAGAGGTCCTCTTCATAAGTAGTCAAGTAAAGTTTACAGGAGATTTCAATAAATTATCTCAAAACCATGGCAGAGAGCTCATTTTCAAAATCGTCGTGGGGGTCCACCCTTAAATGGCTTAAATCCGGAGCCACTTCCTCTTGGCATGGAATTGCCACTGATCTGTACAATTCTATTAATTGGAGATGCATTACTGAAAGAGGTTTAAAAGAAAAAAAAAGTCAGAGAACAAACAACAAATAATCACACATATACCAACTTAGAACATTTATCAGACTCTGTTTTTTACTTTACCTACATTAAATCACTTACTCTTTTCAAAAGCCCTATAAGAGAGGGATGTGTGTGTGTGTGTGTGTGTGTGTGTGTGTGTGTGTGTGTGTGTGTGTGATCAGTAAACCTGATTTACTTGATGGAGTAACTAAGACCTAGAGATTAAGCAACTAATGGTGGAGTGAGAATCTGAATTTGGCGATCTTATTTCTGTGCCTCTCTTCAGAGGCCATTTGATGGCCTACGTAAGAATGGATCCCAGATGAACAACATCAGCACCAATCAGAAGGTTATTAGAAATGCAAATTCCCCCACCACTACCCCGCCCCCATTCTATTGCAGTACTAGGGATTGAATGCAGGGGCACCCTACCACTGAGCTACATCCTAAGCTGGGTTTTTTTTGTTTGTTTGCTTTTAATTTGGAGATGGTCTAAGTTGCTGAGTCTGGCCTTGAACTTACAATTCTCCTGCCTCAGCCTCCAGAGTTGATGGAATTACAGGCATGCACCACTGTGCCATTAGAAATGTGAATTCAATTCTTTTTTTTTTTTTTTTTTTTTTGTACCAGGGATTGGACCCAGGGGTGCTCAAACACTAAGCATATCCTTAGCCCTTTTTATTTTGAGACAAGGTCTAGCTAAATTGCCAAAGCTGGCTTTGAACTTGTGATCCTTCTGCCTCAGCCTCCAGAGCTGCAGGGTTAATAGGCATGCTGCACCACCATGCCCAGGTTAGAAATGTGAATTCTTAACCCCCCACCTCAGACCACTGCAAGAAAAATTCTGGGGGTAGGACCCCCAACTGTCTGTTTTAATAAGCCCTTCATGAGATTCTGCTGTTCACTAAAGCTTGAGGAACCTATGTGTTATAGAAAGTCATTCAAGAAATGTTTCTGGAATCTTTATATATAATGCAACATAGTAGTAAGTAACAGAAAAAGACCCACTCCAAAAAACCAATAATGAAACAGAGACAAAAATCTACAGCTAAGGCCAGACACAGCAGTGTATGTCTATAATCCCAGCTACTTGAGTGGCTGAGCCAGAGGGATCACAAGTTCATGGCCAGTCTAGGTAACATAGAGGGACTGTCTCAACCAACCAACTGACCAACCAACCCCCAAAACTACAATAAAATGGTTTAAATAGAATAAAACTCATTATGAAAAGGTCTGAATTCCAGGCTGAGGAATCTAGATCAATTAAGTGAGCTAGAGTACCTGCTATGATTTTGGAGCAAGTAAATGATATACCAAATTGAGATTTCCAACAATTAAAGACCAAGATGAGATTCATGTTTCTCTAGTTGGAGAAAGTGAGACAGTTGCTGGCACTGGCCAAGTAAAAGAAGTTGCAGGCAACAAAAGGGACATGAGGATTGAAACAAGAGAAAAATTTGCTTGTGACCATGAATTGATGGAGATTAGTTAAAGTGTTTACATGGAGGTGGCAACATAGAGCTAAAAATAAACAGCAGTGTCTATAGCTCAGTCATTGGAGGAGCCAGGAAAGAGAATCAAAAAGTGAGAAAATTATGGAACCTTAGAAAATAGAAGACTTTAAAAATGAGAAAAAGCAACAGTGTAAAATAAAGCTTAACTATGGAGGCTGAGAACTAAGAAAATTATCAAGAAAAAGTCATTGATGATCTTTAGACAGGTAGGGATTACAGGCCTACACCATCATGCTCAGCTAATATTCAAGTCTGATACATAAGTGATCAATCAATAGGATAGCTGTGATTGGGGTCACTCAGCCAAGCCAGTATCTTCTTTAAGACAAGGAAATGGGAAATAAAGAAGGACGAGAGAGAGAGAGAGAGAGAGAGAGAGAGAGAGAGAGAGAGGTGGAGAGGCTAAAGACAGCCTGCTAAAGGGCAAAAGGATGCTGAAGTGAAGGTGGGGTCGGGGGGAGGGAAGCAAAGCAAAGTTGATTCTTAGCATATGAACAGGCTTTGGGTTAAATGTCCAAAAGTTTTGCTAGTTATTTGGAAGAGGAGGAAATAGAACATACCTTCAATTTCTTCTTCCTATGAATATTAGGAATGCTAGGTAGTGAATAACATGATGGTTCCAACATGAGGTTAATGTTCATTACCCACTGAATTCTGACACACAGGTACACATATCTGACACACAGGTACACATATCTAGATGAACTTGCCAAAATGCCAATCAATTAACTTTCAATGAGGAATACAAACTAACAAATTAATATCAGTTGCCCTGCATGCAATCTTGTAGAGATTCTGAATTAATAATATGGGATACATTTGGCAGACCTAGGGTTTTTATTAACTGCAATTTAATCTCAGAAACTATAATGACCTTTAAGGAAAGTATAAAGGTTTGGTTGTGTGATAGCAGAAAAAGTCTTAACTGATTAGCTATTTACCTTGAATGTTGGCTTATCATGCCTGTTCCTGCCCGGCCATCACCTATTCGCCTTGTATCATGATAGCCAGGCCCTTGAGAAGGTGGACCATGCCACTCTTTCCTTGGTCCACTTGTGTCCCGTCCATGGCGTTCAACCACATGCCGTTCTTCAGGATAGTGCTAAAGAATAGCATATGAAAAGAAAAGTCAACGACACCTTCAGTTTCATACTAATTTACTTATACTGTTGGGTTTTTTTCTTTTTTTAAACGGATGTGTTTTTTTGTTTTTTTTTTTTAAAGTTATAGAATGACACAATACCTTTATTTATTTTTATGTGGTGCTGAAGATGGAACCCAGTGCCTCCCACATGCTAGGCTAGCACTCTACCACTGAGCTACAATCCCATCTCTAAACTGGTGTGCTTTTAATACTAGAAGCAAATTAATAAGTCACCTGAGAAGATAAAAGGATGAGTGATACAACAGCATACAAAAAGTGTCCATCTGTTTTGTACTGAAAAGCTACCCAGGCTTCAGGGCAGGGTTTAAGGGAAAGGGTTGAGAACCTTAATTTCTGTTTTTATAGCTTCTAGCACCATAGCACTTTTTGGCCCTAAGTATTTCAAATGCCTCCATCTATATATATACAAGAAGACACACATACACATGCACACACTCAAAAGAGGTCAAAACCTTAAGACAAATCAGGTCGGGAGTGTCTGAGCAACCTATCAGGACAACATGCAAATGGAACCTAGAAACAGGAGTTGTCAATCTTATTTTACACAATACTAGTTAGTGCTATGGCTCTTATAAGGTGCTACATCCATGACTATAGAAATACAAAGCGGCTAGCATAAAGAAACAAAAGCCATAGAACTAGAGATCTGAAGAAGAGTCAAGAGTTGTGACACCTAGCTTACAGGAAATAAAACTGAAGGTGTCCACAGAGAGGCTTAGAGATATACTGGCCAACAACTTAAGGACCAACACTGTGAAAAAGAGAATATTCCTGGGATGATACAGGATCTCCTCCTTAAGATAAGTTTTCTATGATTTCTTTTCTTTTTTTTTTTTAAATATTTTTTATTTATTTGCTTTTAGTTGTACACAATGCGTTTTATTCAATACGTTTTATTTGTACGTGGTGCTGAGGATCGAACCCGGGTCGCCCACGTGCTAGGCGAGCGCTCTACCGCTGAGCCACAATCCCAGCCCTTCTATGATTTCTAAGACAACTTTGTTCCTAGATTATGATCCATCTAAACAAGCTAAGTTACAGACTCTTTTTTTTTTGGTACCGGGGATTGAACTCAGGGGCACTCGACCACTGGGCCACAGTATTTTTTGTATTTTTATTAGAGACAGGGTCTCACTGAGTTGCTAAGTGCCTCGCCATTGCTGAGACTGGCTTTGAACTCGCGATCCTCCTGCTTCAGCCTCCCTAGTGCTGGGATTACAGGCGTGCGCCACCACGCCCAGCTGCCAATATTTCATCAATAAAATGAGTTTATAGCAAGCAAAAGGTTTTTGCTCATTCATTGATACTTACCTCTGTCTAGCTCATTAACTTTCAAGTCAACACTGTCACAAGAATAAAGCAATTAAGGAGCTCAGTGGGATGTCACACACCTATAATCCCAGCTAGTCTGAAGGCCAGGGCAGAGGAAAACAAGTTCAAGGTCAGCCTGGGCAACTTAGTGAGACACAGTCTCAAAAGCAAAAATAAAAAGTACTGGGAATGCAACTTGGTGGTAGAGTACCCCTGGGTTCACTCCCCAGTTCCACAAAAATAAAAAATGAAAAGCAATTTAAAAATATATTCTACTCATCTACCTTTTTTAATAAGAGAACAACAACAACAAAAAAAACAGTTTTATTTCAGTTCTATACTCTAAGCTACTTAATAAAGGAAAGAAGATGATTAAAATAAACTCATCATTAGGAAGGTTCATTTACCAAATATAATAATTCTCAAATTACAGCAGTAAGTTTAATAAAAATGAAGTAAGTACTTCAAGGTTTGTGTCCTACTTCTTTGTACTACAGATGTTTACTGATAGTAAAATTGAGAAAGAGTTAGATCTTTTGAAAGCAACAAGTCTCTCAGTCATGCCAATCTAACTAATTTAGGTCACATCAAAATGATACTCCACGCCGGGCGCGGTGGCGCACGCCTGTAATCCCAGGACTTTGGGAGGCTGAGGCAGGAGGATCGCGAGTTCAAAGTCAGCCTCAGCAACGGTGAGGCACTTAGCAACTCAGTGAGACCCTGTCTCTAAATAAAATACAAAAAAAAAAAAAAAAAGGGCTGGGGATGTGACCCAGTGGTTGAGTGCCCCTGAGTTCAATCCCCGGTACCACAAAAAAAAAAAAAAAGATACTCCAGCCGGGCGCGGTGGCGCATTCCTGTAATCCCAGCACTTTGGGAGGCTGAGGCAGGAGGATCATGAGTTCAAAGCCAGCCTCAGCAATGGCGAGGCACTTAGCAACTCAGTGAGACCCTGTCTCTAATAAAAAAAGGGCTGGGGATGTGGCCCAGTGGTTGAGTGCCCCCCAGGTTCAATCCCTGGTAACACACACACACACACACACACACACACACACACACACACACACACACACAAAATGATACTCCATATTCAGAGTATGAGTTTCCAGCAAAACATCCTCAGAATTTACCTGGGCTCCGCTTCCTCGATCTGAGATGATTCCTCGGTCTCCTTCTCTGCTTCCATAACCTGCAGCATTACTGCGGTTCCCAGGGGGAGCGCCTCTCACGCTGTGACCTGATACTTCTCTCCCAGACCGTTCTGGCCTTTCAACTCTGTTAAACAAACCACAAAAACAAGATATAATCAAAACTTCATTATAATCTTTTTAAAAATATCTGAATGCATTATATACTGTTAGGGAGGTGTTAAAAGTACACAAATACCTTGCCTCACGTTTATCTGCAGACATGCTTCCTTCACTTTTCCAGGAGGTTGGTCTAGAAGGATTGGGCCCTGCTTCTCGAGGGTGTCTAGCATGAGCAATATCAGGCCTGTCATGAATGATCACTGTTCTCCTCTCATCTCGTTCCCCTCGTACCTCTCGTCTGTCTGTTTCTCTAAGTTCGTTTCTTGGTGGTGGAGGCTCATTTCTTCTGGAATCACTGAAATTTTTGGGATACCTTTCAAAGCTTGGATCTTCTCTTCGAGCAGTTGGTCGTGCTTTTTTCCCTTCACTTTGACCAACAAAGCGTTCTCGCCTGTTGAGGAGAAACAACGCAGGTCCTAAGAAGTACTCATTTGGTCTTCTTCTGAACTTTATTCGTACAACCTGCATGTAATTATGCCACTTTCTTTAAAAAGAAACTAAAGGCAAGATTCACCAGAAAGCTAACTTTAAGAATTTTCATTTATATTTAGCTAAATGTCTGGCAGGATAGTTTTTTTTTTTTTTTTTTTTTTTTTAGGATCAGGAGAAATAATATCACTCAAATCACTTGCAACTTTAAGAATATTTTACTGTTCGTAACAGTTGAAGAACCTGTTAAGCTATGTGTTCCCACTCAGTATTAAAGGTAAGAAGACAAAGCCAACCCACTTAACCTTCTTATGGTGGCCTATTTAACTAATATTGAATACTGAACCACACCCCCACTAACAAAAAGCAAAACCAAACATAGATTTTGATCTAAACATTCAGTTCTGGCTTAGTATTTCTTTTTTGTGGTAATCAGAATAAAAACTAGGACTTTGCACATGCTAGACAAGTGTTCTACCACTGAGCTATACCCCGATCCCATGATTCAACACTACTTAATTAATATCTTAATAGAGAACCAGAGTTAGTAACAGCAAGGCTCAATTTTTAACATATCTACCTACCTTTCAAAAGATGAAGACTGTACAGCTGAACTCTCGGGAAACCTGCCCCTTTCCCGGTGATCAAAGTCATTAAATCTGTTCTGTTGTCGAGAGTAGTCAGATCCATGGCTGAATCGTGCATCTGTATCTAGAGACAACTTTTTATTCTCGCTCCAGTAAGGATCATCTCGCCTTAAAGAGAAATTTTTGCTCATTTATATGAAATGACTTTTACAATAATCAAAACCCACTCACTTGGAGTCATACATACCACGTTAGAACTGTGGACACAAGAAGCTACTAAACTCAAGACACAACACAATTTAGTTAGGAGTGCAAGCTAGCAAGGAATTAACTGCTAAATTGTGTAAAGTCATATAATGTTAGAGGAATTTAAACAGAAAAGAAAAATAGTCTTAAAAATCTGCCTGTTTTTAAATCATTAAATGGAAAAGACAGATAAAACACTTGATACAATGTTATAATAAACTCTAACCAGCAGTCCAAAACCTTTGCAGTTATC
The DNA here is from genome assembly GCA_025594165.1 of Tamias sibiricus. NCBI lineage: Eukaryota > Metazoa > Chordata > Mammalia > Rodentia > Sciuridae > Tamias > Tamias sibiricus. The sequence continues at coordinate 113,068,596 of CM046659.1, forward strand.
TTTAACTTTGGAAAAGCAAGTTTCAAGCACATTCATTCCACCTAGTTCGTCACACTATCTACTAAAGCTCACAGAATTTATATTAAGAAAATTAAATGCATATATTTATATTTTAAAATCTATTAAGCATGAACACACACAAAAGAATTCACATCCAGTATTCCCCAGTCTATGACTTACATTGTTGAACTATCTGCACTACTGATAAAAACTTTCAAAATGGGTCTGAGTTTGAGAATCATTATCAAAACCTACCATGACTACATAGTTTTAATCATAAAAAATCATTTGGCATTAAAGAAGGGAAAAAAGGAGAGAAAAGCAGACTATTCCTACTTGACATTGCACTGGGTCCATTCCAGTACTAGAATCCTTCCCAGCCCCACTTGGCCATGACCATTTATTCCAGGGACAGGAGCCTATACTTTTTAATTCTTTAGTCTTGGCTTGATAGGAATAAGGCAGCAAATAAGAAAGAAAGTAAAGAAATACCTATGATCTACATCATGTGGGCGTTTCAAAGAATTTCTTTTTTCTTGTTCATAACGAAGCTGCTGCTGCTGCCTTCGGAGTTCCTCTCGTTCTCGAGCAATCCGCTCAGCTTCCTTACGACGTTCCTTCAGATGACACAGAAGGAAGAACCAACCAATACAAAATGAAGACAGAAGGTAAGTATATATGCAACTGTGTTTTAATCCAGTCATTAAAAATCCATCATAGGCTAGCGCCAAGCAAAACACACACCTGGGACAAATAAATTTGATTTTAATAATCTAGGCTACATGTAGCTATTGTTCTGCAACATTAAATATAACAGGGTTGAGTGGTGAAAGCTAGCAAGTATTTGGGAAAGTCAGATTTAGTTTAATCATTTGACTAAAACAAAAGCACTTAAAAGAGAATTAGATATAGAACTCTTACTATGTAGGAAACTAAGTGCCTTAAAACCCTGATTGCAATTGTCCAAAGAGAGGCATTATTTCCTTCCAGCCGTGGGAATTCATTCCCACTATCATATGTAAGAAAATACTTATTGTTTTCTAAGACTGAGATAGTGACAGAGCCTGGATTACAACTACTCTGGACTCATAGTCCTATGCTCAGACTATTAGGCTGCCATTATATTGCAGAGCTAGAGTTATTACCAATTATCTAGAACAGAATCACTATTAAATGTATTTTGAACTAGTACCTAATTCATTGTTATCTTTCAGGGATACTTAAATGTTCATTAGTTGAACTCATTCTATAAAAGCTTTACAATAAGTAAAGCAAATTTTAGGGAAAAAAATCACAGGGTTTGAAAAAGGTGAGTTATTTAAGATGAAAAGATTTTCTGACTGCACCTGTTCAATACGAATGCGTTCCCTTTCCAAGCGTTCGCGTTCCATTCTCTCTCTCTCTAGTTTTTGCCTTTCAATTTCTAGGCGCTCTCTCTCTCTCTGTAAGCGTTCCCGTTCTTCCCGTTCACGAATTATTCTAATGCGTTCTCGCTCTCGACGCTCTCTTTCTGCAATCTCTCTTCGTCTAACAAAAATCAGTATTTAGAAATACTTAAATTATGCTAGCACTGTGTGAAAGAGAATAGCTGTTGAATTTTTCCTTGAGGTTGTCAATTTTAAACTTCAACTTAATCTCAGTTGTTTTTGTGTAATTGGAAAGAGAACTCAAAATAAAACTTTAACAGATTCCAATATTGTCACTTTTTTATAAGACTGTCAACTGAACGCTACATTTTTATATAATAGTTGCCTTTTAGATGATTCTTGTTTAAACAAAACCCCACTGTAATAGCCCACTAATTGACATTTTTAAAAGGATATTCTATAATACATAAATTTATAAAAGTAGAAATTCTATCAATTATATTTGATAGAAAAATTTCCAATATCTAACATATATTCTATCTCCTTAAATAATTTATGTACTTTATTCTGATGACTTGGAATTATAACTAAAAATATCAATTATAGAAAATGCTATATATAAAAAAAAAATGGTGCTCAAGAGCCCCGTTTGGTGCCATTTAACAGATGGCTTCAGGTAACATGCTTTCTAGAGTCAGAGATAGCTCAATCATTTAAACTAAATTAAAACACTATTTATACTTTTTATAGTGTTTCTGTCATTTCCTCACTCCAGGCAGTCAGCATACTTTTCTGTCCATCATCATGTCTTCTCTAGCAACCTAGTGATTCTCAATGCGTCAATACTACTCCCATGGAAACTGAAGGGGCATTTTAAATGATCACAATGACCATGGGGCTGTTCCTAGAACAGGTTAGGGACCAAGAACTCTAAAAACCTTATAATGCATGAATTGTCAGGGTAGTCCTACACAACAAAAACATGCCTTTCAAGAGGCTGACATAAAAAGATCCCTTGAGCCTAGAATTCAAGGCCAGCCTGGGAAACAGTGAGTCCCACCTCAAAAATTAATAAAAAAGGGGTATTGGTCTAATAGGTTTGAGAATCCCTGTTCTACCAACTCCTCACTCCCTCTTCTCTCCTCCCAACCTTTTAATTAAACAAACAGGAAGCTAAGCACATTGAGACTTCATCTAAAAAGGAAAAAGGGTTTTAGTGAAGTTGTATGGTAATGAATTTATTACTTAAATTGCTAAAAGTATCTCTGGTAAATGATTAGATGAAATCCCATAAGTGACCTCTGGACAAGACAGGTTAGCATTTGGAAAAATATATTTAAAAATACATTCACAAGAATATTTCAAGTGCCATCCAAAAATTGGTAAATGAAGGTAAACTGGAACTCATGATGATTGGTTGAGGTATCACCACTAAAAACAGAAACGAAATTTTTTATTTTCAGTCTGATTTTAAAAAAAGATGTTTACGTAGGGATGAAATTTGAATATAATAGCACTCGCTGGTTGAGCAAGTCTTCCTTCACTTGGGCAATAATGAACTAAAGAACAATATATTTTTATTGATTAATTTTTTGTTAAAATTTCAGCACAGCATTGAATACTGTAACTTACTAACTTGCTTTGAAACTATCTCAAAAATCAATTTTTCCTTTAAAGTCTTTTTTTTTTTTTTTTTAATGGCAGCAGCTTTGGAGTACAGGAAAGAGCATTGGACTTGGAGTCAGAAGACTTGGATCTGACTCTGCCACTCAATAGCCATGTGGTGTTGGAAGAGTCATTTAGCCTCTCTGGGCCTCCACGTTTTTGTATGAAATACTGCACATAACATTACAGAATTGTTGATTGGAGGTAACAGATGGGAAAACGCTTTCTAAAATTTTGTAAAGTGCTATGAAAATTTAAAAATCATTAAATGGTACTACACTTCTTTAAAGTGGCAAATAGTCTTCTGCAGGACTACCGTTTCCAAAAATCTGGTTGGTAACTAGAATTAAAGATGTACCAATATTTAAAACAAGTATAAAACGGACTCTATCCTACCTTCGGAGGGAAATTGCTCGTCGCAGTCTTTCAAAACGAACTAAATGTTCTCTCAATCTTTGTTCCTTCATCTTTTCAAAAGGCAAAATCTCTTTCCTTCTGTAGTCTTTGTCCCTTTTTTTATCTAGGCTAGCTCTCTCCTTTTCTTTGCTTCTTCCATGAATCTATTGGGGAAAAAAAGAAAAAAAGAGGATTAAAAGTTAAAATTATTTGGGGTTTTATTTTTCAAGTTTAACTGGTCAAATTTAAAAGTTCAAAAATGGTTACACAATTATCTTCTTTCGTAAACAACTGAAAGAGTACATAACATCCTCGCAAAGACTTACTTTTTCATATCTTCCTTTTCTTGATGGCCTACAATGATCTCCCTTAGTTTTGTCTAATATTACCATGTGTCCTGGACTCTTTGAACCTAAAAGGAGAAAGACAGGTAAACAAATGTCTAAAATAGAAAAGAACATATACATGTAAAAATGCTTAATTCTTATCTAGATATTCACAAACCAATACATGAAACAAAAAAACTTCTTATTCTGAGAAATTAAATGGAAGATTTTTAAATAGTTCAACCTGCTAACATAAATAATTTCAATGATACCAAAAGATCCTAACTCAATACTATAAATCAATGATCATTTTAGACAGCTTAGATTTCTTTTGCTACATCCCAAGCCCAAGTCAGCTCAAATTTAATAGTTAAAGAGAAGACAATTAGTTCTACTAAAACTCCTTCTCTACCACAGACACCTAACAACAAAGCTTAAATATTCACCTGGATTTGTAATCTCAGGTTTTCCCTTCCACTGTAAAAAGTAAGTAGTAGAATGCATTAGAAAGGGATTGAGAAGAAATATACATAGCATACTTATTCGCTTCTTTTCTTCACTCTTTTTAATCGATTCTGAAGTTTGGCCACTTCCTCCATTATCATTCTTCTCATCTTTACCTTCTATTTTCTTAGTATCCTTGCTTTCTTTTTTTTCAGATTTTTCAGATGACCTTTTCTCTTCTTTTTTGACAGAGGCTTGTATCCTGACCATATCACCCCAGACAAGAAAACAGAATGAGGACTACTTCATTAATGTACAAAACAGTCTATATGTATATTAAAAACAAAACGTAACCCAACACCAAACAAAACTCTAATGATTTGGATATGAGGCATCCCCCAAAATCTCCTTTGCTAATGCAGGAATTTATAGATGAAATGATTGGATTGTGAGAGATATAACCTAATCAGTCCATCCTAGTTTGAATGGAATGACTGGATGTTAACTGTAGGCAGGTGGGGCATAGCCGGAGGAGGTGGGTCATTGGGTTGTACCCTGGAAAGGTATATTTTCCCTGTGGTCCCTTCCATCTCTCTGTTTCCTGACCCCTCCATTTGCTGGGCAGCTTTCCTCAGCTGGTGCCTTCCCTCATGATTACTGCCTTGCCTTGGGCACAGAGTAATGGAGTCAGGCATCTATAAAATGAGACTTCTGAAACTGTGAGCCCCAAATAAACTTTCCCTCTGTTAAGTTATTCTTGTCAGGTATTTGGTCACAGTGAGAACCACTTCATTAATGTACCAAAAAAGTCTGCTTATCAAAACAAAACAAAATAAACCTGAACCCAGCACCAACTAAAATAAATAAATCCTTACTTGCTACTTCTATCACTCATATTTTTTTTGTCTCCAGAACTTCTTGAACTACTCTTTTCATCATTTTCTTTCTTCATTTCTTTCTTAGAAGGATCACCTTTTACCTGAAAGGTTTAAACCAGAAAAAAAAAAAAAAAATCTTTAAGTTTTAAAGTTACATTATGATTATACAAAGTTGTGTTGATAGCAGAAAACTTGGAAAACATAAAAAAATAATTTTGGGGGGATGGGATTGTGGCTCAGCGGTAGAGCACTCGCCTAGCATGTGCGTGGCCCGGGGTTCGATCCTCAGCACCACGTAAAAACAAAGGCATTGTGTACAACTAAAGCAAATAAATAAATATTTTTTAAAAAATAATAATTTTTAAAAAAGTAAATTAAAAAGTGAATGCGTGGGCTGGGGTTGAGGCTCAGTGGTAGAGATCTTGCCTAGCATGTGTGAGGCACTGGGTTCGATTCTCAGCACTGCATATAAATAAGTGAATAAAATAAAGGTTCAGCAACATTTTTAAGAAGTATTTTTTAAAAAAGTGAATGCAAAAAAATAAAACTCACTCTGATATTACTTCCTGCCAGTATCATCCTTAAATTGAAAATTAGAGATTGATTATCCCTTCTCTGAAATGTTTGGGACCAGAAATGCTCCACATATGAATTGTGGAATATGTGCACAGGCTTTACCAGTTGAGCATACTAACTCTGAAAATCTAAAAAATACAATGCTCAAAGTTTGAAGAAGTTTGAAATTTGAAGCAGTTTGAAGAGTTTCAGATTTTGTATTTCCAGATTTGTGATTTTCAACCAGCCCATGTCATCGCATTAATCTCCTTCTTATGAACAGTTAGGCAAACTTACTTTTTCAACAGAAATCAGCTGACCATGCAGCTCAGTGCGATGAAGATGTGTGCAATACATCTGGCCACCTCTGTACTTGATGACATAGTTACAATGCCATAACATTTTGCCCCAGGACTTCGAGCATTTGTAACTACCTTTGCACTAAGAACCTATAAAATGAGATAGTACTTCAGTAAGTTTTACAATTTAACAACTAAACACATTTCAAAATAGATAAAACTTCAGAACTGAGACTATTCAAATTAAAGGATACAGTGAAGACATTAATTTCAAGACAAATTCTTGATATGTGCCATTCTGTTTCATGCTGTTAGGATCAACATCTGCCTTATCAATATGAACTTAGTGATCATGGGAAAGTAAGTGTCAAAAAGCAATTTAAACTACTTTTTGTTTTTGTTTATTTACCTATTCTTCCACCCCAAAATGTAGCCCAAACAACTAGTCATATCAACAAAGTAATGAGATATGATTCACAAAAGCAAAGTAACTGGATTTGTACCAAAATTTCCCTATCATAGGACCACCCTGAATCTCTTTAATATGGATAAATTTCTAGATTATAGACAAATGTTAACACTTTCCTACAAGTCATTTTGTATTTAAAAAATGAGTAAAGAACTAGTCACTTGTAAAATGGCGCGGTGGCGCACGCCTGTAATCCCAGCACTTGGGAGACTGAGGCAGGAGGTTCAGGAGTTCAAAGCCAGCAATGGCGAGGCACTTAGCAACTCAGTGAGACCCTGTCTCTAATAAAATTCAAAAAAGGGCTAGGGATGTAGCCCAGTGGTCGAGTGCCCCTGAGTTCAATCCCCGGTACAAAAAAAAACCCCAAAAAACCTAGTCACTTGTTTAAAAAAAAAAAAAAAAAAAAAAGGCAGACTTAAAAAATATATGGGGGGAGGGGAAGGCTGGGGTTGTGGCTCAGCGGCAGAGCGCTCGCCTAGCACATGCGCAGCCCAGGTTCGATCCTCAGCACCACGTACAAATAAACGCATTGTGTACAACTAAAGCAAATAAATAAATATTTAAAAATATATATATATATATCCTTGGGCTGTGGTTATGGCTAAGTGATAGAGTGCTTGCCTAGTATGTGTGAGGCACTGGGTTCAATTCTCAGCACCACATGTAAACAAATAAAGGTCCATTGATAACTACAAAATATTTTTTTAAAAATCCTAAAATTTAAAAACAACACTTTCCACCTATGTAATTTCAAAATATTTATTAATACCAAAAGTGACAAATACTTTCAATTCTATAGAATGGATAGTTAAAAGAGACAAAGCAGGTATGGATGGGTGAGAAGAAAAGTGAAAACAATAATCCAGTGCTGAGCAAGGAGGAACAAAGACACAATGCCAGGAAGAGGTAAACAGTGAATTTAAGAGATTTTACAGTGTGGGTGGCAAGAACTATCAGGTTTTATCTCAACTCTGGGAAAGGCTGATTTGCCCTACAGCAATTTAAATTTTAAGCCCAAGGTCCTGTTATCAAGTAGATATATCCTTATATAGGTTTAGTCCTAACAAATACCAACATTAAAATATTGCTTTTGCCTAACAATACATTACTGAAAATAGGAATATATATACCACAGCTGATTAAGGGACTTAAAATTCTCAGTGTCCTATATCTGACACCTCAAGAACCTCCTTTGCTCAGGTTACTTTCTAATGCTGAAGAAAATAGCCCTCCTAAAGTCAACAGGACAGGTTTTTGCAATATTCATTAATGGCTATTTACCAATACTGGCCATTCATTTAATAAGTATTCAAACCCTATCATATGCAAAATACAGTAGATAAGGTTCCTGCCCTCAAAGAAACACTGGTGTAAGTTAAATAAACATGAAATAGATGAAAAACTAAATGTAAGGAAAAAAAGTACTTTGTGCCCTAAGAGATACACATTGCAGTCCAATGCCACAGGAATACATTGACTCTTCTTTGACCACTACTTCTCTTCTTTTTAGTTTTCCCCTTAAATGCCAGAGAAACATTTCCTAATGAATGAGCCACAGTAAAACACCCCTCCCCCTCCCTTAACACTCCACACCCTGCCTTCCTAGCACTCAGAACAACTTCTGATTATTTAAACACACACACACACACACACACACACAAAGCCCTAGAAATATATATCTAGTTTTTTACATTTTTCCCTATCACTGGAAGGGAATCTGTAACACAAATCATATTTGGGGTTTTCCTCCCCAAATTACATATTTCTTATTGCCTAATACCAGCCAGCTTACATTTTCAAGATGACCAAATGAACCTCAGCAATGTGCTAGCTCCCATGCCAGGTACTAGAAAGAATCATGACGAATAAAACTCGGTCTTTGAATCAAGCAGGTTTAAGCTTTGGAAAATAAAGATCCCAGGGCTCAAAGTGAGATTAAACAATAAAACACCATTCAACCCCTTACCCTAATCTATCATTACCTCAGAATTCAACAATTATACTTGTTACCATCCAAAGAGATACAAAAGTCACAACACATTTATATAATACTGTTTTGAATGTAATCTGTTTCAACTGCAGATACTAGAAAGATGGATAAGAATAAGAAGGTAAAAAGAATGTACCTTTCCATATTTGCCAAAGAGGTTCTTCAAATCAGCAGCTTTGGTATTAGAAGAAAGTCCACTAACCCAGATATTTTTAGTTGAGCTTCCACTGCTACCACTAGTACTACTTGTACTTCCTAGAATAAATTTAATATCAGATGTTTAAATATCTTACTCAGAATTTCTTTTTCAAAAATTATAAGGGCCATGTTCTTTCAAAGTATCAAATCCTTTCATTTCAATTGATAATATGATGATACTATATGCAAAATCCTATGAATCTGCTAGTCTTTCAATCAAACAAAATAATATACAACATAATTAGTGAGAAAAGAAATATGATTATTTGTACACTTCCTATTACATGAATGTTAAATCAAAGTGGGTGAAAATCGAATGAGTGTCTTGGGCATTTTCTGTTCAGTTTTAATAATTTATACACTATTACTGCACTGAACAAGGCAAACAATAAACAGTCATCTGGAATGAACAGACTGCTTAATTCCTTATCTGTTGTGGGCTTTCGATTCTGAGAAATTGGAGTGGAAGAGGGATAAGTCAGAGCAAAGGATAAAGTGTTTTCAAGCATCTAAATGATTAATAACAAAGACTAAGACTAACCAACTGATTCACCACCTTCACTGTCTTTTAGAAAAAGGATAAGAGAAAATGGGAATTATATGATGCTAGATAATACTGGATCCACAATTCATTCATATACATGTTATATCTGAGAATACAAGCCCAGTCAGTCACCCTTTAATGCTTTTCTTCAAGTGTGCCATAATAGAACAATTTCTAGAATTCCATGCTACTATATGAAAGAGCAAATTTTTCAACACTTTAAAGAGCTGCATGACACAGTTGAAAAACTGCTCAGTGCCCACTTATAGGGAGAGAAACAATGTATTGATTCAAATATTTTAAATATTAATGGCTTATGCTGTTCTAATTTTAAGAAGAACATTCATCAAAGAATCTATTATATCTTATGAAATGTTAATCAGAAGTTTGTGTATCTTTTTTGTTACTAGTAGCATTTGGGTCACATAACTAATTACAAAAAAAGAAAAGAAGAAAATAATAAAAAGCACTACTTAACTAAGAACCAAGCTTCTACATTTAAAGGATAATTTTATGAACTTTTTGTATCTTATTTATTAACCCAAACTATAAGGAATGTGGGTATTCCAACTGTCAATTAGTGAATCAAACCACTATAATTTCCAACTATTAAAATATGCTAACACAACACACTAAATAAACCATAAAAGAGGCATACAATCCTCCTTTAGACACTAAGGAGGTATTTTAGGACTTTGTATTATCTAAATGGTACATCTGCTTTAAAATGCTTTTATTAAAAAACAAACACTTTTCAAGTAGACACAGCATATGTACAAGATGAAACTATTATTTGTAGCTCATGACCATGAGATAACCAGTGATTTTCCAAAACAAAAAGCAATCAAATATTATCATAATCCTAAATGCATGATTAAAGACATGAATAGTATGAATATACTTTGTATACAAACAGTGATATGTAAAAAGGTGCTCTATATGTGTATTATAAATTGTAATGCATGCTACCATTATATATACAACTTCGAATAAAAAAAGCAATCAAATATTACACCTTAAAACTTATAAAAATTTTTTTTAAAAATTATTTTTCCACAAAGTAAGTCAAGTTAGGAAGTAAATTCTAAAGCATTAAAAATAAGAAGGTTATAATCACAGAAGTAAGCTCTGACTTAAAGAATGAAGAAAGTCAAACCAAAGGGTAGAGAACACTATCTTTTAAATACTTGACTCCATAAATTCACACAAATAATATTTATTATTTACATTTCCTCCTAGAAAGAATGGGAAAATGAATGTGGTCCATGTACAGTGGTTACAATGACTGCAACTAAAGATAAAATATTTCTGAAATTACAAGCATGAAGTATCTATTAATATTCAATACAACTGCTTAGAACACAATAGATAAATTTCCCTAGCAAATAGTTTTTTAACATACTCATACCAGTTTACAAAGTAATTAAATAGTAATACTTTAATCATAGTTACACAAAGGCAAAATTTTTAGTCAATAAAAGTTATAATAACTAAGTGTCAAAGAAAATAACAGACAACTATTACTTTTTAGTGAAATTATGCAATGCTATCACTGAAATAGACAGGAAAAAAATCCATTACCTTTGTCATCTTTAGATGATGTCTTGCTGTCTTTAGATTCCTTTGAAGAGCTAAAGAGGCAAATCATCAGAAGAAAATTGAAAACAAAAAACAAAAACAAAACAAAAACCGAGCAGTTTGATATTGACTATATTGCAAACTAGTGCTATTCATACAAATTAACAATTCCAAAAGCCTAGGTTAGGTTATTTGAACAAATGACTCCCTTAGGATTCTTGCACTGATTTTCCCCAAGATGCCTGAAGATCTAGATTTTCTGATAATTCTATTCAGTGGATATATGGCCATCTTCTCCAGATTTCAGGACTGGGACTTGACTTCATTTTGTGTTCTTAGAACTGATAGTTGTTCATTAACCATCATCACAAGGATTTTTAAAAATAAAACACAAAAAAATTGTCAATTTGAAAAACAAAAACAAAAACAAAAACAACCAAAAAACCAAATATATGCTGACAATTCGACAATGCAATCAGTAGGACACACTGCATATTATGAAGGTCTTGAATTTTTTTTTTTTAAAGTAACTTATGACGGTCAAAAATATTATAGGCAGGATCATAAGACACTAATTACTGTACATGGTCTTGAAGCCACCCCCTTAATGTAGAGTGATCTTATTGAATGCTGGAATTCAGTATCGTAAAGAACTGACATAGAAAAACAAACCTCTTTGCTTGACCAGAGGCCCCAGTAGACGAGGGCCCTTTCTTCAAAGTATCCTTTTCTTTTTCTCCAGATTCTGCTTTCTTAGAACTTTCTCTGGCTTCCTTCTCGACAGGATCACCCTTCACGCAGTCTTCCTTCTTACCATCTTTATGGTTCGCATTCATCTCATAATCCTTGGTTTCCTTCTCCGGGCTCTGTGCAATGGCGTCCTGCCCATCTTTTGGCTTACTTGCTTCAGAATCTGTAATTTTCACATTTTTACCTGTTTCTAGGAGGTCATCACCATCAAAATCCAGAGTGATGGCATCTTCAGCCTGGATTGTGACCGAGATGTTGTCATCCTCAGCTTCTTTCACAGTCGCATTAGCTTCCATCTCTTCATGAGCTGTGTGATCAGCCTCAGCTAGGTTCCCTTCTGAAGGAAGAGGTTTAGATACTTCTTGTGTACCATCACCAGAACCTGCTATATCTAAGAGGATTTAACAGGAATAAATATGGCAAAACAAGAAGTTTAAACAATTTCATATTCATAAGCTAGAATAGGACCTAGAAAATATAAAGCCAGTTATTAGCACTGATGGAAGGTTAGGGAGGAAAAAAAAAACACAAGGGTATTAACTAACATAAACAATCCTTTACCCAGGATCACTTATTCTTCACGGAAAAAATGATCTCTACATACAAACATCAAACAACAATAGTGAGAAAATGTTCCATCCTGAAGATACCAGTTCTTTGTTTCTGGTTAGAAGTTAATGACATGTGGAAGATTTTTTTTTTCCCCTCCATGGGATAGTGACAAATGTGTAGATTTGTTTTTCAGTGTTCAAATCATGTTGGGATTTAACCCTTCTGAGACCTTCAGAATTCCCACGGTGACTTCTTGGAAGGTCACAGTCTGAGGATATCAATCAGTCTTCAAAGTATTTCAGGGCCCCATCTTTTTCATTCTTCAATTCCTGGTAGTCCAGTATCGAAGGAAAACTGCTACGGAAGGCTCCGAAGATGCTCCTGCTTCATAACGTCCAGGAAATTGGTGATTTCCAGTCTTCATCCTGTCCAGCCAGTCCGCAATTACCATTTTTCAAAGATGTCTTCCATTCCCAAAAAATAGAAAGGCCTCAGGCATGTGTGATTTTCAGTCAGTAGCTTGATTTATTCATCATTACTTCTGGCTGTTTATTCTGCCTTCCTTAGAAGCCTGCTCCATGTCCTTTCTAGTCCAAAGTAGGATCCTTTGACTTCTGTCCAAGAATTCAACCTCATATTGATCACAAGTATTGCTACTGTTGTCCCTATAATTGTATTGGATGAGATAGCTCTCCTAAACTACTAAAACTGTTGGAAGACTATATGAAAATTTCTTTCAACAACAAACACAAAGTCAGTTTCCTGGTCACTCACCATTTTTAGAACTAGTTGCAAAATTCATTATGAGTCATATACCAGGACTCCAATAAGCACATATGAGTTACTGCAGTGTTGTTTTTAAGGATATAATCAACTTACCGTATGCTAGAAGTTATCTTTAAAATAAAGTACAAAATGGCACGGAGTTCACTACAGTAACTGATATGTACTATTAAGTTAGAACATATCTTAAGTGGTCAAAAGAAAATGAAAACCAATTGAAAAATTAAATCAAGATGCTAACTTAATTCACTAAATTGATAAATTTAAAAATAAACTCATTTTAAAACTAAGATTTCATATAAAAATACTGTTTTCATGTAATTTACTTTTCTAAATGTTAGCAATTTTTAAACTCTACTTAGCATCAAACATACCTTTCTCATTTTCTTCTTCCTCACCATCCTGAAATTTAAAGAATAATCAAATGTAAAATGAATTTACATAAAACTAGATTTTAGTAAGAACACAAAAATCAGTTAAGTTAAACTGGTGGATAACTTAATAACATTAATTAGGGAAAGCTATCACTAACAAATAAACATGATATTCCAGTCAGAACCAGGGCCCATTTAGAGTGATGTAGCACAAGCTCGGTATATGCAATTTTAGAAAAGAAAAGGGAAATCTGTCAAAAACTACATCAACAAAAGGGGAATATTTAGTTTCATTATTCAAGGTAAGTTTATGTAATCTAAATCTTACTCATATCAAAGAACTGCCAATAAAAGGACTGACCTGATTATTTTATGTCACTCAGTTCACAGGTACTCAGTGTATATTATTCAAAACAGTATTAGAAAGCATAACCTGTAGATATATACTTTCAAGGGCTTGAACATACATTAATAAAACAAAACAAATAAAAAACACTAAAACACTCCCTCATTAAGCATTTCAGACAAAAGAAGGATGACTGAGTCAGTTTCAAACTACTCATTTTATTATCTGCTAAAACTAAATTCATAACCATCACATATACTGGTGGCTGACCAATTTAAAAATGGTACTGGTGACATGAATGGTGTGAATATGCTTTGCATACAACCAGAGTTATGAAAAATTGTGTTCTATGTGTATAATATGAATTGTAATACGTTCTGCTGTAATATACAACAAATTAGAATATTTTTTAATGGTACTGGTATTATAGGTAATTTTAAAATATTTAATATTTTTACTTAATCTAAAATTAAATATATGTTAGCTTGAAAACAAGAATGAATGTTGCAAAGGGAAAACTTTTTTTATTCTATTAAGAAAATATTGCAAAAATCACTGAAGTAATCCACAAAGATAGAATCAACATTTCCCAAAAATAAGACCATAAAGAAAAATAAAAGTAATATGTATTACAATCTCAAATGAAAAAAATTTTAACATTTTGAGGGGGGGATGGAGGAGAGACTGGGTATTTTTTATTTTGAGACAGGGCCTCACTAAGTTACTTAAAGCCTTGCTAAGTTGCTTAGGCTGGCCTTGAACTTGCAATCCTCCTGTCTCAGCCTCCAGAGATGCTGGGATTATAGGCATATGTCACCATCATCCACCATCAGGAATGTTTTAATTTTTATTTATAACTCTTAAAATTAAAGCTAAGTAGAAAGAAGTAGATTGTTATAGGTCAGGTAATATGCTACCATGTTGAAAGCCTTAAAGCAGTGGTTCTCAAATTTCAGCATGTATTAGAACCTTGTAAGGCTAATTACAACAGACTCTGGGCACCAACCCCAGTATTTCTGTTTCAAAAAAGTAATAGCAGGGCTTGAGAATGTGCATTTCTAACAAGCTCCCAAACAATGTTGACGCTGCTGGTCCAGAAAGGACACTCTGAGACTACTACTGTCTTATAATGATAGCCTCCTGAAGAAAGAAGACTTGAAGCAAAAAATTAAACTAAGTTAACACATAAATGTCCAGATCAAGAAATGAGTCATTATTCAAGTAACATGAAGAAAACTAAAAATACTTCAACCTCACACCACAAGTGTAGGAAGTAAAAATAGGCCAGAACAAAGAAATCATTAATTGTTAGCAATGTAAATCCCATTATTACATAAGCATATTATATTACACTGTAAGAATTTCTTTCGTTTTTTGGTACCAGAGATTGAACCCAGGGGTGCTTAACCCATTAAGACACATCCCCGGCTCTTTTTCTTTTGGGTGGGGAGCACTGTGGACTGAACTCAGGGGCATTTGACCATTAAGCCACATCCCCAGCCCTATTTTGTATTTTATACAGGGTCTTACTGAGTTGCTTAGGGCCTCACTTTTTCTGAGGCTGGCTTTGAACTCATGATTCTCTTGCCTCAGGTTCCTGAGCTGCTGGGATTACAGGTGTGTGCCACTGTGCCTGGTTTCCCCAGCTCTTATTTTTTGAGATAGGTTCTTGCTAAATTGCTGATGGCACTGAACTTGCCATCCTCCTGCCTCAACCTCTCAAGTTGCTGGAATTATAGGTACACCACCACACCCAGCAGAATTTCTTAATAAAAAGCTATATGTGAATTTACTTTCAATTATATCTCTAATCTGCAACATTTGGAAAGGAGAAAAAAAAACACTTTTATTTGGGTGGAGTGATAGGCAGTGGCAGCAAGAAAAAGATGAATTGGGTAAATATTTTCTTTCAAACTCTTTTTTTTAACACAGTAATGGGGAATGAACCCTGGGCCTCTCACAAGCTAGGCACTGAGTTACTTACCCAGCCCCTTTTATTTTGAGACAAAGTCTTGCTAATTTGCCAAGGCTGGCTTCAAACTTGCGATCCGCCAGCCTTAGCCTCTAGCAGCTGGGATTACAGACTTGAGTCACAGCACCCGGCTCAAACTCTTTTTATCTTACTATCTTTTTAAAATTTTTCCTGTGGGGGGTGGTAGTGGAAAGTGGGGTTACCAGGGACTAAACTCCAGGGCACCAGACCACTGAGTCATATCCCTGGTCCTATTTTGTATTTTATTTAGAGATAGAGTCTCACTTTGTTGCTTAGTGCCTTGCTTTTGCTGAGGCTGGCTTTGAACTCGCAATCCTCCTGCCTCAGCCTCCTGAGCCGCTGGGGATTATAGGCATGCACCACTGCACCCAGCCTCTAATTTATCTTGAAGGAGGGCAAATAAACTTTGACACCTTAAAGTTTACTTGAAAGTAGAACAAATGAACTTAAAGAATGCAACTTGACTCTCCTTTATTTACCTGTAATACCAACAGCACACCTCTTCTGCATTATTAATTAATTTATTTGTGGTAATGGGGACTAAACCATGCATGCTAGGCAAGCATTCTACTCTATGAATAACATCCCCAGCCCTGCATTATTATTTTAGAGCTGTATCACTGATTAGGTTCAACAAAAGGATGACCAAATTATTTGCTAATATTTGAAAGAATAAAAACTTAAAATACTATGATGTAAAAAAAACAAAATTCTTCCTGTAGCTCCTGCCATTTAGAAATGTTATTTCTAGTTGCTAAAATAACTGGTAAAGTCTGGCTTACTTTGCTGAATTTTTAGATTTTTATCTTAATAATTCAACATATCTTCTGTAGGATCTCATAACTTGAGTTTCTCTACACAGTGGCTATACTAGCCTTATTACATATCCTTAATGTCTGTAAGAAAAGGGCCTAACCCAGCCACGAGGAAACAAAACTAACTATAATGGAGATGAAGCACAAAAACAACTAATGTTAGTACAAAAGATGAACCACAGATGTAAATACATATTCATTTTATTGTGTAGTACAGTAAGCATGTACTACTAAGGTTAAAACAAAATTCTAAATAAGCCCCAAATACCTTGTAATAATGAAACAAACCAAGAAATACGATGGGAAATTTTTCCTCTTTAAATGATATAATATGCTATTTATTTGAAAATAATATGCTATTTATTTGAAAATAATCCCCATTCCTTTAGTCACTTTTGAGTTTAACTTGAAAAAGTACTATATTTCACACATGAAAATGAAGCAAATGCTCTAGAAGGCAGGACTCTTTTTTTTTTTTTTTTTTTGGTGGTACTGGGGATTGAACTCAGGGGCACTCGTCCACTGGGTCACATCCCCAGCCCTTTTTTTGTATTTTATTTAGAGACAGGGTCTCACTGAGTTGCTAAGTGCCTTGCCATTGCTGAGGCTGGCTTTGAACTCGCGATCCTCCTGCCTCAGCCTCCCAAAGTGCTGGGATTACAGGCGTGCACCACCGCGCCCGGCCAAGGACTCTTGTTTGTGGTAGAATCTACAACTTTAAGTCAAATGCTGAAAGATTTAATGCAAAGCTCTTCTAATTTTTATTTTATCCTAGCAGCAGCAATGACTCTAAGAGACAAAAGGCAATACTAGAACTTATTTTTCAGTTATCAAGTATTTACTATGTACCCATTAAACTATTTCCTCCTAGATACAGGGTGATACAGGTACATATGCGTGCTATGTATGTGATATTAGTACAGGCAGGTGTATATATTTGCTATAGGTACATATATGTGTGCTAAGATGATTCCCCTTCTTCTGACTTGTATTCAACTTGACTGAATGAACCTTTAAAATAACCTTAAACCAGTAACTGCCTGCCATCTATTTGGCTATATGCTAAACATTACAAGAAATGCAAAATGCTTGGCATATCATAAGCAATAAATATTTGCTGATATGAATTACCGACTACATGTAGTACAAGACACTGCTGTTTTTGAAGGGTTTTACTTCAACATTAAATACGTACAATAGAACTCAGGAAACACTGACTAGTGAAGGGGTTTATTTAGTGACAAGAATACCCAAAGACTAGGCATCATGAGTCATAAGTGCTTATTCTATCACTGAAACAGTTTTACTTTGTGTTATATCATCCATGTAGACAAATTTAACTATAAAATAGCAATCACATGTGATAAAAGCTATAGCAAGAATTAAGATGGATGGAAAAAATTCTCTGTGTATAGTAAAGCACTACATAGGAGAGACAGAGAAAACTTTATGAAAAACTTTTTCAGTCTGGTTTTGAGAGGCACATTGATGTCATACAACAAAAAAAAGTCACTTCGGGTAAATGAAACATTAGGGGCAAAGGCAAATAGGAAAAGAAATACACATGTTGCGATCATTGAAGACTGAAGAGGTTCTTAAGACGATATCAAATTTGTAAGAATTAAAGCACAAGCAAGCAAAAAATCTTAAAAGAAAACTGTTCAGAAAATTCTCAAGTAATTGATACCTTCCAAACTAGTAAAACAATACTATAAATACTAATCACAAATGTTCTATGTGCCAGGATCTAGGATTCATCCTCACACCAATCTAGCAATGTAAAATTTACAATTTTCATTTTATGCATATAAAAACTGATTAAGAGAACTGGTCCAAAGTCACAAAATTAAACTAATAGATGTAGAATCTGAACCAAAGTCTATCTAGTATTAAATACTACACCTAGAAGTTAAAGCCCAGGATTTAAGCTTCAAAGTCAAAACCTGAGAACTAGTTGTAAACAGAGATATCCTTATACAAACCACTATTTATTTATATTTTTAAAGCAAATAATAGAAAAACAAACCATGAAGTTTTAAAAGATTACTAATAAGGAGAAAGCAAGGAACCATGTAAAGGAGACTACCCCCTGAGCTACATTCTCAGCCTTATTTATTTATTTATTTAGAGATAAGGTCTCACTAAGTTGCTGAGGCTGGCCTCAAACTTATGATCCTCCTGTCTCAGCCTACAGAGTCATTAAGATAACAGGTGTCCACTGCTGTGATCATCTAGGAGACTTTTTAAAAAATATTATCTCATGACTTTGAATTGGAATCAAATATTTTAAAAATTTATGAAATTACCTAAAAATTTCTGACTTTTTATTTTGAAATAATTATCACAGGTTAAATTTTTTTAAAAAATATTTATTTATTTGCTTTAGTTGTACACAATGCAATGCATTTATGTTTACATGGTGCTAAGGATCGAACCCGGGCCGCACACGTGCTAGACGAGCACTCTTCTGCTGAGCCACAACCCCAACCCACAGGTTAAATTTTTAAAAGCAATACCTAGCCGGGCGCAGTGGCGCACGCCTGTAATCCCAGTACTTGGGAGGCTGAGGCAGGAGGATCGCAAGTTCAAAGCCAGCCTCAGCAATGGCCAGGCACTTAGCAACTCAGTGAGACCCTGTCTCTAATAAAATATAATAAAATACAAAAAAGGGCTGGGGATGTGGCCCAGTGGTCGAGTGCCCCTGAGTTCAATCCCCAGTACCAAAAAAAAAAAAAAAGCAATACCTAAACACTGAAAATAATGAAAACCTACCAACCTAAATATCTACCAGTTAGTGATATACAAAGAAAAACTAATCTAAAAAACAAGGGGCTGGGACATAGCTCAGTGGTAGAGCTTTTGCCTAAAACATATTAATCTGTTCATCCCTAGCGGGGTATATCCTTATGACAAATATAACTTGGGAAAAAAATCCTTAAATTATGTTCAGTAATTTGGTGGTGGTATTATCATTCTAAGACTGTTGTACCTGTGTGTACTGCAAGATGCAGGAAATGATTAACTTGGAAGTATCCATATGAACTAAAAATTGATTTTATCTTATCTTAAAAGTAAAAAAACAAATGAAAATGGACAAAACCCAACACATTCTATTGCTCCATATATTCAAAAGGCCTAGAAACAATGATCAATTCAGTTACAATGGACACCCCTAATAACCAGATTGTTGTCCTGAAATACCATTTACCACTAAAAGGAAGAAATGGCTAGCTGTAGATATGAAGGAGGAAATGGAACATCTTTATATAATATCAGAAAATAAGAATCAAACTACAAAAATCATGTTGAAAGGACTCAAGAGCCAACCTGAAGAGGCTATCACTCAATAAAGATGGAATATTGAACATTATTAAAGATAATAATGGCAATAGACATCAAATTAGAAGGACATTAATTATACATCAATTATATTCAATTCTTGAGTTCAAAATGAAGGGGAAAAAAGAAAAATTAAAAACTCACTGGTCACTGTTGGAGATGCTAGTGAACCAGATCATTATTCTGAAAATTGGTAAGTAAAAGGAAAGAATTAGACAGATATCCTGGCCTTCCTTTACAAATTATACTACTGGGTAACCAAACAGACTAGGGGATTTTTTTTTTTCTAGAAATATTCCAGCTAATAAATAAAGAAACGATGGAATTAATACATTACCATTTTGTATTCCTTAATGGGCTATGGATCAATAATGACTGATATCATTATACAAAGATACAACCAGATA
This sequence comes from Tamias sibiricus, assembly GCA_025594165.1. NCBI lineage: Eukaryota > Metazoa > Chordata > Mammalia > Rodentia > Sciuridae > Tamias > Tamias sibiricus. Next base: position 113,088,664 of record CM046659.1, read on the forward strand.
TTATGTGTATCAAAACAAAAGAATATAATGCTATCTCTAAAGTAGTTATGGTTTTTTAAAACAGGAGCAGGCAGGGTTAGCCCTGAATCTGATAGAAAGTCTGTAGATCTTACCAATTTACCGTAAATACAATTAAACCACACTAGATGCCCGTTTTTATAAATATTTTTATTGAAATAGTCAAGCCCATTATTTACATACTGCCTATGGCTGCTTTCTTGCTACAGTGGCAGAGTTAAATAGTTGTGACATAGATCATATGGCCCACAAAGCTAAAATGTTTACTATCTGGTCCTCAGAAAAACTGCCAACCCCTGCTCTATAGGATAAACAGATAAATTTTTTCAATAAAATAGTGGGAAGAAATAAAACGGAGAGAAAAACTATAGATTAAAAAGAGACCTAAAAATATTTCAATCACAATGCATAGATCTTATTTATATTTGGAGGAGGGCACAGCTGATTGAATGTTTAAATACTAACTGTATATTTAATGGTTTAAACATTTTTATATTAGGAATTATATAAAAAGCAAAGAGTTCTCTTTTAGAGATATATACTGAACTTTTTCAAGGGATAATATATCTGCTTCAAAATACTGCATAAGGGGGAAAGTGAACAGAGGTATGCAGGAAAATAAGATAGACTATGAGTTGATAAAAGCTGAAGCTGATAAATGGGCTTCATGTAGCACCACTTAATGCACATATTAAGTGTGTGTAGAAGCATTAGATCATGGTGGAATCTAGACACACTTAACGTGTTTCCTGATGTTCCACTATACATTATTTATAACCAAGAAAAAGATTATTTTACTTGAAAACTCAAAAAGATGTAAGGTCTCTTTCTTTTGATACAATATAATGAAATCTTGTCCTCTGCAAAGAAATAATTACTCTTTCACTATCAGGATGGAATGGTAGTAAGGCCATCTCTACCCCACAAAGATCTGTGGGAATTAGAAAAAGGTACCCATTTCTTAAGATACTTTATATTCATTTGTTTAAAAAGTTTATAATCAATAGTCTATTACGTAAATGGGGGTCCTTAGATATGCTTCTATCACACAACTTGCAACCTGTGTAACTGAAGAAATGGTGATTGAATGGGAGTTTGACTAGTTGCCAAAATAACATAAAGAGCTCAATTTCACCTTTTTGCAAATAAGTAATCTAGGAAGGGTTCTCCCCTAACTCTAAAGTTAATTTTTCTCATATATTATCATGCAGAATTGAACACATTTGTGGATAGGATGGATCACAGTCCTATTATTTCCCTCCTGAATATTCCAAAAAAAGATATTTTTTCTTCTCTACTGCAATAAACACAGAGAGCTAATACAGTCTCTGTGTATCTGGGGCTGACCAATAAAGACAAGAGAGCTGTATTAAAGAGGGCATGACCAGAGGCAATGAGCTAAGCAGTCTGTGAACATGAACCCCTCTAAATACATTACTAGTAAATACTACAGAGAAGAAATAACAGACTTGAACACTATTTTTTCTAAAGCATGTAAACTTGGAAACTCTTATTTCTATTTGAAAGTGTAGCATTTAAAGAGGACACATGAACATTGAGAATAGATATGAGAATGGACAATTTTTCAAACTAGAAACTGAGCTACATAAATGTCTGTTTTTAGCATCCATAAATCATTTTTTAAAATATACACAATGTATATTACATATAGCAAAACCAATTTTATCACACACTGAAGTACAACCATTTTCCATACACACAACCAAGTAAATGTCTAGCACAGAGAGTTTTAAAATCACTTACTTTAAGCTCATCCTAGGAATGGTAAATTAACAAAGCTTAAATAAGCTTAAAAAGGATATTGATATTTTTAAATAATTAGTTTTTATATTATACCAAAGTGACAGGGGTGGGGAGAAATCAAGATTATAAAAGAACAAACACTTATAAATTCTGAAATAATAGAAACCTCATAACTCCCAATTACATTTGTGGCAAGAGAAATTTTAGCTACCAAGTTTTAAGAATTTGTATATGCCACAAAAATAACTATTAAATTTAAGGCAGTTTTTTTAAAAAATCAATTAAAGAATTATGTAGTCAAAATAAGATTCTTTTTCCAAGCCCTTCCACCCACAATATCAAATTCATAGGACTAAACGTAAACTTACTTGAGCTGTTAGAAAGGTATCATCTTCACCTTCTTGAGCTTCAATTTCCTAAGTAAAAGGGTATACAATAGCTTTGCTTTACAAAACATCTGGGAAACATGAGAATTCTTTTATGTTTATACCTGATTATCATTTGCCTCATGTTCTGATACTGTGGGTACTAAATCAATGCCTAAGATTCAGACTTCATTTTTTGTGCCAACATTAAAAAATAAGTCACATTGCCGCAGAATTAGAAAAATTTTGAGCCCTTATTCACACTAGGCTAGGAAGAAAGGAAGTGTTTTAAGTATGAATACCAGTAGCAATGACTTCCCTAATCCATTGATTTTCTTAAGATGTACTAATATAATATACTTCAAGGCAGGAAAAATGGCAATTTTAAATGAGATCTGAATTCTGCTTTAAATTTCCCACCTTTGATATTAAACTAAAAAATTACGTTAAATTAGCTTTTTATACCTATTGAAATAGCAAAAAGTGTTGGGGGGGGGTTGAGGAGGAATCCACCACCAAGTAATGTTGACAATACCAGAATGAATTGGTATACTCATTCATAGTAGCATGGGAAAAAAACCTGAAAACTTAGTGCCAAAATTATGAGTGGCTATTAGACACACAGAAAGCAGTCTAATAAATTATGGTATAACACATGAATTATGAAGCCATTATGATATATTATGTGAAAGTAGAATACAGAATAAATAGCAACTTGTGGCATGACAACAACTATGTAAAAATTTATGTGCAGTAAGCAAAAATTTATTAAAAGATCACCCCTAGGTGGTAGGATTCTGGTTAATTTATAATTAACTTTTTTTTTTTTTTTTTTAGTTCTGAGACTTCCAAATTGAACTAGGAAAAAAAAAAATGTGTGTGTGTGTGTGTATATATATATATATATATATATATATATATATGTATATATATATATATATATTATTTATTTAAAAATTTATTGGTGTCACATTTTAACAAAACTGGCTAAAGACCTGACTTTCGATGTCCTCTTTTTCTATATCTTCTATTGCTTCTGCCTCTATTAATTCATGAGCTCTCTTGTTTTCTTCTGCAGAAAGTAACTCCTTGGAATGCACACAGTCTTCTTCACTTTCACCAAATTCTTCAGAGTCCTTTAGTTCATCATTTCCGTCTTGTTCATGTGCCTCTTGATTCTCCAATTCACAGTCCTTTTAATGGTAAGAAAATTTGGTACAACTAGAGGCAAAGTAGTGTAGGCTATCCACCAAAAGTTTTTGGTAATTTATATCTCTAAATGTGTCAATTTGATCATATTTTGATATTATTCCCAAAGTTAAAGTTTAATAATTTTACCTTACATATTAACCATGTCTTTAGAAATACAGGTCTAATATAAAGATCATTAAACAATGAATCTGAGTTCTCAAATCTCTCACACTGAAATGCATGCTAACTGAATTGCTACTAGAGATATTCTAGGTTCCAGTTATATAATATTTACAAGCCACATTCTAGAAGCATTCCAGAGATATGGCTTCAAAGAAATGACTTAATTTCTCCATGTGCCATGGTCTGTTTTAATGTTAAGGTCCCTGGAAGTCTTATATATTGAAACATAAACATTTCTGATTAATAATATGAAACTCCCAACTGTTGTATCAATGGCTCTTCTTGAAAAATATGCAAAAAAAAAAAATGTTTATGTTTTGGAAGTTCTCACTATGCAACAATTTAAATTAGGTGGGCAGTTGGGGTTAATATATATTGGAGTAGATCTATAAAGGAAGGTCTTTGTGCCCTTGAAGTTTATGTACTTTGGTAGAAACAAAAGCAGCCATCTGCTTACTTTCATCTTTGATTAACTATAGAGAAAGGGTTGAAAGTAATGAACATTCCTTCCTCCTTTCCTATTCTTACAGTAACTAGCAGATATGAGAAAAGGTTTCTGGGTTAAAAGGGAGAAAGGGCAGGGTAGGAGCAGGACTATTAATTATTCAAAGCTCAACTGCAGTGAGGAAACAAAAATTTCTTAGCAAGGAAGGTAGGCATGAAGGAATATGGCTGTTTGGGGGTATGGGTTGCTTAAGGAGCTCTCTGATTTGACCAACCTCATCATAGAGCAGGGGAACACTAGAGGTTGAAATGGTTATTGAATGGTGGTAGAATATGAGCAACAACAACAACAACAACAACAAAAAAAAAAAAAAACAAGGGAAGTTATCAAGGGAACTTCAGGTATTCTGAAGTGGCAAATTTGACCAGTCTCCTCAATTATCTACAGAAGCAATATTCTTCTATACTATCTATTTAGGCAGTAGGTGATATTTATTCACCACTATTATATAAATTTAAAAATTATCAACTCTGGGACACAAGAAAATAAATTCACTTAATTTCTATCAAATTTATCATATATATGCTGACATCTACAAAGTGAAAAAAGAACTACAAAGAAACTAAAGATATATTCAAATTGGGTTTTTAAAAAGCTCTTTTGCTCTCATAGGCATACGACCATGTTCATTTAATAACAACACAAAGGCATCCCTTATAGCACATATAAGAGACCGTACTATTATTCTTCCAAATAAGTTATGTCTCCTTATAACATTTCAAGTGACTAACATTTTTATAAACTGAAGAAACTGAAAGACATTTGAAAATTAAAAGATTTTTTTTTTTTTTTTACAAAATCACAATGTTTTTTCCAGCTTAAGGATAATTTTTGCTTAATCATACACTTACTAGTAAAGACAACTGAAGAAAGAAAAAATAGACCCAATGAAAGGTATACCACAAGGATAACAGAATACAGAAGAGTTCTTAAGAGTTCAAACAAAAGCTGATTATAGACATGTAATCATTAATTTAATGGATCCCTGGACAAATATTTTCTAAAATTATCTGCTTTCAAGGTTAACTACTCAACCAAACACTTCTTTTTTTCCATGCCTAACCCCAAGGTAAAAGGAGCAAAGTGTAGGCTATGTGGAGTATGGTGTGTGTGTGTGTGGAGAGGGTAAGGTAGAGAGCTATGAGGTAGGAAAGACAGGTGGGTGAATGGACATGAGTTGCCTTTGTGGTGGAGCACACAAACACCCAGAGACATTATGACAATATGGACTAACTACACAAGGAAACAGAATACATGAGCATAAAAGTGTACATAATTTGAGAGAAATTATGCTCCTTAAATAATACCTGCAAATGCCTAACAATGAGTAAGTAGATCACTTTTCATTAAAACAAAACAAAATAAAAACCCCAAATACAACTTAAAATAACTTATATCAGCAGTACACAGAACTGCCACAGCCCCAATTATAACAACATAATTTTATTCTTCTGGCTAGTCATTTTTGAAGTATATTCTTGTTACGCCAAAAGGACCAGGCTTGCTTATCTTTGAAGGGAAAAACAAGTTTCTTAATTTGATCTTTACCAAGTAGCAACACATCAGTAATTTTCTCACTCCATTTTAAGGTCTACATTGATCTAAGTCCTGTAATATTATACACAAAAGCTAAATACATTGAGCAAATAAAAAATAAATCACCAATATCCTTCATAGTGGTACCCTGTTTAGGAACTAGCATACTAATTGTACTATAGCTGTTCCCCTGGCCCTTATTTCTCAGATTTCTATATAAAAGACAGAATAAACTGAGTATTATTTTAGCTTTATGTGTCATCTAACTAAGGTAAGTTATTTATTATATTTCTCAATTATGACAGTAAATGAGGTTGATAATATTCCATAAGTCTCCATTTTTATTTAACCTACTTATTTCAGTATCTATTGTTCAAGTAAAATGCATGCAATTCATCATGCAAAATACAAGGCTCAAAATAAACAACTTAACCTGAGTAATTAACACTTTACCTTGACAAAAGCATCATCTTCCACAGAAGCATCTCCACTCAACTCATCTGCTTCTTGTTTTTTACCTGTGAAAGAAGGAAAATGGGCTAACAACCAATATTTTACCACTTTATAAAAAAAAAAAAAATTTATTTATTTGCTTTTAGTTGTACACAATGCATTTATTTTTACGTAGTGCTGGGATCGAACCCGGGCCACACACGTGCTAGGCGAGCGCTCTACCACTGAGCCACAACCCCAGCCCCAATATTTTTACCACTTGAAGAGCAAAAACCATTCCAATTTTACTCTGCAATTTCACTCTCCACTCCCAAGTCAGGTAACAAAATTAATGCCAACTGCTTATAAACCATCTGGTCACAGCTGTCCCCCCTCCAAAAAAGGAAATAAAAAAAAAAAAAACATATACAAATTCATGTGGTCTTACTGAAACAAGTTATGCCAACAATTCTACTTATGAACCCAACATCTCAACTGACTTAACAGCTATGGTACATTTTCCTTTACGCCACTTGTTTTCTCTATCTTCAGTTCTCTCAGAAGTTGCAGTACTTTTCAATGGTGTTCTACCAAGTGTATATAGCCAAACACCTGCTAGCTAACTAAGTTCAAGAAGTGTATTCCCATAATGCCTTTCCTAAATCATCTTCAACAAGGTTTCTCTCAAATAAGATTTTCCCACATTAATCTCCACCTTTCAATCCAACAGTTGATCATGTATTACTCTGTACTATTCATAGGACATTTTGCCTCCCAACACAGAAAAGCAAGTCCTCAAGTACAGTGACTGCTTTTATGCTAATTTTATGCATTTATCCAAAAGCCTTCGTATGAATAGTGCTGGTCACTTAACATAATGACTGATTTAACTGACTCAGGACAAGTAGAAATTATTTCAAAATAAACTTTTGATAGCTTCCAGATGGACTAGACTTTCTCTGCCCAGCCTACATCTCCAAAACTTTGCAATTTGGTGTAACTTTAAATATGTTATCCACATTTCAAAAAGCTTTTCAGAGTCAATGATAAAAGTTTATTATGTTTTCAACCTAGTCCATAAAAACCTACTTAGAAATCAGTTACATGCCAAAAATGTGGTCAAAAAGCACAGCTGCTCAACTGTAGTATTTAAAACTTTAAAAAAATGTTCCCATTTCTTTTGAAATGTGAATGGACATTCTTTCCTGAGACTAGCAACTAATAAACTTTTCCCCCTTTGCCTGTAACAGGCACTGACAGTGCGACTGTCTAGCTCAGGCTTCAGTGACCCCTAGCGTAGAGAATTTAGCTGTTGGGGTAAATACATATTTTTTTAAAGTTAAGGAATATCTCCCTTTCCCTTGTCTCACCCAACCCCTTTCACCTATTCCCAATTCAAAACCCTTTCCATGAATAAGTTATAAAAGGGAAACAGGCCGCTGTTCTTCCAGATATGTTAAAAACAAGATTGGGAGCAGAGATTTTTCTTTCACTTGAGTAGAACCCAACAAGCTGTGAGAACCAAATGAGAAACAAAGTGTGGAGCTTAGTGTTGTATGAACTTCCTATTTAGAATGCTGGTGTTTGCATTTTAGGGAAAACAAATTTTTGGTGTACTTTGTCCTAATTTATAATTGTTGTCCTCATTCTCTGTATCAAGTTTAATTTCTATATTAGAATTTCACACAACCACCAAAAAGCCTATCTGTTATTCTGTCCAAAAGTCTAAAATTAGTCTCAAATTAGAAGTTACTACAAGGGCAACCGCTAAGAAAATCTATTCATCAGAAAGTGTTTATCAGTTGGGTTTAGTGGTACATGTGTGTAATCCCAGATACTTGGGAGGATGAGACAGGAAGATGGAAAATTTGATGCCAGTCAAAGCAACTTAGTGAGACCCTGTCACAAAATAAAAAATAAAAAGGTCTGGAGGCATAGCTCAGTGGCAGAGTACCTCTGGACTCAGTCCCCAGTACTGCAAAACAAAGGTAAAGGGAGTAGAAAAATAAAGAAAGTGATTAGTAATCTATTAAAGAATAAGAAAAAAAAGTAAAGTTGTCCCTTTCCTGTGGGGGAAGGGGGGATAAGTACTAGATAGCACGTGTGCGGCCTGGGTTCGATCCACAGCACCACGTAAAAAGAGCTCATATAAAAAAAAAAAAAAAAAAAGAAAGAGTCATTATAGTCTTTTCACATTAGAGAAAAAAATCATAATAGAAAAATCTTAGATGCTATCTTTTGGGAGAAACAAACTTTGTAAGAATCTGGAAGCCAGGCACAGTGGCGCACACCTATAATCCACGAGTTCAAAGCCAATCTCAGCAATTTAGCAAGGCATTCAGTGAGATTTAGAAACTCAGTAAGACCCTGTCTCTAAACAAAATATTAAAAAAGGGCTGGGGATATGGCTCAGTGGTTCAGTGTCTCAGGGTTCAATTCCTGGTACCAGAAAAGATTAAAAAAAAATAAAAATAAAAACTCTGGAGCTCTTTCCTCCATAAACATACCATCAAATAACCTATAGAACAGAGCTTTGGGAAGAACTCCTTTAGATCATTCACAGATACTAAACCTACTTCTTGCAATCAAAAACTGCTTTACAATTTGCAAAGCATTTTTTTTTTTTAAAGTATACTTCATTTTACCAAACACCCTATGGTACATGGAGCAGCTTATCACAATTTTACAAAAGTGAAAATCAATCTCAGAGATTAAATAGCTTGCCTCTAACTAGCAAATGGTATTGTCAAAACTGGAAGATGAGGTCTCTCAATTCTAGTCCTAATTTTTTTTTTTTTTTACTACATCTTATTATGACCTACTTAAAAGACATTATTCTAATAAGGAGTGAGTAATAAACACAACTCATAGATATTATCTTGAAATGGCAGTGCTCAGTGTAATGACAAACTATATATATATTATGCGCACTACATAGTGAGTCCCACTTGCTTTAGTTTATGTAAAGGAAAATCAAATTACACTTCAGTAACAAAAACTACAGCAGTCACTACTACAGCTTAAGCGGCATCTATAGGCCAGGCACTAAGACAGATGCTTTATATATGTATATGTTTTCATGAAAGAGAATATGGAGGCTGAAAAATTAATAAAGATTACAAAGCTAGCAAATTTAAACCCAGCCTGTTTTCACTCCTGAAAGCCATTAGTTTTTTTCAGGAGTTACAGTGTACTAGCTACTTAAATGTTATCTCTTTTGCTACACATAGAGGTTCCAAAAGCCACATCTATAAAACATAAAACTGTGAGAAGCAGAGAGATGAAGCAACATGGCCTATGACAAACAGGTAACAAGAGGCAGAGGAAGGGTATGCAAAAGGTCTAACTTTGCTACTCCACATTGTTTCTATAGGCCTCCACATTGTTTCTATAGGCCATATAACATGAAAGCACTAGATGTTTAATGTTATCTGCTTATAAACTTAAATACCATGAGCCAGGAGGACAAGATTTCCTGGAGTAATAACCTGATAGGTACATAATGTTTTAAGAAAACTGAAACTTTACACTAGCTTTCATAATCAATCTTTGGGCTTGTTTTACACATCATGATTGAGAAACTACATTGCAATTTCTTCTTTCCTTACAGAAATAATATACCTCCCATCTAACTCATTTTTAAGTTTTGTTTGTTTTTGGTTGGTACTGGGGATTGAACCCAGGGTTGCTCAGCCACTGAGCCTCATCCCCAGCCCTTTTTATTTTTTATTTTGAGACAGGGTCTTGCTAAGTTGCTTAGGGCTTCACTAAATTGCTGAGGCTGGCTTTGAACTTGGGATCCTCCTGCCTTAGCCTCCTGAGCTGCTGGGATTACAGGAGTGTTCCATGTGCCCAGCTCATTGTTATAACTTATGATGTGCATCATCCAGCTGAGAACCCAGTACAACACAAAAGAATGAGGAGATGCTTAATGTTATTTATTTCTTGGAGTAAGTCCTAGGTTGGACTCTATAGTAGGCCCAAGGCCTGGATTTCTACCTGCTCCAACTGGTCCAAAGTAAACAAGGTCTGGACTTATATTAGGATCAACTGGGACAAAGGTAAAAGGTGATATAGCAGTCAAACTAGCTTCATGTGCAACCCCATCCTATCAGTAAGATTATACACTACTAACTTTCATGATGCCACCAACATCTATGTGTCCCTAACATTTGTGAAATCACACAAGTGAAGACTTAAAGAAAAATCAAATTTCTTCTAAATTCCAACAAACAAAACTACCTTTAGCACATTTTCATACAGTTAGTGTTCCAATTCAACCCTGTGCCTGCTGCCAATTAATCAACAAACAGTTCTACCTCTTTTGTTCTTCAGGGAATCCAGCATAATGTGAACGGGCAAAAGAAAAGCAGCATGATGAAGAGGCTAACTGAAAGTTTAACACAGACCAAGCCTAACTTAATGCTTTGAGGAACAAAATTAGAAAACATAATGGACAGTAAATATTGTCTGAAAAAACAAAATACAAATGGGAGCAAGACTAACCTACAATATCTTTTTAAAAAAATATTTTTAGTTGTAGATGGACGTAATACCTTTATTTAACTTATTTATTTTTATGTGGTGCTGAGGATCAAATCCAGTGCCTCACATGTACAAGGCAAGCGCTCTACCACTAAGCTACAATGCCAGCCCCTAACCTACCACATCTTAAGGAGCATAGTAGTATCATAGCAACAGGTGACAATTTTGAAGTTACATAAAATTTATTTAAATGTTCTTTGCATGATTTTAGGATCTGAAATAAAATGGCAAAGTAAAACTACACACCAAAGTTTTCACTAGAAACGCTAGAAACACCTCCTAACAAGTGAATTCATACAGCAAATTATAAGTGAGCTGCTGGGGCCAAGACATGTTTCAGAGCTCAGAATTCTCAGATTTTAGATTAAATGAAACCTCCCAATGCCTTCTATCACAGTATTTCAAGAAACCACATAAATATTTGTGCAATGAAATGTATGCATATTCACATCAAATGGGATAAATCACTTTATCCCTCACTTTTGCCACCAATTGTAAGAAAAAACTTTTCAAAACTTTTGTATTTCAGGATTATGAATAAAGGATTATGGATCACCAATTGGTTTTTCCCTTCAAAGGAAAACTGGTTCTTCATATGTGGGTTTACAATTTCCCTTAGAAAAGCACCTCTGAAACAACAACAAAAAAATAAAACAAAATTCATTTACTAAGTAGATTTTTTTAAAGTAATTTTGCCAATATACTTTGTGGCCAAGTAACTTTACCCTTTAAACATTCACAGATGCTACTATGAAATGCTTAAATTAAAAAAAAAAAAAAAAAAAAAAAAAAAAGCTTAGTCATAAAATTCCTTCTGGAAAAGGGTAAGATTCAGAGAATAAGCCAAATGAAACAATATTAATGGTTCCAGCTACAACCTCTCCCCAAGTGCATGCAGTAAATATCCTAAAACAAAGACCATGCCTTGTATAAATTGCTTGTATGTGTTTCAGCTTCTCTTCTATTAAAATGACATTTTAGTAAAGAAACCATCTCTAAAGCAACTTGTACATTGTCTTAAATATAGTCATCTAATAGGTCTTATTTTTTCAAAAAATTTTACTTATAATTTGAGCAGTAACTTACACCTGTAATCTCAGGAGGCTAAGGCAGGAAGATGGCAAGTTCAAAGGCAGTCTCAGCAACTTAAGGAGACCCTGTCTCAAAATAAAAATAGGGCTAGGCATGTGGCTCAGTGGTAGAGTGCCCCTGGGTTTAATCTCCGATACCACCCCCCCCCCACCCAAAAATAAAACAAAAAACAAAAAACTAGGGAATGTGGGGAAGAAAAAGAAAGAAAATACATGCTATGAAATAATTTACATTCATTAAAATAAACCTGGAAATACCAAAAGCATATTTTTAAAGTCTCTTAAATGTATTATCTAAATATAACCAGGAGCAGCCGGGTGCGATGGCACACGCCTGTAATCCCAGCACTTGGGAGGCTGAGGCAGGAGGATCGCGAGTTCAAAGCCAGCCTCAGCAATGGTGAGGCACTCAGCAACTCAGTGAGACCCTGTCTCTAAATAAAATACAAAAAAGGGCTGGGGATGTGGCCCAGTGGTTGAGTGCTTCTGAGTTCAATCCCCAGTACCAAAAAAAAAAAAAAAAAAAAAAAGATAATCAGGAGCAATTTAGTGAGACCCTGTTTCAAAAAAAGGGGTGGGTAGCAGGGCGTGGTGGCACACGCCTCCCAGCACTTGGGAGGCTGAGGCAGGAGGATCCTGAGTTCAAAGCCAGCCTCAGGGGCTGGGGTTGTGGCTCAGCAGTAGAGCACTCGCCTAGCACCACATAAACATAAATGCATTGTATTGTGTACAACTAAAGCAAATAAATAAATATTTAAAAAAAACAAAACAAAACAAAAAACCCCAGCCCCAGCAATGGCGAGGCACTTAGCAACTCAGTGAGACCCTGTCTCTAATAAAAATACAAAAAGGGCTGGGGATGTGGCCCAGTGGTCGAGTGCCTCTGAGTTCAATCTCTGGTACCAAAAAAAAAAAAAAAAAGGAGGGGGGGTCAGGGTGGGAGGCTAGGGCTTGGTGGTAAAGTACCCCTGGTTAATCCTCAGTGTGTGTGTGTGTGTGTGTGTGTGTGTGTGTGGAAGAGGGCGGGCACGGACCAGGATGAACATTTCTGGCCTTCACTCATACACATAGGAGATTTTTAAAAGGTGGTAAAAACTGGGTTCCTAATGGGTTAACTTTTATATCAATTTTTAAAAGTCCTGCTTAACACTCAAGATGGTTGTAAGAATCAAAGCAATACAAAAGTTTTTTGAAAAATGTGAAGTATATAAAATACTTTGGAAACTGGTAGGGGGAAAGAGAGATGAATGGAAATGATGCTAAATTTCAAGCTTTAATCTAGAACAGTCAATAGTTCTTAACTCCAGCTGCATGGGGGTGGGGGTGTTTGTTTGTTTGTTGGGTGTTGCGAGCTTTTGAGAATCAATTCTTCTAGAAAAGATGCCTGTGCAATGGTCATCATTACCCTAAGTACATGTATGAAGACATGAATGATGTGACTCTACTTTGTGTACAACCAGAGATATGAAAAATTGTGCTCCATATGTGTAATATGAATTGTAATACATTCTGCTGCCATATATAACAAATTAAAATTAAAAAAGAAAAGATGCCTGGGCCCCCAACAGAGAAATGGAAATCCAATCTCAGTGGGAAGCAGATAAGCCTGGTGTCTCCTGTATTTTTTAAAGTTCAAATGATTCTTATACAGAGTGTAGACTACTATTTAGATGACTGAATGTAACTAAAGAAGCTATAGAACATCAAGTAGGTTATCATTTTCAGATTGTCCAGATGAGAGAAATGAATTCTACCATTAACAAAACATGTATATAGTATGAAACTATTCTAGTTGTTGAAAAGTGGGAGGGCAACGTTTAAAATAAACTTCCTACAAGCACTTATATACCTACCTACACACATCTTATATCAACAAATTATTACCCTTATGACAAATTCAGGGTAGTGAAATTAAGAGCAATTTTCACTTTTTTGTATTTTTCTGGATCATCTTATTTTTAAATAGAAACATTTCACTTTTATAATTTGGAAAACATTACCATAAAGGCATAATGGAAACTACTATTGTGAGGTAGTAGGAATACCATATAAAGCTACTCAGGCTGTGAAGTTTACAATGTGAACAGTTAACTCCTGGAACTGCAAAGCACCAAAGCCCTTATTATTATAAAGTCAAGAGTATAGTTGATTAAATCAATCAATAAATTCTACCCATAAAGTCTAAGCCATTGTTCAACATCTTCACTAAAACCTTTTCTTATGTCATCAGCAAATAATAATTTCTTCCTGGGCACAGTGGTATATGCCTGTAATCACAGCAACTCAGAAGGCTGAGGCCAGCCTCAGTAATTTAGTGAGGACTTAGCAACTTAGTGAGACCTTGTCTCAAAATAAAAAATAAAAAGGGCTGGGGATGTAACTCAGTGGTAAAGCACTCCTGGTTTCAATCTCCAGTACCCCCCCCAAAAAAAATATATACATATGTGTACATATATATGTATATATAAGATATATATACATATATATTTATTTTTTCTGTAATTCCTGTAAAATCAACACTTTATTTTACGTGAGATCATAAAAAAGAGAATAAAGCCTTAAAAGTCCTCTGCCTCAAATTCAGAATACTTAGAAGATGACTGATTGAGAAAAAGCACCTTGTCATAAAGTACTGCAACAGAAAATTTTAACTCTCTACCCAGGATTTTTGACAAATACCATATTTGATATAATAAAAAAAAATGAAAAAAGGATCAAAGTGCTTTGGTGATAAAAATATTGCAAATTAGTGTCAACATCAGTAAATACTACATTACATATAATTCTGAATACAGTATTGATTAACCACATAACTTTTGCTGAAGTTTATAGATGACTTTAAAAGTTAAAAATCTAAACAAAAATAATATTACATTATCAGATGAACCAAAGACTTTATAATCTCTACAACAAGCTAATGAGGAATTAGTTCTACCTGTTTAACTGCTTTCTTGACACACACCCACATAATTCGACAGTAAATCTCAATGGGTAAAGCTTTCATCTAGGTTACTTATTAAAAGGTTCTTAGCAAAGAGACTGTAAAAAGACTCAGAAGGGAAAATCAATCCAAGACACAAACTGTTCAACTATATTTACGATATGTAAACAGATTTTATAAATGTTACTATAAATACCAGAACCCATTATAACATAATCAACACTTATTACAAGTAAGTGTTTATAACTGCATTTTAAAAAGTTCCACAGAATGTAGGTTGGGTGTAGTTCTTAAGAATGTAGGTTGGGTGTAGTGGCACACACCTATAATACCAGTAACTTAGGAGGACTGCAAGTTCAAGGCCAGCCTCAGCAACTTGCGAAGACCTAAACAATTCTGTGTCAAAATAAAAAATAAAAAGGTCTGGGATGTGGTTTAGTGGTTAAGCTACTCTGGGTTCAATCCCCAGAACAACAAAAAAAAGGTAGGTTCCTTTTAATATGTCTAAGCACAATCATTTTAACAGGCTTTCTGTGTGTGTGCATATGCATGTGGGATTGAACCCAGGGCCTTGCCCATTGAGCAAAACCCCCAGCACATACAACTTTTAAAAAAGAAATAGCTACCCTATATTTATCTTCTAAAAGGATAAGCTCCATGTTTCACTGAAGTAATTTTTTCTAGACCCATGAAATTTCTCTCTTGCTTTTTTATCATTTAACTTTTATTTGCTACCTTAAAAATATCATAAGGATTATTACTTTTCCAGACAAGCTATTATTTATGTATATATTTTAACAGAAAGTGCTTTTGTTCTTCTGGCAATATGTACATATTAAATTTCAAAAACTAAGAAAGTCTTATAAACTAGTAAAATTTCCAATTTCACAGTAAAAGAAACAAACTAATTGAAGGGGGAAAAAATGGCATGACCAAGATGAAATTATTTTCAATGTAGATACCATAAAGTAAATAAAATTTGGCAAAAAATAGCTCAGTGTAGGGGCTGGGATTGTGGCTCAGCGGTGGAGCGCTTGCCTGGCGCGTGGGCGACCCGGGTTCGATCCTCAGCACCACGTATAAATGGAATGTCTTGAATAAAACGCATTGTGTGCAGCTAAAGGCAAATGGATAAAAATATTAAAAAAAAAAATAGCTCAGTGTAGTAATTCAGTAAACTAGGCTGAAAAATTGACATAATGGTAAAAAGCCAATACTTAATTTTTTACAGCCTTGGTTTAAAAAATGTTAAACATCAGCCTTTGAGCAATTTTCCTTATAGAAGTTTGGTCTCTAAAAAATATTTTTTCAAACTTAATTAATTAAAATAATCTTAGGAAGCTGGCAGGTTAGCTCAGTGGTAGAGCGCTTGCCTAGGATGGGTGAAGACCTGGGTTTTAGCCCCAGCACTACAAAGTAAATATAAATAATAATCTTATCTACAGGTACCTTAATTGTAAATTAATTCAAATAAGGTTCTGATTGGGGGTTCTGCACTATGCTTTTTGTAATTTATACAATATTCAGAATAATGGTAAGTGAAATTCAAGAAGACTAGAGCTATTTGTCGTGCATATCCTAGAATAAGACTTATTAATTGGACCTGGGGTTGTGGCTCAGTGGCAGAGTGCTTGCCTCACACATGTGAGGCCCTGGGTTCGATCCTCAGCACCACATAAAAACAAATAAACAAAAAAGATATTGTGTCCATCTATAATTAAAAAAAAAAGACTTATTAATTAAGTACTTGGTAGTCTGTACAAATGAATAAATGCTACAACTTCTAACTAAAGAACTTAAAACACCTGAACATCAAAGTTATGAAATAAAGTTCAAGTATCTTTTTTTAAATATTTTTTAGTTGTCAATGGACCTTTATTATTTCTATTTGTTTATATGTGGTGCTGAAAATCCAACCCAGTGCCTCACACATGCTAGGCAAGTGCTCTACCACTGAGCCACAACCCCAGCCAAGTTCAAGTACCTTTAAAATCTATATCAAAGGAAAAAATAAATGTTTATTCTTTAAAATAAACATTTTAAAATGACAAAAATAAATGTTTATTCTTTAAAAAATACTGATACTGAAAAATTCCTTAAACATATTGCTGAAATTATTTCTAATGGTGAGATAAATGAAGTTTCTAGTCAAAACAAAAAAGTGAGGGGAAGCCGGGCGCGGTGGCGCACGCCTGTAATCCCAGCACTTTGGGAGGCTGAGGCAGGAGGATAGCGAGTTCAAAGCCAGCCTCAGCAATGGCGAGGCACTTAGCAAGTCAGTGAGACCCTGTCTCTAATAAAATACAAAAAAGGGCTGGAGATGTGGCCCAGTGGTCGAGTGCCCCTGAGTTCAATCCCTGGTACAAAAAAAAAAAAAAAAAAAAAAAAAAAAAAGTGAGGGGATATAAAAAGAAAAAGTACGTGAGAACTGAATAAAATGAAATTTACTCTAAATGCTAAAATCATTAATAGTCAACTCAAATAATTTAAGACTGTGATTAATACATCTGTTATATTATCTCAACATGCCAAATAAAAGATATGAATCAAAAACCCTACAAGGAAAATGGTTAATTCCTAATATACGTATTTTTTATTTTTTTATAATTCCCCATTTTAGAAGACCCATCTGGCTTCTCAACAGAGGAATCTTGACATAGCTTCTCTAAACACAGGGTAATGTATCTTTTTTTTTCTTAAATATTTTTTAGTTATACATGGACACAATATCTTTGTTTATTCATTTTTATATGGTGCTAAGGATGGAACCCAATGCCTCACATGTGCCAGGCAAGCCCTCTACCACAGCTGGAGTAATGTATCTTTCAAGGTGACACAAATGTATCTCTCAAAGGGCTACACTGAGTTCCCCTTATATTAAATGCCACAGCCCTTCTAAACTACATCTCCACCTCTGCCATTCCCATATCACCCAGGAAATGCTTCTTAGCCCTTTTCAATTTCCTTTGGCACAAATAGGGGTCTCCCAAAATAGCGAGTTTCAAGATTAATCCATTCCATTATTTCATTCTAGTTATAATCATTCAGTAGTTGTAGTATCATTTGGATCACATAAAGCAGTAAATAAAGTTGGATTACAAAACAAAATGCTTTAGATGTCATGACATATTTTGCATGGAAACTGTAGATAGCTACCAGGTTAGCATACAGATATACATCATGTCCACCCTTTGCCTGTCCTTTATAGGGAGGGATTTGCAATTATTCAAATAAAGAGTTCACTCACCAGACACTTCAAAAAACACCTAAGTCCCATTTGTTATCAAAATGTTCATTTAAAACCCACTTTTATCTGTACACTAAATCACCATATCCTGAAAATATAGCTAGCCTAATTTAGAAGTTATAAAATAAAAATCTCTAACATTCCTATAGCTTAAAACTTTTTTAAAAAGCTAATTAATCAGGGAATTTTTTTCCCTACCTTTTTGTATAATTGGTGAGGTCTCTTTGAATTTCACTGAAAATTATTAGAATGTATAATGGCATAAATGCAAATTTAAGTTCACCAAGTCAAACAAAATACTAAACATTAAAGTTATAGAATTTTTAAAAACTTAGAGAGAAAAGCAAGGAGCCAAGGTGAAAGATTTGGTAGGAATTCCATCAATACTCTGCCAATTGTGGGGCAAGGTAGACGTGTATTAAAGTGGATTTTGTTCTTCCAAGTCTTCACACTATGAAGAATAATGATGCAACTTTATACTTTTGTATGGAAGCAATAAAGAACTGTTCTCACTTTCTGGTCAGCTTCAGCCGAATCTTAAAAGATATAAGTTACACAGAGCCTGGCAACAGTAACTTTTCTTCCTTGACCCAAGAAGGCAGAGTGCCAGAGGGAAATAGCAAAGAGTAGCACTATATAAACAGGGTAAGTGGCACAAGAGCAGAGGCAAGTTATATAACCAAAATATATTTTTAAAATATGTTCATAACTCGTAACAACCTTTGCCTTTGGTTGGTTTCTTGTTTGGAGTATCAGTTGAAACAGTTAATTCAATATTATCTGGATCGCCTCCTTCCTCTTCAATAGCCTACATTAGAAAGAGAAGTTAATATGCTACACAATCTATCTAAACTTATTTTATAAAAAAAAGAAATGAAAAAAATTATCAAACCTCAAGCCTCAAGACATTAGGTTTGTCAGTTATTTCATAAACCGACTTCAAAAATTAGCTACACCAAAGAGTGAGGGAAACTTTCAGGGGGAAAATATCATTAGGTATCAAAATCACATGGAGCTTTAAATTCTACCGAGTCGATAATTAAATATCACAAATCATCATACTGAAGAAAAATCTAAATATGCTCTATTGCAGAAAAGTTTCTAGCTACTAAAGGAAATAGTTTTTTTTTTTTTTTCCCCTAATCTCTATAGCGCAAACTTACTACTCCTCTACTACAATTCCAACGCTCAAATAAACCAGAAAACTAATCAGGGATGAAAACGGTTATTATACTGATACACAAACTAAAAGCCCAGTGGGGGGGGGGGGGACCCTTTCTCTCACCCACCCATCAACTTCCACTACCAATTACTTCAAGATGGGAAGGAAACGGTTGGGCACAATTAAACGGTAACTTCGCAGAAGTCACCAAAGTAACCATTCCCTCCGAGCCCAAGAAATGCACACGCTCACCATGGCTAAAGGCTGGGAATCCAGCGCCTCCCAGGTCTCCACGATCGCCCTTGGGAGGCCGCGCCGGCCGGCCGCTGCCCTCGCAGCCCGGCGGGGACGTCCCGGGGGAGGCGGGGCGCGCTCGGCTGAGGCGGCCGGTCCCGGGTGGCTCGCGGGCCCCTAGCAGGCCCTGCCCGGCGCGCGGGGGGGCGGGGGCAACACAGGAGGGTCCTCGCCCTCCACACGCGCGCGGGCACCGCCCGGGCCTCCCTACAGCGCTGCCCCGCGGGTCTTGGCGGCTGCGGGCGGCCAGGGTCTGCGACGGAAGGGGGACGCCGAGGCGCGGCCTAAGCTCCTCTTCGCGGATCTCGCCCGGCCTCACCTGCTTGAGTCGGGAGACCAGCACAGTCTTGACTCCGGTGATGTCTAAGTTCCGCCGCTTCAGCTCGGACTTGAGATCGATGACCCGCAGATCGGTGATCTTTTTACCTTCCGCCTGACCCGGGGCAACCGAGGCTGCCAGAGCACCGGTAGCGGCAGCCATCTTAGAAGAGCAGCGCGCTGCCGAGGCAGCGAGTGGGCTGCAGGGCGGCGGCAGCAGCGCCAACTTCCACCCAGGCCTCGGCGGCCGGCGGCGCCGCGCAGCGCTGCGCACAATGAGCCGCTAGCCCCGCCCCCGGTCCGCCACCCCGGCGCAACCTGCAGCCGCAGCCGGCACCCGGATGACGGGCGCGCGTGCGCAAACTGGCGCGGGGACGGGCGCGGCGCGCTCCGCGGAGCCGGCGGCGGCCACCTGGGCGGTGCAACCCCTCTGCGTGGGCTGCGAGGTCAGCCACGTCCAACCGCACCAACGTCCGTCGCGCCGCGGTTCCCCGCGGCTTCGTTAGCCATTTTCTTGCAACGTCTAGAGTTTTGAGCAACAGCAGTGCGCTGGACGCTACCAGGCACAGATAGTTTGCTCGTTACTCAACACGAACGAAGGGGGCGTGTGCACGCGCCGAATCGCTCCCAGGGAAATACTTATTCAGTTCTGCTGAATAATCGAAAAAATGTGGCCAGTGGGCACTAATGAACTGGGGTCCCCGAGTTTCATTCTAAAGGCCTCGAAGGAAATCTAGGGCCGTCCTGTGCGACACTGCTTGTCTCAGGGAGAAATGTCATGCTTTCAACCCACTGAAGCTTAGTTTATTTCAGGACTCCCCCTGCTTGCCTGAAAACCAGGAAAACTTCCACTTGTTAGGTGCCTCGGTTTGCCAACCTCCATGGTAGACCCAACGGCTTAACACGAAATTGTTCACTGAATGAGGAAATCAATTTAAAAATACTTGTTGCCATTATCATATACCATGTTCACCGTTTTTTTCCCTCAAACTTTGCGATTCCAAGAACGGTGACCTTATGGAAGACTGATCAGAACAAGTGAGTACCTATTCCTAATTTTAGCCAGTATAATTAATTATCAAAGCATAAGCACTGATGGAATGAAACTAGAAATTCTATAGACCGGGTATGATGCACAATTATCTATTCTGGCATTTTCCTGCCTCCCTCCCCCCCCCCCCCCCCCCCCCCCCCCCCCCCCCCCCGCCATTTCCTGGTTTTTAAAAACCGAAAATGATGAGGTCGGACTCACTTTAGGTTGCCTTTTAAATTTTTATCGAATAATTAGCTCAAAAGGAGGAAGACTGGACATTATAAAATAATTCCTGACGTTCAAATAGTTCTTCACCGTTTATAAGACACTATGACATACAATAACCCCCTTAATCCTTCCCAACTCTATGAGGTAAATCTCCCCAAGGCTTTAGAGAGATTAAATGACTTGTCCATGTTCACACTGCTGGTAGGTGGCATAGCTGTGCTCAAATCCTGGCCTCCTGGTTCCAAATTCAGTTCTATCTCTACCAAAACATTGGTTTCACAGTTATAGAGTTTTTAGAATTCAAAGGCTCTTTAGAAATCTTCTGGCCCAATTTCTTCTCCCTCCCTCTCACTCTCTGGCTCACTCCTCTCCACCACCATATAAATGAAGATTTTAAGAGATTTACCAAGGGGCCAACAACTAACTATTGGCTGCATTTGCATTACACCTCAGATTTCAACCCAATGTCTCTCCCGCTCCTCCTGCAGACACTTTATTTATTCATATATTTAATTTTTGGTACTGGAGACTGAACCCAGGGGTGCTTAACCACTGAGCCACATCCCCAGCCCTTTTTAAATTTTTTATTTTGAGACAGGTTCTCACTAAGTTGCTAAGGCTGGCCTCGAACTTGCGATCCTCCTGCCTTCACCTCCCGGGTCACTAGGATTATGGCATGGCCACCATGCCCAGCTTCCTGTGGACACTTTAAAAGCAGGGGTGGGGGTAGGGTGTGTTACAGCAACCCAAAAATAGCAGTATATTTAAAGGGAATGGATTTTTAATTGTCTATTTTTAAGAAAACAAAACAAAAAATCTAATAAAGAACTTACCTTAAAATAGGTATCTGTGCCTTCTGATCTAATGTAATGCACTTGAGGAAGATATAACATCACTAGCCAAAATGCTGAGAATATTTAACCTGAATCTGATAAAAGACAATCAGACAATTCCTATTGTTGAAATAACTGCTCTTCTGGACTCTTTAAAAGAGCAGTAGTATTGTGAAAATAAAAGCGGTAGAGTTGCTGTAGAATAAAAATGACTAGCTGGGAGTGTAGCTCAGTAGTAGAGCTCTTGCCTACTGTGTCCTGGGTTCAGTCCCCAGCACTGCATAACAAATAAACAAGACCCAAAATGTTCAAACTGTTAGAATAAAAATGACTAGACTGCTAAATTGAATGTGTGATTGTTGTTTGGATCCTGAATCAAAGTGGGAAGGAGGGTGGCTACCAAGGGGACAATTGGAAAATTTGTGATGAATGGGAGTCTTGACATTAAATTTTGTCATTGTACCAATGTAAAATATTTGGTACAATGTCCTAGTTCTTAGGTGATGGATGCTGACATTCATTCTATATGCAGTTTACTTGCAAATGCTGGGGATGTGGCTCAGTTGGAGGAAAGAGAGAAAAAGCAAATGTGGCAATATGTTACCAATCATTAAAGTAAATGTAGCAAAATGTTACTAATTGGGGGAATATAGTAAATTTTATACTGCTTAAACATTTAAAAAATAGATTTGAAATTACTCATGATAACTTGTGGGGGAGACCCATAAACAAATCTACCTTTTTTTTTTTTTTTTTGGTAGTAGAGAAAAATATAAAATGGAGATAATATGTCACTTTTAACATATAGAATATTTAATTTTGTCATGTAATCTATGAGTATTATTTTTAAATAATTCACTTTTCGATGAATGTTTCTTTGGTATAATTTTTTCTTTTATCGTATTTTAGTGAAATATTTTAAGTTAGGAAACATGAGAGTTTTTTCTCAATATTCAGCTTATTGTTTGGATATATTCCATTTCATTTTTCCTACAGTTAACAGTCTTTTCTCCCATTCTTTGCAAATGCACTAAACAGCATTATGCATAAGACCAACATTTGAGCTGTTCTGGCTGGAACTATTTTATATATATATATATATATATTTTTTCTGCATAGCAAATAATCTTCAAAAAGTAATAAGAACCTACTTTTTTATATAAACCTCTCATCATTTGAGTTTTTGGCATTCATGTTATTTTGATTCTATAAAATCTTATCATTCAACAAATATCTATTGAGTATTTGGTATCTTTAATATATCTTAAATCAAACTCTGGGAAGGTAATGATTACCTTACCTACCTTGTTCATTATTGTATGAGCTCTTACAGAGTATACACTCAATACTGATTACTGCAATGAAAACAGAAACTGACCTGCCCTTATGAAGTTTACACTCTGATGTCAAACTAAAACATTAATCAATCATAAAAAAACATGTAAAACTGCAACCTTAGCTAGTACAATGAAGAAGTAGAACACAGTGCTCTGAAAGCTTACAATAACAAAAAACCTTAGGATTGATCAAATGATGCTTATTTTATGGAAGAGAAATCTGTCATTAAAAATGTCAATAAATAATCTGAGAGCACAGTGTAAATTGAAGATCCAGAATGATTACAAATTCATTGCAGTTTTAAAATTATGACATCCTGGGCTGGGGTTGTGGTTCAACAGTAGAGTGCTCGCCTAGCACGTGTGGGGCCCTGGTTTGATCCTCAGTGCCACATAAAAATAAATAAATAAAATAAAGGTATTGTGTCCAACTACAACTAAAAATTAAATATTAAATATTAAAAATAAAATAAAATTATGACATCTTGTTTTCCATCAAAGTATATTTGCATTCCCGAAGAGTTTTCTTCCTTCCTCCTAATACTAAGTCCCAATTTTTATAATGTTCATTCCATTGTGTTTTCTTTGTTTTTTGTTTTTTGGTTTTTGTTTTGGTGGGGGGCACTTAAACTCTGCTTACCATTTTCCTGTTCAACATTGTTGTTCCTTACTCCTACCTTGGAATATACTTTTAAACATTTCCTATCTTGCAACATCTTTACTTGACCCAGCTGTTTCCTGTTGGCAACAGTTGAATTATTGTGTTCTTCTCTTAATGGAAAGTGCATAGCTTCTAGTTATCACAGAGGTGGTAAATCAGATACAAAAATCTTTAACCAAATATGTATTTTAAAAATGTATATATCAAAAGCATCAAAGAACTAACAAGATAATGAGAAATTACTGGCCAAAAAATTGAAAGAAAGCAAAATCTAGTGAGAGGAGTTCATCATTTGGAGTACAAGGAGGTATTCGCTAATGTCCTAAAACTGTTGAGATATTGAACATCACTTTTGAGTGATTTGAAAGACAAAGGTACAAAAGGGGGAAAAAATAGTCTTTTGATGGTACTGGAGATAGAATCCAGGAGTGCTTTGCCATTAAGCTACATTCCCAGATCTTTTTATTTTTTTATTTTGAGGCAGGTCTCACTTAGTTGCCCAGGCTGACCTTGAATTTGCTGTGGCTGGCCTGGAACTTATGGTCCTCCTGCCTCTAACTCCTAAATCACTGAGATTATTATAGGTGTGCACCACAGCACCTAGCCAAAGGTACAAAATTTGAAGTCCAGGATCTGCCAAAGGAAGGAGACCATCCCAAGCTTTGTTTTGAGACTTTAAAGGGCTGCTTTGTAGAAGAAAAGATGAATTTGTAGAAAGGAAAACCTGGAATGGACTTCAGCTATGCTTGGCATCACACAGATATCATGAAGTTGTATCCCAATATCTATGTCACATTAGTGCCACTGCTATGCAAGTATAAATAATCCCTAAAGGAATATACAAAAAGGCAAGCTATGTCCACAAATATTTCTACAAATGTTTAAAATATTGCATTGTCTAGCATTCACTCAATCTCACAAGGAGACAAAATCGCATGAATAGAAACTAGCACAAACAATAAAAAACAGGTCCTAGATTCTGCAGGTGGTAGTATTACCAGACACCTATTATGAACAAGCAAGTAACTACAACTTAAAAAGACAAAGGACTTGAAAAATTATTAAGTATCATTACAGAATTGAGAAAGAGTCAGTAGAAATTCTAGAATTAAAAAGTGATATAAATAAAACCAAGAAATTGGTTTATGGATTATTCAATATATTAGACACATCTGAGAGAGATTTTATGATTTGGAGTATGAATTAAAAGAAAATCAAGAACAAACTGTAAGCACTAGAGGTATAACTCAGTGGTAGAGTCCTTGCCTAGCATGTGTGAGGCCCTGGGTTCAATCCCCAGCACCATAAAACAAACAGAATGAACCATGGAAAGGCAAAAAGATGGAAAGTATAGAAGAAAGCATATTAATTAGTATCTTAGCAGGAAAGAGATTTACAAACTCAAATTGAGTAGGTCAGGCTTTTCATTTCATTTTGTTTTGTTTTTCCTTACACTGGGGATTGAACCTAGGGTACTCTATTGCTAAGCCATATCCCAAGTCCTTTCTCTCTCTCTCTCTCTCTCTCTCTCTCTCTCTCTTTAATTCCAGGGATTGAATTCAGAGGCACTTAACCACTGAGCTGCATCCCATCCCCCCTCTCTTTTTAATTTTTTTTTTTAGTTGTTAATGGAAACAATACCTTTATTTGATTTATTTATTTTTATGTGGTGCTGAGGATCAAAATCAATGCCTCATATGTTAGGCAAGTGCTCTACCACTGAACTACAACCCCAGGACCCTCAGCCATTTTTATATTTTATTTAGAGACAGAGTCTTGCTGAGTTGCTTAGGGTCTCGTTAAGTTGCTGAGGCAAGCTTTGAACTCACATTCCCTTGCCTCAGCCTCCCAAGCTGCTGGGATTACAGGCATGAGCCACCATACCCGGCTCTATTTCTTATCTTAAGACAGGGTCTTGCTAAATTGGCCAGGCTAGCCTCAAATGTGGGATCCTACTGCCTCAGCTTGTGGAATATCTGGGATTACAGATGTACACCACTGCACCCAGCTCAACCCAGGTAGTATAAGGTAAGTTTAATAAAGGATTATTTCATTTGTTTTTTACAGTGCTGGGGATCAAACCCAGTGCATCAGGTATGCCAGGCAAGAGCCCTGTGAACTGAGTTACATCCCTAGCCCAATAAAGGATTATTAACAAAGCTGTGAGCAAGATTTAGTGAAATCACAAAAGATAGTACACTTGGGTTAAAACCATTGGAAGCTGTTACTACCTCTGAGCCTCATAGGCAAGGAATTAATAAATTATTGGAACTCAGAAAAGATAGCCCTATGGGGAGGACTGTGTGACAGGTCCATGGCTCCAAAGGGGGATATAGCCATGGTAACTTCATAGCAAGGAAGCCATGGGATGGTGGTAGTAATAAATACACCAGCCTCAACCTAGATAATATTATCCACTTTAAAAATTGTTAGAATTTATGAGATAGTTTTAGCTAAGATTCTGGACACAGTATCAATTTCATTTCTATATAGCAGTCTCTAACAAAATCAAATATTGAAAATCTCATTTAAAATTATTAATAGTCAATCAAATTTAAACTGGTTTTTTTTAATTTTTTTTTTTACTTTATTTTTTATTTTTATGTAGTGCTGAGGATTGAACCCAGTGCCTCATGCATGCCAGGTGAGCACTCTACTACTGAGCCACAACCCCAGCCCTAAACTGGTTATATATTTATGCCACAAAATAATAATGTATTTACAATAACAAAAAAAAAAAATCAAGTATTGGGCTGGGCTTGTATCTCAGTGGTAGAATGCTTGCCTAGCATGTATGATGCTCTGGGTCCAATTCTCAGCACTGCATATAAAAATAAAATAAAATAAAGATCTATCAACAACTAAAAAAATTTTTTTAAATATTAAGTTTCTAGGAACAAAGCTAATAAGTATGTGGAAGGTTTTATATAGAAAACCATACAACTGGGGCTGGGGTTGTGGCTCAGCAGCGGTAGAGCGCTCGCCTAGCATGTGCACGGCTCGGGTTCGATCCTCAGCACCACGTACAAATAAATGAATTGTGTACAACTAAAACAAATAAATAAATATTAAAAAGAAAAGAAAAGAAACCATACAAGTTTCTGAGGGAATTATAAAAGACCTAAATATTTGGAGAGATGTCAGTTTAAAAGATTTAAAAAGCTCAATATTGCTGAGTGTAGTGGTGCATGCCTATAATCCCAGCAGTTTGGGAGACTGAGGCAGGGGGTGAGGCACTTAGCAACTCAGTAAAGACCCTGTCTCTAATAAAAACAAAAAAGGGCTGGGATGTGACCCAGTGGTTGAGTGCCGCTGAGTTCAATCCCCGGTACCAAAAAAAAAAAAAAATTAAGGCTGGGCGTGGTGGCGCACGCCTATAATCCCAGCACTTTGGGAGGCTGAGGCAGGAGGATTGCAATTTCAAAGCCAGCCTCAGCAATGGTGAGGCACTTAGCAACTCAGTAAAGACCCTGTCTCTAATAAAAACAAAAAAGGGCTGGGATGTGACCCAGTGGTTGAGTGCCGCTGAGTTCAATCCCCGGTACCAAAAAAAAAAAAAAAAAAAAATTAAGGCTGGGCGTGGTGGCGCACGCCTATAATCCCAGCACTTTGGGAGGCTGAGGCAGGAGGATTGCAATTTCAAAGCCAGCCTCAGCAATGGTGAGGCACTTAGCAACTCAGTAAAGACCCTGTCTCTAATAAAAACAAAAAAGGGCTGGGATGTGACCCAGTGGTTGAGTGCCGCTGAGTTCAATCCCCGGTACCAAAAAAAAAAAAAAATTAAGAATTTCTGGGTTGGGGTTGTGGCTCAGTGGTAGAGTGCTTGCCTAGCACGTGTGAGGCACTGGGTTTGAGTCTCAGAACCACATAAAAATACATAAATAAGATAAAGGCATTGTGTACAACTAAAGCAAATAAATAAAATAAAGATCTATCAACAACTAAAAAAATTTTTTTAAATATTAAGTTTTCTAGGAACAAAGCTAATAAGTATGTGGAAGGTTTTATATAGAAAACCATACAACTGGGGCTGGGGTTGTGGCTCAGTGGTAGAGTGCTTGCCTAGCACGTGTGAGGCACTGGGTTTGAGTCTCAGAACCACATAAAAATACATAAATAAGATAAAGGCATTGTGTACAACTAAAGCAAATAAATAAATATTAAAAAAAAATTAAGGCTGGGCGTGGTGGCGCACGCCTATAATCCCAGCACTTTGGGAGGCTGAGGCAGGAGGATTGCAATTTCAAAGCCAGCCTCAGCAATGGTGAGGCACTTAGCAACTCAGTAAAGACCCTGTCTCTAATAAAAACAAAAAAGGGCTGGGATGTGACCCAGTGGTTGAGTGCCGCTGAGTTCAATCCCCGGTACCAAAAAAAAAAAAAAATTAAGGCTGGGCGTGGTGGCGCACGCCTATAATCCCAGCACTTTGGGAGGCTGAGGCAGGAGGATTGCAATTTCAAAGCCAGCCTCAGCAATGGTGAGGCACTTAGCAACTCAGTAAAGACCCTGTCTCTAATAAAAACAAAAAAGGGCTGGGATGTGACCCAGTGGTTGAGTGCCGCTGAGTTCAATCCCCGGTACCAAAAAAAAAAAAAAAAAAAAAAATTAAGAATTTCTGGGTTGGGGTTGTGGCTCAGTGGTAGAGTGCTTGCCTAGCACGTGTGAGGCACTGGGTTTGAGTCTCAGAACCACATAAAAATACATAAATAAGATAAAGGCATTGTGTTGGCGTGGTGGCGCACGCCTGTAATCCCAGCACTTTGGGAGGCTGAGGCAGGAGGATGTGGCGCACGCCTGTAATCCCAGCACTTTGGGAGGCTGAGGCAGGAGGATTGCAATTTCAAAGCCAGCCTCAGCAATGGTGAGGCACTTAGCAACTCAGTAAAGACCCTGTCTCTAATAAAAACAAAAAAGGGCTGGGGATGTGACCCAGTGGTTGAGTGCCGCTGAGTTCAATCCCCGGTACCAAAAAAAAAAAAAAAAAAAAAAATTAAGAATTTCTGGGTTGGGGTTGTGGCTCAGTGGTAGAGTGCTTGCCTAGCACGTGTGAGGCACTGGGTTTGAGTCTCAGAACCACATAAAAATACATAAATAAGATAAAGGCATTGTGTTCATCTATAACTAAAGATATTTTTTAAAAATTTAGGAATTTCTGTTTATAATAGAATAGCATTGGGGCTTGGGTTGTGGCTTAGTGGTAGAAAGCTCGCCTAGCACATGCACAGCTGGGTTCCATCCTCAGCACCACGTGAAAATAAAGGCATTGTGTACAACTAAAACAAATAAATATTTTTTAAAAATAGCATTAAGAAAGTATACTGCAGCCAGGCACAGTGGTACAGGCCTATAATCCCCGCGATTCTGGAATCAGAGGCAGGGGGATAATAAGTTCAAAACCAGCCTCATCAACTTACAAGACCCTAAACAACTTAATGAGACCCTATCTCAATAAATAAATAAATGAAATGGGATGGGGTTGTGACTCAGTGTTAAGTGCCTCTGTTCAATCCCTGGCACCAAGTCAAACCAAGCCAAACAAAACACACATACAAGCCAGGCGCGGTGGCACACGCCTGTAATCCCAGCACTTGGGAGGCTGAGGCAGGAGGATCACAAGTTCAAAGCCAGCCTCAGCAATGGCGAGGCACTTAGCAACTCAGTGAGACCCTGTCTCTAAATAAAATACAAAAACGGGCTGGGGATGTGGCCCAGTGGATGATCCCCTGAGTTCAATCCCCGGTACCACAAAAACAAACAAACAAACAAACAAACAAACAAAAAAAACCCACATACACATACACACAAAAAAGTTGCAATATTATATCTGTACATCCCAGCATAATGCCTAAATCAGGTTAGACAAAGATACATAGTAACTAGAACTCTTTTAACAGGGGAGGAAAATAGGTACAACTATTGTAGCAAACTATTTAGAACTATCCAAGAAAATTACATCACTTCATATTATTTGACCCATAAATTTACTTCTAATGTAGGCTCTGTAGAAAAACAAATATAGTCATGTGCCACATAACATTTCAGTTATCACTGGACTGCATATAGATGGTGGTCCCATTAGATTATATCACCTCATGGCATTGTAGCCATCTTTGTTTGTATAAGTACTCTCTATGATGTTCACACAATGACAAAATCACCAAATGATGCAATTCTCAGAACATATCCACATCATTAAGCAGCACATGATTGTGCAACGAGCAGCAGTATTTATAATAGCCATAACCTAGAATCACTCCAATATCAATTAACAGTAAAATGGATAAACAAACTGTGATATATTTATACAATACTCTATAATAATCTGAAGCAATTATAATTTTATGTTGCAATGTAGATAAATCTAACAAAAATGATGTTGGAAGAAACCAAATATAAAAGAATATAGTTGGACCATTTATCTGGTTGAAATAAATATTATAATATTTAGAGATACATATCAAAGTGATAAATCTATAAAGGAAAGCAGAAAAGTGATTGCTGGACTAGCGGTATAGCTCAGCGGTACAGTGCATTCTTAGCATATGCAAGGCCCTGGATTCAATACCCTAGCAGCAAAGAAATAAAAAAATTGAATGAATGAAAAGAAAAAAAAAGAAAGTGATAGCCTACTGGAAAATGAAATTCATCAATGAAGCTCACTATTATGTATAATTATAATGTACCAAAAAATTATCTTAAAAGAAAGTGCCATAAAAGTCAGGATAATGCTTAATCTTTGTTGGAATTGGGCAGTCTTGTGCAGGGCTTCTGGAATGATGACAGGATTCTATCCCCCCCCCCCTTTTTTTTTTGGTACTGGGGATTGAACCCAGGGGTGCTTAACCACTGTGCCACATCCCTATCATTTTTTCATTTTTCATTTTTTATTTTGAGACAGGGTCTTGTTAAGTTGCTTAGAGTCTCACTAAGTTTCTAAGGCTGGCCTTGGACTCAAGATCCTCCCGCCTCAGCCTCTTAGGAAGCTGGGATTACAGGCACCACTGCTCCCAGCAGTATTGTACTTTTTTTTTTTTTTTTTTTTTTTTGGTACTGGGGATTGAACTCAGGTGTACTTGACCACTGAGCCACATCCCCAGCCCTATTTTGTATTTTATTTACAGACAGGGTTTCTCTGAGATGCTTAGTGCCTCAAGTTGCTGAGACTGTCTTTGAACTCATGATAGTCCTGTCTCAGCCTCCTGAACTGCTGGGATATAGGCACGCACCACCTCGAAGGGCTGGCATTGTACTTCTTGATTCAGATGGTGGTTACATGGTTTTTCACCCCAATACTAGTTTATAAATATGTTTGTTTTCTAAAATTTCTGTGTGTATGTTACATTTATAATTTACAAAGGTTAAAAATTGAAAGCATGGATTTTTGGGCCATATAAACATGAATTCGAATTCTACTTTTGAAGTTAACAGATAGTGATATACTTTATCTTAAAAACTCATCTTGCTAGGCAGGGTGCTGCATGCTTGTAATCTCAGAGACAAGAGGCTGAGGTAGAAGGATCAAACGTTCAAGGCTAGTCTGTGCGCTTAGTGAGACCCTGTCTCAAAAAATATAAAGGGCTAAGGGTATAGCTCATTGGTAAAACATCCCTGAGTTAAATCCCCAGTACCACAAAAACAAAAACAACCCCAAAATAACAAAACAAAACCCCCTCATCTTAAATAATTTATTTATAAGTGTCTAACATGCCTGGTGTGGTGGTGTGCACCTATAATCACAGGGGCTCAGGAAGCCAAGGCAGGAGGAACACAGGTTCAAAGTCAGCCTCAGCAACTTAGTGAGGCTGTAAGAAATCTAGTGAGGTCCTGTCTCAAAATGTAAAAATTTGGGGCTGGAGTTGTGGCTCAGCAGTAGAGTGCTTGCCTAGCATGTGCGCAGCCCAGGTTCGATCCTCAGCACCACATAAAAATAAAGGCATTGTGTACAACTAAAGCAAATAATTTTTTTTTTAAATGTAAAAATTTGAATAAAAGGTGTGTGTGTTGGGGGGGAGAGGTTGGCTCAGTGGTAAAGCACTTGCCCAGCACATGTGAGGCACTGGGTTCAATCCTCAGCATCACGTGAAAAACAAACAAAATAAAGTTAATATGTCCGTCTACAACTACAAAAAGGTGGAAGGAGGGGGTTCTGGGGATGTGGCTCAGTGGTAAAGTGCCCTTGGATTCAATCCCTGGCATGCACACACGCACACACACACACACACACACACACACACAAAAGTGCCATGTAATGAGGGCTCAGTCTTGTTACTTCTCATTTCCTTCTCATATCTGTTAAAACCCACCAAATGATAAATGCCTGTATGATAATCTCCAAAGAGGTTATGGTTGTCAGCCTCCAAAATGGTCCCCAGTGGCTTCTGCTATTCACACCATCAAGCAGCTTTCTTCCATATTGAATAGGGCTGAACTGTGCAACTAAAAGGATACTGAAGAAATGAGTTGAATTCGAAGACTAAGCCATAAAAAAGGGTGTGGCTTCCATCTTCCCATTCCTTGGATCATTTGCTCTTGAGGAATTCAGTTGCTGTGTTGTAAGGATATTTAAGTAGTCTAAGGAGAAGTCCACGTGGCAAGAAACTGAGACCTCCTGACAACAACCTGTTTCAACTCACCATCCTTTTGAGTCAGCTGTCTTGGAATGGAATCCTCCAGTCCCAGTCAAGTCTTAAATAATGCAGCCCCAGCTGATACCTTGGCTGAAAGTTTATAAGATTCTGCGCCAGGATCTCCCCATTCAAGCCACTCCCAACTTCCCCTGACAATTACTTTGTAAGATATTTTTTAAATTTTTGTGTTATGCTCTTACATGATCTTTATGAAGTAAAATAAATTATGCAGTAATTATTATAATAAAATACAAAGGAACAAGAATGTAACAAGCAGGAATCTGATTTATTCTGAAATTTGTCTTCAGGAGAGATGATTTCCAAGAGATGGACTAAGAAGCAAAACAGAAGGAAAAGGAGAGTTCACAGAGATGAAATGGGCAAAGAAAGGGCTGTGTATTGAGGTAAAAGTCTTTACTCAACAAGACTTTATCAAGAATGCAGCATTTATTTTCTAGATCTGTCATTGGAATGTCAATACCATGCTCAGCATGAGTCAATAGATAGAGAGATAAAGACACAGGGCTGGGGTAGTGGCTCAGTGGTACAGCACTCACTTAGCACCTGCAGGGCCCTGGGTTCAATCCTCAGCACCACATAAAAAAATAAATAAAATAAAGGTATTGTGTACAATTAAAAAATAAGTGTTTAAAAAGAAGACACAGGAGACCCTAAAGGATATATAATCTAGTGGAGAGATAAGCAAGTTAACATTTACTATTCAATATAAATGTTGAACTACTTTAAAATGATGGAAATAGAGAAGTGTTTTAGGAAACAGGAGGAGTGATGCACGTCTGTAATCCCAGTGACTCAGGAGGCTGGAGCAGGAGGATAACAAATTTGAGGCCAGCCTTGGCAACTTAGCAAGGTCCAAAGAAATTCTTAACGAGATGCTGTCTCAAAATAAAAATAAATAAATAAATAAGGACTGAGGATGCAGCTCAGTTAAATCCCCAGTGCCATAAAAGAAAAGAGAAGAGCTATGGGTCCTAAAATAAATTTGGATATACTTCCTGATGAAGGTGACATATGAGCTGAGTTTTGAAAAATCAGAAGAATGGATGAAGTGGTAATGGAGGAAGCAGCAAATGAATCAGTATGTGGGGCAACAGGAGACATGAGAGAGCCTGTTGCAGTCAAGAAATTGCAGGTATGCTACAAGGGGAGACCATTGGTGAGGAATAAAACTGGAGAGGCAGCCTGGAGTTTCCCACATATACTGTAGTAAGAAAGGAGGCAGAAAGACCAGTTAGGGAGCAGCTGATGTGTTAAGATAGAGTGGGAAGGGATAAATTGCAGAAGCAGAATCTATTGGTCTTAGTCATCAGATGGATATGGGATAATGATATTCACTGAGATACTAGAGAAACACATTTATAGTGAGAAAGGGATTAGAGTTGAGTTTAAAGTTAGGTACATTAAAGTTAGGAACCTTAAGCACAAGCTGGGTATGTGGCTAAGTGGTAGAGCTCTTGCCTAGCATGTGAGAGGTCCTGGGTTTGATCCCTAGCACTGAAGGTGGGGGGGAAGAAGTGAGTGAGTGATGAGGAGGAAAGGACTGAAAAGGAAATTCTGAATTTTCAATCTGGTCTTTTCTTTTACAGTTAAGATTTCCAAAAGAGGTGCCTACTTTTGCCATTTCTTCCTTCCTCAACCCACATTTCCTCTTAACCCACTTTGGCATGACCACTGTCTCCACTATTGCAATGAATTTGCTCTTCTTAGATTTGTCAGCAACCTGTTAACTGCTCCACTTAATGTGCTCTAAAGTTTATGTCCTATGTTCTTGCCTACCACCTCTTATCATTTCATGTAGACAACACTTCCTGTTTGAAACTCCTTTCCCACTGTTCCACTTTCTTCCTTCCTTTGTAAATCTACTGTTTTCTTTATAGATTCTCTTTATTTCTAAGACAGCATCCAAATGTCCCAATTCTCAGGGTCATATGATAGATACTAGAGGTTGACTCAGTTAACACCCCTTTAATTCCCCTTTTCCTAGCTTCTTCGCTATAAAGGTTGGAAAGACGAAATACTCAATTCTTTATCTTTCCTTGAAGTTAGGGATGTCCATGTGACATAGTTTAGGACCATGAGCTACAGACAGAAATCTCAGGAGAGTTTCCCCTTCCCTTTAAAAAGACTACCTGACAGAGCTGGCAATGTGATTCAGTGATAGAGTGCAAAACAACGACAAAAAAAAAAAAAAAAAAAAAAAAAGAAAAGAAAAAAAAAATTTAAAAAGACAATCTGAAAGAAGAGTTTTGTCTTTCATCCTTTTACCTTGTTTTTGCCTAGAACATGTATGTAAAGTTGTAAGTGCACTTGTGACCTTTCGATCATGAGAATAAAACCTACATGACAAAGATGGTTTCGGAGAAAAATTATGGTTACTTGCTGGCATCTTAAAGCCATATGGACAATGAACTGCCTGCCTCCAATCTTTTTATTACATAACATAAGTAAACTTCATGTATTTAAATTACTCATAGAAAAGTTAAAACCCTGATAGAAGTTTGTGTTTTGGGCATTTTGTCTCCTTTTTCATTACTCTTCAAGGAAATCTTATCTACCACCTTGACTTCAATTATCGTCTATACAGATGCGACATAAAATCCACATTTCTGAGAGTCAGACGAAAATATCCACTTGCCTACTGGATATTTCCACTTAGATTTCCACCTCAGTGAAATTCAATTCATTCACATTTTCTTATGACTTTCACCTTAAAAGAAATATTTTCTTTTTTTTTTAATTTTAGGGTTTTTTTAAATCTTTTTTAAAAAATATTTATTTGCTTTAGTTGTACACAATGCATGTATTTTTACGTGGTGCTGAGGATCGAACCTGGGTCGCACGCGTGCTAGGCGAGCGCCCTACCACTGAGCCACATCTCAGCCCCGAAATATTTTCTTAATCATAACAAACACCTTAAAGAATAAACATACAGAGGTTATGACTAAACAAAACACTAAAATTATATTCTAGATCCAATTTTTACTTGTCTCCAAATTTATTCTAAGTCTTCCTGTGATTAGTCACTCACCCAACAATGAAGGTGGAGATTTGCCATCTTAAGGAAGCAGAAATTTCTGGGTTGGAGAAAATATGACTGTGGAGTAGTTATAGCCAAAAGTTCAGATTGGAACACAAGATCTAAGGACTACATTCTAGAATGAATGATTCTACCAGGCTCCCAGAGGGTATACTGTCCTTTCTTGTTATTGCTATGTGAGTAAGCCTCCTTAAATCAACGCATTTTAGTTAAGATTTTTATCATCCACCATTTGGGGGGAGGGATATGGCTCTGCTACAACTCTATTGCTATTTTACTAATGATACATCTTTGAATATTTTAATTTAAAATATAAAAATTTTCACCAGTTTTCTGATGTATGGTTGAACTAGTCTGGATTGAAAGGCTTGTCTAGGCTCAAAGATTACTGTGGAAGGATCACATTAAATGATTCAGTATTAAACCTATAAAAAAAGAGCAGTGAACAAATACATAAAAGATCAATGACATGAGTAAATGTGGTTCATCAAAGCCTACCTTTATTCTTCATGGTGGTCAAAAGTCCAGGATGGTGATGGAAATGAAAAAAACCTTCCAGGCCAAGGGTGCCAGATCTAAGGACGGGCTGCCTTTTATGTTATTTTAAAGCTTCAGTGAAGCGAGGTGAGGCAAACACAGCTGTGCTCTAATGCACCCTATTGTCATATGGGGAAATCCTTCCTGTGCCATAATTTACTACTCTTGTGTTCCAGTTCAATGACATACTTGAAGTTTCAGTACATCAGGTCTTGCTATGGCTTTCTTTCCTTTTTCTTTTCCCCTCCTTACTGTGGTACTAAGGATCAAACCCAGGGCACTGAGCATGCTAGGCAGGTGCTTTAGCACTACATCCCCAGTCTTATTCTGGCTTTTCAAAAGGATAAAGAAATTTCTTTGAATTTTATAACTCATATTTCTTGGGCTTGAGTAATATTTAATTAAGTTACATAATTAGAATAACACATGCAACTGGAAAAACAGGTTTTGGAACAAATCTGTCTGACTCATGGAAAGCAGATAGCCCAGATTTTTTTTTTAATATTTATTTATTTGTTTTAGTTGTACACAATGCCTTTATTTTTACGTGGTGCTGAGGATCAAACCCGGGCCACGCACGTACTAGGCGAGCACTCTACCACTGAGCCACAACCCCAGCCCCTAGCCCAGATTTTTGACTGCAGATGTGCATGGTCATTGCAGAGAGTAGCCAACTAGCTTGAAGTATTTGATATGCCCTGGGTATCAGACATCCTATTTCACAAAAGGAATAGTGAATATAGATTAAGATGATGAGTTTGGTAAGAGAAGGCCAGTCAAGAACATTTTTACTCAATATAAATTTGTAGACAATATGAATTTGTTCTGTGTTGGAGTTTGGGGAGGATTTCTTCATTTGTCCATATTTTCTTTAATTACTTTCTGTAGTTGCCATATCCTTAAAGGCAAGTTCCTCAGTTATTATAATAGATTCTTCATCAATAACTTTAAATGAATACCCAAGCAAAGGTAATGCTGTATTTACTTTCATTTTCCTAGATGCCCAGGTAGTTAGGTTATAACCTCTATAGTAGTTTGCCCAATGAAACTTGGGTGGGACTGATG
Source organism: Tamias sibiricus (assembly GCA_025594165.1). Taxonomy (NCBI): domain Eukaryota; kingdom Metazoa; phylum Chordata; class Mammalia; order Rodentia; family Sciuridae; genus Tamias; species Tamias sibiricus. The sequence goes on from CM046659.1 coordinate 113,125,635, forward strand.
TAAGTCATTTTCATGCCTTGCCTTATAAAACAACTTGGGCAATCTTCCAGTCTTATCTTTACCTCTGTTACCTTGAAGGGCCTCATGATCCAGATAATATACCTACAAGATGGAAGAGGTTCACCTGAGCCACAAGAACTGGCACAGAATTGAGAAATAAACTTTGTCATATTAAGTCACTACAATTTGGGGGTTTGTCTGTTGTGGCAGATAGTGTTGATTCCTATAATTAATACAGCAGTTCACACAGTACATAAAATTGATAAGAGGTTTTCTCATAGAGCACAACCTGATGACTGCAGGACAATTGTGGAATGAAAACTTTCATAACATATTTTGCAACAAAAACATACATTTTGCAACAAAAATATACATTTTTTTTTGCTTAATGATGGGGATATGTTTAGAGAAATGTGTTATTTCGTCATGTGTGACCATCATAGTATGTACTTACACAAAATAAATGGCCACAAAGTCACTAGATAAAACAGTTTTTATGGGACCACCATCATATATGGTGTTCACTGTAGACCAAAATGTTGTTATGCAGAACAGGAGTGTATACCTATGTAAATATATGTGGTTGGAGGCACAAAATATTTGGGGGGGTTACCAGGGATTGAACTCAGTGCACTCAGCCACTGAGCCACATCCCAAGCCCTATTTTGTATTTTAGTTAGAGACAGGATCTCACTGAGTTGCTTAACACCTTGCTTTTGCTGAGGCTGGCTTTGAACTCTTGATCCTGCTGCCTCAGCCTCCCAAGCTGCTGGGATTACAGGCGTGTGCCACCACGCCCGGCAAGACACAAAACATTTTTAGCATCCAAGAAGAATCTTACACTTCTTTCCAATCAATACCTACCCTCTTCAAGATAACCACAGTTCTGACATATCATGATCCATTAATTTACTCATTCCTCAACTTTCATATAAATGGAGTCATGTACTGTTTACTCTTTCTTTTTTAAATCCTTGTATACAACATAACATCTGTGAAATTAATCTATTTTGTTGCATGTATCAATAGTTCTTTTTATGCAACTTTAATTTCAATTAAATTTATTTTTGTGGTGCTGGGGAGTTCTTTTTATCTTGCTGTGTAATATTACATTGTATGATTTTGCCATATTTGTTTATTCATTTTCCTCTTAATAAACATTTGGGCAATTTCCAGTTTGGAGCTATTATGAATAAAACTAAGAAATAAAGCTATGATCCCAGGAGGCTGAGGCAGAAGGATCAAGAGTTCAAAGCCAGCCTCAGCAAAAGTGAGGCACTAAGCAACTCAGTCAGATTCTGTCTCTAAATAAAATACAAAATAGGGCTTGGGATGTGTCTCAGTCATTGAGTGCCCCTGAGTTCAATCCCCACTACCAAAAAAAAAAAAAAAAAAAAAAAAAGCTATGAAAATTTTTGTATATAACTTTTACAGATGTATGTACTCAATTTTTTAAAATACTGTATATCTAGAAGTAGAATTACTGGACATAAAATAGGCACATGTTTAGCTTTACTAAACAGTTTTCCAAAATGGTTTGTGACTTCCCTGTTTAATCTCCTTTTTTCTTTTTCTTTCTTTCTTTTTTTTTCTTTTTTTCTTTTTTTTGGTGCTGGGGATTGAACCCAGTGCCTAGCTCATGCTAAGCATATGCTCTAACACTGAGCTACACCTTCAGTGCTTGTTTACTCTCTTAAAGATATATTTTGATGAACAGAAGTTCTTAATTTTAAGGAAATCCAATTAACATTATTTTCTGTATGGTTAATGTTTTCTGTGAACTACTTAGGAAATTTTTCTACCACAGCAACATGGAAATTTTCTCCTATCCTTTCTTCTAGAAGCTTGGTTGTTTTGGATTTTTATATTTATAGATGATCCAATTGTAATCTATGAATTAATTTCTTATGTGGTATGAAGTGGGAATGTTTTTTTAATCCATTTGAATACACAAACTGATTCAGTCCCATTTATTAAAAAGATTATTCTTTCTTCATTAAATTGTAGTGGCATCTCTATCATAAATCAAGTGATTGTATATATGTGATTCACGATAGAGATTACCCAGTCTTGGGTATTTGCTCTAGCAGTGTGCACACATGCGCACATAACAATGTGGGTCTATTTCTGGAGTCTGTTTTGTTCTACCAGTCTTTTTGTCTTTCTGTCAATATCACACTGTCTTAATTTCTATAGTTTGATACTAAGTCTTGTTATTTGCTAGTCTAGTGTAGGCCTTACAGCATTTATTATCCCCACTTTTCATCCCTAATATATACACACAACTTGCTTGTATTTTGAGTGTCTTTGATCTATACACCCAGAGTCACTAGTAGTGATTATAGGCATGTGCTACTGGGTTGGTCACGGTATGTCATTTTTTTTTTTTTTTTTTTTTTTTTGGTGCCGGGGATTGAACTCAGGGGCACTCGACCACTGGGCCACATCCCCAGCCCTTTTTTGTATTTTGTTAGAGACAGGGTCTCACTGAGTTGCTAAGTGCCTTGCCATTGCTGAGGCTGGCTTTGAACTCGCGATCCTCTTGCCTCAGCCTCCCAAGTGCTGGGATTACAGGCGTGCACCACCGCGCCCGGCCCTGGTATGTCATTTTAAAATGCTATTGTAGCCGGGTGTGGTGGCGCAAGCCTGTAATCCCAGCACTTTGGGAGGCTGAGACAGGAGGATCCACGAGTTCAAAGCCAGCCTCACCAATGGCGAGGCACTTAGCAACTCAGTGAGACCCTGTCTCTATTTAAAATACAAAAAAGGGCTGGGGATGTGGCCCAGTGGTCGAGTGCCCCTGAGTTCAATCCCGGTACCACACACACACACACAAAAAAAGCTATTGTATATGGCGTTATTTTAAAGTTTTAATAACAAATTGTTTCTTGGTAGTCTGTAGAAATGCAATGGATTTTTGTTTGTTAATCTCTTATTCAGTAGCTTTGCTAAAATAAATTAGTTATTTTTCCAGTACTAGGGATTGAATGTCGGGCACCTTGCTAAATTGCTGATCCTGGCCTCTAACTTGCCATTCTCCTGCTTCAGCCTCCTGAATTGCTGGGATTACAGGTATGCAAGACTGGACTTGGCTACCAATTATTAATTCTTAATTTAGATTAATTTTGGATTTTCTACTTTTACAATCATGTCATCTATGAGTAAAATTCATTTTTCTTCTCTTTCAATCTGTATACCATTTATTTCTTTTTCTCTTTTTCTTTTTGGTACGGGGATTGAACTCAGAGGCACTCAACCACTGAGCCTCCCACCCCTATTTTGTATATTATTTAGAGACAGGGTCTCATTGAGTTGCTTAAGTGCCTTGTTTTTGCTGAGGCTGGCTTTGAACTCACGGTCCTCCTGTCTTACCTATATTTCTTTTGCTTGCCTCATTATACTGACTAGACCATCAGCATAATGTTGGATAGAATTAATGGTAATGGAAATAGTATCTTATTTTTGACATAATAAACTTTTCTTTCCCTGAGGATTGAACCCAGGCCTGTTGCATTCTAGGCAAGTACTCTACCTTTGAGCTACATACACAATGCTGGCAGTGGATATTGGTGTCTTCTTTTCGACCTCCTGAGAAAAGTGTTTAATATTTTACCATTAACTTTAAGATTAGTGAAAGAGTTTTTTGTTAATACCTTTTCTTAGATTAAGAAAGTTCCTTTATGGGGCTGAGGTTGTGGCTCAGGGGTAGAGCGCTTACCTAGCATGTGTGAGGCACTGGGTTTGATTCTCAGCACCATGTGTAAATAAATAAATAAAATAAAGGTCCATTGACAACTAAAAAAAAAATCTCTGAAATTAGATCACAATTTCAAAACCCTCTTTTATTCTGTTTATAAGAGCATATTTAAAATGAATTACTGGAAAGATTGCAAATAAAAGGAAAAATGTGTGTCTCAAACATGACCATCATCAATTTATTTTCTCTTTATATTATACACATCACTGTCTCCCATTAAGATATGGCATCTATAGCTCCACCTTCTTAAATCTGAGCTGGCTGTTACTGTTTGATAAAGAAGAGACGATGACAGAAATGACAATATGTCTATTCCCAGCCAGCTTTTAAGAGGACTAAAAATTTTCACCTCTTTTCTTGGAACACTTGCTCTAAGAAAAGACTGCCACCAGGTAAGAAGTCTGACTACCCCGAGAATGCCATGTCATGGGAAAATCCAAACTAAGCACATGAATTATTTACATAGAAAGAAAGATTCTTGGTTACCTGCTCCCCATTTTTAAAAACTAAAGTATAATTAAAATGCATTAGCCACTAATCATTTTTAAATTGTGCAATTTAGTGACACTTAGTACATTCTCAATGTTGTGCAATCATCACTTCTGTCTAGTCTAAGAAATTTCCCTTGTCCCAAAAAGAAACTCCATAACCATTAGTCAGTAATTCCAATTCCCCATGTCCTCCCATCTCTAACCCCTAACTATCATTTGTCTTTCTGTCTCTATGAATGTTAGTCAGTTTTTTTTTTGTCACTGTAATCAAAATACCTGACAGGAACAACTTAAGAGAAGGAAAATTTATTTTGGACTCAAGTTTTCAGAGGGTTAGACCATGATCAGACAATTCCATTGCTTTGAGTACAAGGTGAGGAAGAACATCATGGCAGAACGGTATAATGGAAGAAACTGCTCAGTTCAGGGCAGCAAGGAAGCAGAGACATAGCATGAGTAGCCAGGGACAACATATATAATCCCCAAAGATGCCCTCAGTGACCTACTTCTTTCAGCCATGCCTCACCTGCCTATAATTACCACCCAGTAATTCATTCAAATAATCAATCTGATCATTTACCTCTGAACATTACTGCATTGTTGATGCGAGTTTTGGGAGGGACACTTCACATTTAATTCATAACCTTGAACTTACCTATTCTATTCTGTTTCATGTAAATAGACTCAAAGGGTATTGATCTTTTGTATCTGGCTTCTTTCACTTAGCATTTTTTTTTTTTTTTTTTTTTTTGGTAACGACCACTGGGCCACATCACCAGCTGCCCCCCCCCCTTTTTGTATTTTATTAGAGACAAGGTCTCACTGAGTTGCTAAGTGCCTTGCCACTGCTGAGTGCTGGCTTTGAACTCGTGATCCTCCTGCCTCAGCCTCCCAAGTGCTAGGATTACAGGCATGCGCCAACACACCTGGCTACTTAGCATAATTTTTAAAGATTCATCTACACCTACATATATTTAACCATTCAATTCTACCACTGTACATGTGGATTGGAAGCCATATTGGATATCCAGCCCATTCAAGTCTTTAGATGACTCCAGCCTTAACTACTATCTCTGATTGTAACTACGTAAGAGACCCCAGGTCAGATCCACCTGGCTGAGCCCAGGCAATGCACAGAAAGATGAGTAATGACTAATTTTTATTTTAAGCCACTAAGTTTGGGAGGGATATGGAGCTTCTTACAATAGTTAACTGAAAGAAAGGACAAAAGTATTTAAGGCAAACGTAAATGAACAAACATAAGTAGTTCACAGGGTCTGTGAACTTAATGCCCAGTGAAATTTAATAAGAAATAAGACAGATCAAATCATAAAAAAACTCCATTAAAATACTTTTAGTTATAGGTGGACATAACACCTTTTTTTATTTACTTATTATGTAGTGTTGAGGATCAAATCCAGTGCTTCACATGTGCTAGGCAAGTGTGCTACCACTGAGCTACAACCCCAGCCCTCAAACTCCATTGTTTGAACATTTACATACAAAATAACATAGCATCAACATTCTTAAAACAAAGTCATCAAGAAATATGAGGAGAAATAAACTTAAATGCATTTTTAGGAAATTTACTCAAATTGACACCAGTAGAGACAAACTTTACTTTTTTTCACTTCTGGAGATTGAACCCAGAGGACCTCCCCAGCCTTTTTTATTTTTTTATTTTGGGATAGGGATAAAATTGACCTCAAACTTGTAATCTTCCTGCCTCAGCCTCCTGAGGGATTATAGACATGTGTCATTGCCCTTGGCTGTAGTCTCTCTCTTTATTTCTATTTTTGCCTTAAATTCTATTTTGTCTGGTATTATTTACTGTTAGCTTCCTGTCATATGTATTTCTTGTTATTTATTATTCCATCAACTTTATTTTCAATATTTCTATGATATTTTGCTTTAGAATTTTCTCCTACAAGTAGTGTGTTGTTGGATTTTTTTTTTTTTTTTTTTTTTTTTTTTTTTGGTACCGGGGATTGAACTCAGGGGCACTCGTCCACTGGGTCACATCCCCAGCCCTTTTTTGTATTTTATTAGAGACAGGGTCTCACTGAGTTGCTAAGTGCCTCACCATTGCTGAGGCTGGCTTTGAACTCGCGATCCTCCTGCCTCAGCCTCCCAAAGTGCTGGGATTACAGGCGTGTGCCATGGTGCCTGGCTGTTGTTGGATATTTTTAATTTGATGTTTTTATTACTTAATGGGTAAGTTGAATGCATTTACATTTATTTTAATAGTTAATATCTTTTTATTTATATGTATATGTTTCATGATTCTGGCACTGTCTCTCTTTTTTCATTTTTTTTCCCTCTTTCTCTGCTTTATGTTGGATTACTAAAGTTTTTTTTTATCCCTTTGGATTTACTAAAGTTTTATTTTATAGTTCCCTTTGTATTGGTACTGGGGATTGAACCTATGCTAATCCCCAGCCCTTTTTTTGGAAGGGTCTCACTGATAAACTCGCCATTATTTCTATTCTTTTAGTCATATCTTAAATATTTGACTTACCTGTTTGTATCAGTTATCTATTGTCTATAAAAAGTACCACAAAATATAGAGGTCTAAGACAACATTAAGAATTTATTATCTCACACAGTTTCTGTGTGTGGTAGGTTCAGGAGTGGTTTAATAGGCTGCTACTGGCTATGGGTCTCTCCTGAGGTTGGGCAACATTCATTTGAGGCTTCACTGGGGCTGGAAGAATTCACTCTCAATAATGCACATAGGGGCTGGGGTTGTGGCTCAGTGGCAAAGTACTTGCCTGGCATGTGTGAGGCAGTGGGTTCAATTCTTAGCACCTCATATAAATAAATAAAAAATAAAGGTCCACTGACAACTAAAAAAATTAAAAAGAGAGAGAGAGAATGCACATAGATGGCAAGTTATCACTGAAGCAGGAGACCCGAGCTCCTTACCACCTGAAACTTTCATGGGACTATTGGCGAGTTCTCATGACATGACGTCTAGCTTTCCCTATAGCAAGGTTTCTCAATTTCAGTACTACTGGTACCTTTTGCATTACATAATTCTCTGTGGGAGAGGGGCACACTGTTCCATGCAGTTTAGGATATTTAACAGCATCCTTGACCTCTACCTACTAGATACCAGTAGCACTACCAGTTATGACAATCAAAATTGTCTTCAGGGGACTGGGGTGTGGCTCGGTGGTAGAACGCTTGCCTAGCACGTTCGTGGCCCAGGTTCAATCCTCAGCACCACGTAAAAATAAAGGCATTCCTAAGACAGGAGCCATAGAAGTCAGTCTCTTGAGTAGCAGTCATAGAAGTTGAGGTGCTATATACATGATCAAATTCCTTCCCTCTTCAGGGAGAAGCTGGGAGCTTGAATTTTTCATTGTTTTCACTCTGCACTGAGCTAAGGAGAGAAGCCGTGACAAGTGCCTACATGCTCATTTAGCTTGCATGGACTTTCAAACATTGCTTTCTGTCACCAGGGATCATTATCCCCATGCAACAGATTGGAAATTGCCTCCAGATAGAAATTCAGAGGAAATGTTGTATTTTACTTGTCTATTTTCTTTTTCTTGGGACTCACAGTCCTTTGCAGCAAGTTGGTCAAACTTTGAAAACAATTATTTCATATATTTTGCTAAATTTACTAGACATTTGTACCAAGTGATCGATTTCCTTGTCAGAATTCTTTCATAAGAGACACTCTATATTTGGTTTTAACATTTTTATACAGTTTTAACTGTGCCCATCATACTTATTTTATCATGATGAAAATGATGTGAAAAGATGCCTATGGGGGCTGGGGTTGTGGCTCAGCGGCAGAGCGCTCGCCTGGGACGTGCGTGGCCCGGGTTTGATCCTCAGCACCACGTACAAATAAACACATTGTGTACAACTAAAGCAAATAAATAAATATTTAAAAAAAAAAAGATGCCTATGTATTGTGTCCTCTCTTATTTAAGCAACAAATGTATTCATTTCCTTCTGGATATGTTTATGTTAATCAAGTTTGGGAAAAGATTGGTTACTGAAATGATCTCTGATGGCTTTGGCCCATGGTTTACCATATTTTGTAATAGCAAACTTATGGAACTAGGGAACAATTCATCAACAGATGAATAAAATGCAATTTTTTCAATTAAAAAAATAAAGGCATTGTGTACAACTAAAACAAATAAATAATTCTAAAAAATTGTCTTCAGATACTGCAAATGGTCCTCATATTGGAAATGGGGACAAAATTATCCCTGAGAGCCACTGCCTCAGAGCCACTGATTTAATAGAACAACCAGGATGGAAACTGCTACATCTTTATTGAACTAGCCTCAGAAGTCAAAACTCTATCAGTTCAGTTATTTTTTATTGGAAATACCGGTTAGACATTGTTGAAACATATGAATTCCTGGAGGTGAGGATAGTAGGAGGTATTGTTGGAGGCTGGCTATCCTACTTAATTATAAACTTTTTCAAAATCTAAAGCTCTTCAGTGTTTCTATCCTTTGCATGCTGCAGTCATCCATTGAACATTCATTGAACGTTCCTGCCCACCTTCTCATTATTTTTGTCCATGGTGTTAGTTTTAACTTCAAGTGTTTCTTTATATTTAACAATCAATTAAATTTCACAACTTGTGAAGCTCTTTGTTCTGTCATGTATTTTGAATCCCACTCCTTTTAATGGTTGCTGTTCTAACTAATATGCTGTGATAAGGGTGAGGGTGAGTGAGGGTCAGAAGAGAATAATCTATTCTTTGTATTTTATGGGTATTCTCATTGTAAATGAGAGCATAACTACATATAGATTTTCTTGTTAAAAGTTATTTTCTTTCAGCAATTTAAAGCAATTACTTCTATAAGTTTAATGATTTTTATAAACTTTTTTTGGGGGGCACTGGGGATTGAACTCAGGGGTACTCAACCACTGAGCCACACCCCCAGCGCTATTTTGTATTTTATTTAGAGACAGGGTCTCACCGAGTTGGTAAGTGCCTCACCATTGCTGAGGCTGGCTTTGAACTCACGATCCTCCTGCCTCAGCCTCCCAAGTGCTGGGATTCCAGACGTGTGCCACCGTGTCCAGCTGTGATTTTTATAATCTTAAGATATAAGTATCTTTTATAGATAATTTCTTGGAGTTAACAATTTCTTTTCATGGTATGTATGTCTTTTATTTTTTCTAAATTTTTTTTTTTAGTTGTAGGTGGACACAATACCTTTATTTTATTTTTATGGTGCTGAGGATTGAACCCAGGGCCTCACACATACAAGATGAGCGCTCTACCGCTGAGCCATAGCCCCAGCCCCAAGTACTATGTCTTTGATATTCTTCAGTTTTGCTTATAAAAGTAAAAAGAAAGTGTGGAGGGCTGGGATTGTGGCTCAGCAGTGGAGCGCTCACCTAGCCCGTGCGCAGCCCGGGTTCGATCCTCAGCACCACCTAAACGTAAATGCATTGCTGTAAGCTGCCTGTCACGGCCAGCCACGGCGCCGCCACGGGAGGAAAATTCTCGGAGGCAGAGTATAGCTTTTGCTACTTTTACTTCTACTTTCTTAGAGCTTAGAGAGAGGGAAAGAAAGATTTTTAGAGAGAAAGATTAAAGCGAGCTTTTCTTCTTGTCTTCTTGTCTTCTTAGCTTAGAGTCTTCTTGTAGATAGAAAGATAGAAAGATAGAGCTTTTTCTTCTTAGCTTAGAGTAGAGTAGCTTAGAGTAAAGAAAGATAGAGCTTAGCTTTTCTTTAGCTTAGAGTAGAGTAGCTTAAAGAAAGATAGAGCTTAGCTTAGAGAAAGACTAGAGCTTCTTTCTTCTTCTTCTTTCTTCTCTCTTCTTTCTTCTGTCTTCTGTCTTCCTCAGGAGCCTCGGCCTAACTCTGACCAGTCATTCTGTAACCGCTCTGCCTACGTTACTTCTTCTATCTGGTTTCTCTTCTGGCCGCTCTGATTCTTCTGACCGACCGAGTGACTGCCCGGCTGACTGAATTCTCCGTTCTCCTAACTCGGACCGCTTTCACCCGGTTATATACCTTCAGGTTTGCGGGTGCCTACAGGTGCGTCACATACATATCAGGTGGAACCCATGGCTTCCAGCTAGCTACAACAGCCCTTCCTAATTAGGGCTCCTTCACATTGCATTGTGTACAACTAAAGCAAATAAATAAATTTTTTTTAAAAAGTGTGATTTTTCATTATTCTGTGAAAATACCCTTTAAATTTGAAAGTTCTTATGTTCTTTCTATTCTTGAAATTATTCCACTGTATCTCCTTGAATGTTGTTTTTCTACTTCCTTTGTTCTCTTCTGAAACTTCTATTATCTGTGTATGAGGAGTCATGCAACTCCTATTAATTGTACATCACTTTTTCTGCCTTGTCTCATATTTCAGTCTGTTTTTGAGATGTGTATTGAATGAATTCCTTGGCATTATCTTCCTTGGTATTATTCATTCATTAATTATTTCAACTTTGTCCAGTCTTAATTTTATCCATCTTGGTTATGTGTTTCTTTTTGTGTTTGTCGTACTGGGAATCGAACCCAGAGCCTTGTACACTCTACCACTTAGCTATACTCCTAGCCCCTCTTTTAAAAATAGTATCACTGAGTATAACTTACATATCATTTAAAATGTACAATTTAATGATTTTTGTAAATTTATGAAGCTTGCATTTTCTGGTTTGTTTTAGACAGGTTTTGCTATGTTGTCCAGGCTGGTATAGAAATCCGGGGCTTAAGTAATCTTCCTGCTTCAGCCCACCCAGTAGCTGGGACTACAGGCACATGCCTCTGTACCAAGCTAAATTTGTGAAATTGTACAGTTGTCATCACAATCCAGTTTCAGAACATTTCTATCACACCAAAATAATCCCTCGTGCCTTTCTGTAGTCTACTTTTGTTTTCCCTTGATCCCCAAGTAACCATTAACGTACTTTGTTTCTATACATTTTCCATTTCTGGATGTTTCATATAAATGGAATTAAATGATGTATGTTTTATACCTGGCTTCTTTGAGGTTCATCTATTTTATATCCTGTATCAGTTGTTTGTTATGAAAGCATTCCATTGTACAGATACACCACATGTGTTTATCTTTTCACTACTTAATGGATCTTTGGATTGGTTCCATTTTTAGGTATCATGAATAATGCTGCTGGTAACATTGATGTACATGTCTTCATGTGGATATATGTTTTCATTTTCTTGGGTAGATATCTAGGAGTGAAATTGCTTGATGATATTGTAAATTTATATTTATTGTTTAAGAACTGGCACAGTTTTCCAAAATAGCTGCAACATTTTACATACCCACTAGAAAGAATGAGGGTTCCATTTCTCCACCTCCTTTCCAACACTTGTTATTTTCTGTCTTTTTCACTATAATCACCAGTGGATGTGAAATCATATTTCACCGTGGTTTTAATTTGAATTTCCTTAATGACTAATAATGTTGAACATCTTTATATGTGCTTATTCTAGCCATTCATTTACCTTCTTTGGCAAAACATCTATTCCAATCTTTTGCTGTTTTCAATTGGATGGTTGTTTTTGAGTTTTCTTTAAATTTCTTTTTTTTTTTTTTAAATATTTATTTATTTACTTTAGTTGTACACAATGCAATGCATTTATGTTTACGTGGTGCTGAGGATCGAACCCGGGCCGCACACGTGCGAGGCGAGCGCTTTGCCGCTGAGCCACAACCCCAGCCCCAAGTTTTCTTTAAATTTCTATTACTACTTTTTTATTTCTGGAATTTTTAATTGGTGCCTTTTATATCAGTCTGCTCTTGTTTTATAGTTTCTGATTATTTTTCATATATTACTTCTTTGTGTCTTTGAGGATCTTCAGCATAATTGTATTTTCTTAGTTTCTTATTATGGAAATTTTTAAACATACAAAAGTGGAAAGAGAGTACAACAAACCCTAGTGAACCCATCACTCAGCTTAATATATTTCCCATTTCTTAAGGCTGATTCTCTAAAAATCCTTATCCTGTGCTACTTAAGACATACCTATTGAAATCTTTTCCACATAAGTTTTTCCATAAAAACAGTCCTGTTGGGATTTTAGTGCTAGTTCATGGTATGCAACAACTGATCTCATTATGACTGGGTGTCAAGTGTTCTAAAATCCATGGCCTTTGTATTACCTAGCCTTTGGAATTGAGACAAGTTGTGCCAGCAGCACAGAAGGGAATGGTATACAGAAGGATATATCTATAGAAGAACTCTTCTTTCAAAGGTCCTGTCTTGACTTGGTGAGAAAGTAGATAGTCCTATACTTCCCAGAATGTTTTTATAGGGAAAAAAATTACAAAGGGTTTATTACCAGATTCATACTCCTTCTTATAGATTTAATTTTAGTTGGGCTAATCTCCTTTCTTAAGGAATTATAAACAGATCTTACCATGGTATAGGCCTCCTCAGTTCCTTCTTTTGGTGAAACCCACCAATATAATTATTATAGAGATATTGTTATAAATGTTGATTGCTATTACACAGTGTTCCTTTAATGTTGATATTTTTTCAGATATCAATGTAAGGAAAGTTTATGCTCCTTCCAAGACATATTATCTCATTGACGTGAATCGTGTAATTGCATTTCGCTGTTGGCTTTGGCTAAAAGGAATCCAAAGCTAAAATGGTCACTCCCATCTAGAAATTATCCATAATTCTTTTTTTTAATATATATTTATTTGTTTTAGTTGTACACAATTCCTTTATTCTTACATGGTGCTGAGGATCGAACCCGGGCCGCGCACTTGCTAGGCAAGCGCTCTACCACTGAGCCACAACCCCAGCCCTAGAAATTATCCATAATTCTATGGTAGGTTTTTCTGTATCATAATCACCTCTGGCTCAGTTTTTGCTATTTTAGCCTATTTTTTTCTTTTTTCCCTTCTAAAATTTTAACACATTTAAAGTTCTGCCCCAGTGATTACATGTGCTCAGATAAGCTGTCCTTGTGCTCAGAGAACAAAGCTGGGGAGTGTTTGCATAAATAAGCAAATATTATAAAAGATGATTCATTTAAAGTGGTACTTGTGGCAAGGAATTTGTGAGTCTTTGACATTTTAAAATACAGGAATAAGCTGGGCATGGTGGTGCACACCTATAATCTAGAGACTCAGGAGACTGAGGCAGGAGGATCACAAATTTGAGGCCAGCCTCAGCAACTTAGTGAGACCCTGTCTCAAAATAAAAAATAAAAGGACTGGTGAAGTAGCTCAGTGGTAAAGCACCCGTAGATTCAATCCCCAGTACCAAAAACAAACAAAAAAACAGGCATAGTTTCAAATCTTCAGATTGCATTTCTTTTTTTTTTTTTTTTTTTTTTTTTTTTTTGGTACCAGGGATTGAACTCAGGGGCACTCGACCACTGGGCCACATCCCCAGCCCTTTTTTATATTTTATTTAGAGACAGGGTTTCACTGAGTTGCTAAGTGCCTCACCATTGCTGAGGCTGGCTTTGAACTCGCAATCCTCCTGCCTCAGCCTCCCAAAGTGCTGGGATTACAGGTGTGCGCCACCGCGCCCGGCTAGATTGCATTTCTTTCTTTCTTTTTCTTTTCTTTTTTTTTTTTTTCTTTTTTTTTTTTTTTTTTTGGTACCAGGGATTGAACTCAGGGGCACTTAACCACTGAGCCACATCCCCAGCCCTTTCTTTTTTTTAGAAACAGGGTCTCACTGTGTTGCTTAGAGCCTCACTAAATTTCTGAGGCTGGCTCTGAACTCGCAATTCTTCTGTTACAGCCTCCTGAACCGCTGGGATTACAAACTTGCACCATTGCACCAGCTTCAGACTGCAGTTCTAAGATCATTTTCCCATTGTTAAAACTTGGGTTTTTGTTGCACAAACCAGAAGTGAATTCTTGTGAAATAGTCTTGCTCCAAAGATAAAAATGTTTTTAATGTGAAATGTTTTTTGTTTTTTTCTATTCCTTATATTTTAATATTGTATTAATGCTCCTAGTGTTTTAATATTGACCCAAGGCAAGTAATTTAAACTTTCTCAGTTATAGTTTTCTCATTTATAATGGGAATGAAGTCTAATTTACTTAATGATTAATTCACAGACATATAGTATCTTGTTAGAGCTGGGGATATGGCTTAGTAGTAGAACACATACCCAGCATGGCAAGGTCTTAGTTTCGATCCCCAGAACTGAGGGGTGGGGTGGAGTGGGAGAAAAAGAAAAGACAGTAAGATAGTACCTTGCTAATAAAAAGACATGGTTAATTATTATTGCTAACTTACTGTGGTATATTGGACAAATTACTAGACTTCTTTGGGGATAGCTTTCATCTAGTGGAAAGTAGAATGATTGAACTAGGTAATTGTTAACATAATTTACAACTCTTTTTTCCCCCAGTAGAAGATTGAACCTAGCTAGGGTGCTCTACCACTGAGCTATATCCACAGCCCTTTTTAAAATTTTGATACAGGGTCTTGCTAAATTACCCAGGCTGGCCTCAAATTTGTGATTCTCCTTTCCCAGCCTTCTGAGTGGCTGGAATTACAGGCCTATGCAACTTTATGACTCTTAATTTAAGTTATTCAATAAACATTCACATGAATGAGTGAACAAAGGACTTATCCTTTAGAAGGTCACAGTAGAGTGAGAAAAAGAGGGGTACATAGAGTAATTGAACAAAATGTGATAAGTGCTCTCACAGAGGTTATAATCATAATTTTATTAAAACAGGAGGGAACCATGGTTCTAATAGAAGAAGCTAGAGGAAGACTCAGAAGCTATGACTGACTTTCTTTGTTCCTAGTCTTAGTGGAACAGGCTTTTGATTTTAACTATCAATGTATCATGTTAGCTGTAGATTTTTAAAAAAATATTTATTTATTTGCTTTAGTTGTACACAATGCGTTTATTTTATTTTTACGTGGTGCTAAGGATCGAACCCGGGCTACGCACATTCTAGGCGAATGCTCTGCCACTGAGCCACAACCCCAGCCCCAGCTGTAGATTATTTGTAGATGACTTTTTGGTTTTAGATCTAGGACTTTTTATCCATTCATAGTTTGTGGTGAGTTATCATAAGTGGCTATTGAATTTTGTCAAGTGACTCGACTCATTTCTGAAGCTATTGAAATAATTACAAAACTTTTCTTAAGTGACAATAGGGTGATTTACATGACTGATTTTTGGTTCTTCAAACCAACCATGTATTTTTGATAAAAACCAACTTGGTCACCATGTATTATCTATATTTTGTATGTCACTGGATGTGTTAAAATTTTGTTAAGGATTTTTGCCTATATCTATTTATTTATTTATTTTGGTACTGGTGATTGCATCCAGGGGCATTTAACCATGTGCCATGTCTCTGGCCCTTTTTATTTTTTATTTCGAGACAGAGTCTCGCTAAGTTGCTTAGAGTCTTCCTAAATTGCTGAGGCTGGCTTTGTACTTATCTTCCTGCCTCAGTCGCCCGAGTCTCTGGGAGTGCACCACCATGCCTGACTTGCCTGTATCTTCATGAGTGGTATTGCTTTAGATCTCTTTTCCGCTTTATATTTTTGTCTGACTTTGGTTTTAAGATATGTTGTCCACAGGAGTTGAGATGCATTCATTCTATTTCCTAGAAGAGTTTGTGTGGAATTGGTGTTCATTGTTCCTTAAATATTTTATAAAATTTACCAGGAAATGATTTGTGCCACAAATTTTTAAAAAACTGAATTCATTGTATGGGAATTGCTGTCCTCTGTGTTATTCCTGACACTGGCAGTCCATGTCTTGTCCTTTTTTAAAATCCTTAAGTAGTCTGGCTGGTGGTTCATCTGTGCTGTCAACCTTCTTGTGGAGTCCTAACTTTGGTCTCCCTGTTCCTCTGTTGTATTTGCTTTCTGTGTCATTCATTTCTACTCTTTTTTTTTTTTTAGATAATTTGAAAAATATATTTATTTATTTATTTTAGTCATATACAATACCTTTATTTATTTTTACGTGGTGATGAGGATCCAACCCGGGCAGCGCACATGCTAAGCAAGCGCTCTACCGCTGAGCCACAACCACAGCCCTAGATAATTTTTAATATATTTATTTTTATTTGCTTATTTTTATGTTGTACTGAGGATCGAACCTAGGGCCTCACGCATGTGAGGCAAGTGCTTTACCACTGAGGTACAACCCAAGCCCCTCTACTCTTTTTATTTTTAATCTGAAACATGAAAATTTTATTTTTTCTTTTCCAAGGAAGAGCTCGTGTTATGTATGCACATTATACAAAGTAAATGATTACACAACAGTATACACAAAGTACACATTACACAATCTGTACACAAAGTACACATCATACAGTACTGACTTCTATGGGAGCTATTGCTCCATATCAGTTGAACTCCTTCAAAACAAGTTAATCAGTGGAGAGGTGCTTCACTAACTTTCTCCAAAATTTCTGTGATAAGTCATGCTGATTCCTTTTTTTTTGTTTTGTTTTTGTTTTTGCCATCTCCTCTCTCTGCCTCCAATTTCCCTTTCTGATTGTTCATATTAGTACACTAATATGTGTTTCTAAAAAATACACTATCATCATCCAGATCAACTTCACACATTCTTTCCAACAGGTAATTCGTTAGAGCAATGTTGTCACTGATAAAGGGTTTTGCTTTCTTCTTTCCCCTTTTCATTTGGTTTGTTAACTCAGCTAGTTATTCCTGTTCTTTTTTGGCCAAATTTGGGCTCAAATTTCCAAAGTCTTCCCCTTTCTTTTGTATTCCATTGTTTGTTGACTGCCTCACACAGACTTAAGCACTTATCAGATTCTGCAACAGTAGTTGTTGATAGACTAACCAGAGTTGTAGATTCCCTGAAATCATTTTGTATAAGGTCTTCATTTTTATTTGGGGGTCCACACCTAGCATTGGAAGTAGCCAATCTTAGCCGTAGCTGCATTTTGTTTGTCCTGAACAGACAGTGTTGGCAGAATATTTCTCAGGGTCTACTAAGATATCAAAAGATGTCTCAGGAGATGTGGCTGTGGCACTCGCCTATAATCCCAGCAGTTTGGGAGGATGAGACAGGAGGATCATGAGTTCAAAGCCAGTCTCAGCAATTTAGCAAGGCCCTAAGCAACTCAGCAAGCTCCTGTCTCTAAATACATACAAAATGGGGTGGGGATGTGGCTCAGTGTTAAATGCCCCTGGGTTCAATTCCTGGTCCAAAAAAAAAAAAAAAAAAAAAAAGAAAAGAAAAAAGCCTCAGGACTAGGGAATGTAGCTCAGTGGTAGAGTGCTTGTCTCACATGCAAAGAGTTTCTGGGTTCAGTCCCTTGCATTTTCCAAACAACAACGAAAGATTCCTTGTACAGTATATATGGCAGGGCCAAAGGACTGAAGTCAGAGAGACCTTGAAAATCTCCACCTTCAGGTCATAGATCTTTTGGCTCACTTCAGAGTTGTACAACAATCTGTCAGGGCTTTATACAGAAGGCCATTCAGGGTCCTAAAAAAATACGTGATTCTTCTTTGGTTTTTAAAGTATTTGGCATTGGAAATTCCAACTTGAGGGCTGAGGGCATGGTTCAGTGGTGGAGCATTTGCCTAGCATGCACAAGGTCCTGGGTTCAATCACCAGCACCACAAAAATGAAAAAGATAAAAAATATTTTAAAATTAATTTAACTTGTATGATTTGTAAGTAAAGTGAGATCATAAGGAAAAATCTTTGAAGGTACCAGAAGAATCTTCTGACAGATGATACTCAAAATTATCAAGGTTATCAAAAACAAAGGGGAGTTTGACAAACTTTCATAGTTTGAGAGTGGAGAAGCCTAAAGAGATATCACACCTAAATGTAATGTAGTATTCTTTATGGGATTTTGGTTTTTGAGATAAATTTCTCAAAGTTCTTGGAGACAGAAGTGCCTCCACAGACCTCTGGCTCAGTCCCAGTAGGGCCCAGGCCTAGCAGGAGCCCCACATAGCCTGTGGGCTGGTGCCTACATGCCTTGTTTTATTGTTTCCTTTCTTCTGTTTGCTTTCCGTTTAATTTGCTCTAGTAATTTCTTAATGTGGAACTTAGGTCACTGATGTTAAAGCTCTCTTCTTTTCCAATATAAATATTTGATGCTATAAGTTTTCCTGAGAACATGCTTTAATAACATCCCACAATTAAAAAAAAATTTTTTTATTCTAAGTTGTTATATATGACAGCAGAATGCATTACAATTCATATTACATCTATAGAGCACATTTTTACATATCTCTGTATACAAAGTAGAGTCACACCATTCGTGTCTTCATACATGTAGTTAGGGTAATGATATCCATCTCATCCTACCATCTTTTTTTATTTTTTATTTTATTTTTTTACCCTTTTGCCCCCTCCCTTGACCTCCCTCCCCATTGGCCTTTCTGGTGTTCCTCTAATCTTCCTATGCTCCCCGTCTCAACCTCACTGTGAATCAGCCTCCTTATATTAGAGAAAATATTCGGCATTTGAATTTTTGAGATTGGCTAACTTCACTTAGGATTATATTCTCCAACTTCATCCATTTACCTGCGAATTCTCTTATTGCTGAGTAATATTCCATTGTGTATATATACCATATTTTCTTTATCCATTCATCTACTGAAGGGCATCTAGGTTGGTTCCACAGTTTAGCTATTGTGAATTGTGCTGCTATGAACTTTGATGTGGCTGTGTCCCTATAGTATCCTGTTCTTAAGTCCTTTGGAGATAGACTGAGGAGTGGGATAGCTGGGTCATAAGGTGGTTCCATTCCCAGTTTTCCAAGGAATCTCCATACTTCTCTCCAGATTGGCTACATCATTTTGCAGTAGTACCAGCAATATGTGAGTGTGCCTTTTTCCCCACACCCTCTCCAATATTTATTGTTGCTTATATTCTTAATAGCTGCCATTCTGACTGGAGTAGTTTTTTTTTTTTTTTTTTTTTGGCACCAGGGATTGAACTCAGGGGCACTCGACCACTGGGCCACATCCCCAGCCCTTTTTTGTATTTTATTAGAGACAGGGTCTCACTGAGTTGCTAAGTGCCTCGCCATGGCTGAGGCTGGCTTTGAACTCGCGATCCTCCTGTCTCAGCCTCCCAAGTGCTGGGATTACAGGTGTGCACCACCACGCCCGGCTTCTGACTGGAGTAGTTTTGATTTGCATTTCTCTAATTGCCAGAGATGTTGAACATTTTTTCATGTATTTGTTGATTGATTGTATATCTTCTTCTGAGAAGTGTCTGTTCAGTTCTTTGGCCCATTTATTGATTGGGTTATTTGTTTTTTGGTGTTAAGATTCTTGAGTTCGGCCGGGCTCGATGGCGCACGCCTGTAATCCCAGCACTTTGGGAGGCTGAGGCAGGAGGATTGCGAGTTCAAAGCCAGCCTCAGCAATGGCAAGGCACTTAGCAACTCAGTGAGACCCTGTCTCTAAATAAAATACAAAAAAAGGGCTGGGGAATGTGACCCAGTGGTCAAGTGCCCCTGAGTTCAATCCCCAGTACCAAAAAAAAAAAAAAAAAAAAAGATTCTTGAGTTCTTTATATATTCTAAAGATTAGTGCTCTAACGTGTGTGTGGTAAAAATTTGTTCCCAATTAGTAGGTTCTCTATTCACCTCAATGATTGTTTCTTTTGCTGAGAAGAAGCTTTTCGGTTTGAATCTATCCCATTTATTTATTTATTTATTTTGGTGGTACCAGGGATTGAACTCAGAGGCACTCGTCCACTGGGTCACATCCCCAGCCCTTTTTTGTATTTTATTTAGAGACAGGGTCTCACTGAGTTGCTAAGTGCCTTGCCATTGCTGAGGCTGGCTTTGAACTCGCAATCCTCCTGCCTCAGCCTCCCAAAGTGCTGGGATTACAGGTGTGAGCCACCGCGCCCAGCTTTTCCCATTTATTGATTCTTGATATTAATTATTGCACTATAGGAGTCTTATTAAGGAAGTTGGGGCCTAATCTGACATGGTAGAGTTTAGGCACTACTTTTACTTCTAATAGGCACAGTGTGTCTGGTCTAATTCCTAGGTCCTTGATTCACTTTGAGTTGAGTTTTGTGCAGGTGAGAGATAGGGGTTTAATTTTATTTTGTTGCATGTGAATTTCCAGTTTTCCCAGCACCATTTGTTGGAGAGGCTATCTCTTCTCCAATGTATGTTTTTGACACCTTTGTCTAATATAACTGTAATTATGTGAGTTAGTCTCTGTGTCCTCTATTCTGTACCATTGGTCTACAAGTCTATCTTGGTGACAATACCATGATGTTTTTGGCGCCTTTGTCTAATATAAGATAACTGAAATTATATGTGTTAGTCTCTGTGTCCTCTATTCTGTACCATTGGTCTACCAGCCTATTTTGGTGCCAATACCATGCTGTTTTTGTTACTATTGCTCTGTAGTATAATTTAAGGTCTGGTATAGTGATGCCACCTGCTTCACTCTTCTTGCTAAGGATTGCTTTGGCTATTCTGGATCTCTTATTTTTCCAGATGAATTTCATGATTGCTTTTTCTATTTCTATGAGGAATGTCATTGGGATTTTGATTGGAATTGCATTAATCTGTATAGTGCTTTTGGTAGTATAGTCATCTTGACAACATTAATTCCGCCTATCTAAGAACAAGGGAGATCTTTCCATCTTCTAAGGTCTTCTGTAATTTCTTTCTTTAGTGTTCTGTAGTTTTCATTATAGAGGTCTTTCACATCTTTCATTAAGTTGATTCCCAAGTATTACATATTTTTTGATGCTATTGTGAATGAGGTTGTTTTCCTCATTTCCCTTTCAGAGAATTTGTCACTGATATATAGAAATGCCTTTGACTTATGGGTGTTGATTTTGTATCCTGCTACTTTGCTGAATTCATTTACTAGTTCTAGAAGTTTTCTGGTGGAATTTTTTGGGTCTTCTAGGTATAGAATCATATCGTCAGTGAATAGTGATAATTTTAGTTCTTCTTTACCTATCTGTATACCTTTAATTTCTTTCATCTGTCTTATTGCTCTGGCTAGTGTTTCACGAACTATGTTAAATAGAAGTGGGTGAAAGAGGGCATCCCTGTCTTATTCCGGTTTTTAGAGGAAATGCTTTCAATTTTTTTCCATTTAAAATGATGTTGAGCCGGGCGCAGTGGCGCACACCTGTAATCCCAGCACTTTGGGAGGCTGAGGCAGGAGGATCACGAGTTCAAAGCCAGCCTCAGCAACGGCGAGGCACCTAGCAACTCAGTGAGACCCTGTCTCTAAATAAAATACAAAAAAGGTCTGGGGATGTGACCCAGTGGTCGAGTGCCCCTGAGTTCAATCCCCGGTGCCACAAAAAAAAAAAAAAAAAAAAAAATGATGTTGGCCTGGGGCTTAGCATAGATAGCTTTTACGATGCTGAGATATGTTCCTGTTATTCCTAGTTTCTCAAGTGTTTTGAACATGAAGTGGTGCTGTATTTTGTTGAATGTTTTTTCTGCATCTATTGAGATGATAATATGGTTCTTATATTTAAGTCTATTGATGTGATGAATTACATTTATTGATTTCCATATGTTGAACCAACATTGCATCCCTGGAATGAACCCCACTTGATTGTGGTGCACTATCTTTTTAATATGTGTTTGCATTCGATTTGCCAGAATTTTATTGAGAATTTTTGCATCTATGTTCATTAGAGATATTGGTCTGAAGTTTTCTTTCTTTGATGTGTCTTTGCCTGGTTTTGGAACCAGGGTGATATTGGCCTCATAGAATGCGTTTGGAAGTGCTCCCTCTTTTTCTATTTCCTGAAATAAATTGAAGAATATTGGTATTAGTTCTTCTTTAAAGGTCTCATAGAACTTGGCTGTGTATCCATCTGGTCCTGGGTTTTTCTTGGTTGGTAAGCTTCTGATGGCATCTTCTATTTCATCACTTGAAATTGATCTGTTTAAATTGTGTGTATCATCCTGATTCAATTTGGGCAAATCATATGACTCTAGAAATTTGTCGATGCCTTTGATATTTTGTATTTTATTGGGATACAAATTTTCAAAATAATTTCTAATTATTTTATATATTTCTATAGTGTCTGTTGTGATATTTTCTTTTTCATCACATATGTTTGTAATTTGAGTTTTCTCTCTCCTTTTCTTCATTTTTCTGGCTAAGGGTCTGTCAATTTTATTTATTTTTTCAAAGAACAAACTTTTTTTCTTTTTCTTTTTTTATTTATAATAGTAGTATGTATTACAATTCATAATGCACATATATAGCATCTTTTTACATACAACTGTTTGTATACAAAGTATATAAGTACCATTCAGATCTTCAATCATGAATTTAGTATAATGATATCCATCTCATTCAACCACCAATTTTTTTTCTTTCCCCCCTCCCCCCTTGCTCACTCCCTTCCCCTCCCTTTCCTTTGACCATTCTAGTGTTCCTCTAATCCTCCTATGTACCCCCATCCAACAACACTGTGAACTAGCCTCCTTATATCAGAGAAAACATTCCGTATTTGGATTTTTGAGATTGACTAATTTCACTTAGCATTATATTCTCCGACTTCATCCATTTACCTGCAAATGCCATTATTTTATTCTCTTTTATTGCTGAGTAAAATTCCATTTTGTGTATACAACATTTTCTTTATCCACTCATCTACTGAGGGACATCTAGGTTGAAGAACCAACTGTTTTTGTTAATTTTTTCAGTTGTTTCTTTTGTTTCAATTTCATAGATTTCAGCTCTGATTTTAATTATTTCCTGTCTTTTACTGCTTTTGGTGTTGGATTGTTCTTCTTTTTCTAGGGATTTGAGATGTAATGTTAAGTCATTTGTTTGTTGACTTATTTTTTCTTTTAAGGAATGAACTCCATGCAATGAACTTTCCTCTTAGAACTGCCTTCGTAGTGTCTCAGAGATTTTGATATGTTGTGTCTGTGTTCTCATTCACCTCTAAGAATTTTTTAATCTCCTCCTTGATGTCTTTTGCAACCCATTGTTCATTTAGTATCATGTTATTTAGTCTCCAGGTGTTGGAGTAGCTTTTAACTCTTATTTTATCATTGATTTCTAATTTCATTCCATTATGGTCTGATAGAATGCAGGGTAGTGTCTCTACTTTTTCATATTTGCTAAGAGTTGCTTTGTAGCATAAATATATAGTCTATTTTAGAGAAGGATCCATGTGCTGATGAGAAGAAAGTGTATTTTCTCACTGAAGGATGAAATATTCTATATATGTCAGTTAAATCTAAATTATTGATTGTATTTTTTAGTTCTGTATTTTCTTTGTTTAGCTTTTGTTTGGAAGATATATCCAGTGGTGAAAAGGTGTGTTAAAGTCACCCAAAATTATTGTGTTGTGGTGTATTTGACTCTTGAACTTGAGAAGAGTTTGTTTAATGAACAGGGATGCTCCATTGTATGGGGCATATATATTGATGATTGTTAAGTCTTGTTGGTGTATGGTGCCCTTGAGCAGTATGTAGTGTCCTTCTTTATCCCTTTTGATTTTTTAAAAATATTTATTTATTTGCTTTAGTTGTACACAATGCATTTATTTGTATGTGGTGCTGAGGATCGAACCCAGGCTGCGCACGCGCTAGGCGAGTGCTTTACCGCTGAGCCACAACACCAGCCCATCCCTTTTGGTTAACTTTAGCTTGAAGTCTACTTTATTTGATATGAGGATGGAAACCCCTGCTTGCTTCCACAGTCCATGTGAGTGGTATGATTTCTCCCAACCTTTCACCTTCAGCCTGTGGATGTCTTTTCCATTTTTTTTTAATCCAATCTGCTAGTCTAGGTCTTTTGATTGGTGAGTTTAAGCCATTAACATTCAGAGTTATTATTGAGACATGATTTGTATTCCCAGCCATTTTTGTTTATTTTTAATATTTAACTTGACATGGTTTTTCCTCTGATTAGTTTTTCTTTTAGTTTAATACCTCCCTCTGTTGATTTTCATCACTGTTTTTCATTTCCTCTTCGTGGAATATTTTGCCAAGGATGTTTTGTAGTGCTGGCTTTCTAGTTGTAAATTCTTTTAACTTTTGTTTATCATGGAAGGTTTTTATTTCATCCTCAAATCTAAAGCTAAATTTTGCTGGATATAAGATTCTTGGTTGGCATCCATTTTCTTTCAGAGCTTGGTATATGTTGTTCCATGATCTCCTGGCTTTGAGTGTCTGGATTGAAAAATCTGCTATGAATACAAATTGGTCTCTGTTGCCGCCTGCAGCTATCACCGCCTGCAGCAACGATACCGTGGGAAAGAATTCGGAAGCAGACTGGAAAATGAATAGGTTCTTTATTCTTGCTTCTTCTAACTTCTCTCTCCGGCTCCAAACAACCTCTCCAACTCCAACCACACTCTCTAGCCAACCTCACCCAGTTAAATACTTTTTGCCTTAACAAGTATGCACGTGTCAACAGCTCAAACTTACAGGTACATCACATAGTGTTCACGGGCATAGAAAGATTCTTAGATAAATGCATGAATATCAGGTGAAAATACTGAAACACCTCTTATAGCTCTCAGCTAGCTGCCATCTTAGCTATCTCCTTATTAGGGCTCTTACAGGTCTCCTTCTATATGTGATCTGATTTCTCTCTCTTGCAGACTTTAAGATTCAATCCTTATTCTGTATGCTAGGCATTCTCATTATAATGTGTCTTGGTGTAGATCTGTTGTATTTTTGTACATTTGGTGTCTTGTAAGCCTCTTGTATTTGGTTTTCCAATTCATTCTTCATGCTTGGGAAATTTTCTCATATTATCTTATTGAAGAGATTGTGCATTCCTTTGGTTTGAAACTCTGTGCCTTCCTCTATCCCAATACTCTTAGATTTGGTCTTTTGATGCTGTACCATAATTCTTGGATGTTCTGTTCATGGTTTCTTACTATCTTCACTGTGTGGTCAGCTTTATTTTCCAGATTGCCTACTTTGTCTTCATTATCTGATGTTCTTTCTTCCAA
Organism: Tamias sibiricus; assembly: GCA_025594165.1. Taxonomy (NCBI): domain Eukaryota; kingdom Metazoa; phylum Chordata; class Mammalia; order Rodentia; family Sciuridae; genus Tamias; species Tamias sibiricus. The sequence continues at coordinate 113,150,770 of CM046659.1, forward strand.
TTGATCTAGTCTGTTGGTGATGCTTTCTATTGTGTTTTTTATTTGGTTTGTTGTTTCCTTCATTTCAAGGATTTCTGACTTTTTTTTTTTCTTCAGAATCTCTATCTCCTTGTTGAAGTAATCCTTTGCTTCCTGTATTTTCTTATGTAGCTCTTTATGGAAATGATCTCTTGCTGCTTGTATTTGCTCTCTTATATCATCCTTTAATTTGCAGAACATTTTAATTATGTACATCCTGAACTCCTTCTCTGACATTTTCTTCTGCTGTGCTGGCCATGGATTCTAATAATGCAGTATTTTGGTTTGTTTGGGGCACTTTCTTCCATTGTTTTTTCATGTTGTTTGTGTTCTCTTCCCTTCTAGCACTGCAGATCTGAGGTGTTACAGTTTATACCCTGTATGTTTATAGTGTTCCTGCAGGGTTCCAATATCTCTCCTTTAAGGGGGAGATCAGTATTAACAGATCCCAATACAAACAATATACAGCCTTAAATCAAATAGCTCCTATTAAGATGTTTACAGTTTTGTCCCAATATAGAGAGATGGTGAGTTCACTTATTATCTATAATATAAACAGTAGATTTGCAAAAGGGTTTACAGTTTCTGATGGTGAACAAAGAGAGAATCAGGGGTCAGGTGTAGGATGAGATGTTAAGGAGGTAGGTGGTGAGGAAATAGAGTTATTAGATCTTAGGAAACACGAAAGAGGAATTAAAAGAAGTTGGCTAGTAGCAGAAGAAAAGAGAGAAAGTGATTTTGGGGAGATAAGCAAGGGGGGAGAAAATAGAAAGTGTACACCAAACAAATAAAAATTAAGAAAAATTAAAGATGTAAAAATATACAAAATGTAAAAGAATATACAACACAACTGTAATATACTATTCAGACATCCCAGTCTTCTCAGTAGCCTAATCCATGAAAAGTACTTGGTTTCACAAATGTTTGGGATGTGAGGGTGGAAGGAGAGAGAGAGAGAGAGAGAGAGAGAGAGAGAGAGAGAGAGAAGAAAAAAGAAAAAAGAAAAAGTCTTGAAGGAAAATTAAAGGATTATTTCTGTTGGAGTTCAGTATCTTTCCTGCTTCCTTTTTCATCCAGTAGGTGGGGTTGTCTGCTGTTTGTTGGTATCTCCACTCTCAGGATGGTGAAGGTTGGGGGGGTGTGTTGGTTTTGGGGGTGGGACTCCTGGATGTAGGGTATAGCACTTGCCAGTCCCATTGGGAGACTGTACCCCAAGGATTTCCTTTGGTGTCAACTCGTGTGATGTGGGAGCCTGGTCTTATCTCCTCATATCATCTGTAGACCTCACAATTCCTGGTGTCTACTTTAACCTCTAAACTGTATCACTCATCCCCTCCCTTTCTACATGCCAATCAGGAACCTCTCTCTCTGGATGTCTTGTGGGCTGCACTTTGGGGCCTGAGCACCTGTCAAGGAGAGCTGTTTGTATCGGGCAGGTCAGGACCAGTCTTTGTGAGCTACAGACTTGCCACTTAGCTACAAGCACTGTGCTGGGTTAGTGGCTGCATGCTAGAGGTGGGAGTTGGGGGACTATAGGTACCTTGATATTGCTTCTAGGCCCCAGCCAGTGTCCCAAGCCCCAAATAAAGATGGCTATGTATAACCCAAATTGTTGACGAAGGTGTCCCAAGATGGAGGCAGCTGCTTTCAAAGATAGGGTGCTGGGTTGGGTTGGGTTGTAGTGTTGGGCAGCGTGTTCAGATATACAGCTCTGTGAGGTGCAGTGTTGTGGCTGGTGGCTGTCTCCAGACCCTGTCCAGTGTCCCCAGGTGCAGGTGACTATGGCAGTGCTTGCAGTGGTTGCCAAGATGGAGGAGACCCAGGGGAGCCCCATGATGGTAGATGGGGGTCCACATGGGGAGCAGCGACTGTGGGTTCTTTAATAGCTTGCAGAGAAACAGTATTCCCACTGCTTGAATCCCAGGTCACAGAGAGACAAGGAATGCAACCTCCCTCTAGCCTGTCATCTTGGATCCTCACTTGCATTTTTTTTTTAATGAGAGGTGGTCTATGTGTGTGTATGTATGTGAGACCTAAGTTTCAATGAATATAAGTTTATTTGGCTCATTGTTCTGGAAGTGCAAGGTTGAGGGGCCATATCTGGTGATAACCTTCTTGCTAGCAGAGTCCTGATGTCACAGGACATCATATGGTAAGAGACAGGGAATGCATTTATATATGTGTATCTCATGGTTTTTTTTTTTTTTTCTGTTATGTGTCTTTTTCTGTTTCTGTTTTAAAGGGTATTAGTTTTTAGTAAGTTGAGTATTATGTGCCTTGGTATTATTTTCTTCATGTGTTATTCTGAGGTTTCCTTGTACTATTGAATATGTGAGTTTATATTTTTTATCAAATTTGGAAAATTTCCAGGCCATTATTTTTTTTTTTTTAATATTTATTTATTTGCTTTAGTCGTACACAATGTGTTTATTTGTATGTGGTGCTGAGGATCGAACCCGGGCCACGCACGCGCTAGGCAAGCACTCTACCGCTGAGCCCCAGCCCCAGCCCAGGCCATTATTTCTTCAACTTCTTTCACTCTTATCTTCAACTGGGACTCCATGTATGGAGTCCAAATGTATGATAGGCTGCTGTTGTATGTTTTCTCACTGTTCATTGTGGCACTGTCTTCTCCCCCATTCTTTTTTTTTAAAATTTTTTTAGATGTTGATGGACCTTTATTTTATTCATTTATTTATATGTGGTGCTGAGAATCGAACCCAGGGCCTCACACATGCTAGGCAAGTGCTCTTACCACTGAGCCACAACTCCAGCCCCCATCTCCCCCATTCTTTTTTCTCTCATTCAGTAGTATCTAATCTGCTCCCAATCCCATCTAGTATATTTTGTATTTTAGATACTGTATTTTTCATCTATAGAAATTGAATATGGGTCTTTTTTAACTTTCCATTTTATTATTTGCCATACTCATTGTTTCTTCTACCTTTTTTTTTTTTTTTTTTTTAATTTTGTGAGGAGTGGTTGCTGGGGATCAAACTCAGGGCCGCATGCACACTAAGCATATATTCTACCATTGAGCTATGTCCCAATCTCCTCTACCTTCTTGATCAAATGGAGTATATTTAAAATAACTTGATTCAATGTTCTTGTCTACTAGTTCTATCATCCGTATCATTTCTCGGTCTGTTTCTGTTGATTAACTTTCACTTTGGTTATGGGTTCTATTTTCCTGCTTCTTTGCATGCTTAGTGATCTTGTTTTGACCTCAGACATTGATTTTGTGTGTGTGTGTGTGTGTATGCTGGGGATTGAGCCCAAGGGTACTCTACCACTGTGTGATATCATCATCCCTTTTCATTTTTTCATTTTGATACAAGGTCTTGCTAAGTTGCTGAGGCTAATCTCAAACTCATGATCCTCCTGCCTCCACCTCCCAAGTCACTGGGATTATAGGCATGCACCACTATGCCCAGCTCAGACATTGAATTTTACACTCCTGGGTGCTGGATTCATTACACTGCTTTAATTATTTGGGGTTTATTTTTGGAACTTCATTATAGTATTTGGACTTTCTTGAGACTTGCTTTTGAATTTTGTGTGATTGAATCCAGACAGGCTTTATTTGGGGATGAATTTGGCCCCACCAATGAAGCAATACCTTCTCAAGGACTTGACTTTATGCACTCACATGTTCTGAGGTTTTCCCATTCCAGCTGATGGAAAAAAGAAATATATACAGCATTGTATGAGCTCTGGAGATGCTATGTAAACCCATACATTTTCAAGGAAAATCAAAGACAGATATTGCCAACAACAGGTAACTACCACATGATGTGTAACATGATAAGAAACATGATGAACAACACATTCGTGAATGAAAATGAAATCATCTTGCAAGAAAGATTGGAGGTGCAGAAAGTCATGAAGACCAAAGAAAGTGATAATTATGAGAACAAATCTAAATCACATTGACTGTAAAAATAGGGAGGTATGCAACAAAATAATAATGAATTGTAGGATTTAAATATTATAGAATATTTATTTGACAAATTATATTAGGGGTCAGGGAAATACACACTAAAATTTTGGAGATAACATTGATCTTAAGATACAGTAGGGGCTGGGGTTGTGGCTCAGCGGCAAAGCGCTCACCTAGCACGTGTGCGGCCCAGGTTCGCTCCTCAGCACCACGTAAACATAAATACATTGTATTGTGTACAACTAAAGCAAATAAATAAATATTTAAAAAAAAAAAAAGATACAGTAATTGAGGCCGGGTGTGGTGGTGCATGCCTATAATCCCAGCATTTGGGATACTAAGGCAGGAGGATCGCGAGTTCAAAGCCAGCCTCAGCAATGCCAAGGCACTTAGCAACTCAGTGAGACCCTGTCTCTAATAAAATACAAAAAAAGGGCTGGGGATCTGGCCCAGTGGTAAAATGCCCCTGAGTTCAATCCCTGGTACAAAAAAAAAGATACAGTAATTGAATGAATAATACCTGTAAAATCATTGACACATAGGTAAAAATATAATTCTGTACATCTTGGGCTTAGGGTTTTTATGAGACATTAAATGTAGATTAGGCAGTTGAACATATATATCTGGTACAAAGAAAGATTTGGGCAAGCCGGGCGCGGTGGCGCACGCCTGTAATCCCAGCACTTTGGGAGGCTGAGGCAGGAGGATCGCGAGTTCAAAGCCAGCCTCAGCAATGGCGAGGCACTTAGCAACTCAGTGAGACCCTGTCTCTAAATAAAATACAAAAAAGGGCTGGGGATGTGACCCAGTGGACGAGTGCCTCTGACTTCAATCCCTGGTACCCAAAAAAAAAAAAAAAAAAAAAAGATTTGGGCAAAAATATAAAACTTTGAGATATCAGCATATTTGTGAAGTAGCATATAAAATGACTTAGAGAGAACTAAGGAAGTGAATACTAAAAGGGGACCCTAAGACTAAACCTTGAAGGCAGGACATCTGGAATCAAATTATGGTAGATTAGATAATTCATAGCTACATTTTTATTGAAGATAACTAAATAAATCAAGATTATCTATAAATTTAAAAATCATGAAACAGCTTGTAATTTAGGGCAGAATTTCAAGACAAGATATGGTGTAGGACTGGGCCCCAGAGATGACCCATTAAGAAACATGTATTGAGCCGGGCGCGGTGGCGCACGCCTGTAATCCCAGCACTTTGGGAGGCTGAGGCAGGAGGATCGCGAGTTCAAAGCCAGCCTCAGCAATGGCGAGGCACTTAGCAACTCAGTGAGACCCTGTCTCTAATAAAATACAAAAAAGGGCTGAGGATGTGGCCCAGTGGTCGAGTGCCCCTGAGTTCAATCCCTGGTACCACACACACACAAAAAAAAAAAAAAAAAAAAAAAGAAACATGTATTGGAGGCTGCCGCTGTGGCTCATTGGCAGACCGCTTGCCTAGCATGAGTGAGGCACTGGGTTTAATCCTTAGCACCACATACAAAAAAAATAAGCAAATAAAATAAAGGCATGGTGTCCATCTACAAGTTAAAAAAATGTACCAATAATCCTGGGGAGGCAAATGAGAAACTAAACTGCACCTTTAGAAGTCTTGCTGGGGGCCTGGGATGTGGCTCAGTGGTAGGGCACTCGCCTAGCACGTGTGCGACCCGGGTTCGATCCTCAGCACCATGTAAAAATACATGCATTGTGTACAACTAAAGCAAATATTTAAAAAGAAGAAGAAGAAGAAGGAGGAGGAGGAAGAGGAGGAGGAGGAGGAGGAGGAGGAGGAGAAGTCTTGCTGGGCTGAAGGAATTAGGATTTTGGAATATGAGGATTAGCCCCCAAGGATGGCCACCTACCTCCCAACTTTGAACATGCCTGGAAGTCCTGGAAGTTCTGTCCTCTGAAAGGATATTGATTACAGTCTTCGTTCACACCAGGTGGTGGTGCAGAAAATTAGAGTCCACTCCTGCTTTGCTAACCACCTTGAGCACTTGGTGTAACCGAAATCTCCGTCCTTGTCCTCAATGCCAATCCAATAACGAAGACAAGATCTTGAGAAAAAGGAAAAACACAGGGGACTCCTGTTCCAAAGGCTGTGATTCTGCCTATCTGCAGGAACAGGGGGCTTTTATAGAGGTGATTCAGAGATCAAGAAAGAGAAGTTTAGGGAAAGAAGATCAGGGAGGAGAAGTTTAGGGAAAAGAAGATTGGGAAAAAGAAAAAAAAAAAAAAAAAAAAACACATGTGTTTTTCAAAGCCACCAGGGGTATAGTGAAAGCATCAAGTGAACCCCTGTTACACTGGCAGATACAAACCAGTCTTCTCTGGAGGAAGTTAACATGACAGCTCTCAGGTTATGTCTATAAATGTAATTTCAAGCACTATGTCCTGAACTCAAAGATAAACAACCACACAAGGAGACAAGAAACCTGTGAGTCAGAACAGCAGGAAAAACAAATAAAAGACTCACAAGGACTTCAGAAATTTGAATTGTCAGACACAAACTGTATAAAACAATTGCGATTACTGTGCTCAAGGGACAGAATCAAGTTTGCAAATTGCAGCAGGGGACTGTGAACTATAAAAATTAAAAAACAGTAGATTTGAGGGGAAAAAAGAAATTTCAAAAGTGATAAAACATTGAATTTTCAAAAATGGGATTAATAGATTAGTCACAACTGAGAGATAATTGAATGACTGGAATAACATAAAATTCAGAAAAAAATTATCCAGAATGAAGCAAAGAGTAATTTAATAATAGATAATATAGGGACTAGGTAGGGCGGTAGCTCAGTGGTAGGGTACTTGGCTAGTATGCATGAGTCACCAGGTTCAATCCCCAGCCCCCACCAAACCCTCCAAGAGGTTATATAGTATGTAAGGGTAAGAGATATACTAGATACAATAAGAATGTCTAACATGTTTAATTGAAGTTTTAGGGAAAGAATAATGGATCTGAGACAATATTTTGAAGCTGTAATATCTGATAGTGCATTAATTCAAGAATAATATATTTATTCTGCTATAAAGCCCAAGCAGAATAATACATCAAAGTAAAGCTTTAGTAGGTGAAGACAAAAAGCAAACTCTTAAGGTAGCCAGAAAAAAATGTTAACTTTGAAGAAGCTACAGTTAAACTTAAAACAGGCTTCTCAGGGATGGCAGAGGCTTCAACAGACTGTGACTTATACCTTCAAGGAGCTGTAGGGAAATAACTGCCACTCTAGAAATAATTTAGTAGTAAGAGAAAATCCTTACGTTTCAAGAAAAATCAAAGAGAGATATTTCCAACAATAGGTAACTACCAAATGATATTCTGGAAGCTGTTCATCATGGAAAAAAAGATAATCTTGCAAGAATAATCAGAGGTGCAGAAAGTTGTGAAGACCAAAGAAAGTGATAATTATGAGAACAAATCTAAATCACATTGACTGCAAAAATATTGGGGTATGCAACATAATAATGTCTTGAGGGATTTAAATGTTATAGGGCTGGGGTTGTGGCTCAGTAGTAGAGTGCTTGCCTAGCATGTGTGAGGCACTGGGTTTGATTCTCAACACTGCATACAAGTAAATAAAGGACTGTTGATGACTAAATATTAAAAAAAAAAGACTGTCTAAAAAAAATTTTTTTTTTTTTTTTTTTGGTACCGGGGATTGAACTCACGGGAACTCGACCACTGGGCCACATTACCAGACCTTTTTTGTATTTTATTTAGAGACAGGGTCTCACTGAGTTGCTAAGTGCCTTGCCATTGCTGAAGCTGGCTTTGAACTCGCGATCCTCCTGTCTCAGCCTCCCAAAGGGCTGGGATTACAGGCGTGCACCATAGCACCCAGCTAAAAAATTTTATAGAATCACAATATTTGACAAAAATGTAAGTGGTGAGCGTATAGGTACATGTGTTAAATGTAGCTAAATCGTTTATTTGAGGTAAGATCTTTCATATTCCTTTTCCTGGAAAAGAGTTTTGTTAATTACATTTTGATTTTATCTTTTCAGCTTTTCTATTGAATTTTAATTTCATAAAACATAATTTAAATGTCCAAGTACTCTTTCTTGTTTTTTTATAATATCATTTCCCTATTATAAGAATGCAGTATCATTTTTAGTTTCTGAATATATGAGGTTAAAAATATTTCCCCCTATTTATTGATTTAGCTTTCTAATCATTTAAAAATGTTTATCTTGGTCCCTTATATGTTACAGGTTTTCCTCAAATATTTGGCATTTCTTGATTGTCAATAAATATTTACAAATGCTGTAATATAAAAACTGAGCCGGGCGCGGTGGCGCACGCCTGTAATCCCAGCACTTTGGGAGGCTGAGGCAGGAGGATCGCGAGTTCAAAGCCAGCCTCAGCAATGGCGAGGCACTTAGTAACTCAGTGAGACCCTGCTTCTAATAAAAATACAAAAAAGGGCTGGGGATGTGGCCCAGTGGTCAAGTGCCCCTGAGTTCAATCCCCGGTACCAAAACAAACAAACAAACAAACAAACAAACAAACAAACAAAAAAAAAACCTGAATGTTGCCGGGCGCGGTGGCGCACGCCTGTAATCCCAGCACTTTGGGAGGCTGAGGCAGGAGGATCGCGAGTTCAGAGCCAGCCTCAGCAATGGTGAGGCACTTAGCAACTCAGTGAGACCCTGTCTCTAAATAAAATACAAAAAAGGTCTGGGGATGTGACCCAGTGGTCGAGTGCCCCTGAGTTCAATCCCTGGTACCACAAAAAACAAAAAACAAACACACAAACAAAAATACTGAATTTTAAGATGTTAAGTCTGAGTAAAAGGGCGCTGCCTACTGCCAGGCAGGTATGGGCAGGTGGGGCCTATTAGCGTTAGAATGTGAAATATTCATTGCAGCTTGTCACACCAGCTTTTCTAGTTCTCAACTAGTTCAATCTGTTTTTTTGCAGAACAAACTCTCTGCCCCCTTTTATTTTTGGTACTGGGGATTGAACTCAGGGGCACTCGACCACTGGGCCACATCCCTAGCCCTTTTTTTTGTATTTTATTAGAGTTGCTAAGTGCCTTGCCATTGCTGAGGCTGGATTTGAACTCGTGATCCTCCTGCCTCAGCCTCCCGAGTGCTGGGATTACAGGCATGCACCACCATACCCAGCTGTCTGCCCCTTTTTTGAGCCTAGGACTTGAAAACCTTCTAGATGCCTAAAGAGAGGCAGAGAGAGGGGTGGAGAGGTCTATGTTGCAGAGAGTCTTACAATTGCTTTCTTTTTCCCCAATTTTTTTTGCCTCCCTTGCCTTTGGCCTGAGTCCCTATCCTCTCTTGATTTGCAAGGCAGAGTCACTTGCTTGTTGATACAGCCTAATCTGACAATAGGTATGGTATAGCTCTTTGTCACTCAGCTAAATAGTTCTCTAAATTCTGTTTTTCAGACATTTGATGGAATAAATTGCTTGCTAATGACCTGCTCCCATTTTCTTGTTTTGGGTTTGTACCTTTTCAATTCCTTTATTATTATTATTATTATTATTATTATTATTATTTTTGTGGTACCGGGGATTGAACTCAGGGGCACTCGACCACTGGGCCACATCCCCAGCCCTTTTTTTGTATTTTTATTTAGAGACAGGGTCTCACTGAGTTGCTAAGTGCCTCGCCATTGCCGAGGCTGGCTTTGAACTCGGGATCCTCCTGCCTCAGCCTCCCAAAGTGCTGGGATTACAGGCGTACGCCACCGCGCCCGGCTTCCTTTATTATTTTCAGGGTGATATTCTGAATGATAAACACATGTGGCCAGCCTTATCTTTTAATGAAGGGAAAATTTACTTAAAATATTTTCTGTATGAGCCGGGCGCAGTGGCGCACGCCTGTAATCCCAGCACTTTGGGAGGCTAAGGCAGGAGGATCGCGAGTTCAAAGCCAGCCTCAGCAATGGCGAGGCACTTAACAACTCAGTGAGACCCTGTCTCTAAATAAAATACAAAAAAGGGCTGGGGATGTGGCCCAGAGGTCGAGTGCCCCTGAGTTCAATCCCCAGTACCAAATATATATATATATATATTCTGTATGAAGATCCTCTTAAATGTACATTTTTTTTTTTTTTTTTTTTTTTTTTTTTTGTGGTACTGGGGATTGAACTCAGGGGCACTTGACCACTGGGTCACATCCCCAGCCCTTTTTTTGTATTTTATTTAGAGACAGGGTCTTACTGAGTTGCTAAGTGCCTCGCCATTGCTGAGGCTGGCTTTGAACTCGCAATCCTCCTGCCTCAGCCTCCCAAAGTGCTGGGATTACAGGCGTGCGCCACCGCACCTGGCTTGTACATTTTTTAAAGGGAAAGAATCCTTAAATCTTAGCTCTTTTTACATGTTCTGCAAAATCAAGTTAATGTTGAGATGTTTAAGTAATTTTGATTCAGTAGGTGGCACTCTTTCCTAATTTAACTCAACCCTAAATTAGTGTTTGGAAGGTTCAGAGTGGAAAGATTTTATTTATCTGTATGATTCATATAAATAAGTTTTCAGAGTTTGGTCATCAACTTTAATCAATCGATTAAAAGTCACGTAAGCCAAATGAGGTGGCATACACATATAATCCCAGCAATTTGGGAGACTGATGCAGGAGGATAGCAAGTTCAAGGCTATCCTCAGCAATTAAGTGAGACCCATTTTCAAAATAAAAAATAAAAAGGTCTGGGGCCAGGGATGGTAGTGCATGCCTGTAATCCCAGTGGCTTGGAAGGCTGAGGCAGGAGGATCACGAGTTCAAAGCCAGCCTCAGCAATGGCTAGGCACTTAGCAACTCAGTAAGAACCTGTCTCTAATGAATACAAAAAAGGGCTGGGGATGTGGCCCAGTGGTCCAGTGACCCTGAGTTCAATCCCTGGTACCAAAAAAAAAAAAAAAAAAAAAAAAAAAAAAAAAAAAGAGTTCAAAGCCAGCCTCCGCAAAAGCGAGGAGCTAAGCAACTCAGTGAGATCCTGTCTCTAAATAAAATACAAAATTAGGCAGGGGATATGGCTCAGTGGTTGAGTGTCCCTGAGTTCAATCCTCAGTACCAAAAAAAAAAAAAAAAAAAAGAAGAAGAAAAAGGGCTGGGGATGTAGCTCAGTGTGAAAGCACCCTGGGTTCAGCTCCCAGTACAACAACAAGAACAAAAAATCAACTAAAATCTCAAATAACTTAAATCGATTAAAAACTAATTACAATCTCCAAATTATCCTTCCAAATTTCTAAAACATTAGCATAATGGTGACTTAATGCTCTTATCAAAAGTTAAAAATAGGGCTGTGGTTGTGGTTCAGGGGTAGAGTGCTCACCTAGCACATGCAAGGTGCTGGGTTCAATCCTCAGCACCACATAAAAATAAACAAACAAAATAAAGTTATTTTTAAAAAAAGTTAAAAATATTTGAATTCTCATCAGGATCCCAGAGTATTAAGGGCATTCAAATTCAAGTTATCAAGTAAAAAATCTGTTTTTAGTACATGGGGCAGTTTCATTTCATTCTCTTCTTTCTTCTTCTATATGGTTATTTCTGAATACTTCCCAAATATATTAGTCTTTTAAAGCTACTAATAATTTTTAAACAAAGCACAGTCTCTGCAATCCTGTAACCCCAAATCATAGCCAAGATACACTTTATGCAATTAAGTTAATACTAAAGCATCTGAGTGAAACTTTTAATGTTTCTGGAAAATTCTGCATGATCTATAAACAATAAAAAGTAAAGGCCAGGTGCGGTGGTGCACGCCTGTAATCCCAGCACTTGGGAGGCTGAGGCAGGAGGATCAAGAGTTCAAAGCCAGCCTCAGCAATGGTAAGGCACTTAGCAACTCAGTGAGACCCTGTCTCTAATAAAATGCAAAAGAAAAAAAAAGGGCTGGGGATGTGGCCCAGTGGTTAAGTGCCCCTGAGTTCAATCCCTGGTATCAAAAAAAAAAAAAAAAAAAAAAAAAAAAAAAGAAATTACATGGCCTTAAACTTGCCCATAAATTGACCTAATAACCTGAAACATTTTAGGATACCTGAGATTTCAAATGGTCATCTGCAAAATTCCAGGAATTCTGTGACCCTCATTAGACCATAATTTATGTTACCTCAGTTACTCAGGAACTCAGCCACACAGATAGCATGTAATTGATAATTTAAATATATTTTGAAGGGGGCTGGGGTTGTGGCTCAGCGGTAGAGCGCTTGCCTCGCACGTGCGCGGCCTGGTTTGATCCTCAGCACCATGTAAAAATAAAGGCATTGTGTACATCTAAAGTAAATAAATAACTATTTTAAAAATATATTTTGAAGGTTGCATTCCAAAGAAATTAGAGAGATATACAGTTTGATAAATACTCATTAAAATTGTCTGTTGAGATTATCCTTATACCAAATAGCTCCTCACATTTTCAAAATCTATGATTCCACTGACTTCAAAACAGTTTAGAAGAAATAAAGGCTATTGACTACCTTTTCTCTTCATCTCTCCCCTCTTGTATAGTAAGATTATACGGTACTATACATAGCTCAGAAGCTAAACATTGTCTCTGTTTACAGTAATGTAAGCTGAAGTCACATTTATATATAAACAAAATTTTAACAAGGAGCTGAGCTACTTCAACTAAATCAACAGTTATGGAATTGATTGATTCTTTCAGTTTCAATTTTCAGTGATATCTTTGTACATCAATAAGAAAGCAAAATGTGAATTACTAAATATTCTCACTAGTATATCTCTGAGAATCCTTTTACTTCTTTCCAAAGTAGAGGAAATAGTTTAGTAAATACTTTCAATGAGTATTTCCCTCTCTCATTGCATTAAATCTTCAAACGTTGATTTTCTTCAATTTGCTTCCTTTCTTCACAAAGCTGACTGCACAATTAGTTACTCTCTATTGCAAAGTTTATACAGTTGTGAAGTATGCAATCTTTCCTTCCGATTTTGGTAATTTGTAGAAGTTTTCTTTTTTCCTATTTATTTTTGGTGACTCAGGGCTGGGGATATAGCTTAGTTGGTAGAGTGCTTGCCTCTCATGTGCAAGGCCCTGGGTTCAATCCCCAGCACCACCAAAAAAAAAAAAAAAAAAAAAAAAAAACTAAATTTATTTTAGGTGACTCATTAATTCAGTTCAGTGTTTCCATGTTTAGATATAACTTCTCAGATCCCTGCTTGGCAGATAGTTAGACACTGCTGGCCCAGGTATGCAGGCCAATTTGGTAATCATTATTTTACTGCAGTTTTAGGAAAGCAGAATGTGACTTGAGTATATATAAATAATCCTGATCTTTCCACAATCCCCGGTATCCATCCCCCCCCACACCAAAAAAAAAAAAAAAAAAAAAAAAAAAAAAAAAAGAAAAAAAGAAAAAGAAAAGAAAAGAAACCACAGCCGTGTGCGATGGCACACGCCTGTAATCCCAGCACTTTGGGAGGCTGAGGCAGGAGGATCGCGAGTTCAAAGCCAGACTCAGCAATGGCTGAGGTACTTAACAACTCAGTGAGACCCTGTCTCTAATTAAAAAACACAAAAAATGGCTGGGGATGTGTCCCAGTGGTCAAGTGCCCCTGAGTTCAATCCCCAGTATCAAAAGAAAAAAAAAGAAACCACAATTTTTTTTTTTTTTTTTTTGTACCAGGCATTGAACTCAGGGGCACTCAATCACTGAGCCACATCCCCAGCCCTATTTTGTATTTTATTTAGAGACAGGGTCTCACTGAGTTGTTTAGCATCTTGTTTTTGCTGAGACTGGCTTTGAACTTCTGATCCTCCTGCCTCAGCATCCTGAGCAACTGGGATTACAGGCGAGCACCACAGCGGCCAGTTAATTTGTGGTTTCTTAGTGGCAAAATTGAGAATGGAACCTCCAATCCCTTTCAGTACTGTTCAATAAATATTTATTGAATGCTATTTTTCTACCAAAGAGAAGAAGGCATTTTATTCCATTTTTTATGCTTCGGAAGAGACCAGGTGTATATGTAAATAATTATAATACTTACAGTAGAAGTGTACACATAGATTGAAGAGAAATGTAGAGAAGTGGGAGTAATTATTTCAGGAAGGGGGAGAGAGGCAAGGAAATGCTTCTGGGAAAACTTAGAGGAATGGGTAAGTTTGTTAAAAAAAAAAAAAGCTTTCTAAGCAGATGAAGCACGCATGGAATGTGGAGGAAAGGGGAAGTTTTTTTTTTTTTTTTGATACTGGGGATTGAACTCAGGGGCACTTGACCACTGGGACACATCCCCAGCCCTTTTTTTTTGTATTTTATTAGAGACAGGGTCTCACTAAGTTGATAAGTGCCTGGCCATTGCTGAGGCTGGCGGCTTTGAACTTGCGATCCTCCTGCTTCCGCCTCCCAAAGTGCTGGGATTACAGCGTGCACCACCACGCCCGGATAAAGGGGAAGTTATTTTGAGACAAAAGGAACAGTAGGTGCAAAGGCAAGGCAATGGAAAAAAAGAGACACTTATCCAGCGGGAAAGGGTGAAACTTGAATCCTCTTGGTATGTTGAAGGGAAAGAGCCAATAGAAAAAGAGAGGTGAAAGATAATGGAAATAAAGGTATGCTTACCTGAGTGAGCATTGAGATTGAAAGTTCAGATAGAAAAATTAGCTTTGAATAGAAGAGATATCCCTTCCACTGAAATAGGTAAGAAGGGATTGTACAAACAGAATTGATTTGTTAGCTTCCAGGGGTAAATCCAAGGGTGGTATTGGAACAATACTTAAAAAAAAAATTATAGAGAAGTTTGAGAAGTCCACTGAAGTCTAAGCAGGGCAGGGGCAGGATGGTGAGAAGAGGTGGTATGAAATGACCCTCGAATATTCTGGATTTTGAAATACTTTATTTGCTAAACTGAGGATTTAGGACTTTAACCTGAAGGTGATGGAGGGTCATTGAATGATAAACAATTTGGTGTCTTAGTTTCTGCCACACCCTCACAGTGGTTTAAGGTTGAATTAATGGTAGTGTGTAATGGTGGTGGGGACCAACAGAAGCATAGTAATCAGGAAATAATTATATGTGATTCAAGTGATTGCTATCTCCCACCCCCTGCAATATGCCATTATTCCCCCAAATACAACCTTGCAGCATCTGTTCTCTCAATCCACCCCTTTTCTGCTCTGGGCCTCCTGCCTTGGTTTTGTTGTCCTGCCTACTGTTATGTCAGTAACTATTTTAATTTTTTATCATTCTCTGCTGTGCTATTTCCAAACCTCCTCTCTAGGTTAGATGGTCCTATCTCACGTTTCAAGGAAATCAAGATCCTTAAGGGAGTAAACCCTTGATTTGTCCCTCACCCTGATACCATCCCTGAAGCTAACAAATCTAATTCTATTTGTACAATTACTTCTTCCTTCTTATTCATTAGCCTTTCTACTATCCAAGGCAAATTCTTCCATATGACCTTTGAATCTCATTTCCTCTACTTCCACAGGAATTTTCCTCCAGTGAGCATCCCTTGATTTCTGATATATTTCACCTCTCTTCTTCTACTCATTCTTTCACTTTAACATGACAAGAGGATTTAAGTATCACCCTTCTTGACTCTACGTATGTCTCCTTTTTTTCATTTACTACCAATTACATGGAATGGTACCAGTCCTTGACTAACTACACTGTTTAGTTCCTTCTAAACTAGGACTTCTCATCTGTGATATTATTGACATTTTGGTCCAGCTGATACTTTGTTGTGGGGCAGTATTCAATGCACTGTGGAATATTTAGCACATTCCATTAGATATCAGCAGCACTTCCTTGGTTGTGATAACTAAAAATATCTCCAGAGTTTGTCAAACAATCCCTGGGGATCAAAATCACACGTAGCTGAGAAACTCTTAAAATATGTAAGACAATAAAAGTGCTCTTGTTTACACATATCCTTATTTATTTATTATTTTATTTAGAGACAGGGTCTCACTGAGTTGCTAAGTGCCTTACCATTGCTGAGGCTGGCTTTGAACTCGTGATCCTCTTGCCTCAGCTTCCCAAGTGCTGGGATTACAGGCGTGCGCCACCGCGCCTGGCTACACATATCCTTATTGATAAATTAACAGACATTTCATGAGTTTTTGATTACCCATTTCACTGTTGAAACCTTTTCCCCCTTTGACTTATTACCCGTATCTCTTTGTTGTTGTTATTTTGTTTTTCCTCTTGTTCTGGCCCATCATCCATCTCCTCCTGGAACTGATTTTCATTCTAATCCCACAAAATAAAAGACTTCTCCAGGTAACTCTTTCCTTATACTTTGGGTGACCTCACAAAAATTATTGCTTCAATTATCACATGTAAGGTAAGGAGTCTAAATCTCTAGCTTTAACCCAGTGCTCCCTCCTGATCTCCTTAGACCCATATGTCTAAGAGCCTGCTGGAATCTCCACTTTGGGTAAATGTTAGGTGCTTCAAATTCTACTTGTCCAAAAAAGACAGGTCCCATCTCCAATCTAAAGTCCCGTGAACCCCACAAGTTGAGTTTTGCCATACAGTCTCTTTCTTGAATGGTATCACCAATTAACTATATACCTGTCATCATAAATCTGGAAGCCTCTGACATTCTCTTTCTCCTCCTCCCTATATACAATTAGTCATTCAATATTCCTATCTTTTGAATCTGTCTGTTCCTTCTCATTCTCCTTTCTACCATCCTCATAATTTTTATCTATTATTCCAGTTGGTCTCCCTCCACCACTCTTGTCCCCCACCTCTGACCCACCTTCTATTTTGCTTATATAATGGCATCTCTAATAGTATATCTGATTATTATTGCTGATTTATTTCCTTCAATGCTTTAATGACTTTTAGTAGTTGTAAGTAAAGTCAAAAGTTAAAACTTACCTTAAGCAAAAAATAAGTAACTAACTAAATAAATAAAGCCTTACTTGATCCATTTATATCTGCTTTCCTTCCCTCATTTCTTGATTTTTCCACACTATGACACATTCAGTAGATCCTAATAGATAATTTTACTCCGTTTTTTCAGATATAGAATTCCATATCTTAGCATGTGCTGATCTTCCTGCCTAGAATATAATTTTTTCTTTTGATTTTATTTAACTGTCCTCTCCCATGCTGGAAAATTTAGTTCAAACATCACTTCTTGTAGGTTTGTGTATAGTGTTCCATCTTTGTGTTCTCAGAGAAAGAACTAGCACATCATATTAACCCTTCCACATTATAGTGTAAATAATGGATTTACTTTCTGGATTTTGTAAAAACACTGCAAATAGCTTGGCTATGCTACATTTAGTACTTTCCATGTCTCACATAATGCCTAGCATATAGGTAAGTGCTTGATAAATGTTTATTGAACAAATAAACATCAAAGATACTAAAAGCCTGGATGGGTGAAGAATATGCAGAGGAATAGAGGGATTTTTGAAGTATTTCAGAGGCAAAATTGGAAGGGTTTATTGATTGATTAGAATAAGGGAGCAGGAAAGAAAAGTCATAGATGACTTTTGGATTTCTAGTTTAGGTAACTTGGTGCTATTGACTGAGACAGGAAAGAATAAGACTGAAAGGGTGTAAATGCAAATTTAAATAAATCTATATTATATACTTATGGATATGATGTATTAGAAATGGCTAAGTTCAATGGAAATATAACGTGAGTTACAAATGTGGTTAATCTTCTAGTAGCCATATTAAGTTTTAAAAAACCAGGTGAAATTAATTTTGACAATATATTTTATTGAACCCAGGCTCTCAACTCTACTATTAACATTTTGGGCCAGAGAACCCTTTGTTGTGGAGGTTTATCATGTACAGGTAGAATGGCAGCATATCTGGCCTTTACCAAATTGATGTTCATAGTTACCCCATCATTCCCTAGTTGTGGCAATCAAAAATATGTTATTAAATGTCCCCTGGGGAATGGAGAGGAACAATCCCATCTTGAGAACACTAATTTAACTCAATATATTCCAAATATTGTTTCAAGATGTAATCAATATTAAAAAGCACTAAAAATTTCACAATTCTTGTAGTGTACCTTTTGAAATTGGATGTACTTTTCACTTAAAGCACTTCTTAGTTTGTAGTAGCCAGATTTCAAGTGTTCAATAGCCATATGTGGCTAGTGTCTTATTGAGGACATAAGTCAAGAAGTTTAGGAAAAAAGGCTAGAATGGGAAATAAGGTTTGAGAAGTCATTAGGCACTAGCAGTTAAAACCATAAAAGTAGATGATCCAGCGTGGAATACAACATTTAGAGTGAGACCACAGGAGGATTGAGGAAAATCCTGGTCCAATGCGCTTCCAGTTTCCCCTTGTTTATAATTTAAAAGTATTTTCTTTATTGAACAATATGGAGAAAATAAGAGAACAGAAGAGTACTGAGAAGATAAGCTGATGCAAAAGGAGGGAATTAATGTTTATGGAATGTGAAATTGGTAAGCAATGTTTAGAGAATTATATAAACTGTCTTACGTGAGACAGGAACATTTTTGAGGCAAATAATGTTATCTTGATTTATGGGGGGGGGGGAACTGAGATTTATGAAGGTTTAATAAATCAAGACAGCTGCTAAGGGACATCACTGAGTTTTTGAAAGGAGTCTGACTTCAAAACCTATGTTCTGTCCCTACAACCTCCTGGTGGACACAACGCAGCGTCTGCTATTTAACTGATTTTCATAAAATAATTAAGGCTCCTGCGATTGTACAGCTAGAGTTCCCAGGATATCTATTACCACCTTTAACCCGATTCCGGAAGCAAATTCACAACACTGAGATGTGATCTTCATATCATTAGCGCGTAATGATGATTTGGGTATCATTCATTGTGAAAGACATTAAACCATATTTTTGTTGTAAGTGTACGTAAGTATAGTTAATAATCTTGTAGTTGTAACTTTTTTTTAGGAAAAACTTAACCAAGATAGTAAAAATTATGCTGAAATACTAAAAGCATAATCGTTAAGGAAAATAAAAATAATGAGCTTTGTAACGCCGGTGGGTTTCAACAGATCGATAAAACGAGCACAAAGGGGCAGGGCCGGGGAAGAGGGGGCGTGGCCGTCAGAAACGAGAATCTGAGCAAGCGCAGAAAGAAACAGCTGTTAATGGAGGCGTGAAGGCTGGTGCGCGGTCGCTTTCCGAACTGTCGTAAAGGCCCCAAGTGTCGTGCTCGCCCAGTAGGAGAGGGATTGGTTAGGCGGCGGCGGCAGCAGGGTAGGAGAGCGGCATCGGCGACGGTGGTGGCCGCGAGGTGTTCTGCGTGCGCAGCATAGAAACACCCGCAGCTTCGGAGAGAGAGTTCCTGTGGGACCACGTTAGGCGCTCGGAACCCAAGCCGGGTTAGCCTGGGCCGAGTCCAGACGCTGCCGCACGTACAGTTCTGGTGGCGGTGACAGACGCTGCGCTTGACTACAGGGGCCTATCAGGCTGAGTTCTGAGGCGCAGATCACTGGCTCTCGACGCATCCTATTCTCCCCCTTACCTTTCCTGTCTTCCTTCCTGGATCAGTGCTTCCCGGACCCTGGGAAGAAGGTGGCTAATGATTAAGGTGAGGGAAACAGGGGGGAGGGGAGCGGAGCGGCTGAGGCCGCGCGTGCGCGCAACGGGGGAGGGGCCGGCCCGGAGGGGAGAAAGAGGAAGGGCTGCGGCCGCGGAAGACTGGGGTCGGCGACCGGCGCTGCCTGCTGGCTTGGTGGTGACTCTCGGTCCGGTATCAGCAGAAGATTTAATTGTATTTGGGTAAAGCTGTTGCCTCTCGACACACCCACAGCCTACAGTGCTGGGGTGGGGGCGAGAGGATTTCTTTTTTCTCCGTTCGCCTCTCGCTAGTCTCAGGATGGGGGCTGAGGACTGAGGCGTGGGAGTGTGATTTGACAATGGAGTGATGAAGGTAACCCGGGCCCGGGGACTTGGAGGGCGCTAGGTCAGTCCTGACGGTTAGGGAGTTGCCTCCTTCTGGTGATCAAGGAAACGTAGTCGGGCGAACAGCAGAAATATAGACGCGTCAGATTTTGTGTGTAGTTGGTTTGTTGGTCATTAAAAAAAAGAAAGGTATTTTTAGTATTGCCTTAAATAATTTATCAGTCAGTAGCAGTGCCATAATGGGAATATCTGTTCCGTACTGCAGAAGTAAAGATTTGCCACCATAGTTCTTAAATAGGTTATAGTAGCGCTTTACAGATATTTCTTAACGCAAGTGTAAGTTTTAGCGTTTAAAAAAATACCAGAAAGTGTAAGGTATTCATTTAATTTGTTCAAGTTTGTGGTGTGGGGTGACTCCATTGTGTTGTTGTAAGCTTTCCTGTTTCTTGATTTATATGCAGAATGAATTTAGTACTCTGGGTAGTAATGTGCAAGCCGACATAGACTTCGTTGTAGTTCTTATAGCTGTTGAATCTGACAATCCAAACTTTATTTCATTTAGTTTTATCTTTCTCTTGGTTTTTTTTTAATATTTATTTTTTAGTTGCAGTTGGACACAATACCTTTATTTTATTTATTTATTTTTACGTGGTGCTGAGGATCGAACCCAGGGCCGCGCACGTGCTAGGCAAGCGCTCTACCACTGAGCCACAACCCAGCCATCTTTCACTTGTTTTAAGGACTTCTACAAACAAAAAGAACAGACTGAGAAAAAGATAAGCCAAGGTTCCATTTCCTTTCCCATTGTGTGTGTATGTGTGTGTGTCATTGCTTGCAAAAGCTTCAATGTGATTTTGAGATTACATAGAAATTCTTTCCATAATACTGGTTTTACTTAGATTTTTTTGTGTGAAGATCTGTTTTGATAGTTTGTTACCTTGTATTTTTTAGTAAAAATGTTCATGATGGTTGAACAACTATGAACAACTAGGAACAACTATGTTGTTCATGTTAAACAATAGTCTTTGGTTACATTTGTGAGGCAAAACAGATGAGAAGGAAGCCCTTTTCTGAAAATAATTTGAATTATTTTACTTCGATCAGTCTTGCCATTTAACCTTGAACAAATGACTCCTATTGCTCATTTGTTTGACACCTATGATTTACAGTATTAGTCAAGAATTAGCCAGGGTGCTTATGAATTGGTTTGAACAATATTGTAGAAACAACTATGAAGAGTCTCCTTGATTATCAGGGGGTGCTGTCTTGTGTGTGGATCCTTCTGTGTCTTTCCCATTTGGTTACTGTTTGTTTCTAGTTGTTTCACTAGAAATAGAGTTGATTTTTTTTTTTTCTTTTCTTTCTTTTTTTGCTGTGGGGGTCTTGCTGTATTGCCCAGGCTGGTCTTGGAACTCCTGGGTCGCAACCTGTCCTTCTACTTCATACTCCCCAACTAAGTTGTGCACCACTGCACTTTGGTTTAGAGTTGGTTTTTGAAGAAAGATATAGTAAAAATAATCTCATTTCAGTGAAAAATGTTAATTTTACTTTGGGATTCTATTTCTACACATAATTGAGACAAGGCTGTACTGATTTTTAAAATAAGAGAACAGCAGACTAAGTGTATAAAGCAAAGAAATAGTCATTTAGCAGATATTCCTAAGAAGTTATTTTTATTTTCAAATAAAAATTGTGAAGTAAAAAAATCTCACAAAATTATAAACCCTTTAGATTGTTAGACATTCCTTTTATTTTTGTTAAAGAAGGACTTTGGTATCATGATTTACTTAAATATTTATATGTGCCCCTGTTTTGAGACCCCCCCCAGCCCCCAGCCCCACCTTAGGCTAGGACTTAAATAGGTAGAAAAATGACAGCACAAAAAATGATAGCAATTAAAATAGGGTATAAATTGACATTAACTTTGGGAGTGACATTATCTTATGAATGTATAGAACTAGAGACAGAAATCAGAATTTTTTATTCATTTTTGAGATCTGGATTTTAGAATTAGCTTTGCTTGCTGTACATTGGATCTTTTGAGTTTATTGTTAAAGCTTTCTTGTTCTTCATAGCTTTCTCAACTGTTAAAAAGAAAAGCATAGGATAGGTACTCTGGTTTGTTCTAGATCTCAAATTTAATGGCTTGTATTTTAGGTGTTTGGGTTATTTAATCATGATCAAATTACCAGAAATAAATAATATCTATCTCCCCATCTACCCCCTCCCAGTCATACAGCTTTATTTAGGAAAGTTGATACATATTCAAGGGAGAATGGGGGGCGATCTCAAGAGAGAAAGGCCTTTGGGGTAAAGCAAGAAATATGCTTTCAAGGGAGAATGTGGGCTATCTCTAGAGGGAGAGACAGCCTATATATGTTTTACATGTGTATAAAACCTATGAAGAAGCTATGTTTGTTGTTCTAGGTAGTATTGCTCCTAGTAACTGTTTTTAGGTCATTCTGAATAATTTTTCTTTCAGAAACCTATAATTATTGTTTAGTGAAAGTCCAGAATTACATTTGAGTGTCTGATACCTCTGTTCTTTCTTAAATTCCATAGATTCTTGGTAGCAGCTTCCCCAGGTTGTTACAGGTACTCAATTTATACCATTAAATGAAGAGAGCTTCAAATGTTTAAAAAACAAATGCTTTGCTGAGTTTGCATTTTAAATTGAGATATACTATGCTTTTAAGTCTCTCAGTAATTATTTATTCAGTATCTCATGTTCTAGGCACTGTCACTGGTCCTCAGTAGAAAGGCACTTTGCCTTCATGGAGTGGACATTCTTTTGGGCAGAAACAAAATAAACAGAATAGTTTTAGGTGGTGGTAAGTGCCAAGAAGAAAGACCACAAAATAGACAATGAATGGAAGGTGGGGTTCTACTATGAATTGAGTAGTGAAGGTGGCCATTTAAAAAAAAAATTTTATTTTTTTAGTTGTAGTTGGACACAATACCTTTATTTTATTTATTTATTTTTATGTGGTGCTGAGGATCGAACCCAGTGCCTCGCAAGTGCTAGGCAAGCGCTCTACCGGTGAGCCACAACTCCAGCCATTTTTTAGGGGTAATACTTTTGATTTTTTTTTTTTTTTGGTACCAGGGATTGAACTCCAGGGCACTCAACCACTGGGCCACATCCCCAGCCCTTTTTTGTATTTTATTAGAGACAGGGTCTCACTGAGTTGCTAAGTGCTTTGCCATTGCTGAGGCTGGCTTTGAACTCGTGATCCTCCTGTCTCAGCCTCCCAAGTGCTGGGATTACAGGCGTGCGCCACTGCGCCCAGCTAATAATTTTGATTTTTGACTGGAGAAAATCAACCACAGTTACAGTCTAGAGGAAGAGTGCTGTAGATGACAGAAACAGCAGATACATTAGATTGGGTTATTCTGGAGAATTTTCAAGTGTAAATTAAATGCTTGGTTTCTCTGCTAGACTTTTCATAATTATAGATGATGTAAACAGATTAAAATTATTTTATTGTAGCAACTTAATATAAATTGGCCTGTTTAAATCCAGACTCAAACTAATTGTGTAAAAAGTCATTTTGGAGGACTCTAAATGTGAATGGTATTAGATGATATCAAAGTGTTATTGTGTATTTTTGATAAGGCTGTTAATGACATCATATTTTGTAAAAAGAAAATGCCCATTTTTTTTTTAAAGACATAGAGATGGAGGAATGAGGGAGAAAAATGGTAGATGTCTGGTATTCGTTTAAAAATACTTTTGTGCAAAAAAACTGGGGGTGAGCTAGATGAAACAAATAATAGCACAATCTTTTGTCTTCTTCTTCTTTTTTTTTTTTTTTAAACTGGGTATTTAACCCAGTTGTGCTTTACCACTGAGTCACATCCTCAGCCCTTTTATGTATTTTATTTAGAACAGGGTTTCACTGAGTTGCTTAGGGCTTTGCTAAGTTGCTGAGGCTGGCTTGAACTTGGATACTCCTGTCTCAGCCTCCTGAGTTGCTGGGATTACAGGCATGCACCACTGCCCTCAGCTTTTTCCAAGTAATATTTTGAATCAGTTTACTATTTATAAATTGTTTTAAATGTCCATTTTAAAAGGCTTAAAATGAAAAACATCATCCCCCCCTCTCCCCATGCCACTCTCTTAATTCCCTAGTTCTACTCCATGAGCAGAAACATTATACCTTTTAAAAACTATTTTTGTAGGGGTAGGGAATATAACTCAGTGGTAGGGCACTTGCCTAAATGCCCTAGGCCCTGGGTTTGATCCCTAGCACCTCATACTGTAGTATTTCTTTACTTTTATTTGGGAGGCAGGAGTACTGGGAATTGAACAGAAGGACCTTGCACATGCTAGGCATGCACTCTACCAATGAGCTTCACCCTCAGCCCCTACCTTCATATTTCTTAGTAGTATGCTTGTATTTCTATCCCTTCTCTTTTCTTCTTCTTTTTTCCCAGTTGGGATCTTGCTTTGTTGTCTATTTACTTTTGATATCAATTTACATTTCTCATTTTTTAAAGAAAAATTTTTTTAAAGGTAAGAAATTACCTAATTCTCAAAATGGAAAGAATGTACAGGGAAAAATTAAGTTCCTTGCCATCCTTATCTTTCTATTATCCAGTTCTTTCCCTTAGAGATATTTTTCTCTTAATGTTTTGTATGTGTATTCAGATCAGCAGTTCTAAAATTGTGGCCTGTGGACTCTTGAGGAGATCTTGGAATGTTTCAAGAGGTTTTCCAGGTTGAAAGTATTTCATAATACTACTCAGTTCTTATTTGCTGTGTAATTGTTGTCAACATTAGTTGACATTTGCACTGATGGTGCAAAAGCAGCTGTGGTATGAATCAAGATACTGGCAAAAGTACACTAATTATTCTTTAGCATTATACGTTTGTCTTAAAAATGCCAATTTCACTTACAGATAATCTTTATAAGCAGGAATATTAATTTTGTTAATCTGGAACCTTGTTCACAAGTCTTTTTAATATTCCATATGGCAAAATGGAAAGGATGCTATAAAACACTTCTGCATTTTAAAGTATGTCTTGAGGAAAAGAACTCGTGTGATGGAGTTGCATTTTAAACAGCAAAGTAGTCACTTTTTTCATGGAATGTTTTTATTTGAAAGAATGGTAAATTATAGTTAACGTGAACTTGGGTATTTGCTCATTTTCTCAAAAGTAAATGAAGTGAGCCTGTCACTTCAAGGAATACAACAGACACAATTTATTGCCTAGACAAAATTTATTTTTTGAAGCAAATACTACATTTTGGAAAACTTATCTACCACTATGAGCTTGGCAATTTCTTGGGACTTTCTTGTAAGATGGGTAGGGATAATGACAAATGTGTTTGTGTGTTTTGTTGTTAAATAAAGTGTGTACTTAGAAAATGTGCATAATTTAGTATTTTTGAATGATTAGTGCATAATATTACAAAATTTGGATAGGAGAAAGATCTACGTAAAGTATAAGAACAATAGATTTTTAATGAAATGGTATGAAAAA
The DNA here is from genome assembly GCA_025594165.1 of Tamias sibiricus. NCBI lineage: Eukaryota > Metazoa > Chordata > Mammalia > Rodentia > Sciuridae > Tamias > Tamias sibiricus. Next base: position 113,176,006 of record CM046659.1, read on the forward strand.
TTTCATTATTATAGTTTTGGATTACACATTGCAACTAACCTTTATGAACCTCTGTCAAGTTTTGAAACTAGTCTCTCTTCTCAGTCCTTGGTGGTAAAATCATATTTAAATATGTGAACAAGTACAGTTTTCACATATTTGGTGAATAGATTTATTTTACAAAACTAAAGCTCACTTGAATACCTATGTTCTTTAATACAGAATACTTTAGTATTGCTTGAATTCACCATTTTATTTTTATAACCCATCTTCTTGCCATTCCTGATATGATTTTATTCTTACTGTTCACTTAAGGACACATCTGTTAAACTTGGGTTTTGTCTCTGAAATCGATAGTTACCCTTTCTGTCTTTACGTAGTATTTAGTTAGTACTTTCTTATCTTGTAGCAGTTACATTCTATTAGACCTTTAGCATTCTCCTGCTGTGGAGTCCAAGTTTCTGGAAATGTCTGTGATAAATACTAGAAATTAGGTTGAGTAATATAATAATCTTCTATAAAAATAAAGTCATAGAGGCTGAAGTAATGAGCAAAACCCTTCAAACCATGCATTTAGTTTTAAGAGAGAGAGGGCTGGGGTTGTGGCTCAGCGGTTGAGTGCTCGCCTAGCACGTGCACGGCCCAGGTTCGATCCTCAGCACCACAGAAACATAAATGCATTGCATTGTGTACAACTAAAGCAAATAAAAAAATTAAAAAAAAAAGATAGATAGGGAGAGATAGATATATCAAAGCTAGTAAATTATATATTCAGTCTTTGGTGTCAGGCCACAGGCAAGTTGCTTTAACTTCTGCAATCCTCAGTTCCCTGGAGAGAATAGTGTTTTATTTTAGGTACCAGGGATTGAACTCAGGGGCACGCGACCACTGAAACCATTCCCAACTTTTTTTTAGAAGACAGGGTCTCACTGAGTTGCTTAGTGCCTCCCTGTTGCTGAGGCTGGCTTTGAACTCTTGATCCTCTTGTCTCAACCTCTGGAGCCACTGAGATTACAGGTATGTGCCTCTGCGCCTATGAGAATAGTTTTTTAGTAAGGATAAAATGAAATAAAAACATGCATACAATTCTTTATAGGCCCTGGAATATCTCTGAGCCCTTTGTGTACCATTTCCCTTTCTTCCATTACTTCCCCCCACCTCCCTTTCTCTGTTAGATCTGTAATAGATCTTTCCCTACTTTTTCCTCTGCCTGTAAGTAAAACCCTCTCTAGAACTTTGGCTTGACTGGTGGTTAGTTTTTTCTTTTTTTGTGGTGCTGGGGATTGAACCCAGGGTCTTGTGCTTGTGAGGCAAGCACTCTACCAACTGAGCTATATCCCCAGCCTGTTAGTTTTTTCTTATGGTTTATTTCATTAGCTTGAGAGAAACTTGTTGATGATTAGCCTTTACCATTTATTTCCTTAAGAGCACATATTTTTCTCCTTAATTATATCGAATGTTTGTGTCTACTCATTTCTATGAAATTTTCATGAAAGCAAGGACTATTTTCTTATTTTGAACGGTAATTGAGGATAGAATTCATGGCTGCTCCACCACTGAGCTACATTCCCATTTCTTTTTATTTTCTTTCTTTTTGTTTTTGGTACCAGGGATTGAACTCAGGAAACACTCGACCACTGGACTACATCCCTAGCCCTTTTCTGTATTTTGTTAGAGACAGGGTCTCACTGAGTTGCTAAGTGCCTCGCTATTGCTGAGGCTGGCTTTGAACTCGAAATCCTTCTGCCTCAGCCTCCCAAGTGCTGGGATTACAGGCGTGAGCCACCACACCCAGCTTTATTTTATTTCTTTTATTTTGAGACAGAATCTTGCCAAGTTGCTAAGGCTGGCCTCAAACTTGCAATTGTCCTGCCTCAGTCTCCTGAGAAACTGAGATTTCACATTTGTATCACTGTTTCCAGCTGAGTTCTAGGCCTTGTTTGTAGCTCAGCCCACGTACCTAGAATAGTGCCTAACTCATAGACTTGATATTTTTTTAAATGAGAAGACTGATAGCCTTGCACATGTTAGGCAAATGCTGTACTACTAGCTTACTATTTTGGGTTCTTTTTTTTGGGGGGGGGGGGGCGGTACCAGAGATGGAACCCAGGGGGCACTTAACCACTGAGCCACATCTCCAGCCCTTTTAAAAATATTTTATTAGAGACAGGGTCTCACTGAGTTGCTGAGTCTGGGTTTGAACTCGTGATCCTCCTGTCTCAGCCTCCTGAGTCATTCACGGGGTTTACAGGTGTGCACCACTGTGCTGGGCTATTTTTGGTTCTTGCTACAAGAATTTTCACTTCATGGTCTGATTACACTGGTCCAATGGAACAAAAATGGCATTTAATCACAGATAACCTTTGGAAATCTTTGAAATTGCCCATAAAATATAAAATATAGACATATAGTCTATTAATGTCCAACAGTTCAGTTTTTTTTCATCAGCCTTGGATCAAACCACATTTTCATTGTTAAAAACTGGATGTAGTAGTAGGCTTGTGTGTTGGCCCATGATGTGGGGAAGCTAAATGGCTCAGGAAGCTAAATGGCACAGGAAGATGCTCCTATCATGAGAGACATGAGAAATGAGACCAACTAGAAGATAGCAAAAAATTTTTTTTTATTAAATATTTTTATTTATTTGCTTTTAGTTGTACACAATGCGTTTTATTCAATGAGTGTTATTTGTACGTGGTGCTGAGGATCGAACCCGGGTCGCCCATGCGCTAGGTGAGCGCTCTACCGCCGAGCCACAATCCCAGCCCAAGATAGCAAAATTTTATCTTACATTGTGCATTCATTTCAGGCATATATTCAGTGAGTAGAATGGCAAACATGTGGTTTAAATGTTTTCTTCTTCATATAGTTGAATTCATTGTATAGGTATGATTTCTATCCAGAGGTAGTCTCCCCAGTTTTCAGTATGCTTTTAACTTCAGTCATTACAATGTCAGTATTTCTTCCTGTTTATCTTTTGTAATTATGTTCTCTTTCTAATTAATATTATTTTGGTTACTTATTTTGACTGACCTAAATCATATATGCAGAGCAAAAAACAAATTTTGTGTAAATAGGTTGTAGTACTTTCGGGAGAGATTGTTTCTTTGGGCAGTTTTGCTTCCCATGGTAGAACTTACACTAGGACAGGTATCCTGTTTTCTAATTTAATTTTCTGGTTTTATTTTATTCTGACTTTTGCTTTGGCTTTAACAACTCAGGGGTTTGGTCTTATCTTCTAGAGGGATTTGATGTTCACTCAAAATAAGAAGGTAGATGAACCTGAGGTGGGTATACCTAGAGAATAGAAGGCCTGTCCTTTGGGGAGGGGGAGAAACTCAGGGTAAGGAAGCTTTGTGGACTTTTTTTTTTTTTTTTGTCCGGATTATTTCTAAAAATGGATTAACTCTTTAACTTTGAAAACAGCAATAGAAGCTATCATGTGTATGTATTATTTTGTTTGCTTTTTATAACAGCCCTTTTTTCAGTAAATATTTCCATCTGTCAGTGAATAAATTTAGGCACAGAGGGTTAGTAACCATCACAAAATGATAGGATTGTAGGGATTTAAATCAGTAAGTTTTGAGTCACCTGAGTATGGAATTCCAGTATTCAGAAATTCACTATTTCTCTGTTGCTTTCTAAGGAAAACAGTAAGGTTTATTTATTTAGTGGTACTGGGGATTGAACCTAGGGCTTTTATGCATGCTAGTCAAGTGCTATACCACTGAGCTACATTCCCAAACCAGGGAGGCATATTTATTTCCAGTGGACATAGCCATTATCAAAAGAGAGAATAGAGCTGGGTATGCGCCACCAGTGACTAAGGAGGCTAAGGCAGGAGAATCATGAGTTTGAGACCAGCCCAGCAACTTAGTGAGGTCCTGTGCAACTTAGTGAGACCTGTCTCAAAAGAAAAAATAAAAAGGGCTGGTGATGTGGCTTGTACTTAAGTGTCCCTGGGCTTAATCTCTCATACAAAAAATGAAAAAAAAAAAAAAAAAAAAAGTGGGAGACTGAGGCAGAAGGATTGCGAGTTCAAAGCTAGCCTCAGCAAAAGCAAGGCACTAACCAAATCAGTAAGATCCTGTCTCTAAATAAAATACGAAAAATAGGGCTGGAGATGTGGGTCAGTGGTTGAGTGCCTCTGAGTTCAATCCCTGGTAACCACTGCCCCTCTTCTGCCCCCCCCCCCAAAAAAAAAGATTGGTGATTTTTTAATTTGGGTGGTAAAATTAGGGGGAACTTAATTTCTTTGTGCTTTTCTCTATATTCCTAATTTTCTATAGTGAATTTCTTTAAAAATAACTAAATTGATGCATAATTTATATACATTATGAAGCACCTATTGTACTGTGCGGTTTGGTGAGTTTTGACAAATGTATGCATCCATGTAATGAACTACCTCATTTAGGAAGCAGAACTTTCCATTACCCTAGAAAGTTCTTTTGTGTTCCTTTGTCATCATTTCCTCCATTCCTAGGCAATCACTGATCTGATTTTTTTTTTTTTTTTTTTTTTTTTTTTCCTTTTTTGGTGGTACCGAGGATTGAACTCAGGGGCACTTGACTTCTGGGCCACATCCCCAGCCCTTTTTTGTATTTTATTTAGAGACAGGGTCTCACTGAGTTGCTAAGTGCCTTGCCATCGCTGAGGCTGGCTTTGAACTCTCAATCCTCCAGCCTCAGCCTCCCAAGTGCTGGGATTACAGGCGTGTGCCACCACGCCCGGCATACTGATCTGATTTTTGACATAATAGATTAGTTTTAAAACTTCATATATGCCAGGCATTAAAAAAAAAGAGATGGAAGTGGGGACTGGGGATGTATCTCATGGTAAAGTGCCCTTCAGTTCAATCCCTAGTACCTAAATATGTAAATAAAACTTCATATATAGAGAATCTTATACTTTTGCTTTTAAGTCTGATCTTTTTTTAATCAGGTATTTTTTCCTCTAGCATTTTATTATGAAATATTGCAAACACTAGAAAAATTGAAAGAATTCTGCAGTGAATGCCTGTTTCCCTGCCACCCCTCATTCTACAAGTAATAATTTTCTCTTTTTTGCTTTATTACATTTTTAGTCATCTATCCGTTCCTCTAACCATCCATCAATCAAGCCTTTTAAAAATTCATTTTAAGGGGCTGGGGTTGTGGCTCAGCGGCAGAATGGCAGAGCGCTCGCCTCGCATGTGCACGGCCCGGGTTGGATCCTCAGCACCACGTAAACATAAATGCATTGTATTGTGTACAACTAAAAGTAAATAAATAAATATTTTTTAAAAATTTATTTTAAAATACGTTTTAGGGGTCTGGGGTTGTGGCTCAGTGGTAGAACGCTAGCCTAGCATGTGCGAGGCTCTGGGTTCGATACTCAGCACCACATAAAAATAAATAGATAGATAATTGGTGGACATCAATGCATTTTAACTGCAAAAACTATAGCTTTAGTTCATTAAGTAGAGTTGAATATTTATTCATAGTTCTTTGGTTTTAGTGTAAATTTTACATTCAGTGAAATGTACACATTAAGTGAACCATTTGTTGTTTTGCTAAATGCATGCATTTGTGTTACTCAGGTTCTTTTTTTCCCCATATATATATTTTTAATATTTTTAGTTGTAGATGGACACAATACCTTTATTTTATTCATTTACGTTTATGTGGTGCTGAGGAGCAAACCCAGTGCCTCAGAAGTGCTAGGCAAGTGCTCTACCACTGAGCTACAACCCCAGCCCTCTATATTTTTATATTGGTGCATTTTTGGATTCATTGTTACATGATCATAAATGGACACAATATAACAGTATAATTTGGTCAGTTGTGTTACCCAGATTCTAATGAAGAAAATTGAACATAACCATCACCTCAAAAAAGTTCCCTCATTCTCCTTCCTTATCTTTCCCCCTATCCCTTATTGATACAACCGTTGTTCTAGTTTCTTTTTCACCTAGGTTAGGCTTGGCTGTTCTAAAATTTCATATAAATGGAACCATACAGATACTTTTTGTCTAATTTTCTTCTTTTCGGTTTTTTTCTTTTGTTACTGGGGATTGAACCCAGAGTTTCTTTACACTGAACCACATCTCCAGCCCTTTTTAAAATTTTTTATTTTATTTTGAGACAGGGTCTCACTAAGTTGCTTATGGCCTTGCTAAATTTCTGAGACTGGCCTTGAACTTGTAATCTTCCTGCCTCAGACCCCCAAGTGGATATGATTACAGGCATGTATGCACGACTGTCTCTAATTTCTTGAAGATGGTGTTTTGAGGTTTCATACATATTTTAAACATGTATCAGTAGTTCTTTATCATTGCTATTTGTTATCCCATTGCATTTATATATCATAACTTGTTTATCCAATCACTTGCTGAAGATTATTTTTCCTTCAGTTTTGGCTGTCATGAGTAAAGCTATAAATTGATATACAAGTCTTGCTAGGGATATAACTCAGTGCTAGAGCACTTGCCTAGCATGTGTGAGGCCTTGGTTCAGTCCTCAGCACCACAAAAAGAAGAAAAACAAAAAAAAAACTACAGATTTTTTTTTTTTTTGTATATATATTTTCAAACCTTGGCATGAATTTACTGGTTACTAGATTAGATTTATGTAAAACTAACTTTATTAGAAGCTGCCAAAGAGCTTTGTGTGGAGTTTTAATTTGTGACACTTATTTGCCAACATCTGATGGTTTTAGTCTTTTTACTTTTAGCCTTTTTGTTGGGTATGTAGTGGTATCTTACTGTGGTTTTATTTTTTTTTTAATTTTTAAAAAAATATTTATTTGTTGTACGCAATAATTTATTTTTACGTGGTGCTGAGGCTGCGCACATGCTAGATGAGGGCTCTACCGCTGAGCCACAACCCCAGCCCTTACTGTGGTTTTAAATTTGCATTCCTCTAGTGATTAAAGATACTGAGCATTTTTTTTTTTTTTTGGTACTGGGGATTGAAACCCAGGGGCATTCAACCCCTGGGCCATATCCCCAGCCCTTTTTTGTATTTTATTAGAGACAGGGTCTCACTGAGTTGCTAAGTGCCTCGCCACTGCTGAGGCTGGCTTTGAACTCGCGAACCTCCTGCCTCAGCCTCCCAAGTGCTGGGATTACAGGCGTGCGCCACCATGCCCGGCACTGAGCATTTTTTATGTACCCTCCCCCCCTTTGAGAAATGTCTGCTAATATCTGATTACCTTTTTTCAGATTCAAATATCAAAAGTTTTCTGTTCTTATCAAATTTTAAAGATTCTTTATAAATCATCATCTCTGGTCACCTTGGATAAAGTTAGTTCTACTAGCATCTTGCCTCACTTTCACAAAGATTATTCTCCCAAAATATGAACAAGGAAATGTTTCTCAGATAATGACATATAAAAGTAAAATGTATGATGATAACACAAAGGACAGGAGAAAGTAGAATTATATTGTTTTGGTTTCTTATTACACACGAAGCAGTCTATTAGAACTGTACCAGAGTTAGAGCATTTTTGAGTGTCTCATAATATTACTGGATGCTTTGAGGCTTGGCAAATTGATATTCAGGGGGAAAAAAAAAAAAAAACAACCAAAAAACCCATATCCTATGGTATGTGTCCTCCTTCCCTTTTTCTGTCTGTGATGAGGTGGGTGGTGGGGGACTTAGTTGTAGGGCTTTATATTAACTTTTTTTTTTTTTTTTGGTACCGGGGATTGAACTCAGGGGCACTCGACCACTGGGCCACACCCCCAGCCCTTTTTTGTATTTTATTAGAGACAGGGTCTCACTGAGTTGCTAAGTGCCTCGCCATGGCTGAGGCTGCCTCCGCCTCCCAAGTGCTGGGATTATAGGCTTGCGCCACCGCGCCTGGCTATATTAACATTTAAAAAAAAAATTATTTATTTGCGTTAGTTGTAACAATGTGTTTATTTATTTATACGTGGTGCTGAGGGTTGAACCTGGGCCGTGCACGGGCTAGGCGAGCGCTCTACCGCTGAGCCACAACCCCAGCCCTAATATTTTTATTTTAAAATAATTTTGCTAATTATTCTAAGCTTTTATGATGATTTTCAGGTTCTTATTTTGTCATTCAGCTTATATGCAACCCTTTTTTCAGCATTGTATCATTTTGAGAATATGGTGAACCTTCTTCCATTTGTTCCCTCACCATGATATGATGGCTAAAAACAAAATTTGAAATACATGTTGTAATTAATTTTTAATTATAAACCTCATTTTATATTGTTGACTATGTATGTCTAGACAAAGCATTAATTGTTAATGTTTGTCTTTTAAGAAATATATGTCTTTTTTTTTTTTGGTACCAGGGATTGAACTCAGGGTCACTGGACCACTGGGCCACATCCCCAGCCCTTTTTTGTATTTTATTGAAGACAGGGTCTCACTGAGTTGCCAAGTGCCTCGCCATTGCTGAAGTTGGCTTTGAACTCGCCATTTTCCTGTCTCAGCCTCCCAAGTGCTGGGATTACAGGTGTGCGCCACCATGCCCAGCTTTTATGTCATATTTTTGAAATTTAAAAAATAAACCCATTAGGTGTAAATATAAATGTTTTATGAAAACAATAATTTTTCAAAACAAAAACTTAACATTGTGAAGAATTGCAGATTGTCTCTCTGATCATCAGGTTTTATCTTTCAGTCTTTCAGGTAACGTGTTTTATACATTTTTTTGTATACCAGGTTTTATCTTTCAGTCTTTCAGGTAACTTGTTTTATACATTTTTTTTTTTGTATACTTTATCATTAAGTGTATGGTTTCTTTTTTTTTTTTTTTTTTTTTGGTACCAGGGATTGAACTCAGGGGCACTTGACCACTGGGCCACATCCCCAGCCCTTTTTTGTATTTTATTTTAGAGACAGGGTCTCACTGAGTTGCTAAGTGCCTCGCCATTGCTGAGGCTGGCTTTGAACTCGCGATCCTCCTGCCTCAGCCTCCCAAAGTGCTGGGATTACAGGCGTGCGCCACCACGCCCGGCTAAGTGTATGGTTTCTTCAGTGAACTTCTGCCACAGAGACTAGGCCAATCAAGTGTTCCTTTTTCCCATTTCACTCTTTCCTTTTTTTCTTTCTAGAAAATCTTTTTGTACAATTTCACCTTCAAAATTGGATTAGATACTTGCTTTGGCAGCACGTATACTAAAATTGGAATGATATAGAGAAGATTAGCATGGCCCCTGCTCAAGGATGACACGCAAATTTTGTGAAGTGTTCCGTATTTTTTGAAATGCATTCTGCTGTCATATATAACAAATTAGAATAAATTAAAAAAATTAGATTAGGTTCTACTTCTGTTTTGTTTCATAACACTTAATATATACTGCATTTAATTACCTACTGATAATGTTTCCCTAATTGCTAGACTATAACTTCTTAAGGACAGGTCTATAACTTATTATAATACCTGGAACATTCTAGAACATTTAAGGTATTCAGAAAGTGTTTATTGGACAGAGTATTAATTTGTTTGGGGTGCTGTAACAAAATAACACAGAAAACAAGTAAGTTCTGAAGACTGTAAGTCCAAGATCAAGGTATCAGTAGTTTGTTTTTCCTGAGCCTTTCTCAACAGTTTACAGATGGGCCACCTTCTTATGGTGTCTTCACTCAGTCTTGTCAGTGAGGAAGCAAGGAAGCATCCCTGGTGTTTCTTTTTTTTTTTTTTTTTTTTTTGTGGTACTGGGGATTGAACTCAGGGGCACTCGACCACTGGGCCATATCCCCAGCCCTTTTTTGTATTTTATTTAGAGACAGGGTCTCACTGAGTTGCTAAGTGCCTCGCCATTGCTGAGGCTGGCTTTGAACTCGCGATCCTCCTGCCTCAGCCTCCAAAGTGCTGGGATTACAGGCGCGCGCCACCACGCCCGGCTAAGTGTATGGTTTCTTCAGTGAACTTCTGCCACAGAGACTAGGCCAATCAAGTGTTCCTTTTTCCCATTTCACTCTTTCCTTTTTTTCTTTCTAGAAAATCTTTTTGTACAATTTCACCTTCAAAATTGGATTAGATACTTGCTTTGGCAGCACGTATACTAAAATTGGAATGATATAGAGAAGATTAGCATGGCCCCTGCTCAAGGATGACACGCAAATTTTGTGAAGTGTTCCGTATTTTTTGAAATGCATTCTGCTGTCATATATAACAAATTAGAATAAATTAAAAAAATTAGATTAGGTTCTACTTCTGTTTTGTTTCATAACACTTAATATATACTGCATTTAATTACCTACTGATAATGTTTCCCTAATTGCTAGACTATAACTTCTTAAGGACAGGTCTATAACTTATTATAATACCTGGAACATTCTAGAACATTTAAGGTATTCAGAAAGTGTTTATTGGACAGAGTATTAATTTGTTTGGGGTGCTGTAACAAAATAACACAGAAAACAAGTAAGTTCTGAAGACTGTAAGTCCAAGATCAAGGTATCAGTAGTTTGTTTTTCCTGAGCCTTTCTCAACAGTTTACAGATGGGCCACCTTCTTATGGTGTCTTCACTCAGTCTTGTCAGTGAGGAAGCAAGGAAGCATCCTGGTGTTTCTTTTTTTTTTTTTTTTTTTTTGTGGTACTGGGGATTGAACTCAGGGGCACTCGACCACTGGGCCATATCCCCAGCCCTTTTTTGTATTTTATTTAGAGACAGGGTCTCACTGAGTTGCTAAGTGCCTCGCCATTGCTGAGGCTGGCTTTGAACTCGCGATCCTCCTGCCTCAGCCTCCGAAGTGCTGGGATTACAGGCGCGCGCCACTGTGCCCAGCTGTGTTTCTTTTCTTTCTTTCTTTTTTTTTATTTGTTTTTTTAGTTGTTGATGGACCTTTATTTATTTATATGTGGTGCTGAGAATCAAACCCAGTGCCTCACGCATGCTAGGCAAGCGCTTTACCACTGAGCTATGACCCCAGCCCTTCTCCAGTGTTTCTAAATTTCCTCTTATAAGGACACCTGTCTCAATGGATTAGAACCCATCCATTTGACCTCATTTAGCATTAGTTATCTCTTTAAAGGTTTTGTATCCAAGTACAGTCACATTTTGAAGTGTTAGGGGTTAGGACTTCAACATATGAATTCTGAGGGGCACAAATTAATCCATAACATATCTGTACTTAAATTTGGTATGTTCCAACTGAAGATGATTTCTTATGCTTCAAAACCAAACTGAGGTTGTCAAAGTTAGTACTAAAGAGTCTTTGCTTAAGGCTTACTTCTAGTGTTTTGTCTTAATTCCCACTTAGGTAATTATAATTTTTAATGATTAAGACCCTACTATATTGCCTTTAGTGCTTTGAAGTACTATTTAGGTGTTCTTGTTTAATAATAAGCATTATTTTCCTCTTCATGTCACAAAAATATAGATAAAACACGTACCTATATACATTTGGGTATATGTATACCTTTTGTACATCCTGGCTTTTTTATTCATGATTGCTGAACATTTTAACCCAAGAAATGTGTTGATTTGCAAAATTGTCAGTTGTAATTAGGAAAGGTGACACAATTCAGTAATTTTCCTATAGCACTTCCCTGAATTATTTATAATTTCATGATGTAGACAGGTAGATGTCTGGCTGTCCTGGTGGTCCTTTCTTTTCCCATGGTAGCCCTGGCTTTAGATTCCCACTTCCCTTCCATGTAATAAGACTTTTGGAAATATTGGCAGTAGTGAGGGAATGGACATAAGATTGGAGAGCAAGATAAACTCCATAGTCACTCATTTGGCTGTTACCTTTCAGGGTGATTGGGGGAACTTTGTAAATACTGTAGTGCCTTTTGTCCCCCTTTGTAAAAATTTTATTTTGCAATTGATTTGTATTTATATCACAAAGATAGTACCCGAATTCCTCACCTGGTTTCCCTTATTGGTAATCTCTTACCCATTGCATGTCTGTTACTACTGAGAAACCAACATTGGTATATCACTACTAATTAAATTCCAGATGTATTTAAAGGTAGTCTCTTGTGGTTTCACGATTCTTTCTTTTCATAACTAACAGTTTTGAGGAATGCTTGTCTGATTTTATATACTGCCCTTGAAATTGGTTTGTCTAATGTTTTTCTTATGGTTTGACTGGGATTATGTATTGTGGGGAAAAATACCTCAGAAGTGAAGTACCCTTCATATCACATCATATCAGGGATACATAGTGTCAATACGGCTTATCATTGATGATATTAACTATGATCATCTGGCCAAGGTGGAATTTGCCTGGTTTCTCCTCTGTAAAATTACTGTCCTCTTGTCCACTTGAGTTGAGGTTGGTGAATGAGGGGTTGTGGTGCTAACTTCTGGAAGGACAAGTATCTACATAAATAATTAATTCTTCTGTAAGGAAGTTTATTTGTATCAGTATGGACTCATGGATATTTTATTTTTTACTTTGGGCTAGAATCCAATACTACCTTACTTATTTTGTTGTTAAATTTTTCCAGCTTTGGCCATTGGGAGCTCTTTCAGTTTGGCTCCAGTATCCCTTTGACATGCACTATCCTTTTGTGTGTGTGTGTGTGTGTGTGTGTGTGTGTGTGTATGTGTATGTGGGTTTTTTTTTTTACTTTCTGGCACTGAAAGATGCTTCAAGCTCATTTTGTATTTTCCCTGCCCACCCCTAGAATCAGTCATTTCTTCAAGGAGCTCTTGTTCCTTTTATGGGAAAATGGTATTACAAATCAGAACCTGGGCCTAGGTGCTCTAAAAAGGTTAACTTCTCTGTTCTTATGCAGAGTGTCTGGAAAGTTGAATCTGAGTATTTGGATGAATGGTGGAGGGATTTTAGTATCACACACTTGTAGTACTTGGTTAGTATCTGCTTGTTGGCTGTCTTCTGTTATTAAGTCATAGGAAGTGGCTTCTTAAAAGTACTTTTTAGTGTTAAAAAAGTGTTAGAGAGCTGGGCGCGGTGGCGCACGCCTGTAATCCCAGCACTTTGGGAGGCTGAGACAGGAGATGGCGAGTTCAAAGCCAGCCTCAGCAATGGCGAGGCACCTAGCAACTCAGTGAGACCCTGTCTTTAAATAAAATACAAAAAATGGCTGGTGATGTGGCCCAGTGGTCGAGTGCCCCTGAGTTCAATCCCCGGTACCACACACACACACACACACACACACACACACAAAAGTGTTAGAAAACTTACAAAGGAATGTATACAGCTTACTTTAGGGGTAGCAAGTAGGTAAAACTTAGATTCTTGTATTTTATTCTGAGCCTAAGAATAAAGGACCCCTCTATGTATGCAAAAAGAAAGGATACCAAGGAAAATGATATGGAAAAGGAGGTGAGAACTTCTGTTAACAGGAGCTGCAGATTTTATAGCACATTTTTCTTTTTTTTTTTCTATTTTTTTTTTTTTTTTGTGGTACCAGGGATTGAACTCAGGGGCACTCGACCACTGGGTCACATCCCCAGACCTTTTTTGTATTTTATTTAGAGACAGGGTCTCACTGAGTTGCTAAGTGCCTTGCCATTGCTGAGGCTGGCTTTGAACTCGCGATCCTCCTGCCTCAGCCTCCCAAAGTGCTGGGATTACAGGCGTGCGCCACCGCGCCCGGCTTATAGCACATTTTTTATAGCACTTGTTCCTCTTCATCATTGTTGTCATTATTATTATTAATAATAATACTAATAGTAGTAGTATTTCATCATAACTGCTGTTATTCCCAGCTTTACTTCTCCTGTAGTGCTTGGTTTTGGGTGTGTGTGTATGCATGTGTGCGCGCAAGAGTGTATGTATTACTTGGAATCAAACTCAGGGCTTCCCATGTGCTAGGCAAGTGCTTGACCACTGAGCTACACCCCCAGCCCTTTTAAAATTTTATTTTGCTACAGGGTCATCATAAATTGCCATGGCTGGCCTGAAACTTTAATTCTTCTGCCTCAGTCTCTGGAGTAGCCAGGATTACAGATGTGTGCCACCGTACCTGGCTATGGTTTTTCTTTTTATTTTCTCTCTTTAAAAAAAAATTTTTTTTTTTTTTTTTTTTTTCAATAAATTGTCAGGGGAGTTGGGAGTTACTTTCCAATTTTTTTTTTAGTTGGAGTTTGGGTCTATTTAATGGAAATTAGAACTTTAAATGTATTTCTGCTTTGTAACTTTCCTGAAACATTTTAGAAAATGAGTGGCTTGGTTTTAGGAAAGTTTATTGCTGAATTTTCTTTTGGAAAACCTTATTTGAAATATCAACTTCAGTTTTAACAAAAGGTTTTGGTCAGAATAGCAGTTTGTCCTTATCAAAACAAGGACTCACAGGGTTTTCTGAGCTTCATAATTATCCTCTAATAATTTTGTTGCTAAGCCTTTAGATTTTAGGATTGGCATGCCCTTAGGGACCCAACTTGATATATATATATATATCATCTTTTTTTTTTTTTTTTTAACAGTCCACCTGTTTTTTCCTCCTTATCACTTTAAAGATCTCATTGCATATTAGCCTTTTAGAGATATTATCCATCATGTATTGCAAGTATTTTGCGTATTTCTTAAATTTGATGTATTTTTACTCTTATGAATTTATGTACAGTTTTCTTATACTATTGAAGTTTTCTTCTACATTTTTACTAAAAATTGAGGGATATTAGTCACAATTGGCAAATTAATCTGGTGAAACCGTTTAAACTGCTCTTTTCCCCAATCTTGCAGATCTTTTTTTCCCCTGTAGTCTACTCCCTTTAGTTCCTCAGTTTCATCTCCTTAAACTGTGTTAACAGAAACATGTTATCCCTCATTTCTTAATAATTTGACCCTAGCTGCTTCTTCCCCAGTGAAAGGAAACACACACACACACACACACACACACACAGAAAACCCATGTCAGAAACATTACAGCATTTTAGATGCTGTATTTCTTGCCTTGACTCAGCATTGTTTGAAATGAATATTTATCTCTGTCATCACTCATACATTTTTCATGGTTTGACTTGGGTATCACCTTCTCTATGAAGCTATTTCCAGAGGCCCAAATTGATGCATCCTTTGTGTTTTTATAAAGAGTGATTTTATTTTATAGCATATTTATAGCATCCTGTAGTTTGGTCATTTATTTTGCTTGCTTAATTATTGATATCCTTAAATTCTGTTTGATAACTTTATTGTGAGCTTATTGGAGGATAGGATCTTATGTCTTACTTCCCTCTGCTCACAGATCAAGGATATAGTTTTTGTACTGCAGATTGCTGCAGGGGTGCTTTAACATTGAGCTCTGTGGCCCCGGTTCTTTATATTTTTTATTTTGAGAAAGGTTCTTGCTAAGTTGATGAAGTTCTCATTAAATTGCCAAGGCAGGCCTCTAACTGGCAATCCTCCTGCCTCAGTCTCCAGAGTTGCTAGGCATGTGTCACTGTGCCCAGCTATGTTACTTTTTTGGGGTGTGTGTGGGGGGGGTACTGGGGATTGAACTCAGGGCTATTTGACCACTGAGCCACATCCCCAGCCCTATTTTTTGTATTTTTTTTTGGTACCAGGGATTGAACCCATGGGTACTCTGCCACTGAGCCACATCCCTAGTCCTGTTTTGTATTTTATTTAGAGACAGGGTCTCACTGAGTTGCTTAGTGCCTTGTCATTGCTGTGGCTAGCTTTGAACTAGCGATTCTCCTGTTTCAGCCTCCTGAGCCGCTGGGATTACAGGTGTGTGCCACTGTGCCTGGCTTATAGTTACTTTTAAATCATTTGAATAATTGAACATATACCATGCAGTCAAATTTTTCATCTTGATTTTTTTAGCCCACAATACTTTGGTTCCACCCTATTTCAAACCGTATTTTCTACTTCTTGCTGCTTTAGTGAGATTGTTCAACTTAAAGAAGAGTCTTGTGTATATCACGATAATTATAATTTTTCTGTTTGTTATTTTGAGTTCTTTCTTCCTTAGCATCTTTTAGCATACGTGACAATGCTTATTCATAAGAAAAAGACCAAACCCCCTTTTTTTGGCACCAGCGATTGAATTCAGGGGTGCTTAACTGCTGAGCCACATCCCCAGCCCTTTTTTGCATTTTATTTAGAGACAGGGTCTTACTGAGTTGCTTAGGGCCTCGCTTAGTTGCTGAGGCTGGCTTTGAACTCGAGATCCTCCTGTCTCAGCCTCTCAGAGGCACTAGGATTATAGGTATGTGTCACTGTGCCTGGCCCAAACTATTTATATTACCACCAAAAAGTAGATCCAGATATTTTTTAAAAAAAATATTTATTTATTTGCTTTTAGTTGTACACAATGCCTTTGTTTTTACATGGTGCTGAGGATCGAACCCGGGCCACGCACCTGCTAGGTGAGCGGTCTACCGCTAAGCCACAACCCCAGCCCCCTAGATCCAGATATTAAGTGTGCTACTGTAAAGTCTTCAGATTTTATTAAGCTATATGACTTAATTAATTCCACGTTACCTCTTAAAGATTGTTCAGTGTTATAGGCTTGTAGATATCTTTCTATATATTATAAAAATGTTAATCATCTTTAAGTTGGTTACCACTTTAAAAAAAGAGAGAACTCTTCACTGAGTGAATTCTAATCTCAAGAAAGACTGAGGTTGCTAAAAGTTCAGTTTTGGAGCTGGGAGTTTAAGTAACAAATCTCTAAATAAGAGTAATTTGTAAGTTTGAAGCTTTGAATGTTGGCTCATTGATTACTTGAAGTGTAAAGAACGAAAGAATATGCAGGTTTGTTTTCCTTGCACATTTTTAAAAAAAAGATATTTATTTGCTTTTTTTTTAGTTGTACACAATGCGTTTATTTTTATGTGGATGCTGAGGATCGAACCCAGGTCGCGCACGTGCTAGGTGAGCGCTGTACCGCTTGAGCCACAATCCCAGCCCCACATTTTTTTTTTTAAATTCTCATTGATTCTTTTCAGTTAACAGTGATTATTTCCCACCCCCCATACTGGGGATTAAACTCTGGGGGTAAGTGGGGGGGTGGAGGTGTGGCAGGGTGCCCTATTACTGAGCCATATCCCCCCTCTTCCTCAGACCTTTTTATTTCTTATTTTGAGACAGGGTCTTGTTAAATTGCCAAGCTGGCTTAAATTTGCAATCCTTCTACTTCAGCTTCCTGAACAGCTGGCATCACAGGCATGAGCTATTGCATCTGTCCTGATTATTATACTTTTACTGATGACAGATTTTGTGAAATAGTTTGATGATAAGTTAATAATTTCTAAGCATTAATATTTATAAATAAAGGTAAATTCAGAAACCATAGGCTACTTTAATAGTGAAAAAGCAATCAGCCCTCAAGTTTGACAATGCCATTCAAATTTGCCAGCAATCAAATGCTCTCTCTCTACTGGCCTCAGTTAACAAGAACACAGTCGTGACTAGAGCAGTAGACTCTTCATAGCATATTGAACTCCACCCAGTTTGTGTTGATGGGAGATTTAAAGAGATGTTATGAGTATTTTTTGATGACTGATATTTAAGGGATTTTAGAAAACTTAAGACAAATGAGAAAATCATTAAATTCTTAGAGAAATTCAGAAACCAATAGTGTGACAGAGATTTCTTTTTTAATCATTTTTTTTGGTTGTAGATGAACACAATTCCTTCCTTCCTTCCTTCCTTCCTTCCTTCCATATGATGCTGAGGATCGAACCCAGTGCCTCACACATGCCCGGTAAGCACTGTATACTGAGTCACAATCCCAGCCCCTAGAGATTTATTTTTTTCCAAAAGCAGAATGTCTGGTATTAGAATTTAGAAAGCTAAAACTTCTAGCTCCCCAAACCCCATTCTTTCATAGTAGAGGGGAGTATATAGAATTCTTGGCTTTACGTTTCGTATTAAAGAAATGTAGTTCTTTATTTCTCTACTTCAGAGTTTTGAAGGGACACTTGATTTTATGCCTTTCTTGACCTTGATTTCATTTTTTTAGGTATAAGAGAAGATGTATAGTCTTATGTTGTCTTATATATGTATATACTTCTATAGGAAAATAATAACAACCATTATGCCTCATGCTCTGCTAGGTATAATCCTTAGGACAATTTTATAGGATAGGTACTATTATTATCCCTATTTATAAACTGGAAAAAAATTTCTTTAGAGAGTTTAAGTAGTCTGCCAAATACTATATAGCTAGCCAGGGTCAAGACTTGAACTCAGATTTTTTTTGTATCAAAGTGAATTTCACTTTCCTTTGCTGACTATTTACTCCTTTTTGTCAGTCATCTCACTTAAAGATGGAAAATCATCTTCATTGTCACTGAGTATCCATTAATTGTTTTATTTTCCATAATGTTTTCCCATAGTTCTGAGTATTGCTATAGCTTTTGGTTATTATAAGTCTTTATTTTTATATTTTATAATATTATATTATAATATTTTATAATATTACTTAGTCTTGAAATTTTCCCCTTGGTGGTTTTATCAGCTACTTCTCTACTCTTAAGTCTTTTCAGGTCAAATTTATACTCAGAAGGAACAAAGACTTGCTTTATTCAAACTAAGCCTTAGCCAAGAAAAGTCAACCCATGTGAAAGTCTGTATCTAAATGCAGTCATGGTGATCTCTGTGCTCCTCAGTTCATTTTTACCTTTTCAGGAGAGACATTTATCCTGGGCAGACCTCTCATAAAGTGACTTACATTTGACTTTCTGAATCTGACTGTCCTAAACTCCATTGTTCTATATCTTCATTCCTCTTAATAATATGAGAAATAATGTCTGGAGCAATGTGAACTGATGACCCTGAATCTCCTTGCATGAATAGTCCTTGTCCATTTCTTTTCAATAGGTCAGTGTCTCTGTGGATATCTGTTTAGCTTAAGGAATAGAATGAACATCTTTGGAACTAGGTTTCTGTGTTAGTCAGCTTTTCATTGCTGTGACAAAACTTGAGATAAATCAACTTAAAGGAGGAAAGGTTTATTTTGACTAAGAATTCTAGAGGTTTCAGTCCATGGTTGACTGAGTTGCTTTTGGGCCTGTGGCAGGGCAGTACTATGGTGGCAGGAGTGTGTACATGAGGAGGCTTCTCACTTCATGGTGGCCAGGAAACAGAGGGGTAGGGGAAAGGGGCTGGGATGTCCCATTCTGGGTTACTCCTCCAGTGAGTGATCTTCCTTCTTTTCACTAGTCCCCCACCAACTAAAGGTTCCACTACCTCCTAATAGCACCATTAGCTGGGGACCAAGTGTTTGAACACATAAACTATTGGGGGACATATAGGATTCATACCATAAGAGTTTTCTAATCACTTCACACTACATATAAAACCATTCTTTTTTTTTTTTTTTTTTTTTGTGGTACCAGGGATTGAACTCAGGGGCACTCGACCACTGGGTCACATCCCCAGACCTTTTTTGTATTTTATTTAGAGACAGGGTCTCACTGAGTTGCTAAGTGCCTCGCCATTGCTGAGGCTGGCTTTGAACTCGCGATCCTCCTGCCTCAGCCTCCCAAAGTGCTGGGATTACAGGCATGCGCCACCACGCCCGGCTTATAAAACCATTCTTAATCCAAAGACTTAAACATAACCAAACAACTAACTAGAGTGACTCTAGCAGATAGTGGGAAACACTTTATCATGTCATCATAGAACCATTCAATAAGGAAACTCCCTGTCCTCCTTCCTCTGTATCCAGAGGGTATCTAGATTTACTTTGATCTGAGAAAAGAAATTCTGAGCTATTTAACACTGAACTACAAACAGATCTAATATTCGGTGAGTTATGGATGACAGAATCTTGGAAGATGAAGATAAATAACATGCTAATTCTGTTTTATAAAAATTGAAGAAATTTGCTAGGCACAGTGGCACTCATGTGTAATCTCATTGGCTCACGAGAAGAGGTAGGAGGATCATGAGTTTAAAGCCAGCCTCAGCAATTTAGAGAGGCCCTAAACAACTTAGTGAGACTCTGTTTCAAACTAAAAAAAGAGCTGGGGTTGTAGCTCATTGGTAGAGCATTTGCCTAGCATTTGTGAGGCACTGGGTTTGATTCTTGGCACCACATATAAAAAAAATAAAGGTCCATTGACAACTAAAAAAAAAAAAATAGTAATTAAAAACAAGTGTTAGGGATGTGGCTCAATGATTAATGCTCCTTGGTTCAATCCTTGTTACCTACCCCCCCCCAAAAAAAAAATTGAAGAAATTTGCTGTCATTTTGGGATAACATTGAATTCTTACTCCCCCCCCCACATAATTGATCTCCTTATAATTATTTTCATGTAGATCCTGCATTTCTCATATTGAGTTTGATAGTAGCTATTAAATCTTTTCACTTCTGTTGTGAGTGGTTTGTTATTTTGTATTTTATAACTAGCTTCTATTTTTATAAAGTCAAGTCACTGATTTTGGAGTGTTAACAAACCTAACTGGCCTATTTCCAGTGGTGTTCCTGTTGATCTCATTGGTTAAATAATGAAAAAAATTATCTGCTTTTTAATATTTATGCTTGTTCATTTATTTGAATGACTTGACTGACATTTCTAGAACAATATTATGTACCAGTGAAGACCTTTTTTTTTTTCCCCTTTCTGATTTTAATGAGAATGCCTACAGTGGTTCACCATTAATCATCAGTTTTCCTTTCTGAATTGTGCAGGACAAACAAACCATGTCTCTGAGCTGAATCCAGCTAGTTCTCTGGTTTGAAGGCTTATTTTGTAACCTTTAACCTTTGAGATTTAAAGGATATAAAAAGAGATCTTTATAGGCTTTCTGAAGGATGCAGTTATTTTCCTGCTCAGTATTTACTATGCATTAAGAAGTAGCTTGGGGCTGGGGTTGTGGCTCAGCGGTAGAGCGCTCTAGCTTAGCATGTGCGTGGCCCAGGTTTGATCCTCAGCACCACGTAAAAATAAAGGCATTGTGTACAACTAAAGCAAATAAATAAATATTTAAAAAAATTAAAAAAAAAAAAAAAGAAGTGTTTGTAGAGGCTGGGGTCGTAGCTCAGTGGTTAAGCACTTGCCTAGCACGTGTGAGGCACTGGGTTCGAGGCACTGGGTTCGATCCTCAGCACCACATTAAAAAAAAAATAACGTGTCCATCTACAACTAAAAATAGTAATTAAAAAAGTAGCTTAATTCTTTTATACAGAAAAGCTGTTTCCCTCCTCTTCTTTTTTATGCTTTCTCTATTTTAAAGGCATGATTGACCCCCAACCGTAAGATAAATGTCTTTTGTGATTTCAGAGCTCCTGAAACTGAAAATTGGGCAATGGCAAATGTTCAAGAAATCTTAAAAGATTATTGCCTAATTTTGCCATTACTATTGTTTTCACTCTGCGTGTTCTCTTTTCCTTTATGTTCTTAGTTACCCAAGCCAAAAATGTATCATTTTTCTCCTTTCCTTCTACCCATTATACAATTTAAGAATATATGCATTAAGTGTCCACGAGCCAGTCAGCTACTTTAGTTGCTAGAGATCAGGCACTGAACGGGATAGGTGAGGTTTCTGCCTTTTTGGAACTTGCATTTTAGTGAGGGGGGCTTTTATAATAAATAGACTAACAAAATTATTTCAGTTAGTGGCAAGTAGGTTACAGAAAACAGGTTGTAACAGAGTGATTGCGAAAGAGAGGCTAATTAAATGGGGGAGTGTGTGTGTCCAGGTCCTTTAAGAGGCAGATGGGATTATAAATGTGCAAGGATTTCTTTTCTTTTCCTTTTTCTCTTTATTCTGTGTGTCTTTTTTTTTTTCATGGTACACATGTATTAGCATAAAGTTTATCATTTATCATTTTAACCTTTTTTTTTTTTTTTTTTTTAAGAGAGAGGTTTTTGCTGAATTGCTCAAACTGGTCCCAAATTCTTGGGTTTATGTGATCCTCCTGTTTCAGCTTCCTAAGTAGAAGGGACTACTGGCATGTACCACTGTGGCTGGCTTATTTTAACCATTTTTAAGTGCACAATTTGGCATTAAATACATTTGTATTGTTGTTCAGCTGTCACCACCATTTATCTCTGGAAGTTTTTGGTCTTCCCCTACTGAAACTGTTCTTATTAAACACTAACTCCCATTCTCTTCTTCCCTAGCCCTTTGCAGCTACCATTTTACTTTCTGTATATGAATTTGACCACTATTGAATACTTCATATAAGTGGAAACACACAATATTTATTTTTGTGGGTCTGTTTTATTTCACTTAACATAATGTCTTCAAGATTTCACCCATATTATAGTATGTATCAGGATTTCCCTTTAAGGCTGAATAATATTCTATTATGTGTATATCACATTTTGTTTACCCATTCATCCGTTGGACATTTTCACTGCTTCTACCTTTTGACTATTGTGAATAATGCTGCTGTGGTCATGAATGTACAAATATCTGCTAAGGCCCTGCTTTCATTCATTTTAGGTATATGTCCAAAATTGAACTCACTGGATTATATGCTAATTCTTTCACAAATGCACCATTGTACAGTCCCATCAGCAGTGAACAAAGTTTCCAGTTTCTCCATATTCTTTCCAACATTTTTTGGTGGGGGAAGAGGAGTGGTTACTGGGGTTGAACACAGGAACATTTAACTACTGAGCCACATCCCCAACCCTTTTTTGTATTTCATTTTGGGACAGGGTCTCACTGGGTTACTTAGGGCTGCACTAAGTCACTAGGGCTGGCTTCGAATTTGTGATCTTCCTGCCTCAGCTTTCTGAACTGCTAGGGTTATAGGTGTGTGCCACCATGCCTGGCTTGTTTTTATTTTTTGGTAATAGCCATCCTAATGGGTGTGAAATAGTGTATTTTTAAATTTGTATTTCTTAATGATAAGTGATACCATTGGGCATCTTTTCTTGTACTTTTAAGCTCTTCGTATATCTTCTTTGGAGAAATAATAATTCAACTTCTTTGCCTTTTTTTTTTTTTGGTACTGGGGATTGAACTCAGGGGCACTCGACCACTGGGCCACATCTCTAGGCCCCCCCCCTTTTTTTTGTATTTTATTAGAGACAGGGTCTCACTGAGTTGCTAAGTGCCTTGCCATTGCTGAGGCTGGCTTTGAACTCGTGATCCTCCTGCCTCAGCCTCCCAAGTGCTGGGATTACAGGCGTGCGCCTCCATGCCCGGCTCCTCTTTGCCATTTTTTGATCAGGTTGTCTTGTTGTTGAGTTCTAGAAGTTCTTTATATATCCTGGATATCAGTTCTTTATCAGATAAATGATGTGCAAATATTTTCTGTCATTTCTTGAGTTGCTTTTTTTAAATTTAATATTTTATTTATTTGATTTTAGTTGTACACAATGCCTTTATTTTATGTAGTGCCGAGGATTGAACCCGGCCCGCGCACGTGCTAGACGAGCGCTCTACCGCTGAGCCACAACTCCAGCCCTTGAGTTGCTTTTTCATTCTCTTCATAGTGTTCTCTGATGTACAGTGTGTAAGGATTTTATTAGGGGAAATGCCTGGGAGAGAAAATGAGAAGGGATCCAGGGAAGACTTGAGAGGCTGTCAGACCATATTGTAAGTCCAATCCTGAGTGAAGGAAAAGAGGTAGGTGGAATTGGGTGAAGTCTAAGTAAGTTTCAGCAAAGTCATCAAGAGTTTTAAAGCTAGTATTATATCAAAGAAATCCTGTGCTTCCAAGGGACAGGCCTAATTTAGTATCCTTGTCTCACTCAGTTATTGGACAGGACAGCCAGTGGGAAGTATGTCCTTGGGCAAAGGCAGTGATGGAGTTTGGAACATAACAGCTGGAGCTCTTGATCAGTTAAGCTTCCTTTGGTTGGAAGTCTACAAGGCACATTCTTGTAGCTGCCACCGAGCAGTCAGGAAAGACCTCTCTGAAAGATGACATTTAAGCCAAGACCTGGATGTTGAGAAGCTAGGTGGCCTTTCAAAAATCTTTGGGAAGATCATAGTCACGGGAAACACAAAGTTCAGAGGTCCTGAGGTAGAGAAAGCTTGTCATGGTAAAAAAACAGAAAGTCAAGTTTGGCTATAGTTTCATGAATAAAGTGGTAAGACATATAGATAGGGACATGAGATCAGAAAGGGTCCTCTAAGGTATGCCAAAGAGTTGGGATTTTATTTTTGGAACATTTGGAAACCACTGGAGGATTTTGAACAGGGAAGTGATATGCTCTGATTTATATTTTTAGGGTACGCTCAAGTATATAGAAAAGTATTATTAAGAAATAAGAAAACTAACATAGGTGTCTGTTTCAGTAGTACAGGCAAAATATTGTAATAATTTGAACTAAAATGATAACGTATATTTCCTATCCAAAGCATAACAAAATCCTGTTGTTGCATTCTATCTCTGGATTTTATGCTTTCTCTTCTAAAGGTTCCTTATTGCGTATTATTTTACTTCCTCACTTTATATAGTAGTAACCTTTTAACTTTTTTTATGCCTTCAGTTTTAACTACTTTGAATCCTTTTTCATATTGTAGTGTCGCATATTCATTCATTAATGATTTAATTTTCTAGTTTAAGATTTTAAAAAATTCTAGAATTACTTGCCTCCTGTGCTTCATCTGTCCCCTACTTACACTGTTGTTATCTTCCTGACTCTTAATTACATGTATCTTTCAAACTATGGAATTCTTCTCAAGGTCTCCTAGTAGCCATCTCTTCTATTTGGGTTTAATATCCTTGCAGTATCTTCTCTTTGGTGCCTTGTAGTCTACATTTGTTTCTCTCCTTAGGCTGTTTGATGGTTAGTCCTGTGGAGCTCTTTTGGGGTTTTTGCATTAGAATGTTAGTATGTTGATCAGTGTCTCCTATAGTTCTTTGTATGCACTGTAGTAGACCTGCTGGAACTTTTGCTTCAAGCTCAATTTTTTTGTGTTCTATGGTTTATCTTGGAAGTCTCTTTGTTCTGTTTGTTTCCGTGTTGTGAAAACATTCTATCTAAGCTTTTTAAAAATCTATTATAAGTGAAATATCTGTAATTGCTTATTTCAGTTTGATTTCTGTGGCCAATAGGTTCTGTATGTTTTTTTCTTTATTTTTTGGTACTCCACAGTACCAAAAATACCCCAGAGAAACTTTACTACAGAGATACATTCCCACCCCCCCCTTTAAAAAATTTTTTTTAAATTGTTGATAGACATTTATTTATGTGTGGTGCTGAGAAACCCAGCACCTCACACATGCCAGGCAGGTGCGCTATTGCCTAGCCACGGCCCCAGCCCCTGTCAACCCCTTTTTACTTATTTTTTTTTTTAAATTATTTATTTATTTATTTTTGGGCTATCAGGGATTGAATCCAGAGGTGCTTTAATCACTGAGCCACACCCCCAGCCCCTTGTATTATTTATTTATTTTTTAAAAATTTGAGACAGGTTCTCACTAAATTTCTAAAGGAAGGCTTTGAACTTGTAATCCTCCTGCTTCAGCCTCCTGAGCTACTGGAATTACAGGAGTGTGCCACCACGCCTGGCCTAACCCTAACTCTAACCCTTTTTAATTTTTTTCATTTGAGACAGGATCTTGCTAAGTTGCCATCCTCTTACCTCAATCTTTTAGTTGCTGGACCAAATGAGTCTTTTGATACTAGCTAACAGTATATTCTCTGAACTTTATTGTCTGTTCAGGGTAGGTTGCCAAGATCATTGATCATTGATCTGTTTTTATGTTTTAATTTTTTTTTTTTTTTTTTGTACCGGGGATTGAACTCAGGGGCACTCGACCACTGGGCCACATCCCCAGCCCTTTTTTTGTATTTTATTAGAGACAGGGTCTCACTGAGTTGCTAAGTGCCTCGCCATTGCTGAGGCTGGCTTTGAACTCGTGATCCTCCTGCCTC
Organism: Tamias sibiricus; assembly: GCA_025594165.1. Classification (NCBI taxonomy): domain Eukaryota; kingdom Metazoa; phylum Chordata; class Mammalia; order Rodentia; family Sciuridae; genus Tamias; species Tamias sibiricus. The sequence goes on from CM046659.1 coordinate 113,201,664, forward strand.
AGCCTCCCAAGTGCTAGGATTACAGGCGTGCTCCACCACGCCCGGCTTTATGTTTTAATTTTTGATGTAACCTTTAAATAAACAGGTTTTTGAACATCAGTTCCTCCTTTTCTTTTTTTAACCTGGTATTAGGCTGCAAGTTAATTATTTTATATTAGCAAATGCTAATAAGCTTAGCAAGGTTCTCTCCCTCTTCAAAATAGAGTACATTATTAGATTATATGTGCCTAGCAGAAATCTGTCTTAATAAATTTAGGTCTGAGCACTTTGCTAATGTACGTAAGAGTCCATAGTGATGACTTTTAAGGGGAAATGCCTTTCTGTCTAAGGAATTTTGTCTATTTAGAATATGTAACAAAGCATCTTGTCTCTACTATCTAGATATGAATATGGTAGTTTTAAAGCATTCAGAGAGAGGGAGAAGGGAATATTGGTATCAGGCAATTGATTTAATATACTTAGGTGCAAATATTTTTTCACCTAATTATATAAAAAAAGATAAAGGTTAAACATATTGCTAGTTAATTTTCTGATGATTTCTGAAACTTTTATAGAAAAATGTCAAATCAACTATCCCTTTTTAAAAATCTTATTTTTATAGTTATGTAAAATAAATAGTCAAAAAAAATTTAAAATTTTTATGTGGTCTGAGGATTGAACCCAGTGCTCTCAGGCATGCTAGGCGAGTGTTCTATCACTTGAGCCACAACCCCAGCCCAATCAAATTTTTATTTAAACTTGAAACAAGTACTTAGCTGAGTGAATTGGCATGTACCTATCATCCCAAACTTACTTAGGATTGTTTGAGCCTAGGAATTTGATTCTCCCTTTCCCCCATAAAAGGGGGTGGGAGGACAAGTTTTTACATTTATTGTTGTGGTAAAGGGTCATACCAGTAATAGCACATGCCAGTTTTTAAGTAGAATTTCTCAAAATTGTAGGGGTATTCTTAATGGATTCCTCCCTTTTGTCCACATGAGTTTATTTATAAGTTGGTAAATCCTAACTAATTTTTAATCTTGAAAATTAGCAATTTTCAGCTTTCATGTATTCTTACAACAAAGTTTACTAGGGAATAATTAGTTATTCAGGAGTAAATATTATGTGGATGAGATCAAATCAACACAAAGAGGGACAGGTATTTTATTATTGGAACTAATAGCAAATCATTCATAATGTGACCATGTAGATATATTTCATAATATTCATCTCCTTTGTAACTTAAATCAACCAGTAATTTTTTATAGAAATTAAAGACTAGGCTATGATTTTATTAAATAGCAAATAGCTCAGGACATCTTCTATTGCTCTTTTGTTAATTTTTCTTTTAGTATCAAATTTTATTGTTTTTTTTCCTGTGCATACATTTCTATGAAAAAGTTTAGCCTATAAATGGGATACAGTAGGAGATTAACAATTATAACTAATAAAACAATTATAGCAATATACTGTGATAAAACTACAAATTATACTATAAAAAGCTTACACATTATTAATTTCTATAATATCCATTTAACATTTTCAGACGAGATTAAAGCAGTTGTAAAGGGTGGATAGCCAAATGGGGGATAAGGGAGTATTAGAAGCAAGTTCACTTTTTTTTTTATTTTAAATATATTTCGTATTACACTTATAGAATACATTTTTACACATCTCTGGTTGTATACAAAGTATATTCACACCATTCGTGTCTTCGTACATGCACTTGGGGTAATGATATCCATCTCATTCTACCATCTTTTTTTTTTCTTCTTTACCCTTTTGCCCCCTCCCTTCCACTCCCTCTCCACTGGCCATTCTAGTGTTCCTCAAATCCTCCTATGCTCCCCATCCCAACCCCACTGTGAATCGGCCTCCTTATGTCAAAGAAAACATTCAGCATTTGGCTGTTTTTATTTTTCAAAATATTTCTTTTTAGTTATAGATGAACACAATGTCTTTATTAATTATTATTATTATTTTTAAATATTTATTTATTTGCTTTCGTTGTACACAATGTGTTTATTTGTATGTAGTGCTGAGGATCGAACCTGGGCCGCACACGTGCTAGGCGAGCGCTCTACCGCTGAGCCACAACTCCAGCCCCTATTTATTTATTATTATCGAACCCAGTGCCTCACACATGCGAGGCAAGTGCTCTACCACTGGGCCACATTCCCAGCCCTTTTTTGTATTTTATTAGAGACAGGGTCTCACTGAGTTGCTAAGTGCCTTGCCATTGCTGAGGCTGGCTTTGAACTCACGATCCTCCTGCCTCAGCCTCCCAAGTGCTGGGATTATAGGCATGTACCACTGCGCCCGGCTCCTTTGTTATTTATTTATTTATTTTTTGTGGTACTGGGATTGAATTCAGGGGCACTCGACCACTGGGTCACATCCCCAGCCCTTTTTTGTATTTTATTTAGAGGCAGGGTCTCACTGAGTTGGTAAGTGCTTCGCCATTGCTGAGGCTGGCGTTGAATTCGCAATCCTCCTGCCTCAGCCTCCCAAGTGCTGGGATTACAGGCGTGCGCCACCTTGCCCGGCTTCCTTTGTTATTTTTGATGGCTTTTGAGTTCATAAATATATTACTGGTATTTATTTTATTTTCATGAATTTCTTTTTCTGAGTTCAAAATAGAGCATGAATTTGTATTACCTTAGTGAGAGCCTCTTAGTTAATATGGAATGTTAATTTTGTAATTAATGACTGAGTGACTTGGTAACTCAGAGAAAAGTTACTGGTTTATAGACACATAGCACACCATATAACAAACCACCCCTCCTTCTGACTACCCCTCAACCCTGCCTTGTTGGAAAGACCAAAACTGACCAAAAACCAGAGCAGAATTAATCACAAAGAGTTCATTGTTTTGTCTTTGGTGCATAAAGTTATAGTAAATTATGTTGTGAATCACCTCTTTGTAAATTCACTTAAGGATCCGTGTTCTCAGAATTTATCTGTACTTTTTGCAAATTTTCATTTTCTCTGAGGGTCTCCATTTACAAGACCTCAAGAGTGACTCAGTAATTAAAGATGAGGAGTCTAAAATGGCATTTTTTCTCTTAAGCAAATAAAGACTATCTCCTCACTAACTCCTGGGAAACTTGAACTTCTGGAAAAAGCCTAGATCTTTCCAAAAGACATCATGATTCTCTTATTCCTGATGGGGTCCATAATTATTGGATACAAAAGGATTCCTCTTGACTTTTTTTTTTTTTTTTTTGGTATCGGGGATTGAACTCACGGGCACTCTACCACTGGGCCACATCCCCAGCCCTTTTTTGTATTTTATTAGAGACAGGGTCTCACTGAGTTGCTAAGTGCCTTGCTATTGCTGAGGCTGGCTTTGAACTCACGATCCTCCTGCCTCAGCCTCCCAAGTGCTGGGATTACAGGTGTGCGTCACCGTGTCCAGCTCCCTCTTGACTTTTTGACAACAGCTTATTGAGATACTATTTCAGTGGTTTTAGTGTATTCATGAATTGAACATTCACTACCACAATTTTAGTACATTGTCAGTTTATCAAGAAGAATACTTATAGTTTTTGGTTATCACAACCTGTCTCCTCTCATCCCCAGCCTTAAGCAACCACTGATCTATTTTATAGATTTGCCTATTCTGGACATTTCATATAAAAGGAATCTTAAAAGGCATAGTCTTTTATGATTAGTTAACATAATGTTCTCCCATTAAGATGAACTATGTAAGTGTTCATCCATGTTGTAACTTGGATCATTATTTCATTTATTTAGATTACTAAATTATATAATTCTTTTCTTTCTTTCTTTCTTTCTTTCTTTCTTTCTTTCTTTCTTTCCTTCCTTTCCTTCCTTCCTTCCTTCCTTCCTTCCTTCCTTCCTTCCCAGGGATTGAGCCCAAGGCCACTTAATCACTGAGCCACATCCCCAGCAAATGAAATTATAATTTTTTTGTATGGATTTGTTCATTCATCATTTGATGGACATTCATGTTGTTGCCACTTTTTGGCAGTTATAACTGTATGTATTTGTATGACTGTATGTTCTCATTTCTCTTGTATGTAGGTCTAGGAGTGGATTTTCTGGGTCCTATGGTAATTCTGTGTTTAATCTTTTTTTCCCCCCTCCTGGTGCTGGAGATTGAAGCCAGGTACTTGTGCATGCTAAGCCAATGCACTACCACTGAACTACTCCCCCAACTCTTAGTGTAGTCTTTTTTTTTTTTTTTAAATATTTTTCTTATTTTATTTATTTATTTTTAGTTGTAGTTGGGCACAATACCTTTATTTATTGTATTTATTTTTATGTGGTGCTGAGGATCGAACCCAGGCCCTCGCATGTGGTAGCTGGGAACGCTCTACCGCTGAGCCACAACCCCCTTAATTTAGTCTTTTGAAGTACTGCCTAACTGCTTTCCAAAGTGTCAGCACTATTTTCCATTCCCAATTTATGAGGATTGCAGTTCCTTTACATTTTCTCTAACACATATTTTTTTTTTTTTTACTGTAGCCATGTGTCTTGTAATTGTGATTTTTCTTGCCTTTGAGTGTGACGATGATTCTTGTCTTACAGTCTGCCTCCTGTAATTTGCTTAACTAAACGATCTTCAGCAACATAAGGCTCTAGTCTTTATTTAAAACTGAAATGCAATAGTTGTGCCCTATGGTCTATCAGAATTAAGATTCTCATTAGAGAATAAAGTAGCATGAAGGGAAGAACTATAGGAAAGAGAAACTGTATTTATATTAGTTTATTATTTATAGTAATCCATCTAATGTGGCAGATATTCAGATGTACAAAAATTAATGTAAATGTAAAAATTTAATACTTTTAATCACCCCTTAAAAAGTCATACCAAGAGAAAAACATGTTGTGTAAGCAGTCTTTGTTTTTTTTTTTTTGGTACTGGGGATTGAACCCAGTGGGGATTAACCACTGAGCCACATCTCAAACCCTTTTTAATATTTTAGAGACAGGGTCTCACTTAGTTGCTTAGGGCCTTGCTACGTTCCTGAGGCTGCCTTTGAACTCTCAGTCCTCCTGCCTCAGCTTCTCAAGCCACTGAGATTACAGTTGTGCGCCACCACACTTGCTCTAATCAGTCTTTTGAATTCTTTTTTATACGTTCTTAAAATTTTCTTAAGATTGTGACGTTCTGATGCATGTATACATTGCATAACGTTTAAATAAGGTTAAACATATCTCCTCAAACATTTATCATTTTTATGGTGTAAATCTTCAAAAATTTTCCTAGCTTTTTGAAATGTATACATTACATTATCATTGTCTATAGTCAACCTGCTGTGTAATAGCACAACAGAACTCCTTACTCCTGTCTAACTGTAACTAGTACCCATTGATTAACCTCTCCCTATTCTTCCTTCCCTGGCCTCTGGTAACCAATATTGTCTCAACTTCTGTAAGAGAAGCTTTTTTGGATTCCACATATGAGTGAGATCATGAAGAACTTGTCTTTCTGTTTGGTTTATTTCACCTAACATAATAATCTCCTGTTTCATCTGTGTTGTCACAAATGATGGGATTTTATTATTTTTTAATGGTTGAATAATATTTCAGGGTGTATACATATGTATATGTGCACACACACACACCACATTTTCTGTAAGTATGTATTAGTTGATGGACACCTAGGTTGTTTCTGTTTTCTTGGCTATCATGAATAGTGCTGCAGTGAACATGGTAGTACAGATGTCTCTTTGACAAATTAATTTTGGATATGTACCCAGTAGTGGAATTATTGAATCATGGTAGTATTTTGAATTCTACTCCTTTTTTTTTTCCCCCTAATTTTACTAAAGTAAGTTTTGAAGAAATTGTTTGATTTCCACCAAATCATACAGTAAGATTACTATTTTTGTTAATACAACTTTTCAAGTAGGCCTATGTTCTTTTTTTTTTTTTTTTTTTTTTTGGTACTGGGGATTGAACTCAGCGGCACTAGACCACTGGGCCACATCCCCAGCCCTTTTTTGTATTTTATTAGAGACAGGGTCTCACTGAGTTGCTAAGTGCCTCGCCATTGCTGAGGCTGGCTTTGAACTCGCGATCCTCCTGACTCAGCCTCCCAAGTGCTGGGATTACAGGCGTGCGCCACCGTGCCCGGCTAGGCCTATGTTCTGCGATAGCTTCTGCATTTCTAAAAGCAGGGGCCACAAGCAGAAGGTATCACAGAAAAATGTTCTATAAGAACAGTATCATGATGGCCATTTTGTATCCTGATAAGGAAAAGGCAATTCTGCCTTATTATAAAGGATGTTCTTAGTGGAATTCAAGAACTCTTCAAATAAGTAGTGTGATAAAACATGTTAAAAATCTTTTAAATATCTTATGTCTTCTAGGCCTACCTTAAAGTTTCCCATGTCTCAATGGACTCCTGAATATAACAAGCTTTATACCTTAAAAGTGGATATGAAGAGTGAGATTCCTTCTGATGCACCAAAGACACAGGAGAGTCTGAAAGGGGTCCTTCTACATCCAGAGCCCATTGGGGCAGCCAAAAGTTTTCCTGCAGAAGTTGAGATGATTAATAGTAAAGTGGGGAATGAATTCTCTCACTTGTGTGATGATTCGCAAAAACAAGAGAAGGACAGAAATGGTAACCAGCAAGAACAAGAAAAAAGTGTTGTGAGAAAAAAACGCAAAAGCCAGCAGGCTGGCCCTTCATATATGCAGAATTGTGTTAAAGAGAATCAGGGAATATTAGGATTGAGGCAACACCTAGAAACACCAAGTGATGAAGATAATGATTCCTCATTCAGTGATTGTCTTTCTTCTCCTTCATCTAGTCTGCATTTTGGAGACTCTGATACTGTGACTTCGGATGAGGATAAAGAAGTCTCTGTAAGACATTCCCAGACCATTTTGAGTGCTAAAAGTAGAAGTCATAGTGCACGTTCCCAAAAGTGGCCTCGAACTGAGACAGAACCTGTGTCGGGATTGTTAATGAAAAGACCGTGTTTTCATAGCAGTTCATTAAGGAGACTTCCATGCAGAAAGAGATTTGTAAAAAATAATTCCTCACAGAGGACACAGAAACAAAAAGAGAGGATATTAATGCAGAGGAAAAAACGAGAAGTGTTAGCCCGAAGAAAATATGCATTACTACCCAGTTCTAGTAGTTCCAGTGAGAATGACCTCAGCAGTGAATCCTCTTCCAGCTCTTCAACTGAAGGAGAGGAGGATTTGTTTGTTTCTGCTAGTGAAAACCACCAAAACAATCCAGCTGCTCCCTCAGGTAAGAATGTTTTGGTAAAACCTGAAAAGTACTGTATTGTGTTTACTTACTTTCTTGTTTTTATGACTTGGGGTTATGACTTACAGTTTTTATCATCTTTAAAGAGAATATATAAAGTTCTATTGACTTTTATTTTTAAAACCACATAAATTATTAACTATAGTATTAAACCATGAATCTAATTCTAAGATAAAAATTTAAGAATATTTCTATGAAAAAAATATAAAATCAGAATTGGTTGCTTTTTTTTTTTAGATTAATTACTTATACCATTTTGGATATAATTAGATTATATTTTAGGTGAGTTGTTGATTTATGGTACAAATTTATTTCCCTGTAGTACTTTAGTATGTTTAACTTATGCAAATACTTTTTCAGATACCTATATGATATATTTTTTTTCTCATATAATCATGCAACAGTTTTAGTCACTAAAAAAGACTGCCTAATAGTTCTTTTAAGTACACTGTTTTTATTATCCATTGTCACCTTGTCACGTCAAGCTGAAAAATACTTAGAAGTATTTAAGTGGTAGCTTATTTAAATATTAGGACTTATAAACTTTTGAGTATGATAGTGCTCAGCAGAGCAGATGATGGAGGAATAGCACTTGCATGTGTGCTTTCATGCACCCACTCTCACATACAGAGTAGATATTATATTTAAGTACTCTAAGTATGTGCAGATAATTCTGAAGTATTTTCCACGTATACAGACTGTCCCAATATAATGCATCATTTTTGTACTTGTAATTTAAAGAGTTGTATTGGAATGAATATTGAAGAGCTAAGACTGCATTAAGGGAACTAAGATTAATTTCTTTTGAATTTAGGGAATAAGGGAATTGGGGCACAGGGAGAGCTTTTCAAAGGACTAGGAATATGTTTTCTAAGACTGATACAAAGCTGTCCTAGTTTTTGCCTGATGTTCTGTATGTCAGGGTCAAAGCCTATTAGTCTACTATCCATATGCCATTTTCCTTCTCTTGTCTCTCCTTCCATATGAGTATCTTCCTTTTTCATTTTTGTTTTTCTGTCCTTTCCAGAACCCTAAAATCAGTAACTGTGTTCTTATTTAGCTGTATTTAGTTTACTTTTTTTTTTTTTTTTTTTTTTTTTTTTTGTGGTACCGGGGATTGAACTCAGGGGCACTTGACCACTGGGCCAGCCCTTTTTTTGTATTTTATTAGAGACAGGGTCTCACTGAGTTGCTAAGTGCCTCGCCATTGCTGAGGCTGGCTTTGAACTCGCGATCCTCCTGCCTCAGCCTCCCAAAGTGCTGGGATTACAGGCGTGTGCCACCGCGCCCGGCTTACTTTTTTTTTTTTTTTTTTTTTTTTTTTTTTAAGAAAAAACCTATTTGAATATTTGTTTTAAGAAGACTTCATTGATGTCACTTGTAACTGGGAGAAATGTACGGCAATTGTTTCCTGAGGTCTCTTGAGAAAGAGGGAGGTGAGAAAAAGGACTTGTCTTGCTTAGTTCTCATATTTTTTCTCACATGGTCAGGACATGGAGACTCTAGTGTTGAGGGAGGGAGTGTTAGAGCCCATTTTCTTCTTGAATTTAGTGAGGGAGAGTGGTTGGTGATGTGGAGTAGAAGTTCTAAGGAGCTGATATTTGTAGAGGAATGAGAATATAGTAAATGAAGGTCTGTTTCTGGGAAGGAAAGGGTTTTTATATTCTTAAGTATTCAAGTTCAGTGCAAATGTAATTCATTTTAAAATCTTGTTTAACACTTATTATAGCATTTAAAAAATCATGTATCTTGGTAGCATTAAATTATTTCAATTACATTATTTTAATTTATTTTTTGGTTTTGGGAATTGAACTCAGAGGCACACTATATCTTCAGCACACACTTTTTTTTGTGGTGCTGGGGATTGAACCCAGGGCCTTGTGCATGGTAGGCAAGCACTCTACCAACTGAGCTATATCCCCAGACCAGTATTTGTAAAATTTATTCAATAGTTGTTAATTTGTTTCTCAAGTGTACTCTATACTGTATTGACTTTTTAAAAGTGTGGTTTTTTTTTGGTACCGGGGACTTGAACTCTGGGGCACTCGACCACTGGGCCACATCCCCAGCCCTTTTTTGTATTTTATTAGAGACAGGGTCTCACTGAGTTGCTGAGTGCCTCGCCACTCCTGAGGCTGGCTTTGAACTCGCGATCCTTCTGCCTCAGCCTCCCAAGTGCTGGGATTACAGGTGTGCACCACCACACCCGGCTTAAAAATGTTTTTATTTGTATAAGCAGATAAAAAACTTTTAGAATTTTCCTAATAGGAGAAATTCTATCTAAATGTGTGAATATTCCTTTTCCTTTTTGTAAAAATATCACTGATAGAGGTTTTTGTGATTTTTGACTTATGATTTTGTATAAAAATTCTCATACTAAAAAAAAAAACAGAAATATGCACTGAATTCCCACATACTCATTATTTCACATTAGTTACTAACCTCCTACCATCCTTACTTTATTTCTTATTCTTCATTTTTTTAAACATAAACAAAATCATAATATATAGTCTTTTTTTTTTTTTTTCTTCTTTTTGTTCTTTGGCAGTACTGGGGTTATTAAACCCAGAGGTGCTCTACCACTGTGCTACATCCCCATCCTATTACCTGATAATTTTTTTATATATATATATATAATATATATATAATTTTTTTGGGGGGGGGCCAGGGGACAAGGTCTTGCTAAGTTGTTGAGGCTGGCTTCAAACTTGTGACCCTTCTACCTCAGCCTCCTTAGTCACGGGGATTACAGATGTGTGCCATTTTGTCTGGCTAACATATGGTCTTTTATGTCTGACTTTTTCACTTAGCATAATTTTTTGAGATTCACCCTTGAATCAGTAATTAGTTTCTATTTGTTTTATTAGTTTCTTTAATAGAATTCTAGTGTATAGATATATCACATTTTATTTATCTATTTTTAGTTTGTAGTATTTGAATTGTTTCTAGTATTGCTTGTTGTAAATATGTTGCAGTGAACATTTGGGTACAAATCTTTATGTTTTTGTTTCTGTTGGATATTATGTTGAGAAATAAGCTATTCACAAAATGACACATACTATGTAATTCTATTATGTGGCATCTAAAATAGTCATATTCTCAGAAACAGTATAATGGTGATGGTACCAGTGGGGGTGGGGAGGGCATAATGGATATAGTTTCAGATTTGCACAGTGAAAAAGTACTAGAGATGTTTTGTAACAATTCAAATATACTTAATGCTGCTAAACTTAAAAATTGTTAAAATAAAAGTTGTGTGTGTTATTGGATTTTTCACAAATCTGGTGCTGAACGGCTTTTTAAAAAAACATCCTATTACCTGATAATTTTTTAAAAAAACATCCTTTATCACCTGATAATACAAATGTGTTGATAGAATGTTCTCACAATAAGAATATTAAGAGTAGGAAAACAAATTACCTACTTTAAGTGTATATTTCTGATTTGTGAGCATATACTCTGTGTCATGTATAATATCCTGAATGTTAAGCCCCATTGAGAAACTGAAGCTTCAGTAATTCTAAAGACTTCCCCAGGCACACAGTAAACAATATTTGTAATTCAGACCTAATTCCAATTCAGAGCTCTCATATTGTAGCCGCCTGAAGCGATGGCCGCTTGGAGCAACGAAGCCGCGGGAAGAAGTTTAGAGGCGAACTGGAAACAAACAGCCTTTTTATTTTGATAACTTTTCTCTCTGGCTCTAACAACGACTTTAACACGTACCACACACGCCACCAAACAACCAACACACCAAATGGCCCAGACCCGATCAGCAATCTCTGCCCAAGACTCTCGAGATCCCGGGCCAAGTCCCACGAGATCTCGGGCCAAGTCCCGTGAGACTACAGGAGGCGGCAGTGTCCAAATATCTCCATGGCCGTAGTCAACCACAATTTTAGCCATCTCCCCAAACAGGGCTCCTACATCATATTCTTTTTACTTTCTTTCTTTCTTTTTTTTTTTTTTTTTGGTACTGGGGATTGAACTCAGGGGCACTTGACCACTGGGCCACATCCCCAGCCCTTTTCTGTATTTTATTAGAGACGGGTCTCACTGAGTTGCTAAGTGCCTCGCCATTGCAGAGGCTGGCTTTGAACTTGCGATCCTCCTGCCTCAGCCTCCCAAGTGCTGGGATTACAGGAGTGCGCCATCACGCCCGGCTTCTCATATTCCTTACACATATTAATTGTAGTACTATAACTATTCAATATGTGGGTGCTAGTTCCTGTCAAAAGTATCTTTCTGCAGCCAGTTGCTTTTGTTTCTGCTCCTTCCATTTGTAGTCATGGTTAGAATTTCTGAAGTTATAGCAGCTTTGACTCTTCTTTTGAGTATCTATCCAAAAGAAATTATTATACAATTCTTCTTTTATTGTGAATTTCACAGTCTTCAATGTAAAAATAAAAATTTCTGTCTTGTAATTAGTTAACAAATGGATGTTCTTTAAATATTTTTCTTTTGTTTTCAGGAAGTATTGATGAAGATGTTGTGGTGATAGAGGCTTCCTTCACTCCCCAGGTCACTGCCAATGAAGAAATTAATGTTACCTCAACTGACAGTGAAGTGGAGATTGTAACAGTTGGAGAAAGCTATCGGTGAGATTTTAATCCTAGTTGTATATTTGAAGTTATAAAAATAATTAAACTTATTTATTATTAAACTTATTATTTAAATTGTGCTACAGATAACTTTTTTCTTAGAGACCTAATTTGAGCATGCCTGTACTAGATCAGTGGTTTTCAAACCAGGCTGTGTTAGACTCACCTGGGAAGATTATAAAATAAATATATATTGTTGCTTAGACCTTGTCCTAGACCAACAGAACTAGAATTTGGTGCTTAGAATTTTTTAAAGTATGCAGTGAGAGCTAAGAGTCATTGCTGTAGATAAACAGTAATTTTACTTAGTGTTTTACAAAATTGGATTTATTGTATGATAAAGAGAATTCATGAACTTTCAAATTTAAATGTGAATAATACACAAATATTGGAGATTTTTTTTTAAAAAAACTTTTGTGGTACTGGGGATTAATTCATTTTAAAATTTGAACGCTTTTTAACTCCTGGGCTGTATAATTTTTAAGGACATTTTTCAACCCAGTTTGAAGTTTGGGGTTGTTTCCTGAGTGTGTAAACTTACCGCCCTTGATGACATTGTGTATTAATGGATTTGGTTCAACTTTTCCATTACATGCTGATCACAAGCTTGTACCAGTTTTTACATTCAATTTGGGCGGGAGACAAAAAACAAACTGCATAAGCACTTGTGTTTTATTGGCCCCACCTTTTTAAAAGCAATTTATTTTTTCTCCTGGGCCTTAGGATTGTGTAATCTACATACTATACGTGTATATGGTCAGTCTAGAATCATTATAGCCAATCCTTTAAAATATAAGTGAACAATTAAGAACAATACTGTGTCATATAATTAAAAGGTGAAAAACAGATTGTTTAGGGTTTGTGATCTGATGCTTTATAAGGATAAAGCAGCTCAAACAAGTGATGTTTCTTATGGCTTTCAAACTATAAACTAGCCACACAGTGTCCTTACTTATGCTAACCCCAGGATATCTCTCTGGTGTCTGTTGTATTCTCTTAGGACAGTACCAGAAGCTTAGCTTGATTTAGGGTTATCAAAATTATGTTTTATAAACCCAGCCTGGGCTAAACATACAAGATCATGTGGACATAAGTGTGTACCTTTTTTTTTTTAATTAAAAATTTTTATTTATGATAAATAATTTTGAGTTAACCATAAAATGTAAATAGTTTATTATAATCAAGGTGAACAGTCAAAATAATTGAAGAGAGCAGTGTTCTTGAAAACAGAATCCTGTATATTATTGTACTATTGGTCCAACATAGTATTTTTTTTTTTTTTTTTCTCCTCGCCCTGGTGTTGGGGATTGAACCTGGGGACACTTTAGCATAGTGCTTCATCCCCAGCCCTTTTAATTTACTTTTGAAATTTTGAGACAGAGTCTGTCTAAACTACTGAGGCTGGCAATTATCCTGCCTCAGCTTCCTGAGTAGCTGCAATTACAGGTGTGTGCCTTGTTCTAACATAGCATTTCTTATTTTTTTTTTTTTGGCTGATTGGTGATGTATTCATTCAGCAAAGTCTATCAGAGTGCCAGGCATTATGCTAGTCATAATTTTTAGTTCCATTTCCATTATTACTTTGGAGAACTCTTGCATGAAGAACTTGTTTTTTGAAAAAGGTTTATGGATTTCTGGGGTGACTAAATTAATTCTTTATTTAATAATTTAATATTGATGTCATTTGAGGTCTCGTTCAACCCTTGGACACTCCAGATCCCACTGGAACCAGGGATCAAGTTCTCATACAGGTCGACCACAGGAGCCACGGAACCGCAGTAGGATTTCTACTGTTATACAGCCCTTGAGGCAGAATGCTGCAGAAGTTGTGGACCTTACTGTTGATGAAGATGGTAAGTTGGAATAGTAACTGTAGAATTATGAAGGCATTTTGATAAAATGAAATATCTTTTGTTTTCGAGTGGGAATACTGGGCATTGAACTCAGGGGCTTTACTACTGAGCTATATCCCTAGCCCTTTTAATTTTGAGATAGGATCTTTCTAAGTTACTGCTTATTGCCTTGCTGAGTTGCTGAGGCTGGCCTTGATCCTCCTGCCTTAGCCTCCCACACTGGTGGGATTACCACCATGCCTGGCAAAATGAAATATCTTTTTTTTATTTTTTGGCTTTACCACTGAGACACATTCCCAGCCCCCCGCCTCCAATACCTTTATTTTATTTTATTTTATTTTATTATTATTATTATTTTTGTGGTGTCAGGGATTGAACAGTGCCTCATGCATGCTAGGGAAATGCTCTACCATTGAGCCACAACCCTGGCTCATCCCCAGCCCCCCCCCCCCCCCCTTTTGTTTTTGGTACCGGGGATTGAACTCAGGGGCACTTGACCACTGGGTCACATCCCCAGCCCTTTTTTGTATTTTATTAGAGATAGGGTCTCACTGAGTTGCTAAGTGCCTCGCCATTGCTGAGGCTGGCTTTGAACTTGCGATCCTCCTGCCTCAGCCTCCCAAGTGCTGGGATTACAGGCGTGAGCCACTGCGCCCAGCATCCCCAGCCCTTTTTAATTTCTTATTTTCAGACAGGGTCTTACTACGTTGCTCAGGGCTTCTTTAAGTTACTAAGTCTGGCTTTGAACTTGAGATCCTCCTGCCTTAGCTTACCAAGATGCTAGGATTATAGGGTCATGCCACTGTGCCTGGCTCAAAATGGAATATCTTAAGCAACCATTTTATATTTATATGTTTGAAATTTACTTCATTTGTTTTTTAAGTTTTATTAAAAAGTGTTCATGAATATTAATACTAGTACAAAATTTAATTTACCTTTTACTTGTGTTTTTTTACATTTACAAAAACTTTTGAAAATATATAAGCAGGCATGGAAAATGAAATTAAAATAGATATTAAAAATCATAGCTAATGTTTATTAAGGGATTATGTATGTTTAAGTATTATATGAAGTGTATTATATATGTGATCTCAGGTCATCCTAACATTTCTAAAAGGAAGAAAATTCTGTTTCCCAAGTTTTACAGAGGAGGAAGTGGAGACTGGTAAAAATAAATTATCTACAATCATACTATGGTGGTGAAATCAGAATTGCTGTCCAAGCAGTCTGACCTTGGAATTTAAACTGTGCCAGGGAAAGTGCAATTTGTGTTTTGACAGCCTGTGATCAAGCATACAGGCATAGCAGAAGAACTCTTGTTTTTCATTTACTCTTTTCTTGTTTATGACAGATGAGAGGACCTGCTAGTTATCTAAAAACCTTTTTGATAATCTAAATGCATGTGTGTTATAGTTTTTAAATGCAATAATATTTTACTCAGTTTGATCTTGTGGTTTATAAATGCTTTCTTTATGAAAGTTTTTTCTACATAAAATGTTTTTTTTAATATATTCCAAGAAAGTTTATGTCTTTAATTTTTTGTACTTTAAGAATTAACAAAAGATGTTAGCATGGATTAAAATATAACCCTTATTAATCTGTTGCAAAATGTTAAGTAGATAAAAATTTTTATTTTATAGAACCTACTGTAGTACCAACCACTTCTGCAAGAATGGAGTCACAAACTACTAGTGCTTCCATTAACAATTCAAATCCATCTACCTCTGAGCAGGCCTCTGATACTACATCAGCTGTCACCAGTAGTCAGCCTTCCACGGTATCAGAGACTTCAACTACTCTTACAAGCAATAGTGCAACCGGTACTTCTATAGTAGGTATGTAAAAAAGTATGTGATGGCATGGAGGGGGGGCTTTTGTCATTTTACTTTTGTTAGGGAAACTATTGTTTTAAGTTTAAGTTGTTAGTTATATTAGCAAATACACACCCCCCCCACACACACACCCACACACTTTTAGTACTGGGATTTGAACATAGGGGCACTTTGTCACTGAGCTACATCTTCAGCATATTCTTACATTTTAATAAACTTCCATATGTGAGCAAAGTAGTGTTTATCAGAATTAGACTATGATTTCATATTTGAATTTGTGTGCTATATGTGACCAAAGTATTATAGTATAACTAAATGATCTTAGGGAAAAGTAATTGGCTGACACCCAAACACATGAATGAGCAACAAAAGAAAACTGGGTAAGTTGGACTTCATCAGAATTTAAAACTTTTGTTCATCAAAGGACTATCAAGTTTATGAAAAATATTGTATTAAATGTAAGAAAAATACTTGCAAATCTTATCTGTATAAGGGTTCTAGTATCTAGAATAATGTAAAGAACTGTGAAAGTTTAACAAAACAGTCTAGTTTAAAAATGGGCAAAAGACTTGAGTAGATATTTTTCCAAAGAATCTCATGTAAAAGTGCTCAGCATCACTAGGTATTAGTGAAATATAAATCAAAACTACAGTGAGATACCACTTAAAACCTACCAGAGTGATTGTAATGTAAAAGTAAGAAACAAAACCAGAATAACCAGAGCTGGTATGATGCAGAGAAATTAGAACCCTTGCAAAATGCCTCTAGGAATGCAAATGGCATAGCTGCTGAGGAAAACAAAAAGTTTAATATAGCAGCCGGGCATGGTGGTGCACTCCTGTAAAGCCAGCCTGAGCAAATTAGCAAGACCGTGTCTCAAAATAAAAAACCAAACTGGTGATGTCTCTCAGTAGTTAAGAAACCCTGTGTTCAATCCCTGCTAACAAAACACAACACAACAAAACAAAAAACAAACAAAAACAACATAGCCTGTGCAATGGTTCATGCTTGTAATCCTGGCTACTTGCTTATAATTCCAGCTACAAAGAAGGCTGAGGCAGGAAGATCGTAAGTTGGAGGCCAGCTCAGGCAACTGAGTGAGACCCTGTCTCCATAGATAGATGGATGGACTGCAGATAAAGCTCAGTGGTAGAGCACCCCTGGTTCAAGCCCCAGAATTAAAAACAAACAAACAGGCCAGGTGGTGTTGGTGCATGCCTGTAATCCCAGCACTTGGGAGGCTGAGGCAGGAGGATGGTGAGTTCAAAGCCAGCCTCAGCAATGGCAAGGCACTTAGCAACTCAGTGAGACCCTGTTTCTAAATAAAATACAACAACAACAAAAAAAAGGGCTGGGGATGTGGCCCAGTGGTGGAGTGCCCCTGAGTTCAATCCCCAGTACCAAAAAACAAACAGAGATAACATTATGACTCATCAATTTCACTCCCAAATTATACACCCAAAATAATTGAAAATAGGATGGAAGTTTTAAGTATTTAAAAAAATATATTTATTTATTTGCTTTAGTCGTACACAATGCGTTTATTTGTACTTGGTGCTGAGGATCGAACCCAGGCTGCGCACATGTTAGGCGAGCGCTCTACAGCTGAGCCACAACCCCAGCCCTGTTTTAGGTATTTTGAAGATGCCCGTTTTTTCTCTCATTTGTTGTTGTTGCTTGTTGTTTTGGCATTATATCTACGTAACAGTTGTCTAAGTAGAATGAATCAGACATAGCTTTCCTGTGTTCATGTATGAATACATTACCAGTATAACTCCACATGTACAACCACAAGAATGGGAAATTATACTCCTGTATGTATAATATGTCAAAATACACTCTACTGTCAAGTATGACTACAAAGAACAAATTTAAAAAAAAAAAAGAGTTTTTAAAAACAACAGAAAAAACTGTGGCAATAAAGACTGGAGTAGGGGCTATTTAGATAGAAATATGGCTTGAGAGGAGAATGTGAGAAACTTACCAGGTACTAGAAAAGTTTTATATTTTGATTTAAATATTTGTGTGCTTAATATTTGTGCCCTTTACTGTATGTGTGTGTATACATATGTATACATACTTAACTTTATTTTTTAAGTTTTCTTATTTATTAATTTATTTAATTTTTTTGGTACTACTGGGCCACATCCCCAGCCCTTTTTTGTATTTTATTAGAGACAGGGTCTCACTGAGTTGCTAAGTACCTCGCCATTGCTGAGGCTGGCTTTGAACTCACAATCCTCCTGCCTCAGCCTCCCAAGTGCTGGGATTACAGGCATGCGCCACCACGCCTGGCTGTATTTATTTATTTTTTAAATATATATATTTTTAGTTGTCAGTGGAGCTTTATTTTTATTTATATGTGGTGCTGAGAATTGAATCCAGGGTCTCACACATGCTAGGCAAGCGCTCTACCACTGAGCCACAACCCAGCCCCCATACCTTAACTTTTTATTTTTTTAATATTATTTTATTTGTTGGTAGACCTTTATTTTATTTATTTTCGTGGTGCTGAGAATTGAACCCAGTGCCTCACACATGCTAGGCGAGCGCTCTACCACTGAGCTACAACCCCACAATCCCAGCCCCATACCTTAACTTTTAAAAAAAAAAATCTTTGCTACAGCTGTAAATGCAACAAGTAAAAAAAAGAAAACAATTGTCTAATTGAAGGTCACAGGTATCTGTTCCTTTGTTGTTGTTTTGCTGTTGGGTTTTGAACCCAGGGCCTTTTACATGCTAAGCATGTACTCTTATCATTGAGAACTATACTAACCCTGAAGAGTTTTATAATTTTATGTCTATTGCAAGTTATTTCTTAAGTTTCACTTAGAAGTTATAGTTCTAGCCCTCTCTTATCAGCTGTTTAACATAACCTCAAGGTACCTTTCTCTTTTGGACAGTGGTTATAGAGTTAGGAACTTGTTAGCTGCTGCTAAGAGGGACAACATAGAGCTGAGGTTGTGGCTCAGTGGTAGAGTGCTTGCCTAGCATGCATGAGCCACTGAGTTTGATCTCTAGCACCACATAAAAAATCTAAATAAATAAAATAAAGGTATTGTATCCATTTACAACTACAAATATTAACAAAACAAATAGAGGGACAATATAGACCCTGTAGCTTATAGATTAACTGAATCACCATTGTTGATGAAACCACCTTATGTTTTATATGATTTTTCTTCTTTTAATAGTATCTCCTTTAATTTTTATGCTCTTCTTTTTTTTTTTTTTTTTAAAATATTTATTTATTTGCTTTAGTTGTACACAATGTGTTTATTTGTACGTGGTGCTGAGGATCAAACCCGGGCCGCGCATGTCCCAAGCGAGCGCTCTGCCGCTGAGCCACAACCCTAGCCCTTTTATGCTCTTCTTATAACTTGCATTCAGCAGATTGGAAAATTACTTGTGGCTGGATTAGGGAAATACTCCTTTTTCTGAAAAACTAATAGCAGAATTTAGATTTCCTAGGTACATCTTTTAAATATGATGAAAAAAAGGTGTAGGCAGAAATAAAATGGGCTTTTATTTCTTTTATTGAGTATATATTCTTTCCCTCAGTTCTTCACTGTTATTTTACATGTTATCATTTAATCCTGTAAAAATTTCTTGATATTGGCATTATTCTTCCCATTTTGAAAATGAAGAAATCTAGAAATTTGAATGCTTTGATCGAGGTCAATAATCTATGAGACAAGGATTTGAGCTTTGCTTATGCACTCTGTCTCCTGGTAGCTTTATGTAACCTTATTCTTATCTACTTTTTTTTTTTTTTTGGTACCAGAGATTGAACTCAGGGGCACTTGACCACTGGGCCACATCCCCAGCCCTTTTTTGTATTTTATTAGAGCCAGGGTCTCACTGAGTTGCTAAGTGCCTCGCCATTGCTGAGGCTGGTTTTGAACTCGTGATCCTCCTGCCTCAGCCTCCCACGTGCTGGGATTACAGGCGTGCGCCACCGCGCCTTAAGTTTCACTTAGAAGTTATAGTTCTAGCCCTCTCTTATCAGCTGTTTAACATAACCTCAAGGTACCTTTCTCTTTTGGACAGTGGTTATAGAGTTAGGAACTTGTTAGCTGCTGCTAAGAGGGACAACATAGAGCTGAGGTTGTGGCTCAGTGGGTAGAGTGCTTGCCTAGCATGCATGAGCCACTGAGTTTGATCTCTAGCACCACATAAAAAATCTAAATAAATAAAATAAAGGTATTGTATCCATTTACAACTACAAATATTAACAAAACAAATAGAGGGACAATATAGACCCTGTAGCTTATAGATTAACTGAATCACCATTGTTGATGAAACCACCTTATGTTTTATATGATTTTTCTTCTTTTAATAGTATCTCCTTTAATTTTTATGCTCTTCTTTTTTTTTTTTTTTTAAATATTTATTTATTTGCTTTAGTTGTACACAATGTGTTTATTTGTACGTGGTGCTGAGGATCAAACCCGGGCCGCGCATGTCCCAAGCGAGCGCTCTGCCGCTGAGCCACAACCCTAGCCCTTTTATGCTCTTCTTATAACTTGCATTCAGCAGATTGGAAAATTACTTGTGGCTGGATTAGGGAAATACTCCTTTTTCTGAAAAACTAATAGCAGAATTTAGATTTCCTAGGTACATCTTTTAAATATGATGAAAAAAAGGTGTAGGCAGAAATAAAATGGGCTTTTATTTCTTTTATTGAGTATATATTCTTTCCCTCAGTTCTTCACTGTTATTTTACATGTTATCATTTAATCCTGTAAAAATTTCTTGATATTGGCATTATTCTTCCCATTTTGAAAATGAAGAAATCTAGAAATTTGAATGCTTTGATCGAGGTCAATAATCTATGAGACAAGGATTTGAGCTTTGCTTATGCACTCTGTCTCCTGGTAGCTTTATGTAACCTTATTCTTATCTACTTTTTTTTTTTTTTGGTACCAGAGATTGAACTCAGGGGCACTTGACCACTGGGCCACATCCCCAGCCCTTTTTTGTATTTTATTAGAGCCAGGGTCTCACTGAGTTGCTAAGTGCCTCGCCATTGCTGAGGCTGGTTTTGAACTCGTGATCCTCCTGCCTCAGCCTCCCACGTGCTGGGATTACAGGCGTGCGCCACCGCGCCTGCCTTATCTACTTTTTATGTCACATAGACCCAACTTTATTCCAAAATAGTCTGAAAGCTTTCATTTATGTATGTCTTGATTTAATTCAAGATCTTTGTTTACTCACAACTCACATTTAATTTCTTAGGTAATAACTTCTCTACCTAAGTTCTAAATAAATGACTTTTTAAAAAAATATTTTAAATTGGATTTTTTTAAAGTCATTGATGGACCTTTATTTATATGTGGTACTGAGAATTAAACCCAGTGCCTCACACATGCTAGGCAAGCTCTCTGCCACTGAGCCAGAACCACAGCCCTCAATGACACTTTCTTGATATTGCTCCATTCTGATAACCTTCTTTGAAATAGACTTGCTCATGTTGTATTTTTACATCAGGGCAACATTGTTCCAAGCCAGATTGGTGGGATGCATAAACCTGTTAGAAGTCAATATAGGTAGTCAGACTACATAAAAGATACTCAATATTGCATTCTTAATTTCCTTCCAATACCATATGGAGCATCAGTTTAAAACTTGCCCTCTCCCACTTTTTACAGATTTCCAACTTTGAATCAATTATGCCATTTAGTTTTGCCATTATCCCAAGTTCCTTTTTTTTGGTACTGGGGATTGAACTCTCAGGGGCACTTAACTACTGGGCCACATACCCATCCCTTTTTTGTATTTTTATTTAGAGACAGGGTCTCACTGAGTTGCTAAGTGCTTCACTATTGCTGAGGCTGGCTTTGAACTCGTGATCCTCCTGACTCAGTTTCCCAAGTGTTGGGATTACAAAGGTGTGCACCACTGTGCCCGGCTCCAAGTTCCTAAATGGTTCCCATAAAAAGGTCCAAGCAGAGAGGTGCCTCCGCCAATTCATAGTATCTAGTCTTGGGCTTTCAGTAGTAAATCACCATGGTGTTATATTTCTTGATCCAGTTCCCTTTCCTTCCCTTCAGTTGCTTTTCCAAAACTCTCTTCTTTTTCTCAAGGCTTTTATCCTCCAGGGTGAAAGAAATAAAAAAAAATGAAGGTTTTCAAACATGAACTCTGCAACTTCCTATTCCTCCATAATAACCTTTTTGTATATCTGTACTTGTCCTTTCCTAACTCCTGGTCTCCTATCTCCTTTCTTGGGCCCTTCTAATTCTATGTTCTGTCTCTTAGTCCTTCTCTTGTCATTGCTTTAACAATTATATTCTCTGTGTCTTTAGCATCTTCACTGGTTCTGTTTTTATTGCATGTATAGGTATACTTATATTATGTCTGCATACATTTAAAGTGGATTTTCTTCACCAAATCTCTTTGCTTTATGGTGCTTCTGACTCCTTTCAGAATGGACAAACATGCTTTTTTAAAATCCTGGCAATAATCTCCATTTCATATTCATTTTCTCATCCCTTTTCTCACTGGCCCATCTCATAAATGCAGGTGTTTTTACCTATCACCAACATGCTGATGATCCTCCATTCTGCTTCTAGATCACTGTCCTTATTTTAAATTTTCATATGGTAAATATCTCTTGAATATCTCCTTGGACCATAGTGCACTCACCTCAGACTCATCCTGCTCAGAACTACTCAGCCTCCCATTTTCTGACTTCTGCATGTACTTTTTAAATTATGCATGTATAGGTTTATTTTCATTTATTTAACGAATATTTATTGGTTA
Source organism: Tamias sibiricus (assembly GCA_025594165.1). Taxonomy (NCBI): domain Eukaryota; kingdom Metazoa; phylum Chordata; class Mammalia; order Rodentia; family Sciuridae; genus Tamias; species Tamias sibiricus. The sequence goes on from CM046659.1 coordinate 113,223,949, forward strand.
CATATTATGTTATCAGGCATGGTTCTAAACATTGGGAACAAAGCATAAATTTTTGTCTTATTAGAGCTTACATTCTAGTGAATGATAATTGTTCATATTTTTTGCAACATTCGTCTATACTGTGCTAGAACCTTGTACATCTTTACAACTGGTTGATTTATATCCTAAATTTTTTCCAGGCATGATAATGAGCTCCTTACCGACCAAAGAGCAAGTCCTTTTCTTCTTGCCAAAGTTGTACCCTACCAGCTTTTAAGTTCAGTCTTCATTTTGAAGCCATACTGTTAATCATTTTACCCCTTAAATATATGTTCAGCCTCAGGATTACTATCCAAGTCCACTTGACTCCATGCAATTTCCCCCACCGTTTGACACTAATTTTCTAGATTATTATAAGACACACACTATTATTATTTTTTTACTGTTAGTCTTCTATTCGTTCTAACTTTAGAGGTCAAAAGGAAAGGAAAGAATGTTGGCAGTTAATAAGACTCAGCCAGATTCTCTCTTGAGTTCTTTGGTTATTGTCTGGAGACATTTTAAGTACATAGCAGTATGTATTACGTGAGAATGATATGTGATTTTAGGGATTCCTGGGTTCAGAAGATTCTTTGTTTTGTAGCATTAATGGAAGAATTCACATGGTATTTTGGAATTTTTACAATGCAATTTTATTGGTAACTAATAATTCACTATGACCTAGAAAAAGTTGATCTATTGCCAGATTTATACATCATGGTAATTGTAAATATGGATCTTAAGAATTTAGATATTTAGGGAAATCCCAGTGAATCCCATTGCTAAAAAATTATATCATAAAAATGTGGCACAATTGCATTCTTATAAAGATTTAATTTACCAAACATTTGTTAATTATGTATACATAGTACTTATTTTTACACAGTGATATTTAGTGATTCAATTATTCCTTGTATTTTCTGTTTGAAGATGACTCGAGGAGAACTACATCTAATGCTGTAACAGAAACTGGCCCTCCTGCAATGCCAAGGTTACCTTCCTGCTGTCCCCAGCATTCACCATGTGGAGGGACGTCACAGAATCACCATGCATTAGGACATCCGCACACAAGTTGTTTTCAGCAGCATGGTCATCATTTTCAACATCATCACCACCACCACCACACTCCCCATCCTGCTGTCCCAGTTTCTCCTTCCTTTAGTGATCCTACTTGCCCTGTGGAAAGACCTCCACAAGTACAAGCACCCTGTGGAGCAAATAGTAGTTCTGGTACCAGCTACCATGACCAGGTATGGAATGTGATGAATTAATTTTTCTTTCCCCTCCCTTCTTTCCTTTTTTCCCTTTAAAAGCATGATGCCTTCAACAAGAGGTAGAAAAATCCCCTAATGATAAATTTTACAAACATTAAGTCATGTTTTTGCATGCAGAAATGGCTTAATTTAGTGGTCTCTGAAATATTTTAAAGTTTAATTTTTTTCACATGGTCAAAATTTTTGCAGATAATTGAGGGGAACAAGAATATGAAAAATCAGAAGTGATAATGTAAAAATCACTTTTTAAATTCTGAAATATTTTTTAAAATATTTTTTTAGTTGCCAATGGACCTTTATTTGTATTTATTTATTTATATGTGGTGCTGAGAATTGAACCCAGTGCCTCACACGTGCTAGGCAAGTGCTTTACCACTGAGCTACAACCCCAGCCCGCCTGAAATGATTTTTGATGTTTTTAGAGTATAGGAAAAACATCTTTGGCATTTTATTTCAAATAAAGTGTTGAGATATAATGTTCCTAATTTAATGATAAATTGGAAAAGTCTTAAGATTTTTTTTTGTTTTGTTGTACCTCCTATTCTAGAGCTCACTATAGCTTCCATGCAACTAGAAATACACAACTTTCTCAGGTGCAAACATGTAGCAAAGTTTCTCAGAAGTGGATGAGGTTCTTAGTTTTAGAGAACTGAAATAAGTCCCTAGCAAAAAATTATAATTAAGTCAATTGGTTGATATTATTAGTTGAGTGCTTAAAATGTCAAATGATATTAAATTAGTATTGATGGTCACATAAGTAAATGAAACCAGGTGTACTATATTGCTACTTTAGCTTTTGCTGGGTTATTTCTGTATAATTGTTCTGTAAATGCGGGTATTGTGTGCTGTAAAAGAACAAAAGATGTAATTTGAGGGAACAGTTGTAACTTTGACATGTAATATGGTGGAAAAAAGTCAAAAAGAAAATTCAGAGCAATTGCTTTTCTGTATCACCTACCTGTCTTACCGTACCTGATTCATCTCTCTAAATTTTGATGATTTTCTCTTATGGGTCTGACCAATTAAAAATAATTAAGAAGGTGGTTGTTCCTTTAAAATATGAAGCTACCTTCAGTTATGAGGAGGAAATTTGGAAGTGTTTAGCAGAAAATATGGTTACGATATTAGATGTTTTTGGTTTTGGTAACAGTTTAAGGCATTAACTAATAATCTGAACTGTTCCATTCTTGGGTATATGAGTGGTAGCATCAGGATAAACTTCAGTGAAGTGAATGAAGGGGACTGCTGAAAAGTAAAGCTTATTTTTACTAGAACATTTGGGTTCAAAGGAGGTTTTAGAAGAATTTCAGGAAAATGATTCAAACATGGATGGGTCTGCCAGTTTTTCCTGCATTTGTTAAAGAATTGTTAAAAGATGAGCCTGTCACAGAATTTTCTGTTATTGAATTAATAAATAATACAGTTGGTTTGAGAGATCAGTTGCATACAAAATGTTTTCTTTCAGCATGAGATAATTATGGGTAGAATATCTTTCAGTTCTGTTTAGTGTAAAATAAATGTAACCTATTTGGCCATCTCTAAATAACAGTTAGTTGGACTACAAATAAAGCTTGAGAAGAATCAGCAGAATTCCAGTTATCCAGTGGATATAATGGGTATTATGGTGAACAGAGAGTGAGATTTTGAAGATAAACAGTTTGAAGTTTGTTTGAAAGCTCAAAATATGTGTTTGAAAGCTTCTGAAATTAACCACATCCTCATGAGATATAACTTCATATAGCAGTATCCAGTTGAGACTTACGTGGGCACAGCAGGAAGTCAAGGAATAGAAGAAGCAAACAGGCAATCTGAGGACTTGTTATTGTGCAGATGTCTTATGATTGAGTGCCAACAAAAACTTAGGCCTATAGTCAGAAGTTGTAGTAGTCAGTTGACTCCTATCCAAGAGCATTTATTACTCCCTTTCATATGGCTTTCTCTTTTGAGCAATAATTAGTATGATACATCCTTTATAATCAGTGTAAAGTAATATTTCCCATCTCTGAACTCATCTTGTGTACCCTCTGTTTTTCTTTCTAGAATAAGAATTGTGAAGAAGAGAGGTCACTATTGTTTTTTCCCTTCTTTTAGTCTTTACTTTTAACTTTACCCTCAGTTCCCTTGGAGGACGACCTTCACCCTACTTTATTTTTGAGGAGTTATCTTAATCTTTGAACAGAGATGAAGAGAAGATCTTGGTGACCAAAATATTGGTCACTTTCTAAGGATGATGATATTCCATTCCATTTGCCAATTTTAGTCTAAGTAGTAGGGAAGTATGGAAAGGACATAAGTCATAAACTAACTCACTGTCATACAATATTATTCTTAAACCCTGCTTACCTGAATTGAGGACGTACATTGTATTTGCCAACTCATTGATAAATACAGTGAGTCAGACATTTACTTTATAGACTCTATGCACATAATATGGAGGAGAGGGTCTTTTCTTTTTCTCCTTCATACAGCTCCTGCTGTACCTTCACTCCCCCTTCCCTTTTAGCATTTTTGCTTTTGTTGTCCCTGATTCTGGAGCCCATTCAAAGTGAAAAGTCCTCTGTTCCTCTGAGGACTGTTGGGTGACCTGAGCCTCTGAAAGATCATTACCCTAACTTTCTCTAGTGCCTCAGCTTCCAGTATTGAACAGTTAATATATAATTCATATGTAATATTGAATCTTTATTTCTTTATTTTAATATTGTTTTTAATTCTAGATGGACACAATGCTTTTATTTTATTTATTTTTATGTAGTGCTGAGGATGGAACCCAGTGCCTCACATACGTAAGATGAGCTCTCTACCACTGAACCACAAACCTGGCCCTGAATCTTTATTTCTTTTGATCACATTTTGAAAACCACAGTGATACTAAACCTAAGAGTATTTTTATAATCTTCTTAGAGTAAGGTAAAAGTGTTCTAATTAGGATTAAAAATTTTAATGGATACACAATTGTACATATTTATGGTATTATACTACAATAATTTTGATAAATATATACAGTTGTGAAATGATCAAGTCAAGATAATAAGCATTTCCATTTCCTAAAACATATATCATTTGTACTTGTTGGGAGTCTACATTCTTCTAGTTATTTTGAAATAAAACTTCGATTGTTATAGACTACAATTATTTTACTGTGTATTTCCAAGTGCTTTTGGGGGGAAAAACTTATATTGATTAATGAAGATGGGTTCTGTACTCTGGTTTAGTTTCCCAATTTGGTAATCAAGACTTTCCCATAAAGTCATACTCCTGATAAAAGGAAGAACTGGTTTAATTTTAATTAAATTAATTAATTAATTATTACTATTATTTTTTATGGTACTGGAGATGGAACCCAGGGGTACTCTACCACTGAGCTACATCCCCAGCCCTTTTTTAGTTTTTGAGAGTAGTGCTAAATTGCCCAGGCTGGTTTTGAACTTGTGATCCTCCTGCCTCAACCTCCCAAGTAGCTGGGATTACAGGTGTGCACCATCACACCTAGCTAATTTATAATTGTTTGTCAAGTGAGGCAAAGCTAATTCATGATTTAGCCTGAATAATCTTATGCCCTTTGTTTTTTTGGATCATGTAGATTAGTTTGTACTATTAAAAGTTTCAGTTGATTAAGGTTGATATCAGACAGTTTACAAACTTGGGACATATAAGTTTTTAATCAAATACCTTAATGTTTTTAGTGAAAGGATATGTTTTCTAAAGAGTCCTAAATTACTGGTCAGAATTTAGAGGTAAAGGAGAATATATAAATACGATTTTAAAGTTTCTTTCTTTTTTTTTCTAAGATGTGGATAATGTAAGAGAAATAGATCTTAAAATAATATACTAAACTTTTGTTCATTTTGTGGTAATCTTATGCTTGATTTTTTTTTTAAATTTGATTTTAAATTTTAGGTATAAACCCACTATTTCCACAGTCCAGTTGTGCCGTATTTTCTTGGTGTTCAATAGGTCCTTACACTAAGAATCACCATTTTCATATTAATTCGAAGATTTTATTTTTCTAGGTTGTTTTAGGAGTACTTTTATAATATAACATGAAATAATGTTTTGACAAAACTTTAGAAAGATAAAATATAGTTCCTCTTTATATAGCAGGCATTGCCAGTAGACCTGAGCAACAGTGGTATCAGAAGTCATGGAAGTGGTGGTTTTCATGGAGCATCTGCATTTGACCCCTGCTGCCCTGTTTCTTCTTCCCGAGCTGCAATCTTTGGCCATCAGGCTGCTGCTGCTGCCCCGAGTCAGCCATTATCAATAGATGGTTATGGATCAAGCATGGTTGCACAGCCCCAGCCCCAGCCCCCTCCACAACCCTCTCTCTCATCATGTCGACATTATATGCCACCTCCTTGTAAGTATAAATTTAGTGGGCAAAGAACCTAGAGGAATACAAAGGAAGCCTTGTACATTCCTCTGTGAAATAATCTTTAATCTTTCATAAATCCTAATTTATAAATTTTTAAAAATTTATTTGGCTTAAGAGTTGGGTGTATTTTTCCCATTTTAATAATTCTGAAACTGAGGTACATTGAATGACACCTTAGATTTTTACAAAGGAAGTTTTAATGATTTTAGATTTATTCTTTTGGAGCAACTGAAGAAATGTGAAAGTTAAGTAGTATTTCTAGATACTATAAAGTACAAAAAAGTTCTCAATGGTTAACTAAGGCATAAGAGAATTCCTTGACAGAGTGCTTTGCTATTTGGGAAAGGTTTTTTTAAAAAAACTTTTTTTTGTAGTTGTAGATGGACAGCATGCTTATATTTTATTTGTTTATTTTTCTGTGGTGCTAAGGATCGAACACAGTGCCTCACACATGCTAGGCAAGCACTCTGTCACTGACCTACAGCCCGAGCCCTTGTCCCTGAGAAAGGGTTTTTTTTTTTTTTTTTAATATTTGTTTATTTACTTTAGTTGTATACAATGCAATGCATTTATGTTTACGTGGTGCTGAGGATCGAGCCCGGGCCGCACACGTGCGAGGTAAGCGCTCTGCCGCTGAGCCACAACCCCAGCCCAAGAAAGGGTTTTTATACTCATTTGGTGTAGGCAATTAAAACAGAACTAGGGATAGCTTTTCTATAGAAATTGAAGTCTATTAGATATCTTAAGAAATTATGAATAACCTTAGGCTATTTAGATCATAAGCTAATAATCAAATGGAAGCTTAATAAATACTTTGATAATAAACTAAGAAGTAGAGAAGGAAATTTATCTTTTGTTCTGATTATATGTCAGGGATAATTTTTCAATTATGTATATTTTTGAATTTCTTCTTCTACTCCAATAACTTTAAAGATCTATACTGTAGACATAGCTGGAATCAGCTCAGAATTTAGACAGTGAAACTGGTGATATATTATTTACCTCTTCTTAAAATATAAAGTGTAAGTTGGAAAATGTTGTCGCCTGAAGCGATGGCCGCTTGGAGCAACGAAGCCGCGGGAAGAAGTTTAGAGGCAAACTGGAAACAAACAGCTTTTTATTCTGATAACTTTTCTCTCTGGCTCTAACAGCGACTTTAACACGCACCACACACACCACCAAAATGGCGCAGACCCGATTAGCAATCTCGCTTAAGTCCCGAGAGATCTTGGGCCAAGTCTCGTGAGACTACGGAAGGCGGCAACAGCCAAACATCTCCTTGGCCCGTAGTCAACCGCAATCTTAGCCATCTCCCCAAACAGGGCTCCTACAGGAAAATAGGTTTAGAAACAGTGGTAGTTTCTGCAAAGCATTGACCAATGGGCAAATTCTGTGTATGAACATTGATGTGATAATACAGGTGCTGTTTTGTAATAATTGTTGGTATTCATCTTTAATTGGATGGATCCTCTTTAATTGAGAATGTAATATGTGTGATTTCCTTTACCTTCCTTTAAAAAATGATACACTGAAGCAATATATAAATCCATTCCTTTTTAAGTGTCCTCACAAAAAAATATTTTAGACTTAAGCTTGTTTTACTTTTATCTTAAAGTAACTTTGTATACATTCTAAAAAGTTCAAATATTGCAGAATGTTGTAAAATGACAAATGACCCTTTTCCCTACCTCACTGATTTTAGTTCTTCAGAGGTAGAAACCTTTATAGCTTACAAAAATTCCAGAAATTTTTTCTTATAAATACGAGCATACATGTCTCTTCTAACAAAAACCCCACAGAACTGTATCAAGCATGTTATTCTGCTTCTTTTGTTTTTAAATTTAACAGTATGTCTTGGATATATTCCATATAGGCACATAAAGTCAAGCTCAGCTGGGCATGGGTAATTCCAGCAACTTGGGAGGCTGAGACAGGAGGATTGCAAATTCGAGGCCAGCCTCAGCAGCTTAGCAAGTAGGCCTTAAGCAACTTAGTGAGACCTTGTCTCAAAGTAAAAAAATAAAAATGGCTGGGGATGTGACTCAGTGTTTAAGTGCTCCTGGATTCAATCCCCAGTACTCCCACCCCCAAAATAATAATTGAGTTCACTGATGTTCGTTCTTTTTTCATCCCCTTTCCCTTATTTTTTTTAATATCCTCATAATATTCCACCATGTATTAAATTAGTCCTCTGTTGATGGATATTTAAGTTGTTTGTAGTTGTTCATCTATAGGATTAACTTCCTAGGAATGAGATTGATGTGTCAAAGAAATAAACTTTCAAATAAGTACTGTTAAATTTCTCTTCAAGGGGTCATACCAGTTTATACTCCTCATTGGGGGTCTGTGAATGAGGATGAAGGTAGGATATTTGAATTGTATTCCCTTCTGTTAGAGACAATTGACTGATAACCCTGCTCTAGAGTTCTTTTTCTAAGTGAAGTTTATTTATGCGCGCACACACACACACACACACACACACACACACACACACATACACACATACGCGTACTCCTCTCCCCACATTTCCTTTCCTAAACCTTTCCAATATGCTTTAATTCATGTATGAAACAACATATAGTTCTTAGATCTCTTTTCATTTAAATTAAACTGGGGTAGACAGTGGGGTTTTAGAGAACTAGCTTTAAAATTAGATAGATCTGAGTTAACCTTGTGGCTCCTCCGTTTCTTCACATTGATAAAATAGGAATAATTCTAATTGGCTGAACTTGTGAAGCTTTGAACCAAGTTAAAAGTTTTCTGTCTTAGTAGTACATTTACATTAATACCAGTAGTACTAGTGCCATAAAAAAAAAATGTGTTCTTGCTTTTGAAAAATGTATGATCTTGATTTAGGTGATAAAGCTACTGTCCTTGAAGCGTGTGGTATCTTTTAAAGTTTTGTTATCTTATTATGGTGTACTGATAAGATATATTAATAAGGCTCCTTATTAGTCATCATTAATTGATAAGTGTTTGCTGAAAAGCTGTAAGAATTTAGTGAATATAATGTTTTAACAGATCGTAATAGTTTATCGCCAAGTGACATGATGAACTTTGATGAAGCAATATCAAGACCATTTTTGAAAATTTTATGTGTACTTGACAATTGTATATGTTATTCAGTTTTTTAAAACTAGCAAGAACATATACAAAATTGAAAGGGAAGAAAAGTGGTCAGTGAAAATTCAGAATATGTCACTTCTACTGGTTAGCAATCTGTTTTGTTTAAATGAACAGCGAATTAAAATGTTGACTGGAGAGTTAAAACAATCTATTCATTCTGACATAAAACTTTAAAATTTTGTAACGTTTGTGAATATTGTATCTGGTTTATAATGATTATAAAGATAGAAAACTTTGAAGTGAAGCTGGAAAAAAATGCTGTGAATTTAATAAAACATAGTGACTTCTGTTTTTATGATCATAGTTATTGAGCATTGTGCCTTCCTGAATAGAAAAGCATTGATTGAAAACACAACTTTTAGAAAATTGGTTTAAAAATTAGCCTTACAACTTGGATTGAGTTTAATGAAAATTGCTCTTTATAAATACATGCTAACAAGGCTTCCTTTGAAAATATGGCTGAGTGAATTATGGTTACCTAACTTTTGCCTCTGCTGAGTGGAACAGAAGCATTAAAAGTTGAAGAAAGCCCTTTTGTATAGAATTAGAAAATAGACATCACTCTGTAACAGACTATCAAGAATGTTTCCCAGTGAGATTCAACATTTTTTTTTTAAAACATGTCACATAGTTGCAGATCTCTTAAGTTAAAAGAGATGACTATTCCTCAGAAATCTTTCAACAGTCTCTTTGAAATATTAAGATTTGGAATGAAGAAATGAGAGGAACTATAATTTTTAAAAAGATTTTTAAATCAGTGCATTATAGTTATACATAAAAGTGGAATTATTGTGATATTTATATATGCATATCACATAGTTTGGTCAGTTTCATTCCTATGTTTCTCCCCTTTCCCATTCCTCTCCTCCCCTGTCAATTTCCTTTCCATACTCCACTTTCCTTCCTTCTGTTTTTCATGAAACCTCCTTGTATCCCACAACTCCCCATTTTTAAATTCCTTATTTCTCTGTAGCTTCTTCATACGAAAGAGAAAGAACATTCTGCTCTTGACTTTCTGTGTTTGGCTTATGTCACTCAGCATGATGTTCTTTATTTCCATTCATTTACCAGCAAGTAATATAATTTCATTCTTATGAGTAAAACTCCATTGTGTATATATATCACATTTTCTTAATCTGTTCATTTATTGAGGGACTCCTAGGCTGGTTCCATAACTTGACTTTTGGGAATTGTAATGCTTCCAACATTGGTATGCATGTATCCCTATCATGCTGATTTTAATTCTTTTGGAGAAATACCAGGAGTGGGATAGCTGGGTCATATGGTGTGGGTTCATACTACTTTCTAAAGTAGTAATTTTGCAGTCCCACCCACAATGCATGAGTGTAACACCCCCCCCCCCCCCAATCCTCAAGGAACCATCCTATTTAAGGTCTAACTTCCATAGCAGTTTCCTGGCAAATATGCCTCCTTCATCTTAATATAGCTCAGGAAAAATGACATGGGGTGGCATGGGACAGGGAAACATAGGAGCAGCAATAAAAGAATTCTTCTTATAGATGTTCCCAGACAGTTTTCAGGTTCTTTTCTTCTCTGTAGCTCCCTATAGCCAATAACTCATGCATTTTTATAAAATAACTTAACAATTTTTTTTTATTTGTGGGTTTTATGGTTTCCTTTCTCTTTCCTTTCTCTCTCTCTCTCTCTCTCTCTCTCTCTCTCTCTCCCCCCTCCCCCACCCCCCGTGCTGGGAATCAAACCCAGGACCTTTGTACATGCTAGCAAGTGCATATCTATTACTAAGCTATTTCCCTATCCCACAATTTGAGTATGGGTTTGGAAAAGTGTTTACACTCTTTCTGACAAAGCTTTCATACATACAAAGAATACTAATAAATCACTAAGAAAGGGAGATTAACTACTGAAGACTAAGAATATATATATAGATAAATCTGAGAAGAAGAAATATAAGTGGTCCACAAAATATTTTTCTCAGATTCACACTTATTTAAAAATTTAGTGATAGTGTAGAGATAATAATACATTCGTGTGGTTGATGAATATATTAATTGTGTAACCTTTAGGAGTGATATTTGTCAGCAGGCATCTGAATTTGATATTTTCTCAGACCCGTAACTACTTACAGTATTTTATGCTATAAAAATGGTCTGTGAGCACATTTGTGTGTATACATTGCTCAGGAGGCCGAGGCAGGAAGATCGAAAGTTTGAGGAGACCCTCACCAATTTATGGGGACACTACCCAAGTAAAAGGCCTGTGGAGATAGCTCAGTGGTAGAGCAACTTGCTCAGCATGCACGAGGCTCTGTACTACTAGGGAAAAAAGAAAAACCCTCTGTATTGACATGAGAAGATATCCAAGATTATTCAAAGAAGAAAGTAGTCTATTGTGTGAATAGATTAAGTGACTGATAAAGAAGAAAAAAAAAATCTATTGCATGAATAATAGACTTGCCCTCTGATAAAAGTATGCAGAAAAATTAGCTATTTGTTAATGTGTTCATAAAATAGCAATGTAAATTCTGCTGCATAGTGCCTATATAACATACCTGAATGTTTTTCTTGCAGATGCTTCTTTGACAAGACCACTTCACCATCAAGCTTCTGCTTGCCCTCATTCTCATGGAAACCCCCCTCCTCCTCAGACTCAACCTCCACCTCAAGTGGATTATGTTATTCCTCATCCTGTACATGCTTTCCATTCTCAAATATCTTCTCATGCAACATCTCATCCTGTGGCACCCCCTCCCCCAACTCATTTAGCCAGTACAGCTGCGCCGATCCCTCAGCATCTTCCTCCTACACACCAGCCAATTTCACACCATATTCCAGCCACAGCACCTCCAGCACAGAGATTGCATCCTCATGAAGTGATGCAGAGGATGGAAGTTCAAAGGAGGAGAATGATGCAGCATCCAACGTATGTTTTATGTTTTTAAAAAAATCATGTTTGCTTTTCCTCCATTGGTCTTTAAACTATGAAAATTTTTCTACATGGTGCTGTGAATTAAAGCCAGGGTCTTGTACCTGTTAGGCAAGTGCTCTATTGTTGAGTTACATTCCTGCCTAAACTATGAAATATTTTTTTTAAATTATTTATTTGTTTGTTTGTTTGTTTAGTTGTACACAATGCCTTTATTTTTTATGTGGTACTGAGGATTGAGCCCGGGCTATGCACGTGCTAGACGAGCGCTCTACCACTGAGCCACAACTCCAGCCCTAAATTATGAAATCTTTAGAAATGATGTAGTTATGTTAAATCCTCATTTCATTAGGAAATTAATTAATTTTTTTTTTAATGTTCTGGAGATTAAACCTAGGACCTTGCAAAGTGTAATACTGAGCTACATGTTCAGCCCAGGAATTAATTTTTTTACCCACAGTAATCTTCCTCTGCCTTATCCTGAATTTTATTTATTGACAAAATGACTTTATATCAGTCTTACTGAATAAAATCAGACCACTTTCAGTGTATGACTTGCAATTTTTTAAGCAGGCCAATCTCTAATTTGTCTGTTTCTACATTATACCATGGTAAAGACTGATGTTAAAATTGATCCATAGGAATAAGATCTAAAGATATCAAAAATTTAATTTGATTTATTATATATGGAAGAGTAAAAAAGATAAAAATTTTAAAAATCTATACTGAAGAAGTCTTCTTTATAAATTTCTTATAAATATAGAAATTATAATTTATAAATCTTTATAAAGTTGAGACTTTCAGAATTAAAAGACTATAAATGAATTGCTTTTGAGAATTCTGAATCTGAGTTTCTAATTTCAGGACAGCAAACTCTGTTGATTTACTTCTCCCTGCCTGTTTTCATAAATAAGGTTTTATTGAAAAACAGCTACATTTGTTCATTTACATATTGTCTATGGCAGCCTTCACACAATGAAGGCCTAGTTGGGTAGCTGTAGCAGAGACCATATGGCCTGTTAAAAAAAAGTACCATTTGGTCCTTTATATAAAATATTTACAAAGCTTTTAATCTAACCAATGGTCTACCATTCATGTAAATTCTTCCTTTGGTTCAGTAATTCGTGATGTTATCTAGAATTTGTGGTTATTGCTGCTACTGTAATATTATCCTTGATGTAGGAAACTGCTCACTTAATAGTTATATCCTCCAGGACCTAGAAAATTATTTGAATGCATTAAGAGTAAACATTGAAAATTTGCAACTGTGTTAGAGACCATTTTTGAAATACACTATAAAGATGAATGAACTTTTTTTTTTTTTTAAATGAGTGTCCTTTGTTTAGGATTTTATGTCCATTTATATTTGTAAATTTGATAGGAAGAAAAAATACAATGAACAAAGATGCAGAACATAGTGAGAATAGAACTAAATTTCAGTTTACTAGATGTGCTAGCATGTATGACAATGTGTTTTAGGAAAAAAAATACACAAGGGTAATAACTTCTTTTTTAAACTTTTATTCATTAAAGTGGTTGAATGTTTTTATAATATAAGTGAAGCAAAATAAAACAGTTTCTATTTTCTTGCTTTATGCTTATTATAAAATAATGTGTGCATGCAACATTTGCTGGGATAATTTTTAAAAATTTTGTTTCCATTCAATTCCTCTAAGTCTCCTAATTAAAATACCTGCTGTAAAATAGGTTTACAAGATAATAAAATAGCCCTTCTCCTAGGATATTTGAATTGGAGGTATGAGAATAAATGAGCAGGTAGAATTTGTGGAGGCAGTTATGGTTTCTTGACTTATTAAAGAATTTAATATCATGTTTATAATTTATTGCTATAAATTTTATGACTGATCTATAAATGTGTAGAATTTTTTTCTACATTCAGAAATAACCAATTATTCAATTATTTCCAGTGGTCTTTTTGTGTTCTGTGTTTCCAGGCGGGCACATGAACGCCCCCCACCCCATCCACATAGGATGCACACCCAAATTATGGTCATGGGCATCATATTCATGTGCCTCAGACTATGTCTTCACATCCTCGTCAGGCTCCAGAGAGATCTGCCTGGTCAGTATCTTGTTTATTTCAAAGATTTGCTCAGCAGCTTGTGGTAAAACTATGGGAAAAGATGTTTTGTAGAAGAATGCCATGTAGAAGGGTAGTGTGGAAAAACCAGCATACCAAGTTTAGTTGAGGCACTGCCCCTGTGTGAGTGGAGTCCTAAAGAGGAAAGAATAAGATCTTGAAGTCTGGGGCAGAGAACCACCACAAGCAGGATTAAAGTTTTTTGTTTGTTTGGTTAGTGTTTCATTTAATTCTTTTTTTTTTTTTAATATTTATTTTTTAGTTGTAGTTGGCACAATACTTTTACTTTATTTATTTTATGTTGTGCTGAGGATCAGACCCAGGGCCTTGCACATGCTAGGTAAGCACTCTACTGCTGAGCCACAACCCCAGCCCCTGTTTCATTTAATTCTTAATTGACGAAATAATTATGTATATTTATGGACTGTGTAATGTTTTGATAATATATGCATTGCAGAATGATCAGACCAGGCTGATTAATTAGCACATCCATTACCTCAATACCATTTTTTGTAGTGAGAACCTTTCAAACCCTTTCTTTTAAAAAATTTGAAATATACAATATATTATTTTTAACTGTAGTTTCCATGCTATGCAATAGAATGCCAGAACTTAGTCCTGAATTTTGTACCTGTTGACCAAAGTACAAACCCCTTTTCTTCATCTACTTTCCTCTCTTCATCCGCAACCTCTGGCTTTCTATTTGTATGAGTTTGACTTTTTTGGATCCCACATATAAATGAAAGGAATAGAGCTTTCTTTGTTTTTTATGAGTGTCTGTCACCAAGGTTAACTACATAATTATATCCTACTTTTCCCAATTTCTTTATCCCTTACCGTTGTACTCAGAATTGCTCTAATATCCCCAGCTTTTGCCAAGAGAGAATTCAACCTGCATTTTCCTAGGCTTAAGGTCTTTCCTAAAGAAATGGAAGTAGATTTGCGTTAATTTCTCTTCTGAATCCTTTTAATATAGGCAGTCATTGAGAATCATGATCAATAACAATAACTTTTTGAAGCAGAACATAAATTAGACTAAACAATGAAGATTTAGAATATGTTAATTTTTACCCTTTCTAAAATTTGTTTACTCTTGCTTTATAAGGTATAGAAGAGTTTGCTATTCTAATTATCTTTGATGCCAACAATCCAGAGATGATGTCCAACAAACAAAAGTCCCAGGAGCATCTGTAGCATTCAGATAAACCTAAAAAGTAAACTGTTTTGTATGCTCCTTCAGCAGAATCAGGCTTTTGGATTGGAAGGGACCCCAGGAGCCATAAGTTATATTTCTTTTCTTTGTAAGAAGTCAAACCAAGTACAGATGCTTTGCTTCTCATGGTCACAAAATTTGAGTTTTTGAACTTTCATTTCTGACATAAATGAATTTGAAATTATTGGTAATATCTTTTGGGCTAAATTATCTTTTTATGGGTTTTATTAGTTAAGAAACTAATTTAGATTACTTTTAAAATATAAATGTATCCACCCATTTCTGTTGATAAGAAAAAGACTAACTGTTCTTGTCCTTGGTCAGGGAATTGGGAATTGAAGCTGGAGTGACTGCAGCTACTTATACACCTGGTGCATTGCATCCTCACTTGGCCCATTACCATGCACCTCCTCGACTTCATCACTTACAATTAGGAGCTCTTCCTTTAATGGTAAAATGGAAATTTTTCAAAATTCTGACATGTTCTCCTTCTAAACTTAATATTTAAAAAAATCTTAATTTATTGTTATTGATGTTTTGGTAGAATTTGAGAATAATTTTAGATGAAAACTGTGCTATAAAAAGTTATTAGATGTGCTAAAATTTGTGTTTATAATGATCTGTCTATCAGTATAATCATGATCTACTGTCACTAGGTTGTGTGCTTTAGTTAACTTGCCATAAGTGGTAATGACTCTGTTCTGATGCATTCAGACTTTTCCCCCCTGCTAATCTCTGGAAGAACAATACTTACTCTCTACTTCTGATTTAAATAGGTTTAGATTTTGTTGATAAAGTTGTGTGCTAAAAAAGTTTAGCAAATATTTATTGAGTTTGATCTTTGTAGTAATACATACTAGTTATAGATATGGTACATAAAAGGGAGTGGTTTTATCTTGTTGAGGGGGAATAGACTGCTGAGGTTTTAGAGAAGCTTCATTGTACATGCGACTGCTAACCAAGCTGTGGACTTTGGCATGGTACTGTTGAAGAGGTTGCATCGTGTAAAGAGTTATTACAGCATAAGCCCTAGGAACTCCAAGTAAGTTGGTGTTTTTTTGGATCTCAGGGGTGAGGATCAGGCACCCTAAAAAATAAAGCTGTAGGCTGGGGGCGCCTGAGGCCTGGGTTGCATCCCCAGTGCTGGAAAAGAAAAGCAAAAAGAAGTAAAGCTATTCTGCCAAGAAACTAGAACTTAGGAACTGTTGAAGGGGGAGTATCATCTTTAGAGTGATTTAATTAGATTGTAGTTAGAAAAACCACACTTTGTGAGTTAAATGAAAAATAGGTTTATGGGTAGGAAGAAGGAAATTAATGTGAGACACCAGTAGGGTCTCATTATAAAAAGAAGTTTGAAAAGTGTTGAATGCATTTGTAATTAGAGTGTTTATGGGTGGCTTTTGTCAGAGTTGCTTAAATAATGGTTAGAGATGGAGATGAGGCATCTTTTTTCCTTTTTTCTTTCTTTCCTTCTTACTTACTATATGCGATTAAACCTAGGGCCTCTTGCATGATACACAAGTGCTCTACCACTGAGACATACTCCTAGCCCTTGGGTCATTTCTTATATTCCAGTTAAGAATGGTGGAAATTTGAAGACCATGAATATTGACTACTTGATTTATAGCTTGCCTATGAAGGGAAAATGAGAAATAGGATTGATAATAATTCTAGTATTAAGGAAAAAATTTAGGTTTGGAGAAATTAAGACAAAATCATTAGAGAGGGTGCTTGTTCTTTCAAAGAGAGAAGTGAGGAATCGTTAATTAAGCATTATTCAGGGTGGGGAGAACAGAAGCCATGTTGGAGGTTTGTTTATGAAGATGAAAGTGTGGTGGTGTATCCCATAATCTCCCTTTCCTAATATATTTAGACTTTATTTTTTTTTTCTTTTTTCTTTTTTGGTACTAGAGATTGAAACTGGGGGTACTTGACTACTGAGCTATATCTCTAGCTCTTTTTATTTTTATTTTGAGACAAGATCTTGCCAAGTTGTTGAGGCTGACCTCATCTTTGCGATCTTCCTAGTAACTGAGATTGTAGGCATGTGCCATCATGCCTGGCTCAGTTGACAGCTGATCTGTGTATAACCTTGTTTTATGTGTGTTTTTGTTTAAAGACAACTTATTTAATATTGTCGATCCATCAACATTGAATTGATTAGCCAATAACACTAAAACTAATGCCTGAGCAAAACCTACTTAATTCATATTTTCTCCATAAGACATATCACACGTTCCTTGGTTTAGGAACACTACAGATAGCACATGAGCACTATGCTTGGGTGTCATTAAGCAATGAAATCATGAACAAAAAGAACAAAAATATGAAAAGCATGATACTACATAGACTATAGGAAAGATACTTGTTTGTAATCAGACTGCAACAAGAAGGCACAGCCTTGTCCAGCCTCAGTTAGGAACATGCATATTGAGCAGTACAAAAGTTATTTGTCACTCTGTACATGTCCACAAATGATTCTGAAGCTCAAGTGTTGATTTGGGGTCATAAATAAATTTTAGATTGTAGGCCAATTCACAAATAATGGAATCTATAAATAATAAGAATTGACTGTATCTTAACAAAAAATTAATACTTTGTGGAGAGAATCAGGACAAAAAGTTGTTGGGGAAGGGGACAGGATTCCTTTGGTTAGGAACTTAGAGGAAGGGAGGGAAATAAAATTTATCTTGGAGTTAAATTTTGTGGGAAGATTCTGTGGATCTATTATACATTTGTGGGAGGGAGTATGCCAGGGATTGAACCCAGGACACTTAACCATTGAGCTATATCCCCAACCCTTTTTATTTGTTACTTTGAGATAGGGGCTTGCTAAGTTGCTTAGGGCCTAGTTGCTAAGTTGCTGGGGCTGGCGTTGAAATTGGGATCCTCCTGCCTAGGCCTCCTGAGTTTCTGGGATTAGTGTCGTGTCAATCATGCCTAGCATTTCTGTGCATCTTTAATATTGTTTAACAAAGCTTTCTGAAGTTGGAATATCTTATGAAAATTTTATTTCAGTTTGTGATACTAAGAACATTAAGCTTAAGTTTGAATGTTTTCTACATAGAGTTTTTTTCTTTCTTTCTTTTGAGACACAGTCTTGTTGTGTTGCCCTGGCTGGCTTGAACTTCTGGGATCAAGCGATCCCCTTGCCTCAGCCTTCTGAGTAGCTGGGAGTGTGGGCTTAAACCACCACACCCAGCTCTAATAAAGAATTTTTAGTGCAATCAAGTAGAAGAAACTTGTTAATCTCTTGAAATAGCTATGTTTCTTACATTTCTTCTATTAGTTATTTTCTGAGATTGTATTTTTTTTCCATGAGACTGTATTTTAAGAGGATCCTTACCTTGTTACAGAATGCTTAACTGGCCTTGTGTGTACTTATTAAAGCTGAATTTTATGAGTTGAATGCAGAATTTTAAGTGTCTTGAATTATTCAGTATTAACAGTGAAACTCAAGTCTATTCTTAATTGATTTAGCTTATCCCTTGTATTAAAATAGGTTCCTGACATGGCAGGCTATCCTCATATCCGTTACATTTCTTCAGGATTGGATGGAACTTCATTCAGAGGTCCTTTCAGGGGAAATTTTGAGGTATGCAATAAAATAAAATGGAGATATTTTCTATAGTACCTTTAGTGCAGAGAAAGCATACATACACAATAATCACAGATGTATAGGACTGCTGCAGTGGTCAGGAATCAGCAGTAAAATGTCTGATTTTTTTGATAATACTTCTGGGGTTACAGACATATTCATAAACAAAGTTAATCTTAGTTTCAGAAGTTTCCCAAGTATTTAGAAAAAGAGTTGATGAAAATAGCTAATATAAAAGACTTTGTAAAAATTAATTAAATTCATAATAAATATCAGATAAAGAACTATACTATTAAATGGGGGGTCCTTAATGGTTTTTGAATGAGCTTAATTTTTAGAAAAACATCGCTGAGAAAAAGATACCTAAGTAATTTACATTGTAGCTAAATTTCTTCTCATTTGAACTTTCAGGAAGAACAGATCATTTAAATATTGTTTAAAGTTTGTTGTGTTTCAATTTGAAAGGTTGAAGGTGATGTGATTTAGAATTACTATTTTATTTGTTTTCTTAATTTAATAGAGTGGTTTCATTTTCTACATACATATATAGAGAGTACCAGGTGGTAGTATAGGTGTCCTGATATATAAGGATAATTTTGCAGTAATACCTCAGTTGAATGAGAAAAGAATTATAAAAATCCATTTTATATATAAATTATTTGTCTTGTCATATTTTTGTCTTGCTTTTTTAAAATCATGTATTTATATTATAGGTTTATAAATGTGGAAGTTTATTGCTTTTGTGAGATTGACAATACATATTATTCAAAGAATGATCATCCTGGCTTTTAATACTAATTTTCTTCATTTTTAGGAACTGATTCATTTAGAAGAAAGATTAGGAAATGTCAATCGTGGAGCATCCCAGGGGACAATTGAAAGGTGTACATATCCACATAAATACAAAAAGGTAAGGATTTATTCTGTGAGACTTCTAGAATGTTATTGAAACACATAAAATTTAGTATTATAGACCTTCTTTGAATTTGTAGAGTCTAGCAACTACATTATTGATCATTAAAGCAATACTAACATTGTTTAAAAAAAAAAAAAAAAGGAAACTGTGAAAATATACACCCTGCAGTTTCTTACCTTGTGTACCTTAGCCTTTTCTTCCCAGACGTGAAATCATAAGTAAAGATTTCATAAATATTTTCCTAGATATTTTTGTGCATTTTATAGTAATATGCATATGTATGTATTATTCTTCCATTTAAAAAAAAGAATATAGGAGGAATGATAGGCACGGTTTGCATATTGCCATTTCATTCTATGTCAACTCTCATAGATCACCCATATTCTTTTTACTAACATAGAATTTCATCATATGGTAGTATCATAATTTTTCAAATTAGCCATTCATTTTGATGGGCATTAAGTTATCTATATTTCTTATACTCTAAGAAATATATACTCCAACCTTTGTCTGTAGTATTATATCTGTAAATTACAGAGTAGACATGTCATATAAATTTCTTACAATAAACAACAAACAATGCTTTATGGTATAAAGTAATAATAAAGTGTGAAAATTACTGATTTTTTATTTCATTTTTCATGTTTTCCAAGAGTGTCAATGAAGTATTACCCTTCAATTTAAATCCTTTCAGCCATCTAAGCTAAATTATATAATTAGCCTTAATTTATATGGATGTTATTTGAAACGTTAGTAAACTAAAATTTTTTTTTTACCTGTGATCCTGGTAGGATTGAAATAGATTTTATGTGGTGTATCATCCTCTTTGTGGACTAAAAATACTAGATTTCAGACTAAATGAATTTCTGTTAAATTTGATTTTGCTTTTCATGCTGAATATATGTAGAAGGTCTTTAAGAAATAGTTAATTGATAGTCACTTAATGCATCTGTTTATTTGTGGCAATCTTACCTGGGAAATAAGTTGTGTGTGAATATGTGGTATTGTTTTGTTTTGTTTTGTTTTGTTTTTAAATAAATGCAGACTTTACTCAGTTGTTCAATAATGTCATCTCTGCTAATAAGGTAACAACTGATTGGTTCTCACAGAGGAAACTGCACTGCAAACAAGATGGGGAAGAAGGGACTGAGGAAGACACAGAGGAAAAGTGTACTATCTGTTTGTCTATTTTAGAGGAAGGTGAAGATGTGAGGTAACTAGATATTAATTATCTAGAATCCATTTGAAAGAAATAAAATTTAGATTACTCCTGGCATACTCTGTTACTAACTTCTGACTCATTTCTCATAGTGAGTGAAAGAAATTAAAGTCTTTGTATTATCAACAAAAGGGTGGGGTTGGGAAATATATTTTAGGGCTATACCAAAGTTTGGCCGGAGAAATTTTATGGTCAAAATTGTCTTCTGAAAATCTTGAAGAAATGAGAAGGTTTTGAGACTTAGTAATATTTTCTCTATAGTTTAAAGAGGGGCCAACATTAGTTCTATGCTGCTTGCTTTATAATAGTACCTTTTAAAAAATTGATTTTCCCCCCTAAAACTTCCTTTTAAAGAGTTACACCTTTCTGAATTTTTGTGATTTAGAAAATGTTATGTTATCCTGCTAACCCAGTATTACTTATACATATTTTAATTGTATAATCTCTGAAGTAATTGTTTTATTCCTGTTTGGTTTTATCCACCTGTAATGTAATGTCATACAAAACAGGTTCTTTAACATGTATAACAGAACCATATAGTATTTGTTGCCTTAGTTTTTTTTTTTTTTTTGTGGTACCAGGGATTGAACTCAGGGGCACTCGACCACTGGGCCACATCCCCAGCCCTTTTTTGTATTTTATTTAGAGACAGAGTCTCACTGAGTTGCTAAGTGCCTCGCCATTGCTGAGGCTGGCTTTGAACTCGCGATCCTCCTGCCTCAGCCTCCCAAAGTGCTGGGATTACAAGCGTGTGCCACCATGCCTGGCTTGTTGCCTTAGTTTTTTTTTTTTTTTTTTTGGTACCAGGGATTGAACTCAGGGGCACTTGACCACTGGGCCACATCCCCAGCCCTTTTTTGTATTTTATTTAGAGACAGGGTCTCACTGAGTTGCTAAGTGCCTCGCCATTGCTGAGGCTGGCTTTGAACTCATGATCCTCCTGCCTCAGCCTCCCAAAGTGCTGGGATTACAGGCGTGCGCCACCGCGCCCGGCTTGCCTTAGTTTTTATAAAGTATGTTTATCATACCTCTTCAACTGAGAGAATAAATAAATAAATAAATAAATAAATAAATAAACAAACTGTTGTCCACCATATCACACAATAAGGTTTTTTGTACACTATTTCCAATGAAAGTTAATCACTTATAGTACTGGTAACTGTTCAAGGAGTAATTGGAGCACCTCTTTTTTTTTTGGTACTGGGGATTGAACTTGGGGGCACTAGACCACTAAGCCACATCCCCAGCTGTATTTTGTATTTTATTTAGAGATAGGATCTCACTGAGTTGCTTAGCACCTTGCCATTGCTGAGGCTGGGTTTGAAGTTGTGATTCTCCTATCTCAGCCTCCCAAGCTGCTGGGATTACAGGTGTGCACCACCTTGTCCAGCCCTGGAGCCACCTCTTTTTAACCTACTGTTTTTACAAAATATTATGAAATACGAAGGTATGAACGGTAATAGAAGTAGAAATGGACATTTGAATTAGTAACCTTTATCCCACTCTTACACTTAGATTTAATGTTATCCTATGTCACCTGGAAGCTTTATTTCCCTATTTGTAATTAGTAATTTGGTATGATGTCCAAAAGTGAACGTTTTTTTTTTTTTTTTTGGTACCGGGGATTGAACTCAGGGTTACTCGACCACTGGGCCACATCCCCAGCCCTTTTTTATATTTTATTAGAGACAGGGTCTCACTGAGTTGCTAAGTGCCTCGCCACGGCTGAGGCTGGCTTTGAACTCGCGATCCTCCTGCCTCAGCCTCCCAAGTACTGGGATTACAGGCATGCGCCACCGCACCCGGCTAAGTGAACGTTTTTTTAACCTACCTATGAAACAGTGGTTTAGTATTAAGTAGATATCAAGTTATCCCATGAAAACAGTATTATTGACTCTAGTGAATCATGTATTTAAGTAGGGGCATAAAGATCCTCTAGGTAGAAAATAATTTTGTATTAAGACAATCTTTTATTTATTTATTTTTGGTACTGGGGATTGAATTTAGGGGCACTCGACCACTGGGCCACATCCCCAACCCTTTTTTGTATTTTGTTAGAGACAAGGTCTCACTGAGTTGCTAAGTGCCTCGCCATTGCTGAGGCTGGCTTTGAACTCATGATCCTCCTCCCTCAGCCTCCCAAGTGCTGGGATTACAGGCGTGCGCCACCGTACCCAGCTCTATATAAGACATTGATTAATGAGGACAAAATAGCTAGTGTATATTTATAGTGTAAGATCTAATGTTTTTGAGAGGCAGTTAAATGAGATATTTTAAAAGGGTTTTCACAAATACAGTGATGATTTGATGTTTTAAAAATATGATTGCAATCTGTGACAGGGAACATAACTGCCATTTGCAGCACATTGGCCACTCATACAAAAAAACAAAACTGTAATAATTGCCAGTGCAATTTTTTTTTTTTTTTTTTTGGTACTGTGGTTTGAACTCAGGGGCATTTGACCACTGAGCCACATCCCCAGCCCTTGTTTGTATTTTATTAGAGACAGGGTCTCACTGAGTTGCTAAGTGCCTCGCTATTGCTGAGGCTGGCTTTGAACTCACCATCCTCCTGCTTCAGCCTCCCAAGTGCTGGGATTACAGGTGTGCGCCACCACGCCCGGCGTAATTCTTGTTTTTACAGTTTCTGAGGTCTTAATTAATTTGTTTCCATACATGATACTTAATTATCTTGGTTATTTGTGCATTATATTGACAGAGTACTAATTTAATTTACATATAAGTCCTTAGAGGTGTTTTTTTGTTTTTTGCAAAAGAGGAGAAGGCTCGGTTATGTTTTATTTTTTTTCTTTTCTTTTTTTTGAGACCCAGTAATTTCAAAACACTGAATTATTGCATTTATAATTTGTTTAAAAATAAATGCTACATGTAGTCATTATTAAATTATTGCTTTTTCTTTTTTGCCAATGTTAGGCGTCTTCCATGTATGCACCTTTTCCACCAAGTGTGTGTTGACCAATGGTTGATTACCAATAAGAAGTGCCCAATTTGCCGAGTGGACATTGAGGCCCAGCTGCCAAGTGAAAGTTGACACCATGTTTCAGAACTCTTGCCCTCCTTCTCATTCCCATCCTTCCTGGTACTGCAGTCAACCAAAGATGGCATGACTTACCTGCGCAGATTTGGAAGCATTGAACTTAGAGTGCTGGCTCTGCTATATGGTACAACTAATGCTAGACCTACAATTTATGTATACAGTTGATTTTGATGTATTTATAAAAGCTTTTTTTTTTTTCTTTTCTAGATTTGACATTTTTCCTGTATCATTTTACTGTATTTTTGCATGGTTCCTTGTATTGCATTTCTTTGCACATATTATGGGCTTGTGACCCTAAACTTGCAGGCAAGATTAGCTGCTTTAGTAAGTAGAATTTGTGGTCTTTTTGTTTTTTACATAGTACCAAGCCTTGAAAATTATGACTTTTTTTTTTTATCCATTACTAACCTTTAATTTAATCAATCATGTGCTTTAGTTTAATGTATAAAGATCCTCTAGAAAATGATAATATTGTGTATTAAGACATTCCTTAATTAGGACAAAATGGCTGCTGTATATTTACAACATGGAGTTCTGAATTAAATACCATCCTTAATACTGGGAACAGAATACAACCCATATTCAAATCAGATGCAGGTGGTATTAACATCACCAGAGTGATCAATATCAATTTTCTTGGTGTATCTTTTTCCTTCCAGCACAGTGCAGATAGAGTTGAATATTGATATCATACATTTAGACTGCTGTTCTGATTATATTTATCTTTTTCTACATTATTTAGAACTTTATTTCCCTGATTGATTTTTTTTGCTGCTGTGAAACAGCTTTGATGAACACTAAATATTAATTTCAATTAGCTGGATTGTACATAATTGCAGATTTAACAAAATTTTAGGGAAATTGAAAAAGACATGTAGAATTTTATTCAGTCTTCTACTAAGCACGAATAGTTAAGATATCTGCTTACATTAATTTTGTAAACACATTTCAGTCAAGATTTAGAATTTCAGTCATTGGCAGGTATCTATGCATTCATAGAACTTCTAAAGGTCCCAGGATCACTTTTAAGGGATTTTTATTAGTTTAAAGGTAAATAAAGTGAGCTGAATCTACATGTCTCTTGTTTATTTCTCTCTAAACTTGAAAACAATAAATCTGCAAATACTGTGAGGCACAAATTATACTGTCAACCTACTGTTGCTATGGTTATAGACTCCCACTTCATACATTACCAAGAGTCGATCACTGATTTAAAATTTTTAATTTCTATAGTTAAGATTTACTGCATAATATAGAGTATAAAGTTAAGTTAACATACTAACATTTCTCCTTTGGAGGAATTTTAATCCACTTCAAGATGCATATTATCGAGATACTTTTCATATACAGGATAGCCTAATTTTATTTGTTTAAATATGCTTACTATGCCCCAGATTGCAAATGCATCCAGTCAGTAATATCACTGTCTGTATGTGGAAGACATGTTCCCATGGATCATATGTGAAGATGTCAATAAGCTTGCATTAAGCCACCTGCTTTGTAAGTGGATTGATGAATAAATAACTTATATTTCTATTGTCTTTGTGTTTCATAATTAGTTTTTAAACAACAGTTTAAACGTCTTGGAATTCAAAAATAGTGGTCTCATTCATTGATTTTTGTGTGTGTGTGTGTGTGTGTGTGTGTGTGTGTGTGTGTGTCGGGGATTGAATTAAGGGGCACTCGACCACTGGGCCACATTTCTAGCCCCTTTTTTATTTTATTAGAGACAGGGTCTCACTGCGTTGCTAAGTGCCTCGTCATTGCTGAGGCTGGCTTTGAACTTGGGATCCTCCTGCCTTAGCCTTCCAAGTGCTGGGATTACAGGCGTGCGCCACTGCGCCTAGCTCTTCATTGATATTTGTATAATTTGGTGTTTGTATTCAATTATGCCTTTTATATTAGTAAATGTTACATAATAGTAATTGTCAATATCAACATGCTTCAGCACATGGAAGATGTAAATTATCATTAGGAAATAGGAATAAAAAATGATATTTTTTTACAGTATACTTGATAGAAAGGGAAGAGTGAGAAACAGAGTGATGCAGGTCTGATATCTTACTGGAGAAAGGAGCAAGTTGCCTGTCATTGTTCCTGTCATCCTTCAAGTAGCCTGTGATCCACTGGCAAATGCTGGGTCTGTACCAAGGGATTGAAGACATATAAGTAAGATGGGAAGAATTCTCTACCTTGGAATCCTCTCAGTATTCCCTCAAACACAAGACATGCAGAAATAGATTTCTCTATTTTTAAATATTACTTGAGATTTAGATGCACAACCGCTTGTTGACCCATTTTATAATAGTTACTGATCTTTTAAATGCTGGTAAAGCATGTAGATACTTAATTTATTTAATGCAAGTAATTGTGGCATAAACCTGAATCGTTAACACAGGAGATCATTAAGCTACTGCTGCTAATTATAGAAAAACGTGATTAGTAATGAACTAAGTAAGGAAGAAAGTGATCATGAACATTTTTTTTACTTTTGCACTTTGTTTTGGTGTCTTCCATATTTTGCTGCTGCTTATGTCAAAATGAACATTTCAGTGATAGCTGTGCAATTCTTTAAAAACTAAATTTTTTGGTCAGCAAATCCTTATTTTTATTGCTGTTAATATGCAAGTGATAAACTAATATTTGAAACTTTATTACTACTCTGGTGACTTTATTTTAGCTGCCAGTACCCGTTAGCATTTGAACCATAACAACTGACAGAGAAAACTAGTTCTGTTTTTACAGTTAATGTTATTTGTAAGTAGTTCTAACACTGAAATTATTTAACTCTCATGGACATTTCATTATTAATGTTCATGAATGGGAAAGTTTAAATCTATAGAAAACACAAATTTCTAACATCAAAAACTTCTGGGAATGAGTAAATATTTGAAAATTTCATGTTAATATTGGATTTTTCAAGGTTGAAGTATTTTCTCAGATTTTAGTCATTTTCTTCAGTTAACAGATTCAAGATAATTATTGTTTAGTGAGAAAATAAATGTTATATTTTTGCATTGGGCATACTGAGAACCATCTCTCATCTTGCCTGTATTTATAAATTTACAAGCCACATGATTTTTTGGAATAGTGGAAATAACATAGACTTTGGAGTTAGTCAGATTTGTGTTTTGAATTGTACAGCTTTGAACAATGTAAGCTTTCTGAGCCTAAAGTTTCTTATGCACAAAATAGAAGTAAGAACTACATTTTAGGATTGCTCTTAGGATTAAATGACACAATGGGTGTGAAGGGGTTTGCTCATAGTATATATCCACATAAGTTCTTCCTATACTTGCTTTATCTCACCTCATTACCCAAATATACTTTCATCTTTGATAACAGATGGTAGCATTTGCAAGGTGATGAACAATAGATAAGTTTTTGGTGTTAACGTTTTTCTTATATTGAGTATAAATGGCTGATTACTAAATAAGAAGAAACAATCCTCCTGGGCCTTTACCTCAGGAGTTGGTATTTTTCTTTTTCCATTATGATGAAGGATTTCCAGCTATGTGCTTTTTCTTCCTCTTCCTCTCATAATCATAGTAAGAACATAACGCAGTTGCCCATCAATACTGTTCATTTCTGTACTTTAGGTAGCTATTGCCAATGCATCGGAATTGGCATAGGATATGCAGCCATTTACTCTCTCTGCCCTGAAATTATTTTTTAAATGGAGAAGTTAACATCTAGAATTTCCCATTCTTTTTAAATTTTTCTTTCCACTAAACTCTGTTATGTGGGGACCTGGTACCATTAGAGTTTCTTTTGTTTTTACAGTACTGGTGATTGAACTGAGGAATGCTTTACCACAGAGATACATCCCTAGTCCTTTTTATTTTTTCTTTTGAGACAGGTTCTCACTTAGTTGCCCAGGCTGGCCTCAAACTTGTGATCTTTCTTCCTTAGCCTCCCAAGTAGCTGGGATTATAGCCATTTGCCACTGTGCCCAGCCCATTAGGGTTTAAAAAAACACGTATTACTGAACTGCTTATCTTGTATCTTAGCTGCTTGTAAGCTCCCTCTTAGGCGATAGTCATCACTAAGAGCACATGGAAGCTGTGGGCTTCCAGGAGCAGTTTTGTTTAGCCTAAACACATTGCCTGAATCCTCTACCATCACCAGAGAATGGATTAGATTAACTAAATAATTTTCATTGTGGGCTCTGCTATATCAGTTTTGCTTTAGGTAGTAATATTTGATATGGAGTCAGGGAGGTGGCAACCTTTGGGGAGTATAAAATTCTAGAGATTGTTATTGATACGGCATATCTGGAAAGTAAGAATTTGGTTTCTGCCATGGCTTGTATAGATAGAGCACAACTTAGGATACTTAAAAATTTCTAGTCTGCCAGTTCAGGGATGACCCAAAGGCCAGCAGCTTAAACATTAACCATCAGTTTCTGTGGATCAGACACTCAGGAACAGTTTAGTTTGGCATTTGTAGCTCAGAGTCTCTCATAAAGTTGCAATTAAGGTGATAGTTGGAGCTGCAGCTGTCTGAAGGCTTGTACGGATTTGGTCAAGCTGTTTCTAAGATGGCTTGCTCTCGAAGCTGTTTAGTTGGCCTCTGTCCCTTACAGGTTGTTGGCTAAGAGATCTTATTTACTTGTTATGTGGGCCTCCTTAGGTATGCTTGAATGTTTTCATGACAGGATGGTTGGTTTTCCTACAGTGAATGTTTCCAGAAGATTGCCAGGAGTCATAACCAGACTCAGAAGTTATACTCATGTCTGCACCATTCTATTACAAGTGAGAGTCACTAACTACAGTGTGTACTTTGGGAAGTAAAACTAAGTTTTACCATTTGATGGAAGGTGTAGGCAAGGATTTGATTATGGATTTTTAAATTAGTTACTTTTAAAATCCCCTATGTCAAGACCTTGCTCCAGACATCTGGTTTTCTGTGGGCAAAAATTCTATCAGGCTGGCCTTAGTGCTTCCCTGGCTCTGAATTACATCTGAATCATAGTTACATACCACATAAACATATGGTTTCTTGTGCCCTTGGGAGATAACCAAATGCCAAATATCTGGAAATGGCAAATGTGCTCAATTTTACCATGGAGAATATACTAGGATGGCATTATTGACAATTCAAGAGTTTACAAATGATTGTAAATTTCAAATACTATGCTGTTTTCCTAAACTATGAGCCTATGAGAAACCAAGATGACAAGACTACTAGCAACCAAAAGGCTTATTTGGTGTAGGGACCAGGTGTTCTCCAGGTAAGTGTGTTACCTATTTTGTAACAACTACAAAACTTAGTTGCCTTAAAAAAACTTATTTGCTCACATACATGCAATTTGGGCGGGACTGGGGGACATATAGCTCATCTTGCACTGTGGTATGACTGGTGTTACTCATGTAACTCGTGTTACTGCATTCAGCATGGGAATTATACTGGAATAGAATGCCCTAATATGGCCTCCCTTACATGTCTAATGCTTGGTATGGGACTGTAGAGACAGCTGATGATTCACTGGGCATTTCAATGTCCTCTCTCTAGCAAGGGATAACTAGACATATTTACACAGTGTTGGCTAAGTGCTCCAAGGGAGAAAGCAGAAACTGCTAGACCTTCTAAGACAAATGCCAAGAGCCGCATTATTTCTGTCACTCTGTTGGTCAGAACAACAAAGCCCAGATTTAAAGAGAGAGAAAACAGCACCTGTTAATAAAGGGTTCAGCATAAACAAGTTGTAGTTTTTTTTTTGTTTGTTTGTTTGTTTTTTGTGGTGCTGGGGATTGAACCCAGGGCCTTGTGTGGATCGAAACCAGGGGCCTTGTGCATGCAAGGCAAGCATTCTACCAACTGAGCTATATCCCCTGCCCAAGTTGTAGTCATTTTTAATCCACCAAAGTAAGTTTTGTAAAAGAAGCCCCATTATTTTATTAGAATGGTTTAGCATAGATTTCTGAACACATTTAGTTTCCCCCTCCTAGACCAATACTTACCATGAGGAGAGAAGCCTATATACAAATTGATCTTTGTTCTCAAGCAATAATTGTCAGAGAAATCAGCAGTGAAGAAACTTAATCATTTCCTCAGGCTGATATTTGAGAAAAAGAAATTCATGGGACGGAAAGAGATATTTCTGGTCCTTTGCTATATCTTTGTGCAATTTGGATTTTTTTCCTGCAGTATTCTTGATAGTTGACTATTGTGATAATGCTTATGTGCCACCTTGACTGGGCTATGGGGTGACCAGACATTCGACTAGAAATTCTGGGTATGTCTGTAAGGATGTTTCTAAATGAGATGAAAATTTGAGTTAGTTGTGTGTGGTGTTGTGCACCTGTAATCCCATTTCCTTCAGAGGCCGAAGCAAGAGGATTGCTTGAGTCCAGTTGTTTGAGTCCAGCCTTGGCAACACAGTGAAATTGTGTTTTATAGAAACTGAGTAAAACACATTGCCTTCCCCATTGTGGGTGAGCCTCATCCAATCAGCTGAAGGCCTGAATAGACAAAAGTTCTGGTCCTCCTTTGAGTAAGGGGAAACTTCTGCTGGACAGTCTTCCACCTGGGACATTGGCTTTTTTTCCTGCCTTCAGATTGGGATTGGAAATGTCAGATGGCCTGCAGTTAACAGGGATTGGGACAAAGGAAGGAATTTAATTCAGAGTAGTTACATCATTATTAACCAAGTAAAAGAGAAATGAACCAGTCTAAAGAGAAAATTGTGAGAAAGCTTGTTCAAATTCTTAGATGGATCCTTATATCTAGTCACATTCCATTGCCTTTGCTGTGGGTGTGGGTTTTTCTTTTCCTGATTTTTTTTCTTTTGGGGGTAGGGGGTGGAGGGTGCTGGGGATGGAACTCAAGGGCACTCGACCACTGAGTCACATCCCCAGCCCTATTTTGTATTTTAGAGACAGGGTCTCACTGAGCTGCTTAGCTCCTCCCTGTTGCTGTGGCTGGCTTCGAACTGAGATGCTCCTGTCAGCTTCCTGAGCTGCTGGGATTACAGGCGTGTGCCACCACGCCCAGCTGCCTTTTCCTGGTTTTGGGGATGCTAAGGAGTCAACTCAGGTCCTCATTCATTCCAAGGTCTCATGCATGTCCTTTACCAATGAGCCACACCTCCAGCCTTCTTTTCCTGTCCCTCTTCTCTTTTCCAGGACAAACAATAGATCTCTTGGGATTTTTGTTCTCCTACTCTTCTGTTGAAGACTGGGACACGTTTTGTTTTTCATTTTAAAATCTTACGTTACAGGATTTTTTTAAAGACTTTTTTTTTTGGTAGATGGACACAATACCTTTTTTATTTATTTTTAATGTGGTGCTGAGAATCGAACCCAGTGCCTCACACGTGCCAGGCAAGCACTCTACCACGGAGCCACAACCCCAGCCTGTCACTGGATTTTTTATTCAATTGATATTTGTCGGCCCTGACCAGATATCAAACAATACTGGGTGCTGGGAATACAATGGAGAGCTTACAGAAAAATCCATCATTTCAACCTGTAATTATTTTTAATTATTTTGTCTCATGGGAATCAGTCTGCGTATATGCCCCAATTCTCCCAATTTACAAGTTTGAGAAAAAACCCAAGACTCCGTAGTAACCTAGAAGTACCTGTTCCCAGGCCAACCCAACCTCTACTTGGATTTGATATTTCATAAGAGGAATGAAGGTCAGACATGGCATGCCAAGGGCATTTCCTAGATCCCAGTAATGCCCACTCAGTTGAGGTTGGCCTCAACGTATCCAGGGTGAGATCCTTAAGGAGGGAAGAAGGGAGGAAAAAGCCTAGCGCGGTGGCACATGCCTGTAATCCAAGCCACTGGGGAGGCTGAGGCAAGACTGAGGCAAGATCTCAAGTTTGAAGCCAGTATTAGCAACTTAGCGAGGCCCTAAGCATTTCAGTGAGATTCTACCTATAAATAAATAGTAGGGTTGGAGATGTGGCTCAGTTGGAAAGTGTCCCTGGGCTTAATGCCAAGTACCAAAATTTTTTTTTTTTTTATAAAAAGACTAGGCAGAAACACGTCCCTACCCGAGCACGCGCATTCCCTCCCCACTTGTTAGGATAACGAAACAGGCTCCGAAAATTCGCCCAATCAGTGTGCGGGAACATCTCCTGATTTAACCAATGAGAAGAGCGCGTGGTGCGTAAGGCCACCCAATGGGGACACGAGAGGTGCGTTATTTGAATCCTAGAACAAGGAGACCTCACTGAAGATTCCAGTGGTGCGGGCCTGGAGTGCAGGCCCAACGGCGCCGCAGACGCTAGCTCCATTCCGCTTCGGTCCGCGTCCCTCCCTGGGCCGGGCTGGCACACTTGTCTTTCTCTTCCCTCATGGCGCTGCTCCGACGCCCGACGGTGAGTGTGCCGGGTCACCCCCTCACAGGGACCGCAGCTTGTGTCTCGCAGCCCCCATCCCTCCTCCACCCGCCTCTCGCTTCCCTCTTCTGTTCCGTGCTTCTTCATTCCAACTGGGGCTGCATTTCCTTTCTCCGGGGCTCTCGGACCCCCTGTCGTTCCCGGTCCTGTAGCTGGTCCTTTCTGGAGGGCCTCTCTGGTCTCAGTTAAACTTTCCGGTTTCCGCTTCCTCCTTCGTATGGAAGAGTTGTAGGAAAGCTCCTGGGAGGTGCCACCTGTCAGGGGAACCTCTCCATTAATGGGCCTGTTACTCAGTTGTCTAAATACATGTTCTTGGGATTTCCTTCCCTTTCTCTCAAAACGCTTTGCCAACTAAGGTTAATCTTTGGTGGGGGTGGGGAGGATTGGAAGAAATTCGATAGTCGGTCAAGGGTTATGCCATATCTGTTTTTCAGGTTTTTCACATTTTGCTTTGTATGAATTTCCCATTTATTTTTACATACTATGTCATCCAGGCTAAGTTCACTGATGTAAGTGTTTGTCCTCTTAAAACAATAATTTCTTAAGTGTAGAAATTTCGCATATAATTTGAACCAGTATTACATACTGAAAGAAAAGAGTCCAAATCATGTATTTGTATTTGCACAAGTATTATTGGTGTTTAGTATTTCTAACAAAGTATTATTGGTGTTTAGTATTTCTCCTGTGGGCTTGAATTGTACCTGGATTTACTTTTGCTTTGCTGAAAACTCGAGGTACCTGACACAGCTGAGTTCCATCCTCCTGGCTACAAGGCTAGTTAAAAGCTGCCAGTTTTCCCTTCCAGATGAATTTAAACTTAGTCACATTACCGGGCTTCAATCCATAAGCATTAAATTTTCAAACACTTTTTAAAATTGGCAATTGATGCTGGAAAAATTGAACCAACAAATCTTTTTTTTTTTTTTTTTTTGTCTAATTTATCCTATAAACGTATAGTCAGGTTCTTTCTGTGAAGAAGGGCTATGGTTTTCCCTGGCCTTTCTGTCTGTTCTGGTAGGTCCACTCAAATCTCCTGTAGGATCTCCAATTCTCAGGTATTTTTTTCTCATGAAATGTTTATCATTTTTACAATAAAAGTGGTATGAACTGCTTTTCCTGGCAAGTTTTGTTTCTAAGTATGTTCTGAGTAAAGCTGCTTAAGCTAAGAATTTGAGAGCTAAAACTGTTATACCCAAGGAAACTATTTCCATTTTAAATATCCTTAATATAAGAGAAAATATACACTATGACCACCTCATGTTTGAAAGTTGTGTTTCTTTTTTTTTGGGGGGTGGTGGTGGGGGTGGTACTGGGATTAAACTCAGGGACACTGGACCACTGAGTCACATTCCCCAGCCCTATTTTGTATTTTATTTAGAGACGGTCTCACTGAGTTGCTTAGTGCCTTGCTATTGCTGAGGCTGGCTTCGAACTCATGATCCTCCTGCCTCAGCCTCCTGTGCCACAGTGCCCCGCATAGCTGTACTTCTAAGAGATCATTTCTAGAGGAGCATTTCTTATTTCTCAAATGATATACTAATCAAAGGTTAGGGTTTAAACATTGGGATTTTAAACAGCCAGAACTACTATTAAGTACTGCTGTTATAGCTTTTAATTATTCATCTTGAATGCATTTGCTATTCATCTCTGTAAAGGAAGAATTTTAAATAAATGTAGTTTTTTTTTTTTTTTTTTTTTTTTTTTTTGTGGTACCGAGGATTGAACTCAGGGGCACTCGACCACTGGGCCACATCCCCAGCCCTTTTTTGTATTTTATTTAGAGACAGGGTCTCACTGAGTTGCTAAGTGCCTCACCATTGCTGAGGCTGGCTTTGAACTCGCAATCCTCCTGCCTCAGCCTCCCAAAGTGCTGGGATTACAGGCGTGCGCCACCGCACCCGGCTAAAATGTAGGTTTTTAATCTACAGGGATCTTTAGCATGTGATGTGGGTGCTACATGAGAAATAATCATTTATTTGTGAAGTTCTGAAGTTCTCTTACAGACCCACTTGAATATTCAAAATAGTTTTGCAAAGTTAGTGAAGGATGTCTATTGTAAATGAGATGTATGTGGAACAAATAGTAACTGTTATTTTAACCATCCTGTTGTAAAACCACCCACTGAGTATAAATCTCAAAAGAATTTCCAGACCTGGAGTCCAGAGATTTTATGTTAGCCCCTCTGGACTGCTGCAGCTTAAATCAACTGGCTTCTTGGAAAAAAAGAAAAAAGAAAAAAAAAAAAAAAAAAGATGTATAATGATGTGCCTAATTTAGAGTGATGTTATTAATCACAAATAGCATATTTAAGACTTCCTAATATGTACCTTTTCCCTTTCGCAAATGGATCTCAGTATATTTACCTTTCCCAGAGCAATTCTAAAATTGAATATGTGACATTAGCTAAATATTTTCAGTCATTGTAATGTCTGATTAACTTTTTCTTTTTTTTAGGTGTCCACTGATTTGGGGAATATTGACATAGGAGCTAATCCTAAAGCCAAGAGTCATGTGACTATTAGGCGAGGGGTTTTAGAAGAAATTGGAAATAGAGTTACAACCAGAGCAGCACAAGTAGTGAAGGTAACAACCATGAGGCAAAATGTGCATTAGAGGCTGATTCTGTATAGCCCTGAGGGACAATATTGACTGTCTTGCCCTATCCTGTATTTTCCTTGTAGAAAACTCAAAACACCAAAGTGCCAGTTCAGCCCACCAAAGCACCCAATGTCAACAAACAACTGAAACCTACTGCTTCTGTGAAACCAGTACAGATGGAAATGTTGGTTCCAAAGGTAGGAAGTTCTCAATTTACAAACATACCTAATGGAGTAGCCTAGTTTAAGTTAGACTGCATTTTTTTTTTTTTTTTTTTTTTTTTGTACCGGGGATTGAACTCAGGGGCACTCGACCACTGGGCCACATCCCCAGCCCTTTTTTGTATTTTGTTAGAGAGAGGGTCTCATTGAATTGCTAAGTGCCTCGCCATTGCTGAGGCTGGCTTTGAACTCATGATTCTCCTGCCTCAGCCTCCCAAGTGCTGGGATTATAGGCATGCGCCACCGTGCCTGGCTCTAGACTGCAATTTTTGAAGAACATTCACAGGTAGAATGTTGGTACTTGGTACCTCAATTTAATATTATGATCTTGGATAATGTTAATTACTTTAATACCCAAATCTAGTGATCTCTGAAATTTGGTGGATTTTATTAAAATAATTCACTAAAAGGATGAAGGACCTTGCTCATAATCAGAGGCCCACAATTCTGAGACTCAAATTTACATAAGAGCAAAGTAATACTAAAATTCTACATTGATAAATTGTATTCTCTATGACTAATTAGCTCACTCAGTCACAATGCTAATGGATCCATCAACCTACTCTCCTTTCACCATGTTCAAGTTCGTGTACAATCACATTTATTGATTATTTATGCATTTACAATGAAATGAGACAGGCCCCATCTTCAGTGCTGAGATATAACAATAACTACTTCACTATTTCCAGCTCAAAAAATACATATTATTGTAAGTTTGAGATTTTTCAAAATTAAACATTGGATATATTTGAGAAATATCTATATTAAACACTTACTATACATATCTAATAGTGTTAAGACTGCTAAAGAGACCTCTTGTTTTCAGGAGACTTATCTAGAATGGGCATATGTGATACTAGATAACTTTGCAAAATATATGCCTGAATGAATGTGAAATGACTGGGGTAGACCTAAGTGTTGTCCTTAAGAAAGGGCACCTAAAAGAGGAAGAGAACACTAAGCAGTGAAGTGATCAGGGGTAACTTCGTCCTTTAGTGTTGATTTTTTTCCCCCCTCTAAGATGAAGCCTTGCTGTGTTACCCAAGTTAGCCTCCAACTTGTGGTCCTCCTGCTTAGCCTTCTGTGTTGCTGGGGTTATAGGCATGTGTCACTATTCCTGTCAGGAAGGTTGTTTGAGGAAGCAGAAGAAGGTTGCAATTGGATTTGAAGTCCTCAATATTTAGATTTTTATCTCATTCAGCAGTGAGGTCTCTGAAAAGTTTTGAGGGGGAGAGAAGTGATGGAAGCAGTGTTAGGATGTATTAACAATTGTCCAAGCAAGAAGTGGTAGGAGTCTTGAACTAGTTTAGGTTTCCTCTACATAACTGCCTGCATCCTGGTATCTGTGCAAGTTCTAAGAAACATCAAATGTGTTAGGACTTCAAGAATATCATTTAGTATGGAGAAATAATACATTATACAAATTATTTTAAGAAGAGTGAGAACCTTAAGCACTTGAGTATTAAATAAATCATTATGGAATAACTTAAAAGCAGTAGGTAAGTCAGGAGAAAAGGAGGTAGGTTTGGTGAATGTATCCTGTTTGGCTTTAGGTGTGTAGAGGTAACAGAGATCTGCCTGGAAATGCAGTTGGAAATGTGCCTGCCATATCTGAAGGAGAGACAGACTTGCCAGCATTTACCTGGGGCCATTGTTGGAAAAAGAAGCAGCCTTCAGATAGGAGATAAAGGCTTCAAATTGAGAACTAGAGCTCAGAGCAAATATTCAAGATTGACCTTTCTTTAGGAGGCCTTTCCTTGAAGGTTTCTAGGTTTTTATCTAGGGCCCATGGTTGAAAAAAGTGCTGTGTATGAGACAGCATTTTACATGGGTGACTTTTTGAATGTGGTCCCTCTCATATTTGCAGAAGGATGATTTGGCATTACATTTCAAATGATATTCTATATATCTAGTAAGTCTGTTTTTACAGTATGTCCAAAGAAAATGACCAGAGGGATAATCAAAGATTTCTAAATAGTGCTGTAATGAATAAATATCTCTTACCTGGTAGAGAAGTATCCTCTGTTAGGAAATCAGTTTAATGAAGTGTTTAATGAAGTGTGATACAATCATAAATACCATGTTTTAGTAAAGCATTTAAAGATGTCAAAACACTTCTTGTAACGTCAAGTGGGAAAATCAGATAACAATATGTACAATACAAATTAGACTTGCTCTTTAAAGTGTGCATTTATATATGAAATATTTATGGGAGTTCATTTTAAGTATTGGGTTTAAGATTTTCATTTTCAGGGGCTGGGGTTGTGGCTCAGCGGTAGAGCACTCGCCTAGCATGTGCACAGCCCGGGTTTGATCCCCAGCACCACGTAAAAATAAAGGCATTGTATACAACTAAAACAAATAAATATTAAAAAAAAAAAGATTTTCATTTTCCTTAAACTATTTCCTTAAAATAGTTATGTAGGCACATAACTATTTAAATCAGAGAAGAAGAAAGGTAAATTAGAAAAGGCCCTCTATGGACTGGAGTTGTAACTCAGTGGTAGAGTGCTTGCCTGGCATGTGTGAGGCACTGGGTTCTATTCTCAGCACTGCATATAAATAAGTAAACAAAAAAAGGTCTGATAATGTGACATTTTTGCTTTATTCTGTTAAAATGGTGAAAAATGCTGTTTATCTTCAAATGTACTACCAGTCATGCATCTTGGTGATAAACCTCACCTGGTCATGATGTATTAACCCTGTTTATACTGCTGGATGTGATTTGTTAGTATTTTGCTATCTCTGAGTAATATTCGTATATGTTTTCTTTTTTCTCATAATATCCTTATTAGATTTTTGTATCAGGGTTATACTGGAACCTTTGGAAGTGTTCCTTTCCCCATATTCTAAAAAATTTGTGTATTATTTCTTTTTTACATGTTTGATAAAATTTGTCAGTGAACCCATTTGGGCCTGGTGAATTCTCCCAAGTTATTCAGTAAGAATTCAAGTTTTTGGTGGATATAAGGTAGTTCAGATTTTTAAAAATATTTATTTATTTGCTTTAGTTGTACACACTGCGTGTTTTTTATTTTTACGTGGTGCTGGGGATCGAACCTGGGCTGCGCCCGTGCTAGACGAGTACTCTACCGCTGAGCCACAACCCCAGCCTTGTAGTTCGAATTTTTAAGCTTCTTTCTGTGTAGATAAAAAATCAACTTCTTTGTTGCATACCATTAATAAGGGTAATCTACACTCTTCTTAGCCTATTGGATATTTCCATTACCCTGGAATGTTCTTGCTAATGAACTTTGGATAAAAAACCCCCATAAGTTGAGGGGGAAAAAAAGGGGTCACCTATACCCTGGCTTGGGGTATAGTTAAGTGGTAGAACCTGTGCTTAGCATGCACAAGGCCCTGAGTTCAATCCCTAGCACCGAATAAATAAATAAATAAAGTTATGAAAGAAGAAAGAAAGGAAAAATTCTTTCTTCCTGTGACCTTTACAACTTCACCCTTTCTGGGGTCTTTTTATATCTCCTTGACTGGCTCCTTTTATCTTTTTTTTTTTTTTTAATTTTATTTTTGGTACCAGGGATTAGACCCAAGTGCGCTCAACCAGTGAGCCATATCCTCAGCCCTTTTTGTATTTTATTTAGAAACAGGGTCTTGCTGAGTTGTTTAGGGCTTCCCTGAGTTGCTGAGGCTGGCTTTAAAATTCTCCTGTCTCAGCCTCCCGAGCCACTAGGATTACAGGCGTGCACCATCGAGCCTGGCAGGCTCCTTTATCTTAAACTTCCTGACAAAATTGAGGATGCCATGTTTTAGATAAACCATTATGGACTGGAGCTTATTTCATATGAAAGTCACTTCTATGGTTAAAGATATTCCTGGATGTTCTAGTATTAGATGTTATCAGGGATTAATGAACAACAGTTCTTTCCAATTCAAATAATTTGTCTCAGAAACAGTGAAGGGACCACTAAAGTCCACAATTTATGTGGAGTTCCCCACCTTCTGGCAAGTGAGTCCCTCTGCTTGCCTGTCTATGGCTTTTACTTTTTCACCTGCTCTCTTTGCAGAGTCATCACTATTTCTTTATAGCCAATCCCTGGAGTTGTGCAAATGCCAGTTGAGCATGAGTTTCTAGCAACTTTCCTAGAAAGCTTATAACATAAGCCATGTGTCCCTGAAAGCATATGTTTTCAGAAGTGTAACTGAATACTATCTTTTCCTTTCTGCAAACCTAGGAGGCAGACTTCTTGCTTTGTAGCAGGTGAGACAACTGAATCACAAAGGGCCCTGCACCTAAAATTCCAGTCATTAACAGAAGTTATTACTCAGCAATTTTTGGAGAAAACTGTATTTTGCTGATTGACAAGACCTTGATAAACACTGAGTAGAATGAAAGGAAGAAGAAGTGTTATTACCAGTACCTGATTTGCTGGGCACTGGGCAAACAAGTGTTGTATAAGCTCCCAGGGAGCTTCCGATCAAGATGGGGAATCTAGAGGTCAAAGTGCAGATGCCATCACAGAAGCTAGATCCAAGTTTAGGAGATATACTGGGGAGTTAACAGCTAGAAATTCAGATGATTCACCGTCAGGGATAGTCATTATTAAAGTATAAGAATGTGTTATGGCCTAATTTTCCCTAACACAAAAACTACATGTAAAAGGGAAATAAGCACAACTGTTCACATGTTTTTTAAAGAGTGATTTTTTTATATTTATTTATTTTTTGCAGTACTAGGGATCGAACTGAGGGCACTCTATTACTTAGCTACCCCTCCACCCCTACCCCATATTTTAATTATTATCTAACACAGGGTCTTGCTAATTTGCCAAGACTGGCCTCAAACTTGTGATCCTCCTGCCTCAGCCTCCCTAGTAGCTGGGATTACAGGTGTGAACCACCATTCCCAGCTTTTAGTTTTAGTTACATTTGAAATTGCTGTGAAACCGCAAAACAATACAGAGGTATATGGAATATGTAGAATAAAAGTTGAGTTCATTGTTACTGTTCCCCAATTTCAAATCCATTACACTTCTGAAGTTAATCATAGTAACTGATTTTGCCTGTCTACAATTGTGTGTACCTGTGTTGCTACCAATCATGAACTGTCTGACCAGAATCAATAATTCTTATAATCCTTCCCCTGTATACTTAATTGAATTATTTATCACAAATTCAGTAAAGGAACCATTTATTCAAAACTTATAGGAATATACCTGTATATTTGCATGTTAAATTAACCAATCCTGTCAACAAGCCCACCTCAGCTGATGTTGGTGCTGGAACTTGAGTGGCCCTCACTTACCTCCACCAGCTTCTTATCCTGACAACAGGAGCTTTTCCCATCAAGCCAGATTTCACATCATTATTGTTTTTGATAACTACTTTTAGGGAAGATGTAGTGTGACTATATGGTGTATACAGTTTCTTTTTTCTTATTTCATAATTTTATTTTTAATTGATACAAATTGTACTTATTAGTGGGGAACCTATGTATCATTTATAAACCTGTGTACATTGTATAATATTCAAATCAGATTAATTTCCTTAAGCATTTTTCATGTGTTTTTGTTAAAATATTAAAAATCCTTCCTTGTAGTTTATTTGAAGGTATAATGCAGTATCATTGTAGATAGTCATTCTACTGTGCAGTAGGACACCAGAACTTCTCACTTCTCTCTAATTCATTGACCAAGCTCTCCCCATTCTTCTCTCCTCCAACCTCTGGTGACCAGAGGTTTATTATTATTATCTTAACACAGGGTTAGATACTTCAGTGAGATACTTCAGTGGACAAAGCTAACTAAATAATCTTAACTCTTATGAGATCAGCATTTTGAAATCTCACATGTGAGTGAGATCATGAGGTGGTACTTGTCTTTCCATGTCTGGTTTGTTTAAAAGTCTTGAGAGTGAATTAACTGATTCAGTTTGATGCTTTGCATGCAGCACACACTGGATAGAGATTGCAGTCAATCCATCACTCAGATGACTACCTTTACAGACACATAAGTTCTTAGAAGAATTGAATTATATTGGCTTGCTTTAAAGCAATTTTTAATTAAGAGCCAGAGCAAGTGTCTTATCCTGGTAGCGTTTGGACATGGTTAAAACTCAGGCTTACTTCTAAGTAGGACAGAGATAAATGTGCTCAGCTGTTAAGACAGCACATGAAGCTCATGATGATAACCTTTGACTCCTTCATCCAGATCTCCCAATACTGACTGCCTTCCTGGAAAAAGTGTAATAATGCTCAAATTTGGAAAAGCTAACCTTAAGCTGGAACTATGTGTGTTTATTAAAATGTACATCTATCTCCAGTCACTGTTGTCCCTTCCATGGTCTCACTTTTCCTTTGGATAAAAGCTAAGCTCCTTGGCAAGGTTTTTCCTTGCCTTTCCAGCTCATCTTCTCACATGTTACATGCTTTTCTCCCACTATCCAAATCAGTTCCCAGTTCTGCCTTTATTTTCTTTGTTTCCTCTGGCACTTTGCACTTGCTTTCTGCCTAGCCATTTTTCTCCAGATCTTATACTCCCTTGTTCTTCATGCAGCCCTTCTTATTCATTCCACATCCTTGAGGGTTGCAAATGCTTGAATAAATGGCATGCATACCTGCCTACTCTGTTCACTTGACCCTTCCCAGTTTAAGATCTTTGATTTAAGAGGGAAGGGCATGGTTTGAACTGTTTTTTTTTCCATTATTATATCCTCCTCTAAGACTAGAAATTACCATGATTAAACTTCAATGTAAATTCAAATTGTTTATCTGTTTTATTATATGGGTTCCTTTTTTTATATTTTATTACCTTAAAATATATTCTTTTGTAGCCTAAAAATCTGTTAGGCTTTACTTTGCAAGTACCTCATATTCTTCTTTTTTTGGGTACCGGGAATTGAACTTAGGGGCACTAGACCACTGGGTCACATCCCCAGCCCTATTTTTGTATTTTATTTGGAGACAGGGTCTCACTAAGTTGCTAAGTGCCTCACCATTGCTGAGGCTGGCTTTGAACTCGCGATCCTCCTGCCTCAGCCTCCCAGAGTGCTGGGATTACAGGCGTGCGCCAACACGCCCGGCTCCTCATATTCTTTTTAAAAGTAATGGTTTCTTTATACTTTATTGCTAAATACTTGTGTTAACTTTTATAAATTTTTAACTTGTGTAATTTTTATAAACAATCACCCAGTCAGCAAAAGAAGATAAAATACTGGGCCATATACTTGCTCAGTCTTTGCTTACTCATCCTATTCTATTTTGCATTTTATTCACAGGCATGCTTTTCTGCTTTTTATTTGTCAGTTTCTCAGTTTAGAGCAAATTAGTTGAAGAAAAGAAAACATACTTGCAGAAGAGGGTACTGCTAAAGTGAATGCTTAGTGCCAGTAATCTCTGACCCCAGGAGGTCAAGTTTCTTTTATTTATTGAGTATCTTCTGTGTATGAGTGCTAATATAGGTATTTGAGATGCTTCAGTGGATAAAGCTAACTAAATAAATGTAAGCATATAGAGTTTACTTTCTAGCACAGATAGAAAATATTATATATAACATATGTATAATATAGTAGATTATAGGTTCTATAAGAAAAAAACCAAAAAAACAGTAATGTGCTTTCTTAAAAAATTTTTTAAAAAATCATAGACGCAGTATTTCATTTTATTTTTTTTATGTGGTCTGAGGATCAAACCCAGTGCCCCAAACACATGTGAGGCAAGTGCTTTACCACTGAGCTACAATAATATGCTTTTAAATTTTGATGTTGTAGGGTTCTTCTCCCACACCTGAAGATGTCTCCATGAAGGAAGAGAACCTCTGCCAAGCTTTTTCTGATGCTTTGCTCTGCAAAATTGAGGACATTGATAATGAGGATTGGGAGAACCCTCAGCTCTGCAGTGACTATGTTAAGGATATCTACCAGTATCTAAGACACCTTGAGGTGAGTGGGCCTTTGTGTTTGGGTTCTACAAGCAATATGGAATTTATAAATGAAGTCAACTTTTTAAACTTTTAAATTTCACCAACAGGTGTTGCAGTGCATAAACCCACATTTCTTGGATGGAAGAGACATAAATGGACGTATGCGTGCCATCCTGGTAGACTGGCTGGTTCAAGTCCACTCCAAGTTTAGGCTTCTTCAGGAAACTCTGTACATGTGCATTGCTGTCATGGATCGATTTTTACAGGTCAGTCTACTTCAGGGACTAGTGCCTGAGACTTATTAAACAGTATATTTAAGCTTCTGGGATAGAAAGCTAAGTTTGGGTTCCTCTGAAGAAAAGGTTAAAAGTCAAATTAATAGGAAGCCAAAAAACTTCCAAGTGCTAAAATGGAAATTAGTCCAAATGTATCAAATCTTTGGTGATGCTGACTAGCTCTGGGCAATTTTAT
The DNA here is from genome assembly GCA_025594165.1 of Tamias sibiricus. NCBI lineage: Eukaryota > Metazoa > Chordata > Mammalia > Rodentia > Sciuridae > Tamias > Tamias sibiricus. The sequence goes on from CM046659.1 coordinate 113,267,269, forward strand.
TAGTTGTGCCTGAGTTCATTTTAGAACTCTAGGCTTACAGGTTGAGTCTCCCTTATCCCAATTGCTTTGAGATCTCTCTCTCTCTCTCTCTCTCTTTTTGGAATATTTGCACATACACACTGAAATAACTTGGAGATGGGCTGGGTATGGTGTCATACACTTGTAATCCCAGCAGTTTGGGAGGCTGAGGCAGGAGAATCTCAAGTTCTAGGCCAAATTTAGCAATTTAGCAAGACCCTGTGTCAGAATAAAAAATAAAAAATGACTGGGGATGTAGCTCAGTGGCAAAGTGTCCCTGGGTTTAATCCCCAGTACCATAAGTAAATAAATAAGAAATATCTTATAGATGGGACCCTAGACTAAACCCAAAGTCATTTGTTTCATGTACACCTTATACACATAGCCTGAGGGTTAATTTTATACAGTACTTTTAGTGTACATGTGTTTTGACTGTGACTTGTCACACAGAAGATCAGGTGTGGAATGTTGTACTTGTGTCACACCAGCACTTAAAAAGTTTTGAATTTTGGAGCATTTCAGGTTTTCAGATTTTGTTGATTAGGGATGTTCAGCCCGTTCCTTACTAGTCAGTCATTCATCAAAGGGGATATAGCATCAGATGGTGTAGAAATTTATCTGAAATCTCTGGTGCCTCTGGATACTGGTTTTCCAGACCTTCACACACCATTTCCAAAGTTTTGGTGTTCTTTAGTGTTGCCTCATCTGAGGCATGAGGAGTTTGGCTAGAGAATCTTAAAGTTTCAGTTAGCTGTGGCATTGAATCACCATAGAAATAAGAGGGACAAAGTAGAATTTAAAAAACAAAACAAAACAAAATGTTATGTGTGTGTGGAGTGGACTGAGAACGTGAGACATAAAGAGGAAACAAAAAATAACGCTGAGAAGCAAAAATGATTTTCAAAATACTTACCAATTTTTAATGCACAGACAATGAATGGTGAGAAGAGTTGCCAGATATAAACTGCTAGTGTGTTATCTACCAAGTAGCCCCACAGATAAAGATTTGTGTATTTAAAGTCAGCATTCATGATATGGGTTTAGGTTCAGTATAAATTCTGTCCAAACAATGTAGTAATAATTATGTTTAAAGTAATGGCCTTGAGATACTGCAAAATTCTAATTAACCATAGATTCTGTTGATCTCACTATAAAATACTCATTGGACCAGAAAGCACAGTAGTATTTTAGGTATATTTTGAATAATGAGAGTGAAAGCAAAGTTCCAGTTAGAAGAAGAAGAAGGAAGAAGGGAAATTAAAGGAAACACTTGTACTCTAGACTGAGATTTTCTGTGTCTAAAACATTGTTGAATTTTTTCAAGCTGAACAATGGGCATGATTTTGATGAGGATTAAGGAAATATTTGAGCCACCCATTAAATTCTCTTATTTATTTATTTTTTTTTGCTTGGTCTTATCTCAGTTTAGACCATGCTGAGCCCAGGTCAAGGACGCTACAGGATAGTGGGGGAGGAAGAGTGATGAGGACTTTATTCATCAGGCTTAGATTCTTCCCTTTTTCAGCAATTGAGTGATCTTGAGCTAGTATCTGAATCTCCTCAGGTCATCTTTTTTTATTATAGTTGAGAATAAAAGCAAGTACTTTCTAGGATTTTCATGAGGATTGGATGAGATGGTATGTTAGAATCTTAGGCACTGTGCTTGGCACATAGTACTCAAGAATAGATTGACCAAGCTTACTGGTGGTACCTATTAACATACAGGTGTCCTGTATCCTCAAGAGGGCCATAAGCAGAAACAACAGGTGCTTACTTCTCCAGGACTTGATTTCTTCTCATCTTCTCCCACCCAGAGCCCCAAACAAGAGTGTTAATGTGACTTTTGACACACTTGTTTTCAATTAGGTTCAGCCAGTCTCCCGTAAGAAACTTCAGTTGGTTGGGATTACAGCTCTGCTCTTGGCTTCCAAGTATGAGGAGATGTTTTCTCCAAATATAGAAGACTTCGTTTACATCACAGACAATGCTTATACCAGTTCTCAAATCCGAGAGATGGAAACTCTAATTTTGAAAGAACTGAAGTTTGAGTTGGGTCGACCCTTGCCACTACACTTTTTAAGGCGAGCATCAAAAGCTGGGGAAGTAAGTGCCTCCAACTCCGTAGGAGATGATTTTTCTTTGATGTCTTATCCAGAAACATTGATCTAATTAAAGGAAAGTTATGAATATATAGGAAACTTCTTTTAGATAAGTCTTTATGCATATTCATTCTTATGAGAAAAGTCTTCAGGCTCTGTGTTGGTAACATATTGTGGAATGAGAAAGATGTGAGGTAAGTGAATTTGAATTCCTAGGCTTTTACCCAGAATTTTGCAAGATAGTAATAACTGTGATTCTTCCTGTCCCTGGCTATTCTTTCATAGGTTGATGTTGAACAGCACACTTTAGCCAAATATTTGATGGAGCTGACTCTCATTGATTATGACATGGTACATTATCACCCTTCTAAGGTAGCTGCGGCTGCTTCCTGCTTATCTCAGAAGGTTCTAGGCCAAGGAAAATGGGTAAGTGGTAGATTCAAGAAGAAATTAGTCTGTATTTTAGGACTTCATGATATGAAACACCTTAGCATTTTCACAATACTGTCATTGAGGCATTTGTCGAAAGTCCAAAGGCCAAAAAGAAAACTGCATGGAACAATTCAGAGACTGTTGACCATGCCATAATACACAAATGTATCAGAGAGTTGTAAAGTTGAGGAAGGCCACTAAAGAGTGCTATGTAAGATTTCTTGGGTATTTTGGTGACACCAGCAAGTTGTCAGGCACACCAGACTAAGCAAGGCCCAGGCCTGCCAGTTCAGCTAGTGAAGACAGAATCAGCCCAGTACTGCAAAAATAAGATAGATAGATAGGAAACAAACAACTCTGTACCAGGTGCAGTGGTGTACCCTTATAATCCCAGCCACTCAAGAGGCTGAGGCAGGAGGATAGCAAGTTCAATGACAGCCTGGGCATCTTAGTGAGACCCTGTTTCAAAATAAGATTGAAAAAGGAGGGGAGGGGCTGGGGATGTAGCTTGATGGTAGAGTGCTTGTCTAGCCTGCATGTGACCCTGGGTTCAATCCTAAGTACTGCAAAAACCAAAACAAGCAGGCAAACAAAACAATTAAAATCTGAGTCCACAAAGTCACAAAAAGTAAAAGGGAAGCTTCTTTTTATTTATATGTTTTCTGGTAGTGGGGATTGAACCCAGAGCCTCACAAATGTTAGGCACGTGCTCTACCACTGACCTACATCCATAGTGGGTTTTTTTTGTTTATTTTAATTTTTATTTGTTTTAATTAGTTATACATGACAGTAGAATGCATTTATGCACTTTGATATACATAGATGGGATATAATTTCTCATTTTTCTGAGTGTACATGTTGCAGAATCATATTAGTCATGTAGTCACATATATACATGTAGTAATAATGTCTGTTTCATTCTACTGTATTTTCTATCTCCCCATTTCCTCCCTCTTCTCCCATCACTTCCCTCTACCTAATGCTATTCTTCCCTAGTGCCCCCCCTCCATATTGTGAATTAGCATCCATATGCTAGAGAAAACATTTGGCCTTTGGTTTTATGGGATTGGCTTATTTCACTTAGCATGATATTCTCCAATTCCAACCATTTACTGGCAAATGCCATAATTTCACTCTTCTTTAAAGGTGAGTAATATTCTATTGAGTACATATACCACATTTTGTTTATCCATTCATCTATTGAGGGATATCTCAGTTGCCTCCATAGTCTAGCTATTGTGAATTGAGCTCCTATGAACATTGATGTGGCTGTGTCACTACAGTATGCTGATTTTAAGTCCTTTGGGTATAAACCAAGTGGGATAGCTGGGTCAAATGGTGGTTCCATTCCAAGTTTTCTGAGAAATCTCTGTACCGCTTTCCATAGTGGTTGCAATTTGCAGTCCCACCAGCAATGTGTGAGTGTGTCTTTTTCCCCACATCCTCGCCAACATTTATTATTGCTTGTGTTTTTTTTTTTTTTTTTGGTACCGGGGATTGAACTCAGGGGCACTTGACCACTGGGCCACATCCCCAGCCCTTTTTTGTATTTTTATTAGAAGCAGGGTCTCACTGAGTTACTAAGTGCCTCGCCATTGCTGAGGCTGGCTTTGAACTCGCGATCCTCCTGCCTCAGCCTCCCAAAGTGCTGGGATTACAGGCGTGCGCCACCGCGCCCGGCTTGCTTGTGTTCTTGATGATTGCCATTCTGACTGGAGTGAGATTCAATCAGAGTAGTTTTGATTTTGTATTTCTCTAATTTCTAGAGATGTTGAGCACTTTTTTATATATTTGTTGATCAGTTGTATTTCTTCTTCTGTGAAGTGTCTGTTCAGTTCCTTAGTCCATTTATTGATTGAATTACTTGTTTTTTTGGTGTTTTTTGAGTTTTTTTTTCTTTTCCTTTTGAAAAATATTTATTGAGTTGAGTTCTTTATATATCCTAGAGATTAATGCTTTATCAGAGGTGCATGTAATAAAGATTTTCTCCCAACTGTAGGCTCTCTCTTCACGTTATTGTTTTCTTTGCTGAGAAGAAGCTTTTACATTTGAATCCATCCATTTATTGATTTTTTTTTTTAGTGTTTGTTAGCATTTAATGAACCTCATGATTCACAGAGTTTCAGGTGGCTTTAAGCCACCAGAACGCAGGCACCCCCAACACCTTTAATCTTCTCCCCAGCTTTTCTGCTGAAGAATTTGGCCTTCATGATGATAGGATGCTTTGGAAGCTTTTACTTCCCCAGAACTTTGTAGTAACCCAATTGTACTACATCAATTATGGGAACAGCTCCAGTCTTGTTTTTGGCAGCTTTTACTTGTGTCTGTTCATTGACCAATGTCCACAATTTATCAAGGTTGATAGTTGGGCAGAAGCTCTGGTTCCTCTTTAAGTGGTAATGCCTCATACCAACTTTTACAAAATAACCTGGGTGATATTTGTCAAAGTTAATCCTGTGGTGATGCATGCCACTAGCATTACCCTGGCTTCCTAGGTGCTTTTAGTGCTTGCAGATGTGGCTATGGCATGTGCTGCTGAGAAGAAAGTATATTTGCTCACTGATGGATGGAATATTCTGTATATGTCTGTTAAGTTTAAATTATTGATTGTATTACTTAGATCTATAGTTTTCTTATTTAGTTTTTGTTTGGAAGATCTATCCAGTAGTGAGAGAGGTGTGTTGAAGTCTCCCAATATTATTGTATTGTGGTCTATTTGACTCTTGAAATTGAGAAGGGTTTGTTTGATGTACATAAATGCTCCATTGTTTGGGACATAAATATTTATAATTGTTATGTCCTGCTTATATATACTTCCCTTAAGTAGTATGAAATGTCCTTCTTTGTCTCTTCTGATTAACTTTGGTTTGAAGTCTACTTTATCTGAAATGAAAATGGAAACCCCTGCTTGTTTATGCAGTCCATTTTTTCCCATTCTTTCACCTTCAGCCTGTGGATGTCTTTGCTCATGAGGTGAGTTTCTTGAAGACAGCATATAATTGGGTCTTGCTTTTTAATCCAATCTGCCAGTCTATGTCTTTTGTTTGATGAGTTTAGGCTGTTAACATTCAAGGTTATTTTTGAGATATGATTTGTATTCCCTGTCATTTTGCTTTATTTCTGGTTTTTGATTTGTCTTAGTTTCTCATTTGGTTGAATGTCCTTTTAGTGCAGATCCTCCCTTTGCTGGTTTTCACTTTTTTTTTTCCATTTCATCCTCATGGAATATTCTGTTGAGAATGCTGTGTAGTGTATTCGTTTTAGTTGTGAATTCTTTTAATTTTTTTTTTTTTTTTTGTACTGGGAATTGAACTCAGGGGCACTCGACCACTGGGCCACATCCCCAGCCCTTTTTTGTATTTTATTAGAGACAGGGTCTCACTGAGTTGCTGATTACCTCGCCATTGCTGAGGCTGGCTTTGAACTTGTGATCCTCCTGTCTCAGCCTCTCAAGTGCTAGGATTATAGGCGTGCGCCACTGTGCCTGGCTTCTTTTAATTTTTGTTTATCATGGACTGTTTTACTTTCATCTTCAAATCTGAGACTTAATTTTGCTGGATATAAAATTCTTGGTTGACATCCATTTTCTTTCAGAGCTTGAAATATATTATTCCACGACCTCCTAGCTTTGAGGGTCTAGGTTGAGAAATCATTTGAGATCCGAATTGTTTTCCCCCTGTATGTAATTTATTTCTCTCACAGCCTTTAAGATTTTATCTTTATTCTGTGTGTTAGTCATTCTCATTATAATGTGTCTTGGTGTGGGTCTGCTGTAATTTTGTACATTTGGGGTCCTGTATGCTTCTTGTATTTGATTTTCCATTCCATTCTTTAGGTTTGGGAAATTTTCTGCTATTATATCATTGAAAAGATTATACATTCCTTTGGTTTGTATCTCTGCTCCTTCATCTATTTCGGTAACTCTTAAATTTGGACTTTTCATATTATCCCATAATTCTTGGTTGTTCTGTTCCTGGTTTCTTACCATCTTCTCTTGATGTTCCACTTTACTTTCAAGATTATATATTTTGTCTTCATTATCTGAGGTTCTGTCTTCCAAGTGGTCTAGTCTGTTGGTGATGCTTTCTATTGAATTTATAAGTTGGTTTACCGATTCGTTCATTTCAGGGATTTCTGCTAGTTTTTCTTTTTCACAATCTCTAACTCTTTATTGAAGTGGTCTTTCACTTCCTGTATATTTTCTTTGATTTCACTTCTTACACTCTTCTTTACTTCACATATCAATTTAACTATATACAACCTGAACTCCTTCTTGGACATTTCTTCTACTGTGTTTATCAGTAGTTTCTGTTGTTGAAGCATCTTGGTTTGTTTGGGGTGCTTTATTTCCCTTGTTTTTTCATGTTGTTAATGTGTTTTCCCATCTAAAAGTATTGATTTAAGGCAGGATAAATTCTACCCTGTAGACCTATAGTGTCCCTGAAGGTTTCCAGCACTTTGCCTTTACTGGCGAGACCAGTATCAACAGCACCCAGTGTACACAATATAAAACCTTAAACCTAGTAGCTCCCACTAAGGCATCTATTGCTTTCTCGTATTAACCCAAAATGATGAGTTCAATAACTATCTGTAGTACACACAGAATATTTGTTAAAACAATTTACAACTCAAATGGTGGATGAGAGAACAGAGGTAGTGTAGTATGCAATATTCACGAGGGAGGAATAGAGAAGCTAGAAGTAAAAATTCACAGGAAGAGTGGGAGATGAGCCAACAGAGATTGGCTGTTGGTTGGAGAAAAATTGGAAAGAAAATCCAAGAAAATACATAAGAAAGAGGAAGAATATGAACAAAGAGGAAAAATTAAAGACATAAGAATACAACAAAAATGCAAAACACCATTCATATATCAATGTCCGTCACACAATGATGCATTAAAAAAAAAATTCTGTTCCAAATATGGTATTGAGATTAGTGAATCAAAAAGTAAAATAAATCTTGCTGGAAAGTCTGTCTCCGTCAGTGTTCAAGAGTTTCTCAGCCCTGTCTCTGAAGTCTCTCGGGATCACCAAACCCAGATCAGCCCTTGCAAACCCAGTCTCTATCCCATCCATCTGGGCTTCAGATATCTCTGTCTCGGTCACGCTGCAGTCTCAAGATCTCAATGCTGCTCCTACTTGCAGAGAGACCACCAGGGGTACACTCATGCAAAGGAGCAACCCCAAGATGCAGCAGCAAGACAAGGGCCACCAGCACTCTCAGTAGGAAGACCCCAGGTTCCTCCGAGCCTGCAGGCACCCCCACACTGGACCTGCAGGTCCCAGCTGGAGTCCCCAGACTGAGGCTCTTGTGGTAAACCTGTTAGGTCCCAGGCCCTGGCTGGTGTACCAAAATGGGTATAGCCACGTGTAGCCAAACCTGGAGTCTTCCCCCAAAGCAGTCCTCTAGGCTGAGTATCAGGGATAGTGGCGGTGGTTGTTGGCAGCAGGTCAACAGTAGCGGCTACAACTGCAGCTGTGGGGGCAGTGTCACCAGGAGATCTCTGGGGGTCAGCAGCAGTGTTGGCTTCAGTTGCATCTGGGGCAGCAGTTTCTTCTGTGGCAGCAGCACCCAGAAGATCTCTAAGCAACCTACGCTGGCAGCAGTGGACTTGGACAACAGCAATGGCGGTAGTGGTGCAGGCGGTGGTTGATTGACAGGAGACTTCTGGTTCAGTGGCAGCGACCAGACCACAGAGGTAGCGTTGGAATTCGTGTCTGAGGTAACTGAGGCCATGCCCAGAGAAGAGACCTCCAGGCATGGCAGTGGCTTCTGTGGCAGCCCAGAAAGAAGACCTCCAGGCGTTCTCAGGCTGGCATCAGCGGCCTTTTTTTTTTTTTTTTAAAGATCAGGAGTATAGTGAATTAAAGTAGGACGAATGCTAGACTTAGAAATCCACTATGTGTGCTTTTGTTTTTGGTTTTTCTTTTATTATTCACCATTCATTTTTTCATTCATTTATATGCTTACCGTACTGGGGATTCCAGGCCCTTGCATATGGAATACAAATGCTCTACCACTGAGCTGCATCCATAGCACTTTATTTGCTTGAGAGGATCTCTCACTAAGTTGTCAAGGCAAGCCTTGAACTTGTGATGTTCCTGCCATAGCCTCCCGAGTAGCAGGAATTACAAGCCTGTACCACCGTGGCTAACAGGTTTTGTATTTTAAGAGACAGGTTAGAGAGAGGGGGCGGGGGGCGGGGGAATGTGGTCTCACTATGTCTTGAACTCTTGGGCTAAGGTTTCTGCCTTAGACTCCTGAGTAGCTAGGATTACAGGCACATACCACTGCACCCATATTAAACTCCTATATTTTAACCCCCAGTGGAATATTGATTTAAGTATGGATCATCAATGGGTGCAAAAACATTAGGTGAACTAATTGCAGAAAACATGCTTTACATGGTCTCAAAAAAAAAAAAAAATCTCATAGATACTTCTAATTTTGAAGAAAAAAGATGAACCTTTCTGATGGAAAGGGTCTGGTGGTTATACTCAAGTGAATAAGTTTGTCATTAACCATTTTTTGGGACTAGCTGACTTGCTATGCTTTCTGGCGCAGCAACAAGTATGCACTGTCATGTATTTAGTGTTCATGTCTCAGAGGTTTGACATGAATTCAACCATGAGGAAACATCCAAGAAAGTAAGGGTTGTTTTAAATTTTAAAAGACTAAAGATCCAACAGTCCAATGTATTGCATGTGTCTTGATGGGACTCTGGATCTTAAAAGAATCTCTAAAAGATATCTTAAGATAATTGGAGTAATTAAAATATTAACACTGTATTAAATGATGTTATGGAATTATTGATAATCTTTTTATGTGAGAATGCTGTTTTGTATAGGTAAGAAAAATGTTCTTTTTAGGGATGCTCCTGAAACATTTTGAAGTGACATGTCATGATGTTTACAACTCACTTTCAAATGGTTCATCCAAAATACCAGTAGTAGGGCTGGGGTTGTGGCTCAGCGGTAGAGCTTTCGCCTAGCACGTGTGCGGCCTGGGTTCAATCCTCAGCACCACGTAAAAAATACAAAGGCATTGTGTACAACTAAAATAAGTATTAAAAAAAAAAAGCCAAAGTACCAGTAGTTGTGCATTATTTTCATGCTTACTCTTGCTCAGTTTTTTCCCCCTCAAAACTATTTTAGGATTAGGTTGTAGAATTATACAACAAAATTTGAAATGAAAAAGTTTGTACATCTTCACATGTGGTAGTCTTATTATCAATCAACAGTCATCCTTTTGCTTGAATTTTCTTGGGAAGGCTGTGTGTTGGCTTCTCTGAGTTTTCTCTGTCTCTAGTGCTTAACTACACAGGGCCCAACAGAGAATCCTGGTAGTTTTAGTTCTTCCCTGCCTAACAGTATGACTGGACTCTTAAGCATAGAGCATCTATTACTGGGCAGGGTTTTGATCGATGGGTATTTGAGATGTGCTAAACACTATAAAGGGGGCACTTTTTTGGGCAAATGGGATTGAACCTAGGAGTGCTTAACCACTGAGCTATATCCTCAGCCCTTTTTTATTTGAGACAGGGTCTCACTAAATTGCTTATAGCCTCACTAAGTTGCTGAGGCTGGCCTTGAACTTGTGATCCTACTACCTAAGCCTTCCAAGTCACTGGGATTACAGGCATGCATCACTGTGCCTGGATAAGGGGGCACTTTTCTGTTTGGTTTTATTTTTCACTCTCATTTTTCTTCTTTTTATTATGGGGATAGAAGTAAGATTGAAAGCTTACTTTGCAGTTTCTTACCTGTGCAACCTCTTTAAAAAATAATAATTCGAGACCTTTCACACTCAATTAGGAGTCCCTCAATGTCATAAATTAGTCCTGTCTCAGGGCCAGAATCATCCTGCATTTGGTGGCTACTTTAGCTCTGCTGGTACCATGAAATGATTAGTCCATGAATGAATTTTTGGAAGGTAAGATTTTTTCTTTCACAGTTTTTACATAGGTGATGTCAACATATGTAAAATGTGCTCTCCTAAGGGGCAGAATTAATCTAGCCACTCAGTCACATATTCTTTTTGTTTGCCTGTATTTCAGAACTTAAAGCAGCAGTATTACACAGGATACACAGAGAATGAAGTACTGGAAGTCATGCAGCACATGGCCAAAAATGTGGTGAAAGTAAATGAAAACTTAACTAAATTCATTGTAAGTACTTTTGTTTCTGAAGTTTTGAAAAGCATCAGATTATGGGTTTTATATGTATGCATTTAACGTTTTTATGTAAACATATTATTGGCACATGTGAGAATCTTATTTTAGCGTAAATTCTTTATATTTTTCTAGCACAGTGGGAGATGAAACATAGTGATAAACCCTGGAGGAAAACTTTCTTAGACAAGAATAGCATTTCTGTGTAGGCCCCAGGTATAAACAGCCAGACAGTTGATTAGTATTATGTGTTTACTCCATCCTTGTACCAGCATCTTGGCTTAGGCATGCAGCAAGCAGGGAAGGCTAGTTGGCCTGTGATTAGGAAGAGGAAGGGGCCCACCTTGATGGCTATGTGGAGGTCTTGTGAAGGCAGATAGTATTACTCAGGGCCTTGTTTCCAAGCTTTTGGATCAGTGACTAAAAGGCACTTGATGAGCAGGCATGGTGAAACAAGAGGGCAAGAAGCCCCTTGACGAAGCCTCCTGGGGGCATAGTGTCTGTGTAGCCCACGTATGAGGAGGAATGGAAGGGGTTTGGGGGTTGTCCTGTGCCTGTGTGACACCAAATATCAGTGCAAACCAGCAGTCTGGTGATAAATTGCAAGGCGTTTGTACAATAGAAGAGTCTCAAGTGACTTCACAATCTGATTTGCTTTCTGGCTTTCTGCCAGAATTTCAGCATGACTTAGCATGCCTTGGAAGTGTAATGTGTTTTTAATCCTGAAAGTATTGTCTGGGATTTGCTAAGCACTAGATGCCACTCATTATTACTGCCAATTCTGATGACACTTAGGTACAATAAAAAGCTCATACCTCCCATTCCAGTGGTAGCTCATAAGAGAGAGCCTGTTCCTTGACCTTGAAGTCCTTTGTTCTCCATGACCTTTGTGACCAGGGATGGAAAGAAGTGGTCAGCTCTGTCTGCCTTCAGTGATTGGGCATCATCAGACCATCTGGAGATTGCAGTTCTAGCCCTTCAATACTTAAGGATTAAGCTAGGAATGAGGTCTGAAGTTGGGGTCCTGACATGTGCTTAATCACAAATGACTTCTACAGGCCATCAAGAATAAGTACGCCAGCAGCAAACTCCTGAAGATCAGCACAATCCCTCAGCTGAACTCCAAAACCATCAAAGACCTTGCCTCCCCTCTGATGGGAAGGTCCTAGGCTTCCGCACCTTCATCCATGCACTTTTTGTTACTGGTGTGAAACTCTTCATTTTGTACATAGTCCTCTGGTCTAATTTCAAGAAACCTCTTCTCACACTAATTTTCTAAATGTATATTGAGGAAAAATAAAGCTATTGATTTTCTTAAGGTATTCTGTGTGTATTTATTTGTGTATTCTACAGTGAAGAAATCAGTGGACGCTTGCTTTGACTAGTTTCTTTTTGAGCCATTATGAATAGCATGTACATTATTGCCTTCTTGGGTTTGGGAAAGACCTTCCTACACTGTTTACTCAAATGGAAAGAACTAATTTTTTTATTATTTTTTTTTAATTTTTTTAGTTGTAGATGGACACAGTACCTTTATTTATCTTTATGTGGTGCTGAAGATCAAACCCAGTGCCTCACACATGCTAGGTGAGTGCTCTCCCAATGAGCCACAATCACAGCCCCCTCAGTTTTTTTTTTTTTTTTTTCTTTTTAAGAATTTTTTTTTCACAATACCTTTATTTCATTTATTTTCATGTGGGCTGAGGATCGAACCCAGGGCCTCACATGCGCTAGGTAAGCACTCTACCACTGAGCTACAGCTCCGGCCCCTGAATTTGGTTTTGATAAACACTAAATCACTTCTAAACTTTGATATGAATACATTGATTAATTATGAAAATTTAAAATGGGATAACCATGATAATTTCCTTTCTGGAAGCTCTTCAGTTGCTCTCTAATTCCTACATAGGAACAGATGACCCACTAGGGTGATGGTCACCAGAGTAACCATCATAATGGATCTCTTTCTCAAAGGCATGGTTGAATACAGAGTGAACAGTCCTGAGAGGCCACAGGTAGAGGAAGGAAATGTGTCAGTGAATCCTGTTAAAGTTAAAACTTGGAATGCATTTTCCTGTTATGCTGCTTTAGCTACATATTGTTTAAATCTGAGGGCTTTTTTTTGGCGGGGTGGGGGGAAGCATCTTTAATCATATATATATATATGTATGTATACATATATAAATCATGTAATCATATATATGTATACATATATATAAATCATATGTATATATATATATATATATTTTTTTTTTTTTTTTAAATTGAACCCAGGGGTGCTTAATCACCAAGCGACATTCCCAGTCCGTTTTTATATTTTATTAGCGACAGGGTCTCACTGAGTTGCTTAGGACCTCGCTAAGTTGCTGAGGCTGGCTTTGAACCCATGATCCTCCTGTCTCAGCTTCCCGAGTCATTAGGATTACAGGTGTGCACCACTGTGCCCCACTTAACATTGTTTTTAAGGGGGAATGCATCCTCAGTCTCCAACCACTACTTTAAAAACAAAGAAAAACCGTAAGTGTGAATTTTCCTTAAGTGGTACTTAAATGAGAAGTTAATTGGTGTTTTGAGAGAAAGAAGTTAGTCAAATAAAATTGGGAAACATTGCAAAGTTTTGGAGGATTCATACAGGCTCTGAACTTTGCAATAAACTCCTTTAACTGAACACTTCCCTAGCCTAGGGTGTGGTGAAAGCTTCCTCCTGCCCCACAGCAAAACTGCAGTGTCCCTAGGGTCCTATGATCCGGGTATGATGAATCCCCTTGGCCTGGGAGACTGGTTTCTTTCCCCTTTCTTGAGCAGGTAGGGCTGCTTGACTAGGATGCTTTTAAATATAGTTTTGAGCATTTGGAGTTGTAGATTATCTTTATATATTGAAATTGGAGGGTTTTATAGATAGCCCTTGTTGAGGTAGTGAAACATCATGTGCCTAGAGGCACAGCCAGGCAGTCTGACTAGTATTACTCAGGGAAGGTCTGGGTGGGAGTTTGGGATGAAGTTATAGAGTGAAAGTATGGATTATATGTTAAGCTGTGTTCTGTGATACTCAGTGGTTTGTAAGTCATATTGATGCACATCCATGTTTCTCATTTGTTCTTGTGTGCATCTCTGCCTGGAAGGAGCTGTGACTGAGAAGGCTGTAACTTTCATGGTCTGGGTAAGTGGCTTCCACAGCTCAGTGTTCATCTCTCAGTCCCACTTCAGTTGAGACCATGTGACCACATACTGACTAGTAGAACATGAGTGGACACGATGTGTACGATTCTCAGGGCATGTCCTTCTAGGGGGAAATGATTCTCATCATCTTTCACACAGGCAGGACTTGGTAATAGCAGCGAGTCAGGTTTGAGCAGATGGGCTGGCTACAGAATGTGATGTTATTACTTGTGGATAGTGATTGTTTTTTGTGTTCAAAAATTTTTTCTTAGTTTTAATTTCTAATATGGTAAATATTGGTAGCTGTAACCAACAAAAGCCAAACTCTTTGAGGTCCTTAATGGTATTGAGGAATGTAAGAGGGTTCTGAGACCAAAGACTTTGAAGTTTGAACACCATGGCTACCCAAGGTCCGTGGTCAGTCTTGCTCATTGGGTTCTTGGTACTTTAAAGCCTTTGGTTGGAGGGATCTGATGCATCTCCATGTGATGTTTGATACTGTTGTAACCTGGAGTTGTGTGTGCACATGAACACCCTGTTCTTCACACAGGGTGGCAGTTTGCAGAAGATAGGTAGGGATGGCCATTTGATCTTTTTTTAAAAAAAATATTTATTTATTTGCTTTAGTTGTATACAATGCGTTTATTTTTACGTGGTGCTGAGGATTGAACCCGGGCCGTGCACGTGCTAGGTGAGCTCTCTACCGCTGAGCCACAATCCCAGCCCCAGCCATTTGATCTTTATATTCTCTCAGGGTAAGAGATTCCTGAACCAATTACTAAACTGGACAGCGAGCAAAGTGGCAGGCCTGACTAGATCAGAGAAAACAGGAAATCTGTTAATGAATTAAAGACCCTAAAGGGAAAAAAGCATTTTTCTGAAGACTTTTCAATTAGGGAAAAAAAGAGGTTATCTGTCCCTGATCTTTCTAGTATCCCTCATATTAAATTTCTAAATATGTAGAAATAATTTCAAGAATAAACCAATTTTCTCCAAACTTTTCTTTTTCTCTCTTTTTTAAATATTTATTTATTTACTTTAGTTGTACACAATGCAATGTATTTATGTTTACGTGGTGCTGAGGATTGAACCCGGGCCGTGCACGTGCTAGGTGAGCTCTCTACCGCTGAGCCACAATCCCAGCCCCAGCCATTTGATCTTTATATTCTCTCAGGGTAAGAGATTCCTGAACCAATTACTAAACTGGACAGCGAGCAAAGTGGCAGGCCTGACTAGATCAGAGAAAACAGGAAATCTGTTAATGAATTAAAGACCCTAAAGGGAAAAAAGCATTTTTCTGAAGACTTTTCAATTAGGGAAAAAAAGAGGTTATCTGTCCCTGATCTTTCTAGTATCCCTCATATTAAATTTCTAAATATGTAGAAATAATTTCAAGAATAAACCAATTTTCTCCAAACTTTTCTTTTTCTCTCTTTTTTTAATATTTATTTATTTACTTTAGTTGTACACAATGCAATGTATTTATGTTTACGTGGTGCTGAGGATTGAACCCAGGCAGCGCACGTGCGAGGCGAGCGCTCTGCCACTAAGCCACAACCCCAGCCCTCCAAACTTTTCTTTTAATAAATCTTTTCTAGAAATTTCAGTCTCTCCATTTCAGGATCTAAGCTATCTTCATGTGTAAAAGTGAATCCACTTGCCTATTCAAGCAAAGTCAGTCAAGAGCCTCCTTGAGCCTAGCACTAGGCAGTGGATACAGGTTAGGAGGGCTGGATCTGTTGTCTCTTTGTGTGTTTCCTCAGGTGTGAGGGGGATTAACTTGGTTCTTGATTTGTTACTTAGAGCCTGAGACTTCCAAATTACATACAAATTTAAAATGCCAGTCAAAGGAAAAACAAGGGAGGGCCACCTTGGCATCCCTGCCCACAAGAAAGCAGCCTGTGTGCTGTGCTGGTGGCTATTGGAAGTCCAGGATGTGTCTCAGTCCCAATTCTTGTTCTATCTACCTTCTTTCCACTTTCAGCGAGTCTGTGACTGTTTAAGCACTAGTGTCAATAGGATTACCTTTCCTTAATTCATTACATCATGACTTATTTTCCTTTTTCCTAACTGGTCATAAAGTAGAACTGAAATACCCTTTAAACATTGTCAGTGTCATGGAATGATGTTGCTCCCTGTTCTTGAAGTAAACACAGAGAATTAAATGTTAATCTTTTTTCTAAATCCAGATTGATTTTTCCCCCCTCATAACTAGCCCTTGATAAGCTTTTCCCATGATCTTGAAACTCCTGAAATAGCATAAAGGGCTGCTCAAACTTTTAATTTCCCAGTAGTTTTACAATGATTATGATAATGGAGAACAGGTAGTGACTTGTCACTTGAAACCATTTTATTACTGATGAACATTACCTTGTTTCCAACTTTTCACTATTACTGCAATAAGCATTGTATCAGTTTGCTAGGTCTGCCTTTAAAGTATCACAAATTGGGTAGTTTAAATGACTGAAATTTATTGCTGCACAGTTCTAAGAGTCTAGAAGTCCACAGGGTTGTTGGTTCCTCCTGAGGGCTGAGGGAAGGATCTGCTCCAGGCCTTCCTTTCTCCCTAGCTTGTAGACAGTTGTCTTCTTCCAGCCTCTTCGCTTCACATTCCCTCTGCACCTGTTAGCTTCCATCTTTTTATCAGGATGACAGTTATAATAACTTCATCTTATTTTTTTTTTTTTTTTTTTTTTTTACTTCTGAAAGACCCTATTTCCAAATAAGGCCATATGCTTAGGTACTGGGGTTGCTATAGTTTGGATCTTGAATTTCCCCTCACGACCCATGTGTTGAAGGCTTGGTCTCCAGCCTGTGGTGCCATCAGGAGGTGGTGGAATTTTTAGGAGGTGGAGCCTAGTGGAAAGAAGTTAGGTCATTGGGGTGTGCCCTTAAAAGGACTCCAGACTCTTCTGCTTTTTGCTTCTTGCCTGTCGTGAAGTGAGTGGCTTCCTCTGCAATGTGTTCCTCCCTTGATGTGCTGCCACGCCACATGCTAAAAGGTAATGGGGCCTATAGCCATGGACCGAAACCTCTGAAACCATGAGCCAATGTAAACTTTACCTCTTTTTTATATCAGGTATTTGCCATCAGCAAAAGGCTAACACAGAAAATTGGATCTGATAAATGGGGTCATTACTATGACTATACCTGATAATGTCATTCAGAATCCTTTGAAATTGGTTCATGAGAGGAGTTTGGACATTCTGGTTTGGAGCAGTGGGCTAGAGAAAACCTAGAATGCTCTAAGTGGAGCCTAATGGGCAATTTTGCTGAGGGCTTAGAAGACCAGAATGCTGATAGGAATGTGAATAGTAATGGTGACAAAGAATTTGAAGACATTATGTCCATGCCCTGAGACTTTGTGGGAGGCCAGGTGAAAGGTGACAGATTAGTTCACGTGGTAGAGAAAAATTTCAAGGCAGCATAGCATTCAGGCAGTGACATGGGTATTATTGGCTGCTTTTAACTAAGTTTATTGTGACAATCAGGAGCAAAGCAAAACAGAAAAATTTGGAAATTTGCAGTTTGGCTAGGAAAGGAGTCCTTTTAAAGGTGCTGCAAAGGAGGGTGCAGTTGCCATTAAACAGAAGACGAGCACTTTGCACTGGGACAATAGGAAAGCTGTCTTGAAGGTATCAGGGATAGGCATAAAGTGTAAACTCATTTCAAAGACTTGTAGGACTGTCTAGGAATTGTTTCCTTGGAATTTTTCCTGTGTGTACTCAGGTAAGGCATTTAGCCATGGTTCCAACAAGTCCCAGTGGTGGATCATGGTGCCATCAGATCATGGTGCTGATTTTGCAGGCATGTAGAATGGAAGAGGTATGTGGTCATGGAGGCTTGTGCTCATATTTCAAAGAAAAACCCAGGATGCCAGGCAGTGCATGGCAGGGTCTGAGTTACTGCAAGTAGCCTCACAGAGCAAAAGCAAAGTTGCAATCAGTGGGACCCCTGAAAGGCAGAAATGCCAAGAATGTGGAATGTCTACTGAGGGAAGGTGCCAGAATTATGCAGAGCCTGCCCAAGAGAGCAGCCAGTGAGACAGTGTAAGGCCACAGAGCGGGGCTTGCCCAAGCTTTTGGAGCCCACATTCTGCCCTGAATACCAGACATGGAGCTATAGGATATGGTGTTTGCCCTGCTGGATTCTGGTCTTGCTTTGGTCTAGTCCCTCCTTGCTATTTTCCTATTCCTCTCTTTTTGAAATGCAAATGTCTACCCTGTGCCATTGCATCTCAGAAGTATGTAACTGATTTTTACAGGGGCTTACAGCTTTGAGTCTCAGAGGAGACATTTGAGCAATACTAGAACAGTTAAGACTTTTGGGACTCTTGGAGATGGGCAGAATGCTAGTTTGGAACTTTAATATTGCCCAAAGGCCCAGGTATTGAAGGCTTGGTTCCCAGCTTATGGCACTCTTGGAAGGTGGTGGATCTTCAGGAGGTGGGGCTCAGTGGAAGAAGGCTGTGTCCTTGGGGGCATGCCATTGAAGATGATATTGGGATCCTAGCATCTCCCACACTCTTCGCTTTCCAGCTGCTATGAGATGAGGAGCTGGGCTCCAACAGGCATTCTGCCACGATGTGCTGTGCTGCCACAGGACTGAAAGCAGTGGGCCAGTGGTTCAATTGATCATGGATTGAAACTTTTGAAACTGAGCCAAAACAAGTCTTTCCTCTTAAATTGATTATTTCAGGTATTTGTTACAGTAATGGAAAGCTAACACTAGGGGTTGGCTCCATCATCAATTTGAGTCCATGACAAACATGAAAAAACAAAACAGTTCACTGATTCCTTTATTTATTTGGGAGGAGGGCTGCAGAGAGGGATCACAGGAAAATTACTTATAGTGAAAGGGTCAAGAAAGGTCTGCAGGGACTGACCTGGAAAGCAATGATACTGTTTTTGTAGTTGAAAAGGAGCAGGGCATGTCTGAAAGTACCTGATGGGAGTTTTGTAATAAAACCTACCTTTATGAATGAGTACAGTGGAATACTACTTAGTACATTCATACATGTTTCTACCATCTTGAGATTTTTATATATACAGTATATGATCTGTTTTTATAAATGTACAGCTTGGGGAAAAAAAAAAAGAGATCCTTATAAGTACAGCATTAAACATAACCAACATGGGCCAGCCACATTCCAATTGAAGACCCAGAGAAAGCAAGGCTGACAGCCCAGTGCCCAGCCCCCTCCCTGCCTGGCAGCCTGATGGCCCCAGCACAGGTAATCAGTGACCCTCTGTCCCTGTGGGCTCAGGAGGCCAGCCTGCCCTTGGCATTTGCACAGTAAGTGCCTATTCACACCAAGCCCAAACTGCAGAGGGTGGGTCCTCCCTGAAGGAAAGTGGCAGAGAGGAATGTGTGTGTCAGGTATGGAAAACAGGAATTAAAGAAATGTGCTCTTCTACTAAAGGCACTTGTCAGTGGCCACCTATAGCCATTCCCTTGGCCTGGTGAGCAAGTGGGGTGCTTTTGGGTTGAAGCCAACAAGGTCTGAGCAGACCTCACTTGTCCTCTCACCAGGCTTAAATACAATAAATAAATCTTGGTGGTTGTTTTGCCCTCCTGAATTCCTATGTATAGGCTACCTTTTAGGATAAATGGAGTAACACTCCCTGTCCCCAACCCAGACTTTTGTTCAAGAGTCTTCCATGGGGAAGATGCCAGAATAGCTTCAGGTCTTGGAGAAGCAACCGCTCACTGTGGATCAGAAAGGGAGTCCCCAAATGTCCCCTCCCATCTGTGCCTGGAGCTCCTCTGCCCCACGTGTCAGTCTCTGGGTGCCTCAGATCTTGGTCACATAGTTGTTGGGGAACAGGCCCTGCTTGCCTCGTAGTCGACCTGTCCACCAGCCAGAAGGATCTGTAGGGGGAGAGAGATGTGGTTCAAACGACTTCATCCATTCTCTTTGTTTTGTGCTATTATGAAAAAGGTTGTTGTGAAAAGTGACCCTCTGCCCCATGGCAGACACAGAAATGTACCACTCAGATGCCCTTTTAAGAAAGCACCTTCAGCAGGGATATGAGGACAGCTTCAACTGTCAGCCCCCATAAGATCCATCCCAGCCAAACATGCCCAGGGCAGCTGGTAGACTTTGTCAGGTCATGGTGTCCAGCTTCCTCCCCCTTTTCTTTCACAGGTGTTACCATTCCTAAACCTATCTCAGAATCTGCTTTTTGGAGAACCAGGTCTGTGATGATCCTTCATACACTTGATTTTCCATCTTTATTCCAGTCCTGTATGGTTTGGATCTAAAATGCTCATGTGTTAAAGGTCCCCAAGGTGTTCAGAGGTAAGACATGTGGAAGGTGATGGGATCATGAGGGTTCTAATCTCATTAATAGATTAATCAGTTGATGAATTCATAAGGGGATATTGGGAGGTTATTTTTAATTTTGAGAGAGGGCTTTGCCAAGTTGCCTAGGCTGGCTTTGAAATTGTGATCCTCCTGCCCTAGCCTATAGCTGGGATCACAAGTGTGTACCACTGTGCCTGACCTGATGAAAATTTAAGGATGTGGGGCCTAGTTAGAATAAGTAGGTCACTGGGGGTATGCACTTGAAGGCTGTCTCTTATCCTGGCCTCCCTTTTCCCGGTCCCCTCTCTTTCTGGATGCCATGAGGTGAGTAGTTTGGCGCCACCATGTGCTCCCCATCATGACAGTCGGCCTCATCAGAAACCAACTGCAATAGGACCAAGCGACAATGGACGACAAAACAAATCTGCCTTCAGGTTGTTTACTCGTTTTTTTTTTTTTTTTTTTTTTTTTTTTGTCACAGTGACAGGAAGCTGGCTAACAGTACCTTTACCAGAAATAATTTGGTATATATTCTTTCAGACCTTTTCCCTTGTGATTATAAACATGTTCAAATCCATTTAAAATGGAAAACAGAAAACATGATTATTAACATGTTCAAATCCATTTAAAACAGAAAGCAGACCAATTTATACCTATTTTTATTTAGCACTTCAAAACTTAACAGACAGGGGGCTGGGGTTGTGGCTCAGCAGTAGAGCGCTCGCCTAGCACCATGTAAAAATAAACGCATTGTCTGTACAACTAAAGCCAATAAATAAATATTTAAAAAAAAACTTGACATAATCTTTCCATGTCTGTACTTATTTAACAGCTGCATTATGTACCAATATTTACATATAACAATTCCCTTATTGAAGGACATGTCTTCCTAATTTTTCATTATTAATACGATCCATGTCCATCTATTTTTTCTTTTTCTTTTTTGATACCAGAGATTGAACCCAGGGGTGCTTAACCACTGAGCCAATCCCCGCCCTTTTAAATGTTTTATTTAGAGACAGGGTCTCCATAAGTGCTTAGGGCCTCACTAAGTTGCTGAGGCTGGCTTTTGAACTCACAATCTTCCTGCCTCAGCCTCCCAAGCCACTGGGATTACAGGCATGTGCCACTGTGCCCAGCCATGTCTATTTTTATGTCCACATGTAAGTAGTTCTGTTGTATAGATTTCTGGGTCAAAAAGCATAGACTTCCTATTATCTTTTTTTTTCTTTATTTTTTTTTTAGTTGTAGGTGGACACAATATCTTTATTTATTTTTATGTAGTGCTGAGGATCGAACCCAGTGCCTCACCCATGCGAGAAGAGCACTCTACCACTGAGCCACAACCCTAGCCCCTAGAATCTTTTTTTTTTTTTTTTTTTTTTAATTATTTTTCGGACTTTCAAGGACAATCAGTGAAAACAGCTATTCAAATCTCTTCTCTGAGGGGGAAACAATATTATCTATTTCTTGTACATTCTTTAAGAAATACTTAATGAAAGCCATCATTTTAAAAATCACCCACTTTTGTACACAAATGATAGCATACTACACATTCTGCACCTTTAAAAACCTTAACAATGTGTACTAACAATCATTTCATATCCATGAACAAAGAGCTCCTGAGGTGGAGATATAGCTCAGTGGTAAATATCTTTAAAAGCAGCTTCTGTAGTCTTTTCTATAGCTAATTATGTTACACTGTTCATTATGGTCTGTCTAGTTTTCTGTTGCCTGTTGAGCTTTCTTGATTAGTAGTTCTTTATATGTTAGTGAATTTGTCAAGAAAGTTGCAAACATCCCTCTTCTTTTTCTTATGGGGCTGGGGATGGAACCCCAGACCTTGTATAGGCTAGGCAAGGGCTCAACCTCTTAAGCTACACCACCAGTCACCTATGGATTTATACTGTTTTAATATTGAAGCAGTTGAATTAACAGATCTATTATAGAAATTTTTATATAATTTTTGGGAAATCCTTTTTTTAAAAATAACTTTATTTTTTTAATTTATTTTTTATGTGGTGCTGAGGATCCCTTGCTAGGCAAGCGCTCTACCACTGAGCCACAACTCCAGCCCAGGGAAATCCTTTTTTTTATACTGGTATTAACAAAAGAAAACTCAAGCATACTTCTGGGACTTTTCTTTTTTTTTTTTTAAGTACTGGGTATTGAATCTGGGGCAGGGGCGGTGGGTGGGTACTCTACCACTGAGCTACATCCTTAACCCTTTTTATTTTTTTGAGACAGGGTCTTGCTAAGTTGATGGCCTCAAAATTGCAATACTCCTGCCTCAGTTTCCCAAGTAGCTAGGATTATAGCGATGTGCCTAATATTTACCTACTTATATTTTAAATTTATCTTGGTATAGGGAATGAAGAATAAATCTAAATAGTTAATTTGATGTGGGGAGTTAAAAATTTGGTAATTTTTTTTATTAATTAATTTTTTTTAGTTGTAGATGGACACAGTATCTTTATTTATTTGTTTGTTTTTATGTAGTGCTGAGGATCGAACCTAGGGCCTCACACCTGCAAGGCAAGTGCTCTACCACTGAGCTATAGACCTAGCCCCTAGAATTTGGTAATTATTGCCAAATTTCTTCTAAAAAGAGATAGTATGTATTTATCCTACTGTTACTAAGGATACCGTGTGTGTGTGTGTGGGGGGTATACTGGGGATTGAACCGAGGGCCTCATACATGCTAGGCAGGTGCTCTACCACTGAGCTATATCCCCAGCCTCCTATTTTCTTGATTAACTATGAACACGAGAGTTTATATTACTGTACCAACAAAATCCACAGTTATAAAAATGAGCTTTCAGCAACTCCTATGGTAGCAAAACTTGACCCGAACTGATGTGGATTTGTTCACAATGTCTCTTCCCGCTGAGTGTGGATATTTGTATGTTTCATCACAAATATTGAGTTTAGTTACCTGGTCTCAGCCTGGGACCACAAGGGGTACTATATAATGTATAGCACATATGTTGTTATTAACTCCCTTAAAAACTCCCGTTTTTGATTTCTGAAACTCAACTGGTCCAAGGCCTGGGATAGAGGAACATGGACTGTCTCACATTTTAATTGTTGCTGATATTGTAGGTGAAATGTTGGCTCTGAATTTCACTCATGATCTGTGAGGTTCTGTTGTCTGCTGCCTCAAAGGCTACGTCCGTGTTTGGAATGAATTATTGGCTACACACGTGGAGATGCTATTTATATGTTTAAGATGTTTTTTCCTCATCTATCAAATAGTTTACTTTGCTCATGGTGCTTTTCACATATGAAGGTTGCAAGTGAGCTTTATGAGGTTAAGTTCTGCATGGTTTTGTGTTTTATGTCTTGCATGAAAGCTTTTCCCATCCAAAGATTAACGTTCTAGGTTTCCTTCTATGACTTTGATAATTTTATCATATATTTTCAGATTTTCAACTCAATCTGATGCTTATTTTGTGTATGAAGTAGAGAGATAACTGCATTTTCTCTTCAAAATGTAAAGCAATTGTCTGTTCTTTCCCCTCTGGTTTAAAATGCCACATTTTATATTAAATATGTCTGGTCTCTCTAGACTCTATTTCATTTATTTAGATGTCTATCTGTGTACTCATACCATAAGTTACAATGATAGCTGATAGCAAGTTTTGATAACTTCTAGGACTGTACATTTTATATACAAATATATAATTGTTTTAATTATAACCTATTTGAAAATATTGAGAAATGAAACTAATACTTTTAAGTTCAAAACCTAAGAAGATTACAATTACTACTTTGTATAACATTCATATATACACACAAATATATTCACAATACACATGAGACTGTAGTCTAGTCTACAACCTGTTTCCTTTTTCTAATGAAACATTTGTCATGTCAATAAATATACTGTACTTCTATATTATCTTTAGTGAAAAAGAAATGTATCAAAATTCACTGACTGAATATAGCAACTTATTTAATCAATCTCCTTACTGGATTAGACCTTTTCCAACAGTTTTGCTAAACAAGTCTGGTGATAAAAATCTCATCTGTGTTTAAGAATTCATTTCAGCTAGGTGCTGTGGCACATGCCTATAATCCCAGAGGCTTGGGAGGCTGAGGCAGGAGGATCACGAGTACAAAGTCAGCCCCAGCAATTTAGTGAGGCCCTAAGCAACTTGGAGAGACCCTGACTCAAAACAAAAAATAAAGGGTTGGGGATGTGGCTCAGTGAATAAGCGTCGCTGGATTCAATTCCTGGTACCAAGAAGAAGTAAATGTTTGTTTCAACACTTACTTTTACTCTGACATCTTTGGGGACACTAAAAAGCCCAAAATAAGCCGGGCGCGGTGGCGCACGCCTGTAATCCCAGCACTTTGGGAGGCTGAGTCAGGAGGATCGCGAGTTCAAAGCCAGCCTCAGCAATGGCGAGGCACTTAGCAACTCAGTGAGACCCTGTCTCTAATAAAAATACAAAAAAGGGCTGGGGATGTGGCCCAGTGGTCTAGTGCCGCTGAGTTCAATCCCCGGTACCCAAAAAAAAAAAAAAAAAAAAAAAAAAAAAAAGCCCAAAATATTAAAGCCTGTAGAAAACTAGAACAATAACTCTCAGAGGCCATTTTGAGGGAAATTGGTCCAGGGTCCATAATTCTCCTCATAATGATCTCATGTGATGAATGATCTCATCTGATGAAGGAAACTTAAAATTCCTGGGACTATCCTTGGCCATTCTTCCTGAAAGTTAAACTTGCCCAAAACTACTGTCCACCCATTTTGTCCTTGCTCCTCACTGTCTTCACAAGTTCTCTAAAGCCTGATATGCAGGGCCTTCTATTCCTCAGGCCATTTCTATCGTCTTCTCATCTCCATGACATCTCTCTGGGGATTCTGTATCATGGTCAAAGATCAGCTTGTCTTAAAATTATCTTCTTTTTCTGGTCTCCATGAGTTTTCTATCTCTGTCCAGAAGAACTCTCCCTATCCTTCACCACAAACTGTCCTTCATGGGGACTCTCTGGATACCTTAAGTCAGTTAGCTTTGTTTTTTATGTTTTCACAAACACTATCTATACATATCTTCTCTCCCAAGTTAAGAAAGCCCTCAGACAAGCCCATGGGCCTCTTTTACAATAGACACTCTAGGTTGCTTCTCTGGCTTCCATTCTATCTACCTTCATTATCAGGAAACCATGAGGTTTGGGTGGGGTAGACCTTAGCCCATTTCCTAGGGCCATTCCCTCCAGGACTAAGCCATTCTGGGTACAGCCTTTGTCTTGTTACAGAACTTGATTGAGGGATGGGCAACTGACTAATTTGGTCCAATCAGACTGAATTTAGGACTTTTGTCTAGTGGTTAGGAAGTTTCAGAGATGGGGCTGGGGTTATAGCTCAGCAGTAGCGCGCTTGCCTTGCGCATGTGGGGCACTGGGTTTGATCCTCAGCACCACATAAAAATAAATAAAAACTTTTTTTTTTAAAAGAAGTTTCAGAGATAAGGAAGATTTCATACATGGCCTGCAATTCTGCTTCCATTTTACCACTACAAACAAAAATGGCTTGAGAAGGGAGTACATATAAAGAAGAGGGCAGAACTAAATGAAGCATTAAAAAGAAAAGGAAGCTGGAATCTTGAACAAATAGCTTCAGGCCTTACCTGCCTCTACACATTTCAGTCAGAGGAGCCCATAAACACCCTTCATGTTTAGACTAGTTTTATAGCAAAGTAACTGCATATTCTTTAGGTACAGCCAGCATGTACTTACCTTCTTTGATAATATCAATAATGTCATTGGCATTAAAGCTGAGTTCATCTGTGTCCTGAGCATCATAGGCATACAAAGCCTTGCACTGTGGCACCTGGGGCTTGGGCTTGGGCTGGGGCTTTGGTCTGCCACCTGCTGGTGGAGGCCGACTGGTTGTCTGTCTCCGGACACTGTGGAGAGAGTGGAATAAGATGAGAGAGGGGAACCAACAGGGGCAGCAGTACAGTGAGGTGGTTTGCAGCATGGGTGGACATTGTCTTGTTCAAGTTCAAACCTACTTCCATCCTGAGAAGCAATATGGCCCAGTGTGCACTCCCTGAACTTTCTCCAAGAATAAAAATACCCTCTCTGACATAGCTCTTTATAAACATCAGCTGCTGTTACGATCACATCCTCAGCATAAAAAGAAATGTGGAAAAGACATCTATAAAAAAGTACATGAAGCATATTTAAACATTTAAATAATGAAGTCACATATCTATCCCTTATTCCCCAACTTTGGAAACGTAACATTTTCCAGTGCCATAGAAGCATGCAGGTACTTCTTTTTAACTGCATTCCCTTCCAGCATTAACCACTACTCTACATTTTGTTATCAGTAGTTCTTCTGCTTGTCTTTATTGCTTTACCACACATGCAAATATCCTTAAACAATGTCCCGTCTGCTGTTTTTGTGGCTGCATAAAAGGAATCATTGTAGCATCACTCGCCCAATGTTTTTCACATGTGCCCTATTGAATATAGTTGTAGTTCACTCATCCTCACTGCTTTACACTATTCCATTGCATGAACATGCCACTACTTACTTGTCCAGTCTTGTGCTGATGGTCATTTGGAATAATTCTAGTTTTCACTATTATGAATAAATATATCTATGAATACTCTCATACAGGAGTATATCCAGTTTCTAAGTATCAGCATTAGTGATGTTTGGGGCCAGATAATTCTTTTTTTGCACTGAGGGGGTTTAGCAGCATCCCTGGCCTCTTCCCTGACTTCTACCCACTGGATGCCAGGACCAACCCTCCATCAGGGTCATCAAAAATATGTCCAGTGTTTTAACACTAACAAAGATCCTTGAGCTTTGAGTTTCTTCTTTATCCATACACTGTGCTGTTCAAGTCACAATTCATAGTGTCCTAAGGCATTTAACTATAACTTGTTCCATTTTAATGATCTCTTTAAACTTGTATCTGAAACAATAAATGTTTATAAAAAGCTTAAAAGCAAATCAGGGTAAAGCCTATATATTCAGTTTCTATAAAAGAAACTTAAAATTTCTTCTAAAAAGTGTTGAGTTGAAACTCAATGTCAGGGAATGGCTCTTAGGTCTGTCATGTCTGTTAACACCTACAGAACAGGAGGAAGGAGGAAAAGGGTCTTTCCAGCCCTTAAATTCTGGAATGAATAATCATACCCAGTTTTGAGCTGCCTCTTGGAGGCCGCAGCACAATGTCCTTGCTAAAGTCCTGTACCAACAGATGCTCATTGGGTGCTGATGAGAATGCTGGGGCTGAGGGAGAGGGGGCTGGCTGGCAGCCCTAGCAGGGGTGGGGCTCCCTAGATGGTTCTTTCCATACCCTGAGTGGGAGGGAACAAATCCCGAAGCTATTCTGGCTCCATTTCTCTCAGGCCAACACACACAAAGCACTTTTCTCTGATGGCAGAGGAAAGGCATCTTATAAATCATTAGCATGACTTCACTTCCTACCTAGTGTCCATTGGAAATCCCCATTCTCTGTTGGAGAAGTGCTGGCGGCTCTGAAAGCTGGCCAAGCAGGCAGGCTTTTGATGAAGCATCCTATATATTGGGGATGTGTCAGCATTTGGTTAATAAGAGCCATTAGCCTGGATACCAGAAGTCATCTGACTTCCCAGTAACAAGGAGTGCAAGGGGGTGGGCTGGGCATCAGAACACCCCTGGGGGGCGGGAGGAAGCCTGCAGCCCATCAGTGGAGCAGAGTTGGAAGTGCGTGTGCTTGATGCATACATACATGATTTTGTATACACCTGTCATCCTCCAAATACTCAGAGGGAAATTTGGCCTCTTGTATGTCAGGGGGGAATGGGTAGGCGCAGAGAGCGGAGGCCTCTGGAGTTCAATAGTATTAGAACATAGGTACAGTTGCCTCCTGGGGGAGGGAGTAAGACTCCTTAGTGGGAAGATAAAATGAGTGAATCCCTGAGAGAGAAGGCTGTCTACATGGGCAGCCATGTGGAGTCACCACCACCAATCCCTGCTCTGTGTGCCTCCAGCTCTGACCAAGTTCTCTCTCTTTTTCCTCCTTCACATCTTTCCTGCCAGATAATTCCTTTCTCAGACTCAAGTATCACCTTAAATCTGACCATCACCTTAGCTCAGTTTTAATTAGTTCACTCCATCTCCCCCTGAAAATCTTTCTAACAGCTTCTCTCTGCTCGTAGGAAAAGGACCAAAACCCTTCATGGCACCTACAAAGTGTCTGCCAGGTATGTCCTCAGCTCACATCCCAGCTTCACATTGTGCCACACTGGTGCCTTCCTACATTTTCTTCATTAGCCCCAGTTGAGGGTAGAACTCCTTGTCTCCACACCCCAAGCTTGCATCATATTTACCTTGAAAGACACAATACTTTTTGTGCCCAAGAACAAACAAGGATGTCAGTGATCACCATTCCTGTTCAGTACTATACTGGAAACTCTGGCCAGGGCTTTTAGGCACAAAAATTGAAAGGCATCCAGATGAGGAAAATAGTGGAAATGCCTTTATTTGCAGATGAGATGATCTTGCATGGAAACAATCTTAAGGAATTAACTAAAATACTATTAGAATAAGTGAATTTAGTAAGATGATAGAATATGAAATCCGTATAAAAAAACTCAGCTATATTTCTATGCACTAACAGCAAGAAATCCAAAAATGATATGGAGAAAACAATCCCATTTATAACACATCAAAAAAGAACACTTAGGGCTGGGGTTGTGGCTCAGTGGTAGAGCACTTGCCTAGCACAAGTGCGGCACAATGTGTTCAATCCTTAATCCGGGTTCAATCCTTAGCACCATGTAAACATAAATGCATTGCATTGTGTACAACTAAAGCAAATAAATAAATATTTTTTAAAAAGAACACTTAGAAATAAATTAAACAAAAGTATGATTCTATTTATGTGAAATGTCCATAATAGACTAATCTAGATTGATAGAAAGTAGACTGGTAACTGCCTAGGGCTGGGGTAGGGGATATGGAAATGGTGCTAATAGGAATATGATTTCTTTTGGGGGTGATGAAAATGTTTTAAGTTAGCTTATGATGATGTTTGCACAACTCTGAATATACTTAAAAATGTTGAACTGTACATTTTAAACAGGTTAATTTGGTGGTATATAAATGATATCTGAATGAAGTTCTTAAGAAAAAAGTAAACAGGTGATGTTTTCACAATTCTCTGTACTGAAAACTGTTGAACTGTACATTTTAAATGGGTTCATTTTATGTTATATAAATCAGATCTCAGTGAAGTTGCATTTTTTTTTTAAAATAAATAGAATGGGCCTCTTTGGGTTGTGCAATGCATCGCTAAGCCCTTGTGGCCTTGTTGGCTTGTGTGTCAGGCAGCTGCTGGGAGTGTCCCAGGCACAGGTCAGAGTGGAGGTGGGGAGTATTATTCAAACACCTGTCTGCCCAAAGCCCCTGCATGAACTTTGATCCCAAGACATCAGTGGCTACTTCCTCGGGATAAATGGCTATTGGTCAAAGTGGAAAAGGAATATCCTAGGGAATTGGGGTTCCTGTGTAGACCCATGGAAATAGCTGGTTTGATTGTGGAAACACAAGGCTATTAAGCTCTCGGTTGAAGGAGTTCACAGCACTTTACATCTGGGAGAAAGGAAAGACCAGAGCAGTTTTGAGACAAGGTGTTTTTTAGGTAGCAGAGGGTAAACTGGGATTTGGAGAAAGAGTGGTGGATGGGTGGGTGGAGGTGCAGAAGAGCTCTGCCTGTTCCATTAGGAACAGGTGCATTAAGGCAATACTGAGGTCAACCTGGTCTGGCTCTTCCCTGTGACTAAGAAGAGATGCAAAGTGCTCCAAGAGGACAGCATGTTCCCAAAGTGAGCTACAGTCAGAGCATGAATCTCCTTCCCATGGCCATCTTGCCTCGTTCTCACACCTGTCTGCACTCCTGTGAGTGTCAGTGCCTGGGATGCCTCCTGGGAGCCCCTGTCTTAGCTGTCTGAAGTGCAGACAAACTTGCATTAGCTGGGCTTGCTCTGCAGCAGGCATTTTCACAGATGCTGTTTCATTTAACTCTCATGACACTCCTGTGAAATGACTGATGGAGGTTTCCTGGGATCTCACGGGTCAATGCAGTAGGATATGCATAAGACTCCTTGAGCTCCAGCCACACTGACTGCTCTGGCTCACAGATCTGGGCAGGCTCCCATGGCCTGTCCCCCAAACCCCAAGCAGCATGGCCAATTCCTGCTCAACCCCCAGAGCTCATTTCCATCACCACTTCCTCACATCCAGACACATGCCCGACCATTGCTGCTCATAGCCCATGTGTCCTTCAGAGCAGGGGTCTGACTATATAGTGACTTGTGTAACTATGAGGCTGACTCCCTGGGAAGACGGTAGGCATCATGGGATAGGGCCTGATTATTTCTGTGCTCACCACTGTGGTCCCCAGCCCTGGGAACACAGTGTGGTTCAAACTGTATGCTCTGATAGGGTGACAGAGGGACATTGGCTATCAGTCAGTGTGCCAAGTTTGAGGCCTGGCTCTACCATGGGCTGGTGGTACATGTTCTAGTCACTTCACCTCTTTCACGGCTTTGGGTCTCTATCTGTAAAACATGAGAGAATTCAAGCAATGGTCCCAATCCTTTTTCTAATTCTAACAAAGCTTTACTGAGAGCATTCTACTGGAAGATGTACACAGGAAGTCTGCTGATGAAGCAGTGACAGTCTACAATTCACCATGCTGGGAACCTCCAAACTCTCATGTAGGACACAGTCCACCAGAACAGCCATTTTCCCAGCTCTGTTAGGTCCCAACAGTTTCAAAAACCCAATTCCTTTTCTGTCACTAGGTGGCGATCCTGTGTAATTAATAATGAAACAAAATGACTTTCAGCAACTGCCAGAAATTGATTAATGAGGACTTTTAGGCACCAGGGGTATCCACTCCTACCCGAGAAGACTGACCAACCCAGTGAAGAAGGGATTACAGACCTTGTTAAACAGCAAACAAAACCCTCATGCCCACTGAGCTGGAACGGGCTTAGGCCAGCTTGTGAGAGCCTATTGTTTAAACTTTCAGGAATTTGGTGAAGCAGTTGCAGTTGTTAAACACGGTCATTATTAAAAGTTAAATCATACAAACTTACAATAGAATATGTTGTATTAGAAGGGCAAGAAATACTTATGATTCATCCCTTCCTAAATATTTTACTTCTCTCTATGCTCTTCAAGTTATTCATGTCTATGACTGATGTGTGCTAGAAATATGTAATGATGTGCGACTGACTGCCCATCATTTCCCAACCCTGCTCAACAGTAGCCATGCTGGGTAGCTTGAAGTTGGCCACACGTGAGGATTTAACCACAGAAACTGGTAAATGTTGCAACTCAGGGCTTTTTATCCTGAGTTGCCATTGTTTGTCATCAAACTACTGTCCTCATGGTACCCTTCCAATAACCCACATTCATTCTGGTCTAAAAATTGTTTGCCTACATTTGTTTTGTACTAGCTATGCAGGATTTAGATAATTTTGACACCTCTTGTATTTTGTGGTATTTGCATTTCTAATAAACCTCACAGGATTAAAAACTGTGCTATAAAAACAATCTTTCATTGGGATAATGGGGGTTGCGTCAAGAATATCAGACTCATAACAATTATTAATCCTGTTGAAATTTCAAAAATAAAAGTTTATACATGTGTATATATATGTATACACACATACATGTTAGTATATAGTTATAAAACTATACATCACTGAGCAAATCTAGTGTTTCATTATATGTCATTTTTGTACAACAAAATTTACTTTTCCTACTATTTGAGCCATCATTTCAGAGCAATTTGTACACTCTCCACTTTGTCTCTTATCCATTAACATAAACACACGAAGGAGCTGAACTATAGCAGCTTCATTTTGTAGCAAGTTCTTTTTTTTTCCTGAGGGGGCATTAGATCTCAAATATAATCACCTTACAATCCATAAGGTAAATAATGTTTCCTGATGAATGAAGCATATT
The DNA here is from genome assembly GCA_025594165.1 of Tamias sibiricus. NCBI lineage: Eukaryota > Metazoa > Chordata > Mammalia > Rodentia > Sciuridae > Tamias > Tamias sibiricus. The sequence continues at coordinate 113,299,440 of CM046659.1, forward strand.
ACATCTGGTTTGCTTCATGAAAATTTGCACTATAGGGTACATGCTCCATTAGTGACTGGGGAAGACCAGGGAATGCCTTTGGGCCAAGATGTTAGGATGCCAGCTGACACAAGGCTTCTTGGACACTTGTCAAATCTCACAATAGGCCAAAGCCCACACAAAAACCAAAACCCTAAATGACGTCAAATTCCTCCAAATTGAGGGCTACTTAGTTCTGTCTGCCCTGGTCATGTCGCTCATTTCCCATGGGATGTGGGTTGTTATGGTTATTGGAGCTAAGATGTTTAGTTAGAAATGTGGAATAGTACAGAGTAAAAATGGAGTTTGTGACTTTTATTTAAGTTGTCCAAATAGAGTTCTAGTGCCTAGTGACTGTTGCAATGTGACCAGACAACTCTGCTCTGCTGTTGGTCTGTGCCATAGAGAGCAGCACAGCTATTCTCATGGGTGGGCTGGGGAAAAGGGCTCTCCCTGTCTTGGTTTCCTGTGGCGGCCCATTTCCCCTATTAAAACAAGCAATGCCTAAAGCATAGACCTTCAGAGTCCAAAGCTATATGCGGGCCAGAATGTTTTGTTTTTCCTCCTCCCTCTTTTTGGAGTGCTGGGCATAGAACCCAAGGCCTTGCACATGCTAGGCAAACACTCACGAGAGCAAAATCCCCAGCCCTTGGGTTCTTGAGGACAAAGCCTCTAAACCAGGGAATACCCACTTCTCGATTCTGGCAGAATATTAAAATCTCCCTGCAAGACTAAAGCAGATGAATAATGGTAATAAAACAAATGCAAAAGAATTTTCTGGCTTGGGTTGTTCCATAGTGGTAGAGCACATGCCCAGCATGTGTGAAATCCTGGGTTCAATTCACAGCATCTCACTGAAAACAAAACCAAATTCAAGTTGCATTGTGATTTACAGTGTACAAAGCCTTTATTTAGTCATTTGTTTTAACTTGGGGGTACTCAACCACAGAGCCACATCCCCAGCCCTATTTTGTATTTTATTTAGACACGGTCTCACTGAGTTGCTTAGTGCTTCACTTTTGTTGAGGCTATCTCTGAACTCACGATCCTCTTGCCTCAGCCTCCCGAGCCACTGGGATTACAGACATGCGCACCATGCTTCGCCTTTATTTACTTTTTAAGAAAACCCTGAAGAGTAAGCTTTAAAATTATTATCTTATTATTATCTCTACTGCATGTGAGCATACTAAGGCATAGGATGGTCAAGTAACTAAATGACAAGCATCAGGTACCACATAGAAGGCACATGGGAAGCTGGCTCAGTGTTTGAGGGCTTGCCTAGCATGCACAAGGCCCTGCGTTCAATCTCCAGCACAACAAACAAACAAAAAACCTCAGTAAATAATCTGATGAGTGAAACAAAAAGGAAAAAATTGGAACCAGACTCATACCCAGTTCTTGCTATTACAAATCCTCACTGTCTGTATGCCCCCATGCTATCCTTTGTGACCTTCCAAGAAGGTCCCAGGCTCCTAGGTAAGTATGCCTTGTCTCTGCCAGGGGGAGCTGGGATTAGGCTTTCAAATATCACCTCTTTGTTGTGCAGATGTGAAATATATGTCTTGAAATTCCAAGAAGGAAAATAATGGCATTTTACTTCATTGGCTCTTAAAATACACTCTGTTCCAAAAGGTTGAATCTATAAACATTACTAGAAATGTGGGAATGGATGCCAGGAATTCCTAAATTCCATGTCTGCCTGCGCCAGGTTAAGGCTGCTGCTCCTGTAGATTACTGGTTGAGAAATATTGCTATTGGATGCTTGTTAGAAATTTTTAGCGCTTTGAAAATATGACTCCATTAGGAGAGTCTTGACGAGAGACATACAGACAGCATTTAAATTTTTCTATTGACCCCAACTTTGTGGTGTGGCCAGAAGCCCTAGCCTGAGCACTTACATTATTTTTCTGTTTCCCCAACTTGAGTTGGATCAATCTCTGGAGTATTTGAGATTTACTGAAGTTGTCCTCTCATGAAACAGACCACAGGATTAAAAAGGGGAACAACAGACATTAGCAGTCTGGGTTTTAATGCTTCCAATAATGAACTGCAGGTAAATTATGCACATTAGGAGGGAAAGTTGCAAAGCATTCCTGAAAGTGTGCCTGAGAAGACAGTTCAAAGGTGGAGGAGCAGGCTTGTACCTGGCTGTTGCCTAGCCTCTTCTCTTTCCCTTAGAATCAGAAAAGATCTTTAGCCTGAATCAGACTTTTCAGAAGCTATGCTAAGGGATAATGATTCCCTCTGCATATCTCTCAGTGTTTTTTGAAGAATGGTGGTAACGACAGAGACAACGATGGCTACATGTGAGTAAGTATTGCAATACAAGGGTACAGAATGCAGCTGGGATGGGAATTGATTTAGTGAAGTCTTCATGCTCTCTCCCAAAACAACTGACTGAACTGAAAAAAAAACAAAAAAAAAAAAACAAAAAACAAGAACCTGATACTTTCCTGAATTGATGTTAGGTGCTAATTACATCATTTGATTTTATCCATATTATTTGATCAAAAATAAGTGATTGCATATGCTAAATATGTCTTTAAAGAAAAGTACATTGAGGGGAAGAGAGAGAAAGGAAAGATAAACATAGGGTGGGAAAGCCCAGGAAAGAAAAACCACAGTAATCTTATTTATGAATTGATAAATTTAAGGTGACTGTTTAGAATTTTGATGTAAATAGGAAGACTCATGTTTCTGAGGGAAAAGGGACAAAGCTCAGAATACCAAACTTCCCATGTGCTCCAATAACCTCCCATGGAATAAATGCAATTAGTGTTTTCTTGGCAAAGAGTAGAAGCTGTTAAATGTAGGTAACCATGAGGCTCCTGAAATGCCATGTCTACAGACCCTGGCAACATCAGAAACTCTTAATTTTCACATTTATATGTTTTAGAAAATAAATACTAAGACAGAACTCAGCCTTTGACCGAGTTACTATTTTCTAAGGAATGTCTGCATGGCAGACTTAAGTGTATAAAGAGGAGGCTGGCTAGGATTCTTGTAGCTATTGGACTTAGCATGCTTAATAATAGTTTTTCCACACAACAGTCAAGAAAATGGAAGTGCCTAGTGGATGGTTGTGAAGGTGTCCTCTCCTTCCAGCCTCTCATAGCCAGTCTCCAAGATAGCACTGCCTGTGCCTGGAGGTGGGAAAGGGTAAGAGAAGACTAAAACAGGGAACTACACAGCTGAGCCTGGAAGGGAGCAGCCTCGGTTAAGACACAATGTTCCTAAATTGCCTACTCTTGGCTGACAGATGCTCCCAGCTGGCCCATGTGCAAGCCTGTAACTTGCAAAGCAGGCTGAAAAGATGGTCCTATTTGCCAAAACCAAACCGAGTAGGAAGCTAGCAGGCAGAGCTAAGAGATCTGGTGCATTCTGTTGATTGCTTTTAATTCCCTGCCTACTTTGGGAAACCAAACTGGGTCTAGGAGAAATCGTGTGACTACTTTAATGATGTTCTCCATCTGAATAGTATGGGTGTAGGCTATAGAGTGAGAAATCCCATTACCTTAACAGCATACTTGGAATGCATCTTTACAGGGAACCTCCCCTGGCCTTATAAATCAGACAATAGTGCAGCACTGGCATTGCCTGGAAACTTGGTAGACATGTAAATTCTTGGGCCCTACCCCAGACCTATAGATATAGCCCCCTGGAAGTGGGCTTATAAGCCTTCCATGTGATTCTGAACAATTTAGAGTTTGAGAACCACTGTTTTAGACTAATCCAGTCAGGTAAAACATGGCCATTAGAACTGGTGGGATAGCTACTTACCCAGGAGTGGGGGAAAGGAAGTGAAGAAAAAGAGAGTGTATATGGGCAAGAGAGTGCACACACTAGTAAAGGTTGGTGTTCACTCCCCTGATGGTCATCTTAGCACTGGGGATTGAACCCAGGGGCCACTGAACTACATTCCCAGCCTGTGCCCCTCTCCACTACCACCTTTTTGAGACAGGGTCTTGCTAAGTTGCTGGAGCTGGACTTGAACTTACAGTCTTCCTGCCTCACCCTCTTAAACTGCTGGAATTACAGACATGTACCATGCCTGGCCCTGATAGCCATCTTTATGCTCTAACTAAGGTGTTTTCCAAACTGTGACCAAAATGAGGCAATGACATAAGATTTGCTAGGGGAAAGGGAATGCCATGAAAGAACATGGTGAAGTTTCCACCAACTTTGTGGTCTTTAGGAGGAAGTGTCCAAATCAGGGAAAATATCTAATATGGTGGGTGAAGGAAGGAGCTATTGTTTCTCTCCCAGCACAGGTCTATTTTGTACACAAGTCTCTTGGTCACTTAAAACTTCTTCACTGTTCTACTCAGAGACATGGAATGAACAAAAGGTGGAAGTGGGCATGAGGGAGGGGAAGAGCAAGAAGGTAGACTGAAGCAGGCCATTTACTGAATTCAATCATGCAGAAGAAGATTCCTTAAAATCACTTGTCCAACTACCACGAGATAATGGTTATCTCATTATCATCAAGCTATAGTTGACTGAGTCCCACCTGCCAAGTAACATGCTAAGTATTTTGTGTGTATACTTCTCCCCTCAACCCTGCAAGCTTGATGGCATTATATCAATGTACACAGTTCAAAAAGGTGAAGTAGCAGGTCCAATGTTAGAAAGCAAATAGAGGCTAAAATAGTATTCTCTTCCAGGTCTCACTTCCCCCTTCTCTGTCATTTGACAATATTACTTACAACATTCTATGTGGTGATTTCCACACACCCTGTGCCTAAGCGCTAAGGTGCTCCCTGTATCTCAAGGAAGTTCACTCTTGAGCACCTAGAATGTAGCTGGCACCAAAGTCTAGTGTTCCCTCACTAGTTTTGCAGTTGGACCTAGTCCTATCCCTGTGATCCCACAAGTCAAGTCTACTCTTATTTTTAAAACATCAGTCCTTTGAATATCCACACAGAGTTCTAGGAATCCTTGCCCCCTCAGGCTAAAGAGCCTGGGTTCTTTTCACTGCTCTTCATTTTCTTTTCTAGGAAGGCAGACAGGCTCTCATGCTGAGGCCATGAAGAGCAGTATTCTTACACATCCACATCTCATAGGACACTGGGATGCTATTCTTAATGTTGCTAAGACTCTAAGCAATTATGTTTATGTAACTGCAGGCACAGATGGAAGTAAAAAATCCCATTATTTCTCAATTGTGTCAGAGAGCAAAAAAGGTCATAAAGTAATGGAATCTCAGCTGAGAGGACCTGTCTTCTGCTATTTCTAAGATAAGCTGTCTCTACAGAATGAAATGCGTTGTGAGCTATCAACTTGGCTGTATTTTTGGAAATGGCAGCCAAAGCTCCAAAGCCTTGGGTCATGAATTATAGCATTTGGGTGGAAAACTGAACTTTAGACTCATATACCGACCGACAGCCTGCAGGAGTCTCTGGACCCTTGGCATAATCAATGGAGATGGAGTTTGCCAGTTTCACCCATAAGCAATGGCAATCTTACCCGGCAGCACCCTGGTCCGGGACCTTGAGGAAATCTAGGCTCTCGGGTGTCTGTGACACTCTGTCAGAGCCCGTGGACTGTTGCCGTGGCAAGGGTGGGCGGGCCATGGAGGTATACAGGCTTTTCTGATTGGACCTCTGGTTTCCAGGAATGTGGGGGTGTGGCACAAACTGGTTTTTGATGATGCCATTCTGATGGTATCCTACAGGAAAAGAGAAAAAAACCAAAGCTTAAATTTTTCAGTTCTTTCCCAAAAGGCTTTCCAAACAATTAATTTCAGCTACTAGTGAAGGGCAAGTGACTTAGCATACCAGTTTTCCTATGGAGAGTACTATTGCTAAAACACTGCTTTTAGATCTAATACACTGACTCCTCCCCACCCCCCCGAGTTGTACTGAGTTCTGATCAACAAAAAAATTATATAACTTAAGGTATAACAATGTGAAGGAGCTAATAATATAGAGTAAACTGCCCAAGAAGTGCCTGGAACACATAGCACATGCTGGTCGAATGTGACAATAGGTCAGGGTTTCAAAGCCCATGGTCAAGGAAAGGTAGGCTTGTAGCTAGCCGGCAGGCATGTCCTTGGGTCTAAGAAAACGATGAGGCCTTGACTCAAGAGGGCAGGCCAGCAGCTGTTTAAACAGCTAGACATCCATTTTCAAGGGGTCCGTCTTGTGCATCTTTGGTAAGAGCCTGCTGTGTGCACAGGAGACAGCACTCCTGGCAAGGGGAATGTGACCACCCAGTTGGATCAATCCAAGTAGAGCAAGCTCTCTTAGTCAAATATGAATTTCTAGTAAAGATCACACAAATGGCATTAGCCAGTAAGTAATGGATGTATTATAGTGATGGGCTCAAAATCATAGGTCTCAGCTGAAAGGGGCATTATCATTCCATGCCTTCTATGAGGAAGCCTTTATGTCTTCTACATGACAGATCTGGGCAGAGTGAAGAACAAGACTACCCAAGGCCCACTTGAGTAAGCTGCACCATAATACCTCTTTGGACCACATTGAGAGGTCTCTTTGGAGCCAGTAAGATGACCCTTCGTTTATACAGGGTTTAGGAGTTCAGTTCTGGTTCTTAATACTATATTGATCTTAAGCAAGATAACTGATCTTTCAGAGTATCAGTTTCTTCATTAAAGAACCAGGAGAGCCAGGCACATCTGTAATCCCAGCATCTTGGGAGGCTGAGGCAAGAGTATTGCAAGTTTGAGGCCAGCCTCAGCAATTTAGTGAGGCCCTAAACAACTTAGCAACACCTGTCTCAAAATAAAAAATAAAAAGGGCTGGGGATGTTACTCAGTGGTTAACTGCCCCTGGATTTAATCCCTGGTGCCAAAAACAAATAAAAAACAAGAAGAGTAGTGCAGAATCTACTTGATTACTTCTAGCTATGACATGCATTTCTTTTTATCTTTATATTCTTCTTATTGCGAAGTGGAAAAGTGTGCTGTTTCTTTCCCCAGTAATAATAAATTCTTACTTCGAATGACAGTTTTCTAGGGTGGAGCTTTCAAGAGCATAGCTCCCCATCCAGCCATCTCTCTTACCATATCCTCTCACCCACCTCTTGGGCTGATCAGAATTAGATCTCTAGAGGCAAATGATCTTCCCTCTTCACCTTACCCAGCAAATGGGATTTGAATGGGCTCCCCATAGTATCTGAGGATAGGAGGACGTCAAGATTCCACTTACTGCTAAAGTGCCAAGAAAAGTAGAGGGGGTTGTGCCCCAGGGCAGTGACACTCAAAGTGCGCCCAGAGACAGGTAGCTTTATGTGTAGCTCAAAACCTACTTGCTCATAGTAAGTTTAGAAATTAAGAATAACATGTAGAAACATCCATGGCAACTTGACATACATATCTTAAGTCGGTTGAATCTAAGAACAAAAAATTTGCCTTATATTTTTATGCTTTTTACAATTCCATTATTCTACAAATACATTTTTATTATGTCTTTGTGATGAACTTGAATTTAAAAAATGCAAAAGAAATTAAAAACAAAAACCTAAGAAATTAAAAATCTTGGTCTTTCACTTTCATAGACAGTTTGAAAAATGGTGATCTAATGAATTTAGATCCTATGACTTTTTAGACTTAGAGAAGTTGGGAACCATGCTTAAAGTCAAATGCACTGTGGCCTGATTTAGCCTGAAAGACTACTTTGGCCAAATTAACTGAAGCAAAGGAGCTTTCCAGGTCCAGAACAGAATGCTACACTGGAGCCAGTACATAAATAGCAATGTCATATTAACATTGCTTCTCTAAGGTTTCTTCCAGTTTGGTTTTTCCTCCAATATGAAAGAGAGCAGGAGCAGCAGCTGGGCTGAAGCAAGATACAGACTCTAAAAGAAAACTGGTTTCTCATTTGCCAGGCCCCAATGTCCATAGCTCAGAGTACCACTGTGAGATTTCAGAGACAGAGACTGAAGAACTGCTTTGTAATGTCAATCTTGGACATCAGTAGAAATAGGATTCTCTTCTCTGGGATGATTTGCCAAATGTGGCTCTGAAATGACCTTTTCAGACTTAAAATCCTAAACTGATATCAAACTCCTGGGAATAGATTTTTATGAAATGAACTTCGTGAGTGAAGGAGAAACATTTTGTGAATCTTGAAAGTGCTATTCAAGGGGCTATTCAAGGTAGAGCACTTGCCTAACTAATGTGAAGCACCAGGTTCCATTTTCAATGCTGTTAAGAAGAAGAAGAAGAAGGAGAAGGAGAAGGAGAAGGAGAAGAAGAAGAGAAGGAAGAAAGAAAGAAAGTGCTTCAAATACAAAGCAGATTTGTAGGGGGCAAAAAGTCTTAAATTTATTTAGGTTTAGAGTTTATTGATCTGCAAGTTGTATTTTTATTTAAAAAATAATAAATATGAAACAAGGGCCCCAAAAGCTTTTGTAATGGGCTGGGGGATATAGCTCAGTTGGTAGAGTGCTTGCCTCACATGCACAAGGCCCTGGGTTCAATACCCAGCACCACAAAAACAACAACAACAACAACAACAAAACCCTTTTCTTTTTTTTTTTTTTTTTTTTTTTTTTGGAGGGACTGGTTCTTTATTTCAAAAAGACACTTGTCAATATTCAGTATCAAAACAGTTGCACTATTGTTTCTCTTTCTCCCAACTGGCCCCAAAGAGACCACAACAAAGTAGAGTACATTTTAAGCCAATAAGCTGCAGGATGTACACCTAACAGACCTCCCAGAAACCTCACCTAGAAGTGGAGATTGGGTTGGGAAAGAAACTTTGAAAGATCAGCACACTGCCAGCCCAGACTGTAGGACTCTCACAGCCAAATGGGGTGGCCAGGTACCCCAACCCCAAAGATGCAAAGTTTCAAAATAATATAAAATTTAAAAAGTTTTTTACATAAGCTATTCAAGATTCTCCAGCACTGATACAAAGCACAATGAGATGGCACTTTTAGATACAGCAGCTTCAGACCCAGAAAAGGGTGATGAGATGAGTTTCATATGGATAAATCAGTGGCAAAAAAACATAATTTTCTCTTCTTTTCAAGGAGGCAGGAGAGCAATTAAGTGGTCACCTTAAGATTAAGGGGCCCATGATCCATTCTGTGAACACTTGGGAAGTGGGTAGAGATGGGAGAAAATTTTGGTCTGAGGGCTAAGAATATGGCTCAGTGGTAGAGCATTTGTGGAACATGCACGAGGCCCTGGGTTCAATCCCCAGCACCATAAAAACAAAAAAGTCTCAGAGGTCTCACCATGTTAATTTGGCCATTTCTGATGAAAAAAAGTAAAATAAGAATAAAGTTGTCTAAAGATACCTTAAAGCTAAAAACAAAACAAAACCTGAATAGCAAGGTTTTTGTTTTTTGGCTAACTCCTCTTGGAATCACCTTTCTGGTTTGGCTGGTACTTTGCACAGAGCAATGAGGTTTCCCATAGTAGAGTCTTTCCCTGGGCTCTGTTTGGCTCTAAGTAAGGCAGGCCCATTCCTCTTTTCCTCCTCTAGGAGAGGGCAATAGGGATTAGGCTGGAAAGTTACCTTCCAAAAGTGAGAAGGGAATTAGATTGTTGCTTCAGAGCTATGAAATTATTTGGAATGTTTTTTATAAATGGTTACTGTAACAACAAAAAAAGTAATTACAAAATGTGTACATCACAACATGCTTTTAAAGACACTTTGCGTTGTGCTCACATTCCCTTAAATGCTGTCCCCAAAGGTGCTCAGCCTCTAGCCCAGCTGGAATCTCTGGGAAGAAGCAGAGACAGTTTGGTGAAAAAGACAAGGGGGTGGGGGTAGAGGGGGTGTTGAAAGGAGAAAGCAGCCTTCCAGTTAAAGATCAGCCCTCAGTTTCAAGGTCAGCTTCGGGCTGGCTGGCCTCAGGCGGAGTCAGGGTCAGAGGGAGGAGCAGCAGCAGGGCGGGACTGGGGAGCTCTACATCTCATTCAGGTCAAGCAGAGTCTGGTCCAGCATCCTTTGTGTACAGAGGTGCTCCTCTTTGGTGCATTTCAGCTTATCTTCCAAATCATCAATTGTCTTTTCCAGTTTGGCTACCGATCTCTCAGCAAACTCAGCACGGGTCTCTGCCTCCTTGAGTTTATCAGTGAGAATCTTTATTTCTTCCTCATATTTATCTTCTTTTTGAGAGTACTTTTCTTCAGCAGCATTCAGACACTTCAGGTTCTGGTCCATCAGTCTGATCTGCTCATCCATCTCTCGGCAACGGGACTCTGCCAGCTCAGCTCGTTCCTCTGTGCGTTCCAAGTCTCCTTCAATAATCACTAACTTACGAGCCACCTCTTCATACTTCCTATCTGCTTCTTCTGCAATGTGCTTAGCTTCTTTGAGTTGGATTTCCTGGAGTTCCATCTTTTCTTCATCTTTTAGGGCCCGGTTTTCAATAACCTTCATACCTCTCTCACTCTCATCAGCAGCTTTTTCTGCTTCCTCCAGCTTTTGCAGGGCAGTAGCTAGGCGCTCCTGAGCACGGTCCAGCTCTTCTTCAACCAGTTGGATCCTGCGGTTCAAGGAGGCTACCTCAGCCTCAGCCTGTTCCCGGGCCCGCCTTTCTCCCTCAACTTCCCGCTGGAGGCGCTCAGCTCTCTCCTCGGCATCATCAGCTTGCTGCTGCAAAACCTGGATCTTGCGCTTCACCGCCTCGACGGTGGTGATCCCGGCCATGGTGCCCACCCAGCCGCTTCTCGATATCTGCCTTCAGCCTCCTCCGCTTGGCGTTGCAGCCGCTTCTCAACAAAACCCTTTTCTGACTATTTTGTAACTCTCCCAGATATTATTTTATTTTGGGGAACAGGTCTCCTGGATTCTAAGAATAGATTTTCCCCCCTCTCTCATTAAAAAAGCTGTTAACTCATTGCAAAACATCATAGTGGTATCTGGCTGATGCTGGGTAGTAGCCGTGGGATTATACCACACAAACTCCTTTCCCATAAAGGTAGCATCCTACATCTTAAAACTGACAACACTGTGGTTATTGTAGATAGCAACTGTTCTCTCTCTGTCTGCCGAAGGAAGTTCTTCCAAAGGGAGCAATGTGCTAGGTAATGACATCCAGATTGTCTATTCTGCCAGTTCATATGTGCATTTATTTGCTAGTGGGTTTTTTCCCCAGGCACGTGTTATAAGTTATGGGTCAGATTTAGTGGTCCCAGTCTATGGCGCATGCTTAACTTACCTGGGGGAGGAGGGGCGGCTCTCATTGGGTAGTTGGCGTTCTGAGTTCCACTGGAATACCCTCTGCTTTGGACGGTGTTCCTTCTGGTAGGACCTGATATAAACAAGAAACATAATATCAAAATCAGTACTACTGTTTGGTTTTATGGCTCTGGATGGTTCTTTGCTTATGGAAAACATTTGAGATATTTGGAATATAGGTCTCAGATTTGCAGGAGACCGGCTGCAGTGGAGAAGGGAGATGTGATAGAACATGTCTATGCTGGTAGCTGCTGGAGAGGAAGGGGCTGCAGGGTATGTTTATAGAGGTACAGTTTTTAAATGTTAGAGACAATGACTTTTTAAAGTGAGACTGATACTCTCACAAAGGTGTTTCTATTTTGTAGACTTTCAAAAGAGACAGAAGGAACACATCAATGTTTGCACCTGTTCTTAACACTTCATGGAAGCTCTCCATGTGAGCACTGCCCTGCACTGTCATTGGCAAGAAGCATGTAAGAGCTTGTGTTCTACAGTCTTCCAGCAATGCACAGAGACCATGAAGGATAGAAGCAGACTTGAAACCTTGACACAGATATGAAGGAATTAGAAAACAAGCTGGCGCTGATGCAATATCATTGTGGGCCAGAGTTAGGGCTGGGACAGCAGGGCCAGATGGAATCTGTGATGGAATAAGTTTGCAACTGGGACATGTAGGAGAGCAGGAAGAGAGATGCAGAGGTAATTTCTTGTAAAGAGAAGAGCTGAAGAACAGAGAATGGTAGAAAGTGATAAGGTGCATGGAAAATAAAGGATGAAGAGGCCCGGAGGGGGGATTCCTTCCCAACACCTGGACCACTTCTCCCTCACCCCTAGAGAGATGAAGCAGTACTAGACAGCGCACCACTGTGGGGCCTGCTGAACATCTTGCTCACACACATCCTGCTGCTTATTTGCAGCCTGGCCTAGCTCTGCACTGTCCTCCAGGGTCTGGGCTTGCTAGGCCTCTGTTCTCCACCTGGCTTTGGCCAATGGGAGGCACTGGCAGGAGACTGGAATGCTGAGGAAGGAGGGGCTGGATCTTGAGTCTGCCTGCTCCTGGCTGCATCCTTCAGCAACACTTCGCTCATTCTGTCATTTCAGACTGAGAGGCAACAATGGTTTCTCACTGTTCCTTTTCCCTGGGTCCCTACTTTGTTCCCTTAACTGCACTCTCATCCTTTTATTTAAAATTCTCTGCAAAATTCCACTGAAATGTGTTTTCTGAAAGTCGCTAAGTGATATACAGACACACACCAACATTTTCCAAGTGGCCATATACACTTAAAACTATCATAGTATGTTTCTGCATTGTATTAACATGTCAGTACATGCCAATGCGTATGTGCCTTTGTAGATGAACTTGATAAAGTTTTATGTATGACACACTCTTCACTGACTATAAGCACAAGCTCAATTTTAGAAAAATATATACATATGTGAATGCATAGCATATATGATTATCCTATGCTGTGCCCTGTAAGTTTGTAAATAGCAATTATAAATGAAACAAGAACCAAAGGCCAGTTGAAGGAGTTGGACTTGAGGTTGAGGTAGTGCATGTATGTGTGCCTGTGTGTCTTCCAATGAAGCGCTCCTAAGTGAACACAGAGATCTTTGCTTTGACTCATAGTGGCATAGGGAAATCATGCAAGGAGTAGGTAAATGTGTTCGATTTCTTTTAAATTGGCACCAAGAATAATGTTGGTATTGTTGACAAGACCTGACTGGAAAGGGCTGGGAAATCTGAAGCCAACAAACTGTCTTAAATACAATTAATACTGTAATGCCAGGTGTATTACACAGAAGAACTAAATCATTCAGAAAGTTTCAGCCTGTTTGTTTCCTTGATGTTGATTTAGTTTGAAATGTCCCATCTGGTGAAAACCCTGCCACAGGAAGTGTCAGATGCACCAATTTGGCCCCAGGCCAGTGCAATCACCAGCAGCCATGGGAGAGGCACTGGTGTAGAACGGCGTTTCTGCTGCCGAGGGGCCCACCAGACACTTACGGGAGTTCTTGGGCAGCCCAGGTCCGATGCTGACCTGCAGCACTTTGTTGCTGGGCTTGAGGATGGCCAGGTCACCAAAGCCTTGGTGGAATTGCACTTGTCGGGAGCCTCCTGCGCTCCAGGGACCCCAGTTCTCCTTCTTCAACTTCAATTCAAGACTGTAACAAGCACATTTGTTGGGACTAACCAATTGGAATTAACCAGTGAGAAAATGGTACTCATAGACCCAGCATGGAGTTCTGTTGTTGGGAAAGCATGCTATAAAAATGCAGCAAGACCAGACAACCTAAACCAGGTGAGGGATTGGCACAGTACCCAGGATGTAGCACAAATACAGGTGACCACTGAACTAGGAGCAAAAGCTTTGGGACTGGCACCTGTGAGAAACCAGTTGGTGAGGGAGGTACTCTATAAATATGACAATGTCACCTTGTCAGATAGTCTCAAGAGCTACTGTTTGGGGGACAAGAGTAAGGTGACAATTTCTAGGCCACACCTGCTATGCTGCATCGTTTTGCTTCTAGCTGTTTTCCCTGGGTCCACGTTCATGCAGGACTGAGAGACAGATGCCAGATACAGTTGAAGGTTCCATAGCATAGAATGTGGTTACTATTTTATTAAATTCTATTCTTCCACCAGTATTTCCTACCCAGACAAGGGGAAAAGACAAATACGAGCCACCAAAATCTAAACATCCCAGCTAGTTTTAATTTTTCCATGCTTTCTATATGTCTACATCATGCAATCCATATTTGGATTTTTTTCTCATGTTTTCAGAAAGAAAAATAATTTTAAGTAGTTGCCTACTTTAAATTTCCCCCATCGTGGCATTAAGGCCTCACATAATGGCCTCACTCTTGTGAGTAGGAAGAGCTGGAGGATATTTCCATGTTATAGATGGGGAAGTTGAAGAAGAAGAAGTAAGTAACTCTCAGTCAGCACATGTGAGATTAGAAACTCAACAGTATGCCAGTATCTGGTTCAAAAGACCATGTTAACCAAAACAAATGAGAGTGAGCCGGGACACAAGACATTGACTATCCACAGTCCCCAAATTCCTATCGCCATCAACAGGTTTTATTATAATTAATTGGGGAAAGTTAAGCCCTTATCCCAATCACTTTTGTCTGCTTCCAGAGTGACTCTAGTGTTTGCTCTGCTGAATTAAAAAAAAATACTCTTTGTCTAAATGACAAAATATACCATTGTATAAAGTATTATTTCACAGAAGTACAAAAGTGACCTTTGCCAAGTCTGTGATAACTACCCAGAGTATCTTTAGCAGGCTGTAAGATTCCACAGGGAAATGGAAGCACCCATAGCAGGATTTGCTAAAGTTGTAGGACCCAGACCCCATGCGCCAGCCCACAGGCCTCCCCTCCCCTCAGCTGGTCCCCAGGAGTGGGACCAAGGCCCTCTCAATTTTATTCAGAAGTTTGGACCCCAACTTACGTATTGCTGAATTTCAGAGGTAGTTGCTTCTGGGTTTTTTCCTCATAACGCTTTGCTAAGAGACTTAAGAATTCAGTTTTGAAGACGGATTCAAGAAGACTATCATATTCTTGCTCATGGAGAATAAAAATGTCATCTTGCATGGTACTGTGAAGAGATTGGACAAACCTAATGAAAGCTGCACTTTTGTTTATTCTATCATCATCATTATTATTGGGAACTGGAGAGGGAAACAAGGACCTTATTTATGCTAAGCACGTGCTTTACTACTAAATCACACCTATCACCCATTATTATTTTTACTCATTTTTTTTTAATCCTATGAGATAGTGCTAGGGTTTTTTTTTTTCTTTTGGACAGTACTGGGGATTGAACCGAGGGCTTCATGCACACTTGGTCAGTATTCTACCACTGATATATGTCTTCCCAGCCCCCTCTTTCACAATCTTCAAAACAAAACATGCAACAATGAATATGTAATAAGTTGATGAAATCTGTTTTCAAAGGAAGTTTTATAGTCCATCAAGAGCATGATCAAAATACTTCTTCCACAAGATTTTAAAATTAACAATTTAAGGATAATTTAGCCCATATTTTAAGCATCCATTTCTAAAATCTACTTCTATGTTCTAAAGATCATAAAAACCAGAAAGTTATGAATAGAATGTGACTGAAAATGAACAATTACATGTTACGTTCCAAGTTAGTAGAATTTATGATATGGCTGCAGCTATTGTTATAAATCAAAACCTGGAGAATTATAAACTTGTTTCTCAAAAGGGAAGCCAGCACACTGGGCTTCATATGCACTTATTAAGAACCTTCTGGCAAACACCACTTTGCTTAAACTATATGCCAGGTACTACTAGAATGTATCGACACATCTAAGCACAGAAATAGATAAAATAGGTGTACCAACAACAAGCAGGCACAGATCATCACCTTAAGCTAAGGAAGTTGGTTGGGCAAGGAAAGAACACCCCACTGAAGAAACCTCAGCCTGGACAGGGAGGGACCATGAGGAAACTCATGGCGGGAGCTCCAGGGAGAGTGAAGTGCCAGGCTGAGGCAAATCCAGTGCTGGTTGGACTTTGTGGAAACCAACAACACACAATGAGAATCTGTATTACATAGCTGTTGGCTAGCACCCCAAAGGCAGCATATTATGCAAATTTATAGGTTCCTCCAAATACAACAGTCAAATAACAAAGATGGCATTTCATTAGGTATTGTTTTTCCAGGTATTAAAAACAAATTAGGTGAATCAACTTCAGTAAATAGACCATGGTAACATTTTAGTCTTTCTGAGTGCAGGAAATGCCAAATGATGGTTCCTTTAATGACCAGAGGCAAGTTGTCCCACATAGGGGCTGTGCTGTTCCTGGGGCTCATGGTACTGCTGCCCCAGCAGGGTTAGTGTGGTTTGACAAAGGTGAGCGTAAGGCAAGCATAGAGACTCTTGGAAACCAGGGATTTTTCTTTCCATGTAAAACTATACCTCCTGTGTTCCCTCTGCTCAGCCCCATGAACATGACAAGGTAGGGGTGGGATGTCCTTAGACCCTCAGGTCTTCCTTGGGCAGAGAGAGCCTTGAGGGATTATCCCAGGCTTGTCAGGAACCTTTTCCCTCTGGGCTAGCATGCAACCAGGGACTGTAGCTGATGAAGCCAAGTAGCTACAGCCCTAGCCTCTGCCATGATCTGAATGCTCCGTGTCCCCCAGTTCATATGTTGAAACCAATGGTCAGTGTAAACTATTAAAAGGTGGGTCCTTTAGGAAATAGTGACTTTAAGAAAGAGGCACAAGGGAGCAGCTTGCCCCTCCCAACCTTGCACCTTGTGAGGATGCAGCAAAAGGTACCATCTGAAGCACAACCAAGACTTGACCAGACACCAAATCTGCCCTCACCTCAACCTTGGACTTGCAGCCTCCAAAACTAAGGGATAAATTTGTTCTTTATATATTACCTAGTTCCAAATATTTTGTTATAACAGCAGGAATGGACTAAGCCTCTCAGGCTTCTTATAGGAATGGGACTTGGTAATCCACAGGAGAAAAAGAGGGTTAAAGCGGAACCATCGCACTGGGATGTAAAGGTACACAAACTACAGGAAAGGAATAGAGTGAACTGGAAGCCCAACACCAACACCAAGGGAAAGGAGCTTGGCCCATGTGCAGCCTGTTTAAGGGAATGCCAAAGAGTTCTTGGCCGTGAAGTCAGAATACTATTTGAGCATTTTTGGATGAATAATGACTATTTGGGTGGAGCACTGGCCATTGTTATTACCTTGAGAATTCATTTTCAAACATCCCTAAATCACACCCATGCTTCCTGCCCACTCTTGTGATAGCCAAGGCCCAGGGTTTACTGTTGCAATGAAAACAGTGACAACCAGTTTTAAACAACATAGAGTTTTTTGTTTCTGTCCTTCAACAGTGTATGGAAGCAAATCAAAGCCACTGTACCAGTTCTACATTGCTTGGGAGACAAGCACATATTCCTTCCTTTTAATGGTACAACTAGGAAGTTGTACAAGTCACTTCTGGTCACACCCCATTGGACAGAACTATGTCATGTGTCTACACTTAGCTGCTAGGGGGTGTGGAAAAACTTTGGGTAGGCTGCTGGCCATTAATCATGGAGACAAAGAGAGAGACAGACAGACAGGGGGAGAGAGAGAAGAAAGAAAGAAAGAAAATGTGAATGGGTATGGTGGGACAGGTCACCATCTCTACCTATCTCTTTATTCACAGATATTTCCAAAACTAGGAACTAGAATCTTTCCCACAAAGTTAAGAATAATGTGCTTCAGGGGTACTGCCACAAAACTACTATGATCCTCCTGTTTCTGGTCAGACAAACTCTGGAATTGTCTTCATCACTTCAATTACAACTCAAACTCAAAAGACAAGTAAAAACTAGCCCAAAGAGCTGTTATGGTTTGGATGTGAGGTGTCCCCCAAAAGCTCATGTGTGAGACAGAGCAAGAAGGTTAGAGGAGAAATGATTGGGTTATGAGAGTCTTGACCAATCAGTGATTTAATCCTGGTAGGGATTAACTGAGTGGTAACTGAAGTGGTGGGGTGTGGCTAGAGGAGAGGGCAATTGGGGCATGGCTTTGGGGTATGTATTTGTATCTGGTGAGTGGAATCTCTCTCTCTCTGCTTCTTGATCAGCACGATGTGAGCTGCTTCCCTCTGCCACACACTCTGCTATGATGTTCAGCCTCATACCAAGCCCTGAGAGAAGGAGCCAGCCTTCTATGGACTAAGATCTCTGAAACTGTGAGCCCTCAAATAAACTTTTCCTCCTCTATAGTTGTTCTGGTCAGATCCTTTAGTCACAGCAGTGAAAAAGTTGACTAAAACAAGCTCTCCCTCGTCATCTGGAATTAATGAAATAAAATCCAAGTATCCTAACACAGGTGGAGTAAGACTGTCGCATTAGATAGCAAACCCATGCAGTGGGAAAGAGGAAAAAAAGCATTGCCTTTTGGCCTGTGAAGTGAGGAATAAACTCCTTCCTGCTTTTACGGCATGACTCAAAGTACTCTGACACATCTGGACATGCCTGATTTCCTGGTGGTATTTTGAGCAAGATGGTGATTGTTCAACAGAGCAAAAGAGCGTAAGACAAGTAATCTTGAGAAGTTTAATGTGTTTAGACATATAAGTTTTGTTGCAATATCAAAAAAGAGCAAGCAGACCAAGACTTCAAGGTCAATAAGCATGAGTCTGGAAAAGAGATGTGTTTGGACACTTTGACTTCAACCCATCAAATCAAGAAGCCCTCCTTTCAGTGACCTGGGCTTCAGAGTTATCAAACCCATCTTCACCCAGGCCAGAGTTTCAACTCCTTCCTCTCTCCTCAGCCCATGCTTCTGGATCTAGAAACAAAGGTTTAAGGTTTATTTGTTCTAAAAAATCAGACTTATCTTTGGACATCACCCCTGTCTTATTCATATGCACAAGCTACAATTCCTTACAGATGTTTGATGTTGTCCCTTCTGTTGAAAAATCCTCTACGAGTCTCTGGTTTGGCTCTGTCCTTGTTTTTTTTATTCCCCACCGTTGTGGCTTATTGAATTGCTGACAACACAAGAAAATCTTTTAATCTCTTAACCATTACATATTCCGCACAAAAGTGAGTAAAATCTTAAAGGAGTTTTTTTTTTTTTTAGCTGAGAAGGCAATCTCTGAGGACAACCCTGCCTTTATTTAAGTTTTTTAAGTTTTTCTTGATCATGAAGTAAATGCTCCTTTTGTAAACTGGAAGAAATATAGGCAAACAAACAAACAAAATGAAGAATAAGGAGAAAAAGGAGAAGATAAAGCTTGCCTAGAATTCTTCTACTGAGAGAAGCCAGTGTCACCAGATTTAGATCACTCTTAACTTGCCTGAGGAAGCCCAGACATGCGACAGCACTCTGTGGCTGGCTTGGAGAAGTGTCACCTGACCACCTATGGAAAGGCCCACTCCTCTCCTTCCTCCCCAGGAAAATGTATGCCCTGTGGGGCACTTTGGTTTCTGTAACTCTTTCCAGAACAGAAGGGACCTCCTTGAGGCTGTCCTGGGTCTCCTCCACACCCTAGAAGGAATCCCAGGGCTCCACACAAGGCTTGTGTTCAGTCCAACCTTGTTGACATGTCCATGTTCCCAAAGGTACAGGCTGCAGCAGCAAGTTAAGATTTCAGTAATGCTTTGGCTCAACAGAATATGTGGTGGCATGGGCTGTTCTTATTGCTAGAAAGTTGAGAGCATCTAGGCAACATAGCATTCTAGGCAAGAACCTTGTGACCAGGAAGCTGTAGCCTGTTGAAAGCACCCTCTTATAGGTTGCTTATCCAATTACAGGTAAGTATTGGAAAATCTTTTGACCCAGACAGGTAGCCACAAAGCTTTTGGTTTTAGCCTCAGGTGGTCAGCTACTGGAAGGATAAGGAATTATTAGAAGCCCTGTCAGGGAGAGCCCCAAATACGAGATTCCATGGCACCAATCTCAATGCTACAATAGTAAAGTCAAGAACATGGGTCATTACACTTGTAATCATTCTTTTAGCACACTGTGTTTCAAATAAGAGTAAAACCAGGATAAAAATCTTCCTGCTTATTTATTTTTGAAATATTGGGGATTGAGCCAAGGGCCTTGCATATGCTAGGCAAATATTCTACCATTGAGCTACATCTCCAGTCCTTTTTATTTTGAGACAGGGTCTCTCTAAGTTGCCGAGGCTGGCCTCCAACTTGTGATCCTCCTGCCTAAACCTCCTGTCGTTGGAACCACACCCAGTGCAAAAAGTAGTTCTTGAAGGATCCTTTAAAAACTGATACATGGCCTTCTATTCCCAGAAACCTGAGCCTCAGAAATAAAATGTCTTAACTCAGAGCTGGTGAGCCACCTCCTAATATTCTTGCCCAGTCTCCAATGAAGCATTACTGTTCTGGTCTAATTTTTATTTATATGAGAATTTTTCCTGTTCAAAGTAACTTGGCATCCCTTTAAGCAACTTAAGTCTTCATCTTTCTTTAAGCTATTGGCCCTATTTCTGCCTACTGTGATCCTATATTTTCCTTGCAAATGAAAACTTTAAAAAGCAGACTCTTCAACATTTAATGTCTACTATGTATACTTGGAAAATCCCAGATACATAACAAAGTAGAAGAGAGGAATAAAATGACACATGCTAGCTGGTTTCAGCAATTATTGATCCATGAATGATCCTGTTTATCTGTATCTCCATTCTCAATACTTCCACACAAATTAGGTTATTTTAAAGCAAAGTACAAATATTATATTGTTTTTGCCCTCAAATATTTCAGTATATATTATTAAAAGATAAAATCTTTTTATATAAAAATAACTATTATACTCTTACCACACCTTAAAAAAATGAACAATAAATCCTTCATATCAAACATTCATTCTAGCTCACATTTCCCATAGTGCTTCCTGATTATTTTTGAATGGCTTATTTGACTGAATAGAGGCTTTTGAGCCCACTCTGCACTAACATTAGTTATGTTTGTTAGAGTTAGAGGTGCCTTAAAGACCAAGCTTGTGGGACACTTTGATAATCTTCCTAGAGGAGTTCATAAGGGGATTATCAATCCAGCCAACAGTTAACTAGTGGGTCTCATAACATTCTTGAAAACACATACAGATGTTGTAACTCTTTTCCTGAATTACAAGACAACTGTTAAATTATCTTGCAATGCCAGCACTGAAGTGTTTTGAGACACATCCGCACATCCACCCACACCTACACCCATACCCATGTTAGGTAGCCTAGTACCACAGTTAATTTCTACTTTAGGTTTAATTCTTCACACACCACCTTCCATCTGGTTGCTTTCCTCAGTTGGTTTCTGATTATTGGCCTGATCCAATGAATGAAGGAAACGAGAGGCCAATATTAGTCTTGGTAAGTGTGAGGCACAGTAAGTGCAATTTACAGACATCACAAGTTAAAATCACTGAGGCTCTCTTTCTCTCTCTCTTTTTTTTTTGCCTTAGAACCAGAAAAATGCTTAGGCTACCTCAGTACCTCATTTGATTCCATCCTCTACAAAGGAAAAGCCACATGGAAGTAAATGACCTTCTAGACCATGAATACTAAAGAGGACAAAAAAAAATAAGCTGGTTTTATCATGAGACGTTGTATTTCTGGGGGCTTTGGGAGAAGGGAAAAAATCAGAACAATCGATGAGTGCAAACATTCTGTTTGATACACTTGAAGGACGGGATCAAAGGAGAGCGTTAATGTGCTTGATATAAATGTAGCTATATCAGAATTATTTCCTATCGGGGCCATCATGAGCCTTCCTCCAGTTGTCTGATGGACTGAACACAGACCTGGGCAATAACATTAGAAAGAACAATAATCACTTTCAGAATAACAGCTACCTGTGGCATAGAAGTGTGATTCCCCTGGCTTTTAGCTACAGCTAATGTCAAGTATCCACTGCATTGTTCAGTCAACCCAGCTCAGTTCAGGTACAGCAGGGCACATGCAAGGTGGGGAGAATGACAGGGAGGAAAGAAAATGAAGAGCAGCTTCCAGTTGGGTCCCTGGAACCCCAAGGGCAGCCTCAGGGCCCAGCTAGTCAGGAAGGGTGTGGCCAGCAGGTTGTGACCTAGCCAATGAACAGTAGGTTCAGGAAAACCCAGGCAGCATCCAGAGATTGTCCTTGAGACCCATGACACTGAGACCTGCCTGGGGGGGGGGGGGGCTGTGAGCGGGATAGTGGTGGACTCCCCCTCGGAACGTCACACCTGAGCTCACATGTTTGAAACACAACCTCACTGCGCTGCCTAGCCTTTCATCCAGCACGGTTGGGAACACATAGAATCAGACCACACAGCCAAGGCAAGAAAGGACAATGGAAATCTGCTTCAGATTGTCACACTGGAGCCAGGATTTCCAGCCTGTCAGGCCAGATGCCAGACCACTTTTGAAAGCCTGCCTTTTCCTGAGCACAGCAGATTGGTCTTCTAGATAGACTGAATTTAGACAGGTGTCCTGATTCCAGTTACACCTGTTCACAAGTGAACAGAACATTACTACTTTGACAGACTTCTGCTGACAAAGGCAGCCTAGCTCTATGCAGCCCATTCCTCCTTTCTTCTCACTGTTCTGGGGATCAGCACCATTTCTTCTCATCAGAAGGAAGCTAGTGGAGTCCAGGGCATGGGGGACATAGGGAGGTCTTGTCACACACAGAAGCCCCTATGCCACAAGGAAGCTAGAGTGTCAGCAGGAAAGGCAAGGACCCCACCGAATGTCTTGCAGGAGCAACCACTGCTTCCGAATGTCAGTGAGCCTGCAGCCAACGGGAGCATGTGGTAAAGACTCCCAGGCTACTGGTTATGCAGAATGGTCTAAAGAGAATCTTCCACTCCAGGACACCTCTGCTCACCTTTGATGGTAAATGGGTCAGGTTTTGAAAATGGGTGGGAGAGCTGGTGGACAGGCCTCTGAGCCCTTGGGTCCACTTCAATAAGCGTAATTGTCCTCTAACTTGTTCCATACACTAGGTTTATTTCTAAAATAAACCATGGGAACACAGGCTCTGCGTCTTCCTTGATTAGAGGAGCTAACCAGAAGGCAACTTTGTCTTGGTATCAGATTCTTTTTCTATCAGGAGTCCCTGAGACTAAAGTTCAGGTCTTCTTTGAAACTTCCATTTTCATCATGATTTTGACAACTGGGGAGCCAGCCCCGCTGGCCTTTCTCCTGCCTGCATTTGGAACAGCAGATGGAGACGTTGAGGAGAGAGAGGGCAGTCCTGCCTCCGCCCCTCCCCACTCACCTGAGGGACACCGATAAAATCCTCTCCATCTCAATTCTCCGCTTCAGGACTTCTTTCACAAGGCCTTTGTCTGGGCCCTGTTTGACCTTTTCTCGTCCGATTAAGTACATGCACTTCGGGGTGAGAAGCAGGTCTCGCTTTACGCCCTGGAAGGAGAGGAACTTTCAGGTGGCAGACAGACAGGATCAAAGTGATAACTACCTACACAGCAAGCCACTGTTACCAGGACAGAGGGAAGCTGCCTTGAGCAGCAAATCTTCACTGTTACTGGCAGGGCCATTCCATTCACCACCTAACCAGACCCCGAGAGGGAAGAGCCAGCATATATGAAAACACAGGCCTCTGCACTAAGCAAGACCCCTCCTCAAAATAAAAATTATAAAGGGCTGGGGATGCAGCTCTGTGGTAGAGCACCCCTGGGTTCGATACCCAGTAAGTACAACAACAACAAAATCTATAGTGGACACATCTGCTTTACCAGAACAGCAAGAGCACAAGCTATTTTTATCTGTTGGCAACTCTCAGAGGTGGTGACAGTGTGTACCTTGAACCTCCTATCATACTTGGTGACCGTGTCAGCAAAGTCAATCTTCTCCCTCTTGCCCACAAACTGCTGGAGTTCTGGGTGCTCTTCCATCCCAATGTAATCACCGATGAAGTTCCGGTTAATACTGTTTCTCCTTCGCTCCTTCTTGTTCAACAATAGGTCTGAGGCTACCATTACCAAGAGGGTGGAGAAGGAAGAGGAATCGGTCAGCCAGAAAAAGGAGGAAGATATTTAAGGGTGTAAATATACAAGGAAATCTGAATGATGCAAGATATTTAGCACACAACATTCTATGCCAAATAAAATGGAACTTGTAGCTTCATTTAAGCTCAGATCTACTTGAGATTTGTTAAACAGAGGAAACAAAATGACTAAAATACCTTCTTCTCTCATTTGGACATATTTCTTCCGGGCCACAAATTTACGCCACGATTTCTGTATCACTCGAGCATACCCATCATACTTTCTCTCTCTCATCTCTTCTAGAAGAAACAACTGTGAATTATAGAGAAAACAAACGTGAGCCAATCCACAAAATCTGAACATCACTCCTTGTTGATGTTGTTATTTCAGTATAGTCAAGGAACGATATGAGAAGCAGCTTCTCAGACTCAAGAACAAATATGTAAAATCATCTTGATGGCATGTTGTTTATAGTAATGACAAATTCTTTACCTATATATATTTTTCTTTTAATAAAAAGCACGGGAAATGGCTGAATTTGAGTATGTTAATATGGTCTCTGCCCTGCTTTGCTCAGAGTCTCTGTGACTTGTTCCTCACCTTTATCCACAGAGGACAGTAGGTGGCCAGATTAAGTGAGTTGGTAGAGGCTGCTGGCAGAGGCTGCTGCTGTTGTTGGGTGCTGTGTACAGCCTCGAAATAGAATTTTCTAGCTTCTGCCAGAGCAGAATTGTACTGCTGTGGGAAGAGGGCTGCCCTACTTTCAGTTCCACGGAAGTCTAGACTTCCCGCCTCACAGGATTCTCCAAGGAGTCAACTGGGGCAGGGGATAAGAACCTCAGTGACTGGAGCCCAACTCAGACACTCTAGTCGGAACTTGGGTTCACTAAGGAGGGCTGGCATTGTTTAGGGGCCTACGTCAGACTCTGGCAGGTCTGGAGAGCCAAGTAATCCTGACTGCTGTGTTGCACTCAACCGGACTTCAGAATACAACAAGTAGCTGTAGTGTGCAGAGTGTCCACTGTGGTTAAGAATCATTCCAGACCCTTTATGTAGTTATTTTATTCAACACCTCAACAACTGTGGTGAGCCACATATCTCCATTTTGCAGACAAGAATATGGAACTGAGAATGGGTGGGGCTAGAAAGCAAACCAAGGTCTTTCAGACTCTGCCATTCTCCTCCTTCTCCAGACATATGAGTCTTACTCAGGAAACCTACATTCGATCAATTTGTAAAATAGTGGGAAATTGTCTCATTCACCTTGGAAGTGATTTACATGATGCTCTAGAAAAAAAAATAAAAATAAAAAGCACTGATAGAAACCCAAAGTAAAGATGATGAATAGTCACTGCAAAAGTGTTCCAGAACTAAACAAGTGAAGTTGGTTTGAAGGCAGCAAGGCCTGATTTGTTGCCTCTGTTTATCGGGGTCTATATTAGGAGCCCCAGTCCTGCCACTCACCTTCTTCTTAGAGCCTAGATGTGTATAGACAACATCTCCAAGTGCACATACCCCAGGAGAGGCCACCGAACTCCACAGCCTTCAATGCTACATGCCATAGGCCTAAGGAACACATTTCTAATCCAATATGGAATACATGGTTTACCAACTGAACAGAATGTTTAAAATCTGAGCCCTGCGGTTGTCTGTTATAATATGTGTTGATTTTTCTTATCTGTTTTTTGGGTTTCTGAGTAAGTCTTGTTTCCTTCTTATTTCCCAGAACAAACTTGGGAGTGTCAAAGAGAATACACTTGTGACTCAGAGAAAAAATTAGGCAGCAAATAATTTCCAACTCCTATAGAGATTAACTCAGTTTTAGGTTTTGTTTCCAAAAGCCCAGGGCATTTAGAAATCAGGGAAGTTTAAGAATAAAGAGAGAGAAAAGCCAAAACCATAGACAAATGTGACAACAACACAAATCACTTTGGTATTTTATGTCATTTTTAAAGCTAAATAAGTTATTTTGTGTGTTCAGCACACTTACTATGGAAGTTAAGGCAAACCCACAAGGCAGTTTTTTTTTTTTTATATATATGTATATACTTTTTGGTACCAGGGATTGAACCCAGTGGTGCTTAACCACTGAGCCCCATCCCCAGCCCTTTTTAGGTTTTTATTTTGAGACAGGGTCTCACTAAGTTGCTTAGGACCCTTGCTTAGTTGCTGAGGCTGACTTGGAACTTGTGATCCTCCTGCACAAGGCAGATTTTAAAAACCAACTTTTGTAAAAGCATTTGCAAGTCAAGGCTAGATGTGGATTGAAGAGGTTGGGGAAGGGGAGGGTGATGTGTGTGTGTGTGTGTGTGTGTGTGTGTGTGTGTGCAGGCGCATGTGTACACTCACACGCATGCGTGGAAAGATGGGGAAAGGATAGTGCAGTGATGGCAGTGAAAAATCTCAAAGGAAGGCAAGGAATAGAAGAACCAAAAATAAATCTTGGTTTTGGATATAAATTCCCAAAGCTCAACGAATCAGAACAAAAATGTATGAAAAATATTGAGGTCGTTTTAATTATATATGAAAATTCAGCAGGTTGAAAAGTAAAAGCGGTATGAAACAACAGAGAACTTTGCATTGTACTGACAAATCACTCCATCCCGTTTTAGAAAGAACAGGAACTGCTCTGTGGGTTGCTTAATGGCGTATGACACAACATTTTCATTTTATATTTGGAAATGAAATTGCTGTGAAGCTACAAATAACTCAAAGTAGAAAAATGCTACCACAAACTTTTCATAAACCAGTTCTATTGATGTGTGCCAATTATGTACTTAATGATCTTTGGTTCACAAAGCCATTCAGCTACAGCTATTATCATCCTGAGCCTCAGGCCCGACCCACAAGGCAGGCATAATAGTGGTCGGGGAGAAGGAAACCCACTGAGAGGCCAGGATTTGCCTAAAGTCAAGTGTTCCTATTTCTACCAACACTGCAAGTTCCCATAAGATTTCCCCTTGATCTGATGACTAATTTTGCTAAGTTCACCACTCACTCTTGAAATGGAATCTTGTGATAATTTCAGGAACCTCAAGAAATGATGTTGGACCTCAGTTCCAGCAATTTTCCCACCTTAAAAAGCAATGTCTTTATTCCATAGCCCCCAAATTACTAGGGCAGAATTATTAGGGGCTTTTGCTGGATTTCTGCTCAAATTCAGAACTTCCTGTGGACATTCATCAGGCTCACAGGACCACATCCTCATCAGGAAAGATAAAGAAGTTTCCTTAAATTAATCCATAGAGGACTGCTAAATTTATGAACTATAAAATGCCTATGTTTGAATGCATTACTGGTAAGTACTCATGTTCCGGAGACCCAGAGATTTCTCCTCCTATCTGTTCTCCTTGAAGTCCTTCCCCAGCTCCCTCATGGTCTTCCAAGTACAATCCCATGAAGTCCCACCCTGAACTCCATTCCACCCTTCAGGAGGAAGCTGAACCTGTTTATCTGGCCTGTTTGTCACCGAGAGGAAGACGCAGAAATGATCAAGCTTCCTTAAACATAATGAATAACTATGGGAAACTTTCTGTCTGAGGTACCAGGTGCACAATGGCAAACAGAACAGAGTCCCTGCTCTGAAAGAGATTGCCACCTAGCAGGGGAAAGCAATAGCAAGCAAGTGACAAGAGAAGCCATTCTGCAGAGACACCTTTTTATATATATGCTAAGTGCTCTGAAGGAAGTGAGTAGAGCTGTGATAGCTAGAAGGGGGCAGGAGTGTGGGAAATGACCCACTTGGACTGGGAAGAGAGGGAGGGTTCTGTGAGATGAAGGATGAGGAACATCAGCGGGCCCCATGGTGCTGTGCAGGAGAAGGACTGAGGGGAGGTGGTCGTGTACTCACAGACTCAGGGGCTTTGATGAACACTTTGCTCCTCCCCAGCTGGAACTGGTCGCTGTCCATGTTGACGGACTGCAGCAAGTGGAGGACGCCTTGCTTTTCATCTCCTCTCCACACAGGCCAGGTGGCTTTTGTCAGAATGGCATACCTGTGAGGACAAGCAAGAAGAAAACACTCAGGTTGGACCACCTGGGCTCTGGGTGAGGTGAGGCAGCAAGAGCCCCGCTGTCACCAAGGTGTTGGGAATCCACTCACTTCCAGTTAGAGCTGCAGGAATGGACCTCAACGACAAGAAAAAGCCCTCAAGTCTGAGATGCCCATCACAGAGCTTCCTCCTACACCCTCCCTATCCTATGGTTTCCATGTTAACATCCTGATGAAAATCAGCATTCCCTTTTTACCACTGACTGTCTAAAAATAGCCCTGCTGAAGGTCACTTGTGACACTCTTCAGGCAAAAATGAATGGTCTTTTT
Source organism: Tamias sibiricus (assembly GCA_025594165.1). Classification (NCBI taxonomy): domain Eukaryota; kingdom Metazoa; phylum Chordata; class Mammalia; order Rodentia; family Sciuridae; genus Tamias; species Tamias sibiricus. The sequence continues at coordinate 113,327,439 of CM046659.1, forward strand.
TTTTTTTTTTTTTTTTTGATACTAATCTCTCCTGATTTCAGAGCACTTAACAATTAATGCAAAGAATTTTATAAAGCTCCCTATAAGCAACTGTTATAACTACTGTTTATCAACTTTTAGCCTGGACATTCTGTGCATCCTGAGTCATAGGGCCAGAATGACCTGATCTTGGCCATCTCCAACCTCAATCTCTTCTACCCTGCTTTTGACTCACTATGTTCCTTCGAAGCACGGCCTCTTCCTCACACACACCAAACTCTTTCCCTCCCCCGGAGCCTTTGCCCGTGCTGTCCCCTCCACAAGCTGTGCTGCTCTCCTAACTCCTCACTTGGCTGGCTTCTCCCACTCAGGGTGACACAGCTTCAGGGACACTTCTAGACAGTCCTTCTTGGGCCACCTAATCGAAAATTATTCCCCTGTTATTCTCTCTGATAGCAAATAGCATTTTTCCTTCAGACCACGTACTATCCTTCATAATTATATTACTATTGGTGTTGACCTGGTTGATATGTGCTTCCCTCATGAGGATGACAGCCCCATGAGTGGATGCCCCATCTGTGTGGCCCAGAGTGCACAGGCAGCATCTAAGCAATGCCTGGCACATAGCAGGAAAAACTAACATGAATAGCTAGCACAAAAGTCCTGCTCTCTCTGCATCAGGTGCTGTGATTGGTGCTTTAGATGCATGATCTCATTTTTTTAAAAATATTTATTTATTTGCTTTTAGTTGTACATAATGCGTTTATTTGTATGTGGTGCTGAGGATCGAACCGGGTTGCGCACGTGCTAGACGAGTGCTCTACCGCTGAGCCACAATCCCAGCCCCATGATCTCATTTTAATATTACAGCAAATTACTATTTCCATTATGTTGAAGGCTGACATAACTGAGGAGAGAGAAGCACATTATAAGATGTAAAATACAGAAGGAAACTTCAGAATAGTGTGCAGGTGGGCAGTTGGTAGGTGTGGCCTTGGTCCACACACACTTAAGGCATAGGCAATAGGCTCCCAGGCTTTGAGAGGACCATGGCCCCCTTTGTTTCCAGAAACTACTATCAGGATTAGACTGACTTATGGCAGCCAAGAGAGGACTAGCCCTGCCTTCAGGGTCTAGGGCTCCAGGGGAGCTGGTTGGGACTAAGGTGATTCTAAGAGCCCATACTGCCCCCTAAGAGCCTCCCATAATATTGTCTGATGATATCTAATTTCCCGGAGAAGTAAATCCTCCTGTTTCCATATTAGAGATAAAAAGCTTAAAAGTAAAAATGCCTAGTTGAAGTTATGCATTAGCATGAATAGACTTTATGTGTAGTATAATGATGTTGATTCAACAAATTAAGCCACACAGAAATGACCGATAGCAGAGCCTTTCTAGATGTGATTGGAAGAGTTATAAAGAGGTAGGAAGGAACTGGCAATCTAAATGGATGAGGAGGAAGGGCTGAGGGCAGGGGCAAGAAAGAAAAGACTCAATCTCCAAGGTAGCAAATGTCTAAGAGTGCAATTTTGCCTGGCTTGATCTAATCCAAATTATATACTAAAGAATTTATATCATGCGTCTGCCAATGGGTCTCTCTATTGCAATTCACCTGTCTTTCCCTATAAAAATAGCATTGGTATTTGGTCTCTTTTATGGTAAGAAACTCTGCAGAGATTTTCTGTCTCATTCTGACAAGGCCTCCAGTGAAGGGTGAGGGTCTTCAGAACACATGGGAGTTGCCTGGTGCTTCCTGTGCTTTCATGAAGCTTGATGCATCCTTACCCCCACCCTTTGGTTTCCATGGAGAGGGCAAGGCATAATTCTAGCACAATGTCTCCACCCAGTTCACTCTCTAACTCCAGGATAGAGCAGCAGGACAGGCAGTTACATAAGGTAATGGTCACACTACCTAACTGATACCTGTGATAATTTTGGAGGGATGGTGGTAATGACTTACACTCCTTGATCAGGCATGCTTACTTTAAAACTCAAATATGCCAACGTTTTCTCTGAAGGCCTTTGAGCTGGCTGTTCTCTGCCTGGAATTCTCTATGATGCTCTTAGACTTGTAGGTTCCTTGTTATCTCTGGGGTCACTGATGCAATGTTTCCTTCTCAGAAGAAATACAGCACAGACCCCAGTGACCTCTAGTTGCTGGCTCTTGGGTTTAAGGATGTTTTGAAGCAAGGACACAAGAATTCTGGCATCCAGCAGGCAGCTCTCTACCACACCACACCATCCTACACTTTCTTTTCTCTAGCCCACAGCACGAAACACCTTTCCTGACAATGCATGCCTTTCAACAACCCTACACTCTAAGGGACTGGGTCAAGGTCAAGAGAAGGATGCTTGTGAGGAAGCAGAATTTGTGTAGAAGACAAACCTTGTAAGACTCTTGTGTTTCTACAACATTTTTCTTCCTACAGATCAGAAACAATATTTGGGACTACTTCTTCTACCTATATAGTAAGGAATACATACTGCGTAGCTCAAAGAGGTTATTTTCTGAAGAATCTAAAGGTGTATTTCCAAGCCAAGACTCAGCGTGACAGCCATTCCTAACAGTTTTTAAAACACTTTCTAAAGGTATGAAAGTTCAAGTGGGAAGGTGGTGAAAGTGTTCTTTCTACTGCTCAAAGTAGTGCAGGATTGACTTCAAAAGCACATGGCTGACAGATGGGGAAATTAAGGCATCTTTGAATTTTACTCTCTAACACTCAAAAGGATGGTCTTGATAAAAATAAAGGATTTTCCAGAGGGGGAAAAAAGAACACACTCTAAACATACACACTATTTTCTAAGCTACCTTGCACCTTAGGTACTATTGGAAACATTGGTCTATTTAGGCCTGTGGGCTTTCTTTCTAGGCAGTGGTGGATAATATATACTGATGTAGATAGTTATGCTGGGTATTAATAGATCCTTTTCCTCAGGTTTTACTTTTCATGGATACCTAGAAAATAAACTTATAAACACAGCCTTTTGTCTCTCAGCCTTGGAGAGAATAAAGGTATGAAATGGTTCATTTACTTGTAGGGTCTCACTGGCTGAGAAAGTCATGGCCATCTCTAGATGAATTCTGCATGACTAGGATTCCACACTCCTTATGGAAAACAGTGTTGTCTCTAGAGAAAAATTCCCTATCATTGACATAGCTGGACTTCAAGTTAGTTTTCAGTGGACCACTTAAATAATAGTTTTATAATACTGTTATGGGGGACTGAAAATGTACTTTTTTTAATTGAAAAGCAATGGCCTTTCAAACATTATTTTGATTTGAGAAATCAAATCTACTATTACCCTCCCAGTAGTCTCAAACTAAGAGAAGTATGACAGCAATAAAAGACCCTGATTTTTATAAGACAGGGCTATTTGTCTCTTCTGAAAGTCCACAGCAGAAGGGCAAAGAATGGAAGCATCCAAGAATAGAATCACTTTAATGAAAGTGCCTCAACACAAGAGACACAACAGTTTTCACCAAATGCCACTGACTATGAGGCATACCACAAAGTACTGTGTATGGCACTTGAGAGAGGCCTAGATATAATGATCAACAGCTCACTTAAGAAGCTACTGCAAACAGGTCACATAGTCCACTCAGGGTCCCTTAAACAAGTAAGACCCGGAGCATTCCTAAAAGAAGATGGACTTCCTGCTCTCCCAAGACAGCGAAACTTGTATACTTGCATGTGGAAGTCAGGTTGGTTGGTTGGTTGATTTTTTAGGTAAAATGGAAAGAAGGAAGTCTTTCAGTTTTTAACTATAGTGAGACAACTTGTGTCTAAATTAGAGAGTTTAGGTACATGAAATATATCAGAAGATTTAAAATTTGTAAAATTAAAACTACTGAAGTCAGGCCCTTCTGATTAAGGAAAGATAGAGGAAATGCTTTTTCATTTACTCTTTCCTATAGTTGATCTTTTTCTCTTAAAGGCATTTTCAAAGAAACACTGTTTTACAAAAATGCTGTGCCCCTGGGGAAAATCAGATAAGGTCCGAATACACTTTGGATTGTCACAACAAGGAGGGAGGTGCACTACTGGCATCTGGTGGGTAGAGGTTAAGGAGACAGGAAGATATCCTAAAATACACAGGACAGCATCCCTGAACAAAAGTCATCCAGCCCAAGATGTCAGTAGCTACAGCTGAGAAACACTATTCTAGTGTTACTGATCAATTAAGGAAGACTCAAGTCTTATAACTAACATGTAAGTTGTTCCTGGGCAAATAAGTGGTGCTGCAGTGATGCAAAAATCTCTATAAATTTATTTTTCTTAACTCCCTAATGACTTCTTTCATACAGTCCTGCTTACACTATTGGTATATTGGCATTTTTACTTCAGAAAACAGAGAGGGTGATTTTTTTTTTTTTTTGCATATAGTTGTGCATAATGACAGGGTTTGTTGTGATGTATTTATACATGCACATAATATAACAATATAATTTGGCCAATATCACTCCCCAGAGGGCAACTTTTATTCCTGGTCTAACCCACTCCTAAAATCACCAGGAAACTTGCATGTGTGGGAACTGAGGCGACAGGACTTTGTCGTGTGGAATGATGAGCCCTTTCATAAAGCCTCCAGCTGGGGTCAGCTGCCCTAATCTATGGCATTAGGAAGAACTTCAGAAAGTTCTTTTCAGAAGAAGAACTATCTTATTAGAACTTACTGGAGGTACTAGACTTAAAAGACCATGTTTGAGCTCTTCTCCAAGCTGCAGGTTCTTTGTTATGCTACATTTGAATTTTAAAAAATCCTTACATCCTGCCTCTGTATCATATATCAGGAAGATGTAATTGTTTTCTGATTAAAATGATAAATTTGGATTAAGCCTCCTTTTTTTTAAACTTCCTTATTTATTAAAGGAAATTAAATAGCTGTACAATAGTAGAACTCCACAGAATCATTAAAGAAGTTAGAATGACATCATATTTTAAGGACATCCAATTTTATTCTTTTCAAAAACAAGCAACATATGGGGCTGAAGTTGTGGCTCAGTGGTAGAGCACTTGCCTAGCATGTGTGAGACACTGGGTTTGATTCTCAGCACCAAATATAAATAAATGGATAAAATAAAGGTCCAGCAACGTCTAAAAATAATAAAAATTAAAAAAAACAAGCAACATAAAATAAGAACCATTTAAGTATAGGTCCTGCCTAATAGACTGTAAGGAAAATATAAAAATAGGTTTAAATTTAGAAATGGATTGTACAGAATTTTGAAGTTAAATACTTTAAAGCTCATTTCTAACGTAGGTTAGATATTTTCCTGTGGTTGTTTTCATACTGTTAATTTGCTCAGTCAAGTTAAACCTCAGCCATTCCTGTGTCACAATTACCATGAATTCATGAACTTTGGGTGAATTCATGAACAGCCTAGCAAACACTGATGGCTACTGACAAATTCTACAATGAGTAATGGTTAAAAAATATTCTATTACAACTCCGTAATAAACAGACAAAAAGCCCTAAAAAAATGGGCAAAGGACTTGGACAGACTTTTCTTCAAAGAGGAAATAAAAATGGCCAATAAGCACATAAAAAGATACCGCATTATATCATTTGCCATCTGGGAAATGCAAATCTAAACCACAATGAGATACCACATCACACCCACTAGGAGGCTTAGTCAGATATTAGCATATGTTGACAAGGATGGGATCAATCGGAACCCTCAAATACTGCGGGTGGGAATGTGAAGTGGTGCCTCCGCTTCAGAAAACAACCTGGCAGCTTCTCAAAGAGGTTAAACATAGAGTTACCATATGAATCAGCAAGTCCACTTTTAGGTATATTCCCAAGAGAAATGAAAACACATGTCCACACAAAGACTTGTACATGAATTTTCATAGCAGCATTATTCACAAGGGCCCCAAAGTGGAAACAATCCTTTACCAATTGATGAATGAACAAGTAAAATGTGGTCCATCCGCACGATAGAACACATATGGCAACAGACAGGAAGGATGTGCAGAAGGCTACACATGGTCGAATCTTGAAAATACTCTGCTAAGTGAAAGAAGCTGGTCACAAGAATTCATATTAGATTGTTTTTAGGAAGAGCCCGGCATAGATAAATCTAGAGTGACAGGAAGTAGAACAGTGGGTGTGTAGAGGTCAGGGGAGAACTCAGGATTGGCAACTAAGGAGCGCCAGACATCTTTTCAGGGTAGGAGTATGCTCTAGTTAATTGTGATGGATACGCAACTCAGTGGATGTAGTAAATGCTGTTGATTCATGCACTTTAAGTGGGTGAATTCCATGTGATTATATCTCAGTAAACTTGTTTACATAAAATAAAGTTCAGAATCACTGGTGTATTACCTCTGTAGGAATTTCTGGAAGATTCGCCGATAGGCATAGCCAGCTCTTCTCACTCGGATGTTTTCTTTCAGACCCAGATATTCCACTTGATGTTTTACCCTACAAAAGAGAAAATGGCACCTGGCTTTACTGGAGAATCTTTGCTTCCTGTACTTTTACCAAACAACCTAAGCTGCAGGAAAACATATTAAAAAGACATAATTTATAGTGTTCAGACACTAAGCTGACCTCTCAGATCATATGTTAATTTTTAAAATGTTGTGAAACATTATAATTATATAAGAGTACATTAAATATTTATTTCAAAGACTAATAGTGAAATAAAAACTCAAAGCCAGGTGTGATGGTGCACACCTGTAGTCCCAGCTATTTGGGAGGCTGAAGTAAAAGAATTGCTTAAGCCCAGGAGTTTCAGGCCAGCACGGGCAACATAACAAGACCTCATCTCAAAAAATAAAAACAAATAAAGCCCCATAAACCTATTACCTGGATTATAAACAAAAATATTGTTTTTTTCAAAAGACTAAAGGAAAGAACTTTTAAGTTTTGAATTAAATTATATTGGACGTTTTTTTTTTGGTACCAGGGATTAAACTCAGGGGTGTTTAACCACTGAACCACATCCCCAGCTCTTTTTATGTTTTCAGACAGGGCCTCGTTAAGTTGCTGTGGCTGGCTTTGAACCCACAATCCTCCTGCCTCAGCCTCCCAAGTTGCTGGGTTTATAGGAGTGTTTTTGTTACTGAATCTTAAGTTCTGATATTAACTCTAGAACAATGACCCTATTGTTCTAGGATTTTTCTAATGCAAGTTAAGAAAGGTGTATGAAGCTATTAATTTCAAATGCTTAAGTTAAAATGGTTCAAAATAGATTCAATCATAGTTTTGGCTGGCTTTTATAAAAGTGAAACTCTAAAAATGTATTTTGGAAAATGGATGCAAAGTACCGGTAGGTGGATGTGGCCACACATGCATTTTCCTATCAGAACACAAGCTCCATGCACTGTGCCTTGGTTTAAGAGGCCTGGCAGGTCTGGGAAGATGTGGGGCATGTACATTGTGAAAACCCATCCCTTGTTGAGCAGCAGTTTCCTGAACACCCAGAGACAAGTTTTGAACACTTGTCTGACCATCCACTCTGGAGAGAAAATGCAGGCTGGCAGAACAGATACTTGGACACATGGTAGTTTAGAAATTAGAAATCAAAAGGGAAATCTCTTTTGAAGAGGGGATATGGGAATTGTGCTTTGGTAGGAAGGTAGCCCCCTCATGATCCCCATCTGGTACGTTTGGCCAACTACACTAATGATGGTTTCCAGAGGATGGATTGACATGAATGCTGAAAAAGCCATTAGAAGCCTCCTCACACCAGTTTCATACGGGGTCCTGACAGCTGTCTCTCCAGCAAGGATTTTATGGAAACCATATTCCCAAATAAGCCTCATACTTGTTGATGACTACTATAGACCCTGTGCTCCCAAAAGGCAATACTATGATTCCTTCCACACAGCCAGGACAGTGGGGAAGAACCCTCGCTCTGGAGCTGGTGGCTGTGCACCAGTGGTTCTGCTGTTATGCAGCTTCTCTGTGCCTCAGTTACCTCATCTGTAAAATGAGGACAGTAATAAATTACTAGCTGGGTACCTTCCCTATAAGTCACTTAGTTCCTGTCATGAGTGATGTAAAGCTGCTATTATCCTAATACATTCCCAGCTACAATAAGTAAACCAGGATGGGAGAATAGACAAGGAAATGGATTTTTCACACAGTGGGATTCTCAGAAGCAGTGTTTCATGCCTCAATCAGAAGGATGAATTGGATTTATCATGTGCAGAGGACAAGGGAGAGAGCCCACGAAAGGCAAGCCTGCAGAATGGGGTGGTGTGAGGTGAGGACAGGATTGATGAAGCTTGAAGCAGGGAGAGACTTGCATGGGAAGGATGAGGTGTCACAGTGAGGGATGTTTAAAGAGCCTCAAGTTAGTCTTCCTTGAGCTCACACCCCGACAGGTTGACTCCTTCAAGATGACTAACTTTTTAAAAGTCCTCATATGAAAGAATCAATATTTAATACCACATTTGCCAGGATAAGTCAGTCTCTCTCTCTCTCTCTCTCTCTCTCTCTCTCTCACACACACACACACACACACACACAGAGAGAGAGAGAGAGAGAGAGAGAGAGAGAGAGAGAGAGAGAGAGATGGCAGGGGTGGAGGGAGAGATCTACTCAACTAAAGTGGCAGAAATCTGATTCTGGAAAATAATTAATTTTCCATTCTCTGTCCTCCAAATCTGAAACTCACCACTGGCCTTTTCTCCAGTAAGGAAAACACACAAAAAATGCCTGTTTCCAATGTTTGCTCATTTCACAGTACTTTTCACGAATACCAGCATCAGGCCAAGCTGCCAAGGCAGGGACGTACCACCCGTTGATTCAAGCAGACACACGCCTTTCCCATGAATCACTTTCAAATGCTGTTTCATTCACCAGTTTTTTTCCCACCATCAAGAAATTTTCTTTTAGAAATTTCCTTCAGGGGCTGGGGTAGAGCGCCTGTCTAGCACGTGTGTGGCCCGGGTTTGATCCTTAGCACCACGTAAAAATAAACGCATTGTGTACAACTAAAGCAAATAAATAAATATTTTAAAAAAATTTCCTTTAGCAGGACAATCACTCTAACAAATCCTGTAATGTTTTAAAATTTCATGTCACTGAAGGACCCAAGTTGATTTTTACACATTCCTAGAGCGCTGTCACCTCCTCAGTAGACACTGGCCAGACACCACCCAGTTGTTCCTCCCGTTGTGCCATTCCTGTCTCTAGGGAGGGATCCTCTCCAAGACTGTCCTCAGCCATTAACTCAAGTCGGCCAAGGCCTGGGAACTTCACGAGGGCAGCAATTCTGAATCCAGGGCAAGCAACTTTGCCAGAAGCCAAACAAAAACACATTTGCAACAGGAAAAGAAAAAACCCCACACCCCACAAACTTGTTGAATGAGCAACCCTCTCTGCAGAGAAGCTTAATTAAGCGTGTAACCCCTACCAGTGACACACGGTACCCTCTCATGGCCCTGCGTCCACACTCATGGGTAGAATGAAACCATCTGCTGACAAACCTGCCCCAGGATTGTGGGGGGAGTCCCAGGAAGCCATCCTACTGAAATACACATCAACACTGACCAACTCACTCCTGACCTTCTTTAAATCCATTTACATGATTGCTTATCATGCTCTTTGCTGAAATTCAAATAAAAGGAGTCATTAAAGAAAATTAAAAAGAAAGAAGATACGGGAAAGCCCTATGAGGATTTACTAATAAAATGCATCACTGTCTTACTCCAAATGCTTGGAATATCAGCACTTTCTGATATTCCAATAAATCAGGCTGGGATTTATGACAAGGTAGAATTAGGGTTGGGGAACTTGTGAGCAGCAGCCACTGCACCACTTCCAAATCAAAGGGGTTTTTAGCCGAGCTAACTATGTGTGCTAGGGTAGGGTGTGCTGGGCAGGGTGTTGCATTTATAGGGCAAACAATATATTTTTGTTTAAGATTATTTGCTCCGGAGAGAAGATGGATAGTTTGAAATGGGCAAAGAGTGGGCTAACATGCCCATTAGCAATACCTCGGCTCCCAAGACTCTCGTAATTTATTTCTGAGGTTGCCCATGACACCACCCATCTTGTGTGTGTGTTTATGCATGTGGAGGCGGGGCGGGGGAGGATGTGTATGCACAGGTGTGGAAGGGGTGAGTATAAGAATGATACAGGGACAGAGCAGACTGACCATGGCACGTGCTCATTCTGTCAGAATGGAGATCCTATTCTAGACTGACCCACTTAGTTTAAAAGAGCAAGAAACTGAGTGGGGAGGGGATATGGTAATTAGTGATAGACCAGCACCAGGACACAGTTCCTCCAAACCCTGTGTAGACCCTGGCTCAAGACCAGAGGTTCTCAAGGTGTGATGTATCATAGGCCATCATCACCAGCATGTTTTTTTAAAATGCACATCCCTGGGCCCCTCCTCAGTCACCAAAACCCTGGAAGTGGGGCCTAGCAATCTAAGGGTTGTTTGTTTGATTTGGTTTGGTACCAGGGATCGAACCCAGGGGCGCTTAAACACTGAGCCACATGCCCAGCTCTTTTTATTTTTGTTATGTTGAGGCAGGGTCTTGCTAAGTTGCTTAGGGCCTCACTAAGTTGCTGAGTCTGGCTTGAACTTGCGATCCTCCTGCCTCAGCCTCTCAAACCTCTGGGATTACAGGCCTGTTCCACAATGCCCAGCAAGTCATCCGAGTTTTAACAAGCTCTTCAGGGGGTTCCTAAGCACACTCAAGCTTGAGAACCAGTGTAGGAAGGCAAAAGAAGGTGTTTTCAATCTTCAGAAGGGAAGAGATGATAATGAGGCTACAGTCTTGGCCTCAAAGGAGAAACCGAAATACACATTTCAGAAAAGTGAAGAATAAATTAGCATGCCCAGGTCAATAACCAAGAAGGGAAATGATCAAATTCCATTTCTCAGAGGCACTGCTGAAAGAACATGGTGATTAGCTCATGCAAGAGAAGATCCAAGGGTTGGGGATATATTGGTAGAGTGCTTGCCTCACATGCACAAGGCCCTGGGTTCAATCCCCAGCACTATCAAAAAAAAAAAAAAAAAAAAGGAAAGGAAAGAAAAAGAGAAGATCCAAGGGAACCGCAATAGTGTTCTTGAAGCAACAGGAGAGCTAGCAAGTCAAAAAGTAATGAGAAAAAGTGAGGAAGTGGCTCAGTAGAGTGCTTGCCTAGCATGTATGAGGTTCTAGGTTCAATCCCTAATACTACAAGAAAAAAAAAAAAAGTAGTGAGAATAATGTAGAGACTAGGATTAGGACAATAGTGACTTAGAGAAGGTCAGTAGACTGCCCTGAGTGAGAGTTACCCAAAGATGGGTTCATCACCTGATGTGAATTTTTCATCAGAGGCTATGACAGGAGGAATCTCAAACCACATTAAATTGAAAAATTTCAGAGATTGAATGGAAGAGAGGCTGTAGGAACATGCATCTATAGATGAGCTTATTCAGAAAGACCATGACATGGCCAGTCAGAAGCTCTTACATCAGAGCAGCAGCAGGACTCCTTAAGATGAGAAGACAGAATCAGACTGCATCATGACATGCTGGCTGGAAGAGGGACCTTCAGATAATGACTATGCGGCCTGGGTTGGTGGGGATTGTTTTTTTACGATCTTTTCCCTCCTGTAAAGGATCAAGTATTTATTATCTGCCACAGCTGATGGAGGATCCTGCTAGCAGGGTGGGAAATGGACCTATACTTCTCACTCAGAAGAAGTAATTAGCAGCTGTGAATTTTAATCCCGGCCTTCCTGGTGTTAAACCTTTGATTTAGTCACTTGATATCTAAAAAAAGTTTATTTTCTCTTTTCCAAAAGAGAAGAAAAGAGGTGGCTCGTGCCCTGGGATGTGGTCATCTGGTGGCAATGACCTGGGTCCACTGTGTAGTTCAAGTTACCCCACCACAAGATCTTCCCCAGCCCTCTGTCTCATGGACAGTGTCCATGTTCCCATGGACAATGAGGTCAGGCTTCCTAGGATCATGTATCTGGATTCCCAGCTGGATATAAAAAGGATATCCTGTAGTCAGCACCTTGATGGTTTCCAACTCAATACCCCGTTTTTCAAGCTTAGATTATGGTCCCAAATACAAGTTGTGGGAGGAGCGATGACACGGGCTTCCTCAAAAGTCATTACTAAAAGGACTCACTGAGCCCCACTGTGCCCACAGGTTTCTCTCCACTCTCCTTCTTCCCGGTCCCTCTGCTCCTTCACATGGTGCTTTGGTGGAAGTCAGGAACCCCAGCATGTCCTGTATTGTCTGAGCTCCAGTGACTGACAGACTGCTTTTCAACCAGCTCTTTAGCCCTTCCCTTCGAGACCCAAGCTAAACGTTCTGGGTCTTATCCCGTGGGTACCAGGCAGGAGCCAAGCACTAAGAATATCTGTAGAGAGCCTCAAATTAATTTTCAAACCATCATGATTCTGTAGTATTAAGGTTTTGGTTTTTCCATCTGCCACCAGACTAGCTAAGATCAATATTATAAATTACTAATTCTGAATTGAATGGTGCTAATAGGAAGATTGAGGAAGGGGAAAGATGTGTAGGCTTTGTTCTGAAAAATTCAAGACACAGGGCACAAATGATAAGCATGTGTGGCAACTGGAACTGCTTCGGCCTGAGATGGCTCATGGTGGCCAGAGGTTGGAGTGTGCCAGAGCCCCAAGCCAGTATCCACCTCCCCACCTGCTAGGCACCATACCTGCTTTCCTCCCAGTCTCTGGGTTTCTTGGTTTCATTTGGTTTTATGCAGCGAATATAATGGGGTGTACATTTCATCAGGGTGCTCACAAGGTCATTGGCTTGTTTCTAGACAGGAAGAATGATATCAGTTAGAAACACGGAACTTTCTTTAAAGTGAGACCAACTTTCAAAGGAGACTTGTGAAAGTCTAACTGTGGTAAAATATGACTGGAAGTTAATCATCGTGACAATTTGTTCATTAAGCGTTAAGTCAGGTCTAATAAGCATTCTTAAAGCTCTGCTGATTTTAACGATGATTTTATCATTCTTAAATGGGTTGGAAATTCGAAATTTGTTGAAAGCAACCAAGCATTTTTAGTACAGTTAATAAAATAACCAGAAGAACAAAAAAACTCAAGTAAATCTTCACAGACAATTCTTTTCATGTGTTACAGGAAGCATGGTAATTACAAACAAATTAAGTTCAATTTATGTTGATAGAGAGGGCCTTTGCAAATTCATTGTTCTCATTTAAAAAAAAAAAAAAAAAAACTACAAAGGAGTATAAAAATCTCTAAATCCCCTGCATTTTTTTTCCTAGAACCTAATCAACAAACAATCACCTTATTAAAATGATAAAAATTTATATCTGAAGGATGTAAAGATGATAAAAATCTCTGAATTTATAAACTTTTTGTATGCCGTTTAATTCTGCTTCTTCCTCAATATGCCCCTTTACAAACCTGCAGGCTCTGAGTACTTTCCTTGTGGCAGATCACTTGTTCCTTCACAAAGCTAAATCACTCCAAATAAAACCATTATTAAAGGCTCTCCAAGCTGGGCATGGTGGCGCATGCCTGTAATCCCAGCACTTGGGAGGCTGAGGCAGGAGGATCGCAAGTTCAAAGCCAGCCTCAGCAATGGCGAGGCACTTAGCAACTCAGTGAGACCCCGTCTCTAATAAAATGCAAAAAAAAGGGTTGGGGATGGGGCCAAGTGGTTCAATGCCCCTGAGTTCAATCCCCAGTACAAAAAAAAAAAAAAAAAAGGCTCACCAAAACACAACTGAGTTCAAGCAGGAAAAACTCCATAAATAAAGCTGGAGTTGCTCGGGATATATTTCAGATCATGAGAATCTTGTGCTTTGTTTGAAGAAACAGGAGGCAGGCTCACATCAGCATTCCAACCACAGCTGAGTACACCCTGTGAGCCCGCGGATGTGGCACATATGCTAACTCTCCCTCTAAGCGAATCAGGGTGGAGAGAGGAAACCTCTAAAAGAAAATAGCAAAAAGGGATCTTGAAAGCCAGGAAACCATTCCAGTCAGCAGAAGGGATTTGCTTGCAATAGGGATTTGCTCTCTGAATTAGGGCTTTTCTGTTTTCATGGGTTTGGGAAATCTGAAACCCTTGAGAAAAACTATTGGGTACATTCAAAGCAAGATGTTCATTGGTAAATTAAGTTCTCTATTTAGATATGCAGAAAACAGCATTCTTTGCAATGCCTGAAATTGAGGACAGAGCTGGAGGTTGCCCTATTAAAGCGAAACCCTCTCATGAAAAAGCAAATTGCTTCTTCTCTTCTTTGATGATATAGATTGCACTTGACAACAAATCTGATGATGTTTGCAACATATAAAGTGAAGCTGAAAGAAACTGCAGAATGGATTAGAATAAAGCTTTTCTTTATGTCCTCAAATTATTAATTTTAACTAAATTTTTTATACTGATATTTTATGTAATTAAGACATTAAATTTAAGAAAGAAAAAAAAAACTTTGCAGATTGTTCAGTCCTAAACATTTAGCAGCACACTTTCTTTTCACTGTAATGTCAGAAAGCACACAGGGGCAAATGTGACACAAGTTTGTGTCAATCGACATAGTTCTTTCCAAAATCCTCAGAGGCAAGGTTGACTGAGTTTGGGTCATGGGGTAGACACATGAATCACCTCATTTTTGTCTCACAACAACCCTAAATGGTAGCTACTATTATCATTCCTGTTTTTCAGGCGAGAGAACTAGGCCTTAATGGAAGAAAGGTTTGCTTGAGATGAAACGATTTTTAAGCAACAGGGCTAAGGCTTGAACCGAGTCCATGATTCTCAACCACAATGCTATTCTGCCTTCCTAACAAGAATTGTGGCCTAGTGGTAGAGCATTTGCCTAGCATGTGTGAGGCACTGGGTTTGATTCTCAGCACTGCATATGAATAAATGAATAAAATAAAGGTCCATCAACAATTCAAATATATATGTATCAACAATTCAAATATATATATGCACATATACATATATATATTTGAATAATTTAGTGTGATAGAAAATGAATTAACTGGGCCAGGTGCCATGGTGCACACACCTGTAACCACAGCAACTTTGGAGGCTGAGGCAGGAGGATCACAAGTTCAAGGACAGCCTCAGTAACTTAGGAAAGCCCTAAGCAACTAAGCAAGATCCTGTCTCACATTAGGATGTAGCTTGGTGGTAAAGTGCCCCTGGGTTAAGTCCTCAGTACCAAGAAAAAAAAAAAGAAAATGAATGAACTGGGTTAGCCAAATTCAGACAGAAGACATCAGGTTGTGGAATAATTAATTTCAAAAAAGAGGAGTGTGTCTTAGTCATTAGGATCATCCTGAGTGTCAACAGCTATGGGTCAGCTTAGCTGTCCCCTGGGGTGGTGGCAAAGTGGTAACTGGATTAGCTCTGATTCCAGTCAGCCCACAGTTTAGGACAGAAAGGTACCAATAATACTTCTCAACAGAAGAAGGAATCAAAATATAAACCCAAGACAGGACAGTGAGAAAAGGCTGGGGGGAAAATTCCTCATTTCACTCTTGTCAGAATGAAGCAGGGGAGCAGGGGGTCCCAGGTCTGCCATTAGTGAGTTACATGATGAATTACTCAAATTTTCAGGCTTCAGTTTCTCTATCTATAAACTAGATAAAGATAGGGTAAACTAGAAAACCTATAATATCAATCTAAATCTAGATGTTAAAAAGTCAAGCAGTCCATGGGTAGGGATGTAACATACGGGAGGCCCTGGGTTCAATCCCCAGCACAGGGGTGGGGGGTGGGGATCAAGCAGTCCAATCACCTGCACAATGTCTGCAACCCTCCTGTCATTCCCACCCAATAGTGTTCCAGCCTCACTCAGACAAAGCTACCGTCAGTCTACCTTCTCCAACCGGAGGCTTGATCTGTTTCCCTCCTGTATCATCTTTCACTCCAGTTTCAAGACTGGTTTTCCAGCCACGACATAAAATTCAGTGAAGCCTCAGCATCAAGTATTGTTATACACAATATACTTATTTGTAGTCAAATTGATGGACATTCTCACATGAATATTCAAATTAAATCCTATAGTTTTAAATCTTCTAATAATTAGAAAACAATATCCCACACTAGAACTACCTTGAATATAAATTTAATTTTTTCTTTCAAGAATCTCAGGAATCCTTTCCATGCTTCTATCTTGAGGAAATCATTATAATGATACTTAATGATATCTGCAAAATACTGTGGATAAAGGAAGACACAAGACTTGGTTATGACTCTGTATCTTCAAGAGGTATCTTAGAGGAGACATAAAAACCAGGGAAACTTTCACTCCTGGTAGACCGTGAGGGAGACAGAGGTCAACGATCCACCAAGGAGGGTATGATCATGGTTGAGAAAATATAGCATGACCCCTTTACATAAGCTGGCTGACTTCAGGTTGACCTCCCTAGACAATAGCCTGAAATCTATCATCCTAAACATCTGGAGTAGCTCAGAAAGGTAGCAATGTTGGATATTCAAGAAGACACAAATATGAAGGAAAGAAAGGTGTTCATAGGAGGAGAGAAAGGCTCTTATCCCTGTTCTATTGTTTACAGAGTAATAATCCAGACCACTTGAAAGTGAGTCATTTGCAACCTTGATGATCTGGGCCCCTTGGCTCTGAATGTGACAGTCTTATGACTGGATTTTCCATCCCAGAGCAAATTCTTATCTAGGACCTGGAAGTGAAGCCATGAGTCAGAAACTTCACACAGACATTAATATCTGAGGCCTCACAGAAACTTCACCTATTCCCTGCCCTCAACTTTTTGCTGCAGGGGATTATCTCAGTGGCTGCCCTACGGCTACTAAATTTCTCCAGCTCTTTGAACATAATGTCCCTATCACTCAGAGGACTCTGCCCTCCAGCTCAAAATATAGTTTGCAAAGTCAGGTAGTATGTCCAGTGCCTGCAGTCCCAGCTACTTGGGAGGCTAAAGTAATAGGATCACTTGAGCCAGGAGTTGGAGGTCCATCTAGGCAACATAGCAAGACTGTCTTAAAAAACAAAAACAAAATCTGAGCAAGCTGGGCATGGAAGCACGTGCCTGAAATCCCGGTTACTCAGGAGGTTGAGGCAGGAGGATCCCAGATTCAAGGCAAGCCTGGGCACCTTAGTGACACCCCGTCTCAAAATAAAATTTATACACAAGGGCTGGGAATGTAGCTCGGTGGTAGAGCACTTGCCTAGTATGTATAAAGCCCTGGGTCTAATCCTTAGCATCACAAAAAACAAAACCAGCACCTGGTTTCCTGTATAAAACCTGAAGGCTCCTCTTGGCTGGAATCTTCCAACGCTACGAGCTGTCACTGATGGTTTCCTTTACTCCAGCCAGGGGCTCTGCCCTCAGGAAGCTTACCAGGTGCTGGGGAGGCAGGCTTCCCCCAGCCTTGGAGCTGAGGAGCCAGAGAACAGAGCAGACAGCACCAGTCACGGTGTCCATGAGGCTGGGCTTATCCAGGATGGCTCAGTGAAAGGACATCATGGATTTAGACACAGAGTGAACAAGGAGGAAAGGGCCCTCTGCGGGGGAACCAGCACATGCACATAAACATGTCCACTCAGAATTAAGCAGAGAGGAGGCTTACTGCAATCCCAGGGACTCAGGAGGTTTAGGCAGAAGGAACCAAAGTTTAAGGTCAGCCTCAGCAATTTAGAGAAACCCAGCATCAAGATAAAAAGATGCAAAGAGCTGGGGATGTAGGTACTGGGTTCAACTCTTAGTACTATTTAAAAAAAAAAAAAAAAGAAAGAAAAAGAGAATTAAGTAGACACAAACATGATGTAGGGAGGGAACTAAGAGAGTAGAATACAAGAGAAACTAACAGTCATTTTGTACAGACGATGTTTCAAGTGCTGTGTTAAATGCTTTAGATGAATTATTAAATCTAACCATCACATAAAACCCTTGAGATAGGTACTAAGCTCTCCATCTTACAGATAAGGCAAAGAGGCACTGAGAGTTAAAGTAACAGGCTGGTAATCACACAGACAATGAAAGCCAGAGCTGGAATTGAACACAGGCAATTGAAGCTCAAACCCTACTATTAATCACTGAATGACCTCTTTTGATTGTAAAGTTGGAGAGTTATTTAACTGGTATGATTTTTTTTTTTTTTTTTTTTGGTACCGGGGGTTGAACTCAGCAGCACTCGACCACTGGGTCACATCCCCAGCCCTTTTTTTTTGTATTTTATTAGAGACAGGGTCTCACTGAGTTGCTAAGTGCCTCGCCATTGCTGAGGCTGGCTTTGAACTCGCGATCCTCCTGCCTCAGCCTCCCAAAGTGCTGGGATTACAGGCGTGCGCCACCGCGCCCGGCTCTGGTATGATTTTTTAAGAAAACACTTTAAACTGGAAATGGTCTTAGAAAATAGTTACATGACTACTTTTCAGAGTTACATGATAAAGTGTGCTTGACATAACCTCTCAATTCACAGCATAATTAGGAACAAAGAATTTTACAACGCAATGGCTCAGATAACACAGAGCACTCCCCACAGGAGACTCCAGGAAAGTTCTAAGACTTCCTTCTGACTTTGAGACACCATGTGGCCAGATATGTCTGCAATTCCCAGCAAGGAGGGGAACACAACACCTAGTGAGGAGGGATGCAGGATGGGCCTTCATGGATGAGCCCAGCCTCACGGACACCGTGACTAGTGCCATCTGATCTGTTCTCTGGCTCCTCATCTCCAAGACTTCATGGGGGAAGCCTGCCTTCCCAGCACCTTGGTAAGCTTCCTGAGGGCAGAGACCCTGGCTGGAGTAAAAGAAACCATCAGCAGACGCTCATAGCAGTAGGAGATTCCAGCCAAGAGGAGCCTTCAGGTTTTGTAGAGGAAACCAGGTGCAAGTTGGTGCTTTTTTGGTTTTGCTTTTTGTGATGCTAAGGATCATATCCAGGGCCTTATACATGCTAGGCAAGTGCTCTACCACTGAGCTACAACCCCAGCCCTTTTGAAATGTTTATATTGAAACTTCACCCTGAAAGATGAAGCTGAATTTTAGGCAAGTACTGTTCCATACTTGGCAAATTTTGGAGCCTGGCCTGGAAAACTGTCATCAAGATCCAAAACATGGCTCCGAACCACAAAACTTGTGATCGTTTAACATAAGTTCTTCCAGATTTGTAGAAAGTAGCTGATTGTCATCTGCTGACTATTAAGCTATGAGGTACTTAATATCTACTTGGGGATTCAGACAGCCAAGTAAGTTCAGCTTGCATCTTGTGACCTTTTTACAAGTAGCCTATTACTTCTGGGCATCTCTGTGCCATCCCCTTGCCCACTCCTGGCCCGGAAGTACAGTTTCCAACTCCTAGGGAACCCTAGCTCTCATAAGAATCTATAAACTTTCCCAAATAGAACAAACCTTAATTTTGCTTCCAGCAGTAGTTGGGCGTCCTTTCTTGTCAGCTTGCAGATTTTCAGGAAATAAAGATTTTATAAAAGGTCTGAAAAAGGAGAGAGAGAACGGGTTAGCAATCTAGCAGTGCCTTGGTGGCTAAAAGCCTACTTCTGTAGAGAAAGGGGTGGGGGCACTGTCCAGAAGCACATAACCTTGGCCATCGAGAGGCCATCCGACTCACAGCAGAAGCCAGAAAGATGTGACTCCAGGGAAATGAACTACTGACAAGACACAGAGAAGAATTTCTAACACGTATGCATCTCAGAGTCTCAGCCCAAAAATCTTTTAAACCCTGGCTTTTGAAGGTCCCCACCCACTGCATGTGAGGTGCACCCAGGTAATAGAACACAACAGAAGCAAGCAGATATGTGTCTGCCAAGACAAGCCAGACAGACCAGAGCTTAAGGAATCGTGTGGAATGTCTGGATTCTGAGAAGATGCCACTGTGCTCTGGAGCAGGGTTTATGAACGTGGGCAGGAGCTGGTGGTCACAGCTGAATAATTCTTTGTTGGAAGTGGGTGTCTTACACATTGGAAGGTACTTAACAGCATCAGTGTCCTCTGCTCACCAATGCCATTTAGCACCCAGTCTTCACCCCCACACAGAAAACCTTCACAAACTGCTCTATGAACGATTCCAAGTGGAGCAGTAGCAGGTCTATAATGCTTCTCTGGCTGGATGTCAGTCCTCAGCAGTTCTAACTGAGCTGTTTGTGCTGACGTGCCTGCCTCACCAGGCACAGAGTAGGGACAGTGTCTTAGCCACCTTAGTGCCTCTGGTGTCTGAAGCATGGCATGGTACACAATAGGTGCTTAATAAATAGTTTCCATCTGAGTGAATGAAGTGATCCATGTAAGCTGGCAATGTAACACTCAAACTCATTTCCTCGTAAGTGACTTTTTGGGTATCTAGAACTTTCTCTGAAGTCTCCCCAGCAATCCGCTTTTTTTGGGGGTGGGGGTAGTACCAGGGATTGAACTCAGGAGCACTCGACCACTGAGCCACATCCCCAGTCCTATTTTGTATTTTATTTAGAGACAGGGTCTCACTGAGTTGCTTAGCACCTCACTTTTGCTGAGGCTGGCTTTGAACTTGCAATCCTCCTGCCTCAGCCTCCTCAGTGGCTGAGATTACAGGCGTGCACCACCGAGCCTGGGAGCAATCTGCCTTTAACTTGACCAGACATAATTATAGACATGTGCAGCTAATACGTTTACAAAACAGTGTGCTGTGTCTATATGACAGGAGTTTATGTGGAACCAGCCATCCATAGCTCTTGAACTTGGCAGGAATTTTAATAATTAAAAACTATCTCTGGAAGCGAGTCTTCACCTGGCTGCTATGAAACCCACAAGCCAGGACTTGTGGCTTACCTGACCTTGTTAAGAGAAGAGCAAATTGATTTTCCGTGCTCTGAATGAAAAGAAATCTGACATCTCAAAAGTGGTGGTGTGCGTGCGAGGAGGTGAGGGCACGGGGGCAGGAGAGTGTGGAGGGACGGGGGTGGTATAAATGGAACAGAATGACTTCTGACCAGGACCTGATAAGGAAGCTATGTTTTACTTTCATTGCAGTTAGGATGTTCTTAGAAAGTTAGCAGAACCTCTGCTGTTAGTTAGAGAAGTCAGCCTTGATGTCAGGGCACTTTAAGTAACAGAGACTGAAAGGGCAGATCTTAACGGGAAGCAGCTCTAAGAACTCTAAGATCTGGAAGGCTGGTAGGTAACAATGCACTTGGATGGTACGTACGGGCCACTCATGCACATTACATCTCCTTATCATTACCCAGGACCTGAGGGACACAGTGCTGGTGCTGAGCTCCAGCAGCTGGCCGGGGACGCTCCCACTGCTCTACCCCTGTAGCCTGCACCAGGTCTGGGGAGTTAAAATGGATCTTTGAGTCAATCCATTATAGTTGCCCCTCCCAGAATCCTTGTGTTCCCAATACCTCAGGAACTCAGGATCTTGTTAAGCCATCAGCCATCTTTAAAACTGAAGCAACAGTGGAAAGTCTTTTGCCTTTGTTCCAAGGGCAAAATATCACAGAAGCAGGTTGTTCCACTCCTAAGTGGTCATAAATGGCCACCCAATCTAAACCTGGTGTGGTCCCTCCTCCTGGGTAATAGTAGAAGCTAGGCATACAGACAGCATTTGGAATTTGGGGACAGGAAGTATTAGGGGCACAAGGGACAGACTGAGATTAGAAGAAGGAACACTATTTTGAGAAACCAACAGCTGAATCATAATCCAGACTTGACAGCTCAGGGGAGCAAAACACTAACATTCAGATACAACAAGTTTGCTTTAATATTGAAAATTTCAAACCTGTATCACACACTAGATAAGCCAGATAACACTTACAGCTCGCTGCTCTGCATGAGTTCGATCAGATCCATAAAAAGGACATCACGGTTCCTTTCACAAAAGCCATCCATGTCATAGGATACCTGGATAAGAATGGAAAGAAATCTAATTTTATCCTTCAAGTTTTTCTTTGGATCAAAAAACAAAAACAAAAACAAACTCCCAGGGGCATGACTATCCTCACCAGAATGTGTGTTTCTAGATGGAGCATTTGGGATCTGACCACGGGCTGTCACTTGAGGGCTGTGTTAGCTGGAGATGGCCTGCAGATACTGATGAACATCTGGCTGCCCAGATGGCCCCAATGACCCGTGACCAGGACTCCAGCTCTCAGATCACATGCCCTTTCTTCAAGGAATCCACAGGGATGCTTAAGCAATAAACTTAATTCTTTTCCTAAATTTTACGCAAGACAGAATAAGAGTGAAACTCCTCATGCTCATTAATCCATTGCAATGGGCCACGTCATCTGGATCTTTGTAATTCTTCCCAGAAATGATTACTGGAGTTGCACCAATCTGGCCAGAAACTCATGCTTGGAGACCTTGGTAACAAGGGACAAGCTGGGATAAAAGATGAGACCAGTGGGTTTCCACAGGACCAGGAAGTCCCCAACAGCCACAACCAAACCTCACACCAGCACCCCCTACAGAGCCTGGCACTCAGTAAGCACCTAATACTCATGTATTTCATGAGAACAAACACCCAAGTAAACTTTGGGTCTGATTTATATTCCCAGTGAGCATGGGCAGGCAAGGAATGCAAGTTTGTGAGTTCAGCAAGGGCAAGACAAAAATCCATTCCTGCATTACTGTATGTACCAGGGTGATTCATGCTTTAAAAATATGCAGTAGTGTAAACAGTATTTTGTTTTTTTTCTCCTCAAATACTTCATGGGTACTATTTGTTGAGTGAATAAAATGCAGTCAAGCGTATGGACATGGATCTCATTTGCTTCATGAGAAAACAGATCACAGACCCAAAGGGTAGAACAGTAAGACATTAAAATGGATCACTTCCCTCTCCTGCTGGACTGGGTCACTAGCCCTACCTTCCCGGCGTAGTGGTGAATGATGAAGCCTTGGTTCCAGCTGTTGAAGTGCTCATGGCTCCCAATCTGCATCTGGAGCTTCTGGAGCAGGGTCTGATCAGCCCCCTCGCCTACAGCATGCATGGTGGCACACACGTCATCCAGGATGCTCATGATCCCAGGAGGGTTCTGTGGGACCAAGAAGGCAAGGCCCCCGTCACCGACCCTTCTAAAACACCTAGTGCCAACCGGCCCTTAAGCAAGGAAACTGCTCCCTAGAGCTAAAGCACCATCTTGAAAGTCAGTCTTCCTCTTCAGACATTAATGCACTTAATCCCAAACAGGAAGTCGTCACTTGTGACTTTGCTCCAGATGGCGCAAAATCCATTTTCCAAGAAGCTGTTTAATTCCCTCAAGTTTATTTAAAGTCATGTACAGATCATTATCTGCTCACTGCTATTCATACTTATTTGACTTTAACAGGCCAAAATAAAAATTAAAACATTTTCCTTTGACCCTAATTCATTTCTTAATATTCTCTTTCAGCCTGTCAT
This sequence comes from Tamias sibiricus, assembly GCA_025594165.1. Classification (NCBI taxonomy): domain Eukaryota; kingdom Metazoa; phylum Chordata; class Mammalia; order Rodentia; family Sciuridae; genus Tamias; species Tamias sibiricus. The sequence continues at coordinate 113,350,729 of CM046659.1, forward strand.
CCATATAGATACTGCTGATGCAGTTACATCATCTACATGCTATCGTGCATTACTTTTTTTCATTTAGCAGTCTTTTATAAATATTCCTCATGTTTTGCACATTCTTCATACTTATTTTTTCCCTGCTTTGACACACTAGTTTATTTAATGATCAGGTTGTCTATGGATATCAGGAGTATTTGTTGTTTTTTCCCTTTTATTAAAAAACCAACCAAACAAACAAAAACAGTTCTTTAGAGATCTCTATCTACACAGCTTTTATGTTCTTATGAACCATTTCTTATGACAGGACTTGAAGACAGGGCCTGTTTTCCTGCTCTTCACAAACTGTTATCAACGTACGTGATGGCTATATTCTAGAATTCAGCAGCAACTTTCATTTGTAAATTGACATTTTATTCATACACATATCATATTTACCATAAGAATAAAACTTTACTGTTCTGTTTTCACATGCACACATCTACACAAAACCAATGTAACTGCTAATGTCCTCTTTAAATTGGAGTTGTTAATTTGCCTGTTCTAAAATAATGACACAGGGGTTGGGGCTATGGCTCAGCAGTAGAGCGCTTGTTTAGAATGTGTGAGGCCTTGGGTTTGATCTTCAGCACCACATAAATAAAATAAAGGTATTGTATCCTCTGGGCGTGGTGGCGCACACCTGTAATCCCAGCACTTGGAGGCTGAGGCAGGAGAATCGCGAGTTCAAAGCCAGCCTCAGCAATGGTGAGGTACTTAGCAACTCAGTGAGACCCTGTCTCCAAATAAAATACAAAAAAGGGCTGGGGATGTGGCCCAGTAGTTGAGTGCCCCTGAGTTCAATACCCGGTACCCAAAAAAAAAAAGGTATTGTGTCCACCTACTACTAAAAAAAAATTATAAGTAAATAAATAAATAAAATAAAATAATGACATAGAGCAAAGAGCACAAAAACTACTTCATGTAAACCAGGGAAGAGGTACACCAAACCCATACTCACAACTTTGTTCTCTATGAGGTCGCAGACGATTTTGTTATTAAAGTACTCAATGGGTGTCCATCTTATTCCCTCTTGAACATATTCTTCCTGTATGACAGAAACCAGGTACTCACATAAATCACTGTGAAAGAGAAAAACTTGAATGCCCTTCAACAAAGACTAGGAATTTTAATTTCTTATTCTCCAAGAGGTAATAGATAGGAAAGGAACATTTCATAACTTGGTGATTTTTTAAAAATATTTATTTATTTACTTTAGTTGTACACAATGCAATGCTGAGGATCGAACCTGGGCCGCGCATGTGCGAGGTGAGCGCTCTGCCGCTGAGCCACAACCCCAGCCCCTAACTTGGTGATTTTTATGTTTAGTTTAAACCATATGAAATTCCTACAATATAATTGTTTTTCATTGACAAAAATGACAATTTAATATTGTTTAATCTATTTGGTCCAGTTACCAAAAACAAAAACTCTCGTTGGTATAAACATAGAGGACAGTAGTACAGATTAGCATCCAGGTACTTAAGAAGAGGTTCTCCATTCGGATTATTTAATGTGATGTCATTTAATGTGATGAACACCACATGAAGAACCACACTGTCCTGGTTCTTCTTCTTCCTTGGTGGTTTTACTTTGTAGCTCCCTTTGTTAGATCTTTCTTCTTTCCAGACCTTGATACAGGATGGAGAGTCTCAGGATTCAATCTGCCAGCCATCTTGTTTTTTTAGCCCTCCTTTTCTGAGTTACTGTAAACAATCCAATGGCTTTGAATAACACATATAAGCTAATGAGACTTAGATTTATTTCTTAGTCTACACCTCAGCAGTGAGTTCCAGACTCATACATTCCCTGCTTTGGAATCTCTAGGTAAATGTACAATAGGCCTCTCACATTCACTATGTTGAGAGGTGTTCTGTTTCCACATCTCCCATTGTTTCCAGCCAACTGCTCTTCTAATCTGAGCCTTCAGTAAAAAGCTGTGCTATTGGTCCTATCTTTCAAGCTATAAATCTAGGAGTCATCCTTGATTACTCTTTCCTTCTTAAGAGTATTGCTAATTATTTTGATCTAGTCCTTTTGAGTCCATACTCCAAAATATATACTGAACCTGATTGCCCATTACCAGGTTACCACTGGCCCTGCTTCCATTGCTGTTTGAGCCCCCACCATTTCTTGCCTGGTTTCCCACAGGGAGTCTCCTAACTGGACTTTAACCTTACACTTTGGTACAGTTTTCCCTGCATCACTCCACTCTAAAAGTTGACAGAGCAAGAACAAAATTTTCGAAAGCACAAAAATTGAAGCAGATCATCATGTCACTCTATACTCAGAATTCTTCAATGGGTCCCCATAAAACTTACCATAAAATTAAGAGTCTGAGTGACACCCTATAAAGTACCTATATGATCCAGTCCCTGATACTTTCATCTCAACTCCCCACCTTGGTTGTCTCCTCTGCACTGGGGAAGGCCAAGATCCCAAGGCAGGGCTTTGTGTGAAACCTGCTGGTCACTGTAGTTTCTTAAGCAGAGGAAAAAGATATTCCATCACTAAGCTACCCCCCAAATGGCCTTTGATATGTGGAGGAACGGGAATAGTATCCCACCAAATTTCATATTCACCCAGAACCTCAGAATGTGAGGTTTGGAAATAGGATCTTTGTAGATTTAATTATTTAAGGATCTCACGATTAAATCATCCTGAACTTAGGGTAACCCCTAAATTCTAAGGTTGGTGTCTTTAAAAAAGAAAGAAGGAAACTGAATGCAGCAGTGCATGCTTAATCCCAGTGACACGGGAGGCTGAGGCAGGAGGATTGCAAGTTCAAAGCCAGCCTCAGCAACTCAGTGAGACCTTGTCTCAAAATAAAGGGGGTTGGGGTGTAGCTCAGTCTTAGGGGGCCACTACTGGGTTTCCCCAGTACCACAACACACACACACACACACACACACACACACACAGGAGTGGGGTGGGGAGAGAGAGAAGAAAAGAAAAAAGAGACAGATGGAAGGAAGAGGACAGAAAGATAGAGAAGATGAGGCAGAGACCACAGTTATATGGCCACAGCCAAGGAGTGTCAGAAGCCGCCAGAAACCAGAAGAGGAAGAATCCTAGAAATCTAGGAAGGATTCTCCCCCAATCCTTTGAAGAGAATGTGACCTCTGATTTCAGACTCTGGGCTCCAGAAGTGCAAGGGAAGAAATTTCTGCTGTTTTAAGCCACCTAGTTTGTATCTCCATATGGTGGTCCTAGGAATCTAAGACAACCTGGCATTAGGAATGAGATGGAGACTGCACTAAACTTTTAGAAGAAGCTATCAGCAAGACACATTAACCCAAATGAGAATTAAAATGCCAGCTTTGTTAAGAATACATTTACTTTTAGGGGAGATGGGGAGTGCTGCGAATCTGAAAAAACAAAGTTTTTCCTTTGGTGCACAATGTATGCATAGACAAGTGGGGTTGGAACTAGGCTCCCATTTTCCACTTGGTCAATGAGTCAGAGTCTTGTAGTAAAAGCAGCCAGTCATAAGTCCAACTTCACAGCATCATTTGCTGAAGGAAAAAAAGTGTAGCAGATGGTATTTATATTTCATAAACTAAAATGCTGCAATGGCATATGGTTTTTCTGCATGACTTTATTAGGTACATTTCCTAATACAAGACTGAAACCTGAATCTATTATCAAAGAAGAAATCTATACCCCTTAAACCAAATTAGAATAGAACAGGATGAAGGAAAGAGACTGCTTACCTGTTCCGCCTTTAAAGTCAGTTCAATAAAAATCTGCTGTAATTTCTCATTAACAAAATTGATGCAAAATTGTTCAAAGCCATTTTTCTGGGGAGGAAAAAAAAGGTAGTTGCCTGTAATAATTTTACAAAATCATTTAAAAGTCATTTCTTAGAGAAACATCTCAAAGTGAAAAGCTTTAACAGCAATGTTGGATGTATCAATAGAAAGAAGCATAGTTTATATTTAGGAGAAACTAATTTGGTAAAGGTACATGAAGAACTCACAAAGGCAAAAATGAGCTTTTTTTTTTTTTTTTTTTTTTTTAACTTATTTCTTCATTGCCTAAAAACTATTTCTTGTACCACCAATCTCCAATTATTCAAGATGGCCTTACCTGGAATATTTCAAAACCATAGATGTCCAGGACACCAATGTTATATTCTTCATGGTCTTTCTCCATGGCTTTATTGATGGACTAGGAGAAAGCAAACAGCAGGGCAATTAACTCCTTTTCATTCATATTAAAAACAGGCATGGGGGGAGGGTGGGACTACTGCCCCCTGGAAACAGAGGACAATGTGAAGACAGGTGACTTGTGGCTTTAAAAATGTCTCAGTGCAATGTCAAGTGCTTTGGAAAACCACTAGGAACCAAAATACTGCAGTAGCTAAAAATGTTTTCTTAATGATGAAAACCATTACTTTCTGGCAGTTAGTTTTTCTCAGGAAGTCTTGAGAATTAGAAGAAAATGTCATCTTCGGTGTTCGAAGGAAAACCTATTTCACATGATTTACAATATTACAAAATCTGTAATGTCATTTCCATTGTCCCCAATTCTACAGTCACTTAATGATCATATAACACAATATGCCGAGGATACCAAGGACAAGAGTCCCTGCTACCAGGAGATTACAGGGATAGTAAACTGTGTATAGATAATAACAGCAATTATTTTAAATTGGTAGTAAGTGCAGTTTACGTGTATTTGAGCATCACCTGTGCCAGGCGGCACTTAATACTCATTATCATTATCATAATGGCTTTAATACCACTATTATCCCCATTTTCCAGATGAGTGCCTACAATTGCACTGGCCAAGAAGCAAGGTTCGGGATTTAGTTTAAGCACTATGATTTTTAAATCTGTGTTGTTGATCTCTGTAAGAAAAGACCATGCAACTTAGTGAAATAGACTTAATAACAACCTGTAAGTCTAATGAAATAGATGTAATTCTTCTTCTTCTTCTTTTTTTTTTTAAAGAGGGAGAATGACTATTTTAATTCTAAAAAATTAATAAGGTATACAGAGGAAAAGCAGTATGTGGGGCTGGGGATATAGCTCAGTTGGTACAGTGCTTGCCTTGCATGCACAGGCCCTGGATTCAATCTCCAGGACCAAAGTGCCCGCCCCCCCAAAAAAAAGGAAAAGCAGTATTTGAGCTCTACTCTTAATTCTATTCTTATAGAATAGAGGGGGTTGGTAAGGGAGGCAGACAACAAAGGAATACAAGATTCCTAGAGGTGGCGACTACCTGAAGTTTGAAGTACCAAATGTGTTCTCCAGGCAAAGAAAAATGGTATATATATATATATTTTTTGGTGAGCTAATAAATAGTGATATACCATATTCAGCCTAGTGCTTGGCACACAGTCAGTGACCAGTAAATGTCAGCTCAAATTAGGCCAATTACAAAGGCATTCATCAACATTTACTGAAAAAGAAAAAAGAAAAAAATGAGGGATGACATGAAGGAAGGTGGGAAGTCTAGTGCTGAAAGGTACCCTGAACAGAGCCAAGAGTTGTGGGTTCTAGTCCCAGTTCTGCACCTCTCTCACTCCATGGCCTTGGGCAAATCCACCAGTCTTCAGGCCTGTGACTCCCTGCTTAGTGTAATCCAGTTAAAGGCATGACCCTGACCTTCCCAAGCATCTTATCCTTCAAATAGCTACAAAGGAGGACACAAAAGTCACCCTGCCCTACCTTAACCCTTCCTAAGCTTAACAGGTGTTTCCACTTGGCTTCATGGTGCATGCCTATAATCTCAGCAACTTGGGAGGCTGAGACAGGAGAATCGTGAGTTCAAAGCTGTAGCCGCCTGAAGCGCTTGGAGCACCGGAGCCGCGGGAAGAACTTCAGAAGCAAACTGGAGACAAACAGCTTTTTATTCTGATAACTTTTCTCTCTGGTTCTAACAACAACTAACACACGCCAAACACTCCACTAAAATGGCGCTGACCCGATCAGCAATTTCGGCCAAGTCACTCAAGATCCCGCAACAAATCCCGTGAGACTACGGGTGGCGACAATGGCCAAATCTCCACGGCTCATAGTCAACTGCAATTCAAGTCAATCCCCAAACAGGGCTCCTGCACAAAGCCAGCCTCAGCAACGGGGAGGCGCTAAGCAACTCAGTGAAACCCTGTCTCTAAATAAAATGCAAAATAGGGCTGGGGATGTGGCTCAGTGGTTGAGTGTCCCTGAATTCAATCCCCATTGCCCCTCTCCCCACAAAAAAAATTCAAAAATAGACTCCTTGGATCCAGTGGCCTTGCTGTGTCCCTTGACCAGGGTCTCCTTCTAGCCTTAATACATTAAAGTCAAAAGAAGTAGAAGAGCTAGATATAGCTACAAGTTCTTATAAAGCCATATAATAGCAGTGTGGCATTGGGCAAATTCCTTAGCTTCTTTGTGCCTCACTTGATTTATCTGGAAATTAGAAATAATATCTAGGCTACAGAGTTGTTGTAAGAAATAAATTAGGTATTTTTTATAAAACACTTGAACAGTATGTGGTACATACTGCAACCTAAATGTTCGCTATTATTCTAGCATTAGAGGCTTCAGTGATTGACCTAGAATGGCATTGTCAGCTCTATGATGCTGAAAGACTAAATTTTGAATATAAACATCACATATGTACATATACACTACATGCAAATGCATGTGTGTATGATTATGCCATAATCAAAAACATCAGTGATCATTTAAAAATATATCCATGGGCTGGGGCTCAGCGGTACCACGCTTGCCTGGCATGTGTGAGGCACTGGGTTCGATTCTCAGCACCACATATAAATAAATAAAATAAAGGTCTATCCACAACTAAAAATATTTATATATATATATATATATATATATATATATATATATATACACACACACACACACATACACACAGACACACACACACACACACACACACATATATATATATATATATATCCAAAAGTCTCTGGTATTCCTCCCTTTGAAAAGTAGAGCCTATTTCTCCTCCCCTTTAGTGTGAACTATACTTGGTGACTTGCTTCTAATGGTCTAAAGTGATAATATTTAAATCCAAGATTAGAACCTAAAAAACTTGTGGCTCATTACTCATGCTCTCTCTTAGCTCACTTACTCTGGGGAAACCAACAGCCAAGTTGTAAGGATATTTAAGCAACTCCACGTGGAGGCCCGTGTAGCAAGGAACTGAGGCCTCCCACCAACAACCACAGGAGGCATCCATCTTTCATGGTATCCTTAACCCTTCAACCTGGTCTTTGAGTCAGGATCACCAAGCTAGGCCAATCGCAAATACATGACCCACAGAAATTGTGAGAAAAATAAGTGCTTATTGTTTCAAGCTGCTGAGTTATGGATTAATTTGTCACACATCAACATAATAAATACCACATTACTAAACCTGTAGGTTCCCAGGTTGAGAAAGGTTCAGGACCATGGGTTTCCTCTTTTTCTGGGTCACTAGCCCTGGCTTTACTAAATGGTTTTGTCCAGAATAAACCATTTAGGTTTAGCTAATGCGTCTTGCTGAGCAATTCTAGAAGTAAAAGCAGGATTCCACAGTACCAGAGTGAGAGGATCAAAAGTGGAAAAGTAAGATACTGATTAAAAAGAATGAGGGCTGGGGTTGTAGCTCAGTGATAGAGCACTTGCCTAGCATGTGTGAGGCACTGGGTTCAATTCTCAGCACCACATATAAATAAATAAAATAAAGGTCCATCAACAACTAAATATATATATAAAAGAATGAACCCAAACCCTTAGTCCCTTAGTTTTTACTCCTTATGGATAAAATCTGAACATTGCTGATATCAACCTATGTCTACTTACATCTACCAAGAAATCAAAGACGCGGGCATGCAGGGCCTTGGCGAGTGCGTCCCTAGTGTAACAGGCCTGCTCCACATTGAGGGTCACATGGATGGACTCTGACTTGCCTCCCCACTTGCTGTCCATCTGTCGGCTCGTTAGTTTCTCTTTTAACCGGTCCTGGTTTATGCCCAGCAGATAGGCAGGAAAAGCCAAAACTATAGAACATAAAACAAAACACAATTGTCTTACAGAAGTGTCAACAATTCATCTCCCAAACACGCAGAGGCATTTGTGTATGTGCATAATGTATGGACACAAGGCACCTTCCACCCCCTGAAACTTCCACTCTTCTGAAGGCTGCTTATCAGCAATCCCACACACATCCACCTACTTCATTTTTCATGGCCGTTCTATTACTTAAATAAATCCCTATGACGACTGAGACTTCCAACCATACAAATCAGTGATCTGAGAAGGATGGCAGGCCCTCCTACTGAGATCACAGTGAAATGCTGAAAATGGACATTTTTCCAAGTCCACAGCAAGGCAGCCTGGAAGGAACTCAGTTAAGAAACATTTCTTTGGCTCAAATATTGTTTTCTTCCTTTTTGGTGTGATGTTTTCGCAGTATCATTTCCAAAGACCTGGAAGCACCTGTTATCGTTGAACTAATAACTACAACCAATCACCTACTAGCTGAGAGCTTAGCATGTGTTATGAAATACGGGAAGGATACAAAATATTTAAGAAATTTCGGAGTCCCTCTGCCCTCCGCCCCAGAGCAGGAGACAGCAAAGACAGACCTGCCAACTCTGCCTGAGCCCAGGCGGGCCCAGGGAAGTCCCGGTGACCTTCACCAGAGCACAGTCATCCCCAGGTCAGTCCCGCTGACACCCCTCCCCCCCCACCCCGCTTGTGTGCGACCAGGCTCCAGCCAGCTCCACCGACCTCTGTCCCAGAGCAGGAGACAGCAAGAATAGACCCACCAACTCTGCTTTGAGTTCAGGCGGGCCCAGGGCAGTCCCACTGACCTTCACCCCAGCTTGGTTAGCCCCAGACCACCGCAGGAACTCAGACTCAACCAGTTTGACCCACACCAAACAGCATAGACCCAGCCCCAGGTAGCATACTTTGAGGATCAGCAGCAGGTTTTGATAGTTCAGCACTAAGGGGAGGCACAGACAACCTGCAAGGGTATTATAAGAATACAGGGAAGAAACTGTAATAACTCAGATCTACACTGCAAGAAAGTAAGGTAAACAGACAACATGAAAAAACAAGGGAGGAAAATACCCCAAACAAACCAGGATTCTACAATAATAGAACCCACGCTCAGAGAAGTTGATGAAATGTCAGAGGAGTTCAGAAGGTTCATAATTAAAATGATCTGTGAATCAAAGAATGACCTAAATGAGCAAATACAGGCAAAAATTGACCACTACAACAAAGATATAAGAGAGCAAATACAGGAAGCAAAAGATTACTTTAAAAAAGAGATAGAAACCCTGAAAGAAAAAAAAAAAAAGTCAGAAATCCTTGAAATGAAGGAAACAATTAACCAAATAAAAAACACAATTGAAGGCATCACCAACAGACTAGATCAACTGGAAGAAAGAACTTCAGACAATGAAGATATAATCTTGAAAATAAAGTTGACCACACAATGAAGATAGTAAGAAACCATGAACAGAATATCCAAGAAGTATGGGACAGCATCAAAAGACCAAATCTAAGAGTAATTGGGATAGAGGAAGGCACAGAGTTTCAAACCAAAGGAATGCACAACCTCTTCAATGAGATAATATCAGAAAATTTCCCAAGCATGAAGAAGGAATTGGAAAACCAAATATAAGAGGCTTATAGGACACCAAATGTACAAAATTACAACAGATCTACACCAAGAGACATTATAATGAAGATGCCTAGCATACAGAACAAGGATTGAATTTTAAAGGCCGCAAAAGAGAGGAATCAGATCACATATGGGGGAGACCAATTCATATCACAGCAGATTTTTCAACTCAGACACTCAAAGCTAGGAGATCATGGAACAACATATTCCAAGCTCTGTAGGAAAAGGGATGCCAACCAAGAATTTTATACCCAGCAAAGTTAAGCTTTAGATTTGAGGATGAAATAAAAACCTTCCATGATAAACAAAAATTAAAAGAATTTACAACTAGAAAGCTAGCACTACAGAACATCTTCGGCAAAATATTGCATAAAGAGGAAAGGAAAAACAATGATGAAAATCAACAGAGAGAGGTATTACACTAAAGGAAAAAACAATCAGAAGAGAAACCATGTCAGGGTAAATACCAAAAATAAACAAAAATGGCTGGGAATACAAGACACATCTCAATCATAACTCTGAATGTTAATGGCCTAAACTCACCAATCAAAAGACATAGACTAGCAGATTGGATCAAAAAAACAAACCCAACAATATGCGGCCTCCAAGAGACTCATCTCATAGGAAAAGACATCCATAGGCTGAGGGTGAAAGGTTGGGTGAAATCCTACCACTCATATGGACAGAGGAAACAAGCAGGGGTTTCCATCCTCATATCAAATAAAGTAGACTTCAAGCTAAAGTCAATCAAAAGGGATAAAGAAGGACACTATATACTGATCAAGGGAACCATACACCAACAAGACTTAACAATTATAAATATATATGCCCCAAACAATGGAGCATCCATGTTCATCAAACAAACTCTCCTCAAGTTTAAGACTCAAATTGACCACAACACAATAATTCTGGGTGACTTTAAACACACCCCTTTCACCACTGGATAGATCTTCCAAACAAAAGCTGAACAAAGAAATTATAGAACTCAAAAATACAATAAACAACTTAGACTTAACTGACTTATATAGACTATTTCATCCTTCAACAAGTGAATACACTTTCTTCTCAGCAACACATGGAACCTTCTCTAAAATAGACCACATACTAGGCTACAAAACAACTCTGAGCAAATATAAAAAAGTAGGTATACTACCCTGCATTCTATCAGACCATAATGGAATGAAATTAGAAATCAATGATGAAATAAGAAATAAATGCATGGTTGAAGATCTGAATGGTACTTATATGCTTTGTATACAAACAGTTGTATGTAAAAAGATGCTATATATGTGCATTATGAATTGTAATACATACTATTATTATAAAGAAAAAAAGAAAAAAAAAAAACCACCTTTTTCTCCCTAAAGAAAAAAAAAAAAAAAAGCTACTCCAACACCTGGAGACTAAATAATATGCTACTGAATGAACAATGGGTTGCAGATAACATCAAAGAAGAGATAAAAAAATTCTTTGAGGTGAATGAGAACACAGACACAACATATCAAAATCTCTGGGACACTATGAAGGCAGTTCTAAGAGGAAAGTTCATTGCATTGAGTTCATTCCTCAAAAGAAGAAAAAGTCAACAAATAAATGACTTAAAACTACATCTCAAAGCTCTAGAAAAAGAAGAGCAATCCAACACCAAAAGTGGTAGAAGACAGGAAATAATTAAAATCAGAGGTGAAATTAATGAAATTGAAACAAAAGAAACAATTGAAAAAATTGACAAAACAAAAAGTTGATTCTTTGAAAAAATAAATAAAATTGACAGACCCTTAGCCAGGATAACAAAGAGAAGGAGAGAGAAAACTCAAATCACTAACGTGATGAAAAGGAAATATCACAACAAACACTACGGAAATACAGGAAATAATTCGAAATTATTTTGAAAACTTGTACTCCAACAAAATACAAAACACCGAAGGCATCAACAAATTTCTAGAGTCTTATGATCTGCCCAAACTTAAGCAGGATGATATACATAATTTGAACAGACCAATTTCAAGCGATTTCAAGCGATGAAATAGAAGATGCCATCAGAAGCATCGACAAATTTCTAGAGTCTTATGATCTGCCCAAACTTAAGCAGGATGATATACATAATTTGAACAGACCAATTTCAAGCGATGAAATAGAAGATGCCATCAGAAGCCTACCAACCAAGAAAATCCCAGGACCAGGTGGATACACAGCCGAGTTCTACAAGACCTTCAAAGAAGAACTGATACCAATACTCTTCAATTTATTTCAGGAAATAGAAAAAGAGGGAGCACTTCCAAACTCATTCTATGAGGCCAATATCACCCTCATCCCCAAACAAGGCAAAGACACATCAAAAAAAGAAAACTTCAGGCCCATATCTTTAATGAACATTGATGCAAAAATTCTCAATAAAATTCTGGCAAAACGGATACAAAGACATATCAAAAATATAATATACCACGATCAAGTGGGGTTCACGGGTGGTTCAACATACAGAAATGAAGAAATATAATTCATCACATCAATAGACTCAAAGATAAGAACCATATCATTATCTCAATAGATGTAGAAAAAGCATTTGACAAAATACAGCACCCCTTCATGTTCAAAACACTTGAAAAACTAGGGATAACAGGAACATATCTCAACATCGAAAAAGCTATATATGCTAATCCCCAAGCCAACATTATTCTAAATGGAGAAAAATTGAAAGCATTCCCTCTAAAAACTGGAACAAGACAGGGATGCCCTCTTTCACCACTTCTATTCAATATAGTAATTGAAATGCTGGCCAGAGCAATAAGACAGACGAAAGAAATTAAAGGGATACAGATAGGTAAACTAGAACTCAAGTTATCATTATTTACTGACGATATGATTTTATACCTAGAAGACCCAAAAAACTCCACCAGAAAACTTCTAGAACTCATAAGTGAATCCAGCAAAGTAGCAGGATACAAAATCAACACCCATAAATCTAAGGCATTTCTATATATCAGTGACAAATCCTCTGAAAGGGAAATGAAGAAAACTACCCCTTTTACAATAGCATCAAAAACAAACAAACAAACAAAAAAAACCTTGGGAATCAACTTAACCAAACACGTGAAAGACCTCTATAATGAAAACTACAGAACACTAAAGAAAGAAATTATGGAAGACCTTAGAAGATGGAAAGACCTACCCTGTTCTTGAATAGGCAAAACTAATATTATCAAAATGGCCATACTACCAAAAGCACTATACAGATTTAATGCAATGTCAATCAGAATCACAATGACATTCCTCATAGAAATAGAAAAAGCAGTCATGAAATTCATCTGGAAAAATAAGAGACCCCAAATAGCTAAAGTAATCCTTAGCAAGAGGAGTGAAGCAGGTGGCATCACTATACCAGACCTTAAATTATACTACAGAGCAATAGTAACAAAAACAGCATGATATTGGTACCAAAATAGGCTGGTAGACCAATGGTACAGAATAGAGGACACAGAGACTAACACATATAATTTCAGTTATCTTATATTAGACAATGGCGCCAAAAACGTACATTGGAGAAAAGATAGCCTCTTCAACAAATGGTGCTGGGAAAACTGGAAATCCATATGCAAGAAAATGAAATTAAACCTCTATCTCTCACCATGCACAAAATTCAACTCAAAGTGGATCAAGGATCTAGGAATTAGACCAGAGACACTACACCTAATAGAAGAAAAAGTAAGCTCTAATCTCCAACATGTTGGATTAGGCCCCAAGTTCCTTAATAAGAATCCTGTAGCACAAGAATTAATATCAAGAATCAATAAATGGGATAGATTTAAATTACAAAGCTTCTTCTCAGCAAAAGAAACAATCAGTGAGGTGAACAGAGAGCCTACTAATTGGGAACAAATTTTTACCACATGTACATCAGATAGAGCACTAATCTCTAAAATATATAAAGAACTCAAAAATCTTAACACCAAAATAACAAATAACCCAATCAATAAATGGGCCAAGGAAGAAGAAAATATACAATCAATCAACAAATACATGAAAAAATGTTCAACATCTCTGGCATTAGAGAAATGCAAATCAAAACCACTCTAAGATTTCATCTTACACCTGTCAGAATGGCAGCTATTAAGAACACAAATAACAATAAATGTTGGCAAGGATGTGGAGAAAAAGGCACACTTATACATTGTTGGTGGGACTGCAAAATGGTGCAGCCAATACGGAAAGCAGTATGGAGATACCTTGGAAAACTTGGATTGGATCCACCTTATGACCCAGCTATCCCACTCCTTGGTCTTTACTCAAAGGTCTTAAAAACAGCATACTTCAGGGACACAGCCACATCAATGTTTATAGCAGCACAATTCACAATAGCTAAACTGTGGAACCAACCCAGATGCCCTTCAGTAGATGAATGGATAAAGAAAATGTGGTATATACACACAATGGAATATTACTCAGCAATAAGACAAAATAAAATCATGGCAGCATTCGCAGGTAAATGGATGGAGTTAGAGAATATAATGCTAAGTGAAGTTAGCCAATCCCAAAAAGCCAAATGCCAGATGTTTTCTCTGATATAAGGATGCTGATTCACAGTCGTTTGGGATGGGGAGCATAGGAGGATTAGAGGAACACTAGAATGGCCAATGGGGAGGGAGGATAAGGGAGGGGGCAAAAGGGTCAAGAAAAAAAGATGGTAGAATGAGATGAATATCATTACCCTAAGTGCATGTATGAAGACAGGAATGGTGTGAATATACTTTGTATACAACCAGAGATATGTAAAAATGTGCTCTACAAGTATAATATGAAATGCAACACATTCTGCTGTCATTTCTAACAACTTAGAGTAAAAAATAAATTTGAAAAAAAAATCAGTATACCAAAAACATAAAAAATAAATAAATAAATAAAATTTGAAGAAAATCTAGATAGGCAAAGATGGTTTACTAAACAACCCTCCTTAGCTGAATACTTGACACAGACAACAGAGTTCTGCAGGAATTCAGAACAGGAGGATATTGCTACTTGCTGGGGTAGATAGGAAGGTGGGCATTTGAGCCAGGCCTAAAAGGATGAACAGGATTTCTACAGATGTGGGGAGGGGAAAGGGATGTGCAAAGATGAAGAAGCAGGGATGCAGGAGCTGTGGTTGGGAGGTGGTCTACACTGTGTTGACCAGCATTGGCTGCAGCAGAAAGATAAGATGTAAAGCCTTAGAATGGACTTCAGTGCTGGGTTCTTAAATGGTAAGAGATATCTGGGCAGCAGGCAAAAGCAGGCCTGGTTTTGAAACAGGGACATTAGAAGAAGACTCCCCTGGCGGTGAAAGAGGGGACTGGTGTCACTTATGTCTCAGCACACTTATTCTATTCTAACAACATGTAGTAGGGTAACTTTTATGGTCTTGGATAGAGAAAGTGAGACTCTCATGGCTCAGCAGTTTGTTTTAGGCCATGAAACTTACCAAGAGGAAGAATAGTAATATAGAAGGGATTTTCTTGATTTTTGGCCAAAATGCTTTAATATGAATAATTGGCACCCTTCTTGGACATAAAAAGTGCTAGCTTTTTCCGTTATAAATGAAAGGTATTTATAGATGAAAATACAAATTTCGAACTTGGATATGTCTTCTTTCTCTGCATACAGCTTTACCAAAATTCTCTGATAAAAGGACTGTGTTAAAGACCTGATAATAATGTTCAAAAATCACAAGCCTCCTGGTAAAGGATAATCAGTTTGAATTGCACAGATGGTGTTAGAATGTAATGGGCTGACATTTCTCAGTATACACCTTCCAAAGAGATTAAGTCAGTGAATGCAACTGAAAATGTGTAATGCCAGAGCAAGGTATTTATCATGTATATGAGTATTTCACAAAAATGCTTTGACCGGTGGAAGGGCTTCCTTTTCTAAAGGACACATGAAGAAAACCAAATGCACTGATTTGCGGATGGCCATTTCTTTTAGTTTAGTTTTAATGCTAACACATCTGGAGGTCTTGGTGTATCTTCCATTGAACTAAAACATCCTTTGCACAGAGTAAGGAGAGATGATATCCACACATCAGATTAGACACAGGTAGGATTTTTGTGAAAATTAAGAAATATTTACCTTAGTACTCAATATACCAGAGGACTTCATTATCACACTGGTAATTACCACAAGCATTGGGGAAGGCCCATTTTACTAAATGTAATGGACATCATCGTCAATAGTTGATAGTCTATCCACCAGGGCCCCTTTCATTATTGATGCAAACTACATAGTCTGTCTATTTTATAAGCATGGGCTTCTCCCAAACCCCTAGCCATACCAGAACCAGGGCACAGTTAAAATATCTAGTTATTATTGTCATGATCTCAGCTAAAAAACAAAAACATGGCTAACACATGAGACCAGAGAGAGTGACTGACAGGTGCTACCCTTCCATCTCTTATAATTCTTCCATAGAGCAGGCACAGCAGGCAAGAGCAGGCACTTGAAAAACCAGGCATGGAATTTGGCCAAGAACCAGAGCCACAAGCTTAGGGAAACAGCTATGCAGACTAGGGAGGAAATATATACTTGGTTTGGAAAAACTCCATGCCATGTTCTTCAAGTACAAGCTTTTATAGCCTCATATTTTTTTCAGTGGCTGCCCTGGTGCTGAAATTATAGGACCACTTATATTGACTTCCTCCAGGCTGTGAATTTCCATGAGGGTGGGTGAGCGTGGCTGGTTCTGAGAGTGTCAGCAGGGAAGCTTGGAGGCTTAGGGAAGACAAGGGGGGAAGAAGCAATGATTAATTAAAACGTTGTTGCAACTTTAGTGTAGTTATTCAGAGTCATGTAAAATACGAAGAACCTGCTAAAGAGTAATGTTTCAGCACACTTAACAAACAGAAATAGACTTCTGTTATTGCAATACCGTATAAAGCAAAGTTGGATTTCATTTTTTTCCATTTAAATTTGAAGTATAGGGAAGAGAGAAAAATAAAAAAACATAGCAAAACAAAATTCCTTTCTTTTATAATTTTTTTTAAAAGTTAAGGTAAATATGGTTCATTTGTCTTTGGTGCTGAGGCTCTGTGCTTTCTCATCCATTAATCATAGGGTAAATAAGGGGCCTTGTAACTTGTAGATTTACTCCTCATTTTATTAAAGTAGTACTTTTTCTGTCAACAAACTTCTTAGGTTAATTTAGTAGTTAATACCTTTCAAGAAAATCTTTTTTCCCAAAGTATGTCACTTACTGTGTTGATGTTAGCAGGCATATAAGTGCCTAAGTTGTGGTTTGATTGGCTTCTCTGCAACATAAAGATGTGACTAAGAAGCTCTATATCTCTGTTGGTCTAGGGTCAAATAAATGCCTATTTTGCTTTAGTAGGCCAGTTGTGATGGGATTCATAACCATTTTTTCCTATAATACAAAAGCTAGAGAAAGATGATTTCTTTTGATTACAGAAGCATGGATAGAGCTTCCCTCTTTAAATGTGTTGCATAGATACAGGAGAAAGATGACATGAATCAAGGTTATTCATTTCAGGAGTGTTCATTCAGAAGATCAGAAACTGTAATGCATAGCAACAGATGATCAGTTCACAAAGTTAAAATGTAACCAAGCGGGGCTGGGATTGCGGCTCAGCAGTAGAGTGCTTGCCTAGCACATGCGCAGCCTGGGTTCGATCCTCAGCACCATGTTAAAATAAAGGCATTGTGCACAACTAAAACAAATAAATAAATATTTTTAAAAATGTAACCAAGCAAAGGAACACTCTGCAGCTGTAAAAGGGTAAAGCCCCTTATGAATGGATAAATAATAATCACCAAGATATAATGAAATGCTATATGAAAAGCAACTGGCAAATTGTGTAATAAGCTCCATTTATTACACAAAAGTTGGGGAAAGAATGGATGTGAGTGGCTGCTCTAAAACACCTATCTCTGGAACTCCAGTTACTGCTGGGGAGGGGAACAAGTTAACTGCAGAAGGGTACATGCAATAACTTTTTCCATATACCCACTTAATGGTGTTAATATATGACCAAATGAGCAAAACCCAGCAATAGTAGAAGAACATTACAGGGAGAGGTGCATATTTCTTTGTTAAGCCTACTTGGTTTCAAGCTCACCCTGATGTCCATTGCTTGTCCACCTTAAATTCAAAAGCAGTTGCCAATACCAGGCCTTACCCATTTGGCAGAGGAGGCTACTCACTCCAGACGTCAGTGAGCAGTGAAACCCTTCTTGGCTCAGACATTCAAGGGCATGCTTGCTGGTTCAGTGTCATGAGTTTATTCTCAAGCATAAGGTAGCAGTAAAGGATTTTACATTCCAAGAAGCTAGAGAAAACCAGTCTATTTCCACAGACACTTCCACCAAAACAAAGCTGCCACTGTTACAAGACTAAGTGTTAATGATCCTCCTGGACATACAAGTGCATTTGTTAAATGTCAGGGATAAAGTCCATGAAGTACAGGAACACAGTTGTTATTATCATGATTGCTAGGTCATATTCCTAGATTTTATGGTCACCCTGTATATTTATCATTTTCCATCCCCTTCCCTGGTAGACATAATTTATCCTTATCAGATAGACATCAGAAGTTAGTGGAACTTCCCTCTTTTATGAGAAAAGAAAACAAAAATATAAAAAAGAACCTTATTTGGAATGGAAATATCCCCACTGCATTGTCAGCAATGAGTGGGATACTATTTATTACCAAGCATCTAAATTTATCATCCTTGAAGAATGCTGAGAAAGGAAGAAATGCCTTCCTGGGTGGTTAAAGGATGTGTGGGTTCTGAGAACAGCCTGGAAAGCTGTCGATGCCTAAGAGGCTGAAGTTCCGTGCATGGTATTTGTGGTGGACTGTGGACACATGAAATCAATAATGTCTCTCTGCAAGAAGGCCCTGAATTCTTCTCAGAGAGTGAAAATGGCCATTCAGGGCTTGAGGATGTGACTATGACACATGTGATCATTACGCTCAATCATCAGAACGTGAACACAATAGTCAAAGTTCATATTTCTTCTGTGCACAAAAAGAGAACCTAATCCAACCATAGGACAAACTGAGCTTTTCCATATTTACATAAATTCTATCACTGGCTCTTCAGGAATTTTAGGTGAATGAAGAGTGTAAAGGCCAGTTACCAAAAAGGTTTTCATTGTAAGACTAGTCTTTGCAGTTATTAAACCATTAATCTTCATCCAATATATCAATTAGTCTTTGCAGCTAGATGTGAAATTCTTCCAAATTTCTCCAAGGTTAGTGATAAATTGGAACAATTTCATTAATGACCTATAGTGTGGGACATGGAGAAGCTAATGGTGACAAGAGGGGCAAGTGCATAGTAGATGTCTAGTCTTTCCTAAGGCCATTTTGGTCTGCCACAGCAGGACATGTACGACTTCTCATCTCTATCCAATACACCCTTGAGATTTACCATCCTTATATCTATGGATCTAAGCCAAGCAGAGTGGTGGGTTACTTCTGATCAGAGCTAACCACCCATTCCCCTCATTCAACAACCACAACCAGAGCTACGTACACTCCTCACTCTCTACCGCAGCATAATTGCCCACTTCTTTGAAGCTGATGTTTCCCAGGTGGAGAACCCCTGCCACTATCTGCAACACCAGTGTTTGCTCTTCTGCGAAGATCCCAATCACGTTCATGGCGTGCTGAAAGAGAAAAGAGAGATTATCCAGACAAGCTGGTCACCAACTTCATAAGCATATAACCAAGAAGCACAAACTGACTTGAAGAGTTACAGTACACATGGTTAGCTTGTGACAGCAGTGGAAAGTCCCTAAACAATGTGATCACTGACCAGTGTGCTTGCACACATTCTTCTTAGAAGTCCTGTTGGAAGGGCAGTTCTATCTTTAAACACAGCATTCCGTATTCCAGGAACAAGGGAAGGAGAGCTTCAGAAGAAAGACACTCAGGGGAGTGGCAGCTGGGTACAAGTCCCCAGGGCCATCCTCCTCCTCCTCCTGGGGTTGCCAACTCACCCCTCCAAGGCACTGCTACCCCTTGCCAGCCACTCCCACCAGATTCAAGAGATCATTCCCTTCGGGGAGGAATGAGAAGAGACTATACTTGAAAAGGGATTTTAATTGAAAATCTCCAGGAAATCAAAGCACTATCAAAAAGCCTGGTTTCTGATGTTCATCAAATTCTATGAAAGACAGATGCACTGTATGCATTTTTGATATCCATATTCTGAGAGAACTCTACTATATGACCAGTGTGCGGGCCTTCACACCAATTGTGAAGGCCACCAGCAAAAAAGTGTGCATTTAAGTGGATTGCCCACAAGAGGTTTTGCCTGATTATCAAAGCTCCTACAGAGGGACAAGGATGAACTAACTCACTTTTTCACCCATTTCAAATCATTGAGTGGTCCTCAGGCCTTTGGGCACATGACCATTTAAAGTTGTTGAAAGATAGGTCTTAAGGCATGCTTACAGTGACACAAAGTAGCAGGTCACCTGCTTTCTGTTTTGGTGACCTTTACTGCCCTTTCTGCCACAGGTGATGCCCAGGCTGGAGTGCAGATTTTGCCTGGCCCTGTGCAGGTACTTACCAGAGTTTCTTGGAACTCCCGCTTGTCATCGATGTCATCAACCTTGTATGACCCAGAAAGGCTCAGGTAGTAATAATAATCCATGCTAGTGATACCAAGGCTATGCTTCTGCTCTGCGGAGGCCCCCTCGATAAGCTGCAGTGATAGAACATGACATGCACCATGATGTGGCCCACGAGGCACCCACAGTGGCTCCATAGTTCCTGCCACCACCATCACTGAACCCAGGCAGAAAGGACTTTCTACCCTGCTTTCTCAATACATGGGTGGTTTCACTGTCCAAAATATGAAGGGGCTTGTGAATATCTGCTTTACTTATTGTAGTTCCAAACCATCTCTGCAAATTCTTTTTGGTACTGGGATTTTAACCCAAGGTGCTTTACCACTGAGCCATAACCCCAGACCTTTTTATTTTTTGAGATAAGGTCTTGCTAAGTTCCTTAGGGTCTAAGTTGCTGAAGCTGGCCTTAAACTTTTGATCCTCCTGCTTCAGCCTCCTAAATCGCTGGGATTACAGGCGTGCACCACTGCAGGCTTGCGGCAAATTCTCATTCTTAATTCTGATAAAACCTTTAACAGCTGAGGATCTTCTCTCGTCTGGTGAAATAAATTGTACTGCTACAGTTGTGATTCCTCAGAAGAGTAGAAAGCAGAACAGATTGCAACCACTAAATTCCTGCCCAACTTGCTTCTGAATTTTTAAAGTCGAACTGGCTCCTCCATCCTTCTCACTACAGGGTGCATACTGAAAAACTTGTAGCTCCTGCTCTATGGTACTCTGAAACCCCACGACCCACTGACTATCCTTTGGCTTCTCGTTCCAGCACTGATGTCTGCCTTAACTCTGAGCTCCAACCAATGGTGTGCTCAAAAAGGTTTAACGATCAACTCCAGGGAGGAAAAATCCATTTACATGCAGTGTTTGCCCGATATTCATGGCTGAAATTAGTCCCAGTGGGAGCATATCTATCAAAGAAATGTCACAAAAAAGGTGGGAAGAAATGCATACAACCTGTGCAAGCCAGCTCCAGGAAACCATGGCATGAACCCAACAATATTGAGATGGTGGAAAGTTTGCCTCCCTCCACTCCTGATCCATGCTGGGGATCAAACCCAGGGCCTCAATGCAATGTAAGCAATATTCAGAAATACAGAGAGCTCCTATCCATGCTTTTCCATCTCTGTCAAATTCCTCATGCCATCTTGGCTCTCCTCCAGCAAATAGGTGGCCTCAGCGGCATTACTGAGAAGTTCCAGGACAAACTGTGACATCAGGTTCCCTTTGTTGTTTTTCCCTGTCTACTGAAAATGCTCGATGACAATCCTTTCTTTCCCCATTCCCCCTCTAGTGGTACCCCCTCCACAGAAAATCTTAATTAAGCTTCTCCTGAAATCTTCACTATAATTGATCTTAGGACTATGAGCAAAAGAATTTCTACAAAAGAGTTCAATGTAGTTAAACCTCCGATTTCCTGTTGCTCTATTTTACTTGGCCACTGTCCAGAAAGAGATCAGCACTTCAGGTGGTAGTTTTTCACAAACATTTATGGACTATCTAATATAAATAACAACATATAATAGTTTGTAGAAGTGTGTTTGCAAATGCAGAGCGTGAAAAGAGATCCTTTAACGAGGCCTCTGGCCTTGAGCCAGAGCTTCACAGAGATGTTTACATTTCAAAGATAAGAGAAGATGTCATTAATGGGGATCCATGGTAACAGCTGGCAGTGGGAGGGAAGAAAGGGGAGAAGAAGCTCTCCCCTCCACAGGCACCGTCCTTGAAGGGTTAACCTGCCCAGAACAGTGAACGAAAGAGCTGTTTTTGTGTGAACTCCTGCAAGACTGTGAACTTCTGAGCCCCTCCCCTTACATGCTGAGTATAAAGTTCTGAAACTGCCTGAACTCAGGGTTCAGGGGGATTAATTGATTACAGCGAAAGCTATAATCTCTGTACCTGGCTGCAGCCAAATAAACCTCCTTCCTGTTTCCTATTTGGTGTCCTGCCTCATCTGTCCCCTATTACACCCCCACCTGCAACAGAGAAATTTCCTCAGTTCTTTCAAACTTCTCCCTTCATATCACATAGTCTTTCTCATTAGTATCTTCAAACTTCCCTTTCTCCAACTCTCCTATCTACAAACATGCTGCTCTTTGCCTTTGTTAAAAGATTTTCTTTGACTCTGAACTTCCTCAGGGTGCATAATCTACTTCCTCTCTGATTTAATTACTTCTGAATTTTTAAAGTGGAGCTGGCTCCTCCATCCTTCTCATTACAGGGTGCATACTGAAAAACTCGTAGCTACATTTCACCATCTACCCTCACCACTATGGCAAAATGCCTCTGCTGCCCACTTTCCAGTGGTTAAGCCAATTCTTCGTCCTCAGATCCCTGGCTTGCTCATTCCCCTCAAGAGCTCAGAGCATTTGAACCTATGGCCCATTCCCTTGAGGATGCCCTGGGCTTTGGGGACACATCAGGATCCTGGGCTTCCTCTTTTTCCTCTACCTTCATGCCTCTCATCTGTGGAGGACCTAGGCATCCTAGGTCCTGCATGGGCATTATTTTCTCTCTACACTTACTCCCATGGAGTTTCATCTATTTTACATCTTTGACCGTTACTTTTTGTCAACCTCTGGAACCCCTGAGCTCATCCATTCCCAGCCTCTATTCTGGTAGTTTTACATTTGCCTCCTGGAAGTATGTAGGGCCCGCATTTATTGAAAGGGATCCTGACATCCATTAAACACTTCTGTCTAGTGCTCAATAAATAACATATTGCTGAGTGTGATATGCACAATCATTTTTGTTCATTCATAAATATTGCTTTGATTAATATAATTACATGCATTACCGAACTCACAGAGGCTCTTGGTCATGTATGTACTTTTTCAACCAACAGACACCAACTAAAAGAATAATCTGCTATCATTAAAAACATCTGTGCAGTCGGGCACAGTGGCGCACACCTGTAATCCCAGGAGCTTGGGAGGCCAAGGCAGGAGGATTGTGAGTTCAAAGCCAGCCTCAGCAACCACAAGGCACTAAGCAGCTCAGTGAGACCCTATCTCTAAATAAAATACAAAATAGGGCTGGGGATGTGGTTCAGTGGTTGAGTGCCCCTGAGTTCAATCCCTAGTACTAAAAAAAAAAAAAAAAAATCTGTGTGATTGAAGGGATTGTGAGCCACTCTGAAGGATTAATTTCCTTTCTAATCCAGTGATCTTCAAAACCACAACAAAACATTTACCAGATCTTTCTTCAAGGAAATTAATATGGGCCCTTAATGTAAAAATATTAATAAGCAAACCCAAACATTAACAATTGATAGGACATCATTATATTTTTAAATACTTAAAAACATTTTTAATAGAGCTGAAATCAGATGGTTGCTGAAGACTGGAACATGATTTTAAAAGCATCCTGTACTCTGCTCTGACTCCAAATTGTCCCTGGCTTCTGACGGTCTGAATGGAAACTTTCTGAGCTGGCATTACAGATCAGTTCTCCCCTCCAACAGTCCACCTATTGAAGAGTCTGCAAGCTGGCTGAGGCATGGCTCATGAACTGGCTTTTACCTCCCCGGCTCTTGGTTCAGTCACCTGTCTTCCTTAATAGGTGCCCTCTCCACTCTCTACCCAGGGCTTTCCCCACCTTAACATCTCCCCTTTACCATCCTGGCCAAATTGACCCACATGAATTCCCATTTGGCAAAGAATCAAACACTCCTACTTCTGTTTTGAAGTTATGTCAACATTTTTTTGATTATTTAACTTTTGAGGAATTTGCCTTGTCACTCCAATTAGAACTTATTTTCCTTGATGGTAGGGACATTTTTATAATCTTGCACATGATCGTAATAACTTCTCTTCAGCTTGTTAAACTGCCTACACTTGAGGACTGACAGGAAATATATATATGTATTTTTTTAATATGGAGGAATAAGAAATTGGAAAGAAAAAATATAAAGGAAAACCTGGTAAAATATGTGAAAACTCCTCTCTCCGGGGTTCCTCATCACCACCCTAGATTTTTCCAGAAGGAAGTTGGAGATCTTTCCACCATCTGGTTCCCCACCTGGACTGAACTGGATTTCAAAGTATTTTCCCTGCAAGAAAGTTAGGGATTTCCTTTAAGGGTTGGTAAACAAAAACAATGCTGCAAACAGGCTTTGAATACAGTATATAATTCAAGGAAATTCATAAATGAGAGACATGTTCTGAATGATTCCTAATCCTGGCCTAGACTTCCTCACTTTTTTATATCAAACAATAACCCGAGCTTCTGTCCAATCATACGATTCTGCATTCCGGGAGAATCAATCCTTCCAACCAGGCTAAATAAGGATATGCTACATTCCCTACCCATTTTCCTCCAGGAGGTACTTGCTTATTCAACCAAAAGATGTAAAGAATGGGCCAGAAAATCCCTTGGTACCCTTCATCTAACAACAGTGAACTCTGCCAACCTCTCTCAAAGGAAGCGAATTTCCCCTCTGGCAGGAGGTGAGGGGGAAAAGATACGTACTGCTCATCTACACTTTTCCCATCCTTCCAGCAGGGTTGTATGAAATTTTATAATCAGATAAATAGCAAATGATGGGTTTTTGTTTTATTTTGTCCTGCTCTCTAAGGAAGGCAAAGGAGTGGATGAAAGGTAGCTAGAGGGTTGAATCTCATCAATTCCATTTTTATGAGGCAGGTTTAGAATGACAATTAGGGAAAAAAAGGTCAAGTGGAAAATATATTCACATTTTCTTTCTTATTCCATCACCTAGAAACTTCAGGATAAATCAACCCAGGCACTGAGCCAAAAGATATGAGAGATAAACAAAGGAGCAAATAATCTGAATAATCCTGGGCAACAAGGAAAATGAAGGTGAGCATGATTGACATAACCATCAGGGAACTTGACAATTATTGCATGAGAACACGGTGAAGCTTCTCTTGGATATAGAAACTTCCTTCCAAAATAAAGAGCAAAAAAGAAATTGTTTTTCTCTGAATTTCCCACTATTTAGTAAAAAATGGCCCAGTATCAGCCTCACAGATGGCTCCTCTCGTGCTTTAGTGCCAGACATAAACTATGGTGAAATAAGATGCAAAATCTATATAAATCAGGGCTATCGGGTAAGCATTTGTTCTTTGTAAATGTGGCTTTCTGTCAGGGGGATTTTATTCCTGTTCATCCTTGCCAGTCCTCCAATCTACCACCTCAGGAGACACCCAGACAGAAAAATGTGGAAATAGGCATTCAGAACAATGCATGGGTTGACATTTTTTGTAACCTTGGGTACATGGACCAGTTCAGAGGTGCTCTGTGACGCTAGGTCCAATCACTTCTGAACCTATAAAGTGAATACATAAAGCCAGAGAGGCTGGGTATGCAGTCATCTCACTCTGACAGGGGAGAAAGGTTCTCCCCATGCACCCGATCAGTCCAAGTATCTGCTCCTTTCACAGACCAATCTCTGAGGAGCAAAATCATTGCTGGTGGGCAATGATCTCTGGGATACCTATTGATTCCATTCATTGCTTGTCTGGAAAAGAAGGCCTTTTCTCTAGGGAAAAAGCAAACTCCTCAGGAACCAAATCCACCACTTTCATCAATTTTAATTTCTTTAGTAAGGCAACTGCTTTTGAAATTATCTTGTTTGTACCCTTGAGGCTCAAAAATAACTTGAATCAAAAGGTAAATTGGAGCTCAATAACATGCTGCTTTAGAAAATAAAGGGAAGATTGACAAGGTGGCTCCCTGATGATATGTGAAATGCTCTTATTTCCTTTGGGACCTAGGACTTAAGTCATCATCAATCAGGCAAATTTCTCTGAAACAGGGACGAGACTTACAAATCTGCTGGAGTTGTTGTTGCGGACCGTCTTGGCATTCCCAAAGGCCTCCAGCAGAGGATTGGACTGCAGGATGATGTCCTTCACATGCTGTCACAGCAAACAGACCACAGGTTAAGGAGGTACAGACATCTGCCACACAATGTAAAGCTGAACTTTCCCTACTGTCCTAGTTTCTGAATGCTGTAAGGAAAGAAGCCCCAAGTCCACGTGTCCCTGGGGATTTCTGGAGAATCTATGCTTTCATGGCAACAGACCTAACCCTTATGTGTGACTGGGTCTCCCAACTCCCTTGGCCTGATGCAGGATCCCCAGGAGCCAGGCTACTGCTAATAAAGCAGAATCCACAAATGCCCTGATCTGGGCCTCTATCCTGTGTGGCTACAGCTTCACGCTGCACTTCTAGGTGTGCCAGGAGTCACAGCATATAGGAAAGTAAAGCAAGAAGGGGCATCTCCTTGTAGTTCTGATTAGTTTTTCTGATCATGGCCCTTCGCAGCTCCTCTCCTGCTCAACTACAATCAAGAGTTACCTTAGGGAAAATTAATCAGTACCTCCTCCTCAAAGTTATGGAAATATAATCTGGTGCTCCTCAAACTTTAATGTGCATGAATCACCTGTGGATTTTGTTAAAATGCAGATGTGGGGCTGGGATTGTGGCTCAGTGGTAGAGTGCTCGCCTAGCATATAAGCAGCCCAGGTTCGATACTCAGCACCATGTAAAAATAAAAATGTATTGTGTACAACTAAAGCAAATAAATAGATATTTTTTAAAAATGCAGATGTGGATTTAGCAGGTCTGGGGCATGATCCAAGAATCTGTATTTCTAACCAGCTCCCTGGTGTGCTGGTTTTGCCAGCATGGATCCACACTTGGGCCAATGCAGGATTATGTGAAATAATTCCTGGCCTCCTAGAGGGGAAGGATTTGGTTTTCAAACACCCAAGTTCTATGCCAGACTTAAAAGTGTACAAAACACACCATGGACATAAGACAGTTCAATAGATAGGATTTGATGCTGGAGAGGTCTTTCAACCATGAGTCATTCCTTGTACTTCTAATTATTCACATGCTATGGTTAAACATGTTCCAGAAATAACAAGTCTTCTGGCTTATGCTCTTTAGCTACTGACTAATTCTAAGCCAAGAGCTCTGTATCACTGTCCTCATAGGAAAACAGGAAGAGAAAAATCAACATTAACCGTCTGCAATCCAACCACTAGGTCACGGGCTATAGCAAACAGGACTAAATAAGGCACTCACGACTAATCGACCATATAACAGCCAAAGTGCTCCCTCGGCACCCTTCCGAACATTCAGAAGATTATGTATCTCAAGAAATGAGGACTGGTTCCATCCAACTTTGGAATCACTGATAGCAATGGCACCAAGGGCAAATTCTGGGTGGTCCTCCATGGGATCAGTTTCAATGATAATTAGGGAAAAAAAGGTCAAGTGGAAAATATTAGTAAACTAATATTTCCAAATTCTAATATTTCTAGTCCTTAAAATCTCGTGGGATTACTATAAAATCTGCTTTTCTTTGTAAAATAAGTTTTGAATTTATGTATCCTCATTAATCTCTTCTGTCTTCTGGCTAGATGTGCCTGTACCACTTAACAGCTCTCAGCTCCTCTTAGGAAGGGAATGAGTGGAAGGCTCTTCTATCTCTCCCCTTCTTTGTAGTTGTAGTTTCTGTTGCTGCTGCTGCTGTTACAATTGGTTGTTTTTGTTTGTTTATTTTTGTGGTGTTGGGGATTAAGACAAGAGTCTAATCAGAAAGTCGGGCGCGGTGGCGCACGCCTGTAATCCTAGCACTTTGGGAGGCTGAGGCAGGAGGATCGCGAGTTCAAAGCCAGCCTCAGCAATGGCGAGGCACTTAGCAACTCAGTGAAACCCTGTCTCTAAATAAAATTACAAAAAAGGGCTGGGGATGTGGCCCAGTGGTCGAGTGCCCCTGAGTTCAATCCCCGGTACCACAAAAAAAAAAAAAAAAAAAAAAAAAAAAGAGTCTAATCAGAGACTTTTAAACTGAGTATAGTTTTGCATGTATGAACTTATGAACTATAGTGATGTCCAACAGAATTTGGAAGCACGTGGTGAATTTATCAAGGAAAAGAGAAAGAATAAATTAAAGTAAAGAGCAGCCCACTTACAAAACAGCATTCTGGATTCCTATCTCCATGTTGGCCCTCTAAGGACAGAGTCACATGAATGGAGAAAAGTAAGTAGACTGAACCACACCAGACTCATGTGTTGAAGGCTTGGTTCCAAATACAGTGATGTTAGCAGGGGGGCTTTTTGGAAAGGTTTAGTTCATGAGGCTCTGATCCACTAATGCATTGGTGAATTAATGATCTGAATGGATTACTGGGAGGTGTAGAAACTGCAGGAGGTGGGACCTAATTGAAGGGAGTAGGTCCTCCTTGGGAGCCTATCCTTGGGAACTATTATCTTGTCCCTAGAGGCCTTTCTCTCTCTCTCTCTCTCTCTCTCTCTCTCTCTCTCTCTCTTTTTCTCTATCTCTCTGCTTTCTGACTGCCATGAGGTGAGCAGCTTTCCTCTGTTATGCCCTTCCACCATGATGCCCACCTAACCTCAGGCCCAGAGCAATGGAGCCAGTTAACTGAGGACTGAGCCTCTGAAACTGTCAATCAAAATAAATCTTTCCTCCTTAAGTTGTTTTTCTCCAGTAGTTTGTCACAGTGATGAAAAGCTGAACACAGTTGGGTTAAATAAAACATGTGAAAATTATTTTCATCTGTTTCCTTTTACTTTTTGTAAATATGGCTGCCTAGTAAACTTAGAATTATAGGCATTACTTGCATTCACCTCCTATGGACAGAGCTAGCTGCTTCAGTGCTTCCTTTTCTTCAGAGAAAGAGGACCTACTGAGACCCTTTCAGTTTACATAACAATATATGGACCTTAAAATCCTTAAGCTTTCTGATCTACTAGGTCATGATGTAGCACCATTTAAGTAGCAAATTAATAATTAGTAAACTAATTAATAAAAATTTTTTAAAAATATTTATTTATTTACTTTAGTTGTACACAATGCAATGAATTTATGTTTACGTGGTACTGAGGATTGAACCCGGGCCGCGCACGTGCAAGGCGAGTGCTCTGCCACTGAGCCACAACCCCAGCCCCTAAAAATTTTTAATGTATCTTTTTTTAAAAGTCTACAGTTCACTATGGCAATAACATTTCTTATTGATTCTGATTTTTAAAAATTAATCTTAGAATTAATTCTACCTTGATATCATTACCCTAAGTGCATGTATGAAGTCACAAATGGTGTGAATATACTTTGCGTACAACCAGAGATCGTACTGTGCTCTACGAGTATAATATGAAATGTAATACATTCTTCTGTCATTTCTAACAACTTAGAATAAAAAATAAATTCGAAAAGAAAAAAAGAATTAATTCTACCTTGGAACAAGAATTAAAATTTTGAAAAGCTTACCAGCATTGTGTGCAGTGATGAGCACTATGCTTTGGGGCAGCCCCCCCTAGACCTTAGCCCCTGATCACCATCACGCCCTGTCCTTGGGGAGCAGGCTTTACTAACTTCTGCCATTGTTGATTCTGCTACCACAATGAGTGACTGAGAACAGATCTACCCCTTTCATCACGATGTCCTCCTGCCTCTGTTGCTTTTCTGCCAGGGATTTCTCCTTACCTTCTCATCTGTTGTGAATTCTCTGAGGCTTTCTTTTTCTAATGCTTTCTTCATATTCGCTAATCATTCCTTCTTCCTTTCTCTTTTCCCTTTCTTTTAAAATTTATAGATTTCTTGAATTGGCAATTTATTCAGAGTCCA
Organism: Tamias sibiricus; assembly: GCA_025594165.1. Classification (NCBI taxonomy): domain Eukaryota; kingdom Metazoa; phylum Chordata; class Mammalia; order Rodentia; family Sciuridae; genus Tamias; species Tamias sibiricus. The sequence goes on from CM046659.1 coordinate 113,380,629, forward strand.
ACGTAAGTGTGTGAAGGGTGTACAGGAAGAGTACAGCCTCCCTTGGTCTCCCAGTCCCCTCCCTAAAGAAAATCTATCTCTTGTGTATCCTTTCAAGGAGATGTAATGCATATCCAAATAAATACTGATGCATACTCTTTTTTCTTCATATTATACAGAGGGTTTGGAACCTTGCTTTTTACAATTAATGAGTATATCTTGAAGATCATTTCACAGCAGAACATGAAGTCTCATATAAAAATCTATTATATGATGAACCACAAATTATTTCACTAGTTGCTTATAGATGAGCATTTGTTTCCAGTCTTTTGCATTACCAAAAAATGCCACAAATATATATATATATATATATTTTTTTTTTGTGGTACTGGGGATTGAACTCAGGGGCACTTGACCACTGGGTCACATCCCCAGCCCTTTTTTGTATTTTATTTAGAGACAGGGTCTCACTGAGTTGCTAAGTGCCTCACCATTGCTGAGGCTGGCTTTGAACTCGCAATCCTCCTGCCTCAGCCTCCCAAGTGCTGGGATTACAGGCGTGCGCCACCGTGCCCGGCCACAAATAATTTTATATATGTATCATTTTGCATACCTTTCAGCATAGCTAAAGGATAAATCAAGACATGCACAGTGGCTAAAGCCTGTAATCCCTGTTACTTTGGAGGCTGAGGTGGAAGGATTGTGGGTTTGAGGCCAGTCTAGGCAACTTAGTTAGGCCCCATCTCAAAAAAAGAAGAAATCACCTTAGCAGAACTACTGAGTCAAATGGAGCATGTGTATAAATTTGACAGATTTTTCTGAAATGCCCTCATAAAATAAAGTGTACTGTACTACTTCATGCTCCTACCAGAGCAACACATGAGAATGACTATGTCCCCACATTTTTTCCAAGAGTGTTTAAAACACTATAAGAATTTTGTCAATCGAGTAGGTAAAAATACAGGGTTTTTTTTGTAGTTTTAATTTGTTTCTTATTGTCATGACAATATGAGCATATTTTCATGTTTGATTAGTAATTTATACTTCATTTCCTATGAGATATGTTTTGTCTATTTTCCTTTTGGACTGTTTTTTATTGATTTTCAGGAGCTCATTATATGTTAGGCATGTCTATCTCAAAATGATATTTCTTTACAGACTTCCTATTTCTTGGTTACAGAACCTTTTCCATGTAAGAAAAATCATTTTTAAAATAGCACATGGAATCTTTCACATTTCCAAATAACACAATGTCTCAAAATGGGTCATTACCAACTCACCTGGACTTTGGGGCCTCCTCCAGACACTCTGGAGATATAACTCATGATATATTTGGCAGCCACTGTCTTTCCAGCACCACTTTCACCACTAAGGAAAGAAAGACAAAAATGTCCACCCATGAAGTGGATCATGACCAGCTCCTTCACCCACCCTAACAAGTGAAAAGAAAAAGAAAACAGGGGCTGGGATTGTGGCTCAGCGGTCACCTAGCATGTGCGCGGCCCGGGTTCGATCCTCAGCACCACGTAAAAATAAATAAAGGCATTGTGTACAACTAAAATAAATAAATAAATAAATATTAAAAAAAAAAAAAAGAAGAAGAAAAAGAAAACAGGCGGCAAGGAATTCAGCAAAAATATGCACATATGGGTCCAGAAAGGCAAACCATGGCAGGACAAGGTCACCCTCGTGGCCTGTGTGAGCAACATGAACATGACGCTAATTAGAGTCCTGCTGATTACCATTCTGCACAGGATAGACAATTAAGCATTTTAACTACCCAATAATAGGGGGTATGATTAGGAAAATTAGGGAAAATGAGAAGGATAAAATTGTGCAGAAATTATAATGGCCATCCAGATTATAAACATGGGGGGAAAGGATATGAAGTAATGTTAAGTGAAATATGCAGTTCACACTACATACAAAACATGGTTACAACAACATGTTCAGGTAGTACATTCACGCCTTGAATCCCAGCAACTCAGGAGGCTGAGGCAGGAGATCTCAAGTTTAAGGTCAATCTTATCATCTTAGCAAAGCCCTAAGCAACTCAGTGAGACCCTGTCTCAAAATAAAAAAAATAAGGGCTGGGGATATAGCTCAGTTGGTAGAGTGCTTCCCTCACATGCACAAGGCCCTGGGTTCAATCCCTGGCACCAAATAAATAAGTAAATAGATGAACAAACAAGGACTGGGAATGTAGCTCAGTGGTAAAGTGCCCCTGTGTTCAATTCCCAGTAAAATAAATAAATAAGTAGATAGATAAATAAAAATTTTTTTTTAAAAAATTAAAGGCCTGGTAGTGTAAAATGCTTGCCTAGTATGGGCGAAACACTAAATCCAATCCCCAAAACCACAAAATAAATGAATAAAAATAAAATAATATATTTATGAAAACAAGACTAGAAGAAGTATTACAAAATATTAGAAGAAATTTGGGTCCTGGCAAGGAGACCATGGGAGACTTTTTCAGTTTTTTATTCTCCAAACTTTTTGTAACAATATATTACTTCTGTAATTAAAAAGGAAAAAGGCAAAGTAGGCACTCTGAGGTTTCAAACTGTGCCTTGAACTGATGCAAGCTTCCTTATTTTAGAAGTTCTAAAATTAAATGATGAAGCAATATTAATCACATCCTGAGTAACAGACTACCTTCCGTTTGTTAGCCTAAATGCCTTTTGTTAACAGTCTGCACTTCAAAAATCCCCGTTTTTCCTTCAAAATCCCCTGAATTGATAATTCAAAACATGATTAAGTCAGATTTCTCATTTTTTTCTATTGGTAGGCTTTGTGTTGCCAGGATAGAATTAAAGGAACCCATACCATATAAAATGTTGGAGGACTTCATATGAAACCAAAACAAAACAGGCTGCTACTAGTTCATAAGACAATACAGCTGTTTGTGCTTGGTGACAAGAATTTGGTGGTACACAGCAAATGTTCTCCTATGAACACCCAGCCTAATTAACTGTCATCAATTGCTGAGTTACTTGTGGCTAGGGTACACAATCAAGCAAGGGAATCCCCCACCATCAAGTGGAAAGTGAAACCAATATTGAAAAACTTTGATATTTCAAAGCAAAATGAAACAAAATTAAAATAGCCATTTTGCTAAAGTCAGAACTTTGTTGGATTTCGTTGAACGAATATATGGTATGTTTAAGAAGACAGCTTAGGTGAGAAGTGAGGGAACCATCCTCCACTTAGGACCTGTGGCCTCTGAAGTACTGAATCCACCTATACAATTCATTTCAGGCCTGAGCTCCCAGTCTTCTTGGTCACGTGAACAGGGAAGCCAAACTGAAATTTCATAAGATACAATGGCAAGTAGAAAGCCAGAGTCTAGGATGAGGTATCATGCTGTACAAAGAACATGCTTTCCCCATGAGGAAATTATCCCTTTAAATGGTCAACATAATTAAAAGATTTACATACTAGATTTAGAGTCAATGCATGCACTCTCTCATTTGAAGCTCAAGTTTTGTCAACAGTAAAACTCCATTCTCTAAGTTGTAGCAATGTAAACATTCAATATTGGAAAATCCAGGAGTACAAAGGTACAACCACCAGTATAACATTACATAGACATTTAAAATAATTACAAAGACTTTGAAGATACAAAAAAGACAGTGTAGCTAAGGTTAAGTGGCAATCTGAGCAGAAGATTATATAGCTATAACATGTTTCTAACCATGTAAAAATAATGTGGGAAAAAAACTGAAATGGAAAAAGAAAACAAATGATATTTCTGTCTTGTTAAGGAGGCTGGTTGACAATTCTTTTTTTTTTTCCCCCTTGTTGTGATTTCTCCTACTGCTCATATTTTTTTCTCTTTTTAGACAAGCAATTACCCATGTATTTCAGATTTTTAAAAACAGCTTTTCCAGAAAAAAAGAGGGATCACATCACAATGATAATCAATATGCATCAATTCCATATCACTGTGAGGAAACATTTTCTAGAAGTTTACATTTTCATTTTTTTGTTTGTTTTTGTTTTGTTTTGTTTTGGTACTGGGGAGTGAACTCAGGGTGCTGATCCACTGAACCACATTCCCAGACTTTTTTTTTTTTTTTTTAATTTTGAGACAAGCTCTCACGGAGTTGCTGAAGGCCTTACTAGGTTGCTGAGGCTGGCTTTGAACTTGTGATCCTCCTGCCTCAGCCTCATAGAACAAGTGTTTTTCTTCTTCTTCTTCTTCTTTTTTTTTTTTTTTTTTTTTTTTTTTTGTGGTCCTGGGGATTGAACCCAGGGCCTTACGCATGTGAGGCAAGCACTCCACCAACTGAGCTATATTCCCAGCCCTCATAGAACAAGTTTTCAGAGAGAAAGAAAGAACCCCAGAAAATCCTAGTAGAATTGTAAAATAAAAGTATAGTTATTCACCCCCGACACTGCCTTTAATATTATGATCAAACATGAAATATGTATCTTTATTGTTAGAGGCAAAAGAAAAGAATAATGGAAAGTAAGTAACTATTCTCATATATTAAAATAAGTATGTCAGGTCCAAAAATAGGACATCTATGTTCCCAGTAGCTGTGATCTTTTTCAGTACATTTAAAATAATTAGTTCTGGCTAAACATTGATGTGCTGATTTTTCATTTCTTAGTTTTAATTTAAAGACGCTTAAGTTTTATTGATCACAGCCAGTAATTTGCTCAAACTATCATACCATTAATGATGAGATGTTACATAATTACATGAAGTTTACAGGATATGCAACAATAATCATGCTGGCCTATAAGGATGGGCAAATGCTGTCTCTTGCCCAGGACAAAACCCCAAGTGAATAGCAGGTGAAGTTATCAGGCAGATTATACAGCATACCCTGAATTATTTATTTTGCATCTCACAGCAATTAGAACAATTTGTTTTGCTATGCTTATGCAGCCTTTCCTGATTTAATTAGCTTTCTGGACTTCTAAAGAAGAGGAAAAAAAAAAAAAAAAAAACCAAGTCCAGAAATTAGGAAAATGTACAATGCTAGATAAATATCTGGATTCAGGGAGTATGATTATTTCTTTGAGTCAGGTTAAACCTGGTCAGCCTTTCAGAATCCTGGAGCATTTAAAAAATGCCCATGAACAGGACCCTTCTCCAACCTACTGAAACTTAATCTCCCAAGGACAGTTTCTAGAAACAGGAATTTTAAATTAACACCCTAGTTTGGAATATAGCTTGTTGGGAACCAGCCTGGCACTTCAAAACCAAAGTCAGATAAGAACGATTAATTCAAATAGAAAATAACGTAATGTTTGTCCATGTTAGCTATAGAAATGGAAATGTGCTAAAATTTCAGAGAAAGAGTGTTCTCAGAGAAAAAGCTACATAATGGTATATTAATAATTGGATTCAAGGACTCTAATGGTTTTTCTGAGTGCGGTTATTCCTCACTTAGACACCAATAGTATTTCCAATTCATTTTGACTTATTCTAGCAAAAGTAAAAATAGGGCTGGGGCTGGGGCTCAGTGGCAGAGCGCTCGCCTGGCATGCATGAGGCACTGGGTTCAATCTTCAGTACCAGATAAAAATAAAATAAAGGCATTGTGTCCACTACAACTAAAAAATTACATTTTTTTTTTTTAAGTAAAAATATTTGTCTTGTTGAAACAGTTCACCCTTCCCACTACTGGAAACTCACCAGTCTACTCCCATCATTTCATTCCTGGTCTCAGAATACTTCTACTGGTTCTCCATCCTGGTAGCTATTGTTTCCTTATAACTGAGTTAGTGTAATTGGAATGTTGCTTTTTCTAACTTTATATTTATTGGTGCTTTAGAAAGGACAAAAACTTAAAGCAAAAAATTCTACGTGTACTTGTTCACCTTCCATGCATGTTCTAGGCCCCTCCACATGCTAAGCTGTGGTCACAATGAGATGTAGCTCTTGCACAAGAGGGGCTCACTGCCTGATGAAGAGTTGAGTGTACACAGGCTATTAACAACACAGTGGAGATGTGAGTATGGTTTTAGGGAGTCATCAACCACAGCCATGTTAAAAAAAGACAGAAGAGGCCTACAAGCAGGGACACATCAGCATCAGTGAGCACTTGAAGCCCCAGGTCTTGGCCTCAAATTACTCTTCATTAAAAGGAACCAGGGCCTCTTTGGAGAAATGGCCAATGCCAAGGCCAAAGTGAGGAAAATACAAAGTGGGACTACAACAACATATATATAACCGTGCCAAAAACTAAGGAAATGTACAGCAACTGATATGGACATATCAAGCACCTAAGAACCAATTTGGTTAAATCAAGAGAAATAATAATACTGGATTATGATCTTTTGAATAAAATGGAAGGCCATAGATCTATATTGCTATGTAAAATGATTCAAACACCAAATAAGGGACACAGGAAAGCTCTTCCTCACGGTAGAACACTAACAAATAAGTGTGGAAGGAATGATGGGAAAAGACAGTCACCACTTGGCCACCATCACACAGAAGACCAGTTTGGGCAGGAGTCTTCTGTGGATGGTGACCCTGGTGGGTGGAGCTTTGAAGAGGAGCGGGATGTTGTTATAATCTCAGAAGACATCCCCACAAAATACTAACATTGTAAAAGAAAAGCACAGTGAAGTTAACCAGAAGAAGCCTGGGAGACGCCCATAGGACCAGGTGACCAAGAGCACAGCCTAGTTTGCCCAGCACTCCTATACTCCTACCCAGAATGAATGCAGGACCTGCAGAAACACTGGGCAGACCCAGGCTAAGGTCATCCTATGGAACTTAATGCCTAATCACTCTGGAACTACAAAGGACAGAAAACAGAAAACACAGAGACTAAGACAGAAAGGTTGGCAAGGCATGAGGGAAAAAGTAGAGGATGGGCATGCATTGGAGGAGCCAAGGGAGCAGGAGGTCAACTGCATCTGTAGGTAAGGAGATAGACAAGACAAAGAAAAGCCCCACTGGACCTATTCTCAGACCTTGTTTTGTTTTGATATGAGAATATGATAGTACTGAACTTGACTCTTTTTTTCTAAAGGTATAACTACAAGCATAGATAAAAAGGAATAGTTTTTTAAGATAGTTTTAAAAAAAATTTTAGAGTTATAAAAGAAAAATAGTTGTGATTGAAAAATAATCTGGAAAATGAGAAACAACATCAATTCCAGGAGATATTTTATAGGAACACTAAAATACATGCAATAATTTGTAGCATGTATCCATTGAGTGTTTAAAGTGTGCGCACCAAGGGCTGTTGTCAGTGCTTTACACATATAAATCATCTCGTCCAAATAATCTCCCTGAAGTGGGTACCATTATTATTTCTATTCATAAGCAACTTGCTCAAGGACACTTAGCTAGTGAGTAGCAGAGTGCTATGGTTTGGGTGTACCCCAAAGTCCAATGTAGAATCTAATTCTCAATGGGGCACTAGTAGGAGGTAGGCCCTCATTAATAGACTGATGTTTTTCTCTAGAGTTCTCACTTGAGTGGGGATGGATTAGTTATCTGAGAGCCAGCTGTTATAAAGCAAGGTTGGCCCCGGGGTTCCCTCTCTACTTATTTGTCCTTCCACCCTTTCCACATATTTTCATGAGTTGAAACAGCACAAGGGCCTCATCAGAAGCCAATGCTAAAACTATCATTATGCTCTTAGACTTCTAAGCCTCCAGAACCAGGAGCCAAAATTGACTCAGGTACCCAGTCTCAGGTATTCTGTAACCACAACAGAAAACAGCAAAACCATGAACCTAGGAAAGGACTTAGGCAGTCTTGCCCTGAAGCCTGAGTTACACTGCTTCAGAGGAGCATAGATATTTAAAATTTTCCCACAGCTTGGATGGTCAATTAAAACCATCACTGTTTCCTAAGTAACTGCATAAATCGCACAGTTCATAGTATGATCAAACTTTTAACTGCTCCTGAGTCTTTACTGATACACACCCATTTAGGCAAGCCTTCTGCCAGAAACATTTATTATCTCACACACAGTTGGAACAAACAAATAACAGCCTGCCTCACTGTGATCACAAGACGAGATAATGCTATTAGAATGAGAAGCCACATCAAAGAATGTTCTGGGCAGCCCTCTCCAATGACTACTCACAGACTCCGTTCCTGGCAGCCCTACAGACCTGGGACTGAAGTCAATCTGAGATGATATACCTCTGTTGGCATCTGGGGGACCATAGGGCTGATGAGAGAGGGGTTCTCTATCAGACCTTGAAATCACACTCAAACATAAATCTTCAAATACATGCTTATTGTGTATAAAATTCAGAATCACACAGACATGTTGAAACTGCTGGGCAAATGATGCAGATTTATTCCTTAACGCATTGAGAAAAGTGTGACTAAGACAAAGAGCTGTCATTTTTTCCCACTCCCAGACAAACACCCAGTTAATTAGTGCTGTCAGGCAGACAAAATTCTCATCTAGTCTGCCAAGAAAATGGCCCCATGGCAATGCTCATCTGAGCCCAGCCAGATGCAATAGGAAGAACCCAATGTTTAGTCTGAAGACCAAGTTTAAGTTCCAGCTCAGCCACTTACTGCCTCTATAATTCTTTGCAGTGTTACTTGCAGACATTTTACATCACTCTTCAACAGTTTAATAATACGTTTCATGCATATTTTCTTCATTATCTTTCTTTACATTCTTTTAAGGTATTAGTTCCCATTTTGCAGATGAAGTGACTGAGGCTTAGAGAATTTCCCACTTTAAACAGAACAAAATAGAGTCCACTCTGTGACTCACCCCAGAGATCTTTCCATTGTTCCTCATGACTGTGGGTGGCAACAGATTATTTACCAGCTAACCTAAAGCCTGTTGGCTCAAAAGAACAGAGAAAACTGGAAAGAGTGAACCAATGCAGTCAGGCTGCCCTGGCTGGGAACAGAGCTTTGCCATATCTTTTGATATCTGCAGGGGTCCTAGAACCAATCCCCTGGGGAGATCCAGGGATGACTGTATTTGCTTTGTATCCTTTAATTATAGCATTTTTAATCTTTACGACAACCTGGCAAACTAGGTACTACTATTACCCTTTTTGCAGATCAAGAAACTGAGTCTCAGAGGCGATGAAACCTCCTCATGAAGCCCCCAGTTAGTCAGAGGTGGGAGTTGACAGACCCTCCAAAGCCAGGCCAGAGGGACAGCGAGCCTTCAAAGGTCAATGCTGCTTAGGTCAATGAGACTGGGTGGACAGAAACTCAAGAGTGCCTTGAGCAGAGTCCCAAAGCTAATACTAAAAAGTCCCTGAAGTACATCAAAGACAGGAAGACAGCTTGAGAATCTATGAGACACCTGATGGTGAAAGGGGAGAACAGGGCGGAGACACAAGTCAGATACCAGAAGTTTTGCCTTTCATCTTTACTACTGCGAATATTAGGATTCCAGATCCAAAACATCTTTTGAAGCAGGTAGGTCAGAAATCTTATATCTAATAATGACAAATATCTCCTTTTTCTCTATCTAAATTCTCATATTCAACCAGTCAGCAAATCCTATTGATGTACCTTCAAAATCTCTCTTATGTCTTTATTCTTTTAAAAGCATTCAGCACCTATGCAAGATACAATATACAAAGACTTTGTGAACTATTTGTTGGATGCATTTAGAACAAAATGCCCTACTCGTGGGGTAGGGGGTGCGGTGGCGAGGAGCCTTCAGGATATTTCAAACAAATTAACAACTGCTAAATATGATGCTTTCAAATTGACATCACAGTTTGTAAACATTCTAAGGTGGCAGGAGCTGGTTCGGGATCAAAGTGATAGGAATTCACTTTTTTTATTTTTTATTTTTTGGTACCGGGGGATTGAACTCAGGGACACTCGACCACTGGGCCACATCCCCAGCCCTTTTTTTGTATTTTATTAGAGACAGGGTCTTACTGAATTGCTAAGTGCCTCCCCATTGCTGAGGCTGGATTTGAACTCACAATCCTCCTGCCTCAGCCTCCCAAGTGCTGGGATTACAGGTGTGTGCCACCGCGCCCGGCTAGGAATTCACTTTTGATGGCTGCAATAAATATGCCACATAAATGTTCTCCGAGGCCCAGCGTGCCTCCAGAGAGGTCAGCTGGCAAGAGCTTCAGAAGGGCCTTTGGACATACTGCCAAAATCCTGTCTGGTGATGAAGAGATGATAAAGAATATGAGAAACACTTACTACTACTTCTTTCCTTCGTACCATACCATGACTATTTCATTAAATAGATTTGCATAGTTGTCTTCAATATCCCCAAACATCATATATGTTGGTTCTCTTATACAAATCCAAATTCCAAATTTTGGAGAACAGAAGATTAATGAGCTAAGCAGATATGGGCTGCTTGTTCACTAGATGCACAGATGTCTACCAAGTCTTAAGGTACTCATGTTTTTTAACGATGCTAATGTATTTACATAGCTGCTGTTTCATTGTTGGCACTGCCCAGAGTCCCCATTCACTTGTCATCCATTTATTCCTTCACAGGCTTACTGAATGTCATACACCTTCCCTTTCCAACTCAGATCAGTCCATATCACAGCAATAGATTTCTGTATTCCCTTAAGATCCTGTCTACTCTCTACCAATAGACTTACATTTGGAATTATGTCCCTGCTCAGAGACCTTCAAGATATCACCAAGACCTACAAGCTAATGTGCAGGTCACCAGCTTGTCCTTCAGGGGGACCTGCCACAAATCAACCTTATATTCCCAAGTCAACCAATCCTGCACTACCATACAAACGCTATGTGGCCACAATTGAAAAACTGACCATAGGGAAACATGAAAAGAAATGGGAGACTGAACCCACACATACTTAGGAAAGACACACAGTGGTCTAGGTATGGCTATCTGGTATGTAAATGCATCTTCACTTCCCAGTAAGATACCACGATCAACACATCAATAAGGTCATGTTTGTTTATTTAAGTCAGTCTAAATGTTGATTGTCCTCCCATTCATGACACACACGATTGCCAGCCTCCTGGTTATGCAGAAAGAGCATCAAGGCCAACAACATACACAGGGCTGGGTTTAGAAAAGTACCTTTGTTTTGCAGGGGGAGGACTTTTATCCTAGGAGCTCAAGTCCAGAATAACCACCCTCACTCAATGTCCTAACTTCTGTCTGCCATATATTAACATCTCCATTAAAACATGGGAAATTTGAGACAGAGAAACAGCATTTACCAGTAGGACATAGAGAAAATATATAAAGTTTGAAGTCACACAGGGCTAAGCTCAAATAGACTGTGCCATTTACTGGTTTGGGAATCCTGGAATTCTCTTAAGACTGATTTTCTGGGTTAACGTTGAGAAACAACAATGCCAGCAATTGGTATGGTGAGGATTATGAAACATAACCTATATGGAGAGCACCAGCAGAGGGCAGACACTCAGTGAGTACAGACTGCTTGGCTTACAGGTGCTAAACAGAGGAGACCTGGAATTAGGATTTCAAGAGCCTTAGCCCAGAATCAACTAAAGTAACTTGGGAGCTCGAAAAAAGATACAGATGCCCTGGGCCCCCACAAATCAGTTCAAACAACCTCTAGAGGTGGAGCCTAGATATCTATATAGCCACTGAGCTAGTAAGGAATTTAGAAATTGGTTAAAGAAATTTAACTTATCTCTGGAAAGTCAAACTAGTGAACACAAGGTGTAGTGGATGAAATCAGCACCTAGAGATGCCATCTCTCTGACCTGTCTGCCAGCATGTCATGAGGGAAGACCTCGGAACATCTGTGGCCAGTCGTAGGTACTTTCTCCTGAAGAGGGTTCAACCTAATGGCTGGCAGCCTTTGGCAGGACAGTACAGGCCAATGGTAGGGAGTTGATCTACATGGAGTCAGGCAGGAAAATAAAAGCAGAAATGGCAAAAGTGAAAGAGCTATGCTGAGGAGTAGACCAGTACCCAACATTTCCAGGTGGAGGTAAGTGCCATGACCTGAGACATTAGTCAATACAATCATCCCTTCACTCTCAATTCAACCCTCCAATCAGCCTTCTAATGGTAATCTGTCTCCTCTCATGGACTGTGTTCCAGAACAGATAACCACAGGCAGGATTCTCCCTACGTCATGACAAACTGGGGTCAGATTCACACTTGTTTGTGAGTTTGGTTGACCGGCTTTGTCAGACTACCTTGGGGTGCTCTACTCATAAAGCGGGAAGGTGTTCATGACTCAAGACCAAGGCTTCAGTGGAAACTGGTGCCATCTCCTCCCTTGATTTCTTTCTTTTAAAATTCAATTTGTTACACTGATTTCTAATCCAGAAATAGTCAGCTGCCTGTCCACCTTGTCACTGTGCTCACTGCTTTAAAACAGGAGTCAGGTTGTGAGGAAACTGGCAATACTAACTTTATGGGTTGTGGTATCCCATTCACAGATTCATTTAGACAGTCATGCCTGGGAAGTTAAGGAGGTGAAGGTCTACAATACCACCATGGAAATCACATCACTATTCATTTTTTTTAATATACTCTAAATAAATGCTGCTCAAATTCTGACTCTGTCTAGCCATGGCAGAATCCCTTAGCCCATGAGCAGACTTCTCTTCTAGCCCTCATGAAAATGGGTTCAGTTTAGCCGGCACAGTGGCGCGTACCTGTAATCCCAGAGGCTCAGGAGGCTGAGGCAGAAGGATCACAAGTTTGAGGTCAGCCTCAGCAACTTAGCAAGGCCCTATGCAACTTAGTGAGACCCTGTCTCAAAATAAAAAATAAAAATAAAAACAAAAGACTGGATATCTCAGTGGTTAAAGTGCCCCTGGGTTCAATTCCCTGTACCAAAAAAAAAAAAAAAAAAAAAAGGGAGGGTGGTTCAGGTTGTTTTCTGATCACACTTTTATTTAGGCAGTCAACATTAGACCCTACCTCTGGCAGACCAAGCACCCAGCACATTCAGCACTATGGCTACAAACTGGGGTCTCTCCATAGGACATTTCTCTGTCTTCCCTCCTTGTAAGCATTATCTGGAAGAAAGAATTCCAAAGCCAGGAGACCTCAGAATTCATCTGTTCGATCAGTTTATTAACAGGCAAAGAAAACGAGGCCCAAAGCAGGGTTGGATGTGCTTCCTGAGGTCACAAAACTGGTGAGAATGACTACAGACACATGCCAGAAATTGCAAATCTACTTTCTCAAAGCAAAGAAACCACAGCTTCTGTATACTCTCTCTCTCTCTCTCTCTCATATATATATATATATATATATATATATATATATATATATATATATATGTAAATATGCAGTGCTGAGATTCAAACCCAGTGCCTCACACATGCTAGGCAAATGCTCTACCACTGAGTCACAACTGCAGCCCCTCCGGTATGCTCTTGTAACTCTTGTAACTCAAGAGAGGTTGGGCTTTTGGCCTCTGTAACTGAGAAGTGACTTCCAGGCCCCTGTAGTGCCTTGCCTGATAGGTGTGTCTTTGATGGGCTGGGCCAACTCAACGATGTAATATATGGTGAAGATTTTGGAATATACCTCCAGAAGAAGCTGCAGATTAAAGGTACTGCCTAGACCTTTAGAAGGACCTGGAAATCAAAGGTCGCCCACGCAGGAAGAATGTGATCAAGCTTAAATTAAAACTCTGGACACCAGAGACTTGCATGAGCTCCCCTGGTTGGCAATGGGTACTGCCACACATGGTAGTTGAAAAATAAACACCATCCGTGTCTCCATGAGAAGGCATGACAGGAAACCTCACATTTGGACCCTCTCAGACCTCACCCTGTGTGTCATTTCTTTTGTCCAGTTCTGATTTGCATTCTGTTGCAATAATAAAACTGCAATCATAAGTATAGGGCTGTCCCAAGTTCTGTGAGTGGCTCTAGTGAATTATTAAACCTGAGGGTGTGATAGGAATTTATAGCCAGATGAACAGAAGGGAGGGTATTGTGGAGGACCTTCACCTGAGTTTTGCTTAACTCTGAGGACAAAATCCAGCTCCCTCTTCTACCATCTCGTAAATTAAAGCGCAACCACCTTAACAGAAATCCTTGGGAGCAGATCCTTGAAGTCACTACCACCTGAACAGCTGGAAAAAAGGATCCTGGAAGCAGGGTATTTGCCCACTTCAGTGCCTGTGTATCCTCTGAGAGGTAGAGGGGGATCTGAGCTCAGAAGAATCGTGGACTGGGTGAGACTGAGGCAGCTTCCCGACTGCAGAAGTTCATGCCACAAGCCCATTCCCTTCCTTCCCATCCCAGCACACCCCAGAAGAGGGAAAGACTGAGGAAGGAGAAAGGGCACAGGGTTCAATAACAAACTCAACCAGACTCTCATTAAATTCAGTTAAGAAAACACCTCCCACCTCTCTAGTGACCAGAGACCTTAACTCAGTGTCACACAAAAGCACTTTCTATTTAGCAACCCAAGTCTCCTGTCACTCCAGTATCACTCCCAAGGGGAATAACCTGTATCTAATCAAGCATTTGGATCTAACTTCTAATTTATAGAAGAATCAGTTAAAGAAGTAAATATCATGAGAACATGTGAAAACAATTAGACACCTCCAGGAGGTGTCTATAGGAACACTGGCTGGTCTCTCCAGAAAAATCAATGTCAAAAGGGAACTGGGCTTCCTGCTGTGGTAGGAGGCATACTTAACATGCACAAGGCCCTGAGTTCAACCCCCAGCAACAGCAGTGAAAAACTCCATGTCATGAAAAAAATGGTGGCAGTAGGGGAACTGTGGCAGGATAAAAATAAACTTAACATTCATAACCAAATGCACCCAACCTTCCTTGGTTTGCATAAGCCAGCAGGGAAGATCATGTTTGCAGCAATGTGAATATAGACTGCTGTGTTTTAGATGATATTGAATATTTTTCTTTTTCAAAGATGCAAGTGGAAATATTTAGGGGCAAAATGTTATGAAGTCTGTATTTACCTTGGAATACTTGAGACCGTATTTACCTTGAAATGCTTCAGTGCTTGTGTTTAATAGCTCTGATTTTGGAGCCACATAAATGCTTTTACACAATTACAAAACAAAATTCAACTTAAAAAGATTAAACCACTAAAGTGAAAAAATGGAATCAAGGTTAGGTTGATGTGCAAATAACAAAGGAATAAATAAAAAGGAACGTTTTACATGAGTTTAAAAAACCCAATATTTTAACTTTAAATAGGAGGAACTTGGACAACAAGAACAAAGAAATTTGAGAATGAATTCAGTATTGTTGTAACAGTATTAAGATTGCTATTTTAAAGCATTAACAAAATTACTTATTTGCTTTATCTTACTATATGTATATAAAAACAGACAGTATAAAGTAGTTGTGTTAATATCAGGATCAAGATTTTTGACCCAAGAGAAATGAATCACAAATATAGAAACTGAGGAAATGTTAAAACCCTACCATCTTCAAAATGAACTGGTAAGACCACTATGAACTCATGTTTCATTGTTCTCTTTATAAATGCCTATCCTCTAGCATGTCCTTCTGAAAAGAACTAGAAGCACCAACAACATAGGGCAGTGAGCATTCTCAGTGCCCAGATTAGTGGTTTCTAAATACCATGTCCCACTAAAATGAATCAGGAACTCTTGGAGAAATGGCTGGTTCTTGTCTTGGGCAGAAAATGTACAGGATGAGCTGGGAACATTTCAGACCCTGGAATCATCAGAGATCACTAGGGATATGTCAAAAGGACATAATAAGCCAATGAAAGGGCTCTCACTGGTCAAGAATAGAATCATTTGAGCCTCCAGAAGAGTAACTGCAATATAATTAAATAGGTAAAACATTTAAAATTCACTAGTTTGAAATGATACTGAAAATAAAAACACATTACCTTGGGAGGTTGCTAGGGCAACAACTCATTACTTTGAAAAGTGGTAAGTAAAGAAAATGAATCAAGCATTTTATCTAGTTTCCCCATAAAGACTGCATTTCAAGGTGACAAAATAACTCCAACTAACACATGCAGAAGAATAATAGAATTAGAAAATAGCTATTTTTTTTAACCACTAATTAAGGAATGGTGGTAAAATGAGAATTTGTGATGGATGTATCCACTGAGAATCTGAACATCACATGAAGAGAGGTCAACAGGAATTAAGTCCTCAGCATCCAATGAAGTGTTTTGGCCAAAAATTGAATGTGAATCTGATCAAGCTTTTAGATCTAACTACCACTTTACAGGAAATATGAGGAATGGTGGAATACTTAAGTGTCATCACAGGATACAGTCAGTGCCAGACTGCAGAAGGCAGTGTCTGGCAAACAGTCCCTTTCTTTAACAAATAAGTGCCAAGAAAACAAAGACAACAAAGGAGAATAGTTAAAAACTAAGAGATTTAAGAGACTTAGCAACTAGGTGCTATGAGTGGGCCTTGTTTGGATCCTACATGAAAACAAGCCAGCTATTTAAAAAAAAAAGAAGAAGAAGAAGAAGAAGAATTTATAAGACAGTCACAGAATTGGAATACTAATAATATTAGATGACAAAAAAAAAAAAGAATTATCATTTGTTGGATCAAACCTAGTGCCCTGGAGTACTAAGTAAGCAAATACTCTGAGCTACACCCCTACCCCGTGAATTATTCATTTGTAAGGCATGTACCTCTCTTTTAGAGGTATATACCAATTATTGACAAATGAAGGAATTTACTATGTAGAATTCGCTTTAAATAATCAAGTAGGACAGGAGGGGAGAACTAAATGAAACAGGTTTGGCCACATATGGATAACTGTGCAAAATAGATGACAGTACGGAGGGACATTTTATACTGCTCTTTTTAATTTCGTATGTTTGTGAAGATCCAGAATAAAGTTAAAAAAAATGCTCAGGTAAAGAAACTAAAATAGGTGAACATATATATGTAGGACAAAATGCTTATATTTGAGTTTTTTTTTTTATTGTTTGCTTTTTTGGACAAAATGCTATCAAATTCTAAGTGATGGGAATATGGATATTTCTATTTTCTATACCTATGTTTGAAAATGTTCATAATAGTAAATAAATTTAAAAGCACCTAAACTCAGACAATAATCAGAACCTGGTCAGGTTAAAAGGATTATGAATGGGCTGGGGTTGTGGCTCAGCGGTAGAGGGCTCACCTAGCACGTGCGCGGCCCAGGTTCGATCTTCAGCACCACGTACAAATAAACAAATTGTGTACAATTAAAGCAAATAAATTAATTTTTTTAAAAAAAGGATTATGAAATATAGCTACAGATACCTACCACTGTCATTTATTAGTAATGTCCTCAAAAATTCAAAGCAAATGACAGAAGAATATAAAAAAAGTAGGTCAGAGAAAGTAGGACCCAGAGACAACATAGTGAAACACAATTATTATGCTCATGATGCGAAGGTTCTCAATTCAGAGCCAAGTCACAGTACGGGCAAATGAGGGGGAAACGCTTACAATTTCCATCCAGGGTCACAACTGCATCTTTGCCCCCGTGATCAGAAAGGTCTGGCTGGTACTATGTGCCCTAAAGCCTTAACGTCTTAAGCAACAGGGCATAAACAGCAACCCTGTGGGAACTGAAATCTTTTATGATCTGGCACTAGACGATGTAGAATTATGAAACAAACCAAGACAAAGCAGCCAGGCTGCTTGTCATGCAGACGCATTCACCAGGCTGTGACATCAGAGGCTGTTGCAAAACCACCGTTTCCGGCAGAGCTCTATAAGGACAGTGGCACAGCATCCTCCCACCTACTAATATGGTCTTTCTCATACCTGATGATGACGCACTGGTTCTCTCTGTCGATGATCATGTTTCTGTACATGCTATCTGCAAGGGCATAAATATGTGGTGGGTTTTCATACTGTGCCTGAAAGGCAAAAACAGAAACAAAACAAAACAAAACAAAACAAAAAAAAAAAAACATGTTAGAAAGAGCAACACACTAAATTGCTTTTATTGGCCTTGGAAGTGAACCCACCACTGTATAGTTCCAATGTCTATAATTACATGGTAAAGGTTGCATGGTACAAGAATTTATAAAATTTCCCTAGTTTACAAAGAGTTACACCCTAAGAAAATTTAGATGGAATCTGGAAGGACTGTTCCTGGGCATGTGTGTGACTCAGCCTTCAGACATGACCCACGTATTTCGTCTTTGGGTCCTCAACACCACACCCTTCCACTCAAGCACGCCTCTGCAAAGAAATTTTACTGCTAAGTGTTTCTGAAGGCACCTGGGCAACAAGTCTTGAGAGACCTACCAAAAACCTGGGTTTGATTTTGAACAGAATTCTAAATTCCTATGTACTTTTTTCTTTTTTATAGATTCTGGAATCTCAGAGGAAATTAAGTGAGACTGTGGATTTTCCATAAGAAAAGGCAAGGAGGTGTGGTTCTTGGTTTGGCCAGTTTGTTTGGCCAGCAGGGGAAAAATATTCTGCTACACCAAAAATTCCTGGGTTTATGATTTAGTATGCACAAATATAAACTAAAACATTTTTCTGCACCTAATAAATTCACTGTCTCAGCCTGACTTTAGCCCTGCTCTGTTCAATTTCTTGGTGTCTACCTTTACCACTCCCTCAAAAATTACCAAAAAGAGCCAGGTGTGGTGGCACTTGCCTATAATCCCACTGGTTTGGGAAGCTGAGGGAGGAAGATAGCAAGTTCAAAACCAGCCTCAGCAACTTAGAGAGGCCTTGAGCAACTCAGTGAGGCCCTGTCTCAAAATAAAAAATACATAAAATAAATAAAGGGCTGGGGATGTGGCTCAGTGGTTAAGCATTACTGGGTTTAATCCCTGTTTCAAAACAAACAAACAAACAAACAAACAAAGAAGAAAGAAAAAAAATTACTAAAGAGAAAAGTACTTCACTGTGGTATATAGCTGGATAAAGTCTTCTTAAATTTAAGGTTACTGAACCCAAAAGTAAAAAGAATACCAGATCCAGGGTCAGCAGACATTTAGAATGCTTCACTGGTCCCACCTCTGAAGTGGGGTTAGGAATGCTCATGCTGCAAACCACAAAGAGAACTAATAACAGCGAGTAACAGAGAAGATGGACAGGAATCTCACTTTTGAAAAGGTAAAGCATAACTATTCCATCTTTGAGCCTTGTCACTCACTACAGGAAAAGGGGGCCTGACTGAGAGACTGCGGCTCATTGCCAAGCTCTAGAAGACCCAAGTCAGTGACGAGGAGGATGGGAGCTGGTGCCTGCACACAGGACAAGCACTGGTATATCCCATGCTCAGGGCTCCCCAGAGGAACTGCCCAGTCAAAGCTGGAGGCTACCCTGGGACTGGTTGACTGGAAAACTCTACTCAGGGACCAGAATAGTATATTAAACCTGCCTTCATTATCAGAAGAGGATGCCTGACTGGAACCTCATAATAGAGTCTTAGATCAGCTTCTCCTAGCCCAAATCTTGCTAGTGTAAGACTGTTTTAAATGTCACTTTGAAAACAGGGAAGTAGAGTATTTTAAGAAAGGAAAGAGGATGGAAAATGGAAGGAAATGGAGTGGAGAGAACACCAGGGCTAACAGAGGGAAAGGTGTGGGCAAGTCACTGCCCAGTGAGGTTTCCAAGTTGCTGAATGAAAGCTAGTGTCTCCTCTGTACTTCCAAATTGGTTTCCCATCTAGGACCTTACTGAGCCTCTGAGCAGCTACCTGTGAGAATTACAGAGTAGGCATTTTCCTCTGCCTGATTCTCCCATCTCCTAAGACCCCAAAAGTCAGTGAGACTTGACTTCAAATCCTAGCTCGGTAAATTCTAGTACGTCAATTTTGAGCCTCAGTTTCCTCATCTGTGAAATGGAGGTAGATATAGTAGGATATAGCCAGTATCCAGGGATTTTTGTTGTTGTTGCAAGCACACACAGTGCACGGTACTCAGTAACACTGTTACATGGTACTTTACAACACTGTTATAATTGGCAATTTAAAAAAAAATTATACTTTTGGCACATACCTATAATCCCAGCAGCTTGGGATGCTGAGGCAGGAGGAGCCCAAGTTCAAAGCCAGCCTCAGCAAAAGTGAGGCGCTAAGCAAATCAGTGAGACCCTGTCTCTAAATAAAATACAAAATAGGGATGGGGATGTGGCTCAGTGGTCAAGTACCCCTGAGTTCAATCCCTGGTGCTGCCCCCCACCAAAAAAAAAATTACAACATTTTAGCCAGGTATAGTGCCACACCCAATGTTGAGGCAGGAGGATCACAAGTTCAAAGCCAGCCTCAGCAACTTAGTGAGGCCGTAAGTAACTTAGCAAGATCCTGTCTTGAAATAAAAAGGGCTGGAGATGTGGCTCAGTGGTTAAACCTCCCTGGGTTCAATCCCTGGTACCCCAAAAAATCCTACATTCCTATAAAGACAATTCTTTGACAGATGAATGATCTAAAAGGGACTCACAGGCAGCAGCCCTTTTCAGAACACTGGAAGGAAATGCAATCATGGCATTTCCATGCATGGCGCCCTGGCTGTCATCAAGGATGCGGAATCAGCTCTGGCCCAGGGTCCTCTGACTGGGGGCCAGGGCAGGGCCTGGCCTCTGCAGACAGTGTTTCCCTTGTGCTGGGCCCCCATAAAGGCAGCATTATCAAAGGCCTCTAGCGTAGCAGCCTCCTTCGGCCCCAGCTACCAGCACCATTCATCTGGCGACACTGGGGTGGGCTCCTGCTCTGCCTAAGTTGCCTTCCACTTCAACTGATGAATTTGTGTGGGCTCTCTTTTGTCTGTCTTCCAGGGGTCTGGATTAATGAATGCTCTTGTGCTTCTGCTACAGAGGAGAGGAGAGGAAGAAGAAAGGAAGAAGAGGCAATGATGGGGAGACCAAGGGAAGTGATGAACTGCAAAATAAAACATATTAATAAGGATTACAGCTTCTATTTTTATTAACAACTGATATGACTACGGAGCTAAAGTTGATAGGAAATGGGTCCACATTAATACATGAAGTAATAAAAGATTCATTTTTCATTTTTAAGTCATAGCCACAGCTGAGGGTTTAATTGCAAAAGAATGTTCCCATTGCTTTATTTATTTTTTAACCTGTTATTGTTTTTTATTTCTTAGAATTTTGTGGCATATGCAGAAGCAGGAAAATCTCCCTCACAAAGTGGATTCTACACTCATTTATCTAATTTTGTATACAAATAAGGCTCAAGTGTTAGGCCTATGTTTCTTCGAGAAAGAATCAAATAATGTCACTTACTTGAGCTTCCCCAATAAATAATTCATAAGAAAATGCAAATGCATTGTTAACTTCAAGAAAAACTATTTATGCATCATAAAAGCCCTAAACACTACAGTAATTTATATGGTACATAACTTACCGCTCCTTGGTACATTTCAATTTCCTTTTCCCCAAAATATGGCATCTGCTTGAAAGGGTTGACTGAGATTAATACCGATCCTATATATGTCTGGATTTAACCCAGTTAAGGTCCATCATTTATCTTCATAGCTACACATTTTTCAAATTAAGCAACCAGATGCTATCAAGAATTCATAACGACTGTTGAAATAGAAAGCTCATGTACATGTTTTCTAAATAATTATAAATAAAGACAAAAGCAATTATCTAAAAGCTTTGTTCCCCCTCGAGAATAATAACGAATTTAATTACCAAGGTGCTACAAAGAGAAATTATTTTAAATAAGTTAAAGTATATTCTTTCCAGATTGGTCACACGAAACACTTGGGGGTGGCGCGGGGACAGAACAGAGATGGCCAAGGAGTGAAATAGGCAGTTATTATTCTTCTCCTCGAACAATGCGTGTTTTTCAATTGGAACCTTATAGGTAGACTAAAGACATATTCATTTACTTGGCTTACAAATAGAGGAATTAGATGAACTGAACAGTCATGCTTTCAGAAGCTCAGGGGAACTCAGTGCCATCAATAAGATAATATTTAGAGAAGAAAATTACAAAGCATATATCAAGTTTAGGGGAAGAGAGTATTATTTCTGCTCAGGCAATCCAGGGAGGCCTCAAGAAGATGGTATATGTCGAGCCTTAAAAGTTTTATACATTTCAATGCACCCAAATAAATGAAGTGTTATTAGAACATAAAAAATTCCTTTTATTCATTCAATGATCAACTAATTTGAATTGGGTTGTTTGCCATATGCCAGGAACTGTTGTAGATGTTGGGAATTCAGCAGTGAACAATAGAGACAGAATTGATAAAAACCCTTGTCCTCGTGAAGGAGAAAACATCATCAACATTTCTCTCTCTCTCATTTGTTCTTTAATTTGGATTTATTTATTTATTTATTTATCACCAGGGATTGAGCCCAGGGGTGCTTAACCACTGAGCTACATCCCCAGTGCTTTTTATTTTTCATTTACTTTGAGACAAAGTTTTGCTAAATTGCTGAGGCTGACCTTGAACTTGTGCTCCTCCTGCTTTAGCCTCCTGAGTTGCAGGATTATGGTTTCTGTTTTTTTTTTTTTTTTTGCCAAGCTGGGGGTTGAACCCAGGCCTTTGCATGTGCTCGGCAAGTGCTCTACCACTGAGCTACATTCCCAGCCACAAAAATTTTCCTTTTTAGCATTAATGGCATTGTCAGATTTAGCAAATAAAAAAATATAAAAGCTAGTTAAATTTGAATGTCAGAAAAGCAATTTTTTAAGCATACCTCAAGTAATATTTGGTACATACTTAATACTAAAAAGTTATTCATTGTTTATTTGAAATTCAAATTTAACCCAAGGGACACCCTGTATTTTACCTGTCAACCCTAATGCAACAGTGCAAGGAGCTGAAGCAGGAAGGAGGAAGGATTGTATCTTCTTAGATTCTGGGATCCTTTCAGTGCTCTAAATCCACCCTCCTTAGGTTAATTTTAGTGTCTTTTCCACATGGTGGAGACCTAATCAAAACTGAATGGAGAGTTGCCTCCGTTTGGATTCTCATGCTAAACAAATGTGATGACTCTTAAGGTCAACCCAACTATGAACAAGTACTGCAGTGCTAGACCCAACCTCATTTCAGGAGAGGAGGAGGATGGGTATTCTATGGACACATCCACCGCCAGGTAAAAGCAAAGGTGGGCAAACCCGACCCTTCCCTGGAAGAGTGTGGAATGCTGCCTGTCCTAGACAAACTGATCTCTGCACACAAAAACTGAAGGCTGCCCTGAGGACATGAGCCCAAGCATTATCGCTCCAGCCTTGGTGACCCAATAAGTATAATTTAGCTGCATATGAGCTCCAAATGTAACCAACATTTTTCTAAACTGTTAATAATCTGCTATACAAAGGGATGCCTCAAGAATTCTTGATTTTGCACTAATTAGACAATATAAATTCTGGTAACAGCCTAGTTAAGGAAACATTCAGACAAGAAAACCTCTTTTGCACTGTTGTAGGCCAATCCTGAATTAAAGACCCAGGTTAGAAAGAAGGGAAATTTTAGTTGCTCCCCTAAGTTTCCCAGGAGGGTTCTTTAGGGCAATACAGCCTGATTGCATGCTACGCAGCCACACACTTCCCTAAATCAGGACAATTAAGAGAAGAGAATTTTAGATTTAATAGAAACAAACATATTTTATCCTTTTCAGATAAACATTTGGCTTCATTGTTTATCTGAACAATTTTCAACTTTTCCAAGGCTAGGCTGGGCTGGGAGCTCCAGGACTCCTGATTCAACACTTACCCCTACTCCCCATGACATAATTCAGCATGCCTCTAGAAAAGCTGTGGGATCAGTCTCCACCCACATAACCTTGGGCAATGAAGGTGTGGTCCAAGGTTAATGTTCAAAATGCATGGAGATATAAAGATATGATAAACCGGAAAAAAAGTAAATGCCATCTTATTTAGTAGAGTATGAGAGACAGACTGGGCCCAGCAGATCTTTAATTGATTGGTTCTCAAATGCTGGTCCATAGAGTTTTCTTCAACCTGCTGAAAGAATGACAAAAACAGAAATAATGCACTGAATTTTTCATAAGGCTCAATTCATTCCATATAAAGGTCTATTCTTTATTTTTAGATCATTTCCTTCTTACATTTTTAGCGTTAAAATAGTCTTTCTTTTATGGAATGTACTGGTAGTACAACTTCTGCTTGTTTGTTCTTATTGGTCTCACTAAGAGCTAAGCTAAGAACATTTTAATAGTGTGTGACTTCCCCAAAACTGCCCACAAGGATGAGTCGACTTCCTTGGATCTACCACTGACGTGGTGCAGAAGGTGAGGAGACTTGCCCAACGTCACACCTGTGAGATGAGTGGAGCTGGAGCTTGGCTCCAGCCCTGAGCACAAGGTCTCACTGCAGCCCGCGGCCCACCAAGGGGCTGCAAAGGGCCACGCCTCGCTCTGAACAACTACTTCCACTACCTGGACCTCTCGCCAGTCTGGCAGAAAAGTATGAACTCCTGATTCAAGGATTTAAAATGCCAGACACATTTGAGTTTGGTCTTTGAGAGAAAAAAAAAAAAAAAAAAAAAACAAGTTTGGGAGAAAGTTGGACCCAATTACGCACGAAGTGCTTTGCACAGGAACTGTTTTCGTCACCCGAGTGGGCTACAAATGATGTGAAGCACAAAAGGACACTGACGTATTCTCCTATTTTTTTTTTTTTTCAAGTTTCCTACAATGTTTTAGAATGTAATTGTGGCAACCCTCGTGACATATGGAGGGTAAATTCAACCTTCCTTGTCTTAGGATAAACAACTTAAAAATGCATGGTTTTATTGCTATTGAAGTCAGAATTTCTTAGGCAGATTTTCTTTTCCTGAAGTAGAACAAAGAAATGTGCATTCAGTCTATTTATTCAATTTTCAACTTTTCTCATGTATTTCCCCCTTAACATTAAGTGGTAAAGGAGACTTTTATCACTTATCAGAGGAATAGATTTGCAGTGAGGTACCCAGTATTATTTCATAAACATCCATCAGAACCATCAAGCCTCCCAAAGCTGAAAGTGACTGTGCTACTGATAGAAAGCACACTTATGCTGGGCCTCCCAAATATCGAGTGGGTAGAGGTTTCTAAAACATAAAGTCATTAGTGGTCAGGTAACTCATTTCCTTGGTAGAACACAAGATTAGCCAGTTATTGATTCAAAGGCATTAATTCAAAGGCATTAATCAGCCCCCTCTCTGTGAGTCATTTAAAAAATTTGGTTGTCTGAATTTTAAAAGCAAGTCTAAGAGAGTCAACAAGTTTTCAATGAACATAAATACAATGCATCATGACAAGAATTGTGCAGGAAGGCAAGAAATACACAATGTAGAGGGACGCCATTTTTGTTAAAATTAACAGCAAGCAGCAAGAAAGCATAGATGATTATGTCTATATGTGGTCAAAGTGAATGCTGCACACTAAGAGTGTTTTAGTGTTCTCCTCTTTGCTTGGCTGTTTTATAAGTCACATGAGATGAACATGTATTGCTTTAATTTGTTTTTACCTTTTGTTCTTTGTACACAAGACACAGTCCCTGTCCTGAAGGAGCTTCTGTGTCTTAGGAGTAAACAGTCTTTACTCGGAGGAGTGAGGCTGTCTGGGATGAGGATGGACTGACCTCTGACAACTACTGACATTATTTTTGTCTGTTCTTATCCAGCTTATCAAAAACAATGTTTCCTTGGAGAGAATGGTGGTGCAGGCCTGTGACCCCAGTGACTTGGGAGGCTGAGGCAGGAGGATCGCAAGTTCATAGCCAGCCTCAGCAACTTAGCAAGACCCTGTTTCAAAATAAAATGAATAAATAGGCTGGGGATGTGGCTCAGTGGTAAAGTACCCCTGGGTTCAATCTCCAGTGCCAAAAAAAAAAAAAAAAAAAAATCCCAAAGCAACAAACATGTTCAATGTTAACAGTAAATTTAGTCTACATCCGAAGGCTTTTATGGGCTCATTAACTTTCCATTTAAACCAATTTCTATGGTAAAATGTACTTGAATTTATAATAACCAATCTCAAAATTAAGTTTTTGTAAAATAATTCAGAAACATTAGAACTTTAACATCTGTCTTTATGTGTGTTCATTAACAGCTTGTGCTCCCTCTGTGCTGACTGCATTATTTCATTTCACCAACAGCAGTCTCACACGGGGAAGATTTAATCATCACTCTCATCATACAGATGAGGAAACCAAGGCCTATGGATCACAAAACCTGTTAAGGCCACCGAATCCACACAGAGTAAAGCTTGAACTCAGGCAGCTCAGAACCTGATTCTGCCACCCAGCTCTTCCTAATTTCATCTGTCAGTTTCCAAGAACCACAGGTCTTGACACAAAAGTGATTAAAATTTTTTGGATGATGACAAATACAAAGTAAGCATATTTCAATTTTTTCTTTTTTCAATGATAGGGATCAAACCCAGGGCCTTGGGCATGCTAAGCAAGTGTCCTACCACTGAGCTACACCCCCAGCTCAGCATATTTGGGTTTTGTTTGTTTATTTGTTTTTTTGTCTAAATGAAAGTTCAGAAGTAAACACAAGTGCTTCCATTCAATTAAATTACAGGAAACTCTGAACAGGTGTCTAGTTCAAGATTCAATAAATTTATTCTACAAAGGGCCAGCAAATAATTATTTAATTTTTAATTTGATTTTTGCATGCTGGGGATCAAACCATGGGTCTCATACATACTAGGCAAGCACTATGCCAGTGAATTATACCCCATCCCTAAAACTAATTATTTTAGACTTCATGGGTCAGGTAGGCTTAGAGCCTTGCTAAGTTGCTGAGGCTGGTTTTGAACTCGCAATCCTCCTGCCTCAGCCTACTGAGCCTCTGGGATTACAGGCATGAGCCATTGTGCCAGGCCTTAGGTCATCCTTGATACCATATGTTCAGAAGTCACCACCAGCATCAGAGTTAAACCTTTCAGTACCATCTGCAGGTTTCACACAGATCTTTGCACATCTATGATTAACTCCCATGATAACCACACGCACATTTCTTCCCATAGCTGCACTGATCAGAACTCCCAAATCTTATAGGAACTGAAGCAAATATCACAGTTCTCTGTTTATAATGAAGTCAACACACATTTGAATCAAATTTCCATTCTGCATTTTTACAAGCCCTATAAAGAAATGGCATCCGGCAAGCTAAAATTGAAATGTAAAGAACAACTCAAGAATGTCAGGCATTTTCAATAGTTGATCTGCATTCTCATGTTTCCTTTAGTAAACAAAGATGCAGAAAGACTGTCTCATGCAAAAAAAGGAAACAAAAACAAAAACAAAACGAAAACCAAAGCCAATTTGTCAATCTTTTACAAACCTTTTAAGTCTAGAATGAAACTCGCTACATTACTGATATGACTCTTTGCAAACCAGGACTTTCTCTTAAGTTTCTAAGATCTAGAGATCTTAGATACCATGTGTGGGGCCACAGCACATCAAAGAGACAATACCATAGAGTGAAATACCAGCTGAAACTTGACATTGTGAAATGCCAAGAAGATGATTTAGCATCATCTTTGCCCTTTCACACACAGCACGAACCAAGTGACACAAGAGTCCAGCTCTTCATTCCCATACTGTGACAATGCTGTGAGAGCATCAATTCAGACCTTCAGATGGCTCTCTGACTAGGCATAAAGCCACGTTTTGGCCGTGCAATGTGTCATGACACAGCAACCAGGAAGGATACGAAGATGTAGTCGTCCATGTATCTCTTCTTCAGGTTCTCCACGATGGCGCTCTCGGTGATCTTGGAGAGCAGCACCATGTCGTCCACCCCACTGTGCTTGACATTGTGACTCTGCCAGTGGTACCGGTAGGCACCTTTGCTTCCCTGGGGACAACAATAAAAAAAAAAAAAAAAAAAAAATCACACAACTGTTAGGACAGCTTACATCCTTCTGGAGTTTAAAAAACAACGACGACAAAACCTAATTTTTCAAATATTCCTCAAATAAATTGCACCAAGGATTTTGTAATCATAGACCTGTTCAAATTCCAGGTTCACCACCTACAGATAAGTAGGGGAAAGTCACTCAAGTTTCCTGTGTGGCTGAAGCTGCTCTTTTCTCACTTGTAAAATGAGAGAAATAAGACGCACTTCACGGAGTCGCTGTGAGAGTCACGTATAGTGTGTAAACAGTGTGGGAATAGCTCAACACATGAAGGACAATCTCTTATACCTCCTAAAATCTTACTGTATTTATTGAACTTGTGAGTGAAAATGGGCAAGGGAATAAAAACTTTCCAGACTTGTTTTTCTAACTCTATGATAGAACCCAAAGGTGGAGACAATATGTATCACGCAACCACGAGGTCACATTGTCATCATTTCTCAAGTCATCTGAACTATTTTCCTTTCATCAACTTATCACTATTGGTGTAATGCTGGCCTTCCACATTCAGTACATTGCAATGAGTGACCATTTCTGTACTAACCAGAAGTGGGCAGGGCAGCTATACAAAACACCAGAGCACACGCTGACTAGCGGTGCTCTCTGAACACTGGGGACTCCGGGGCTTCCTTTCACTTGGCATTTCTGCAGTGGAGTCCCCCAGGTGTTTGCCTATTTCCCAAGTCCTCAGGCTGGAACACAGAGTCACTCTAAGTGGGAGCTCACAGACCATTGAAGGACACCTAGATGATGACGGACAAAACAATCCATGCATCACCAACAGTCAACACATGAACACACACAAAATATATCTCCAGGGTGGGGAAAGACTCCTTTGTCCTGGCAGAGGCAGAAGACATGACTTTCTGAAGAAGGAACCATTTGAAATAGATATGAAATATTTTTAATTTGAATTTGCAAGGGGAGACCAAAGAAAGGACATTCATTATAATCTACACTCAATAGGAGCAAAAGAAAGAAAGAAAGAGGCCAATACATATGTAATAATGAATGGCAGGCATGTGACAAGATATTGGAATATGGTCCCTTGCCTTCAAACACTTCATACATCCTCCTGAAAATACCATGATCTGGGCAAGTGGGGGGTGGGCACTGAACTGTGTGAGGCTCAGCCCCTGCCCCCTCCCAGGGGTTCACTATTTGGGGGGTTTGGACAAAGCAAAGTTCTGAACAAGTACACAAAGAAAGGCTGCTGTTCAGATGTCAAAAGTAGGATGAGAAAAGGGAATGGGAGGCTCCTTGAGAGAAGCAGGAGGTGAAAAGAAATGATATGCAAGCCACACTAAATTTCATTTCTAAAATGTGTTCAATTGTTTCTCTAAGAGAGACAGATTCCTTGCTAAGTGCAAATTCTAAGAGGCTCTGAGGAAAGCAATCTTCAAAAAAATCAGCCAAGAAGGGGCCGCCACAGGAAAAGCATCTTGGTGCCACGGGCTCAAGCTGTGGAAAGAGGTTCTGGAAGGTTTGCCCACCCATGCTGTCTAGCAAGGGGAACGGTCTATATGATATATTTGGCTTTCTCAGAACCACACGCAGCATCAGTTCTACAAAATGACCTCAGCCCTCACCACTCCTTCTTCCTCTGTGGCAAAGCAGAAGAGAGGAAAAGCGCTGGCCGCAGCATGACTCACTGCCTTCCATAGAATGCCCATGGTCTGCTGCCATCCAGGGTGTAGCAGCTCGTCCCCAGGCCCCACCTCCTTCACTCCTTTCCCAGCACCCACAGAAGTTACTCTACATAGAAAACTAAGGTCCCGGAGGAACCAACCTATAGGTTTGTTGGCGGCGTTTTAACCCCAACAGATGTCTACCTACTCAAAAATGGCCACAAACGTTTTTTCTTCTTTGAAATACATAAGCACAGTTAAACAACACAGAGGGCTATTAATAAGTGGTTATTTAACTTCTACAAAGGACAAGAAACAAAGGAGCTCTGTGTCAGTGTGTGCGTACTGATTCACAGTGGCCGCCTTCTCATCATGGTGACCTGTGTCCTCCTGGGCATCCAATTCCACCGTCTTCCTCTCCACCTCACTGCATGGTGATAAGAGTCCCACCGCCCCCACTCAGAGGCAGTTTCCTCCTCCTAAAGGCCGTTATTCCCCAGCATAGGGCTCCCTTTGGAGTTCATTGATTTTCTTTCTTTCTTTTTTTTTGTACCCGGGATTGAACTCAGGGGCACTTGACCACTGGGCCACATCCCCAGCCCTTTTTTGTATTTTATTAGAGACAGGGTCTCACTGAGTTGCTAAGTGCCTCGCCATTGCTGAGGCTGGCTTTGAACTCGCGATCCTCCTGCCTCAGCCTCCCAAGTGCTAGGATTACAGGCGTGTGACACTGCACCTGGCTTGGAGTTCATTGATTCTCATGGCTCCAAATGTCACTGGACACTGAAGATTCCCTTCCCTGGTTCTTGAGCCTTCTATCTGCAGTAGAGTAAGGAACCAACAGCGCGGCCCGAGCAGTTACTACAGATGGGCCTGACTTGATGACTGGACTGATGATTTTTTTTTTTTTAACTTTATGATGGTGTGAAAACAATATGCAGTAGAAATTGGAATTGGAATTTTGGTCTTTTCCTGGGATAGCATACCATGCAGTACCATACGCTCTCATGATGCTGGGTAGCTATAGCTCCTCGGCAGCCACGATCTTGAGGGTCACCCACCCAGGCTCTATGACAGCACACTGTGTCGCTAAGCTGTGGTGGTTGTGGGGCTAGGTGAAATTAAATGCACCTTCAATTCACAATTTTCAAAGAATTGCAGTGGGTTCATTGGGACATAACCCCATTTGTAAGCCAAAGAGTGCCTGCATAAGAAAAGCAGCAAGCTGTTTGGTAGAAGCCAGTCCACTGACTACGCCAACCACCTCATCAGAGAAGGATTAACATTCCCGTTCTCATAGGAGGAAGCTGAGATCTCCCAACTAGTATGTAGCAAAGGCAAGGTGGGGATCAAAGACCCAGTGATTATGGACTCATCCAAATGGCTCTTTCACGGTCTCCCCAGTGACTTACTACATATTTCTGCCTGTTCAGTTTAAAATGGGAACGGAATGACAGACTATCTCTAAAATGGAATTTCTCATTAAAAAGACATATAATTGGGCTGGGGTTGTGGCTCAGCGGCAGAGCGCCCGCCTTGCACGTGCGCGGCCCAGGTTCGATCCTCAGCACCATGTAAACATAAATGCATTGCATTGTGTACAACTAAAGTAAATAAGTAAATATTTTTTAAAAAAGACATAAAATCTTTGTTAATGACCACCTCCTCTTAGCAGCAAAGACCAAAACTCTGGAGATGTCTTCAATTCGATACATATTCTATATTCAGTGGGTCACAAATCTGTGTGTGTGTTGGCAGCGGGGGGCCCTCCCTCACTGCTTCCCCTCCCCTCTCCCCCAGACAATTAGAATTACAATATATGAAGTCACTTAACGTTCACAACCATCCCTAATACCATGTACTATTACCTCAGTTTTTCTGTTGAGAAAACTGCAAAGCGCCAAAGTCTTTCAATTATGACTTGCTGTGCCAGAGCTGGGGAGGGCGGGAGCCACGCGGAGCCCTCAGGGGACGGCGACCCACATGGACTGTGGAGAACCAGGTCAGAACCCACCAGGCAGCAGAGGCCACAACATTACCAGGGAAACTGCTAGAAGCCAAAGGTGGAAGTTCAGGCTCTCATCGTAGCTCAGGGGAGCGTAAAGTTTCCCTCAGGGTGTTAAAAAAAAAAAAAGAAAGAAAGAAAAACCTGTTTTCTGTTTTTCTGCAGGGACAACTGAGTGACAATGTGTGGCTTCTCCAGAGGCCTCCTTGACCACAGCTGCCATCGGGGAGAGGCTGGCAACAGGGTGGGAAATGGCCACCATTCACAGCCCCACACCCTGGGAAGAGAGGCTGAACGTTGCAGGGGACATATATTAGGGCTGGGACAAACAACCCTGACTGTGTTTCCCCCCTTGTCTCTTGCTCCCCACTCCTGACTGAGAGGTGGGGCAGGGGTGGCTGCTGAGCACACTCAGAGGGACAGTAGGGACAGATGACACTCCCTTAGTGTCATCTGTCACGGCCCCTCAGTAAGAGCTGCTTCTGTCTTCTGTGGGCTT
Organism: Tamias sibiricus; assembly: GCA_025594165.1. Classification (NCBI taxonomy): domain Eukaryota; kingdom Metazoa; phylum Chordata; class Mammalia; order Rodentia; family Sciuridae; genus Tamias; species Tamias sibiricus. The sequence goes on from CM046659.1 coordinate 113,412,454, forward strand.
CTTTTCTGGGTAACTCCTCTGTGTTTACCCCATTAAAAATGGGAATCTTTCAAACAAGGAGGGCACTCAGCAAGAGGATTTCATTGTCCAGTGGCCCTGGAGGAGGAGGTGCCACTGGACAGAGCGGGAGAAGGGCAGCAGGTGGCGCGGCCAAGAGAGGAAAACGGCACCACCAATAACGAAAGCTCCTCGCAGCTCTGGCAGTGGCTACACATTCCCAGGGAGAGGTGTCCCAGCAGATGGGGGGGAGTTCAGACTTGCCTGGACCTACATTTAGTTTCTTAATGACAACTCAGTTGCTTAAAGTCCATCTGATTCACGTGCAAGTTCTAGAGAGTGGGGTACAACCATACCCACATAATGGCCTGATGTGTCGCTGACTCATAGGAGGTGCCACCGAGACACCAGAGTCCCCACTGGGGACTGTGAGACAGGAACCCGGGCTGCCTGATTGCGACTGGTTTTAAAAGGTGGAGCCTCACTAACTGGCGTGTTTACCGAGGCGAGGCAAGGCGGAATGAGAGCAAAGGTTGAGTCAGAGCACACAGGCAGGCATTATGCTGCCCGGGAAGTCCCCCTCCACTGCGGGAGAGCACAGGGAGGCCCCGCCAGCACCCAGCACCTCTGCAAACACTGTCACTTTTCAATTCATACAGACACTGGGTAACTGCACTCTTCAAATGCCCTTTGCATGCCCAGAAAGGAAGGCCATTAAACATGCCACATAAATACAACAGGCCCAGTGCAGCAGGGCCTGGGCCGGGGGTGACCACACTTTCACATGCTTCTAAATGGTATTTTTGGAAAGCAGTTTGGAAATAGATGCCAAAATTTTAGACAGAGATCAGTATATAAGCAGATAATTAATTAAATAAAATTCACATACCTTTTTTCTGATAATTATATTTTTAGGAGTTCACCTCAAGAAATGCCTTCAAAAGGATGGCCAGATAACATGTACAAATTTGCTCACTGTCACAATGTTTGTAACATGGGAAATAAGGTACGTCGTTAGGGAACAGGTTGTAATGACAGACTCTGTGAAGGAGTACTATACAGTCCTGAACAGGACTTGCATGCCAACATGGGGAGATCAAGATATACTGTTTGAGGAAAAAAACAATATGTGGAATAAATATTGAATGACTGCCTTTGTATGCTTTTTTTTTTTTTTTTTTTTTTTTTTTTTAAGGCATGTGTGTTACAATCATTTTGTTCAAAGCTACACAAGGTACCTTTAGGTAAAAGGTCTAGGGTTTAAGAGAAGGGTGACTTACTTTCCATTTTGTATTTTCCTGTGCCGTTCATACTTTTTAATCACATGAAAGTGCTACAAGTTGAGTATCCCTTATCCAAAATGCTTGGAACCAAGTGTTTTGGATTTGGGTTTATTATTTTTAGTTTTTTAAATATTTGCATATACATAATATGGGACTCATCTAAACAGGAAATTTATTTGTATTTCACATATAACTTATATACATATCCTAAAGGCAAATTGATGCAATACTTTTAGTGTGACTGCATTTTGATCACAATCTGTCACATGATATTAGGTGGGGAATTTTCCAGGTGTAGGGTCAGATCAACACTAAAAAAGTTTCAGGTTTTACAGTTTGGATTTTCAAATTATGGATGTTCAACCTATAGAAAAATTTAAAAATAAATAGAAACACTTAGAACAATGTCAATCAAATTGAGAATTTGCTAGTTTGGCATTGACAGAGTTCTCTAAGCTAAATGCCCTGACTGTGCTTTTAAGACTGAATTCTGTGCAGCTTCTAGCTTCAAAAGACAACTGGAAGATGTCGTCTGGACAACAAGGACAGTATCATGTGTGGGCAATTCAGTTGGCCCAAGAGCAGAATAGGATAGCATATCCAATTTCCAGAAAACCTGGGCCTAGACTGTTCCAGTGCTCTACGTGCATCTCCTGGGAAGCAGATAAACCACATTCTCACTGTGAACAATGGACGGTAGTAAAGCTCTGGCCTGCAGTTGAATTGAGCTTGCTTTCTAACGGGACTTTTCTGCCTCAGTGAGTCATAACAGGAAAGGAACAGACCTGTCTGTAGGCCTTGGAATTAAAATTAACATTCTGGAATTCTACCTTTTGCCTTCTCCTATGTGACTGGAATGAAGCACTTCCCTTAGAAGTGATGGGGGAGGGGCTGGGGTTGTGGCTCAGCTGTAGAGCGCTCGCCTAGCACATGCGTGGCCTGGGTTCCATCCTCAGCACCATCCAAGAATAAAAGCATTGTGTACAACTAAAACAAATAAAAAAATATTAAAAAAAGAAGAAGTGATGGGGGAGAAAATGATCAGACCTAAGTATGTCGCCTACTATGTCTAAAGCAATGCAAACCAGCCTTGGGTTTGCGACACATTGTTTCAACTTTATGGAATTTAAACACCTCCAATATTTTGATGAGGCAAAGATGCATTTTTTTTTTTGGTACCGGGAATTGAACTCAGGGGCACTCGACCACTGGGCCACATCCCCAGCCCTTTTTTGTATTTTATGAGAGACAGGGTCTCACTGAGTTGCATTTTTGAACCGTGTGTGTGTTGCGCTGCAATGGACTTAATACATGGAAGGAGACCTTCTGGAATGGAAGGTGAGGCTGTCAGCAGCCAACAAACCACCTCCATCTTCTCAACTTTTGGGTAGTTGGAACTAAAATTTACCGAACCTACAAGTATAGGCCAATGCTTTACTTCATTTAATTCTCACAACACCAGCGAGACACAAGTATCATAATCCACACCACACCCCCCACCGTCACTATTTTGTAAATGAGGAAACTAGGGTCCAAGGCTGTCCTATACCAAGTTCCTCTGCTCAGAGAAGATGTGCTGAGAAGGTATACTGAGGATCGGCATACGAGGCTAGGGAGGGAACCTCAATGAATTAGAGAATGTGCTTATTACACTCAAGACAATGCAACCCGACCAAAAGTTCAGCATTTGTGTCGCATTTTCACATCCCTGATACCACTTAATCCCTGAGACTGAAACCTGGGATTTCTGACTTGCTTTTCTTTGCTCTTTCTGCTATACCACAGCTCACCTCTAAGGCTTATCTTCCAAGCCAAGTGCTGACACTGAGCCCAGAGGTCTCTTAGCCAAGCTGGCTGAAATCAACCTTTCTAGAAGAGTTGGCCCCACTGGACAAGCGGTCCACGGAAAGAGCACACGTAATCACCATCCAACCTGGGTCACTTTTGAGAGCAGAAGAGGGTGTTGTTAATAACAGAGCTGGAACAACAGGCATAAACCAGGACTGACTCAGGCTGCATGGTTGAATCCACCGCCAACTCGATCTCAGAAAGCCAAGGCTGCTCTCAAGGACTAGCCTCCCAGCCCAAGACCCTGTGCCACTGAACCACAGGGTGTCACACAAATCGCTCAACCTCTCGGAGGAAGCTCATAACACCAGGCTGCCCAGGGGCTACTGTGAAGACCAAATAAGGAACCACCTTAAGACCCAGCTATCCCACTCCTCAGTCTATATCCAAAGGACTAAAAAACAGCATACTACAGGGACACAGCCACATCAATGTTTATAGCACCACAATTCACAATAGCTAAACCAATCTAGATGCCCTTCAGTAGATGAATGGATAAATAAAATGTGGTATATGTACACAATGGAGTATTACTCAGCAGTAAAAGAGAATAAAATAACAGCATTCACAGGTAAATGGATGAAGTTGGCAAACATAATTTGCTAAGTGAAGTTAGCCAATCCCAAAAATCCAAATGCCAAATGTTTTCTCTGATATAAGGAGGCTGAATCACAGTGGGTTTGGGACAGGGAGCATAGGAGGATTAGAGGAACACTAGAAAGGCCAATGGGAAGGGAGGGGTAAAAGGGTTAAAAAAAAAAAAAAGCCGGGCGCGGTGGCGCACGCCTGTAATCCCAGCACTTTGGGAGGCTGAGGCAGGAGGATCGCGAGTTCAAAGCCAGCCTCAGCAATGGCGAGGCACTTAGCAACTCAGTGAGACCCTGTCTCTAAATAAAATACAAAAAAGGGCTGGGGATGTGACCCAGTGGTCGAGTGCCCCTGAGTTCAATCCCCGGTAACCACAAAAAAAAAAAAAAAAAAAAAAAAAAAGGATGGTAAAATGAGATGGATATCATCACCCTAAGTGCATGTATGAAGACACAAATGGTGTGGATATACTTTGTATACAACCAGAGATATATAAAAATGTGTTCTACGTGTGTAATACGAATTACAATGCATTCCGTTGTCATATATAACAACTTAGAATAAAAGGGAAAATTTAAAAAAAAAAAAAATCCTTTTAAGGGGTGGAGCCGCCTCTCCCTGCCCCACCCAGCACTGGGGATCCTACCCAGGGCCTCACATGGGTCAGGCAAGCACCCTACCACTGAACGACATCCCCCTGGCCCTTTTTATTTTAAGGTAGGGTCTTGCTAAATTGCCCAGGCTGGCCTTTAACTTGAGAGCCTCCTGTCCCAGCCTCCCAAGTAACCAGGATTATAGATGTGTGCCACCACCCCTGGCTGGCAGGAGTGTTTTAATCTGATGACATGATCAGGAAGCTAAGAATGGATGACGTATTCCGGGCTGGCAACACTGGCTGGAGCAGGTGTGGTGGGGGAAGATTGTAAAAGATAAAAGGGATGGGTGTGTCCCAGCTCCGGTGGCAGTGTTGATTTTTGAAGCAGTAGATAAAAGAATCATGTCCCTCTTAGAACCACTGGCATCTTAGACGTGATGAATTCAGCACATAACGCTTACTGGTGACCCGGGACTGTTTTAAGCACTTTCCAAATATTAAGTCACTGGTTAATACCATCACAGAAAAAAAATATGTGAAGATTTTTATTAGTACTTTGTACAATGCTTCCAGAATAATCCCACTGCAGTAACTGCATAATGTTTTTTGTCAGCAAGGTCGACGATCACTCTGTTTTAGAAGCTCTGATGTAAAGATGTTTGTAGGCACCGCCCCTCCATCCACCACCCAACTACAGGATGGAAACAGTGTAGCCCTGATGACCAGCTGCCCAGGATGAGCCACCCACCACCAGACCACAAGTTTGCAAAGCAAAGTCTATAGGTAGTTTCCTCTTCGGTTTGTAAAGGCACCTGCAGGTCTGTCTGCATCTCTTTCAACCTGTTCCATCACTGCTAATGTGGCTTGAAGTAGGAAGGTGCCTGCCCCCACGCAGTGTGTTGGCGTGGGACGACTAACAGACTATCATTTCTGACTCTCGTGATTTTTCTGCCACACACCATACTCCAGTGTCAACTGCTTCAACAACTTTCCTATAGCCAAGTTCCACCAGTCCTATGCTTCAAATTTTTCTGTAAAATACTTTCTTAATTTGGTTTAAATCCATTCAATAATATCCACAAAATCACTTGCTTGGTGTGCTCATTCTATTTCTTCAATATGTAAAAGTAACTATGACGATGACCATTTTAAAATACACACCGTGGGGTTGTGCATACCCATCTACGGTCCACCCTGGAGCTATGATCCACTTGGGAGGACATGCTGCAGCCCCCTGTTGGGCCCATTTCCACAGATTTCAAACAGCCATGGGGAATTTAAATGACTTCTACTTTCCAGACATGTTTCTTTCTGGTGTGGAAAGTCTCCCATGGCAAGACCACACTTCCCTCTAGTTGGGAAGTGAGAGCCTAGAGTTCCATTTTCACAGGTAAAAACTACCCTGTATTCATGTTCTGAAGTTCCCACACTTTCCATCAGGGGTCCTAAGGCCCCTGCTCTGGCCCTCTGGCCTCAGAAAATCCTCCCACCACCCACGGGCCAGTTCTCCAAGGCAAGGGCTTGCGTTGAGGCTGAGGAAGGCGTTGTCTCTTGGACACCTGCTATTTATTCTCGCTGCCTAGAGGTGCTTCCTGCAAGTGTTACCAGCACTGTTCCGTCTTCTTTCCTTCTCAATCATCTCCAGAAAACTTGGAAGGGTGGCTCCCTCCCCTTTGATTCTCACCAAATGTCCCCTCACAAACTCCTTATTTGGAAGAGGTTTCAGCCCCCCTTCCCCCACTCTCACCCCTCACACACACACATACAAGCCTGGGTGCCCTGGGTCCCAGCTCTGTAATTGACTTCGGGCTCTCTGCAGCCCTGCAGGCTCTCTGTCCTCCAGGCAAGGCAAAGCCTGGTGGTGGCTCCTTTGAGTATAGCCGCTGGCAATCCAGAGGGATGGGCAGTCAGGGAACAGTGGCTGCCCTTGCAAACCTGGACTGGAAGCCCTCTGGGCTGCTCCCCATGGGACAATTGCGCACACATATAAAGTGCAAATCATAGCAAGGTTTCCCTGATCTGCCTTTTTCCCCTCAAACCCTGCTTTCCCTGAACATCAGGCTCCCACAATACCATTTTGCAGGCACACCATAATGGGTTGATTTTGTTTTGTTTTGTTTTGTTTTGGGGTACTGGGAATTGGACCCAGCGGTGCTGAACTGTTGAACCATATCTCCAGCCCTTTTTCATGTTTTAGTTTGAGATAGGGTCTCACTAAGATGCTGAGGCTGTCCTTAAACTCCCGATCCTCCTGCCTCAGCATCCCGAGCCACAGGGATTATAGGAGTGTGCCACTGTGCCCAGCTGGGGTTTGTTTTTGAACTCTGGAGTCTGTGTGTGAGGTGGGATCTTCAGCAACTATGCCAGGCTAACCTCCTGCCCAGCTCAGCTCGGGCATCATCTTCCCTGGGAAGCCCCTCCCTCACTGCCTTAGTAAACAACACCATCTGGGTACCTGGCCCCAGAACTGGGTCTCATTCACCATTCTATCCAAGACCAATTATGACACATCCAGGATACCCCCCAGATATTTACACAGATATTTGTAGAATAAACAGAATAAAATATTTTTCCTGCATAATAGCTAATTCTTACAATATACCCATTACTGTTCTCATACTTTACATGATAACTTACTTAATCCTTACAATCTTTTTTTTTGGGGGGGGGGGGGGGGTACCGGGGATTGAACTCAGGGGCACTCGACCACTGGGCCACATCCCCGGGCCCTTTTTGTATTTTATTTAGAGACAGGGTCTCACTGAGTTGCTAAGTGCCTCGCCATTGCTGAGGCTGGCTTTGAACTCGCGATCCTCCTGCCTCAGCCTCCCAAGTGCTGGGATTACAGGCATGTGCCACTGCGCCTGGCTAATCCTTACAATTTTACAAGGCAGGAAACTGAAGCACAGGGAGGGAGGTTAAGTAACTTGCTCAGCTCCAACGTGGGCTTCAAACCCAGGCCTTCTGGCATAGAATTTCTGCCCTTAAACATAATATCTCCTGCTTCTCATCTCAAAATAAGTGGTTATTGGAAACAGCAATAATTCTTAAGTTCACTGTAACTGCCTTGTGACATTTGTACCATGTATGACATTCTTTCATCTGCACAATGACACCATGAAATACTTCTATTATTATTTTTTGTTTTGTTTTATTGTTTTGAGTACTAGGGATTGAACCCAAGGGTGCTCTACCATTGAGTTTCATCCCAATGCTGTTTATTTATTATTTTGAGCCAGGACCCTGCTATGTTGTCCAGGCTGGCCTTGAACTTACACGGTTCTGCATGGTCTTGCAAAAGACAAAGCTCTGTGCCATGTCAGCCTTCAGAGGACATCTGTTTCCTTCAGTGTCCTCAGCATGCAGGGCAGTGCAGGGTGGGTGGTAATTAGTGCTCAAGCAGTACTAGTTGGGTGAATTGATTTGAGCCTGGGTGAGCTCATCTCAGAACATCTTTGCCGTGTGAATACTGCACTGCAGCAGCTATTGGTAGGAAAAATGGGGGCCCTGCACCCAGAGTGCCATGTTCCTCTAGGGGCAAAATGTAGCCATCAATCCATCAGCCTAGGAGATATTAGGGTGCTAAGAAGACATGTTTATCAGATCAGAGAGCTAGCCGACGATGGGTGTGGCAGAGACAAGGATCCTGTGGGCACAACTCAGGAGAAGAAGCCACCAGAGCAGCCACTGATCAACACTGCAGATCAGTGCCACCAGAAACCTGTAGGTTCAAAGCAGCTCAATGTGCAAAGACAAAGCCCAGTGCCAGCCTCTCCCTCCTGCCATTGCCTGATGGGAGGACTCAGGACCCACCCTTTGAACTTGAGGAACGGAATAAAACCAAGACATGACTCAAGGAATTTAGAAGGGGTGTGTGTGGCGGCGATAAGGGTGGGGGTCAAGAATAAGCTTGATGATTCAACTAAGAGCCCTAAGGCAGACAGGAAGGCAGATGGCTGTCTTTTGATGCCCCTATTATCAGTTAGTTATCTTTCAGAAATCACAAGTGAACTGTGAGTCCGGTTTGCAAAAGGCAAGCACTGCGGCAGTTCAAGGGTGGGATCGGGGGTGGGGTGAGCACAGCAAGGAGCAGACACCAATAGCTGTGTCCCTTGCCAAAGGAATCCCCAAGGGGCTCTTCTGCATGCCAGCCTCCTGAAATAAGCAAATTCTGAGGATGAATTTACAAAAAAATTATCAGTTTGGAATGATTAGCACAGCTTCACCATCAGCTTATCCAGGCCCTATGTGCTTCTGGGGAGGCCACAAACAGGTGCATCTGCCTTCCTGTGAGCGGCTTAAATTCAGGAACTGGAAAGGTAAAGAGAGGCCAAAGAATATTCTCCCTCTCTGAGAAGGGATTCTAACTGAAGGGATGTCTTAGAACCCCTACAACTAAAAGGATTTATCAGGAAGCTCAATGAGGACATTTAGTAAAAGGCACCACAAAAGCATTCCAGTCGCAGCCTTGGGCAAGGTTATAGTAACATCTCAGCCTTCGATTCTATCTCTGTAAAATGGGACAGAACAATAGTAGGTACCATTCAGGACTTTCAGGGCAGTGAGAATGCATGGAAGGTCATGTTCCGCTGACCCACAGGGTTAAATTTTGTACTAGTTGCTGTTAATAATGAGGGAACTGGGGATACTGGTGGCCATGGTGCTCTGAATATGTTCAGTGTCAAGAAACTATAGTCATTTCATCTGGCTAACGAGGGCAGAAAAGATAGGATTCAATTAAAACATGGAATTTTTTAAATCTCATGATGCTCAAGTGCTGCATAATTGCACAATGTAAATGTGAGATATTTGAACATAGTCCCCAACCCCAGCCCCCAGTATTGGGAATTGAACCCAGGGGCACTACCACTGAACTACACCCCCAGCCCCTTTTATAAGTTGTCTGGGCTGGCCCTGACCTTGCCACGTTCCTGCCTCAGCCTCCTGAGTAGCTGGGATCACAGGCCAGAGCCACCATGCTGGGCTTTGAACACAGGATTCTGAGAATAGGGATCTGCCACAGCACAGTGTAAGAAGCAATGGCACAGGGAACCTAAAAGCAGGGAAGAAGTGCACCAAGGGCCATCTTGAGTAACAGGCTAATGCCTTATGGGCAAAAAATGAAAATATTGAAACAAACAATAATAGAGGGGTAAGGAAGTGGAAGAATGCTTCTGTATTCACATTCCAAATCCTCAAATTCTGAATGCACTTAGAAGGAGCTTTGCCCATCAATCAATCCTTCCAAAACTCTTATTTTGCAGATGAGGAATCTTAAGCCAGCCAGTCCTGGACAGGAACCAGGACTAGAACTTGAGTCTTCCCAGCCCAGCTCTATGAAGCTCTCTATTCTTCATCTTTCCTGAGCAAACCTATAGCAGAGGTTTTTGTCCCCCATGGAGGTTCTGGTATTTAAACAGTTCTAATTTCTCAAATAATAAACAGTACCATTTTTTAATCTTGATCCTCATGCAGTTAGACTGTATGAGGATTCTGGTGTCCATTCAGGATTCTGGTGTCCATTCACATAGGAAGAACTTAATTTCTTCCTAGTTTTTTTTTTTTTTTTTTTTTTTTTTTTTTTTTTTTTTTTTGGTACCAGGGATTGAACTCAGGGGCACTCGACCACTGGGCCACATCCCTGGCCCTTTTTGTATTTTATTTAGAGACAGGGTCTCACTGAGTTGCTAAGTGCCTCGCCATTGCTGAGGCTGGCTTTGAACTCGCGATCCTCCTGCCTCAGCCTCCCAAAGTGCTGGGATTACAGGCGTGCACCACCGCGCCCGGCCTCTTCCTAGTTTTTAACAAAAGGAGAAATATGATTTAGTTTGAATATGTTATTTCTGGTGAGTTATATTGCACATAGAGGTGCATGGACCCCACTTCAGAAACTACTTTACTAGAACCTCCTGCCTCCCACCAAGGTACAGGTCTCAGTTTATGGGGAAAAGTAAGAGTCTGGACATTGCCTTAAAATAAAAAGGGGGGAGCTGGGTGTGGTGGCACATGCCTGTAATTCCAGGGGCTCAGGAGGCTGAGGCAGGATGATTGCAAGTTCAAAGTCAGCCTCAGAAATGGTGAGGCCCTAAGCAATTCAGTGAGCTCCTGTCTCTCAATAAAATACAAAATAGGCCTGGGGATGTGGCTCAGTGGTTAGTGCCCCTGAGTTCAATCCCTGGTATCAAAAAAAAAAGTTTGGGGGGGGGGAGCCTGAATGTGGGTGTGGTGCACACCTGCAATTCCAGCTACTTGGAAGGCTAAGGCAGAAGGATTGTGAGTTTGAGGCCAGTAGGCAACTTAGTGAGACTCTGTCTAAAAAAGTAAAAAGGGCTGAGGGTGTGGCTCAGTGATAGAACAACACTAGGAATGAAATTAAACCCTTATCTCTCACCATGCACAAAACTCAATTCAAAGTGGATCAAGGACCTAGGAATTAGACCAGAGACAATACACCTAATAGAAGAAAAAGTAAGCTCCAATTTCCAACATGTTGGATTAGGCCCCAAGTTCCTTAATAAGAATCCTGTAGCGCAAGAATTATTACCAAGAATTAACGAATGGGATAGATTTAAACTAAAAAGCTTCTTCTCAGCAAAAGAAACAATCAGTGAGGTGAATAGAGAGCCAACTGATTGGGAACAAATATTTAATACGTGCACATCAGATAGAGCACTAATTTCTAGAATATATAAAGAACTCAAAAAACTTAACACCAAAAAAACAAATAACCCAATCGATAAATGGGCTAAGGAATTGAAAAGACACTTCTCAGAAGAAGATACACAATTAATCAACAAATACATGAAAAAATGCTCAACATCATTAGCAATTAGAGAAATGCAAATAAAAACTACTCTAAGATTTCATTTCACTCCAGTCAGAATGGCAGCTATCAAGAACACAAACAACAATAAATGTTGGAGAGGATGTGGGGAAAAAGGCACACTCATACATTGCTGGTGGGACTGCAAAATGGTACAAACTGTTATGGAAAGCAGTATGGAGATTTCTGGGAAAATGGGAATGGAACCACCCTATGACCCAGCCATCCCACTCCTGGGTCTATTCCCAAAGGACTTAAAAACAGCATATTACAGTGACACAGCCACTTCAATGTTTACAGCAGCACAATTCACAATAGCTACGTTGTGGAACCAACCTAGATGTCCCTCAGTAGATGAGTGGATAAAGAAAATGTGGTATATATACAAAATGGAATTTTACTCAGCAATAAAAGAGAATAAAATAATGGCATTTGCAGGTAAATGGATGAAGTTGGAGAATATAATGTTAAGTGAAATTAGTCAATCTCAAAAATCCAAATACCGAATGTTTTCTCTGATATAAGGAGGCTAGTTCACAGTATTGTTGGATGGGGGTACATAGGAGGATTAGAAGAACACTAGAATGATCAAAGGGAAGGGAGGGGAAGGGAGGGAGCAAGGGGGGAAGCAGGGGGAGAAAAGAAAAAGAAAAGGTGGTTGAATGAGATGGATATCATTATCTTAAATGCATGATTGAAGACCTGAATGGAACGAATATACTTTGTATACAAACAGTTGTATGTAAAAAGATGCTATATATGTGCACTATGAATTGTAATTATTATAAATAAAAAATAAATTAAAAAAAAGAACACTACGTTCAATCCCCAGTACTCCAAAACAAAAACCAAACAAACAAACAAACACCATGAAGAAGGAAGAAAGGTGGGAAAGACAGAAATTAGAAAGCTAGTCTAACTAGAGACCTCTGGCTATAGAACTTTATGGTGTTCCTTCCAATAGTAACTTTTCTTCCGCCAGATTCACTAAAATTGAAAATGAAACACAAGCTGACCACATCTAATATATCATGGGGCATGGGTAGGTCATACCATTTAAAACTCAGTTCCACAAAATTTCCATGCAAAGAAGTTTTTGGTGACTGCTACTTTTTTTTTCGTTGTATTCTGTGAAATATAATACAGCTTACCAGAAAAGCAACCCACATCAAGAGCTACGTGACACCAGCTATGTGTCTAATACTATGTCAGGTGCTTTTCATACATTACTTTGCTTGATTCCAAAAGAATTCTAGAACTATGATCCCAATTTAATAGATGGGGGTAGAAGGAAGACAGTCACGGAATATCAGTTTGGTGGCTTTAGAAACTCACAAGAGCTGGGCGCGGTGGCGCACACCTGTAATCCCAGCATGACTCCAGAGCTTTTGGAGTCACCCTCTGACACTGGGCTTCAGACTTGTCTCCTTCAAAGGGTTTCTTGAAGCCAGTTTCAAGGCCCACACACTGGCCTTCACTAAGAGCAGGCTTCTCATTCAAAATTTTGCAGGGAATTGGTTTTGGCTTTCCTTTGTGGCAAAAGTGCCTCTTAACACTGTCAGGGGATTCAAATATGTTAAAAATAACCTCACAGAAATTCTTACTCAGACAAAATCGGCAAGACAGACATCAATTGCCTGGAATCTGTTGAAGGAATAGTTTACATAGCTTCCAAAGTCAAACAGCATGCTGCTCTCAGCCCTGCAAAGTCAAGAGCTGGTAGTAAATTCTGGTCTCCCTTGTTGTAAGGAAAAAAAAAATTTAAAGACTGGGATCAACACACACATTAGCCCAGTGCAAATGACAATAGAAATCACTTTATGCAAGGAATTGAAACAAACTGAGATCTGCTCTCCACGTCAGGTAGAAACAAATATGCACACCCAGTTATGTAGCCGGTGGTGTGCTCAGTGTGGGGCAGGACAATGAATAGAAAAGAGATGTCAACATCACCTCACCAGAGGGTTGTGCTTAAAAACTGCCAATAAGATCACAAGTTGATCTGCAAAAACATTTGCACGGTTTCTGGTTGCAAAAATGCTGAAAGGATTTGTACTGTATACTCTGCTCTCAAGGGTACAAATGTCCCTTTCTACCTGAGTCCCACAAGGTGACAAGAAGTAGCACCAGCCAACTAATCTTTTCCCTGGCCTATGACCCTTTCCCTTCCTGGGAGGTGGGCCAAAAGCACAGTATTACTTACTAACCAAATAATCCACACCCAGAGATGCCTGGGAGTGACTGCATGTCAATTAAGGTTTATTGGAGTCAAAGGAAAAGGCTTCATTTGTTTGATGGAGATTGTCTGTGTAAGATACTGCAATAGCTGCTAGCTTTGCTTGTAGAAAAAAGTTCATTTCAATTTGTTTTCTAAAAATTCCTTGTAGCAAGAAGGAGAACAGAGGTTAGAAAAGAGAGAAATAGCTTGAGATGCTGAGAAAGATAAAAGGCAAATGTTTTAAACATGAGGAAAACATTAAAGAAGTGAAGGAAATAAAACAACCCAAGAGATCTAAATATACAACAAAGAAAAGTTGTTTGATCATAGGGCAAGCAGTATGAATAAATAAAATACCATAAATGCTCTAAAGGAAAAGAAGAAAAAAAAAGTCTCCAACTTCCATTCTAAGGAAACCACAGCTCTTTCTGCATGGTGTAACTACAGTCCACATGCTAAATGACTCAATTCAGCTTTTAAAAACCTACCTACCATTCTCTAGACTGAGAAATGTAAATAAAGCCATCATTCCCTATTGGTGCACAAGTTTTGTGTGGTGGGTGGGTTTGTTTCAAATGGTTGTGAATAAAGGCATAAAATCATTTTATTTTTGGATTATTTATTTTTTTCACTCTTTCGAAATAATTCCTGGTTGATTTACAGGCGTCCTGGCAAATTCATTGGTTTTGAAGAGTGGTTTGGATATTCTCAAACATCCCCAGTTGGTGCTTTCCTGTCTCCAACTCCAGTCTTTGTCACCTTTCCTCACGTGTGTTCCTGTAGCAACTTCTGGTTGTGAGGGTTGTGAGTTTGTGCACTGCAGGAGGTTTTATTACCACTGTTTACATGTCCATGAAATGCACTGGACCTGGCAAGCGGGCGGGTGAGCTGTGCAATTAAAAGTGCACCATCAGAGAAGCAAAACTATCTTTGGGTACCAGAATGGACCAGGAATGCCACAGATGGCAGAGGAAAGCTGAAAACAATGTGCAGCCCCTTTCTATTCTGTTTTGCCCCATTGTGTTTTATATAGACTGCATCACTGCTGCCCAGGGCTGCCTCTGAAAGGCCCCATTGTGAGGGCCCTGCTTTCCCCGAGCAGAGTTCAGGTTGCTGTAGTAACCTTCACTATGAGTTTCCTGACCAATTTGATGACAATCAACTGAATTGTGATATTAGCTATAAACAAGACTGCCAATGACCATGGGCCTGCCCACTGCGGAGGTCTTTTCTTATCTGAACACAGCCCACTATCTGCTACCTAAATCATTCACACAGCCAAAGAAGGGGCAGAATTTCTGAACTTTGAGATAAAAACCTGTGTAGAGAGTCAGGGGGTCCATCCCAAAGGACTGGAGGGAGGGGTTAATTGGGAATTCGCAGGAAGTTTCTCCGAAGAGGTCACTTCTGAGCAGGGAAATGAATAGTAAAAACCAACTTGAAAGGCCTCAAAGGGACAAAGAAGGCCATAAGGGAGGCTGGAAAAATCAGGAGGGAGCAGAGAGACAGCTTTTAATAAGTACCTCAAACTGCCAGTTTTAGTAGACAGAGACAGAGCTGGTGCATTCACTCACTTTGCCCACATGTCTTGGGGCTTCGTAAACACCAAAGCCAGAGACTATGAAGTCAAATATTTTTCAAAATCCAGCGCAGGGCAGAGTCAACACTACCATGATCACTTAGTCAACCACGTTGACCAAAAGTAAAACCTACTGAACCCCAGAATCAGCCCAATGTCACATTAAAATCTGCAGAGTGACAAATGTTTGAGACGAGCTAGATGAGCTCTAAGTTCTGTGCCTGCCATGCAGTGAGTATTCAAGAAAATACCTGTTGATTGAATAATCAATAATAAGTAAGCCTGAGAACTAGCAGGTGATAAAGGGAGATGGGAGGTAGAGGTGAGTAAAAAAGCAAACAGTTCATCCCCAGCACCACAAAAAGGAAAAAAAAAACTTTTTATAAAATGTTCATTGACATATTAAAAGTTTGTGAAATTAAAAAATAGGTATAAAGCTAATGAAATTCAGATAAATCTAAAATATGAAGCCCCTAACATATACTCAAAGCTGTAACACAGCAAATTCAGACAAAGTAAATGAACCCTCGTTCCCATCTGATTTAGCAGAAAAGAGTGTCCTATGTATATAGGACTGATACACGGTCCCACAAGATAGATCCTCTGACTGGATTAACTTTGGTCAATTGTGCATGTTGCTAAATATGTAAATATTTTTATATCACCCGTTTATGTTAAACAGCTAGACAAACTTTAATAATTTAAGATGATTTAGTGTAGGTTCCATAGAATGACCAGGCCCCTCAAAAGTCTCAGATTTTCCTGGGGCAGCTGCTTCAATTACAGGTATCACTCACCATCTAAGGTCCAAACTCAGGAACTGAATAGATTGGTATAAACTTTTCAATAAGTCCTTTATCTGGAATCTCACAACCCACTATCCCAAACATGGAAAAAATATAGATATGGACAAAGGAGTATTTCCTGTTATCCAAATATCCCACTCAAACATTGACTAGCTGAATGTGGAAATTAATAGCTTTGGATAGCAAGGGGTACCTGGACTTGATCTAGTCATGCCATACTCCACAAGATGTCCTGGGATTTGCCCTCTCAATCCCAGTTTTCAATATCAGTCAGGAATGTGGAGAAGCGCACAGGCTTCTCAGGCCCCAAACAGCAGAGGCTTTGGCTCATCCAGAGACACAGGGCTTTTCTTGCCCTCAGGGAACTCCTCGGAGCAGGTGAGTGCTTACATTCAAAGCCCAGCTCCTGCTACCAACCCACCTGGGAGTCCAGATGCAGCCTTCTACCTCTCAGTCTTGGCCCATGATGTTCCTGCTGGGTGGACTAAATGTCCTGTGTGTTCAAGTCTAGTCCATCCTTGAAGATCCAATGCAAATACTACCTCTTCGATTCCCACGAGTTCCAAAAAATTATAGGAGGTCTTGCCTGCTCTCTTTCTGTACTGCACCAATTGTTTAGACCTCCTCTCTCCCTTTCTCAATTGTGAGTCACTTGAGAGCGGGGTTTGCCTCAACTCTGTACTCTCCTGGCTTTAATAAAGAGTCATGCACATAAACAGCTTTGTATATGTCTGTTCAGTGAAGCAATGAATGAAAAAGAAAATCATGAAGGCTTGAGTCTTCCTAGGAGGCTTCAAGGAGATCAGATTTGCATTTAGGATTGAAATCAGTTTAAGTACTGAAATAGGAAAAAGGAGGAAAACAGGCATTCTTCAGAGGGAAACGAGGAAAGCAAAGGCACAAATGAGAAACTAATAATAATATTGCTTGTGTTCGCATGGACCTCTATTCCAAGTGAGAGCCCCCAAAAGACCACCTGAACTAGGAAAGGGCATTACGTGTGGAAGAAATCATAGCCCAGGTTAAATAGGAAAAATAGAGCCTGGGAAGGAAGGCCAGCAAGGCCCGGCTGAGGACTTGGCATCAGGGACAGGAAACAGGCAGCCAAGATGGAATCTCCATCAGAGGGTGCAGCCCAGGTCACACAGAAAAAAACTGTCTTCCTTCCAAAGGGAAGGGCCCAAACTACTGTAGTCAGATTCCCATCCAGTAAGAGAATAACACCATCTTGCCTTTGTGTATTGCTCCCGGTGTCTTGCTACTTAGCCATTAATCATTCCTGGAGAGTCCTAAAAAACAACTTTGCAAGGAAGGCAGAGAACAGGCATAATTATCTCAATTTCATAGCTAGGAAGGGCTAGAAAAATTCCCTAAAAGAGGGGTGGAGATAGGGGAGGATGGACGAGCAAGTTCCTAGTTGGGCTGGTCTGCTTTGGGGGACGTACCTCTGTTTACCCATCTAGCATGATAATGGCTATGTCACTTATTGCTGGGTTATTATTAGGCTGGGCTGTGAGTCTCTCTGTGTGCTCAATCTCGCCTACTTAGAAATAAAGAGGGGGCAGGAGGAGGGAACCAGAACTAGCAGTGAAGCTAGACTGCTTTTTAACCTAGAGACAGGGAAAAAACAAACAGCCCTTTAAGAACACAATTTCTAGGCATACTTAAAGGTAGCAATTCCAGCCTAAAAGCCTCTCAGCTTGGTAAGGCACCACCCTAAAGAAAGGGCAAAATTATCAAGGCATAGGAAAGAAAGAAGTGTCCCACTGTGGATGAAGGGCCCATGCCAACTTCTAAGTAAGAGCGGGAATTACAGTAATTCAGCCCGCAGCGTTTCCCATTTTAACTGATGTTTCCTGTTTTCTATGCTGGGCATTGCGAGGATATTCAGAACCAAACCCAGGGTGTGCGGCCTGTCCCCTCACTGGGTGCATTCTTTTCTGTTCACTCATCATATTGTGTGCAGCATCACAACCCAAAACAGATCTGTTTTCCTACTGACCTCAATTTGCGGCCACCATTAGTGTGGCTGAGCGAATTCTTGGCTCTGCAAGGCAGAGTCGGGCTCCTCCGAACTGGCAACACTAAACATCAGGACAAAACAGCTGGATGGCCTAGCAGTTCCCAGTGCCCATCACCCTCCAAGTAGAGTCGGGACTTGCTGGTTGGCACTCTCTGCAGGCACCAGCTGGCGCTGACTTGACTTAGGAGTAGGGGCGGGAGCAGAAAGGGGAGGAAGGAGACCCCTTGCTCAGTCTTTCAGTTTGATAGCTGACCCAGCCCAGGGACAGATGACACCTGTTGAGGGGGTGGTGATGGGGAGGGCGGTGCTTGTTTTTGAGTGCAGGATAATGAAGGTATTGGAAGGTTTTAACATTTTTAAATAATTCCAAAATTGCATAAAAGTTAGCAAAGTATGCAAAGAATTCTTATACTCTTTACCAGTTTGCAATATTTTCTCACACTTGCTTCCTCCCCACCATTTACATACATATCTCCCCGTACATATACATATACATACACATAATTGGGTTTTTGTCCCCTAAAACATTTGAAAATAGGTCACATACGTTATATCCTTTTACTCCTTAATACTTTAGCTTAATTTCCTGAGAACGGAATTTTCTCCTAAACATTACAGAGTTAACAATGCCAGGAAATTGAACATTGATGTGATACCTTTTATGCAAGTCAATATTCCAATTTTGATTTTCCTAATAACATCCTTTGTGAAAATCTATTTTTCCCCCTGTACAGGATCATGTATGTATAGCATTTACTTGTCAGATTTCTTTAGTCTCCTTTAATTGGTAAAAGCTCCTCAACTTTTTCTTTGTATTTTATGATGTTGATGTTGACATTTTAAATAATTCAGGCCAGTTATTTTACAGAATTTCCCTCCGTTTGGGTTTGTCTGCTCTTTCGTCATAGATTCAGCTTTTGCATTTGGGGTAGAATTCTAGGCAAGTAATTTGGTGTCCTTCTCAGGGTATCACATCCAGAGGTACATGATGTTTGTTGGTGATATTCATTTTTATCACTTGGTTAAGTCTTGGCCAGTGTCTCCACTGGATAATTTCTGTTTTTCTTGCCAAATGATTTGTGGGGAGATACTTTAAAACTATGTAAATATCCTGTTCCTCAAACTCTGGCAACTGACTTTGATAAATTTTAAATTTAAAATCCAGTTATTTGGCATTCTAGGGGAATGCATTCTATGCAGGAGTTGAATTTTTCAGACAGGGCTATGGAACGCCTATTTGGGCTTCTTGGAGACCTGGTAGCTGATTGATTTCCTCACAGCCTGCTGGGTCTCTGAGAGGCTGAGGTTGCTGGACAGCTATGCTCCTGGTCTGTGAGGCCATTTTCCACCTCCAACTACTGAAGTTGAACTGAAAACCGGAATTATGAGTCAAGGTGTTTCTTAATGTTCCAGATAGCATCTTGGAAAGAAGTCTGCAAGGAAATCAGCTCTGCCCACATGCAAAGCTATAATGTGTGGGACGGTTATCTCGTATCCTCCATCAGCATGCCTGAGGCTCACCTCTGCTCTCATCCTACCCCTCCTCTCTCCCCTATAATGCTGTTGAGTGATTATCTATTTTAAAAGGTGGAGGTAGAGAAAGTTTCTTGGACCAGACTGCTTAAAGCCAGGAGAGGACAAGGGGACAGGGGAAAAGAGCAACTTGAGTAAAAAGGAGAAATGTCTCATTAGCCAGTTCAGAGAGGTTGCCCACACCTATTCTTGAGCCACAGCAGGAAGTTCTCCCCACTCAACCTCACATTCCAAGCCATTCCTGTTCCCTCAAGGGAATTTGCTACCTCCTGGCATAGTCATCAAGAATTGTCTTTTTTTTTTTTTTTTTTTTTTTAATTCTAAGTTGTTATATATGACAGCAGAACAAGCACTATCTTTTTGCTCAAAATTACTGAGTGGAAATATTACTTCAGAGGACTTTGTTAGATAAGAACCACCACGTCCACAATTAAAATGGCAAGACAGAACCTTAGGAAGAAGCCGTCTCTATAGCAAATTATTGCATACATGAGGACTGGTAAGCTTATTCAGAGACCAAAGATTCTTTTCACACCATCGATATTACAGTCACAGACTTTACAAGCCTGGAGCCCATTTCTGAAAAGTATTGCACATAGGTTAGTAATTTTAATAGCTGCTGCTGGGCTGGGGGTGTAGCTCAGTGGTGGAGAGCCTGACTGGCATGTGTGAGGCCCTGGGTTTGATCTCTAGTGACAAAAACAAATCCAGATGCTACTGAAGCAGCACTAGAAAAATGAAGGTTTTATACTTTTTAGGTGAAAGTTCAACATTTACAAATCATTTTTTCCTTCCTGAGCTAAAGTAATGAGATACAAATTATTGCTCGTGTACTCCAAAATTCCTAATTCATAAACAGGAATTGGCAATAATAGTAATTTCGGGGATTGCATTCATGTAACAACAACTGTGCTCTTGTGGTCTTTTCTCTGAACCATATCCTATGTTTTTTATTCAGTCATTCACTGATTCAAACATTTAACCCAATCAACAAAACCTGTGCTAGGCCTATTGTTGCCGCTACTGTTGTTTTGTTTTAAAGATATAAAGGTTCACAAATTACTCAAATCTGCATTTACAGTTTCATTGTGGAAAATGTGGGATTTTTTTAAACCATAAGATTCAATTTTTCCATCATACAAATATATGGAATTAGCCAGTGTCTATCAGAAAAGAGAAGACAAATGTAATTGGCACCTAATTGTGAAATATTATTCCTGGCCAGCAGGTAAGCTGAGAAGCTGAGTTCACACAAATCAATGATCTTTCAGGACAACTGAATGCTAACCTGATGACCCGATTTAAGGAGCCCTAGTTAATTTCATTTCAGAAACACCAGCCCATGCTGACAATAATCAACTCTAATCACCTTTCATTCCACTTAGGTTGATTAAATTTTCTCTAACAATCTTTTCTCCTTCCTACTCAAAAGTTGTCTTTTTAAAAACCTCAATGACCAGCTGCAAGGTGCAGAAATTTGGTGGGAGGTATATGACACCATCTCCCTCTCACCCTGCAAAAGGTTTTAAATATCCTAACTGGAATCGTTAAATCTTTAATGCAACACAAGATCTTCGTAAGCTATACTTTGTCGCCACTGAGAAAAGGCACTTGAGCGACACTTTTCCTGTAGCAGTTACATGCTAAGTGTTAAATGCCAGGGCTTTGAGTCCTCTCGAATTCTAGGGGGAAATATAGGGCAGTTCTTCCCAACCAGTGTGTCTGGCAAGGCCAGTCTCAGGACGAAGGCTGGGGGTGGACAGGGCATTCCTGTCCCAGTGGCTCTGCCTGCCTGGCACGCACTGAAGGCCATCCCCTTTCCTAATAAAGATGCCAGCTCCCACAGGCTTAGAACCTCACAGTCCCCAGCAATGTCCTCAGGCACCCAGCCTCCCCAGCCTGCCCTCCCACCCTCGGACTTCATCACAAGAGGAAGTGGCTCCGCCCCCATGCCGAACACTCCGAAATCTGGAAGGGGGCCACCTGATAAAAAAGGAAGCTGAACACTGTTTGAAGATAATGAGCTGCTACACTGATCTAGAAGCCTGTGCCCACCTAGTTAACAATCTTCCAGGGTTCTAATTTTTAAAAGAAAATCCCATCATACCCCTCTTTGGGTGGAGGCATGAAGATGAGGAATTCCGGCAGGCCTTCGTAAGGGCTCATAGCCTGGCTCTGAGAGGATGTCCGAGTGATAAAATCTTAATCATAACAAGAATACTGGAAACAAACTCATTGGGGAGGGGCTTATTTCATACTTTAAATTTTTTTTTTTTTTTTAAGCTTTGCCAGCCTATGAGTCCTCAAGATTTATTGAAAATGCTTCCTTA
The DNA here is from genome assembly GCA_025594165.1 of Tamias sibiricus. NCBI lineage: Eukaryota > Metazoa > Chordata > Mammalia > Rodentia > Sciuridae > Tamias > Tamias sibiricus. The sequence continues at coordinate 113,434,077 of CM046659.1, forward strand.
GTTAATGACCTACAGGGCTGGGGCTGTAGCTCAGTGGCAGAGCACTTGCCTATCACATGTGAGACACTGGGTTCAATCCTCAGCACCACATTAAAAAATAATAAACAAATAAAGGCATGCTGCTCATCTACAACTACAAATAAATAAATAACTTTAAAAATGACCTACATTAGTTAGCACATCCACAGCCCAAGAAGCATCCTCTTTTCCTCTTTGAGGGAAAACATGGATTCAGCAACTGCAATATATATTTACATGCAAGCACTTTTAAAGAGATCAATTCCCCCATTTGTAATATGGAAACTTGTGGTCATCAGTTACCTTCCTCTTTCCTCAGGAATGTCCTCATTCCCAAGAAATGTTACCCCACTGCAGGAGCAGGTAGCATCCTCATCCTCCCACAGCCGTGACAGGCAGCCTTCTACTGAGATGGCTCATTCCCCCCAGGTTCTTGTTATCAGCCTAAGGTGGAAGCACTTAAGACCCTCAGAGTGCCTCTGGCCTGGAGCCTGAAGGCTGTAATATATAATTGAGAAGGTCCTCTTGGATGCTGGGAGGAAATCAAGTCAGTAGCAACCACTTTTCTCACTACTGAAGGCAGCTTTATTATTGCTAAATTCCTATTCCTCCATGACCTGGCAGAGAGGAAAGGCTTAGGACTGGAGCCTGAGGAGTGGGCTCAAATTCCTGCCCCTTAGTGGCTGGGTGACCTAGAGGATTTACTCTCTCTCTCTCTCTCTCTCTCTCTCTCTCTCTCTCTCTCTCTCTCTCTCTCTCCTTTGTTTCCATGCTCACAGCATTGTTAGGGACCAGAAAGTCAACCTTATGGTGTCATATATGAGCTATTTTGATAACATCAAGAGATAATCTGGGCTACCATTTGATTTTGTTAGTTTCTCCTAATGTATACCCTGCATGCCAATTGCTATGTGCTTTAAATAACTTGTCTTCCCCCATCTTCAAAAATATTTCTATGAAACAAAACATCTGAATAAAGGTAGGTTTGTTCACCACCTGGCAGAAGGAAAGCCCCATTGGAGGCAGTAAGTCAGCACAGGATTTGGCCAAAGTCCCAGCAAGGTCCCAGGCACCATGAGCATCAGGTGTGTGAAGAGGTGAAGGGGAACAGTCTGAGCTGGTACACCTTGATCAAGCTCACTAAGACCAGCGCACAGTGAGGAGGGCAGCCAGCTAGTGAAGGAAGATATGTCCAGATAACTAAGGCACTTTCCAAAATGTCTTGAGAGAACAAGCTACCCCAAATACAGTGTCTATATAGTCATGGAAATCAATCAGCTGTCTCGATGTGGTAACATGCTACTAAGAACACTGACAAGAGCCGGGCGGGGTGGTGCACACCTGTAATCCCAGCAGCTTGGGAGGCTGAGGCAGGAGGATCAGGAGTTCAAAGCCAGCCTCAGCAACTTAGTGAGGTCCTAAGCACTTATGGAGACCCTGTCTCTAAATAAAACATTAAAAAGGGCAGGGAATGGCGCAATGGTTAAGCACCCCTGGGTTCAATCTCTGGTACCAAAAAAACAAAAAGAACACTGATGAGAGAAGAGTGAGAGGCTTGTGCAAGGCGGCAAAAGGCCAGTATTGAGAAGTCAGAACCCTTTAGCTGGGTGGCCACAGCAGTCACTTAAGACAAGTTGGTCTCACTTTCCCCATCCATGCCAAGGGTGTCATTACCTCCTTTAAGAGAGATATGCTATGGCTGAGACCAGTCTCTATGCTGGATTTAACATTCTGTCTTGACATTAATTAGAAATGGCGTGACTGGGGCTGGGGTTGTGGCTCAGTGGTAGAGTGCTTGCCTAGCAGGTGCACAGCCCGGGTTCGATCCTTAGCACCACATAAAAATAAAGTCATGTGTGCTATATATGTGCATTATGAATTGTAATACATACTACTATTATAAATAAAAAAAGAAAAAGAGCTGCACGCAAAAAAGTAAAAAAACAAATAAAGTCATGTGTACAACTAAAACAAATAAATAAATATATAAAAAAAAAAAAAAGAAGAAGAAGAAGAAGAAAGAAAGAAAGAAAAGAAAAAGAAATGGCCATGACTGATTCCCTGGATGGATCCCACAGTCACTTGGACAGGGTTATCTCTTTTTCTCTAGATCCATCTAGCACAGTGCTTTGTACTCCTTGGAGACTCATCAAAGTGCACTATAAACCCTGGAAAACTATATTAAACCCTATAGATATGTAAAAGGCAAGCTATTAACGTAAATAACATATTCCTGCCAGCTTGAAAATCTCAGAATAGTATTGGGATTTAAGGACTGGGCAGGCTATCTCAAGTTCTGCTCAAGTGAGGAAGACATGGTATCCAGGGCACCTGTAAATTTGATCTGTTGAACTAGGGCTTCTCTAAAGTTCAGAAGGGAAACTCACAGTTGCAGTCTGGTGGAATCTCTCTTAGATTTACTCCAAGCCACCTACCATGTCAACTGATTCCCAAACAAGACAGTGTGATGCCCTGGCTGGATTTTTAGAACCACCCAGCTTGGTGAATGTGTTCCAGTGAACATGCCTTCAAACATGCCTTCAATTTCAGTCACCAATCAAGTCTACATTTGGTTAGCAGAATTAGCTACCAAACTTGATGAAATCCATCACCTGAAATCCCAAAGCAAAAGGCAGCAGTGCTTTCCAGGTTTCCCGTTGGAGTCAACAGTGTAAGCCCACAGCCGGGCTGTGTCTCTGAGTAGTGGCACAGAGGCATGACTGTGCTCTGATTTGACCCTCTATCCAGTTCACAGGAGTGGGAGTGAAAGTCAATGCTCAAAAGCTGCTTGTTAGAAGGGAGCAGAATGGGAATAGCAAAGACAGTAGACTGGATCTGACATTACTCTCCTATGTTCATATATGAATACACGACCAGTGTAAATCCACACCATGTACAACCACAAGAATGGGAAGTTATACTCCATGTATGTATGATATGTCAAAATACACTCTATGGTCAGGTATAACTAAAAAAAGAACAAATAAAAAAGTAAAAAAAATTAAAAAGGCTGTTATCCTGAAACAGCATGCAGGGACCCTCTCCTGATAAAATCAACCCAACAACAGGCAGAGAATGGTCCCCCTACTGGATATACAGCCCTTCACAGTTAAGTTTTCACTCACATTATCCTACTGGAGTGGTGCCCGGAGGAGTTGTAGGGCAGGCATCTCCATTTTCATTTTTGCACAAGGAAGGCAAAGGTCAGGAAATTGGCCAAGGTCACATAGAAGCGAAGGGCAGAGCTGGGTTCTTTTACCGCTTCAGGTCTCCCCTTTCCACCTCTTCACAAAGCTTGGGTGAGCCTAGAAATACCTGGAACTGAACTATGTCTTGGTTCTAGATTTTCCCTTTAGACTCCTGAAGCTCAGTGAAGTTTTTATGAGTGCTATTAGAAAAAGTACTTTCTTCTAATTATTCAGACGACACAAAATGAATCATCATGGCACTTTTGGCTTTTTGGTTTTCTCTTTTCAAATGAACATTACACATCATTTTCAGGGGACTCTGTTTAGACTACCCCCTGTGGCATCCTTAGCCAGGAATCTGACTGGGGGTCAGACTCTCAGTTCACACTATTCTTCCAGGTACAGGTAAGTGGGGATTAAGAATGCAAGTCTATGTGGTGATGTACATTAATCTATAAATTGAGCTATGCATTGACTTTGCCCTGAATCAAATCATAAAAAATAGAATTTGTCATTATTTTCCCTTCATAATCAAAATTAAATGCCTAAAATTTCTTATAATTTTCAAAAGCATTTTCACATGTATATTTTCATTTAATTTTCACAACCCTATGAAGTTGATATTACCATCACAATTTTACAGCAGGAAAATGAAGCTCTTAGAAGTTAAGAAGCTGGCCCAAGGTAGCCTTGAGGTCACCAAATGAAGCCAGATTTTCTGAAGGTATGGAGTAGCATTGTCTTTCCACTACACAGCAGACTCATGTCTTCCAGCAAAGACCACCAAGAACACCCAGAGCTGAGCCAGCTGGGTACACTGTTCATTGCAGAGAGAGAGAGAATGAGCACCATGGTGGGAAACCTCAAAGCCTCCTCAGTAGGAAGACATTAAAGCCTACTTTAGGATTTGAGTGGATTTGGGGGAAAGGGGTTTGCTCTAGATTGAGTGCTGTCAGAAGTGAGGCAGGGGCTGGGGTTGTAGCTCAGCGGTAGAGCACTCGCCTAGCACGTGCGTGGCCCGGGTTCAATCCTCAGCACCACATAAAAATAAATGCATTGTGTACAACTAAAGTAAATAAATAAATATTAAAAAAAAAGAAGTGAGGCAATTCCTTGAATGTTATCGCAATAAATCTTATCAATAGGGAGAGCTGACTGGAGTCAATAGAGCCACATGGTAGAGAAGCAGTGGCCGCTCATACTGCAAAGTGAGAAGATGCTTAGCGTTTTGTGGCTTGTACAAGAAACTCATTTTGTCTGTGCTCACACAGAATTTTGCAGTGGCCTTGTTTTGCCTCTTTGCCGTGGTTTTGGAGTGACCTTGCCTGAGGTTGGTGTTCTAAGAGGTTGTTATGGGACACAGGAGGATAACACAGCCCAACTGTGCACACCAGGCCAGCTCCAGGCAACACTGCGAGCCAGCGGGGTCAGACCAACCAGCTCCTGGATGTCAGGACTTGCTTTTTCCTTACTCAGCTAACAGCCTTCCTACCTAACAGAGAGTCAAGGAAGATCATTCAACAATAATTTAAATAAAACCTTTACTTAGTACAACCCAAAATACAACCAGCACTAAACTGCCCTCCAAAAACTCTCCAGCAGATGAGATAAGCTTTGAGTCACAATCTTCTTGTCTCCACTTGTCTCTTCCTCTATTCAGAGTCCCTCCTGTCTGAACACCTGGCTCGTGGGCACAAGAGGTTGACCTGTGAACTGTGCTTCCTGTCCTTGTGTTATATAATCTCTGGCTTTTTCTTAGGCACCTGGCTGATCAGAATAAAGAATCCATTCCCAGGCACTCATGCAGCTAGGTAACCGGAAGGGGTGTGTTCAAAGTTGGAGGATATATCATAAAGGGAAGAAGAGATGTCGCCCTCTCTCCTCCTCCCCTATTCAAACTTAGAAGGTAGTGGTCAGAGCTCCATCACGGGCCCATAGGACAGGGGCTGCAACCTAGGGGGGAAGAGCGGAAAAAATGGAAAGCAGCCTGCACCCAGGAAACTGAAAAGCTCCATTCCAGCTCTGGACTGTGTATATCCAGAATGTTCGGTGGGAGAGAAATAGGCACAGACCACCATAGCAATCAGTAAAACTCCCTCATAACTCCCTGTGTATTCTAAGGAGGGACTTTTTCCATTTGAACATGGCAACATTAAATTTAACCCCAGTTGTCCCAGCATTAGATTTAAACATCTTTTAAAATTATTTTTAAAATTTGTTCGTTTAGTTATACATAACAGTAGAATGTATTTTGACATATCTCATGTATACATGGAGTATAACTTCCCATTTTTGTGGTTGTACATGATGTGGAGCTACCTAGGTTATGTATTCATATATGAATAAATGCACAACATCTTTGCCTACTTGAATGCCTTTGCTTTTCTTTAGTCTTCACTTCTCAGTGATGCCCATTACTGATTAATGCTATGATAACTGCTTTATTATTATGTTTATGTCTTTCCAGTTCCATATCTAGTTGTCACCTTCTTATTCCCCAGCCCACTGATAGAGGCATAAAAGACACTGAACAAATGTCTTTCTTAATGAGCACTTAAAGACTATAACACAATCATATTTTAACTTTGCAACCTCATCTGTTCACTCCTCATTCTCACGTGAGATATTCATTTGTGGATGGAAGAAAATACATGCCTTGGCTAAACTGCAAATTGCAAAGGAGTTGCTCCACAGGTTGGCAAAGGCTTGACAGTTAAATTTGTCAGTGCCAAGGGTTTAAATACATCAAATACCTTTATCTGTAAAAGGCCTCCAAGGACTTTTTCCACTCTTGACTGCTGTCTCTCTTACATTTGCAAGACCATTTGCAATTTACAAAGTGCAATCATACTCATCATCTCAAGGTCCTTGTAGTCAGGCTGAATATTAGTAATTTACATGTCATAAACAAGGAGCTGAGGGGGTGAGTCATTTGCTCAAGGTGTCATTCATCTAAAATCCTGTGAATGGCCCTTTGGGTTATTTTCGTGGTTTCCCTCTCATGTTGCAGCAGGCCTTCCTGTACCTGGATCTTTGCACCCCTGGGCTAACCTTCCTGTGGGATGGTCTCCAGTGGGGAACTGCTGGTCAGGGACTTCAGGATGGGCTGTAAGCAGACAGAGGGGCACTGGGGAAGCAGAATGAAGAGAGCAGAGAGACACTGGTGGGAGGGGCAGGCCTAACGAGATCATCCGTTCTGGCTTTTCTTTAGCTAAAAGTGCAGGCCACTGCTTTCTAACTTCAGGGTCAAAATAAGTCCAAGTGGACGTCACCCAGGGGAGCTTCCAGTAAGGCCTGGGCGACAGCCATTCTCCAAGCACCTCCAGTTGCACTTGACTGTGGCTCACTGACCAGATCCACCCACGATGGCTGCATCAACACCTTGGCTCCTGGGAGGATGAGGTTCTGCAGAGCTGCTTTCCATAAGAGAGAGAGCAAGCAGGACAACGGGATGAGCCAGCGTGGGAAAGGGACGGTTTGAATACTAGTTCTGTCTCTCAAATTTGAGCTATGTTAATCCTGATTATAATTCTGATATTTCCCTTTTACCTTTGTTCTCATGGTTTGCTTCTTATACCTTCTACAAGACCTTTAATTTAGCCCTTTGGGTGAGTATGCAATTTGTCATCATCCAATGAGTATTTTTTTTAATCCTTTAGAGAAATTTGTTTACAATTTATTTATTGATGTTTTATTCTCAGAGGGCCAGGAATGGCAGAAAGAACTGTGGGCCTCAGTCAGAAAACCTAGGACAAAGAGAATGAAGACGGAAGGGGAGATGGAAAGAGAATGTCTTTGTACAATGCACTAGCTGCAAGCCGAGCATTCTCCATACATCAATTACTGTTTAGCCTCACAAAAATCCTGTAAGAAGGGTGTTGGTGTTCCATGCACTGGTAAGAAAATGAAGCTTTGAGAAAAGTCTTGTCCAACACCACACTCCTTAAAAACAAAACAGGACTTGAATTAGGGGTTTTCTGATCCATTGACCTGGATTTTACATTGTTTCAGTTTTGCACACCATATAGATAATGGATGGATGCAAAAGCCACTGACAAAGTGCAACTGAAGGGTGAGCTGAGATGATGATGGCGATTCCAAGACGGGGCACCTCAGGCTCACCCAGGACGCCTGAGGCTTGGGGGGTCAGGCAGCACTGTTCCCAGGCCAGACAGCGGCCAGGGCTACGTGCAGGCTGCGTCCCAACTCTGCTGGCTGATGGTTGTCATTTCCTTAGACACTTGTGCTCCCTTTAGAGAACCCTTCACTAGGGGGCTGCAAGCCAACATCTGTGACTTTTTCAATTTGCTTTTAAAATGTCTTTATGTACATAGATTTCCAAGGTTGTTCTTCAATTTCTTCCATATCATTTCCACTTTGTTACTCTGCTTTCCAGCCCAGTGCAGCATAATTCAAGTTAATTAGGAAGAAGGTTGTCTATGAGGCCTTGTTTAATCTTTCCAAAAATATGTACAACATACATACAGATAGCTATTACATTCCTACACACACACAATTATAAATAGGCCAAGAATCACTCTGGAGTCCTCCTCACGTCTGTTCCTATCTGTTTCTGCTGTAGACCTGTTCTTCAACTCCACCCCAGCCTCCCTATTCTCACCACCTCCATCTTACTTAACCTATTATGTCCCATTGTCCTATATATAGGACACCAATAAAAACTTAAATTGGGCAACTTTATAGATTTCTATAATATTTTAAAGGTTTTTATAGGTGACCTACATATAATACGGTGGGACATAATAGGTTATGGCCTCTGTATCTCTCACTGACAAGAACATCCTTACTGATCTCTGTGGCGGGTTCCCCACTGCCTGCTGCTTTGGTTCTATACACCCTCTCCTCATAGTTACTTAAATGAGCCATTAGAACACTCCAGGAGGAGGTGGCCTCCTGGACTTCCCCAAGAACACATCACACAGGCCACCCGAGCCGCTTGAGGGTGACAGCAAGCCCAAGCCTAATGTAATGAGGTGCAGACAAGTCAGGTCTGTCATGAGTGCAGCTGTGTTCTAACCCCCAGTACCTGTGGGTGTCACCTTATTTGGCAATAGCGTCTCTACAGGTGAAATCATGTTGAGATCATCAGGGCAGCCCCTCATCTAATGTGATTGTTGTCCTTATGAAAGGGACACAGAGACAGGCACACAAGAAGGCCACAGCAAAGAGAGGGCCACGTGATGACATGGGCAGAGATTGGCATGATCTGTCTATGTGCCGAGGGTTGCTGGCATCATCTGCAGCTAAGCAATGGGCAGAGCCTTCAGAGACGCATGGCCCTGCAAAACCTGGGTCTTGGAGTTTAGTCTCCAGAACTGAGAGAGAATCAAGTTCTGCTGTTTTAAGCCACCAAGTTTGTAGTAATTTACTACAGCAGCCCTGGGAATCTAATACAATAATCTAAAAAAGGTAGGTGGGGCTGGGGCTATGGCTTAGCAGTAGAGCACTCATCTCATATGTGTGAGGCCCTCAGCACCACATAAATAAAATAAAGGTATTGTGTCCACCTACAACTAAAAAAGTATTTTAAATAAATAAATAAGGTAGGAAGAGCTGACCATGAAGAGAAAGGTCTTTGAATCACAATTCCTCTGCTTCAAAAATTTGCCTTTGGTAATTTGGATTACTCCACAAGAAGCCAGTGGCCTCCAGACTCCTGATTCTACAGAACAAACCTGATTTTGTCATCTCCTTTTTAAAAACCATCCCTTTCGCTGGGTGCAGTAGCACATGCCTGTAATTCCAGCAATTTGGGAGGCTGAGGCAGGAGAATTTCAAGTTTGAGGCCAACTTGGAAACTTAGCAAGAACCTGTCTCAAAAAAATAAATAAATAAATAAAAAGGGCTGGGAAGTTATCACAGTGGTAAAGTGTTCCTGGTTCAATCTCCAGTATCAAACAACAACAAACAAACAAACTGATGCTCCCCTTTCTATAGGACCAAGTCCAAGCTCCTTGTATGCCAATGTCAGGTCTTCATGGGCCCCAACAGACACTCTCAGCATAATCCTCTTCACTCTCACCCTCCACCTCTCTCCTTGAACACTGACCTCCAGCCAGCCATCACTCTGCCCTGCAGTCCAGGAACTGATTCTCATGCATAGTAGACAGCAGGCATGGTGACAAAGATCACTGTCAAGGTGACCCTGAGAGTAGGGCTGGGTGTCCCTCATACTGAGCAAGCCCAGAGGACTAAAGTCTGGGTGATGCTGAGGCAGGCTGAAGGATCGGTGGCTTTGGGTACAGAAAGTTATCAAATCAGACGCATAATGGAGCAGATCTATCAGGCACTACACAATGGCTATACCAGTTGGTGGCACATGAACACTCTACTTCCACTCTGAATTCACTTTGACTCTTCATCACTCAATAAATTATTGAGTTATCTACAATGTGCTTAGCTCCATGCCTGGTTCAAGGACATTTGGAAGAGCATACAGGCATCCCTCGTTTCCACGGGGGATTAGTTCCCAGTCTCCCTGAGGACACCAAAATCCACTGGTGTTCAAATCCTTTATATATAAAATGGTATGTTTGCATATAACTTGTGCACATCCTCCTGAATAATTTAATTCATCTCTAGATTTCCCATAATACCTAATACAATGTAAGTACTATAGTTGTTCTACTATGTTGTAATGACAAGAAGGAGTCTGCACATGTTAAATACAGATGCATTTTTTTTTCCTGAATATTTTCAATCTGTGGTTGGTTGAATCCACTGATGTGGGGGACCTAATAAGGCAGGCTCATTTTCACTTATCAAATTTGTCCATCCTAGTAAGGGAAAGGACCAACATGCATCCTTCTGTACATGACACACACACAGAAGATTAAATGTTAGTGTTTAAAAATTAGAAGAGTTGAGAGAAGGAAATGATCTCTGTTGACTGATCAGGAAAGTCTCTGTGGGGAAATGGGGACTTAGGCTGGGCCTGGTGGATACAGCTGACTTTGTCAGCCAATGGGAAGAGAGGGGACTTTCCCAGGGACAATAGGAAGAAGGGCATAGAAGCAGAAAGGGGTAGTCATCACTACTGCTGGGGAAAACCTGATACTTAGAACACCAACCACTCTTTTGTCTATTTATTTTTATGGGCTGGGGATGGAACCCAGGGGCCTCACACATGCTAGACAAGAACTTTATCAGTGCACTACATCCTTAGCCCTTACAGCCCCATTCTTGACTATTCTAGATGAAAAACTGGAGCATTAGTAGCAGGAAACATCTGAAATCTTGTTAGAAATGCAGAATCTCTGGCCTCACCCCAGACCTGCTAAAAGAGATGATCTGGGTATGGGGGTGAGGCCCAGTGATCTGTGTGTTAGCAAGTCATCCAGGTGGTTCCAATGCAGGCTGAAGTTTTTGAAAACCCATTGCTCTAGTAAGAAGACATATATTAAATAAGCTTATAATAGCTATTCATACAGAAAAAAAATTCTAATTAGCTGGGCACATAGTACATGCCTTTAATCCAGCTAATCAGGAGACTGGGGCAGAAGAATCACAAGTTCAAGGCCAGCCTAAGCAACTCAGTGAGACCCCATTTCAAAATAAAAGTAAAGAAAAAAGGGCTGAGAATGTAGCTCCATGGTAGAGCACTTTTCTAGCATGCACAAGGACTTTGTTCAATCCCTAGCAATAATAATAATAATAATAATAATAATAATAATAATAATAAATGCTCTAACTAGAATTCATATCATTTAGTTCTTGATTTATAACCTAAATGATGGTACACATATAGACTGAAACATTGGGTGCACATGAGTATATGCCATCTGACTGCCAGGAAGTAACTGTTAATATACATCTGGGAGAGATCTAGATAAAAGTTGTTATTTAATGAAACAACACAGGTTTAATTGTCATAGTCCTTTGGGACAAGAAATGCCATACATTAAGGATAAAATGATTTTATTGTGGTTACCTAAGACCCAGAAATAACAATAGGTGTATAGATACAGCTACTTCCCTTGTCACCCCATCTTTCAGTAGCCTTTTAGTGGAGAGTCACCAGTGGTAAATCTGCACACCCAGGGCTGGGATTGTGGCTCAGCAGTAGAGTGCTTGCCTAGCATGTGTGCGGCCTGGGTTCGATCCTCAGCACCATGCAAAAATAAATAAAAGCATTGTGTGCAACTAAATAAATATTTAAAAAATCTGCACACCCTTTTGTGTTTTGAACTTCTGTATGTGAGGAACTCCAAACAATTCTCCATTTTCACCATTCCTGACAATTGAAGGTTGGCTGGGTTCTGATTTGCATTGGTTCTGTGACCCCCTCGGCTCCCTCCACCTCCTTGACCCCCTCGCTAAGTAAAACAGGACTCTGAATCTGGCCATTGCATTCAAGAAGAGAAAAAGAGAAGGAATCAAAATGAACCATAGGGAGAAAAGGAGGGGGGTAGTTCCCTGGAAGTCTAAAAGTAGGAACCAAGCATGGTATTTTTGGCTCGGCACTCTCCGTACCACATGAAATTATAAGAATGACTTAATTGCTCCTGTGCATTGAAACTCCAGAGAGACCATAATGGTGGGGTTACACCCAGACCATCTGAGTGAGAGTTAGGGTGGCCTCCTGCCAGCTGAACCTGCTCTGCAAATGTGAGTGACTGTGCCGTTCGTGTTTTCAAGCCTGGGCTGTGTCTGATGATAGACCGTTGGGCTTTTCTTCTTCAGTCTCCCTGGAGTGGACAGGGCCGTCTGTTACAGATGGCTGCCATTTTAGGGGTACCAAGAAGTGGGCTCCTGAAAGCCTACCTTCTAGTCCTTTCTCTACCTAGTCACAACCTGCACTCAGGCAGCAATTTAAACTTTTCTCTAAATTCCAGCTTCTTTACCCACTGAATTAGAATGGCAACTGTGTGTATAACTACTTTACAAAAAGGAACAATGAGAAAATAGATACAAAGAACCACCTTTGGAAAGGGAAGAATGTTCTAGAGTTACTCCTGGACTTTCTCTTTTGTTTTGTCCTCTTTCCCACATCCTGTGATGGATACCAGATACGGATTGGGTTGCCCATCCTGCTTCCCTTTCTTTCTTTTTTTTTTTTTTTTTTTTTTTTGTGGTACCGGGGATTGAACTCAGGGGCACTCGACCACTGGGCCACATCCCCAGCCCTTTTTTGTGTTTTTATTAGAGACAGGGTCTCACTGAGTTGCTAAGTGCCTCGCCATTGCTGAGGCTGGCTTTGAACGCGCGATTCTCCTGCCTCGGCCTCCCAAAGTGCTGGGTTTACAGGCGTGCGCCACCGCACCCAGCCTGCTTCCCTTTGTGCAAGGAGGTGGCATTCACAATGGCCAATGCCACACTGGCACCTGGCCAGAGGAGAAGACCCCAAATGGATTCTCATTCCCAAGAATTCATAATGGGGAGACTTAGAGACTGAGCTGCCATTGCCTTAGGCTCCTCATACTACCTAGTGATTTTCATTTGGGGCAATTTTGCTCCCAGAGGAACTTCTGGATTCATTTTAGGTTGTCACACTGAGGATGTCCTATTGGATCTAGTCAGTGAGAGATCAAGGGCACAGCTAAACATTCTCCAGTGCAAAACACAGAACCCCTCAACAAAGAATTAATGATCTGGGCCACAATGTCAGCAGTGTGAAGGTTGAGAAGCCCTGGTCTAGAGAAGGAACAGCAATGTCAATGCCATGGACCCAGACAGCCGATAAGCTGACTCAGGTGGGATAGGCAGGGGGTAGAGAAGCTGAGGGGGAAGGGGCTGCGGAAGGGGCTGCCACCATGCAGCTCCAGCCAATTACCACTGGTGAATGCAGCTTAAGGTTGCCAGGTCTGACTTTTCTAGGAGATAGAAATTTGGATTTTCATGTGAAAATCAATTTTTAAATACTGACTCCATATATATATATATGGACTATATAAACATATCTCTAGGCATCAAGAGGCCTGGTTTGTAGCCTCTGAGCTGAACAAAAGAGCCAAAAATCTCCTTTGCTTGAGCTTTGTCTTACAGCTCTGTAGCTGAGGCTGCTCCTTCACTTCCTTGGATGGCATGAGGCAGCCCATGATTTCTCCCCACCACCACTACCACCTCTTTTTTTGGTACTGGTGGTTAAATCCACATCCCCAGCCCTTTTAACTTTTTATTTTGAGATAAGCTCTTGCTAAATTGCTGAAGCTGACCTTGAACTTGCAGTTGTCTTGTCTTAACCACCCAAGTCATTGGGATTACAGGTATGCACCATCACACCTAGCTCTGTGATTTAAAAAATAAATAAATAAATTATCTGAAGCTGGGTGTGGTGGTGCACCCCTGTAATCCCAGCGGCTCAGGAGGCTGAGGCAGGAGGATCGTGGGTTCAAAGCCAGCCTCAGCAACAGCGAGGCACTAAACAACTCAGTGAGACCCTGTTTCTACATAAAATACGAAATAGGGCTGGGGATGTGGCTCAGTTGTTGAGTATCCCCATGTTCAAGCCCCAGTACACCTCCTCCACCTCAAAACAAGTTATTTGTGCTGCCTAAGCAATGGCTTCTGTTACATGAGCCCCCAAGAGTCTCATCCAACACAAAACTCCTACCTCTTTGTCTTTCACTTTTTCAGCCATTTCTTTTGGCCTGATTATCATCTCTATCCAGGAAAGGAATTTGAATTTCTTGGGGTTTGAAGGGACCTCAGTAAAGACCTAGCACTGATAGACCAAGAAAACATAGGCAAGTTATTTAACCTCTCTGTCTCAGTGTTCTCATTTGTAAAATGGGTATGATAATAACATTACTTAACTGGGATTTTGGGAAGACTGAATGAGTATTCATGTATTTGCAACTAATTAAGAACTATTACCTTAACATCTTCTTAAATCTTTTACCTTTAGAAATAATGCTCCAATGCTGTGGCTGCTGCTAGTAAAAAATAAAAAATAAAAATAAAAACCTAAAAGTAAAAAACCTTACTCTTAGGTTAAGAGTAATGCCAATATTTATCTGCAATTTAGCCTAAGATTTACACAGGTGGAATTTGAACATGAATTCAGACTTTCTCGGAGACAAATAAGTTATAACCCATGGACTACTTAAGGCAGACTTTTGGAACATTTTATAGACACCAAGGAATTCTCTATGCTTTGAGGTTATCAGTGGACCAATAAATGCTAGGGGGTCTGGCTCATGGTGACTCTTAAGTATGGGCATGAGCAGCAGCAGAGAGAAAAGAACAGCTGTCAAACCATCAAACCTCCACTTGCAAAAAAAAGTGGCGGGGAGCATAAGTATATAAGAAATTCTTGGGCCAGAGTGCAACAATCTCTCACCATCCTAAGAATTTAATGCATCCAGGTTCATGGCTAATCTAACCTGTCACAAGGGTGGCTGTGGCATTCTTTGCTAAAGCCAAGACATTCTGGACTGAATTCTTGCCAAAGCTACTTGACCCTCATAAAAGTCCTTGACAGCAGAGTGGGTGCCATTTTTCCCTGGCTTTCAAAAGCTTCCTTGACAGCACCCATTACAAGAGAATAGGGTCTGCTCTCTATAATGGAAGCCAAAATGCTAATTAACTTATCCCCATGTCTGCCAAAAATTTGTGGGCAGCACTCTGTCTTCCTAGCAGTATTACAGAGAGAAGAGAAAAAAGAAAAGGGATAAAAATGAATAAAAGCCAGAAAGAATTCTGATATTATGACCACATGATTGCAAATTTTCCCCCCACATTTGTCCTTCTTACTTTATTTCTGATCACTTCTTGCCAATATGAGCTGTTCTGTTAATTGCAAAATTTATTTCCTCATGTATGGAGTGGACACCAGTTCTTGTCCCATAACAGACTTCACAGAGGATTTATGTTAAGTCTTCGAGGTCCATTTATAAGTCCCTTTCAATATTTCCTGAAAGAACTGTGTAGGGAAGATATCACAAAGAGCAAATAATACATGCTAAAAACTGAAAATATAATGAGGAAATAAAGCTGGAATCAATCCAAGTAAATGTGAAAGGTGGTGTTGCTAAGATATAGCTTCTAAATGCTAACAACTAACTTGCCATGGCTTTATCAGCAGCAAAGTCAAATAGCCTCAGTAGCCCCAGAGTATTCTGGAGTATTAAGTCATATTCATGCTGGCTTCCTCCCTTGGGAGAAAAGAAAGTCCATCTGATGTTTGTAATTTGGACATTGCCAAGAACAGCATCACACATTCCAGTCTTGCTCCAATGTATGCATTCATCCATTCATCTAACTGCCCATCTATCCATCCATCATCCACCCAGCAACTCATCCATTCAATAAGCATCGAATGCCTATTATGTGCCAGACACTGTGGTATGAGTTGGGAGGCAGACATGAATGAGATGAGCACTTTACCTGCCCTCACAGAACTTACTGTCCAATGAAGCAAACCAACAAGTCAACCAACAATTTCAACAGTTTGGTAAGAGCTGTGTATCGTAGGACATATCTTTTTCTTTCTTCTCTCCAAAGAAACCTGAGAGCCTGTAACCAAGAATTTAGTCTGACATGAATCATGACAACATGCAAGGTTTTTGAAGCAAATTCTAAATGCACAATCACTATGGTAAACCCAACAGAGGAAATAATTTGGGAAGAGAGCAGCAATAGGAGACCTCCATAGCCGAGCATGATGGCATGTGCCTATGGCTACTCCAGAGGCTGAGGCAGGAGGATCAAGAGTTCAAGGTCAGCCAATGCAACATGTCAAACCCCATTTCAAGAAGAAAAAAAAATGAGACCTCCAAAAAGAAGGCTCATGCAGGGCTGAGGGTATAGTTTAATAGTAGAACATTCGCCTGGGATTCATCTCCAGCACTGCCAAGAGACAGATGGAAGGTAAGAAGGAAGGAGAAAGAGGAGAGGAGATGGCTAGTGGCACACACAAGTTAACCACTTGTGGCAGTTTCCTGCCCTGAGAACAGCATTCCCAGCTGAAGGACTACAACATAGTCTGCTATTGGTGATGCATGTCCCACATTGGTTTGGAACCCTGGGGACAGGGGGAGTTCTTTTTCACTGAGCAATGAACACTAATGCAAATGGGAGGCAGTATTGGGGCACAGATTTGAGAGAGCAGATGGTCTGTTTTCAGAAGCCTAAGAGTAACCAAAGATGAGCAATGAGAGATGAGGCCAGGAAGGGACGCTGGTGTGACAGTGGCAGGCAAGTCCTTCAGGTGGGTTAAATAATTCAGTCCGGTGAGTGAATGTCATAACCTTATGATGCAGGTACTACTATCAGCCCTCCCATTCCACAGACAAGGAAACCAAGGCAGAGATGTTATAGAATTTGTCTTAAGCCATTGAGCCAGCATTCAAGCACACCCAACTTGGCTCTATATTTCAGATGGCAGAAGAATTTAGACCTGCCTTAGTAGGACATGGGGAGTCACTGAGGATTTTTAACTAAGGTACTTGTAATTAGCACTGTGGTTTCATAAATTCAAGTGGTCTCTCCATGTAAAATGAACTGGAGGGGACACAAGAGATAACTGGCATTTAATGAATATCTTAGGTGTGCCCAGGCCTCTCTGGAGATTCATTTTATAGTCCTATAAATCACTAGGAAGAGGTGGACATGAGATGCCCACCATTCTGACACAGGTTTAGCAGCCCTTATCCAAAGTGCCTGAGACAAGGTCTGTTTCAGAGTTCTAAATTTCCAAATTTGGGTTTTTTTCAGATTCTGTAATATTTACAATAAGATATCCCCAAGATATCTTGGGGATGAGACTAACTCTAAATGTGAAATTCATTTGTTTCACCTACACAGTATACACATAGCCTAAAGGTACTTTTACATAATATATTTAGTGCATCTGTGTTTTGTCTTTGACCTATAAGGAGGTCAGGTGTGAAAATTTCCATTTGTGGTGTCAAGTAGGTGCTTTAAAAGTTTTGGATTTGGGAACATTTTGGATTTCAGATCTGCTGATGAGGAATGCTCAACATACTGTATGGGAACTATTCTGCTGTACACAATACAATCAGAATTTGAACTCAAGGGAGTTCAAAGTCCCTGCTTCACCTACTACACTGTTCTGGAAAAGGAGAGAGGCAAGAAAACCAGGTATATTGTCAAAATGAGAGGTCATGAGAATCAGAGGAAAGTGGAAAACTTGATAACTAACTGGACACAGACATCAAGCGAAAGATTAAAGTCTCCCTAAAAGATCACATCAAGAATTCAAACTTAGGAGACTAGAAGATCTGGGTTGCCATTTACAGAAACTAGGAAGTTAAAAAAGAGGAAGACATTTTTGTTTTCAGAATGGGGGGAGGGGGAGGAGCAAAGCCCAACTGCATGGTGACTAAGGATGCTGGCACTTATTGAGTGCTTACTGTTTGCCAGACATTGCACCAGTTGGTGCTTCACATGCACCAACTAATTTGATTCTCACAATACTCTAGGAGAAAAAGGTTACTATCATCCCCATTGGAAAGATGAGGAAAGTGAGAACATTACCCAAGATTACACAATGAGTAAAATGCAGGGTTGAACTTGAATCCAGGTCTATCTGATGCCCTGTCTTATAAGAACTGGACACTTTAAGTCTCGGAGGAGGAAAGTGTTGTGATAATGGATTTGAAAGATTTGCACGGCTGGGTAATTCTGCAAGGGAAAAAAATCAGCATGGATTGTTAGACATTATAAAAATAAATTTTAGCTCAGAAACAAAGTTTCTGTGGTAACCTATGTTTATTCTAATTCCAAAATCAATGGATTATATAAAATTTTTTTTTTTTTTTTTTTTTGTGGTACTGGGGATTGAACTCAGGGGCACTCGACCACTGGGTCACATCCCCAGCCCTTTTTTGGGATTTTTTTTTTATTAGAGACAGGGTCTCACTGAGTTGCTAAGTGCCTCACCATTGCTGAGGCTGGCTTTGAACTCATGATCCTCCTGCCTCAGCCTCCCAAAGTGCTGGGATTACAGGCGTGCGCCACCGCGCCCGGCTTAAAATTGTTTTTAAAAATAAAAATAACAAATGCAATTGCTGCAACATGTCTAATAACTTTTGTTAGAAAATCTGGCCGGCAGGCCATACCCCCAAGCGCCTTCCTAGAAACGTCCATCTCTTGTGAGAATCCACCTTTGGCCGGCTTTGAGTCCCCACCCTTCCTGATCCTGGGAATACTCGCCTCTAGCCGGAATTCACCCCAGGGCAGGCTCTCCCTTTCCGAGCCAATCCGGAGCCAATCCGGACATACAAGTCACGCTCCCGCCCCTCTGTACTTAAGCCCCTGCCAGTTCAGAACGCCAGCTATTTCGCTGCATCTTCTCACCAGCTCTCCCCTTTCCTCGTCCTCCTTTCTCCCCTTCTCTCCTTCCCTTAATAAACCCCCCTTTTACTGCTGTCCCGGTGTGGTTTTTGCCCTTCAACTTTAGCTGCTCAAAAATAAGCAGGCTCCTTTCTTAGACAATGGTTTTTTTTGGTACTGGGGATTGAACTCAGGGGCACTCGATCACTGGGCCACATCCCCAGTCCTTTTTTGTATTTTATTTAGAGACAGGGTCTCACTGAGTTGCTAAGTGCCTCGCCATTGCTGAGGCTGGCTTTGAACTCGCGATCCTCCTGCCTCAGCCTCCCAAGTGCTGGGATTACAGGCATGCGCCACTGCGCCCGGCTAGACAATGAGTTCTTAATCACCAGAAATATTCAAGAATAATGTCTGAGATTGTCAGAATTTCTGGTCAAGGAGAATCTTTGAACTTGAGGATCTTTCCTGCCCTTTTTCTCCACTGGTTACTGCTCAGTGTTATCCTTCTCAGCTAAGGTAAATGGGAATGTATTCAGAAAAGGTGTGTCTTGTGTCACCCTTTATAATGTAGGAAACTGTCACCAGGAAGCTGCGTTCATACCTACAAACTGCCTTGACAATTTCGACCTCAAATTTTATTTCTTAATTTTGAAAAATGAAATTAAAGGAAGAAGGAGGAGGAAAAGTAGGAGGATGAGAGAGAGGGAGAAAGAAAGGAAAGAAAGAACAAGAAACCTACAGCATTTTAAACACAGAAGCCCAAACCTTTTGTGGTTAACAATCCAGACCATACAGACATTTAGTTAAGTGCTGAAGTTCAAAGTGCTTACCTAGCATGGGGAAGAAGGAAGCTGACAGAGCCAGTGTTAGGCCAAAAGGAAACTGTCCTGCTTACCTGGCTGTTTTAAAAACCTAAGTAACTCTCTCAGAGGGAACATGGAAGCTAATCAAGCCATGACCCAGATTTGATTGATTATAAAAAGGATGTTGGTTTGTTTTGTTTCTAGTGTTTAACTTATCTGAAATCAGAACACATTTCATAACTGATGACATATCTTAACTTAGTTAACAGTATTTTTCTTTCTTAAGGGTATATTAAGAAATGGTGCTTTTTGAAATCAGGGACAACCAAAAATGGAAATAAGGTTGACAGAAAATAAACATCGGTTTCTAAAACAAAAAACAAGACAAAACAAAACCAACGGAGTCTAAGTTTTGATGAAATATGGTAATTTCTGAATGTGATATAGAAAGAAACAATTTCAACAGGAAATTAACATTCAGAGTTAAAACTGAGGACAAGATGGAGACTGGCTGGGCGCATTCCTCTGATGACTGGGTGAGTGTTGGGCTGTGCTGCGGGGGGTGTGGGGGGGGGGGGCGCTGTTCTTGGAGGGGACAGGGCCTTGAAGTTAAGAGAAAGCAGCAGGCTTGGGACAAAGTGCAGCCAGAGAGAGATCTGAGCACGTGGGGTGCTGTCACCCCCGATTACTACCAAAGCTCACAGGTTCTGGTGTTATGAGTCGGGAGCAACAAAGCCACTTCCGTGTACCCACAGTGCATTCTCCAGCCCCTGAAGACCCACTGGCTGCCTAGATATGGAGGAAGCCTCCAAAAGCAGCATAAAAACAGAATTCTAGCAATATCTGAGGTTCAGGGTCCAATTTGGGGGTGGGGGTCCTCTTCCAAGGCCTCAAAAGCAGGACCCACTTTGGCCACAACTCAGAAAGAGAAGCCTTGGCCAATAGAGGGTAGGATAGCTCAGTTTTCTGAGGTCAAAGAGCATGGCTTGACGTAAGACAAGTACATGCATCTATGTGAACATCGGAGACTGAGGGGATGACATCTGCACTGTTAGAAAACCCAGACATAAACTGGGCACGGTGGTGGCACAAATCCCAGCAGCCCGGGAGGCTGAGGCAGAAGGATTGCAAATTTGAGGCCAGTCCGGGCAAGTTAGTGAGACCCTGTCTCAAAAAAAAAAAAAAAAAAAAAAAAAAAACCAAAAAACTGGGGATGTAGCTCATTGGCAGAGCTCTGGTCCAGCATGTGCACGGCCCTGAGTACAATCCCCAGCATGACAAGAAAACAAACAAACAACAACAAAAAACTCAGACCTAACTCTTTGATGCTGTGATACCTCTCTAAACACATGACAGTGCAGATGTCAGCCAAAACAGATAAATCCTGAAATCCTGAGTTAAATACAAGAGAATGCTATTTACTTATTTATTTAACATAGGGTTTCATTAATTTCCCAGGTTAACCTTGAACCTGAGATCCTCCAGCCTCAGATTCCTCAGTAGCTGGAATTGAAGACTTCCCTTTACCTCATGCAACTCTGAAATACTTGTTTTTAAAGTAATAATAAATTTAAAAGAACCCGGGCCGGGATTGTGGCTCAGCGGTGGAGTGCTCGCTTAGCACGTGCACGGCCCGGGTTCGATCCTCAGCACCACGTAAACATAAAATGTGTTGCACTGTGTACAACTAAAGCAAATAAATAAATATTAAAAAAAAAAAAAGAAGAAGAAGAACCCTAAACTATCAGAGGCATGGCCAGAAAAGTGGTACCCACTTCCTCATCACATTTGTGGGGGAACCTGGTACTGAACAAGTCATAAATGACCTGCTTCTGGTTTAGGGTTAAAAAAACAAAATCAGGCCAACTGGAGAGCTGGGCAGGTAGGGTGGACCCCTAGGGCATGCTAGTGTACGTGGGCTGGTTCACAGTGAGGAAAAGGTAGGGAAGAAGCATTTCAGAGGTGCTGCCAGATAGAGCTCCCTCAGTTTAAGGAGGCATTCTCCCAAAGCCAAGATAGGAGTGACGGCTGCCTCCCCACCCCAAGCACCTCACTGAAGGCAGCACACAGCAGGGCCCCAGAATTACTGGTTGGGTGAATGAATGCTTAAGGCCGCAGCTGCTTCTTTCAGGCTGTTGGGTGGACTTCAGGAGTAAAATGAAGCCTTATGTCCTAAAGATGTGAAAATACTCCTAACAACTGTAGTCCTATCAGGGAGTAATTCTGGCATTAAGAAAAATCCAGATAATCTCCACTTGAGTAACTTCCCATTTGTAAAACTTTGAACAGTTGAATTTTTGTTTTTAGCATTCTAAAGCTTTTTAGGGAAAAAAAAAAAAAATGCCTTTCAACTGAGAACCCATCTTCCTTTCAATAGAGTTTAACAACCTTAACTCAATTTTCCTTTTTTATCAGGGAAAAAAAAGATCTCCAAATGACATAACCAGAGATTTTGTGGAAATGATCACAGCTTGACTAAAGGCCTTAAATTCCCGTGGAGTCCCAGTCAGCCTGTGAGGTCGGCTGCTGAATACATCTCTCCACGATAAACCGCCGGTTGACATGATTTAGACATTTAACTCAGGATTTTCTGGAATTTGATAGAAGAATCTACTAACATACTCTTTGAGAAATAAGTGCTAAGGGGGGCTGGAGGTGTAGCTTAATGGCAGAGCAAATGCTTAACATGGGGGAGACCCTGGGTTCCATCCCCAGCATCAGGAGGAGAAAATGTACATATCCAAACACTTTGATAACCTTTTTTCATGAAGCCATACAGTTATTAAAAAAAAGAAAGAAAGAAAGAAAGAAAAAAATGAATCTAGCATTTCCTTTTTATCTTTTTGGAAGTAGAATTAATAAAAATTAAACTATCATTTCCTCATGGGCATTTCCTCACAGACATCTCTGTGAAACCCCAGATGTGCCATTCATGTCATACATGAAATAGTACAATTAGTTGTATTTTATGATGACAGGCCAGGAAACTTAAAGGACAAACGTGATTCCAGGGGAATCATTTCCTCGGGGGACAATCCTGAGCATTGGGCTTCAGGCACTCAGCTACCTGCACCAGGGGGAACTGGAAACTGGGTGGGGCAGCAGTAGGAAAAAAAAACTAAAGCAATACCATCTCCCTTTATGGGAAGATATTTTCACAGTTGACTTTTTCATGAGTGCAGAATTACATGAAGGAGTCTCCAATCTGATTACCCATCATTAAATTGACCTGGGCCAAGGAAAAGTGTTCTGCCTCCTGAATTTGTGGCATCAGTGGTGACCCAATGTTATAGTTCAGGCAAGTCTTTGGCCTCTGTTTTCTCACCTGTCAAATGCAGACATGGATTTATCTCCAAGCCCCTCTGGGCTCTAACCTCCATGACCTCTGACTGGGGCTGAATAGAACGTGGGAGCATCAAGAATCCTCTGAAGAAATGGTGGTGAGCACACCTGTAATCCCAGCAACTCTGGAGGCTGAAGCAGGAGGGTTGCAAATTCAAGGCCAGTTCCAGTAACTTAGTGAGACCCTGTCTCAAAATAAAATTTGAAAAGGGCTGGGAAGGTAGCTCAGTGGTAGAGTACTTGCCTGTCACATAAGAGGAGGTCCTGTGTTATTCCATCCCCAGTACGAAAAACGAAAGGAAGAAATCCTCTGAAAGCACAGGAGGCAACCACTGGAACTTTCCAAGTAATGGAAAAAGGAAAATCAACTACATATTTTTCAGGGTCTTAGATTCTTTAGACATCAAACACTAATCAAACTCAAAGGTTTAGTTCCTCTTCTATTTAGGTACATTTTTATTATCAGGTGCTTAAATGGAAAAAAATATAAAAGCAAGAAAGAAAAGAAAAAGAAAGAAAAACCCAGAGAGCTATATATTCCTCTTAACACACAAATAATTCTCACTTCCTCTGAAAATTTGCACAGCAGAATTAGTTGGGTGGTCAGGCTGAACCTACCTTTCAATTCAAAATCACAAGATACTTTTCAGTGTCACAAACAGATGATAACTGTTGATATTTAAATCATATTCTGAGCCTAATTGACTCCTACACCACGGATTTACATTTTCATGATTATATCATTCTATTTTTTGCCTATAGACCTTCTTTTGTGTTAAAATAGGCACTGCTACTTGTATATTTTATGGCTATGCTTTAATTAAAGATGATGTAATTGCTACATTAATCCCTCCCTTTGTTAACACAGTAGAAAGGACTCTGGAAAACTGACAAGCATCCAAGTCAAAGTCTACCTGGCATTGGCTGAGTGCAAGGCCAGTGGGGAAAGGATCTTGCTGAGGGCAAGATCCTGCCCACCTCCCTAATGTATGTAAAAAATTCAGTATAACAGCCAGTCAGGGAACAAAGGGGACAATCCTGAGCATTGGGCTTCAGGCACTCAGCTACCTGAACCTGGAGGAACTGGAAACTGGGTAGGGCCTCAGTAGGAAAAAAGAACTAAAGCAATACCATCTCCCTTTAGGGGAAGATATTTTCACAGTTGACTTTTTCAGGAGTGCAGAACTCCATGCAGGAGTCTCCAATCTGATTCCCCATCAGCACGGATCTAAGATTTTGCCTCCTCCAGTTCTTATGTACCTACTACCACCCAGTGCAGCCTTGGGTCACGCACGGATCTAAGATTTTGCCTCCTCCAGTTCTTATGTACCTACTACCACCCAGTGCAGCCTTGGGTCACGCACGGATCTAAGATTTTGCCTCCTCCAGTTCTTATGTACCTACTACCACCCAGTGCAGCCTTGGGTCACGTCCAGAGTCAGTGCCTGCTTGCATCTCTGTGTGCCCGCTCTTTACTTATTTATTTAATCTTTTGGTGCTGAGTATTTGCACCCAGGACACTCCACCACTTACACTTCTGGCTCATATACATACTTTTTTTTTTTTTTTTTTTTTTTTTTGGTACTGGGGATTGAACTCAGGGGCACTTGACCACTAGGCCACATCCCCAGCCGTTTTTTGTATTTTATTAGAGACAGGGTCTCACTGAGTTGCTAAGTGCCTCGCCATTGCTGAGGCTGGCTTTGAACTCATGATCCTCCTGCCTCAGCCTCCCAAGTGCTGGGATTACAGGCATGCGCCACCGCACCCAGCTCATATACCTACTTTTTAAAAGGCACTTTGTAAATTTTTTTCAGGAAATCTAGTCCTAAATATCTCCTTCTGTGCTGGCACACAGTAATCATCTTATAAATATCTGCATTTATTTACTTTAAAAACAGTACTGCTATGTAGAGACTGCAAGAGGGCAGGGGTGGAGGTGGAGAGATCAGTTAGGAATACTCTGCACCATTCTAGGGGAGAAGCACCATGCTGGGTCACTGAAATGGGGGCAGCTACAGAGCAAGGTAAAGCTGTCAGACTTGATGTGTCTTTACAAGTAGAAATGACAAGACATGCTGATGTCTTGGGTGTATTGGTGAAGGAAGGAGTGAAGTCAGAGAAAGGCTAGTTTGGGCTATCATTTCCTGATGCATCTTAGGCAAAGTTGAGATTCCCCATCAGTGGAGGGACAAGTCTCCTACCTCTCTGAAGAAGGTGGTAGGTGGCAAGACTGAGGTGATACTGGGGCTGGTATATGCCCCACCACCACCACCAGCAGCTCTACAGGTAACTGAATTCCTAATTCTATTGCACTCTCCCCAGCAGGCACAGGCCAGGTGACAGAGGTGTCAGCAGAGAGTAAGAGAACCTTCACCCCTGCATGTTTCCTGAGCAGTAAAAGGCTTGCAAAATGTGGCCTTTGCTCATACCAAAGGTAGGAGGTGGGAACAGAACAGTGCCTTCTTACCCTGGGGAAGTGGCCTTCCACTTGCTCCTGTGCTACCTCCCAGGGAATATAGACTGAAAAAAAGATTCTGCAGGAGACAAGAGAACATGACCCATTCCCAGACTCAAGCCTTCAAGACTTTTGTAAGCTCTGAAAACAAAAACAAAAACAAACAAAAAACCCACCCATTTTTATTGAATTGGCGACTGACCAGACAATTGATCCAAATGGGTCCTGGGGGAATGTGTCAGAAACTTCATCTTACAATCTCTGTGAAACCCCAGATGTGCCATTCATGTCATACATGAAATAGTACAATTAGTCATATGTTATGATGACAAGCCAGGAAACTTAAAGGACATACATGATTCCAGCTATTCAGATGTGAACCTGATCAAAACACAGATATTTCGATCAATGTGGAGAGGACTTCTGGCCACTGTGACAAACCTGCCGGACACGGCAGTCCTCTTGGCTCCCCCATGCAGTTTGCATTCAAGCTACTTCATGTCCTATGAAACAGAGAGACACCACCAAGACTTCACTCCTCATAATCACCAAGCAACACAATGATGTGGTTACTGTGCTAGGCTTTCCATTCAGTGTAGGAATCAGAGAGGCGAGTGACTTACCCAGTGAGCCTCAGCTAGAAAGCAGCCTGCAGCCAGGGCCAGAGATCTTCAAAACTCCATGACTAGTCCAGCTCATTAGATGCCCAAATGCCACCCCACACATGCATTGTTGGAGGAAAATAGACCCAAGACTCAGTAATACAAACATCTGGGTAAGAACAAACCCAAAGAGATTTTGACATCTGTTCAAAAGGGCTTCAGGAACACTTTAAAGCACATTCTAGGAGGAGGGGAGGCCCACCCAAACTTTCCCACAATTTAGTGTTCCTTCCAAGTTCCTGGCATCATATGACTTGAGATGGAAACTGCCAGCTGTCAAACACTAAGCAGGCCTACTTCCTGCATAACCACCGCGTTTTTGATTCTCTCTTAAGGTCTTTAAAAGAGCAAACCGCAGCTATTCTCACTTCCCAGAACCCTCTGCTGATTACAGCGTGAGATCAAATCCCCATGGACAGGGTAGACTGGTATTTCAAACATGAAGCATCGGAATGCAGATTAATAATTTACCAATGACTCTAAACAAATATTGTTCATGGGGGGTGAAAAACAGCCCTTACTTTTAAACGGGAAGTCAGTCAAATGACCTCAGTACTTTAGGGAGCAAACTGCAAAATACCTTCTTAGAACTCAATTTTTATTAATGCTGATGGTTCATTTTTTAAGAATTAATCACCCCAAGTTTCAAGATTCTATTTCAGCATAAAGTTCACTTTATTCTGCATGTGGATTTCCGCACTCTCTGCCCAAATAAATTAATACATATTCCAAAGTCTCGGGCCACGATCAATGAAAAACCACAGTGAATTCCTAAGCAGTAATAGATATTCCACATGGCTTGAGACGGTTGAAGGAGCATTTTTTTAAGGTTACGAATCAAAGTACTGTAATTGAAGATCTTAAAAACGAAGCAGCATGGGCTTCTCAAGGTACCTCTGTTGACTTCTAGGATCATCTAAGGTAAACTTTCCTCTCTTAGTCCTTCCCTGCTGTCTTTCTAATCAACAGTTTCCAGTTCTAAGAGTGGTATATAGTTGGCATTAGGTCAGTGGTATTAATTTATATTGACAGTGGAATGTAAAAAAAAAAAAAAAAAAGGCAGACTAGGTAGAATAATTACTTGTGAAAAATACACACTCACAAATATTCCCGAGGTCTGATGCCAAGATCTTGCCTAATTTATTCTAAAGGCATATAGTGTAAAATTGGACTAATTCAGTCTTTTGTCAGTAAATTCCTAAACAAACTGTGTTTAAAATCTAAACTTGGTTTGACTTGATGGCACTTACAATTTAGTATTTTCCATTCCATTTAAATATTAAGTGCATCTGTTTTTCTTTTTTTAAATACTGGAGATTGAACCCAGGGGTGCTTTACCACTAAGCTACAGCTCCAGTCCCTTTTTATTTTTTATTTTGAGACAGGGTCTCATTAAGTTGCTGAGTCTGGCCTTAAACTTGCAATCCTCCTGCCTCAGTCTCCTGAGTCACTGGAATTATATAATGTTAAAACAGAGGTCAGAAAACTATAGCCTGTGGGCCAAATTGTGCTTGTTTTTGTACAGTTGTATTGGGACAGCCACACTCATTCATGTACATGTTGCCTACTGCTGATTTCATGCTACAAAGGTAGAGATGAGTAGTGGTGGCAGAGACTGTGTCACCCACAAAACCTGGAATATTAATTAGGTGGCCCTTTACAGAATAAGTTTGCTGACCTAGTACTGATGGACAAACTGAAGAAAACTCCAAAAGGTATGAGGGCAGTCTTGCCTGGTCCACGTTGTCACTATATTGTGGAATCTGCAAGAAAAGACTGGCCTTTTAAATCACTACCAGCTTTCTCTTCAAAATAAATCCACAATTAGAGGAAACACATCTCGGAACTGAGGGAAGAGCAGCTGATGTATGGAATGAATTAGGGGTCCACAACACGTCAGAGTCAGGAGAGGCTTGGGAACCAAGTGACCGCCCACATTTTGGGATGATGGAAAAGGTGAACACTGTACACAGATGGTAAGAGGAGGACGGACAGACTCTCATCTGTAGACTGCAATCAATTTGACTGTCGACATCAGCCCAAGCAAATTGCTGCTTAATGCAACATTATAAAAATACCTCACTTCCCCACCCCAAAAACATTGAGCTGGGAAGAAATGAGTCCAAATTATCAATACTTCATAAGCCTACCACAGTCTGAATTTCACTCAGGTTAGCAGTTTAATAGCATACCTCTTAAAAACATGTAAATAACTCCGATAAAGTCATTCCTATAGGTCATTTTCACCTGGTGAGAACTGTTTTAATCGAATTGGTTTTCTCTTCACACATAGAATTGTAGAGCCAGAACTAGCTGTCATTTCAGAGTTTGGTCCCACTACCTGCAGCTCGTTTATTATTACAGGGTAAGGGTGATGTTCAAAAGACATGAAAGGAAACAGAAAGGCTAATTTTAAAGTGAGGATAAGGTGCAGCTAATTCGAGTACAATGAAGCCCCATAGCTCTCTTTCTTAGCCTAGAATTAGGCTCTTGATAAAAACTAACAATTGAATATTAATTAAATTTAAAACCAAAATGTACCCTACCAGTTTGCAATGCCTTCGCTTTTACCTCCTTTGCCATTTTATGCCCTTAAACAACCCCGTGAGTAGAAGGAAAGTAGACATTATTTACAATTGGAAGATGAGAAACTTGTGTTCTCAGAGAGCTTAAATCATCTGCTCAGAGTTGTGCATAGAATTCAGACTTCTAACTGCGGCTACTTTCCTTGTGAGGCAAAAGTGTGTGATAGGGCAACCATAACCAAGAATGCAGACAACCGAACAGAAATAAATCTTGGGTTTTTCTACGGCTCTTACAAGTACATTTATATTCTCAAAATTAAAAGTAAACCCATTATTTTAAAATTATAACTTCAATGTGATGGGAAATAATAAGCAAGCTGATCCAGGTCACTGGGGAAGATAGCGTGCATCTCATTAGAATACAGATTAACCAAACAGCAGCGGTCAAGTGACTATGTGTGCTATTCTGTCCTCCAAATCCACAGTGGGATTGTCACAGCCTGGTCTAAATAGTTAAGTCCACAAAATTACATTTCCCCATCACTTAGATCAGAACTTCATGCTGTTGCTAAAGAAAAAAGATTTCAGAAATTGACTTTTCTGGCCATCTAGTGCATGTAGTCAATTTCACTGTCAAGACTGGCCCCATATTGGTTTCTGGCTTTTATTTTGGAATTGGGGATTGAACCCAGGGGTGTTCTACCAGGGAATGAACTCAGGGGCACTCGACCACCGAACCACATCCCAGCCCTATTTTGTATTTTATTTAGAGACAGGATCTAACTGAGTTGCTTAGGGCCTTGCTAAGTTGCTGAGGCTGGGTTTGAATTCGAGATCCTCCTGTCTCAGCCTCCCAAAGCACATATTATAGGTTGTGCACTATTGCACCCGGCTAATTTTTTTATTTTAAGACAGGGCCTTGCTAAGTTGCCCAGGCTGGCCTCAAACTTGGGATCTCCCTACCTCAGCCTCCTGAGACCATGTGTTTATGATCCCACATGCCACCATGTCCCTTGATGGCTACCTTCTATTTTAGTCCATCCACTTGCCAGTGTTCCGCACACATTGTGAAATTTCCTACTCACGGCCTCAGCCCAATGGCAAGACACTGGGCCTATTTCCCATTGGTGGGTGCCCTTTCTTTGCACAAACTATTCCCCACTTCTTTCTAGATCCACTCGATTTCTTTCTGCCTTGATTTCAGCCTCTAGGTCTTCTTTATTTCTTCCCCTTTATTTCTATAATGTTTATAGTGGAGAGATGAACCACAAGAGTAAGTTCAGTAAAGACTTTTGAGCATCCACCAAGTATGTAGGTAAACACTTTAGAACCAACATATCCCCATAGAAGAGAGCTACTTTTCCTTGCTCCAAAAGCCCCTAGAAGAGCCGGGCGCGGTGGCGCACGCCTGTAATCCCAGCACTTGGGAGGCTGAGGCAGGAGGATCGCGAGTTCAAAGCCAGCCTCAGCAATGGCGAGGCACTTAGTAACTCAGTGAGACCCTGTCTCTAATTAAAATACAAAAAAGGGCTGGGGATGTGGCCCAGTGGTCGAGTGCCCCTGAGTTCAATCCCCGGTACCAAAAAAAAAAAAAAATCCCCTAGAAGTACACCCACATCCCAGGGAAGGTAAGACAGTAAGTGACTTCCTGACTGAAGAGATCAATTACATGCATCAGATAGAAAAGAATCAGAGAATGTCTTGTCCTTTTTTTTTTTTTTTTTTTTTTTGGTGCTGGGGATTTAACCCAGGGCCTTGTGTGTGTAAGACAAGCACTCTACCAACTGAGCTATATCCTCAGCCCCTCAATTTTATTGTGAGCTTACAGGAAACTGCAGTTATTATCCTCCAATAATTCCAAAATGCCATCTTGCATTTACAACTCTCACTCTTTCATGCCCTCGGTGAGCATGTAAATGGGCAAAACTGTTCTCGAAGCCAATTATGGAGTTCCTCTCAAAGAGTCTCATGACGTTATCCTATGAACCAGCAACCCTGCTACAGCAACAGATCCACTCGACTGGAATAGGAGCCCAAGTGTTTACCAAAAGTGGGAGTAATCTAAATACCCACTGATAGTGGATATCTCTGAGTAGCAGAGAACAGCAACATCCAGGGGACAAATTGGTGATTGATGGTGACACCCAAGATACAACAAGAAAGGTGTGTGGAGAGGATGGAGACAGGACACCTTCACATCCATATATCCACCACCTCATGAATCAACACCAACCATGCGAAGACTGGCATCTGGCGGGATTTCTCCTGTGTCTTTGCCCTTCACAAAACAAACCCTACATGTTGTTACAAGTCACCTACCTTTGTAGTTATTCCTATTGTCTCCTTTTATGCTTGGGTTTGTTGTTTTGTTTTTAAACCAGGGATTGAACCCAGGGGCACTTTACCACTGAGCCACATCCCCCGCTCTTTTTATTTTTTTTTCTTTTTATTTTTTGAGACAGGTTCTTGTTAGATTGCTTAGGGCCTTGCTAAGTTGCTGAGGCTGGCCTCAAATTTGTGGCCCTCCTTCCCTCAGTCTCCTGAGCTGCTGGGATTATAGGTATGTGCCACTGTGCCCCACTTTATGCTTGGTTTTTAATCACACATTAAACAATTAATTAATTAACTCAACAAATAAAGTGCCTGCTCTATGCCAGGTAGTGTACTAAGTCCAGGAAAAACCCAGTATGGTAGCAGAGAACATAAAAGAGATGACTAATGATGGCGGACATTTAGATTTAGGGAAAAAGTGGTGAACAAGACAGAGCTTCTGCCTTCCTAGACATCACAGTGTAGCAGAACCACAAGTGCAAAACAGATGCTGAGGCCAAGGGGACCTCAACCTATCCCCACTGCTAGCTTTCTGTTAGTTCATCTTGCTCACTCTTCTGATGGACAACATCATTTCAAATTAGAATAAGTAACCAAAGTCTCAGCGTTGACCAACATCAACAGAGAGGCTTGATCTTTAAAACATGACCAATTCAGATGATTTCTGAGCAGAGTAGAGAATGCTACTGAATGGCATCTCTTTCCACTATAATAAACGGCATTTTCCCCCACTAGTGACAATGTGGCAGAAACAACTAGAGGCCCAAAGTTGAATGAGATGGTAGCAGTAAAACTGCCACCAACTTCATCGAAATATTCTCCAATGTCTAATTCTCCACAAGATGATGATACAGGAATCCCTTTACCAGGACTTCAGCAGCCCCCTCTAGTAACTCTGCCAGGTCTTTTGCTTCAAATCCCTAAAAATCATAGGGAATCTGAGAAAAACTCACCAACTCCTTTCATCAACTGTTAGAATTGTTTACTTATCTGATTGGCATAAACATCCCCACCATTTTGCTCTGTTCATATGTATATGTATTATCTCTAGGCCACAATAAGAAACCTGGAAGGATATTAGCAAGCGGACAAAAGCAGCTTATTTGCCCTCTCTCTCTCTCTCTCTCTCTCTCTCTCTCTCTCTCTGGTTTGTTTGTTGGTTTTTTTTTTTTTTTTTTGTGGTGCAGGGGATTGAACCCATGGCCTTGTGCATGCAAGACAAGCACTCTACCAACTGAACTATATCCCCAGCCCAAAAGCAGCTTATTTGCAAAAAAACAAAACTACAACCACCGGCTCCTCCTGGCTGAAAATACTGCTTAGAAATTCTTAACAAATTTACTAGTATAAGCATTTAAGTCTATAATATCTTTTATAATTTTTTTTTTTTTTTTTTTTTTTTTCTTTTTATTTTTTGAGACAGGTTCTTGTTAGATTGCTTAGGGCCTTGCTAAGTTGCTGAGGCTGGCCTCAAATTTGTGGCCCTCCTTCCCTCAGTCTCCTGAGCTGCTGGGATTATAGGTATGTGCCACTGTGCCCCACTTTATGCTTGGTTTTTAATCACACATTAAACAATTAATTAATTAACTCAACAAATAAAGTGCCTGCTCTATGCCAGGTAGTGTACTAAGTCCAGGAAAAACCCAGTATGGTAGCAGAGAACATAAAAGAGATGACTAATGATGGCGGACATTTAGATTTAGGGAAAAAGTGGTGAACAAGACAGAGCTTCTGCCTTCCTAGACATCACAGTGTAGCAGAACCACAAGTGCAAAACAGATGCTGAGGCCAAGGGGACCTCAACCTATCCCCACTGCTAGCTTTCTGTTAGTTCATCTTGCTCACTCTTCTGATGGACAACATCATTTCAAATTAGAATAAGTAACCAAAGTCTCAGCGTTGACCAACATCAACAGAGAGGCTTGATCTTTAAAACATGACCAATTCAGATGATTTCTGAGCAGAGTAGAGAATGCTACTGAATGGCATCTCTTTCCACTATAATAAACGGCATTTTCCCCCACTAGTGACAATGTGGCAGAAACAACTAGAGGCCCAAAGTTGAATGAGATGGTAGCAGTAAAACTGCCACCAACTTCATCGAAATATTCTCCAATGTCTAATTCTCCACAAGATGATGATACAGGAATCCCTTTACCAGGACTTCAGCAGCCCCCTCTAGTAACTCTGCCAGGTCTTTTGCTTCAAATCCCTAAAAATCATAGGGAATCTGAGAAAAACTCACCAACTCCTTTCATCAACTGTTAGAATTGTTTACTTATCTGATTGGCATAAACATCCCCACCATTTTGCTCTGTTCATATGTATATGTATTATCTCTAGGCCACAATAAGAAACCTGGAAGGATATTAGCAAGCGGACAAAAGCAGCTTATTTGCCTCTCTCTCTCTCTCTCTCTCTCTCTCTCTCTCTCTCTCTCTGGTTTGTTTGTTGGTTTTTTTTTTTTTTTTTGTGGTGCAGGGGATTGAACCCATGGCCTTGTGCATGCAAGACAAGCACTCTACCAACTGAACTATATCCCCAGCCCAAAAGCAGCTTATTTGCAAAAAAACAAAACTACAACCACCGGCTCCTCCTGGCTGAAAATACTGCTTAGAAATTCTTAACAAATTTACTAGTATAAGCATTTAAGTCTATAATATCTTTTATAATTTTTTTTTTTTTTTTTTTTTTTTTTTTTTTGGTACTGGGGATTGAACTCATGGGCACTTGACCACTGGGCCACATCCCCAGCCCTTTTTTGTATTTTATTAGAAGCAGGGTCTCACTGAGTTACTAAGTGCCTGGCCATTGCTGAGGCTGGCTTTGAACTCGCGATCCTCCTGCCTCAGCCTCCCAAAGTGCTGGGATTACAGGCGTGCGCCACCGCGCCCGGCTTCTTTTATAATTTTTTAAAAAAGGCTGTATCAAAGAGAATATTCATACTATCATGAATCAGACTTCAAAAGAGAAAAACAAGGGCACTCTGGTGGCACATGGTGGATCCCCTTGTAATCTCCTTTTTTTGGTGTGTGGTACTGAACTCAGGACCTTGTACATGCTAAGCAAGCATTGTACCACTGAGCTACATCTGGCCTTGAACTTGTGATCCTCCTTCCCGAGTCTCCTTAGTAGCCAGGATTATAGGAGTGTGCTCTATGCCTGGCCAGAATAATTTTTATTCATTCCTTGCATAACTCATAGCTTTATCTCTTTACGACTATCATTGTTTTATTTTTTGATGCTGGGAATTGAACCTGGGGCCTTGTGCATGCTAAACACATGCTCTACCACGGAGCACCAACCAGCTTCATATCTCCTTAATATTAAACAAAATGCAAAATTTAGGTTAAAATTAAAGGGAAAAAAGAACAAGATCTGGCACAAGATCTTGGTAGATGTACGTATTTTTCTTGGTATGTAGTGAAAGGTGGACCATCATCAAAGAGTTTATTAAAATCACTTGCAACCACTTTCAGACATTTCACTGGCAGGCGCGGTGCTACACTATGAGATGTGATCTGCCAAATACCATTAGAATGCAAGATTTTAGGAATTTTGAAAGCAGTGAATGATGATTCAGTAGCCACATCAGGACAGCATGTTTTTTGCATCAAAAAATCTGTGCTGAGTATGAAAAACAATTAAAAAAAAATTGCGTGGTTCTATATCAAGGGTTGCTTTGCACTGTTGTCCCATGCATAAGCCACATGGAAAGGGCTGGAAAAATACAAGAGCCCTGGCTAGGCTTTCTCTCAGACCTCTTTGAAGTCCCACACCTGTTTTTCCCAGTAACTTAGTGACTAGGATGGACTTGCCTTTAACTATAATACATCTCAGCCCCAGAGATGGGCCATGGCTAAGCAGTCTGAGCATTTATTTACCAATAAACTTTGGCAGACAGAATGGAAGATGGGGGACAAATGCATTCAAGCCACTCCCCTTGAGAATGGTGGGAAAGGAACAACATCCTTTGAAATGATCCA
Source organism: Tamias sibiricus (assembly GCA_025594165.1). Lineage (NCBI taxonomy): Eukaryota > Metazoa > Chordata > Mammalia > Rodentia > Sciuridae > Tamias > Tamias sibiricus. The sequence goes on from CM046659.1 coordinate 113,468,648, forward strand.
TGGCTCTAGTTTATGTGGAGGAACATTAGGACTATCATAGGATAGCTGCATTGCTGTCTGCACGCGCTGTCTACGCACACGGCTCTGATGTCTTCCTGCATGATAACCTGGCTGTGTGGTGTGGGGCTCTCTCTGGTATGCAAAAAGAGTCCTGCAGTGTCTCCTGGTTGCCACCACTCTCCCCAGCTACACCCAACAAACACCCAAACTGAAAGCTTTTCTTATGGATTAAAAAAAAATAACCTATTTAATGTTTATTTACATCACTTTAAACCTAGATCTCTAAATGCCATGGTGTTTTTATTTTTACATCTATGTGCTTTTCATAGGACTTCAATTTTGGACATGTGTTGGACCGTCTGAAAATACTTTGGTATCTCCAGTGATTCACACAGCACACTCCAAGAATCTCTAGTTTTTAAAATAAATCTGTGCTTATATAATTTCTCCTTATAGTTATTTAATTGTTTATAATTTAGAAAACACTTCCAAATGCTTTATTTCATCTGATTCTTATAACAACTCTAGAAGGTGATTTGCAATTATGAATATTTCCATTTTACAGATATGAAAACTGAGGGAATTGATCTAAGATTATAAGAGCCAGGATTCAAACTAGGGTTCCAGACTACAAATTTCCACTGAACAGATTTTAGGTATAACCAAATTGAGTTTCCTACAGGTATGAATAGAAAAGATAGGAAGGCAGCTAATTTTTTTTTCTTTCTTTTTTTTTTTTTTTTTTTTGGCACTGAGGATTGAACTCAGGGGCACTCGACCACTGAGCCACATCCCCAGCCCTATCTTGTATTTTATTTAGAGACAGGGTCTCACTGAGTTGCTTAGCGCCTCACTGTTGCCAAGGCTGGCTTTGAAATCACGATCCTCCTGAAGGCAGGTAATTTTGATGAAACCAACTTTGTTCAGCAGAGAAGTTCCATTATTTGTATCTGTGAATAGTGAACTTGATCATGATTTTTCTAAACATAAACATCCATCAGATAAAATTTTTATAATGTAAAGCATGTGGTTTTATCCTGTTCTACTATTTCACATTTGGCAGAAAATAGAGTTTAGCCTACAGTACCAGACTTAAAAGAACATTCAAACTACTATAGTCTAAAATATCTTGCTCATAAAATTCCTACAGGACAAAGTAAAACCAAGCTTAGAAACATCTTCACTTAAGCAATAAGGCAAATCACTCAAACACAATCCCTACGCTTCCCCATCCATGATGTGGCTAATGTGGTTGAACTAAGCTCCTTTCCTCCTCTGACTCCACTGAGAAGCGTCACCCAAGAGTGTCAATTAATCAAATTAAATCCTTCTGAAGGAAGTAAGCTCTGTGGTATTTGCAGATTCAGCTACTAGGTGTAACTAATGCGGTCCCCTAGCAATAACTGCTTTGTGAAGCGAAGCAAGTAGAATTATTTAAGTTTGGGGGGAAAAAAATGGATAGATTGCTTAGGAATTTAGTATCCTCTTCTATTTACAACTGACTTTCTATTTTCATTAGTAGGAATCTTTTTTTTATAATGGCCACGTAAAACTAGGTCAGTGTTGAAATCTTCCTTTTGCTGCAGAGATGAATGGCTTGTGCAGCACCCAGCACATTCCTGATGCCCAGATCTGTGCCTGGCAAACTTTCAGAGTTTTTCAACCTGTGGGCCAGGGAGAGGACTATGGATATTCTACCTTTAATAAAGGGCCTCCAGCTGCTGAATTAGGAAGAGGGAAACAGAGAAGATTGTTACTCTGTGGTCTTAGAACATGTCCCCCTACGTGAAACACTGAGCCAATTCTGCTACCTGAGATGTCCTTAGCCCCTGCCCAGGATTCCTGGGTCTCTGGAGTGCGGGAGCTGGTGACTTCACAGCTTTCTGAGCAGGGGGGCTTCAAGCCTCTGTAACCTGTAACCCCCTTGCACTGGCAGAAGAAGCAGGGTCCCACACCCACTCCAATAAAAATTTGGGACACTGTGAGAAACACTGTGTGAGAGGACCAAAGGCATGGGGAGAAATGGCCACTGTAAGGTCAGCACCCTACAAAGCAAATATCCGTGACATTTTATCTTGAATTAGCAATAATAGATAATACATTTTTCACTTCCATTTTATCAACCCGAGATAGGCAGAAACCTCTCAAGGTCTTCCTCAGCAGTGGGCCTAATGAATGATTTAGAATTACTGGTGCTTAGATTTTCTGTGTAATGAGAGATGTTTCTCTGAGTCTTGTTCTCTAACCAAATGTTTAGCTGAACTCTGGTCCCAAGTGCAGACAGAAATATAAGATACCTTGGTTACTTCAGGTAGAAAAATCCTTGGCATAAACTATTCCTTACCTCATAGCCGGTATTTCTCAAAGCTATTCCCCAGACACCAGAGCTGTCCAGCTCTCTGTTGACCTGCAGCCCAAAGCCCCTCCAAGAGCCATTCTAGGGACTTTAGGCTCCCTTCCTGGGAGTTCTTATTTTGATTCACTGATTTTTCTCTCCTAATAACACCAGTTCAGTCACCATTTTCCTTTCTTATGGTCAACTTTCAGTTTCCTTTTTCCTAAAGATCCTTAACTAGAGAAAGGTGCAAATTGAATATATGACAACCACAACAAAATTAAAATATGCATAACAGAATGCAATGTACAGAACTCATAACAGAGTGGGAATAAATGCACTTGGATTTGCAAAGTATCTTTCTTCAAAGGAAAAAGAGGTCATTGCTGTATTCTTCAGAGTGAGGGTTCTCCAAATTCTGCAGTATGGAATACAGAAGTTTAGAGGCTAAAAAAAGGAAGAGAGATTTTCTCCGCCTTCATATATAACTCATCAAAGGACTTCTCTACCAAGAATTCAAAAAATCCAGCCTGACATTTAAATTCAGCGAAGCAAACTTTTCAACATAAAACTTGATTTCCTTGATTTCTGTTTTCATGATGTGCTGTGCTCTTGTTACATTTTCTCTGGATAGTCTAATTTCTAAGGAATACTGGAGGAAGAAGAAAAATTGTCAAAATAGGAAAAAGTAAGACCTGGGGTAGTTCTCCATGCCTCCCTCACCAAGTTTTTTCCATGTATAGTATCACAACACACAAAGTAACATGAGATGACATGTTTATAATAATCTTTTGCAAAGGATTGCCTTTTTTTAAAAAATTATTTTTTTAGTCATAGATGGACACAATACCTTTATTTTATTTATTTATTTTTATGTGGTGCTGAGGATTGAACCCAGGGCCTCATACGTGTGAGGCAAGCACTCTACTACTGAGCCACAATCTCAGCCCAGGATTGCCTTTTTTTTTTAAGGTTGTTCCCTCTTTTACAGTTTCTTATCTTCTGATTTACTTAAATATTTTAAGTTAAAATTAAAACTAACTTTATAATTTTTTACTTTGGGATAAAATCAGGCAAGAAGTATTTAAAAAAACTCTTAAAGAATCAACAAGTACTAAAGAAAGAACCAGGAACTCAAACTAGCATGTCATTTTTTTTTTTTTTTTTTTTTTTTGGTACTGGAGATTGAACTCAGGGGCACTCATCCACTGGGTCACATCCCCAGCCCTTTTTTGTATTTTATTTAGAGACAGGGTCTCACTGAGTTGCTAAGTGCCTCGCCATTGCTTAAGCTGGCTTTGAACTTGCGATCCTCCTGCCTCAGCCCCCCAAAGTGCTGGGATTACAGGGGTGCGCCACCGTGCCCAGCTAGCATGTCATTTTTTAAAACATCACCTCATCTGCTGGCTGCACTAGTGCATGCCTGTCATCCCAGCTACTGGGGAGGCTGAAGTAAGAGGATGGGAAGTTTAAGGCCAACCTGGGTAACTTAGCAAGACCCGTCTCAAAATAAAATAAAAAGGATTGAGGATATAACTAAGTGGTAAAGTGTCCCTGGTTTGGATTCCCAGTACCAGAAAAAAGTAAAATTTTTTAAAAGTCAGCTCATCTACTTTCACATTGTTGATATTATTATAGCTTGCAAAATAATTTAAATTTATTTAAAAAGAAAAAGAAATTTTATAAGATACTTTTTTTTTTTTTTGTACCAGGGATTGAACTCAGGGCATTTGACCACTGGCCACATCCCCAGTCCTTTTTTGTATTTTATTAGAGACAGGATCTCACTGAGTTGCTAAGTGCCTCCCCATTGCTGAGGCTGGCTTTGAACTCGTGATCCTCCTGCCTCAGCCTTCCAAGTGCTGGGATTACAGGCGTGCGCCACCACACCCGGCTCTTTCTTTCTTTCTTTTTTTTTTTTTTGTTTGCTCTGAAAACATTTATTGGAACTGTCAGTCTCTTGAAGGTGTTATGGAACTCATGTAAATTCACTTGAGAACAGAAACAATGATTCTAAATAAAATACTAATTGCAGGGATTTCTAATCACTTCTGTGTTAGGAAGTCTATAAGTTCTGTTCTACACACAGACCTTTCATTCCATGGACCTGACTGTATTATCTTCATACAGTTTTGCTAACAGTTTCCCAAGTTTTTCTTTAAGAAGAAAATCAAACATTTTAAAAAGTGGACATCTACTTATGTCATGGGCTGTGGAATATAATGTGAAAATATGAGGATGAGAAAAGTAATTTATTTTTTTGGGTACACAGAATACTTTGTTTCATTATACATAAAACTCCCCATTCTCCAGTTTGTTAAAACCCAACTGGCTAAGCATTCACCTTTAACTTTGGATCTTATCCTGCTGTCAGAAAATAACTTTGCCTAACTACTTTTATATTTCCTTGGATACAGGATGATGAAGACAAGATAAGGAAATTCAAAGGGAAACTCGGGAAGAGACATTATTAACTCTCCCACACCCTCTCTTGGGGAGTGAAGGGGTGTTTAGCTTTGGATGCTAGGAACTGATAGCATATTCACCAATTCCTAGAATTCCCAAGGCTTTATGTATGTTATTAATGGTTTAGATATGTTTCTAGATTAAAAAGTCACCTTACAGTTTCCTCTGCTTTCATATAAAGCGTCCTTTAAAGATGTGGGGAAAAAAATCCTCGGGTAAATGGACCAGGTTTTACCAAGTAATGGCATTGCTTACTTTCTGGAAGTACTTCAAATATAGCTAGAACACATGGGGTTAATATTTCCTAATACATCTGTCACTTTATATAGTTTGCAAGGGATGCTTTTATAATTAATTATTACAATGATGTGATTCCTGGAGTCAGTCTTTTCTCCTTCAGAGATATGAGCAAAGACCTGGCTCCGCTTCTGAATCTCTGCTAGGCCGAATTAAAGCACCTTTCTCCCTTTGCCACTTTTAACCGTGCTTCCCTGATCTTTCTATAGGATGAGGAGGTGCATCAGGGAACCTCCTGCCCTCTGCCAGGGATCTATTCAGTACAGGCTGCAGGGCTGTGATCCTGCCCTGTACAGTCAGTCCAGCTTCAGCTCCTTCTGCACCCAATGGGCCTTACAGCCTCCATGAGCTTTCACAACCATGGCCTGATGGCCCAAGCACTCTTCATGAGTGGTACACTAGGACACAGGGAGAATTATTTTGTTTCACTTTTTTGAATCAAGAGTAAAAATGGAATGAGTCAGAATGCTACATCCTTTCATAGTTAGATAAATGAGATTTTTATTATACTCATGTGGGTTGTGATATGATATCCATTAAATTATACGAACAAAATGTGAATAAAATTATTAATATTTTCAAAAGATTGTTATAGGAACAATCCCATTTGAACCAAGAATAAAAGTGTATAAAAAGTATATAAAATAAACTTAATAAGAAATGTGAAAGAATTGTGTGAAGTAAAGCATACTTATAGAAGGCTCTAAACGAAGAGCTCTAATGGAGGACACCAGGTTGTAGATGCAAAGACTCAGACATAAAGATGTTCACCTTCTCAAATGGCTATCTAGATTCCATGTAACTTCAACAAGAGGATTTCTTTTTCTTTTTTCTTTTTTTTTTTTTTTTTTTCTTTTCTTTTCTTTTCTTTTGTAACGTGGTGCTGGGGCTTGGACCTAGAACCTCATACACACTAAGCACATGCTCTACCACTGAGCTACACCCTCAGTCCCAACAGTTTTAAAGAAATTTTGTTTTGGGACTTTGACATGTTGATGCTAAATTTTATCTGGAAGAATAAATGAAGATGAATTGCCAAGAACTTATTTAGAAAGGAATATAATTAGGGCAGTTTTGCCCAAACAAACATAAAGACATATTCTAAAACTAGAATAATTATACAGTGTGGTGCTGGTTACTGGTTTGGGAATAGAGGAAAGGACTAATAGGACAGAAGAAACCAGAAACAAATTATAGGTGTGAATTTAAAGGTGGCACTTTAGAACAGAAGGAATGCATTATTTAATAAATTACTTATAGGACCATTAACTAAAAAGTAAAGTTCAGATGATGTAAAGAGTTAAATTTTAGCCGGGCGCAGTGGCACACGCCTGTAATCCCAGCACTTTGGGAGGCTGAGGCAGGAGGATCGCGAGTTCAAAGCCAGCCTCAGCAATGGCGAGGCACTTAGCAACTCAGTGAGACCCTGTCTCTAAATAAAATACAAAAAGGGCCAGGGATGTGGCCCAGTGGTCGAGTGCCCCTGAGTTCAATCCCTGGTACCAAAAAAAAAAAAAAAAAAAGAGTTAAATTTTAAAAATACATAAAAGTTCCAGGGAAAACACATGCATAGTTATATAATTAGGGGAGCAAGAAAAACAACATAGGAAAAGCCCAAACACACCCGGCAGCTCAGGATGCAAGACTCCGGTCTTGTCAGTTCTGCTGAGCTGTGTGTAGAGCAGTGGTCCCAGCTGTCAGTTTCCTACTGGAATCACTTGAAACCTCCGTGTAAGATAGGTTGCTGAGTCTCACCCTCAAACTATCAAATCACCTCCTTAGGTGGTTTTGGAGGCCTCTGATCTTGGGTACAGTGCTGAGGGCGGGAGGAGGCAGGGGATCTCAGGCTGCAAGGCATTTGACAGGTGACCACAGCTCTGCTATCACTGAAGCCCCCTCGGCCAATTAGGGAGGAGGGTGATAAGAAATTTTGCCAAGAATTTTCCAAATAGGTAAACCACCCTGTCTACACAAAGGTTCACCTTTCTTCCAGTCCCCTTGGAGTCGCTGATCTTCTTAAAGAAGTCAAATACCAAACAAATATCCTCCCTTCACCAACCAAACAAAAACCCCACACAACTTCCTAAGTTGCATGGTTTCTGATCAGTGTGCAGTTCGTATTGCACTTAATGACAGCATAGTCAAGAAGTCTTAAGTCTACCAACAGTGGCTCTCAGCCTTAACTGCTTTTAGGAACCACCCAGGAAGCTTTTAAAAGTAATATAGTTGTGTCTGAACTCCACCCCTAGAAACTCTGATTTCAACTTGCCTAGGATGAAGTTCAAGACTGACATGTTTGGATAGTACCACAGGTGGATCTCAAGTTAGGTGGAGACCACTGCGAGGTCAGAAACAATCCTGCTGTCTAGAGTTCAACATCCTAATGAGACAGAAGATCTTTATGGTTCTTTTTTTTTTTTTTTTTTTTTTTTTTTTTTTTTTGTACTGGGGATTGAACCCAGGGATGCTTAACCACTGAGTCACATCCCCAGCCCTTTTTAATATTTTATTTAGAGACAGGGTTGTTTAGCATCTCACTTTTTGTTGAGGCTGGCTTTGAACTCGAAATCCTTCTGCCTCAGCCTCCCAAGTTGCTGGAATTACAGGAGTGCGCCACGGTGCCCAACTTATGGTTTTGTCCATAAGTAGTAGTAGTCCATGATGCATGATGCTGGAACCTTTCAAATGAGAGGCCATGAGCAAATGGAAGAGGAAGGTGCCCGGCTGGGAAGGCTGGAGGACCCAAGGGATAGGATTTTGTTGAGTTTAGGTCTAGACATGTATCTAAGACTCAGGCATAGTAGGAGGATACTCAGAGAGAGAGAGAAGGGGAGAAAAGGACCAGTTAAAATCTTCTTAGTAGTAATTATTTCATTTTCTTCTCATAATCTTTCACATGGACATGTAAGTATACATACATGTACTTCCTATATTATTTCTGCTTGCAATCATAATTTTCTAGCTAACAGAATTGAGTATAATCCTGCATTTAGTATTCTCCCAGTCAAGACTGAGTCTCCTCCAGCCCAAGGTCAAGGCGGAAAGGGTGTCTTTTCTTCCACTCCCAGTAATGCACTGCAAACAATCTACCATATACAAAAGGGTGAACTGAACACCCTCTCTTCAGAAAATGTAAATTCAAAAGCCTTCTTTAAATCACTCAGCCAATTAGGGAGGTGGGTGATAAGAAATTTTGCCAAGAATTTTCAAATAGGCAAACCACCCTGTCCAAACTCAATGGAGGCATTACTAATTTGTTTCAATCTGGGATGGTGATACAACCTTCCAGAGAACAAAAGCAGAAGAAGCGCTCTCTGCCTCCATCCATCTCTCCCCAAACAAGTGGAGGGAAAGTCTGAGGCTGGACAGATTTCGGCAGAGATGTGTCTAGTTTCCTGAACCATTTCTAACCTCACTCAGTTGGTTCAGTTTGGAAGTTATTTCCTTAACAGGCAACATGAGACTCTTTCAAAGACAATCTGTTAAAAGATTGGAAAGAAATGGTATGGTTTTCTAAAGTTTAGTAGGCCAGGACTTGAATAAATTAGTTAGAAAAATGCTAATGTAGTAACTGTACTGGGGACAGTTGCCTTTCATTTCGGGGGGCAGACAGTGAGTCAGAAAGGTGGACATGTAGGAAAGAACTCCAGCCACGATCCCACTGTGGCACTTCATATAGTCTCACTGATAGCATCCAAAGCATTCATAACTTTATTATTAACATTCAGTATATCACCACTAGGAAAGAGAATGCAAGCTATACTAACTTCCTTTTTTAAAAAATGAATTTGAAGTACAGAGTTAAATAATCGATCTACTCAGTTCCAGGAAACAATGAGGGGGAAAACCTACCCAGGTCACCAGGCAGGCTCCTGCCTCCCCTCAGGGTGGAAGAGACCCGCTGCCACTGTCGAATGACTCACCCTCACACCCTGGCTGGAGGATATGCTGAGTCACAGTTTCATTAACTTTTATTCACTGTCATCCTACTTGAAGAAATTTAGAAGTGGGAGTTCCAAGAACTGAGCAGAAGGAAAAGAATGCAGGCAAAACTAAAAAGGATAAAGTTTGTAATATCTGTCATTCAACAAGCCATAATAGTGGGGCCAGGGGGTCTCTCAGTGGCGGGTTTTTTTTTCCTTTTTTTTTTTTTTTTTTGGTATCAGGGATTGAACTCAGAGGCACTCGACCACTGAGCCACACCCCCCAGCCCTTTTTTGTATTTTTATTAGAGACAGGGTCTCACTGAGTTGCTAAGTGCCTCGCCATTGCTGAGGCTGGCTTTAAACTCTCAATCCTCCTGCCTCAGCCTCCCAAGTGCTGGGATTACAGGCATGTGCCACCGCGCCCAACTTCAGTGGCAGTTTTTTGCCTAGGCCTGGATTTGACCCCCAAGCACTGCCATAAGGAAGAAGAAGGAAAAAAAACTCCAGAGACCAGATGGTGTCGTTCTGCCCTCAGGGACCATGCATTCCTGGAGAAGGAGGCTAGAAGAGGTCGGGGGTGGGAGTCCACAAGGAACCCTAACATCTTACTCAAGTGCCTGGGAAAATGGGGGGAATGACCAGGATGCACAGGAATGTAAGGAGAGAAAGATGGTAAATTCTGAAAAGTGCAAAGAAATGTAAATCATTTTGGACCTCAAGGGGCTTACAGTGTATTTCGGCCATAAGATCCCATACACAGATGACAATGCAAGATTCCATGTGATTTAGTACTCAATAACTCCATGATAAGGACTGAGGTTTGAAAGGAATGATCCCTTCTATGATCAAAATCAAAGGTTTCCAGGAAATGAACCTTTAGTTGGGTCTCTAAGGATTCAGATAAATGGCAAGAAAGAGAAGGGAAGTCTAGTCATGGAAAATGGCCTGACTAGCGGCTATGTTCTAGGCAAGCAATAAAACATCAGCCTGAAAATCAGTTCATTCATTCATTCAGTCAACATTTATTGAGAACATATTATATGCAAGTTAGTAATAGGGAAAAGGCGTTTAAACCATGTAGTTTACATATACCAGAAGGATTACTGAAAAAATGGAGGTGGATGGAGGCAACCCGCCAGCAGGTTTAATTAGGACAGAAATGCTGGGGGTTTTTGCTTGTTTGTTTTGTTTTTTGGTTTTTGGTGCTAATGATTGAACTCAGGGCCTTGTGCGAGCCGCCATATGCTTTACCACTGAACTACAGCCCCAGCCTTAGTAGTATATTTTTTGAGTGAGTGAAAGGGTTAGTACCACAAAGATAATTCTATCAACGCTGTTTCTGTGAATCAGAGGGAGAAGGTAAAGATCTATTAAAACACCCTTGTGATGATCCCAGGGTACAACAATATAAATTTAAACCGGTGTGACAGCTGTGAACAGGAAAGGAGAGCCCTGTGAAGACACACAGGACTTGGGAAGCAATAGGTCAGACAGGGAGAAGGAAAGAAGGAGGGAAGGAGGGAAGGAGGGAAGGAAGGAAGGAAGGAAGGAAAGAAAGAAGGAAGGAAGGAAGGAAGGAAGGAAGGAAGGGAGACACTACTGTCTGCAGCACAGATGTCTGTGGGAATTTAAAAAAAAAATACCAGCCAGGCATGGAGATGCACACACGTGAAATCCCAGCTATGCGGGAGGCTGAGGCAGTAGGATCATAAGTCCAAAGCCAGCCTCTGCAACTTAGTGAGTACCTTGTCTCAAAATAAAAAAATAAAGGGGCTGGGGCTGTAGCTCAGTGGTAAAGCGCTTGCCTCGCATGTGTGAGGCACTGGGTTCGATCCTCAGCACCACATAAAAATAAATAAAGATATTGTATATCTACAACTAAAAAGTATTTAAATAAATAAATGAAATGAAAAGGTCTGGGGATGTAGCTCAGTGGTAGAGTACCCTGAGCTCACTCCCCAGTACAATAAATACATAAAAGTAAGTAAGTAAAAGGAAAACCACCCAGGACTGGAGTGCTCTGGAGGGAGTCTCTTTCCAAGGCCCTTCTCTATTTTCATCCTACTGATATTCCCCAGGTTGGATCTCTCTGTCTTGTTTCTCTGGCCTGACAAATTCTGTTCTTGGCCTCTGTAGGAGAAGACTGGATAGACTAATTTGCAAAGATCACTAATGGTAGAAATTTTGGTATCAACAGCAGCTATGGAAGAGACATTATAAGTTGAGAGTTCTCCTAGCATGCTGTATACAACCACCTATTCTGTGCCTCTATCTAAGGACAGCTTAACTCCAGAACTGTCCAAGAGAAAAATGTCGCACAATTGCATGTTGAAGAACGGCTCTTAAATTTTTACTTGAGCAGTATAATTAGATATGATTGGTTAGTTGGATCTCTAAAGGCTGGGGATATCTGGCTGCATCCTTGTCCCTGGAAAATGATGTTCTGGAGAGACACTGGTCTTTCTCCTGGGGCATGTTCAGAGTCATGCTACCTTGCCCGGACTACAACGTTCATTTGCAACCACCTAGGGATCTGGGAAAATGCAAACTCAGAATCAGTAGATCTGGGATGGGAGCTGGAGTTCGGCATTTCTGACACTATTCCAGGTGGAGTCCACGCTGCTAGTCCCTGCACCCACAATTTGGACAAGTCTAGGAATAGATAGTGCCTTTCCAAAATTGACCTTAAACTCAGGTGACCCAGAATTTATATTCCCTCTACCATATTTCAGATGGGTGACCTGGAACAGGTTGCCTAATTCATTTCTTTCCTCTTCTGTAAAGAGGAAAAATAATAATACCAATCTCAAAGGCGAACAAATGCTGGACAATATAAAGTCATGCTCTTCTTTTCAATGCTATGGAAAGCTGTTGAAATGCTCAGAAGCATATCCAACCTCTGAAAAGCTCTGAAGTTTCCAGAGAAAATTACCAAGAATGCAAAGCACAGAACACCCTCAGAAATGGGAGGAGCCACTGGAAAGCTCTTTATCCCCATGTAATCCTGCATAATCACAAACTTTTCCCAAAATAGCTTTATCCTGTATTTGTTTGAGTGATTTACAACATTAAGATCTACCGCATGATTTCCCAACTCTGAAATCCCCAAACTCTTGTTTTCAGGGCATGGAAGCATTTCTTTCCTAAAGAGGCCAGCACACCTATAGATTCACCAACATCAGAGCGCTTGAGCGTCTTTAACTTTCACATCTCTTCCAGAAGTTAGATTTCACCCTGCACTAAGAACTACTGCCCTAGGGCATTTATAAAGTCCTTTGATCCAAAAATGTCTCTTTCATAATTAAATTTTTAAAATGCCTATCCCACATGAACCAAAAAAGTCTTACACCTGGAATTGTTTGTCATGGGTGAAGGAACAAACTTTCACATCATTTCTACATTTTGAAAAGCAAACCACAGCTCTGTAAATGTGCCTTTTTTTGGGGGGGCGGGGGGAGGGCTGGTTAAATATCACCATTCCTTTGTATACATTAATCTTTTAACCCCTAAAATATGTAAATATAAATATCATCATAAACATCAGGTTCCAAAATAATCTATAGTTTGTGTGGATAGATAGACTATATAATTTTTAATTTTTTGTCTTCCTTTCTCTAGCTTCCTTTCTCTACCACACAGCCAGAAAAACCCCTATAGAGAGAAAGCCACACCTACTACAGAGAGCTCCCCCAACCTTTCCAAAAACATTAAGAGTGAACATTAAGAGCCATTCAAAACCAAAGGAAATGCCAAGACACAAGGAAAAGTTCTCTCGATGCAAATGAAGCTACTGGAATTGCGAGGAGCAGAATAAACAAAACAATTAAGCCATTAGCATGCCTCCTGAGACTGGGCCTCCTGCCTGGGGAGGCCACCACCAGATCCCACTTGTGCAGGTGAGTGGTTAGTTCACTGAAGGAAAAACAAAGGGTTAGGGTTAGGGTTCTGTCTTTGCCAGAACAGACAGAAACTTTGCCAGAAATTTTTACATTCTATATAGCTGAACAAGGAAAACCTTTTTATCCGGCAATCTGGCAGTGATCCATTATATCAACAAAAATAGCCTGACCACTCCTTCGGTTCAGGGTCAAAGTCACAGTAACCTTGGATGGCATAACTAGTGATCACAGGCTGCTGCCTCCCCACCAGTCCAGCCCCCAATTTGGAACAGCTGTATTCAGACAAGGGAACTTTGGGGTGGAGGGGCCCTGATGAAGTTTACTTCCATTTCTGCCTGCTGAGAGCAGGCACCACCCCTGAGGCAGGCGGGGTGCAAGTCAAGACTGGTTATGCAGCCTGGGGCAATCACTTAGCCTCTCAATGGAAGGGGTGGAAGGAAGGGGAAGGAAGAGTCAGAGGCAGAAGCTTTCTAGCCCACCCAGCTTCCTTGGGCAGCCACACCGGTTAATATCCTGTTCTATTAAAAGAAAACTCAAAAGGAAGCCCTAGTGTGGTTTTATCTGAAGGGGCTATTTTTATCTTTGAAAAACATTTCCAGTTTACAATTAGTTGTCTACCTTAATTCACTGTCACCAATCATTCATTCATTGGAGGCTGAGTTGCTGCAAAGCAAGTAGACTTGGAAGATTTGGAGCCCTCCAGGTCTTTTTGGTATAGTGTTTGGTTCAACAGGTGAAGCTGCCCATCTTACCGCATGGCAGATATTGTGGTAGGTACTGGAAATATCAAACTGAGCCATGTTGTCCTCTTTAGAAGTTTGCAGCCAAGGACAAAATAGTAAACAAATATCTAGTGAATCAATATCACCCCCAAGCCTCCCATTGGCAGGCAGGCCCCAGCTTACCTTGCCCGTCTCTACTCCTCCACTCCTCCACTCCTGTCAACAAGCCACTCAGAGTCCCTCCCCCCACTGGAGATCAGACATGTCTTTCCAGATTCTGTAGACTATATGAATTACCCTACTTCTCTCTGGCCACTCACATAGGGGTCTATTTCTTTTACACTTATGTAAGAGTTTAGAAGACCTCACCCACCAGCTCATGGAAAACACAGTGCAAAAAGCTCAAGAGGCGCAAATCTCCCAATTCTGTTACTTAATGAGTTCATGTTCAAAGATTTCATGAGGGTTAGTTGGACATCACTAGTCTCTGGATTCCCTATGAATTTTAAACAGCTGAATTCACTCTGCCCTCCAAAATCCTAAGCAATAAGAAAGCATGTTGTTAGGCTGACTGTAACTCAGTGGTAGAGGGCCTTCCCAGAATGCATGAGGCCCTAAGTTCAAGTCCCAGTACAAGGTGGAGGTGTGTGGGGGGGGTTCTGTCTAGGCAAAATCCCATTTCAAGTCTTCCTTCCATCTTTCCATGTACTGTTTAACTATTTCTTAAATATTTACATCTGTGAAAATCACTGACCACACATACAATAGACTCCGCTTTCTGAGAGAACTCTCCTTCCCGGCAGATTCCTGAACAGTGGTAAGGGGAAGGTGTTTGCCCAGGTTTCAACCTTATGGCTACTTGGCAAGAGAAGAATCCCAATGTCAGGCTGCTTTCTACTGCCTTCTGTGGATGAGTGGCACGGCTTCCGGGTGCCCTTTTCAGTGTCCTTCTCTGTCTGCCTGTCTTCACCATTCCACATTTCCAAAGAGTGAGCTGAACCAAGTGAGGAGAGACGCCTACGCATCAGACAGCTTCATCATTCCAACTAAAATCAAAGGTTCTGGTGACATCTGAATCACAGGCGCTCTCACCAATTCACTCCTCCTCTTTCGTTCCATTAGTGGAGTAACCAGAGCTGTGGTTTCTTGGAGTGGGTCTTGAGAGTGCTTCACTGTGTCGGCAGTTCTATACTCTACTTTTGTCCTTCAAGACAAGGACAGGACAATGTCAGGTGCAGTTTTAAAGAATGTCTGCTTACACACAGCAGAAAGACATACAAGCATTTTTCCCATTAAATTTTAAACTAGTCTTGTACCCCTAGTATGGCAAGTCACAAAACAACAGGGCAGAGCCCAACAACAAAGGATTTATCAGGAAAAAGAAAAAAAAAATGTGCACAAACCATCATAAAGTGTCTCGGGATTTAAAGGGGATAACTTTTCAACTCTGAGACGCGGAAGGTAGAATTGAGGCTGGCCTAAAAGGAGAACTAGACTTGGATGGGGGGAGGGAGGAAATGGATTCCAGCCAGACACAAGGTGAAGAACATCCAAGTCTATGAGAGAACAGCAAGTGATTCCACTTGGCCAAAAGATCCAGGTAACAGACCAGGTAAAGGGTAGGCCGAAGCCACACTGCATAGGCAGAACCACAGTACTTTGCAAATGGTGGACTCTTGCAATTCATCACGTCTTATATTTGGAGCATATAAAATGCACCTTTGTCAATGATGTGAAAATACAAATGCTGCAAAACACTGGAGACTCTGATTCATAGTCCCTAACAAAGAGGACAGTGCCTCATTGTCTCTGCAGACAAACAATGCTTGACATGTTGATGCTCCACACTCACTGGGAGAAGGGCTGAGATGGAGGAGGACAGAAAGCGCTGGAGAAGGGAGGAGTGAGCCCCCCTTCCTCCCTTGTTTCCTCCCTTCTGAGCAGGTGCAGGCTGTTTCCTGTGCTTTCCAGCAGCCCTCCTTCTTAGTCCTCCAGGTTCCAGAGGGAGGCATCAAGTGGAGGACTGGGAAGACGCCTTGTGGGGAAAGAAGGGACCCTATTGGGAGGATGTGGTTGGGGTGTGGTGAGAAGGAAGTGCAAGGAAGAGGTGGTCCCAGCTTTCCTACCCTTTTACCTCTAGTTCTAGGTAGGAGAAACTAAGCACAGAAATAGGTATTAGTGCCCCCAATCAGTAAATATTAATTTTATAATGAATGTCAACGAATTCTCACCTGGGAAATAATGGACTTTCAATTGTTTACATAAAGTCAAAACTTTAGGCACTTGATTTATACCTGAAGTCTTTGTGATTACAGGAGAATATAATGACCTAAACATAAGATCAATGTCTTTTTATGCTTCATTACTATTCTGAAAAAATCAAGTTAGTTGGCAGCCAGTACATAATACTACCATTGCCGCACATCAACTTACTAGTTTAATGTCTCTGAGAATCTTACAAAAAAAATTATTTCAACTTACCACCTTCAACCACCCTTCTCTCTAAGGCTGCCTTATGTTTTATTTTTAAGCAGTCCCAATAAAAGCAGGTTTAGGACCAGGATTCCTGGACTCCAGATCAGGAGACTTGAATTCTAGGGCCAACTCTGCTGCCAATTGACCTAGGGACTGAGGACGGGTCACTTAAATTCTCTGGATCTTAGAAGGTCATGGTTGGGAGGGACCACAGATCATTTGGGGGGATTTATCAAGCTTTTTTCCAGGAAAAAATGCACATGTGAACATAGATAGAATTGCACAGACCCCTGCAAGTAGTTAGTTCTAGGACATTTCAGATTTGACATTCTATATTTAAAGTCATCTCATTATTGAAAGAAACAAGTGTTATTTTTATAGCCATTACCATGATACAGTACAGATGAGGAGGAATGAAGAGGCTGATAACCATGAACTCACCCTACCAATGGCACCTAAAGGTAGTTCCTAAATAGAGTGAAGACTGTAAGGTGGGAAGCCAGTCCTGTCCTGCATGCCAAGATACCATTACTAGATCCTCCTGTAGATGAGAGTCCCCTCAGTGACCAGAGATGTCTACATTAGTTTTTAATACAAGGCTCTCCTGTTAAAAGTCAAGGGAAAACTACTAGCTTCTGTTCTCTGAGACAGACCTATCTCTCTTCTAGGCCAAAGAGTAGTTAGTAACAAGTTTTGCTTCATTTAGAAGACAATGTAATATGGATATTTATGGATGAAATGCTGAGATATCTAGGATTCTCCTCAAACTAAACCAGAGGAAGTTGAGCACAGAGAAAAGATCGGTAGTGAGCTGTTGATTGTTGGAGTTGGGAGATTACTTTTCTCTCCACTTGTGAAGTTTTTAATGAGACCGGGCAGAGCAGAGGAAGAGAGGATATATCAAAGTGAAAGATCTGTAGGTTAATGGATTTTTGGAGTCCTGTGCACAAAGCTAAATTAATCCTATTCAATTCACATCTTGTTGAGCCCACAGATAGCACAATCTGTGGCTCACTGAATATGGAACTGACACAGGGTTATTTTAAGAATCATCTTAGAGTCTAAAAGACATGACTTTCAACCAAGGGAAAAAATGTATTTTTTTGTCTGTGTAAGGAATGTCTTTCTCCACATGGACAATCAGTGTTTGCTAAAAAGGCCAAATTGGGCAGGAAGAAGCCTTGTCCCCACCTTGGAAGGCATGACTTCCACCCTTTGGTCCAAAAGGACATCTAGCCCAGTCTGGTTTGGCATGACTCATTGCTATCTCAGTGGCTTAGTTAAATGTTATTTTCACAAAACTCCCTTTAACAGAAAACTATTTTTCTTTTTGTTGTTAAAGCTTCTGCTTTTACCTTTTCTTCAACAAAAAACAGCAACTTTAGAATCAGACTGAGTAGAATTAGACTGCAGCTCTATTTCCTCATGTCTTAGTAAGATAGCAGTGGCCATAGCAAGAGCCACAGTGGCTTCTCTGCCATATACAGGAGTTCCAAAGGTCAGCCAGGGGTAACTGGAGCTACCACCGAATTTATTCCTGCCTCAATGTATTCATTCAATTAAGGAAAGATGAAAAGAAAAAAGGTTGAAAAGGGGGAACTCTATAGTCCCTTCCCACACTGACTCTGGACCTAGCCACATGACTTGCTTTGACCAATGGGGGCAACCGCAAGCATGATGCAAGCAAAGTCTTAGAAAAAATGCTTGCTATAGGAGTCTGCACTCTTGCTGTTCTTGGTGATCCTGTGGTGTGACCACTACTATGTAAACAAGCCAAGACCAGCCTGTTGTGACAAGAGATACATGGCCAAGTCATCTCCATTGCTCCAGCTGGAAGTGGGCCAACTACCAAACATGTGAGTGAAGCCATCCTAGATCAGGAGTTTCCAGCCAAGCCACTGGCTGACCACAGAGCTCAGATGAGCCAGCCTGGATGAGAACTGGCCAGCCAATACACAAAATCATGAGAAATGATAAATCTTTGATTTGTTTAAGCCCCCAAGTTCAGGATGTTTTGTTTCACAAAAAGCTAACATATAGCAGATTAAGAAAGGGTGACTGAGGGAGGGTAAGGGAGGGAGCAAGAGGGGAGGGAGGGGGAGAAAAGAAAAAAAAAAAAAAAAAGGTGGTTGAATGAGACGGATATCATTTTCCTTAATGCATGATTGAAGACCTGAATTGTACGAATATACTTTGTATACAAACAGTTGTATATAAAAAGATACTAAATATATGCACTATGAGTTGTACATATGAAAAATTATAAAAATAAAATTAAAAAAAAAAAAAGAAAGGGTGACTGGGGCTGGGGTTGTGGCTCAGTGGTAGAGCGCTTGCCTGGCATGTGCGGGGCCCGGGTTCGATCCTCAGCACCACATACAAATAAACCCATTGTGTACAGCTAAAGCAAATAAATAAATTTTAAAAAGAAGAAGAAAGGGTGACTAAGAGATGCTAAGATATATTAAAAATCCTAGGATATATCCCCTAATGAATTTTTATACAACACTCAATGGAACTTACTATTGATTCAATCACATGTCAACTATTGTTAAAATAAGTTGACATAGATCCAAAATTGAACATTCACCTTAATATTCATCTTAAAAATAATATTTGTTACAACTTACAGAATGATATTGTATGGGCTTCAGGGGTTTATGAACCTCCTAAAATTATATAAAGAATTGCATGTAATTATATGCATTCTTTTCTTATAAATTGGAAAAAGATGTTAAAACTATAGAGAATAACAAAGAAATTTCTATCTGTACACTGCTTAGAATTAATGATACTATTTTATCATATTTGCTTTGGATTTATTTTTTATATGTAAAGCAAATAAAACATCAATGACCCCCATGTAAGCTATGAAAGCATGGGAAAAATGTGTGGCTTCCCAGAGTCCTGTGTGTGTGTGTGTGTGTGTGTGTGTGTGTGTATCAGAAGCTTAATACATATTTCGTGAGTAAAAAAATAAATGAGCTGGGCGTGGTGGCCCACACCTGTAATCCCACAAATTTGGGAGACTGAAGCAGAGGATCACAAGTTCAAGGTCAGCCTCAGTAATTTAGCAAGCATCTATCTCAAATTAAAAAGAGCTGGGATGTAGCTCAGTGGGAGAACATCCCTGGGTTCAAGTCCCAGTACAGAAGGAAGGAAGGAAGGAAGGAGGGAAGGAAGGAAGAAAGAAAGAAAGAAAGAAAGAGGAAAGGATGAGTAGAATGAATGACAGGGAACATAGCAACTAGCAGCCATGTAGCCATGTCATGTCACAATGATTAACCAGCAGCAACTAACTACTTGGGGAAGAAGCACCTGCTTGGAACTTCTTTAAATCGAGATGGCACCTAGAACTTTCATTACACACTACCAAAGTTGCAACACAGGAGAGAAGACAAAAGACCTTGGAGCTTGATGGTTGGGACAGAATCACAACCAATGAAAAAGGCAAGTTCTGTATGCTATAGCCAGTAATAAAAGCAGAAGGAAGTGACACCACAGAAGTGCTGGTACTGTTGGAGAAGCTGGATATCCATACAGCCTAGCCAGTTCTTGGTGCTTGTGAGGTGAATTGGCAGGAAAGATGTTGGAGTAAAAGAGTTTATACAAATGCTCTTGTCTGAGGGGACCCCTCAAGGTTCCCAGACCTGAGACCTGTCTTACACAAGGTGTAAGACACACAGAGTAGTACATCTACAAAGTGAAGAAATGCAATATTCACAAAAAGGCATTGCACAACCAGGTATGCCTGCACCTTCCCATCTTCTGCTTCTACATTTAGTGCACCTGCTGCCTAGCAGAGACCACTTTCAATACTATACCACAGAACACTGAACCGTGCTCAACTTCCAAGCTGAGAAGTTTCTGGGTAAGAAGAAGGCACAAAGGAGATGGAGGGAGAGGAGCTGAACAACCCCTTGAAGGTGCCGAAGAACTAGACCAAGCCAAGCTGGAGATGGAGGTCCTGAAGAACCTGCAGGGGCTTAAGAACCTAAACCAGAAGCAGGCTGACCTGGATTTCTGAGGCCATGCTATGGCAGCACCGCCTGCACAAGAAGGAGTTGCAAAGCAAGAGGAGGAAGAGTGGGCAGCCTCGGTGGAAGAAGCCAGGAAAAGAAGACTTCTGAGGACTTTGACTCAGAGGACAATGCTGCTCCCACCCACCCTGGCTGGCCCTCCTGCAAAACCCTACCACCATCTTAGATGAGGTCCCAAAGACCAAGAGGAAGGCAAAAAGCTGGGTAAGGAGTGTCAGGCCTGGTCCTGGTAAAGAAAACAGAATTGGATTGCAGCAGCAAGCAGGGTGAGGTGGTACCCACATCAGATGCTCCAAAGAAAAGGAAGCTGGCCGACTCTGCACCCCAGATGCCTGAGCCATGTAGGTATGTATTCAGATAGTGAGGATAGTGGTAGCAACTCAGGCCCCAAATGGGTCCCTGCCCAGGACCTTCCCCAGGTCAAAGGTCACAAGTCTAGCATCAGTCACATCAAAGGCCATAGGATCTGGTGGTCAGGACAGGAAGCCTCAGCACCAACCAGAGACATGGACAAGCACCAGCATCCTTCAAGAAAGGCCTATAGGGCCAGTGAGAATTTCAATTCAGGTACATGGCTTCTCCCACCATCTCTAGAGCACCTCAGGGACACCAACTCCTCCTGCCCCCACCTTACACTGGGTTGAAAACTGTGACATTTCTGGAGCATCTCTCAGCAGTGACATGCAGAGAACACAAAAGAGCATCTCATGGGCCATCCTTTAATATTTCTGGCATCTGGGTAAGCCTGCCCATCATAATTACACACCTTAGGGCAGGACCTTGGAGTGCGGGGCACATACCCATCCTGCTCCAACTCTACATGAAAAAGCTGAGCAGCCCATTACTGACCACAGCAGTTCTTATGGGAGCAAGGGGAGACTTTCACCTGTGCATACTTCTAGAGGCCATCTTCAGTTCAAGCAATCAGGCTACACAGGATTACAATCCTGCCACCAAAATATGATAAATATGGTTACTGTAGAAAAGGATTTATAAAACAAGTGGAAAAACACTAAGCACAGATAATATAGTTGCCCCATAATTATAACTATGTAAAAACAGTGTGTTTGGATAAGTTGGAAGGAAATCCAAAGATATAAAAATAATTATTGTGGTGGAGCATAATGATGAGTGAATTATTCTAAATTTATTTCTTATAATCTTTTAAAGCTGATACAGTGATGAACCAGAAAATAAGTAACAACCTTCCATCTCTAAGCAGGCCTTCTTGAACAGTTCCAGAAAGAAAATTCCCTGGTCATGTCTAGACTCTTAAGGAAATAGACTCTAGTCCCACCCCATTTGGTGAGAAAAGTCTTTTTAGGCTGAGATTAGAAAACTTGTACTCTGTCACCAGCTCATCCAAAAACCAGCTATGAGACTTCAGAAGTCATTAATCCCCCTCTTGACCTCTCTATGAAATCAGACAAAAGGGTTTAGGACAGAATTCCTAAGCTCTCTTTGGGCTTTGTAAAATGCAACGTATGTTTTGTTTCTACAATGTATTATGATTATAAAGTACCATGACTTTGTATCACACATCAGAACTCTAGATGCTCCAGAGTGTGGACTCCTTCAGGTCAGTTCTTTCTTTCTTTCTTTCTTTCTTTTTTTTTTTTTTTTTAATATTTATTTATTTGCTTTAGTTGTACACAATGCAATGCATTTATGTTTACGTGGTGCTGAGGATCAAACCCGGGCCGCGCACGTGCTAGGCAAACGCTCTACCGCTGAGCCACAACCCCAGCCCCATCAGGTCAGTTCTTATACTTAGCTCCCCCAAAAAAGGACCTCCTGTTTGTCCTCCAGGGCTCACTCTACATGATATTGCACGTCTTCAGTAGGGCTAGTTTTCCCCACTCTGAGGCAGAATGTAACTTCTGGAAACAGTTGAAAGGGACCTGGTACAAAATCTGGTGAGTAAGATGGAGTTTCAGGCGGGGCACTAACATTTTAGGTTAGAAAGGAAGTAAAAAAATAGATTTTCTTATGTATCTCATAAACGACCATTCAAAAGTGCTTTGAACAATGGCAATGACGTTGTTCCCATGATAGCAACTCAGAAGGGAGGGCCAAGTTCACTTGCATATACAGTGTAAGTTCTATGGCTTGCCATTGTTTTAGGGAAAGCTCTTCTAGTTCTTCTCTAAGTGTGGCTGTCATAAAAATATGTTAAAAAAAAAAAAAAAAAAAAAAACTCTGCTAGGATACCTCAAAACCTTTTGCTTCTGCCAAAATAAATTCTGAAGTTGAAATTCAAAACACAATTTGTTTACCATTATTATAGAATGTGCTTACAATGCTGAGATGTTTATTTTTAATACCTTGGGCATTTAATCTTTAACCCCTCATCTACTCTGTAAACATCAAGTTCAAGCAAGGTAAACAGTAAAAAATATTAGGGGCTGGGGACACAGCTCAATGGTAAAGCACTTGCCTAGCATGCACAAGGCCCTGGGTCCAATTCCCAGTACCCACTGTGAAGCTCATAATACTTTGCACTTGTATAGAGGTTTCAAAATATTTCTGCATGTTGAAGCTGATGAAAGGAACGCTCACAAGTTCTTACTAAGTAATGAGACCCAGTCCTCATCTCATCAGGAAATGCAAAGTACTACATGTTCTTTCTTTCATTTAGTCTCACATGAGCTCATGACATGCTAACTAGGTACATATTCCAAGTCATAAAAATGCTCACTGCTGCTCACTCACTAGTCTTAAGGACCTGCAACAGATCTCTAAACTCAGAGATTCAGCTGTGCAAGGAGTAATGAAAAAAGCCATCATGCACCATAGAGGGCTATGACATTTTCACTGCAGAAAGGAGTTGAATGGTAAGAAAAAAAAGTTCAATTTGCAGCCTCCCCACTCACAAAACCATCTTAACTGGTGTTTGGATAGCTACGAATAGTAGCAGCTGCATGCAGATTTTCCATTTTAGTAGCTTAGAAATTCCATCGGCAAGCAGGGCGCGGTGGCGCACGCCTGTAATCCCAGCATTTTGGGAGGCTGAGGCAGGAGGATCGCAAGTTCAAAGCCAGGCTAAGCAATGGCAAGGCACTTAGCAACTCAGTGAGACCCTGTCTCTAAATAAAAAATACAAAAAAAAAGGGGGGGGGGGGGCTGGGGATGTGACCCAGTGGTCGAGTGCCCCTGAGTTCAATCCCCAGTACCAAAAAAAAAAAAAAAAAAAAAGAAATTCCATCGGCAGAAAATACCAGGCAAGTCCAGTTCTTTGGGGAGATTGTGAGAGGCAGTGGATTTATCAGTAAATATTAAAGCCATTTGCTGGGTATGTGGCTAAAATTTAGATATTCCTGCTAGTGAGTAAGAATGGGAGGAAGTGCTGTGGTTCCCCAGATACCACACTGAGATTTACAATAGTGGCTGCAAAACTACAGGTGAGTTTGTTTGGTCCTTCAGTGATATCAGCACACTTTTTAAAATGGCAGATCTAGCATAAAAGCCTGGATTTCCAGTTTCTCTTGAAAAGCAAGATAACTTGGTAATATTGTCAATGTAACTATACGGCCCAGGGTCAAGTAGTGGTGGTTCTTGGGATGGGCATTCCATACTGACTCTCTAGAGGCCAGCCTCCCCTGTCTCCCACCAGACTGTATCCTGACACTGGAGTTTGCAACCACTGAGAAAGCTATCAAGCTCAGCAAAACAGCAGAAGAGATGGCCTTTACCTTCTGCAAATATCTGCTTCCCACACTTCTCTGTCTCTCTATCTGCTGCCATGGGGTTTCTCTCCAAAGAGAGGAGGCTCTGAGCTAGTCAAAGATTTTTCTACAAAATGGCCCATCCACACTTGCCCCAGGGTAATAATGTCCTGGGCTTCAGTTCTTTCCCTAGCCCTCTGACTCCATCAAAACTTCCGCGCTTTATCCCATTCCTTTCCAGTTTTGTTTTGTTGGATTGTGTTGTTTTGGCTAGGAGACTTCAAGCAATCTGATAAACTAATCAGTGGAAATGAACTAGGTTACCTTCCCAGAAAACATATTCAAAATGGATTCCAGACTTTATAAACACATATCAGGCCTCACTCAAAGGAACTTACCTGTGGTCAGCTATCTATCATGTTTCTAAGTCTGTTCTTATGTATTTGTATGTATAATACCTGCAATTTATTCAAAAGTAATAATCAAGCAAGGAAAGGAGAAAATATCTTAAGACATTTTTTTTGAGGTAATGGTCAATTCAGATTTATGCAAATATTTCTGTATACTTAATTCACAGAAATCCTATCAATCCCAGATTCTGGGGCCAAAACATATAACAGGACTAAAGACATGGGTCCATCAGACAATTCATTCTAGTCACGGCCACAAAAGTTAACTTTCTTAGCAGATTATGAGAAAGCCATACTCTATGAAAAAAAACTTAGATGTACATTACTGGCAATTAAAGCCAAAGCAGAGTTGTTTGTTGTTGTTGTTGTTGTTGTTGTTGTTGTTTTAAGTTGTGGATAGACACAATACCTTTATTTAATTTATTTATTTGTTAATGTGGTGCTGAGGATTGTACCCAGTGCCCCACATGTGCTAGCCAAGTGCTCTATCACTGAGCTACAACCCCAACCCCCAAAGGAGATTTTTAAGCCGTCCTAAATAACATTCACTAATTTATGAAGATATACACAGGGTTTTGTTTGTTTTATTTTGTTTTGATTTTAATTTCTTCAAGCCTCCTGAAGAAGAAGATACAAAGAACTATTGCTGGTAGTGTTCTTGGTTTTTCCAAGATGAACAAGTGTCCCAAAGTGAGCGTTCAGGAGGAAGATATGAAGTGAATTACAAACTGTACATTGTGTTCATGAGTCAGAAATGGCAGTCTTCCTTATGAGTCACAAGTGAATACTTCTTGGTAGGGCCTTGGATACAGGTGGAGAACTTTTCTAATGTGCTAGCAGTCTTCCAAAGAAACTATACACACACACACACACACACACACACACACACACACACACAAACACACAGCCCAGTACAGATGCCCTCTCCAGGCCTGGCCAAGGACCTCTGCTCCATGCTCATTTGCAGCCACACCCACTGATGGTGATGTCCCTTCCCTTCCTGTTCTAAGCAGCTGAGAGACACACAGGGCAGGCCCAGACAAATGTGGAACACAAAATGAAGCTTCTTTTGGCTTGATGGACTCTTATGTAAACTCTAAATATTAGACCTATTATAACCAGAGTTTCTCGTTATTTAAGAGGTTGATAACTCTGTTCTAAGGAAACTTCACATATGTAATGAACAACTTTTCAAGTCAGGGAAGAAAGATTCTTTTAAATTTTTGCCACATGACTCTGGATCAGGGAGATCTATCAATGGCACATCTCCCATTTCAGGACAGCCAGCAGTTTTCAACGTTTCTGTCAGTGAGCTGTGTCCTCAGCAACCTTATCTGATGCACAGATAGTCTCCTGGAGGCCCATGACATGCCCACCTGTACTGATGGCAGGGAGCCATCAATAGGTAAGTCACACTCTGTCCTCTGATAAATCAACTCTGGAGAGGACTCTACCTTAGAACATGCCTCCATACATCCATGGACCAACCATCTACTTCAACAGCAAACTGACCAGACTGACCATGACATTTCTGAGGTCTCCAAAAAGGCACCCCCAACTATTTTTTGGTCTGCCCAACAAGAAAAATGAGTTTAATGAGAAAAAGTTAATTTTCTCAAGGTACCACTCAAGTAGTTAAATTCAGCAAGTTTGTTGAAGCTTTTGACATAAACACATTGATTTTTTTTTTTTTTAGAAATATTGAACCATGGAAAATAATTACAGCAATTCTAAAGTACTAGCACTATCACGTTGCCTAAATTCACATGGCCTGATGCCCAATTAAGTAGTTCCACCCAAATGCACATTCAACGTAAATGATTTTCTGTGGGGGTTCCAAAAATAATATGGGGTAGGCTGACTGCTTAAATCTTTAAACCTGAAGGAAAAGTTTATTTATAGATAAAGTATTCTCTTAGGAGCAAAGGTGACATGATTTTGAACTATGTAAAACAGTAAAGCTTTGGTCCAGGGCACCTTTTAAAGGTTATGTTTGTTTTTGTCGGGCTAGTAAGGAGGCTGTGATGGGCCTTTGCTGGAGTCCTTCAGACGGGTCATGCGGGATATAGATTTTTAAATGAGAGCTGTGCTGAGTATCATTGTGACTTAGCTTCACTTTCACAGTCATTAGACAGCCACAAATCCAAAGAGAACAAGCTCATCCACCTAAGCAGGGTTCTTTGAAAAGAGGCAAGTGTGGAAACTATGAAGCCTTGTAGAACTTTTTTTCTTTTTCTTTTTCTTTCTCTGAAGGACTGCCAATCTCTTGAAAATAGAGTCCTTGCTTTTGTGCCTCGGAAGGAAAACTACACCACACCAAAGCTCAAGGGATGTGGCTAAGGTTATTGAGAGGGAGGAGGAGTGTGGCCGGGCTGGGGACTTGGGGTAGTGAAAAAGTTACAAACGATTCTCGCCAAATCCGTATGTTTCCAAAGTGCCAAAAGAAAAAAATTAAAAAAAAAAAAAAAAAAAAAAGTGAGGACTTTTGGCGTGCAATCTCAAGAGTTTCGGTCACCTCGCACTTGGGAAGGGGTGGGGCCCTCCACAGGCGGTGTTTACCCGGCCTCCTGGGCGCGGAGACCCCAGCGGCCAGCGAGTCTCACGGGTCCAGCCAGCGTGGCTCCAGCCTGCGCCCCGATCACTTTCGCTCTCCGCCCGCCGCCAGGTGCTCGCCCTACCTGGCGCCCCCGCCTGCCTTTGTGCGGCGCGCGGTCCCCAGCCAGGGCAGGCCGGGCCGCCTCCACCGGCGCGCGATGCCAGGAGGGACAGCTGCGGGCGCTGCGGGCCACCGACCAGCGCAGGGGAGGACCGCGAGCCGCCCGCGCTGGTGCCAGCGGGCGGGAGGGGACGGCGGGGCTGGAAGGGGGCGCAGCGGGCCGGCGGCGGAGCGAACGTCCCGGAGAGCCTCGCCCGGGATGGCTAGGACCCCAGGGGCACAGGCAGCTGCCCAACCTTCCAGCGGGGAGAAAGGGATCCCTCCCGTCGCCGTGCCCCTGAAAACAGATGTGCCCGCACTCTGGCTTCCGACAGCTGGCAGCCATAGCAACCCGGCCACAAAAAGTTTCGCGACGCAGAAAACGACTTGAAAGAAAGTTTTCCTTGGCCCCTCGATCCTTCTCCCCGAGCCCGGGTTTACCGAAAGTAGCAGGAAATCAGAGCTCGCAACGTGCCGACTCCTGCGTCCACCTTCTCCACCCCTGGCCTGGGCAGCGCGCCCAAGGTGGGTGCCCCGCGTTGGACTTCCAGCCCCTTTTCAAGATCCGCGTCCTGGGACGCCGCTCAGGCAACTCACCATGGTGACTCGCGCCGCGGTCTCTCCTCTGCCGGGTCCGGCTGCCTGGGAGCTGGGACTGGAACGCAATCTCCTGGGCGAACTTCAAAAGTTGTTTCCCCTCGCCAAAAACAGGCTCCCGACACCCAAGCACTCACAGGAGCCAATGGGAACCCAGGGGGGACTCCATCCAGGCGGGATCCGAGGCTCTAGGTGAGGGCGAGACCGGGGGATTTAGCAGTCGGGATGCATTCTGCAGAGGGCTGGGGTCCACTTGGACCCGGTGATCGCCGACCGCCTAGATGAGTCCGAAGAGCTCAGTTTATGTGCCTGCCCAGTTCCCCTGGTTGGCTTCTCTTTCTTCAACCACTTAATCCGTACTCCTCTGGCTCAGCCTCGGCTCGGGCCGGGCAATCTGTCCATAAATGGAGAATTCAGCTCAGGCCCGACCAATCAGAATTTGTTTTCGAAGCGTCACTCCTCAGGGAAACCGTAGTAGCCAACAAGCTTGGAGCTGCTGGAGTTTCCAAAGACCTCTGGATCCTGTAGTCCTTCTTCCTCGCCAGCCTGCAAAGAAACCTGCGGACCCAGCTCGCCTCTGGTAGCAAGACCTGAATTGTTAGAATTGTTAGGAAGAAAATCCCCCGTGAAAGAGAAACATAACTCTCACTTTAAAAAAAATTTTTTGAAAGTTAGAATAGATTTGATTTCCAAGCTAAAGTTGCATGCTTTTCCTATAAGTTTTTTTTTTTAAAGGAAATATTTTATCAGCATTAAAGATCGGAGTCGTGGCAGCAGCCCAAAGGAAATCCTTTTTCTTTTCTATGTCTGGATTGTGAGGAAAGTAAAGGAAAAAAACAAAACAACAACAACAACAACAAAAAAAAAAAAAAAAACAAACCACCACCACTCTGGTCCTCCTTTTACCTGAGTTTCCTTGGAAAACCAAGGAAGTCCCCACCCCACCATCCCGGAAAGTTTTCATGGTGAAGGTACACATGCACTGGCAGGGAACAGGGCAGAGATAGGCGGGAAGGGGCGCATCTGTCCTTAGTTGACACACATCTGATGGAAACGTGAGGACGATCAGCGCTGTGGACGTTCATTATTCCAGAGTATCCAGTTTCAGGCATTCAGGAGGACAATTAAGAGAAAGTGAGGTGGGGGGAAACAGAACCCAAAAATAAAGGCAGGGGAGTTTGATGTTATTGTCTAGGGGGCTGAGAAAGTAAGCTTGGTGGATCACAACAGGGCTGTCCTCCTGGAATCTGTGGGAGTTAAGATTCAGAAAGGCCAGGACACAGAAAGTCATTATGCTTATATAGAAGCAAAAAAACACAGTCATTATGCTTATACTATGGTTTACTTTATAAAATTCGGTGGTAGCCCTTCATTTGAATAGGATCATAGAGTAGTGAAGAATATTAAAAATCATCTTGCTTAGAAAGGGTTAAAAAAAAATGGTGCATCCATACAATGGATTATAGCATTCAGTCATAAAAAGGAATGAGGTGCTGATCCATGCTACAACGAGGATGAATTTTGAAAGGTTATCTTAAGTGAAAAGGGTCAAGGCACAATAGTTCACATATTATATAATCCTATTTATATGAAAGTTTAGAGTAGGGAAATTGTAGGGACAAAGAGTAGATAAGTAGTTTGCTCTAGCCTTGGGGAGGGAGGATGGGAATTATTGCTAAAGGGTGTCTGTTTTCTGATTGAGGTGATGAAAATATTCAGGAATTAGTGGTGATGAAAGTAAAACTTTGTGACTATACTAAAAACCACTGAATTATACATTTTAAAAGGGTGAATCTTATGGTATGTGAATTGTATCTCATTTTTTTAATGAAAGAACACAATATTGTCTGAATTCTTGTAGATATCATTTATGCAGTTAGGACAACAACAAAAATAAAAAAACAAATATAATTGAATGTCTACCCTAGGATATAGGCAAGTCACTGGAGATGCATCTGGTCCCTACCCTTGCCAAGTTCACAGTCTTAGAGGTGGGAATATGGGATAAGTTAAAAACAATAGCTGAGTGTTCTGGCACATGCCTGTAGTTCCAGCAATGTGGGAGGCTGAACTGGGAGGATGTCAAGCCCAGGAGATCAAGGTCAGCCTGGGCAACATGGAGAAACCCAGCTCAAAAAATAGAGAAAATTTATTTGACAACAGTGCATCAGATGAAGTGGAAAGAGGAGGGTGTGATATTCCTTGAGCATTACTATGTACCAGGCATTGCCCAGGTACTACAGATGTGATTTCTTATATTCTCAGGTAAGTCTAAATCCATATCTCATTAAGGGCATGTCAGCTTCAAAATTCTATCAGGTCTTTTAGGAACTCATGAACATAGTTTACCAAAGGGGGAATTTGTGTTGACTGAAACACAGCTTAGGTTGGAAATGGCACATTACCTAGGCCACCATCCCATCCATGGTCAAGCTGGATTGACATGGGCTTCAAGATACACAGGCAAAGCCATAACTGTTTTGTTCAAATTTAATCCAGGAATCCAATGAAACACTTAAAATCTCAATAATCCATTGATAGTGTATCAGTCTTGGATTTATTAAAAACTATCTTGATGGGCTGGGGATATATAGTACCAACTTCAGACTTAAACCCAGGAGAACTCCAACTATTAGAAGTAGACAACCGAGTAGTACTCCCTAGAATTACCAATTCACATGTTAATTTCATCAGAAGACGTTCTTCACTCTTGAGAAGTTCCATCTCTTGGTTTAAAAACAGATGTTGTCCCAGGTCGACTAAATCAAGCCACACTTACTGTCCCTGTCTGAAGCGATTGCCGCTTGGAGCAACGACGCGGCAGGAATAAGTTCAGAGGCAGACTGGAAACTGAACAGGCTCTTTATTTTGCTAGCTTCTCTCTCCGGCTCCAACAACAACTCCAACACCATCCACACTCCTGCAACCACCACACACTGCACCGACCAGATCCACAATCCCCCGGGTCAAGTCTCGCGAGACCATGCAAATGGCGCTGACCCGATCCTCAATGTCCCTGGCCAAGTCTCTCCAGACCATGGAAGGTGGCAATGCCTGAGCATCTTTATGGCTCACAGCTAACCGCAATCTTAGCTATCTCCTTAATTAGGGCTCCTGCAACTTACCTCAACACAACCAGGATTATATTATGGGCAATGCTCTGAAATCTGCTCAATTGGTAGAGTGCTTGCCTTGCATACACAAGGCCCTGGGTTCAATCCCCAGCACCACAAAAAACAAACGAACAAAAAAAGAAAAAAACAAAACTACCTTGAGATTATTTGTATGTTGCATTATCATTTGAGGTATTAAAAAAGAAAAAAAAAAACTTTGTCATGCATGGTGCTGCATACTTATAATCCCAGCTACTCAGAAGGCTGAGGCAGAAGGATTACAAATTCAAGGCCATTCTGGACAATTCAGTGAGACCCTGTCTCAAAAGGTCTGGGGATGTTGCTCAGTGGTAGAATACTTGCCTAGCATATGTAAAGTCCTGGGTTCAATCTCCAGTCATTAAAAAAAAAAAAATAGTTTTACTTTCATTTGCTCTAATATTTTTTTATTTTGATACAGGGAGATTGAACCCAGGACCTTATGCATGCAAGACAAGTACTCTACCAACTGAGCTATATCCCCAGCCCTCTAATAATTTCTTTTCAGTTTCAAAAGATACTCCCAGTTTGGTAAACAGGACTTTAATAAGGATGAAAGTTTATGTTTACTTTTCATATGATTTTATAATATAATCCCTTTCTAGATTGAAATATATGTACATGTATGTTTATATAAAGCATTTATATCTAAGCAGTAGTTAGATTATGAGATTAGTGGCACATAAACTTGAATTTGAAGTCTGGCTTTTCCATTTTACCAGCTGTGAAATCTTAATTTCTCTGAGCCTTAGTTCCCTTACTCTAAAATAGATTGATGTGAGTATAAAATGAAATTAGTATAAAAATGGTCAGCAAATGTAATTCTCTAGTTCCTTCATGCATACCACATGTTGTATGTCAGGAATTCCAACCTGGGGTTCTGGGTAAGATCAGATGGGCTGTGCTCCTCTGAACTGCTTGCGGAGTGGTGGGAGCTGTGTGAACCTTTCCTCCGGGGATAGTTAAGAGTGCTCATGAAATTCTCCAAGATGCTATAACTGCCCAAACTTTATGAGCTGCAGCTCTTGATCATATTCATTATGTCTCTCTGGGTCTTTGTCTCTAACATTGTGTTTACCTTGAGGAATATAGATTAGAACTGAGCCTAATACTTTAAAAGCAGAGTCTCAGCTTAGATTCTCAAAACAGAACCCACTAATTCACAGTTTGAGTATAGAATGTAATGTGTGGTCATGTGATATAGCCTATAATTTTCAAGCCCTCCCCAGCTTAGCGAGGTACATTATCAATTTTGGCTAAGGTGACCATAAATCTTGGTATACCTGGAAGAGTCCTGGCTTATGTCTTTTTCTCAATGACCATCCTCGCAACATCCCCCACCCCCCTGATAATATCTCACTATATAGCCCAGGGGGAGCTCAAAGTCCTGGGCTTAAGTGAGCCACCTGCCTCAAGTGCTGGGACTATAGGCATGTGCTAGTCTTTCAGTGAACTTACTAATTCACCTTGCTTTCCTTGTCCAAAAGTCAAAATTTGAATAATAAATTATTTGATCAGTCTAGATTTTTGGCCCAAAATCTATTTTTTAAAATCCTCATCTTTTAAAATGAATATTTTTTAGAATTTCCTGATTTTTGCATCTAATTTTCAGAGGACTCAGTAATATAGTATGGACTTTTTTTGCTTCCTTTTTTTTGGTATTTGGGATCAAACCCAGAGTCTTGCACATGCTAAGCATATTATCTACCACTAAGTTACCCCCTAGCTCTAGATATTTATTCTTATTCAAGGCCATAGTAGCTATGAACAGAAAGCAACTTTCATAACTGTAAAACTTATTCTAGACACATGATGGAGCTATTCAGATGAGACTTTGTACATACCTTGGCGTGATTAACTGCATTTTATCTAGGACTGAATGAAAAGGAACAAAGGAAGAAAACAAGCTGGATATAAATAAAAACAAATCTATCAATGAAAAAAAAAAACACTTATACATTTGGGAAAACAATCAGCAAAAATATAATATCAGACAGTAAAACTATCTTCCATATCACTACTATAAAAAACATTCTGAATGAATTCACAATAACAATTTAAGGAAAATTTTGTTAGCTACATATGGTGGTACATACCTGTAATCGCAGCTACTTGGGAGGCTAAAGCAGGAGGATCATAAGTTCAAGGACTGCTGGGCTACTTAGTGAGACCCTGTCTCAAAATAAAAAAAAAAAAAAGAAAGGGCTGAGGATGTAGCTCAGTTGTAGAGCACCCCCAGTTCAATCCTTTGTTTCTCTCCCCGACCCCACAGACAAAAAAAAAAAAAAAGAAAGAAAGAAAGAAAGAAGGAAAGAAAGGAAGAAAGAAAGAGAAAAAGAAAAGTTAGTGGGAAAATTGGGCCAAAAACCTTTAAAAAAATTTTTTTAGTAGATGAACACAACACAATATATTTATTTATACCTATCTATCTATCTATCTATCTATCTATTTATTTTTATGTGGTGCCTCACACATGTGAGGCAGGTGCTCTACCACTGAGCTACAACCCCAGCCAATGGGCCAGAAACTTTTAAGAAGACATTAATGAAGCAGAGACTTGGGTCACATCACTGTGAAATATCCTGTACATTCCCTATACTTTTTCTGTCATAAACAAGCACCGTTTATTAAGTTCTCTGGGTACTCTTTATTTATGGGATGTAAGAATGACATTTGGGGGCTGGGAGTGTAGCTCAGGGATAGAGTGTATGTTTGGCATATATGAAGTCCTGGATTTGATCCCCAGCACCACAAAAACAAATAACAAAACAAAGAACAACAACAACAACAAAAATAAGAATGACATTTATATAGAAAATTTAATTCAACTTTTGTTTTTTCTAATATATTGATTTGAAAATGATATTAAAGAGAATTTCAGTAGATAAGTAATACGTTTTTTCTAACATGTTTTGCTATCATGACAAATAAAAATTATTTAATTATGTTTAAATTAATACCATGTCTACATGGAGTATTATATTTTTTTCTGACTTAAATCAATATTGTCTTTTTTTTGGTACCAGGGATTGAACTCAGGGGCACTGAACCACTGAGCCACATCCCAGCTTTTTTAATTTTTAATTTTGAGGCAGGGTTTCACTGAGTTGCTTAGGCTTTTGCTAAGTTGCTGAGGCTGGCTTTGAACTTACAGTCCTCCTACCTCCGCTTCCCATGCTGCTGGGATTATAGGCATGTGCCGCCATGCTCAGCTCCAGTTTCAACTTGATAAGATAAATACTGACTGGACTGGGGCTATAGCTTAGTGGTTAAGCACTTGCTTAGCATTTGCAAGGCCCTAGATTCAATCCCAGTAGTGAAAAAAAAGAAAAGAAAAGAAAGAAAGAAACCCCAACAAAACAAAACAAAAACCCTGACCATTCTCAATATTTATGAAATCTTCCTTTCTTCCTTGCCTTCCTCCTTTGTTCCTTTGCAATGGTATGAATTTAACTTATGAATATTAACAGTTATGGTGCTCTATGATCTATCATGGAATAAGGCAATCCACGGAAGCAAGATTTGCAGATAACTGAATCTCTTGCACACCTTGGTTTTCTTTCTTCTTTCCCTTCACTGCCATGTTTGCTTTCTTTTTGGATTTTGCATATTCTTATAAGTCATTGTAAATCTTTGCTGGAGTAAGGAAGGCATGCATCAATAAATACATACATTTTAAATACTGAAAAATAACAAATCACTCAATGAAACTTGTCTTTTTTAAACACCAAAACTTTTTTTTTTAACTTGAAGGAAAATTTTTCTGAAGTGAACTACATGCTTCATTGCCTTCCGAAAATATGCTGAATGTCAAGCAGCCTTTACTTGAAGACTCAAGGTCATCACTGTACATGCTGATTATTGTACAGACTTGCATACAACCAAGGTCCCTGGGGACCATTGAATGAAATGAGTGTTTGCCACTATACTTCATGGTTCTGGGCTGTTTTACTTGTACAGCTCTTATTTATTTATTTATTTATTTATTTATTTTTAAAGTTATATCCTCGGTTGTTAGACACTGTTTTCTCTTGCTATTCTGTTGTTCTAATTTAGTCTTTTTCAGGAACAAGGAACAGAAAAACACACGAGTTGCTTTGGGGGAAATTTTTTAAAAGATATACATGTAAGGATGTGGGAGAAAAGGCACACTCATACATTGCTGGTGGGACTAAAAATTGGTGCAACCAATCTGGAAAGCAGTATGGATATTCCTTAGAAAACTTGGAATGAAACCACCATTTGATCCAGCTATCCCATTCCTTTGTTTATACCCTAAAAACTTAAAACCAGCATACTACAGTAAAGCAGCCACTTCAATGTTTATAGCAACACAATTCACAATTGCTAACCTGTGGAACCAACCTAGATGCCCTTCAATAGATGAATGGATAAAGAAACTGTGATGGAATACTACTCAGCATTAGAATAAAATTATGGCATTTGCAGGTAAATGGATGGAGTTGGAGAATATCATGCTAAGTGAAGTAAGCCAATCCCAAAAAACCAGGGGCCAATGTTTTCTCTGATAAATGGATGCTAATCCCTATTGGGGGTGGGGTGGTGCATGGGATAAGTGGAGGAACTTTGGATTGGGCAAAGGGGAGAGGGAGGGGGCAAAGGGGTAAGAAAGGTGATGGAATGAGGCATACATCGTTACCCTAGGTACATGTATGATTGCACAAATGATGTGACTCTACTTCATGCACAACCAGAGAAGTGAAAAAATTTGCTCCATTTGTATACAATGAATTGAAGAGCTTTATATTGTCATATATAACTGATTAGAACTAATAAATAAATTAATTAATTTTTAAAAATATATACATGCTCAGGAGTCCAGGAAACACAGAAAACAAAGGAAGGTAGGACTGTAGGTGCTTTTTGCCTTCTCTGGTTTTGTGGCTTCTCTGATGTTCATTATCGTCTGTTTAAACTTCTCCCACTTAGCAGTTATTCCTTCTCTCCTAGTTTCAGCTTGCAGAGTGGCAGGATCCGGCCTGTCATGATCCTCACACAGACCCTAGGATGACCTGTTGGTGATGTTGCCCAGGGCTCACTGGAAAATTCCCTCTTGGCCTCTTAATTCAATCTTCAGGGAGAGAAAGACAGAATCCAGCTCATTCTTCTCAACCTTTTAAATCATGCAACCAAGGTCATAGGTCACTAGCAAGCCCAGGAGGTCCCTGCTCAGACCAGGTGTCTGTCCAGTCACATTCCAAGGAAATTCTGTCAGAGGTGATGTCCTAAGGCCAACTATCTCATTAAAAAGAAATGGGGAATAGGGACAGAGTCTCCGGGGAGGGAACAGAGTAGGTACTTTAGATTTAGAGCATGAAGTATTTGTTGACTGCATCTGTCTTCTGCCTTGATTTATATGCAGCTATCTTGGTGATGCCATGAAAGTAGTGCCATTCACCTCTTCAGAAGAAAAAAGATCACAGCCTTTACAATGGTCATTGTCATTTCACCTTTATTGTTATTCACTTATAAGTGTGTTTGTATATTTAAGATGTGACATCATTTGGCCTTTATTGATATGCACTAATAAATGTATTTTCTCTATAAATGCCTATAAATATTTGTATATACACATAGATGTGTGTGTGCATATGTAAGATGACATATTTTTCAAGATGTCACAAATACTTAAAGGGATTTACTTTGAACAGAGTGTTTCTTGGTGACGGTGCTCACCTTGTTGGCAGCATGGTTTCCAAACCACTAACGTTTCATTCACCACCGCACAAACATTGCTGAGCACTCTTTTTTTTTTTAATATTTATTTATTTGCTTTTAGTTTTACACAATGCATTTCTTTTTACGTGGTGCTGAGGATTGAACCCCAGGCCGCGCATGTGCCAGGCGAGCGCTCCACCTCTGAGCCAGAACCCCAGCCCCTGCTGAGCACTTTTGCCAGCGCCAGAGAGTAGAAGACAATTCCTAATGGGATTCACTTCTTAACAGGTACATCAAAAACATCCACATCAACATAAGAGATTCCTGCCTTCAGACATAACATGCTCCCCAAAACACACAACAACGTCAGATTATAAAACCCAAAAGCAGATCAAAAACATAGTATAAAATTTCTAATTGTGCCTTGTCTCTTAGCTATGGTCTTAAACTATAATTCCAGTATTTAGTTGTCTTTAAAATTTGGGCTTTTCCTTTTCAGTGAAGCAGAGTTGACCACCAGTCTGGATAGGAAGCTTGGTGGTGTGGTTCAGGTTATTTACCTATTTATGAAGCAGAAATTGTTTTCCTTATCTGTAAAAACAAAGATAATGATCATATCCTTTTGATTTTTTCCCACACAGCATTGTTATGAGTGAGAATAAAACCACATAAAGTGATTAGAACAGTGACTGACACTTGGCAAGTTTTGAGTTTGAGGCTGAAGATTCACCATCTTTTGCACACCTAAGGAATTCCTTCTTTGTCTCAATTGTACACTTCCTTTTTCCTGGCATTTGCATTTGAATTTATCCATATTCCACTAATTTTGGTAAAGTAACAAGGTTAAATACAATGTTATGAACAGAATTGAATAAATACTGCAGGTCGACAAATGATGGCAGAGAGGACCTGGACTGTGAACTGGCAGACAGAGCCATCAACAGGTAGCTACCAGTGTTCCTGCAGTGTCTGCTTATTATCCTACTGCCGCTTAGGAAAGATGGCTGTGCGAGGCATGGTGGTACATGCCTGTAATCTCAGCAACTCAGGAGGCTGAGGTGGGAGAATCACAAGTTCAAGACTAGTCTGGGCAACTTAGCAAGATCCTGTCTCAAAATAAAGGGAGTTGTAACTTAGTGGTAGAGTGCCCCTGGATTCAATCCCCAGTAACACACACACACACACACACACACACACACACACACACAAAAGAAAGAAAGAAGGCTTAGGTGCATTCGTGGGTAACATCTTTATCTCTATGTAAGTAAAGGGCCACAGGAGATGGCATTTCCCTTTCACCATATTAAAGTCTTGGAAATCCAAAAATAAAGCCAAACATTATAGTTGGTGATAGTTTATGGCAGAAGGAATTCTTCAATAAAGACATAGTAACAATTGAATTATTTTGTTCCAAGTAGTATAAAATGGATATAAATGTGCAACTTTTACTATATTGTGGACCTCAGTGAAAAGTATATTATAACACAGAAAAATATCACACAATTATCCTAACTCCATAAATATACCTTGATAGTGTCCCAGTTTCGATAATTATTATGCAAACATTTCACTAATAACTATTTTTCGGCTTTTTTTTTTTCTTTTTTGAGAGAAGCTCTTGCTATGTTGCTCAGGCTGGCCTCAAATTTTGGGCCCAAAGCCGGGCCTGGTGGCACACGCCTGTAATCCCAGTACTTGGGAGGCTGAGGCAGGAGGATCATGAGTTCAAAGCCGGCCTCAGCAATGGCGAGGCACTTAGCAACTCAGTGAGACCCTGTTTCTAATAAAATACAAAAAAGGGCTGGGGATGTGGCCCAGTGGTCGAGTGCCCCTGGGTTCAATCCCTGGTACCAAAAAAAAAAAAAAAAAAAAAAATATTGGGCCCAAGCGATTCTGCTACCTCAACCTTGAGAGTAGCTGGGACTCTAGGAATATGCCATCAAGCTAGGCAATTCCTTTTCAGTTGAAAATTTGGGAGTGGATGTGAAAGTAGTGGCAGAAGGTGATGCTTAGGAATAATCTATAAAGGCGTGGAATTAACCCCCCCCCTTTTTTTTTTTTTTTTTTTTTTTTTTGTGCTGGGGATTGAACCCAGGGGAACTTTACCA
This sequence comes from Tamias sibiricus, assembly GCA_025594165.1. Lineage (NCBI taxonomy): Eukaryota > Metazoa > Chordata > Mammalia > Rodentia > Sciuridae > Tamias > Tamias sibiricus. Next base: position 113,507,114 of record CM046659.1, read on the forward strand.
CTGAGCTACATCCACAGCCCTTTTTATTTTGAGACAAGAGTCTCACTAAGTTGCTGAGGCTGGACTCAAACATGTGATCCTCCTGCCTCAGCCTCCCAAGTAACTAGTATTACAGGCATGCACTACTGTACCCAGTTTTCCTATAAGATTTTAAATACAAGAAAAGGTGATTGCATTGGTAGAAAATGAGAAAACAGGAAAAGGCTTATGTTTCAGTGAGTTCCATTTTAGATGAGTTCAGCTGAAGCTAACAGAGATTCTGTTAGCTTCTGGAACATTCTCACTGTACCTCCAGGAGATGTCAGGTCTAACATTGTGTGTGCTTTTTTAAGTCTTCACCTGGTTGTCCCTTTTCTGCTTTTGATGCTAAGCTACCACTCCTTCCAAAACCTCTCCCTCCTTACCTCTTTCTTGGCAAAGCAGTAAAGGAACAGGCTTCTTCTATATTTTTGGTGGGAGTATAAATAGCTAAACCCCTATGGAAAGCATTTTGGCATTCACTCTCTCACATTACAGAATTATGCAATCTCTGACCCATCCATCTGGTTTTTGGGAATTTGTCCAAGGATGCACACACACACAATGCAAATTGACATATGTCACCCAGCATCATTGGCATAGCAAAAGATGGCAAAAAACCCCAAATGTCCATCATTAGCAGAATTGGTTAAATACATTAGCAGACAATATATAATAGAATTCTTTAAATTTTAAAAGGCTTTGAAAACCAGAATGAGTTGCTCTCTGGACCAAAATCGAATAATTCCAAGATATATTGATAAGTTAAAACAAGAAGAACAAGGTACATAATAGTATGTACATTAAGCTACTTTTTGTGCAAGAAAAGTAAGGGCTGGGGTGCAGCTCAGTGATAGAGCATTTGCTTGGCCTGTATGAAGCCCTGAGTTCAATCCCTAGCACAGAAAACAGAGGGAAGGAAGGAAGGAGGGAGGGAGAGGGGAAGGAAGGGAGGAAGAAAGGAAGGAAGGGAGGGAGGGAAGGGAAAAATAAAGATGGAGAAATAATAGATTGGTATTTACATTTACATGAAAAAACTTTGGCAAAGAACATAAAACTCACAGAAGCATTTGGGGGATGTGGAGGCAGGACTGGATATGTTTTATATTGCTTGATTTTGGAACCATCGTAAATATACTGCTCATCAACATTTAAAAATATTTATCAAGCAGAATCTATTGCTACACATGGCAGAATAACACAAAGGCTAGTAGGAATCTTGTAAGTGTGGATTTTGAAAGCACATGAAGAACTTCTTGGAGTGGTGTGAGTGGGCTGGCTAGCTGTAAAAATTTAGAAAGGTGGAGAATTAGAGAGTCGGATTTGTTTGTGAGGGGATCATGGGACCTTTTAGGTTTTGAGATCTGCATGAGCAAAAGCCCTAAAGTCTGAAAGTTTATTGTGTTGACTGGAAAAATTTCTCCCCAGAATACTTTCTGAAACTGAGAAAATAGTGAGCTGAGAGTCTGCCTTTGTTTTTTGGGACAGTAGCAAAATGAATCCGGATCCAGCTTTCACTCAAGTGCAGCATATGATTTATGCTGCTCCTTTTACGCTGCTGGTACTGCATCCTCAGACATGTCAGTTCTCATCCACTGTTCATCCTTGAGAAAAGTCACCAAGCGAATGCAAAGTTACTTAGGCCCTGAAAATCAAATGCAAATCCATTTTAGGTTTTCTTGTCTGTCTGTTTTTCGGTTTTGGTGCTGGGTGCTTTAGGTCTGCTAATCCTGCTCTCTACAATTGGCCTACGCCCTATCCCTGTATTAGGGCAGAATTTATCTGAAATTTCAAATGATTCAACCTGATTTATTTTACTCCTTTCACCTTAAGTCTGAAGTAAGTGTATGGTGACTGAGACTCGGTTAATTATCTGTTTACGTATCAAAGTCACAATAGCATGGGCCTTAGTTATATTTCTTATTCTTACATTTCATGCTTTATATCTTGCTATCTTTCTTCAAAGCATGGACTGTGAGAAGAGCAGATGAATATAGAGTAGGTGATGCCTAATGACAGGATAAAGGAAAGTCAACTTTGTTTTTACCAAACTCATGAAATTGCTCAATAATTTTAAGATGACTCATCTTAGTACTTTAAAATCGCATTAACCCTGCTGCCTTGAAAACAGTGCTTTAGGGAAGTGGATCCAATTACGTTAAAACCTCTTTCTTCTCTTTTTCTGTCACACACACACACACACACACACACACACACACACACACACACACCATTTATGTAAAGAACACAAGGGCTTCAAAGGAAATATGACAAATGTTTTACATTGATAGGGTCTGGGGTAAGACCATGAGGATCTTTCTTCTTCTATTTTTTTAAAAAATATTCTCCAATAGTACCTAATGATCATGAACTTTTAATTTTTCCCAGTACTTGGGATTAAACCCAAGAAAGCTCTATCACTGAACTATATCCTTGCCCTTTTTATTTTGACACACAGTTTCACTAGGTTGTTCAGGTTGACAACCAGTGATCCTTCTGCCTCGGCCTCCTATGTTGCTGAGATTACAGGTGTGTGCCACCACAGAGGCACCACAAACCATTTTCATCACAGAAACAGGACACACAAACAACCAGAGCATATTTAAAAGCGGGGTTTGGTGGGCTGAGGCCAGTATGCAGCTCCTCTGTCAGCTCACCTTCCAGGAGGCCCAGGTGAGCCTCTGGCAGCAGCTATCTTTCACCTGCAGAGATGGGGCTATCCACTTTGAGGACTTTGCATTGTCAGCTCTGGGGAAAAAAAGAGCTAAGCCTGGTCCCAGACTCCATTTAATTAGTTTGTTGGCGTGCACCTGGGCCCTATGTCATTCTTGCTGTCTCTGCAAGATCACCTTTAGGCTGGACTCAGCACTTGATCCCATCCCTTGGTCCACTCTCCTCCAGAACAAGTAAATCCAACTACTGAAGAGTTTTCAAGTTCCTCAAAACACAGAGTAAAGTCTCCCCAAACTACCTACATATATTCTGTTCTTTCCTTAAAATCTCTCTTAGCAGTTCCTCCATGCCCTTCCTGTTTCCCCTCACACCACTCCTGGGCCTCCTGAGCCTGACATTGCTCCCTCCTTCTCTCTGCTTGCACATGCCATCTAGTAAAAAGAGCATCCAGTTGCCAGCCAGATTTCAACTGCCTCATTTCTCCAAGCAAGCGTCTGAAGGCAATAGTTCAATTGAATTAATCATCCCTGGAAGCTGGATGAAAACCTTGAATTCAATTTAATGCCCTCAGCGGCACAGATGTGATGACTAGTGTAGAGTTTGTGTAAAACATGTGGCCCTAAGGATGAGTTCTAGTCTCAGTATCCTGTAAACTCTAATTACTTTTAAGAGCCCAAACAGGGCAGTGAGACAAATATGAGGTTTCAGCTGGAACCTGTCTCAGCCATTTGGGCTCTCTCTTAGAAGGTAACAGGGTAGGGCATGAGGTGTCATAGACCATAAATGGGGGCTTGCAAAACATATGTCTAAACATTTTTTTTTTTTTTTTTTGGTAGCAGGGATTGAACCGAGGGGCACTGAACCACTGAACCACATCCCCAGCCTTTTTTTGTATTTAATTTAGAGACAAGCTATCACTGAATTGCCTAGGGTCCTCGCTAATTTGCTGAGGCTGGCTTCGAACTTGCAATCCTCCTGCCTCAGCCTCCCAAACCACTGGGATTACAGGCGTGCACCACTGTGCTTGGCTAAATATTTCAAAGTTATGTCAAGCTAACAGATAATTATATAAAGTATGTTCTTTCCTTCTACCTTGGTAAAAATATCTTCAGGACAACCTGGAAATATAGGTTGGAATTTAGAATTCTTGGATTCCTTAGCGTTGCTTGCAGAGCATGGTAGCTTGCAAGAGCCAGGTACAGCTTTGCCCTAATTCTGTTTCCCTTTTTCTTTCCACTTAAGACTCCTGCCCCTCTGACATCAGCAAGGATCTCTTGCATTCTCACATGGACTCCCCAGCCTGCACACGCATGTTCCCTCCCGACACCCACTCTTTGCTGATCCTTTGGTTTGGAGTAAACGCACCAGCATCCGGCCATCTTTAGAGATACTGAGCAGGAAAAGGCCTGTTCTGAGCCTGGAAGTGAGCCTCAGGATGTATGGGCAGAGAATTCCATGATCCCATGCATTGTAAATATGCCAAACAATCCGTTCCTAATTTGTAATCTTTGAAAGCTCCCTCTAAGACGATTTGAGGAAATGCAAGGTAGTACTACTAATTACCAGTGCTAGCCAGGCACGGTGGCACACGCCTATAATCCCAGCACTTGGGAGGCTGAGGCAGGAGGATCGCAAGTTCAAAGCCAGCCTCAGCAAATTAGCGAGGACTCTAAGCAACTCAGTGAGACACTGTCTCTAATAAAATACAAAAAAAGGGTCGGGGATGTGGCTCAGTGGTTGAGTGTCCCTGAGTTCAGTCCCTGGTACCAAAAAAAAAAAAAAAAAAAAAAAGAATAATTACCAGTGCTGCTAGAAAGCAGGGGGATGGACTTATTTCTTCCCTTCTCCTACTGAACATGGTCTTTGGAGAAAGCCCATGGTCCACCCAGTCTTGGTACCCCTTGGACAGCTTTTAACATGCAGCAAAGTCCCCTCTGTTCCTTGCAGTTTTATGCACTGTCAGGAATGATCAAAGGGAGAGGACAGTTAAAGACAGAGCCTATCATCAGGAATCTTGTTTCTCTGATTAGGTAAAAAATGATGTTATACGTAGATGACACGATGGAGGAGGAATATGAAAGGATGGCCAAGGACTTGGGGAAGGGCCACCATTCATTTTATCTCTGCACCCTCTGACCCTTCTCAGTGTGGGCCCAGCTAGGGAAGATCAGGGTGGCTTTGCAGGCCATGATCAGCACTGAAAGGGATGTGGGAAGGGCTTAGGTGCTGAAATTGATGTCCCTACTAGATGTAGTGTTGCACTGACTCAGGCTGGGAGGGAGACAGGTGCGCTCTGAATCTTGGGCAGGGGAACATCAAACCTCCTCCCTTGCCCCATCTTAGCTTCTGGCTCTAAACTCTGCTATAAAGTCTAGCTCCTAGTGAATTTTTTTTGGGGGGTGGGGTGGGCACCAGGATTGAACTCAGGGGCACTCAAACATGGAACCACATCCCCAGCCCTATTTTGTATTTTATTTAGATATAAGGTATCACTGAATTGCTTAGGGTCCTCGCTAAGTTGCTGAGGCTGGCTTTGAACTTGCGATCCTTCTGCCTCAGTCTCCCAAGCTGTTGGAATTACAGGCTTGCGCCACCACACCCAGCTCCTTGTGATCTTGGCCAGTAATGATGACTTAAGAACTGAATGTGAAAACTCCAGAGGGCTAAAACACATACACACACACACACACACACACACAGAGAGAGAGAGAGAGAGAGAGAGAGAGAGAGAGAGAGAGAGAGAGAGAGAGAGAAACTTACCTCAAGGTCTAGCCTTCAAAAGAAAATGTTTTTGAGTAGGGCAGTTGGAGAGATGTCACAGAGAGTCCATAAATATATAAACTGACCTTCCTCTGAGTTATGCTCCTCTCATCCCCACCCAAATATAAAATTACACATAAGTATGCTAGACTGGTTTTGAGCTATGTGTCATTAACTTGATATTGCTCTGATAACTTGCATTTTCATTTTAGAAGTAAAGTCAATGGACCAGGCACAGCAGTGCACACCTGTAATCCCAGCAACTGGGGAGGCTGAGGCAGGAACATTGCCAGCCTCAGCAAGTTTGAGGCCAGCCTAGGCAATTTGGTGAGACCCTCTATCAAAATAAAAACTAAAAAGGACTGAGGATGTAGCTCAATGGTACATCCCTGAGTTCAATTGCCGGTACCAAAAAATAAAATGAAATAAAAAATTAAAAAGTAAAGTTATTGGAAAATGCCATCAGATCTTGAAAATAAATGATATAGCCCCTAAATATTATGGGTGGAACAAATGACACTCAGGAGGCCAGGTTTCATTGGGTTTTCATAAGATTGTTCTTAGGAAGTCATAGTTCACTCCATTCCTTAGACTATCAAGAATCTGCAGTGTTTCCATTAGTGAGGGACTTGCAGGGATAAGGAAGGGGTAGAGGGTGTCAGGTGGCAGAGGATAATGTGTAGTATTCTATTGATAGGAGCAAGATATAGTGATGAAAAGAAACCTTGAAGTAGTTAAGCCAGGACCTTCTTACTGGAGTGTAAACAGGATCCTTTTGCCTCTACTTATCCTCAACATGACTCATGAGCGAATACTCTCCCTAATAACCACTTGAGAATCTAACCCAATTCTGTAATCTCTTTCTCTCTCCCTCTTTCTCTCTGAGAAGACCTTCCACTTAGATTCTGTAACATCATACAAAGTCACAAAACCAAGTCAAACTCTAGCTTGAGTTTTACAAGAATATAAACTGGCATCCATGTAGGCTTGCAGATAGAATATAGGACATCTGTATTTGTATTTGCTAAATCTGGCAACCCTACATCCATGTTCCAAATCTTCAATCTCCTCCAAATTTCTTAAGTAATGAAAGCTCCTAAATGCGTGGAAATGAAAACTCAAGGACATCTGAGTCTTAGGCAGATGTTAGATGGGATCATACAGAAAAAGAAAAGAAAAACTCCCATCAAAATCTAGAAAGCGTCAAGAATGAAATCCTGCCATTTGTGGCAAAATTCACGGAACTGGAGGACATTATGTTAAGTGAAATAATTCAGGTGCAGAAAGACAAATTCTACATGTTCTCACTCAGATTGGAAGCTCAAAGAGCGGGTCTTTAAGAAGTAGGGAGTAGAATAGTGGTTACCAGAGATTGAGGAGAGAGGAGGGGAGGGAGGGACGGAGAGGGAATGGTTAGTGGGTACCGGGATGCAGTTGGATAAGAGGGAAAACTTTTAACGTTCTATATAGCATAGTAGGATAATGATGGTAGACAACAATTAGTTGTATGTTTCAAAATAGCTACAAGAGAATTTTGAATGTTCCCAACACAATGAAATGATTAACATTTAAGGTGATGGATATACCAATTACCTGATCTAATCATTATGCATTGTATATATATTTTGGAATATCACACTGTACCCTACAAACACATACAATTATTATGTATCAATGAAGCATTTAAAAAAGAAAAAAAAACTAGAACAGTTCTTCTAGTATAGTAAACTTCCTTCCTGGTCATACACATGCCAATATCAGAAAACCTGTTTTGACTGCCAATCAAAAAGGAAAGCTCCTGAACCAATAGATAATAATGCCCGCTCAGTGAGCCCCTACTCTTTGCAGAACATTTTATTAGAAGCTTTAAGTACATTGCCTCATTTCATCCTCATTATGTCCTTGAAGATAACTATTTCCTATTCTCCAATGTAAAGATGAGAAATCTGAGGCTTGAAAGTGCTACTGGGTGTGGTAGTGCACAACTGTAATCCCAGCTACTGGAGAGGCTGAGGCAGGATCACAAATTCAAGGCCAACCTTGGCAAATGAGTGAGACCCTGTCTCAAAATAAAATAATAAGGGGCTAGGGATATAGCTCAGTTGGTAGAGTGCTTCCCTCGCACACGCAAGGCCCTGGGTTCAATCCTCAGCACCACAAAAATAAAATAAGTAAATAAAGAAATAAAATAAGGGCTGGGGAAATAGCTCAGTGGTAGAGTACTTACCTATCATGTGCAAGGCCCTGGGTTCCATCCCAGTACTGCAATAAATAAATAAATAAATAAATAAATAAAAAGGGCTGGGGATGTAGCAGTGGGAGAGCACCCCTCTACTCAATCCCCAGTAACAAAAGACAGAGGTGGGGGTCAGGGGGAGAAATTTTAAATAATTTGTCCCAGATCACTTGCTTGGTAGAAACTCTGGTTGACTGGACAATAAGGCAGCTATAAGGTTAATGTTCTAGGAAGCTGCTGAGTCTAGAGGTTGGTTCAGTGACCTGTAATAGGGAGAATGGGAGCAGGACATGGTGATGAGGAGCCAGGATCATGGTAATGAAGACGGTGATAATGTTGGTGATGGCTGACATTTGTTGGGAATATATGTGCCAGCGAAGGTGCTGAGTGTGCTATATGCATCAACATTTTCAATTATCACAACTCTTTTTTTAAAAAAAATTTTTTTAGTTGTAGATGGACATAATACCTTTATTTTATTCATTATTTAAAAAAAAATATTTATTTATTTGCTTTAGTTGTACACAATGTGTTTATTTTTACCTGGTGCTGAGGATTGAACCCCGGCTGTGCACATGCTAATCGAGCACTCTACCTCAGTGCCACAACCCCAGCCCCTTAATTTTATTTTTATGTGGTGCTGAGGATCAAACCCAATGCCTCACAGGTGCTGGGCAAATGCTCTACCACTGAGCCACAATGCAGCAACACAACTGTCTTTTCTGATTGGTACTCTTGCTAATGTCATTTTCTTATTTGAGACTTTTTTTTTCTGTGCTGGGGATCAAACCTAGGGCCTCATACATGCTACGCAAGTGCTCTACCATCAAGCTACATCCTCATCCCCCTAACTCCATTTTAAAGATGAGGGGTACTAGGGGTTTGGCTGAGTGGTAGAACATGTTCTTAGCATGCCTAAGGCCCTGGGTTCAATCCCCAGAAACCAAAAATTAAACAAACAAGCAAATAAGTAATTAAGAAACATTCACTATTGGTCTCTGACTCTAACACTGACTCTACTGTTATTCATACTATATTTGATCTCCTTGTTTCACCTACTGGGTCCTCACATCCCATTCCCATCATCCTATTGCAGATCACAGAACCCATTTGTAGACGCAAAGAGATTCCTAAAACATTAACTTTATGGCTGGCTTATTGCTTCTTGGGAATGTATGGTAAAGCCTTGGCAGGCAAATGTCCAGTTAACTAGAGTTTTTACCTTACATCCAGCGAATTTAGCGTTTCATGTCTAGAAGTTACCCATTGTTATGGTTTAGATGTAGTGCCCCCCAAAAGCTCACGTGTGAGACAATGCAAGAAGGTTTGGAGGAGAAATGATTGGGTTGTGTGAGTCTTAACCCAATTAGTGAATTGATCTCCTGATAGGGATTAAATGAGTGGTAACTGAAGAGGTAGAGTATGGCTGGAGGAAGTGGTTCATTGGGGATGTGGCTATGAGGTATATATTTTGTATCTGGAGAGTGGAGTCTCTCTTTGCTTCTTGATTACCATGTGAGCTGTTTCCCTCTGCCACACTCTTCCGCCAAGATGTCCTGCCTCATCTCCAGCTCCCAGGGATGGAGATGGCCTTCTATGGACTAAGACCTCTGAAACCATGAGCCCTTAAATAAACTTCTTCTCCTCTAGTTGTTCTGGTTAGGTCTTTTAGTCACAGCAGTGAAAAAGCTGACTAAAACACACATTTCCTGGACCAGGGTTGTGGCTCAGTGGTAGAGCGGTTGCCTAGCATGGGTGAGGCACTGGGTTCTATCCCTGGCACCACATAAAAATAAACAAATAAAATAAAGGTATTGTCTCCATCTACAACTAAAACATATATTTAAAACAAAAACAAAAAACCCACACATGTTTCCTGCAAATCACTCCAAAGTATTGACACATAGCAAGAAAAACACCCTCAACAAAAACCATCTAAATTTTATCTTCAGAAAGTGCTTGGCTTTTGCTGACCATAATCTTAAAGAAACGTCCAGACACTCAAAGATAAGTCTGACCTCCTACCAACTTGGCAAAGCTGGTATCTGTCCAGTGATGCAAATTCCACAGATCCTTTTGTGGGAAGAGCCCCCCCATTGCCTGGATGCAAGTTCAAGATTGGGAAGACAAATGAGAAAGTGAATATAAAACTTTCATTCTTGTACTCTCTCCTTATAAACCTCTGCAATATAATTCCCCCAAACTCAAAGAAAGGGACTAAAACTCCAAACATTTTAAAAGCTCATCATCTTCTCTTTACTTGCTCTAGAAAAACATTCTCTCACCTTGTGTTAGTCAACTTTCTATTGCTGTGACAAAATACATGAGATAAGCAACTTAAAAGGAAGAAAATGGCTGGGGGACTATATAGCTCAATGATAGAGCATTAACATAGGATGGGGGGGAGGGACACTGGATTCAATCCCCAGCACTACTAAATAAATAGATAAATAAATAAACTAATTAATAAATAAGGGAGGAAAGATTTATTTTGGCTCATGGCTTCAGAGCCTCAATCCAGGGTCCCTTGTCCTGTTGCTTTGGGCCTCTGGTGGCACAGTACATAATGGCAAGAATGTGTGGCAGAGTTATTTGCTTCCCTAATGGCAGCCAGGCAGTGAAAGAAAGGAAAAGAAGGGGCTGGAGTCTCAATTCTCCTTCAAGGGCATGTCCCCAAAGACCTAATTTCCTCCCACTAGGCCTCACCTCCTGAATCCTCACCACCTATTGACACTATTGGGAATAGTGTCAAGCTGGGGACCAAGCCTTCCATACTGGGCCTTTGGGGCACATCCAAGACCCAAACTATAGCACACCTCAGTCTTCTCTGTGTCTTCAAAAGGCAATTCTGTTGTGCCTGGGAGTGGGTGGTGGATTTGCTGCCCAGGGCCTTAGCAACTTAGCGAGGTTCTCAGCAACTTAGCGAGACCCTGTCTTATTAAATTTATTTAATAAATAAATTATTAGAAAAACATCTGGGGATGTGCCTGTGCTTGTAGAGCGAGCACATCAGAAGGCAGTGGCAAAGGGGCAGCTTGGCTCCCGGGCCACCTGGGACCAAACCCCACTCCAGCATGTGCTTATGTGTAAGCTTCAGCACTTTACCCCCCCCTCTCTCTCTGCTCAGCTTCCCCATCAGCAAAACTGGGATGATCATAGTCTCTGCCTTATAGGGCTGAAGAATACATATAAAGCACATAGCAGCTTGTTCATAGGTATATGCTGTTATCATCTGCGACTGTAACTCTCTGAGAGAAGGAATTCCATTTTTTAAAAATTCACATTACAGCTGGGCATGGTGGCATATGCCTGTGATCCCAGTAGCTGGGGATGTTGAGGCAGGAGAATCTCAAGTTCAAAGTCAGCCTTAGCAACTTAGCAAGGTTCTCAGCAACTTAGCGAGACCCTGTCTTATTAAATTTATTTAATAAATAAATTATTAGAAAAAGGTCTGGGGATGTGGCTCAGTAGTTAAGAAAAAAGTTATTGAAATCAGGGGGTTTCAATCCCTAGTAAAAAAGAAAGAAAGAAAGAAAGAAAGAAAGGAAGAAAGGAAGAAAGAAAGGAAGAAGGAAAAAGAAAAAATCATCTATATTCCTAGTGCCTACCACAGTGCCTGGCATATGGTAAGCACCCCTAAAATATTTGATCCATGTTAGCTGAAATGTGAGAAGGACCTTGAGTACAAAGAGTTCAGGCTGAGCTCATCCTTTCAGGACAACCCTTCTCTCTTTTACCTTTAACTCTTCCCTCAGAAGGTACATGGGAAGGACTTCCGGCCTGCAGACTATGAAAAGAAGCTCCCCTGGCACACTAGTCAAAATGTGTTTCCTGGAGCCACGTGGGTAAAGGGTGATGGGTGCATAGCCATTGGCAGTGGGGAAAGAAGAGTTCAGGTAGCTTAAGGGAGAAAGCTAGCTGATTTGGGCTCCTGTGGTATTATGTTTCTTATTTTGACTCATTAATTTGCATTACTTCCATGATGACTGTACATGCTAAGTTGATCTCCACCCTCTCAGCTTAAGAATCTGGCCCTACATACCCCCATGAACAAAGTGTGGAGTGAGGCTACTTTGTGGGGTCCCTTGGCAGGAGCCCTAGACAAAGGATTCTTTCTAGCTCTAAGTTTTGCCATGTGTTTTTGCTCTCGGAGCTGAAAGAGGAGAATCAGGTGGAATATTACATGGTAAGTTAATGGGTCATTTCAATTATTAAACATTTTTCTTTCAACATGTGATGATTGAAATCCAAAAATCCAGCATAATTAGGATTTCAACCCTATAAGACTATCAGATTTATCCAGATATTTGGGCATTATTTGATGATATATTTAATTTTAAAATTTCTAGGATATTGTTTAGGTTATGTACCTCTATCTCTTGGCCTTTATCACTTTTGCTTATACTGTATTTGAAGACTTTACCAATTACAGATGAGTCAATTACAGCAGAAACACTTGGTGTAAGCCTATGAAACACCATCACACAGGATTTGACTTTTGAAAGACTCCAGAGAAAAGAGTGAATTAATCAGCACTCACTGTTTGAGTCTGTTAAAGGGTATATCACCAAAACTCATTAATGCTGCTTCAAATGAGCTGATCCACCGGATACACTGACTCTTCTGATCCTACTTAGATTCATCCTGACAATCTGTTTCAGCAGCTAATGATGGAGACACAAATGGACTATTGGGCTTTTCCAGATTGCTTTCAATATTCCAAATGCCAAACCATCAGAGTTTTTAAAATCACTTTTTAATTTCCAAATACCATAACTTCAGGACATGCAGACTAGGAGATGCCAATCATAGATATTTATTGTGTGTGTATTTTTGCCTTGCTGTTTTCTGTGGGTTCATTGGTTATATTAATTGACTATCCAGTCAAGAAAGAGAAATTGCACTAGAAGGGATGGATATGGGCACAATCCTAACTATGGCATCACCAGAGACTCTAAGCCCCAAGCCTGGAGAGCAGCATTTGAAGTGGTTCCACAACATTACCTTTGGATAACTGGGCTGGTTTTCCATTTCCTTCCTGGACACCTGCAAGTGTGAGTTATTTGGTGATGGTGGGGCTACTTTGGAGCCATTTGCATAAGAAGAAGAGTGCAGACAAGTACAGATGTTGCACATCTATAATCCCCAGCTACTCAGTTGGTTGAAGCAGGAGGATCACAAGTTCAAGGCCAGCCTGGGCAATTAAGTGAGATCCTATATTGAGAGAAAAAAATAATTTGTTTTTCTTTTAAAGAGCCAGGGATGTAGCTCAGTGGCAAAACACTCCTGGGTTAAATCCCCAGGAGTACAAAAACTAAAATGAAAATAAATAAAAATAAGAAGAGTACAAACTCTGGTGGGGCATACTTTGTTTCACTTGGATAAGTAACCAATAAGGCATATTGTTTTCATGGGAATAAACACATGGGAGAGACACTTGATAAATCAGAATGAAGTATGTCTGCCTGTGACCAACTTCAAAATAACACTGCAATACATATCACAAAAGTTTACTTCTCTTTTACATAAAAAAGGCAGAGGTAGGCAGTACAGAACATCTAGTAGCTCCATGAAATCATTAAGAAATAAAGACATTTTCTTTCTAGCTCCAAGTACTACTGTCCCTCGGGTATGGCCTGTGTCAAAGTTGGTAACTAAAAAACAACCTTCATATGCAAATCACATCCAAGAAGTTGCAGACATTTCTACTTTTATATCATTGGCCAGAACTTGACCAAATGGCTACATCTAGCTGCAAAAGATGCTGGAAAATGTAGGCTTTATCCCATGCACCATATGGTCAGTTAAAAATTAGAAGAAAGAGATGAGAGAATAGGAATGGGGTAGACTATTAACAGTCTCTGCCACAAACACTGAACCCAGCCATGGAACATCAGAAGAGTCTTCCAGAAAGAAGTGATAAACTCATGCCAGAGCTGCGTGCAGTGGCACACACTTGTAATCCCAGCTACTCAATTCGCGGAAGCAGAGGGATTCCAAATTTGAGGCCAGCCTTGGCAACTTCGTGAGACCCTGTCTCAAAATAAAAATATAAAAAGGCCAGATGCGTTGGCACACACCTATAATCTCAGCAGCTCGGGAGACTGAGGCATGAGGATCTTGAGTTCAAAGCCAGCCTTAGCAAAAAACGAGGCACTAAGCAACTCAGTGAGATCCTGTCTCTAAAATACAAAATTGGGCTGGGGATGTGACTCAGTGGTTGAGTGCCCCTGAGTTCAATTCCCAGTACCCCCAAAACCAAACCAAAAACATAAAAAGAACTGGAGATGTACTTCTGTGGTAAAGCACTCCTGGTTTCAAGGTTTAATCCCCAGTACTATAAAAACAAAAAACAAAACAAAATTCTTATTCTTGGCCCAGTGGTCCAAATCTGTAATCCCACCTTCAGGGGAGACTGAGGCAGGACGATCACAAGCTTGAGGCTGGCAAGACTCTATCTCAAAAAATAAGTAAACAAGTAAGTAGATATAAAGGGCTGAGGTGTAGCTTAGCAGAGCACCCCAAGTAATTTAATCCCCAGTATGGGGGGGGGGTGGGGACAAAAACTCCAAAAAACTTTTGCAAGAAAAAGGAACTCACAGTAGAAGAGGGACTATTAGGGACTGGGACAGGGCCAAATGGAGAGAGAGGAGTTCAAGAGAGGCTAGGAGTGAGGAGACATGATTAACGCACGGCATATATATCTATGGAAATAGTGAAACCCACTGATTTTTTTTTCAATTAATTGTTGCTTATAATAAAAAGGAACTCATGCAACCCAAACAAGAAATAAGCAACAGATTCTAGTGTTCTACAGAATAGTGGGGGCCTATAGTTGATAATAACCTATCACATAGTTTATAAAGATATAGAAGAGAGGAGCTCAAAGTCTTCAAACACAAAAGAATGCTAAGGAGGATAGGAATGTGAATTATCTTGATTTAATAAACATATACTATATACACATATTGAAATATCACACTATATAGCCCATATGTATATTCAATTATTATGTGTTAATCTAAAATATTTTTAATTTTGAAGAGATGGAAAGGTGAACCACCTTGATTTGATCTTTACACATTGTATACATGTATTGGATTATTCCACTGTATCCCATTAAATGTATACAATTAAAACAATAATTAATGAAATTCAGTTTAAAAAATTCATGTAGATGCAGGAAATGTAAAGGAGGAAGGGAAGAGTGTTTCAGAGGAAGGGGCAGCATGTGTGAGGCCAGCAGGGAGAGGAAGCATGACCAGACGGGGAACTGAAAGATGCTCCTCTGGCTGGAGTGGAGGCAGGATGATTCACTCCCGACCCTGGGCTCGGGCCAGTGCTCATTCTCCAGCACTATTCCCAGGTGTCTGGCTCTCTCCCTTGCCCCACTGCTGTATCTGATTCTCCAGGTTTACAGTGCATGGCCATTCCCACCAGGCAGATAAAGGGAAGAGCATATTGGACCTTGTTGGTTGTCCTGTCTTTGTTAAGAAGGCCTCCTGCTTTTTTCTCAGAATAGGAAAATTGAATTTCTCCTTCAACTGGCATGCAAATTTTCCAGTGGGCTCCTTAGAGAGGTTCCCATCCAGAGAATATGGCAATGGAAGGAGGGTACCCTCCACCCAAGAGCCTCCTCTCTACCCCTGCACACCTGGGGGGGGGGGGAGGTAACCACCTGTCATTACTATCACAGCCCTGATCTGTGGCCTGGTCACTCAGAGATGGTAAAAGCTCCTCCAAGTGAACTTGTCCAAGGCTGACTCAGGCTCTTGTGCTCCTATGGTTTTAAAGCCTTCGTGTCCTCGGTCTCCATGTATGCCCCTCTACTCATCCCAGTGCTAGAGGAAGGAAGTCTCAGCATTGACTCTCCCTCGTTCTTCATATCCAACCCATCATGCACAGGTCTAGTGATTCAGCTTCTCCAATAGCATCTGCCTACTACTCCATCACCACTGCCCCTGTGCCAGTCCAGGCTACTGTTGCCCTCTCCTGACATACAGCAGTGATGTAAGACAGGTTGCCTGCACCAGCTCAATTCCTTGTACCATGGTACCAGGCCTCAGCCAGTGTCATCATTTCACAGTAAGACTGAGCATGGTGCCCCTCCCCCACCACTTGCAGCCAGTGGCTGCTTGCTCCCTGAGGTCTCCACAGCCTGAGTGATTAAGTTCATGCCTCTCCTGCTCCACCAGCCGTCGTTCTCTCCAATACATTCTTCACCCTAGTCACCTCATCTGGCTGTCTGCCCACGCTCTGCCCTCCCTTCTCTGAGGGCTTTCCTGCAAGCTGCTCTGCTCAACCCTTCTCCTGGGGAAACCCAGGCATCTTTCTGTTCTCAGCTCCAGCTGCCTCTCTGGGAAGTCTTTGTCAGCTAAGAATTCTCCTTGAACTTCCCCAATGTTTCTTTCCTTTAGTACACATGTTGGTTTATAATTTTATGTTCATGGGCTCTTTGATTTATGTCTTCATTGCTTCCAGCCAAAAGAACTACAGAGGTTTTGGGTTAATCATGGAAACATTTTCTCTTTGCATATTTAGAAGGAAAGTGACCTTTTTTAATATTTGCAGGTAAGAGGACTATTTTAAGTCAAGGTCCAAAAGGATTATTATTTTTATAATGGTTTCATATTATCTTTGCTCCTGCTTTATATTGATATAAAGTAATAAACACAAAGTTTCCAAGCGTTAGTGATTAGCTGTGGATAATGTGAAAAATATGCTCTCTTTTTTTTTGGGGGGGTGTGGATGATGGGGTGAAAGGGTTATCAGAAACTTGTAACTGTTTTTCCAGACCCAGAACACTTCTGCTTCTATCCCCAGCCGGGATCTGAGGGTCTAAGAGTTTTAGGAGGGCTGCCCATGGAGACAGAGCTGGAAGAGCTGGGGATTGGGGGCAGTGGGGTGGGGAAGAGTCTCTATTTGCCTTCTTCCATCTCCCACATCCCTACACTTAGGGATACAATACAAACGACACTCAACAGGGCTCACAAACTTGTGACTTATGGGCCAAATTAGTCCTTTACATGTGTTTCATTTGCCTGTGAATTTGTGGGGGTGGATGGAGATAATAGGAATTGAACCCAGATCTAACACTGAGCTATGCCTCCAGCCCCTTCATTTTTGCTTGTATTTCCTAATAATAGATTCTTGGATTTCTTTACCACAAATCTTGCAATAAACATCTGCATGTGCACTCTCCTTATGGACCTAGTACAAAATTTCCCTGGAGAATATTTTCAGGAGTAAGGTGGTTTGGCTATCAGATATAGATGTAAGATCAAGTTTGGATAGCACTTAGTATTATTATTCAGCATCATAATTTTTGCCAAAATCTTGATTATAAAATTCTATCTTTTATTTGGTATTTTTAGGCATCTCATTATTTTATTTTGTATTTTTAATTACTAATAAGGTTGAGAATGACTTCACATACTTATTAGTCATTAGGAAAAGCCTAATAGGGATCATTCTGAAAATGTTTCTTGATGGTCTGTCCAATTTTTGGTTGGGTTTCCTGTATTTTTGTTTGTTGTTGATGATGATGATTTGTAGATGCTCCCTGTATATTCTGGGCATTGATACATCATTGGTTGTAGATATCATGAACATCTTCTTATCTATTAACTTTATCTGTGGTGTCATCCATGTAATAAAAACCCTTATTATTTTTTGGAGTCAAATTCAACATTTTTTTCCTTATGGATTATAAGTTGGCAATCTTGCTTGGGAAGATCTTCCATAATTGAGATCACAAAAATATTCTGATATTTTCTGCTCTTGGTTTGTATTTTATCTTTTACATTTAAGTTTTCAGGTCTTTGATCCATCTACAGTTGTTTTTTCCAAGCTGTGAAGTAAAGATTTCATTTCATTTTTTTTTTTACTACAAAGTAAACCAAATTTCCCCCTACATCATCTGTCAAAATGATATTTTGTTGTTGTTGTTACTGGAGATTCAACCCAGGGACACTCTACCACTCAGTCATATCCCTGCCCTTTGGTGGTGGTGTTTTTTTTTTTTTTTTTTTTTTTTTTCTTTTTGAGGCAGGGGTGTCACTAAGTTGCTTTGGTTGGCCTTGAACTTCTGATCCTCCTGCCTCAGCCTCTGGAGTCATTGGGATTACAGGCATGTACCACAGCACCCAGGTAAAAAATCTATTCTTAATGGAATTTGTGGTGCCACCTACATTTTTGCATATGTCATGAGTCTGTTTCTAGGTTCTTTATTTTGTTCTATTTGTTTATATTTGGTTCTTAATTAATATACCATCCTATATTAATTACCTTGGCTTCCAAGTTGTGTTAGTATCATGAGATACTAAGGGTAAGTCTTTCCTTGGCTTTTCTTTTTAAAAATTATCTTAGCTATTCAAAGATTTTAGTCCTCCAGCTAAATTTAGAATCAATTTGTACAAAAAAACCCTACTGGACCTTTGAAATTTTCTTTATATATTAATTTCGTGAAAAATGATATCTTTACAAAATTAATTACCCAACACCTCCCACCCCGTATATGCTAACATTTCTATTAATTAAACTCTTCTAAAAATGTGTCTTAATATTATTTCTAAATTTCTTAATAGGGTCTTGTATATACTTTGTTAGGTAAAATTTGACATATTATGGTGTTGTTACTAGCATGAACTGTCTTTAATTTTTATTCCACTTGCTAGTTTGTTATTGCTAATATAGAGTATCACTCCCGATTTTTTTAGGTTCTAGCTCATTAAGTTTATGAGTGTGTAATTTCTCTGTCTGAGCCACTTGGTATTCACCTTATGTTCCAGAAGAGGGCTCCAATAGTTCCAGGATTTCCAGGCACATCTATTCATCTATTCTTATCTTTCTGCTATGAATTGTGTTCCCTTCCTCATTTCATACATTGAAGCCCTAACCTCCAATGTGACTGTATGTGGAGATGGGGCCTTTCAGGAGGCAATTAAGGCTAAGAGGGACTGAACATGTGGTTATAATTATTCTTGGTGTACAGAGATCACTGCTATATCTCCAGCATAGTACTGCCTTAGAAATGCCACCTTGTGAGGAGAAATAGTTTCTTCTCCAGCATCTGTGACTAGCACAGGTATGACTGGAAAACTCCATTCTGTGCTGAGGTTCAGGTCCATCACAAGTCTTGTGCAATTGTCCAGTGAAACTGTAAAAGTTATCATATTTCCATCCAAACTCCCATTTCAGTTTGGCAGATGGGAATGTGGTAAAAAAAAAAAAAAAAAAAAAAAAAAAAGTTAAAGTCCAAAGAAAATAACCCTGGCCCTGGCAATGACCCACTTGATCACATCTCATTATGGTGAATGATGACACATTGCAGGAGCATGTCCAAGAGGGAGAGATCACAGGGCAAGTCAGGAAGCAGAGTGAGGACAGTCATGTGACCTTCTCCAAGGCCCCTCTTCTTAAAGGTGCCACCACCTCTCCCATTGCCACCATGGGAACCAAACCTTGGAGGGTACACTTACACCATATTCCAAGGTCAAACAATGACCATGTAGGAAAAATCTCCCAGACACAACACAGAGACCCACCAAAAGTGATATGAAGTAAAGGAATAGCAAAATATAGCACCAAATACTCCCCAAACTGGCAGCTCAGTGGTAGAGTGTGCCTTGCATACACAAGGACTGGGTTCCATCCCCAGCAGGAAGAAAAAATGTTTGAAAAGTAAAATAAGGTCATAAGGGTAGAGTTCTAATCTGATAGGACTGGTGTCCTTATAAGAAGAGAGAGAGACACCAGAGCTCCTGAACCCTAGGCACACAACACAGAAAAGGCCTTGCAATAATACAGTATCAAAGTGGCTATTTGTAAGCTGAGGAGAGAGGCTTCATCAAACTCAACCCTGCTGACGCCTTTATCTTGGATGTTCAGTCTCTAGAACTGTGAGAAAATGCATTTCTATTGCTTAAGTCAAGCAGTCCATGGTGCTTTGTTATGGCAGCCAGAGATTAGTCCACCCCCTCTCTGCCCTGACATCTCTGGGTTCCCCTTGCCCCAATACTGGGGATTGAACCCAGAGGCCCTCTACCACTGAGCCACACCACCAGCCCCTTATTTTCTACTTTTTATTTTGAGACACAGTCTTACTAAAATTTTCAGGCTGTCCTTGAACTTGCAGTCTTCTTGCCTCAGCTTTTAAGTTGTTGGGATGACACTGTGCCCAGTGGGGAGTGGACTGTTTCTAAAGGTATGTCTCTACCAACAAAAAGACAGACAAACAATCTCATTACTTCTCAGGGTCGGGGAGAGGGAGGCACATCTATGCACAAGGCCTAAACACCAAAGAAGATCCATGGAGAGGGAGAGAGACATATCTACTCACTAGAGCAACCTGAGGTCCACAGCCTTTCTTCTTTCAGTTTAGACAAGGCCATAAGGGTTTCTCAGGTAGAAAGTGCTGTTCATGTTTGTGTGGAATCCAGTAATAGTTTAGTTAGAAAGTTCCTGCACTAGAAGTCTCTTCTCTACAACTGGTACAATAACCTAAAAATCAGATCACTCGCCTCCCCTGCTCAAAACTCTGCCAGTGGATTTTCATCATACCCAGAATGAAATTCATGTGTTCCCCATGGCCAGTACTGCCAACTGGTCAGGCGCTGACCATCACCCTGAAGTAATCTACCATTTGCCTCCTTTTTACTCGGTTCTGCTACACTGGCTTCTTTCTGCTCTTTGAACACACAGAGCTGACAGCTGGCTCAGGCCCTCGCACATTCTTTCCCCTCTGACAAGAGTGCCCTTCCTCCAGATCTTTGCTCTTTTTGATCCCTCAAGTTTCTACTAAAATGTCAGTTTCTCAGAGGGGTCTTCCCTGACCCCTAGAACTAAGCCAGATACTCTGCCTCCCTGCATTCCCTACCCATTAGCAGTGAAGTTACAGATTCACTTGATTATTTGCTTTTTGTCAGCATCTTCCACTAGAATGTAAGGTCTGTGAGGACAAGGACCTTGTCTAGAACAGCCCCAGGCACACAGCAGGAGGTTGGTGGATATATTATGAATAAATGAATAAGCAGGCTGGCCTGCCAAGGACACTTTTGGAATTTTGGGGAATGAAGTATGTGCGAATACAAAAGATGCAACAGTATGCTTCTTTCTTCCCAGAACCACTAGCTACTTCCATGCTTCCCCCCAAAACTTCAGAATAGTGTCCTCCACACGCAAGGAGAAACAGCCCTCATAAATGGCCCCAGGGACAGCCCCCTCCCTCCATACTGCTTCTTTCTAGTTTTCCTACTTTGCTCCCATCAGTCAGCCTTGACTTTTCTGGGCTCATCTGGGCATGAGGGACCCATGGGCACATTCATTGGCAGATCCCTTAGGGCAGCTGGTCTGGGACAGTCGCCTACAGGTCTGGAGCTCCTGCAGCCTCCCACCTATTCTGTCTGCCTAACAAATACCACTCCTTGTATCCTCACAACAGGACCCAGGAGCTAGTGAATGTCACATTCAGGGACTCCTGGAAAGGGAGAGTGGAACTGTGGAAACACAGGGCACCAGGCCATTGGTGGGCCTGACAGGTTGGAAGTAAAGCTACACCATGTTCTTTCCAGATAATTCTCATTGAAAAATCCAGAATGAATGTCCCTCTCCAACTCCAGAAATGAAATGATCAACATCACACCTCCTTAAGGGGGCCTGTGTATTCCTATTTCTAGGACGAAGCATATTCTTTAAGCCATATATGGTGACATATACTTGTGACTTGGGAAGCTGAGGCAGGAAGATCCCAAGTTCAAGGCCAGCCTGGGAAAATTAGTGAGACTCTGTCTCAAAATAAAAAAATAAGAAGGGCTGGGGATGTAGCTTAGTGGTAGAACCAAAAAAAAAAAAAGATTACTTTTAGAAGCAGCAACTTTGTGGCAGTTGCTGTGCTAGTGAGTGCTTTCTGTAAGTCATCTCATTTAGTGGGCATTTTGCTTTATGCAATATGCTTTACATCACCCAATTTACAGATAAGGAGATTGAGGCTGGGAGATGTGAAGCAATTTATTCCTATTTACTTTGCAAGCTGTGGAGTCAGCACTACAATGTAGATAGTAATCACTATGCTATTTGGCATACCAATTTAATTCAGTTACCTTCACTAACTTAAAAAAAGCAGCCTTTGTATCATAAAATTCACCCATTGTAAGTGTACAATTTAATGATTTTTGTAAACTTACAGAGTTGGGCAACCATCACCACAATCCAGTTTTAGCACATTTCCACTACCTCAGAATGTTTCCTCGTACCCATTTTTGGTTAGTCCTACTCCTACCCCTAGCCCTAGGCAACCACTGATCTATTTTCTGTGTCTATAAATTTGCTGTTCTAGACACTTTATATAAATGAAATCATCTTGCATTATCTTTTACTACAAACTGCATTTATTTTGTGATGACTGTTTAGTTCAGCTCTCAACATTCAGTGCAGAGGTGTACACTGGGGTAGCACAAGGAAGGTATTATACCTTCACTCTGCAGGAGGCCTGGTGGCTGGGGGTTGCTTGTTTGTTAATCACTCGGGGGTTTCTGAGGACATAGACCCAGGCAGGCTCTGCCTGGATGGAAGTGGAGAATCAGATGGGGAAATAACATGTTGATTTTCTCTGCTCTTTCACTCTTGAAGCCATAAAGAATAGTCTATCTTAATTCAAGGACTTCTACGCCCATAATTTCAGGAACAACTCCATTCAAAAACAAAATTTAGCCAGGCACAGTGGTGCATGCCTGTAACTCGGAAGGCTGAGAAAGGAGGATTGCAAGTTTGAGGCCAGCCTGGAAAGTTTAGGGAGACCCTGTCTCAAAATAAAAATTAAAAAGGGCTGGGTATGTAACTCAGTGGTAGAGTGCCCCTGGGTTCAATCCCTAGTACCAAAATAAATAAATAAATAATGAAATGAACTCCTAGAAATCTAATTGAAAAATGTAATCCATTTAAGGAGAAGTAGAAGAAAATACTAAAAAAAAAAAAAATGTAATCCAGTGGTGGTACTTGCCTGAGGCAAGGAAGATTGCAAGCTTGAGGCCGGTCTTAGCAACTTAGTGAGATGCTATCTCAAAATAAAAAGGGTTGGAGATGTAGCTCAGTGGTAAAGGGTCCCTGGGTTCAATCCCCCCAGTACAAAAAAAGAAGAAAGAAGGAGGAGGAAGAGGAAGAGGAGGAAAGAAAGATGTAATTCAAAGACCAAAGTGAAATGAGTTGTCCCACCCCCTACCCAGTAATGAAATTCCTAAAAAAACGGTGAGAGACAATAATAAAAGGTCTGCTCCTTTTCATTCCCTCCTCCAAGCACCATCCATGCATGGCCAAGCACAGTTTGTCCTATTGGTCCTATTCCTGATCTGGGTCCAATGCAGCGATACTCTGGGTACCCCATTCGCTTGCCTCTGGACCCCCTTTATCTTGAAGCCCCCTTTCTGTGGAGCAAAGTCAGAAGAGACCTCCAGAAGCTTCAGAGACAAACGAAGGAGTTAACCTCCTTTCTTCCCTCCCCAACCATCACTCCAGCTCCTCTGAATGAAATTCCCATTCCACCCAGAGAACCCAAACTCCTGCTTCAGGACAATGCGGCAGCCTATTCCAACCCTTCACACGCATTTCTCTTCCTGCCAGGAGCAAATCCCGCCCCACTCCCCCCTCAACACACACACACTTACACAGAATTCACTCAGAGGGACTGTCTTCTGTACCTAAACAAACCTGAAAACAGCGGGTTTTAAGTTTTATTCCCAGTACCTGTAGGTGGAGATAGTGTTGTGGGGGAAGACTGAATAAAAGACTAACAGCATCATCATCAAAAATAATAATGGTTAACATTTATTAAGAACTGATTATACATTGTGTTCTGTATATTTTGCCCATTTTTTTCCTCATCTAATGCTCAGAATAACTATATAAGGCCAGAAGTATTACTAGTTTCATTTTTCAAAGAGTTATTACTATTACCAATACTGAAATTTTAGCACAAAATATATAGAATTATTATCATTATCACATTATTAAAAGTACAGACTTTTATTTATATCTGTATTATTGGTACAGAAAATATTATTAAGGTACAGAAATTATAGGTAAAGAAAATAGTATCAGCCGGGCGCGGTGGCGCACGCCTGTAATCCCAGCACTTTGGGAGGCTGAGGCAGGAGGATTGCGAGTTCAAAGCCAGCCTCAGCAATGGCGAGGCACTTAGCAACTGAGTAAGACCCTGTCTCTAAATAAAATACAAAGAAAGGGCTGGGGATGTGACTCAGTGGTCAAGTGCCCCTGAGTTCAATCCCCGGTACCACAAAAAAAAAAAAAAAAAAGAAAGAAAGAAAGAAAGAAAGAAAATAGTATCAGGGCTGGGGGTATAGCTTAGTGGTAGAGTGACTAGCATACTTGAGGCCCTGGGTTCCATCTCCAGGACTCAAAATAAATAAGAAAACAAAAACAAAAAAAGAAAAAAAAAAAAAAAAGAAAGAAGAAGAAGAAGAAGAAAGAAAGAAAAAGAAATACAGACAGCATTAGTATGGAAAATAGGATCAATACCATTATTACAGTATCACAGTACAGAATTTATTAGTACAAAGATGATATCAGTACTATTACAGTATAAAAATAGTACCAAAAATAATATCAGTACTACTATTAGCTCTGTTTTACAGGAAAACAAGGCTTTGAGAGATTAAGCTAATTTATCTAAGGTCACAGAGCTAGTGAGTGGGGCTGCATTCCCATGATATGAAACGAGCTAATTCTTAACCATTAAATGATACTGCCTGTGCACACCCCCCCACCCCCACGCCCACACACCCCCTCCCCAATGCCACCTAGCTTCATCCCAGGGCAGGGATGCGTTGGGAGGGAAAGGAGGGTCTAAGCCCGGGTACTGTGAGAAACAAGCACAGTGACGGGAGGAGAAAGAACTCTGGATCCTTTCTGGTGACCCAGAGCCAACGGGGAAATGGGTAACTAATTAACCTGGGAAACATTCCCACATCCTGTGTTGGAAAGGAAGAAACCATTTAAAAAGTTAGAAATGAGTTGGAATAATGTTGCATTTAAATTAAACTTAAGCAGCAGTGTAGATTCTACACTAGGGCCGTTCATTTGGCTTTTGACAGTTATGCTGAATTATATTCCCTTTATGGTTACTGTATTCTATGGTTTTGCTCCAGAAATGAGCCCCGTTGCAGTCCTGCAGGTCAGGGAGGGACATGGATGAAGCATAGGCTGGGATTAACAGTAGGAACAGTTGCCAAGGCAGTGGACTCCCCAGATGGAGGGGTGGGTTCTTTCTACCTAATGTTGAGGGGTGCCCAGAGCTGGACTTAATCTGAAAGAAGCAGCAGGATGAACACCCATCCACAGCAGAAACACGGTGGTAAGTACACATCTTCCAATCGTTACCACTTGGGTTCCCACCAAGAAAGGATGACAAGCAATTCACCAGGAAGCATGAATACAGGAAGGAAATTGAGATTTGTATAGCCATTTTCAAACTCAACACAATACGACTGCATCCATTTCTCCTTCAGAGCAGGGGAAAGACAAAAATGTAGGGAAAATTTCTATCCTGTACCTTTCATAGGAATGAAATCACTCACTTCCTTCACCAAGAACAAAATACTTCAATCTGTACTCTCCTAGGTTGGGGCTCCTGGGTGGAATCTACTGCACACTTTACTTGAGTGGGTAGGAGAAAAATGGCAGGAGAATAGACTATTCAGGTGAAGAGTAAGGGGAAGAGGGTAGAGTGAGATAGGAGAGTAGAGGAGAGGCCAGGAGGCAGGCTCTGATTTGGGGGTGGCTAACCTAGATCTGTGCTTGCATCTATTGTCTCTGTTCCTCCCTGTGTGGACATTATGCTGGAGAGGGAGTCAGGGCTTGTGAGTGGAAAGGGGAACAGGAATTTGGAAGATGGAGGTATGGTAAGGTGGCAATTTTGGAGCAGTTTAGTGTTTATGATGGTGAAGGAGGTTCAAGAGTGGTGCTGGGGACAAAAAAAGACTTGCTGGAGCACCTCAGGTCTGAGAAGCAGTTGGAGGTTATTTGTGAAGGGGAAACTAATTTTTTCAGTCAGAATTCATGTTTTGCTTCCAGATGTTGCTTCTTAGACCAATCCAAAGACGGTTCCAAAGAAGTAACACTACAGTGAGTTCCATTCTCTGCACTTTCCCTGCTGCCATCTGCTGTGAAGAGACCCAGGGAGGTCTGGGGCATAAAGGATGGGAGGTCAGAGAGTGGCCTCGGGCCTTTCTGGAATTTCCTGTGTTGGCATTAGAACAGGTCTTCCCAGAGTCCTTTGTAGGAAGAAAAATCAATTAATTATTTAAAAGTAAGAAAAATCAGCTAGACATACTTTCACTTTATTGTAAACATCCTGCCTTGAGTGCAGTACTGTGAAGCCAGATGCAGGTCAAAGGAGAGAAACTGGAGAGAGTTTCACAGTTTGGTGACACTCATAGTTCCCTCAGGAGTCACAGTGTGCCATCCAAGGCCAATCAAATGAAGCAGAAGTGTCCCCCACCCCAACCCCCCGTTGGTTGTGAGGCAAAGAGAGAGAGGAACTGTGGGCAGGCACCTGTATTCTGGTCTTTATGGGGAGAAATGGGCAAGGCAGAGTAAGAAGGATTAGGACTAGCTAATTTAAATAATCTCACTGGGCTCTGGGACATAGGGGCTACCCTACTGGTTGTCTTCTACCTGACCCCAGGGCAATTTAGGGTGGGTGTATACTCACCCAGAGTGTGAGAGCCCAATAAAGAAGACAGTTGGAGTGTGGACTTTATTGGCTCTCAAGAAGGAGGATGAGCTCCCCTGGCCAGCCCTTATTCTAGTGCGGAAGAGTTCTTAAGCATTGGTAGTTGGCAGTTTCCACTTCCTCAGGAAACGATTTACAAGTCTACGGTAGTTTAGTTGCCCTTGAGTGACAGAAGGATTCCTCCATTCAGAACCACTCTTCTATGCCTCCTGCTACAAAAATCATTGATTATCAAAGATTTGTTTCAAAGCAGAAATCTTTTGTTAAAGGGCATTCAGTATCTTCCAGAGTCTCTGAGAGGGCCATAGAGCAGGCTCTGGAGCACCCAGCCTGGAACAGTGCCCAACCACACATTGGCACTGCTCTTCCAAAACGTTTAAATTTTATTTATTTATTTATTTACTTTAGAATGTTTCAAACCACAAAAGAATGGAAAGAACACTATAATGAACACCTGTCTATCCATATATCCTAGGCCTGGTTTGGATTTTCCCAAAAGGAGATCCTGGGAGAACTTGGGGGCATGTAGTTTATTTGGGAGGTGATTTCAGAAAGCACAAGTGAGGGCAGGCAGGGCATCAGACAGAAAAGGAAAAAAGAGTGACAACATGTACATTAGAGAAGGTCACCATTGTGGGCAATGGAAACTCAATCCTGCTGGGGACCTTCTAGAAACACATGTAGTAGCAGCTGCACAGTTGTCTCACCAAAGGAAGAGGAGCCCGGGACTTTTATCCACTACGGCCTGTCCCTCATGGTTTGAGGGTTGACCTGAGGGAGTCAATTGTCACAGTTTCCATATTGTGGTTAAGTCAGCAAACTCCCTTGTGCTGGAGAAAGCTCTCGGGCAGAGAAGCAGCCAGATGCATTACTTGAGGTATAAAATCTCCACATGGCAGAAATGAAACCACAAACATAGTCTGAGGGGATGAGGGCTTGGAGAGCAAGATCACCTGCTTAGAAGGGCCACTGCAAAATCTTGCCACCCTTTCCCATCTCTCTTTTTAGACACTTACACCCACAGTAAGCAAGTAGTATTTATCATGTGCCTGGCACTATTATGTGCACTTATGAAGTCACTGAGTCTGCACAGTGACTCTATGAAGCAGATATCCAATAGCTATGATGCTTAGAGGATACTAGAATCATTCCAAAGAGTGCCGAACAGTGCTATTTTAAAATATCATTACGTCAAAAATTAAATTTTTTGCAATTATCTGAACTTATGGTGAGAATTTTTAGATGCCAACTTAAAAATATTCATGGGGTACATAGTTTTTCAAAATTCTTTCTTTGAGTAAGCAAAGAGTTTGTAAATCACCATCCTGGATTTCTGCTCATCTTCATCTGGTGGTACACCAGACCCACGATAGTGGTTTGTGGGGGCTGAGAAGGGCATGGTGAAACAGTTAAGGCTCTTCTGTGGTTACCCTGGGAGGATCCTGGGAAATATATTTTTAAAAGGAAAATCAAAACGAGGGATGCTATAGATAGAAAGTGAGTTCAGCTCGCTGAAGATCCAGATGGATGAGCGCTGAATAACCAGGCTGTGCTCTCCAGCATTCTGATTCAGTCATCCCAGTCTGTGGATGCTGAGTCAGTAGCTCAAAGGCATCCCATCCTGTCATCCCCCCTTATATTTACTTGATTTTCTTCATGTTGCCTCCTCAGACTCCAAGTGTCAAACTTCCTTTATGATCAGTATAGCGGAAACAATTATTTTGAGGACTCATTCTACTTTTATACCTGGTAACATAAGAGAAAGAGCTTGGGCTTTGGAGCCAGATGACCATGAAGATGCTCAGCAGGCTGACAGAGAACCTTTCCTCTTCTAGAGAACCCAATGAATACCATTGCATAAAGTTCATGT
Source organism: Tamias sibiricus (assembly GCA_025594165.1). Classification (NCBI taxonomy): domain Eukaryota; kingdom Metazoa; phylum Chordata; class Mammalia; order Rodentia; family Sciuridae; genus Tamias; species Tamias sibiricus. The sequence continues at coordinate 113,535,416 of CM046659.1, forward strand.
GCAAGCATGTTGAGGCCATGAGGCAACATGAGCCATGAGGCAGTTCTGCTGATGGATGGGCAGCAGAGGGGAGGTAACAAACAGTAACAATGGAAAACCTACTTTATGTAGAAAAGAGAGACCATGGGTGGGATGTAGCTCAGTGGCAGAGCACTTGCCCAGCAAATTCAAGGCCCTGGCTTTGATCCTCAGCCCTGGGGGAAACAAAAGAAAAGAAAAGAAAAAAAGAAAGAAAGAAAGAAAAGAATAAGAAAAGAAGAAGCCTCAGATTTGTGATAATTTATAGGGGAAGCAATTTGGTTCCATAGTCTCTCTCAACTCTGTTCTCTCCAAGAGTGGGAAAGAAAACTTAGCAAGGTTGATAGAATTTGGTCTAATCAGCAGCTTAACCCAGGTTGTAAAAGTGTTTCTCAAGGTTGGTGCAATTCAGCTATTTTCCCCTCTAAGTAGTGTTGTTTATGTCAACAACAAGCACGATAGGAAAGAGCTTAAAGAACAACTTCTTGCTCTGATTTCTTTTTTATACCTGGTAACATAAGGGTAAGAGCTTGGGCTTTGGAGCCAGACAGCCACAAGTTTAAAGCTGGGCTCAGTTACTTATTAGCTGGGAAGCTTGGATAAATTATTTCAGTTCTCTAAAGCTCAGTTTCCTGGTGGGTTTGCTTTTTTTGCCCCCCTGTTTGTTTTGGTCCTGGGTATTGGACCCATGGGTTCTTTACTGCTCAGCTACATCTCTGGTCCTTTTTATTATTTTTTTTTTAAATTTTGAGACAGGGTCTTGATAAAATGCTGAGTCTGACCTTGAACTTGCAATCCTCCTGCCTCAGCCTCCTGATTACAGGCGGGCACCACCCCATTTGGCCTCAGTTTCCTTTTCTACACAATGAGGGTGATGTTTCTTCCTCACAGGACTCCTATGAGGGCTCAACAAGACCAAGTGTGCAAAAGCCTACTATGTGGCTATACAATTAATGATGGCCAGTACTGTCATTGACATCATTTCCCCTCTGATCTACAATGTGGTTTCTGAAAAGACTGACTCTAGGAAAAGAAAACATCCTATGTGGAAGACTGATACAAATCTTTTGGCTTGCTTTGTTATAAAATCAGAAATTGATAACTAGGTTTTAAATCACTACTGGTAAATTTGGTTACTAAAATCATATAATCAGTTTGATTACCTATAGGCCTAGAGTAATGTCCTAAATACAGTAGGCTCGCCATAGTAAGATATAACAATAATACAATGTAACAGTTTGAACAATCCTTTAATTTATAAAGCCTTTATAAATATCATCATCAAACTCTCATAAAAACCCAAGATTCAACCAAAACAAATATTAGTTTTATTCTTATTTGTGGAAGTTGAAGGAGAGATAAGAAATATTAAATAACTCACCTTTGTGCCTTTGCTCTCCATTTCCTCCCTAGGAACCTCCCCTCCGCATATTAAATTGCCACACATTCATCGAAGCCCGTTTTAGCTTTCCTCTCTTTTCATTGTTCAAAATCTCATTTTTAAAAACTCTTCTATAGCACTCAAAATGTGAACCATGTAATTTAGTACTTTATTATTCTGTCTTTCATTTTTACCCAATGGTTTCTTGTTTTTGCATGTCTATAATTTTATAACCCTGCCCATTAAGACAAGAAATCTATCAAGGGTAGGGACCAGGCAACTAAATTGTATTTTGGATCTCACTACCCAGAGTCTTTCCCCTTCCCACTGGCTAGTACAGAGCTGGACACAGAACAACTGCCTTGTGTGTACCTGATTAATTCCCAGAGAGTTTATCTGAAATGATGGCCTAGAAAATCCTTTGCTGGATAAAAATGGAGAATCATTCCTTGGGGACTGCCATCTAAGAAACAGGGCAAAAATGTTCCTGAAAGGAAATTGAAATGCAAAAGGCAAACACAAGCAGGAAACACATCACACGTGCAGTTTTTGTGCAGATTCTGGTGATCCCTATTATATATACACTTGTAAGTTATATGACACAACTTCAGTCACGGTGTACTCAAGTCATGCAACTGTGACCATATGTAGGTGGGGGACATCTTTTGTGGGTTTATAACAACACTCTGTTCTCCCTCCTGCAGTAATGAAAACTAACTTCATTGTCTAATAAAATTAAACAACCCTTAACTGAGGGGAGCTAAATAGCAACTGATATTTTTGGAGGTTCTCTTAAATTAGGACAGCTGAGTTTAAAGGAAAAACAAACACATTTCATACTGAATATCAATTACATATTGTTTCATAGCTTAGAGGAAAAATTTTCTTTTGTTTCTTCATTTTTTATGACATTTCTTCCTAGTACTTTATATGACTTATGTATAATCAAATCAATAACCTTTATAAATTTCAATAGCATGACATATTTGGGTTTCCTTTTATAACACAAAATTCCAGATTTTTTCCCCAGTGATTCCAATGAATGGGATTCCTACCACCAGGACCAGTATATCTCATCAATGAAGAAGACAAGACTTTTTTTTTTTTTTTTTTAAGATGGAGTCTTGCTATGTTGAACTTGTAGGTTCAAGTGATCCTCCTGCCTCAATTTCCAAGTGGGTGGGACTATAGGCATATGCCACTATGCTTGGCAAAGCCATGGCTCTTGAAGACTGGAGCTTGCCAAGTTTCAGTAGGGTCAATTCTCTAAGCTGATACTTCTCAGATTTAATTGTGTATAATGATCAGCAGGAAATCTTGTTAAAACGCAGATTCTGATTCTGTAGACCTGGGATGGGGCCAGTTGTTGTGCATTCCAAACAGAGTAGTGGGACAAATGCTGCTGATCTGCAGACTGCACTTTGGGTAGCAGTGTTCTAGATAGAATTGAAGCTCAATGGAAAGGCAGGTCCCTAGGAGCTTGGATGAAGATGCTTGAGTAGAAGCAGATGTGGTCCCATCACCGGAAGTCAGAAAGGATATTAAGTCCTAGATGGTCCTGCTTTAAAAGCAGGACAAGCTGGCAAGTCTATTTTTGGAGGAAAGGGCAGCTTCTTCTTGGGGTTGTGTAGGAAATGCCTGCTGCTTGGGAGCTCTCCCTGGTGCTGCTTCAGACTTCTTCCAAGTCAGCTTTTCTCATAATAGGAAACTCTTTTTCTCAGAAAGAGTTTCTGCTCTTTTTTGTCTGCAGCATCGTTCTAAGTCCTTGCTTGTAACTGTGCCCTACCTTGACTCTTCTGCATAACTATACTTGATTTATTGCTGGCCTAGATATGGAGTTCTTGGTCCTGCCTGGGATAAAGTAAGGAGGACTTTAAACTCTTATCCTGGGGAACGGATTTTCTGAACCATCAGCCTTCCCTCCCCGTCATCCCATCCACTTGAATTTGATGTTCTTGATCAGGAAGGGGGAAAAAAGTTCACTGTAGCCATACTTTGTATTAAGAAAATTAAGTAGAGGCAATAATGTGTGCCTTGCATGTAACAGGTGTGTTTGATGCATTCTTTTCCAATTTTTAAAATTGAGGTGAAATTCATATGACATAAAATTAATTATGTTAAAGTGTTTAATGCAGTGTCATTTAATATGTTCACGACTCCTATCTAGTTCCAAAGCACTTAATAGATACCCTTCATTTGTTTTTGATGTAGTGGGGATTGAATTCAGGATTGCTCTGCCACTGAGCTACATCCCGAGTCCTTAGTTTTTATTTTGAGACAGGGTATTGCTAGGTCACACTGGCTGGTCTTGAACTTGTGATATTCCTGACTCATCCTCTCAAGTAGCTGGGATTACAGGTGTGTACCATTATATCAGCAATGATACATTTTTTTGTGTGTGTGGTGCTGGGGATTGAACCTAGGGCCTTGTGCATGCAAGGCAAGGACTCTACCAACTGAGCTATATCCTCAGCCCATCAATGATACATTTTGAAAGCTGTGTGAAAGCAAAGTTGAAGATTACTTGAGTGATTCATAACAAATGTCTGGCACTTACTGAATTCACTAGGCAAATTATTGACTCTTACTACTATAAATTACTTAACTATATAAATATTTTTTTTCATTTTGTTTTTGCATTTGCCTGTAGTAATGATAATAACTGCTATTATTTATGGAATGCTTACTATATGCCAGCCACATTATATATTTTTCTGATTCAAAATTCACAACAGTCTAATGAAATAGGTATTTTTATTGTTGATTTTTGACAGAAAAGAACACAGAACCCCAGAGATTTTGATTAACTTTTCCAAAGACACACAGTTACCACCTGGCTGAGCTGAGGTTTGATTCAAGGCAGTGTGATTTCAGGACTTGATCTCTTAATCACAGCACAATAATGCCTCATGTGGACACAGACCTATTATACGTGACAAGTATGAATTATGGAGAAAGTTAAACTCTCAGAAAGCAAAAATTTGGATACATAGGAACTCAAGATTAAATGTTTGAAACAAAAATGAGAAGAAACTAACAAAATGCCAGAAATCTTTACAGAACCTTCAAAATTAAGAAGAGTTTTGCTGAAATTTAAAAAATATATCTTAAGGGACTTTAATTATTCACCTGTCAGGATTGTAAAATCATGATTTACAACAATTACCTTTTCTCTCCTGCATCACAGATTTCTTTCCCTTAAGTGAAACAATCTTAACCAAAAGGAATTTCCATCTCATCTGCAACCATAACCCAAGCCATCATCATAGCTCACTACTGCAATTGCTTTAAAACTGATTTTCTTTTTTTATACTTTCTGTCACCTGTAATTCATTCTCAAAATCATCACTAGAGTATATCAGATTGGTAGTTCTCCTGCTGAAAGCTTCCTGTGGCTTATCTCCAATAAATAAGCAAACACCCCACAAAACCCAAAATTCTTAACTGCAGCTTTCAGACTCTAGCACTGCTCTCTAAATTAATCTAACACCCCTCTCTTCCCTCTTCTTCTAAACTCTAGTCCCACTAATCTTCTTCCTACTCTTCAAATATACCAATCCACTCTGCACTGGCTATCCTTTCTGCATGGGGTTCTTTTCTCTATAGTTGATTTTAAATTATCCAGGTATTAGTTGAATACCACCTTCTTAGACCAATCCACTCTAAACATTCTTTATAAACTAGCTGCCATGCTGTGTTACCAATCACTATCACGTAGCTTTTTTTTGTTTGTTTTATCCATGTTCCTTATGACTATCTAAAATTGCTTTACTTGCTTGTTTATAATTTTCCTTTTTTGAATGTAAGCTCGATAAGGGCTACTGTGTCCCTAATGCCTAAGATAGTGCCTGACACAGTCCAGATGCTCAACAGATGAGGGAATTGAGTCTCAAACAGATTAGATGATTTACTTAAAATCATCCAGTTAGTTAAGAGATGGAGCCAAGACTTAAACTTTAGTCTTTGACTCTGAATTTTGGAGTCCACTGCATTATAATTCATGCAGTATATAATTTTTCTCCTAGATTTTTAAAATAGTTTTTAATGGATCTTTTTATTTCATTTATTTATTTATATGCAGTGCTGAGGATTGAACCCAGGGCCTCACACATGCCAGGCAAGTGTTCTACCACTGAGCCACAACTCCATCCCCAATGCAATATATCTTTAACAGATAATTATTTTAATTATCTGGATTATGAAAAAAGATCACCTGGCTTTTTGTTAGTCACAATGCTTATAAAAATCAACTAAAATTAAATTATTTTTCTTATTCTTTGCTCTAAAATGTTGTTATTGTTCTACAGATAGACAGAAAAAATTCATACTTCAGATGAATACTCTTTGAATCTGGAAATTATTTTTGTATTAATACAATAGGCTTTATCATCACTATTCTATTTTTAATGGGCTAAAACTGACATGAAACACCAAATACTGACTTTTTGTCAGAAAATTATTAAAATATATTTGGAGTGATTTTCTATACAGTTAATAGGTTTATGTTCTTTTGAACAAAATTAGTTTTTTAAATTAGTGTCTTAAGTTCTCTAAAAATGTTTCATAATGCTATTCTAAAATGGGAGAATTGTGGTTTGTTAACCACATATTTTGAATGTGCCTGGAACAAAAATACAGAAACCATGTCCTAGAAAGAAAGGCAATAATAAGACTCTTAAATAAATAACCAGAGGAATTTCAAAACAATAGATGCATGTGCTTTAAAAATGTTCTTTGATTCTTTTCCTCTGGAATTTATTTTTTTGTGCACTAAAGAAATACATGTACTTAGGTGATTTTTTTTTCCAGTTTTGGGGATTGAACCCAGGATCTTGTGAATGTTAGGCAAGCACTCTACCACTGAACTATAACCCCAATACCTGTACCTAGTTTATAAATTAAAAATGTTTATACCAATGTTTCTTGATTTCCCACCATTGGACACTCTCTATTTACTTCTTACTATGGAAGGTCAGGATTTAGTTCTCCTATAAGTGTCAGCTTCTCCTCCCTTAATCTCAACATAGTGACAAATAATTTTTTATCAAATTAATAATTAGTAATGTGCTTACATTATGACTATTATTGAGCTGAGTCTGACTATAGACCTTTAAAAAACTCTTGACATGAATAATTGCTTTTTGGGGGGGACACTATTGGTTTAGGGTTAATGCACCTTTCACTAATTTATCTATAAACCTTCTGATAGAACTATACCTCCTCTCACTATGGTCACACATATCAGGTAATCTGTTCCGCTCTCTTTTTCTCTCATTTTCTTGGGAATATTCTCCCCGTAGTGCTGTATTCTTAATCCAGTTTGCACTGGTTCCTCTCCATTAGACCTGTTGGACATCAGTTCTGGGGCATTATACATACATTTTCGTTTTCTTCTTCATTAAAAAAAATAGTTATTTATTTGCTTTAGTTGTATACAATGCATTTTATTTTTATGTGGTGCTGAGGCTGGAACCCGGGTGGTGCACGTGCTAGGCGAGCACTCTGCTGCTAAGCCACAACCCCAGCCCTGTACATTTTCTTTTTCTTTTCTTTTATAAGTGTTGGGGATTGAAACCAGGGCTTCACATATGCCAGGCTAGTGCTCTACTACCGAGTTATATCCCCAGCCCCCATGTCTACTTTTTGATTTACATTCTCATACCTAGGAAACATTTCTCAGTAGACTCCTGAGAAAGGGTGCAGATGAGGTATGTTTTTGAGAGCTAGCATATGTGAAAATGTGTTCTGTCCTCAGACTTGATTGAATAGTTTAGCTGGGTATAGAATTCTAGAATAGAAATAAGTCTCTCTGAGAATTTTGAAGAGGATTGTTCTTTCTTCCAGTGTTACTACTGGGAAGACTAATATCATTCTAACTTCTGATTCTTTGTATGTGATATATTTATTGTCCAGAAGATTTTGGACTTTTTTTTTAGTGTTCTGGAAGTTCAAAATATCTTTTCTTTAGTGTTCTGGAAGTTCAAAATTAATTGTCTTGATATGATTCTTTTTTTTTTTTCATTCACTTTGCCAGGGAATTGGTGGTTCTTAAAATCTTGATACTTATGTATTTCAGTTCTAAGAAAATTTCTTGTGTAATTTCTGAAGATTTAGGGGGCTACTCCAAGCACTCTTGTTGGTCGTCCTTCCTTTAGTGTTGCTCAGAAAAATGCCTATTTGAAGTTTTTTTTTTTTTGAAGCATTATTATAATTTTCCCTCTTTAAATTTAATAAAATGAAAGCTGATATCTCAAAAATACAGAAAAAGGGTAGAGTCTGCCTTGGAAGAAGAGTAAAAATGATTTTGCTAAGGTTAGGTATTGGGTATATTGGGGATTGAAACTTACAATTAAGTATATTTAGCAATAAGTATCAGTGAGACCTGTTTAAAAAAAATGTTCTGTTTTTTCTGCCTCCATGTATTAAATAGTTGAACCAGTATTACTCAGACTTAATCTTCTGAATGGATGTGGGAGAAAATAAACCAGGGAAAACTAAGCTTCCACTTCTGTTTTTCATTTCTGCAGTGCAGGGAAGTGAATTTAGGCCCTCTTGCATACTAGGTAAGAGCTCTGCCACTGAACTACATTCCCAGCCCAAGCCCCAAGTCTGGCATAAGAGATCTGGGCAGAGGTCCCAGTCAGGAATAGGCCCTCTCCTAATACTGAGAACAGAGTGGAAAGGTGGAGGACAATCTTAAGAATATTAAGCATGAGTTAGATTGTAGGACTAGGAAGTTGGCTGACTTTATGGTTCCAGGGTTCTTTAAAATTTTACTTTATTGTTCACAAAAACAAGCCAAACAGATGAAAGCAGGGACAAGATAATTATCTAATGGTGGTGGCCATTGACTCCGTAGCCATTGCTGGTAACGTTCATCCTTAGGGATGTCCACTGGGAGGAAGAATGACTTCAACCGGAAGTGGGAGTAGAGAGAATGGGATGGTAATGGCACTTACACCTTTCCCACAGCACCAAATACATAGGCCTCTGTCCCATTTATGGACCTAGTTAGGTACTTAATTTGACTGAATCATGTAGGTGGTGGAGGAAGGATTCAGATAAACAAGGCAGAAACCATACTGTGGCAATGCCACTCATTGTTCTGGAGAACTTGGAATTTGTATTAGGTGCAGTAAAAAGTGATCTAGGATATTAAGAGCTGCACATATATTTGAATAGGACATTGATAACAACATGCAAGGGAAAGACACGGTTCTGGGTGTGGCTGATACCAGAAGGATACTGAGAATTGTTTAAGACAAGCATGCCAGTAATAAGGTGAGGGGTGAGTCAAGCAGACTAGTTACCAAATTCTGTCTTTGTGTGGAAGCTCTAATAGCTAAGCTAGAATTAATTAGATCTTTACTTTTATGACTAGGTCTTAGATGAAAATAAAAGTAATAAAATTTATATGTAAGAAATAATGAGTAATATAATAAATAATAATAAGATGTTATTCTAAGCTGTGTACATGAATCAGTGCCTTTGATCTCCATTAGAACCCCATGGGATTCACACTTCATTATCTTCAGTTCACAGATGAGGACTGAGTCAAAGGGAAGTTAAGTAACTTGCCCAAGCACATGCAGATAGTTTCCAGTATCTTTGTGGCATGAACATCCTTTGGGGAAAAAAATATGACATCTTGATATTTATGTTTCCAAGGGAAACAAAAAGCTACTTCTTGTGTCCACAGTGATGATTACCCACTACATAATTATGTGGGGCTCCATCACCTCATAGAAAATGGTATAACCTGTTCACATGGGCTTGGGAAACCTGTTTATGTGCATGAAAACAATTACAGTATATCAGAATGTTGTTGGGAAAACTAAGACAATTACACTTGAGATTTTTATTTTTAAGAGTAACTGCATAGGGCTGGGAATATAGCTCACTTGGTAGAGTGTTTGCCTTATATTCACAAGGCCCTGGGTTCAATCCCCAGCACCACAAAAGAAAAAAGAGTAACTGCATAATATTGGGCTGGGAGTGTGGCTCAGTGGTAGAGCACTCGCCTAGCACGTGTGCGGCGCAGGTTCAATCCTCAGCACCATGTAAAAATAAACGCATTGTGTACAACTAAAGCAAATAAACACACTGTGTACAACTAAAGCAAATAAATAAATATTTAAAAAACAGTAACTGCATAATATCTATTTTATTCTAAGTGCAGATGCATATTGTCTATTATGATTTTTATTTATTTAGGCAGTACTGGGAATTGAACCCAGGGCATTATGCATGCAAGACAAGTACTCTATCACTGAGCCATACCCCAGCCCTATTAAGTTTTAAAAAGGCATCAAGCTATATGCCTTTTGCTGGCAAGCACATACTCATAAAGACCTTGCTTTAATTTCATTATTTAGGAATGCTCAAATCCTCAAATATTTCGTACTTTTTATATATCAAACTAAAGATTCTTTGATCAGATTTATAGGGATAAGTATGCCAAATCTGCACTTCTTTGCTAGGGTAGACTTAGAATAAGTTATAAAAACAAATAGAATTTTAAAATGAATTTGCAGTCTCAAAATAATTTTAATGATACTATTTATATTCTTTGATATGTCCTTGGGGGAAGGAAGAGAGAAAGGAAGTATTTATTTAGTTTTCATTATGCCAACACTTTAGCTACTGACCTTTACAATATATATTTTGTGCTTAGACACATGTTGTTCTTGGGAGGTAAGTTAGCACCTGGTTAAAGGCACAGGCTGTGAGGTGTCTGGATTCAAATTCCAGTTCTAGCACTTGACAGCTTTGGAACTTTGGACAAGCCATGTAATGACTCTAAGCCTTAGTTTATTTGTGGATTGTTGCAAGAAAGAAATAAAATAATGTAGGTAAGCACTTACCCCAGGGCTTGACACATAAATGTCATCATTGGCCATGACGACACTGGGGCCAAGTGGAGGTGAGTGAGGCACTCATCTCAAGTGTAAAATTTAAGAAGGTGTCAAAAACTCAGACAGCAAGATAAATATTTTAATGCAATATTTAAAAAATCAAAATTAAGGATGGGGGAGTAGCTCAGTGGAAAGACTGCTTGTGTAGCATAAGTTGAGGCCCTTTGTTTGATCCCCAGCACTGCAAAAGAAAAATAAATCAATATTAATAGAAAATTTCCATGATAAGCAAATTATTAAAAAAATTTTCAAAAAAGATGGGATCAATACTCCTACTTTTCTTTGCCTGGCTTTGGTATGATTTGGCATCGGGCACTGTATACCACAACCTCATGTGGTGGGTGCTGTCATTTGTTTTTGTTGTTGAACAGAAGCAAAAATTGTCTTTTAATTCTCCTACCTATGAAGATCACTATTCAATAACATACTACCTGGAAAAGAAGCCAAAACAAGGATGTCAGCTTATGTGAGACTTCATTCTCTTGACTGTGGTGTTATGACCTGCTTAGGCAAGGTAGTCCATAAATGCTTGCTGAACTGGATTGGACTGAGCCAGTGCAGCATCAAACTTCAAAATAACTTAAAGCCTGTGTGTGTGTATGTGTGTGTGTGTGTGTTGTGTATATACATGTATATATGTGTACACCACACACAAAGTATATTTTCTGAAAATTGTTGGAAATAGGAAAGAAAAGTTTTCCAAAATCAATGTGTAGTATGATTTTTTGTAGTATTCTTCTTGTCACTGGACTGAGTTTTGGAGGAATCAATTTTATTATGCAGTTATTATAGAATTTCTGGCCACAATCTCTTCAGACAAAGCCTTCTCCTTCTCCTCTTTTTTTTTTTTGGTACAGGGGATTGAACTCAGGGGCACTAGACCACTGAGCCACCTCCCCAGCCCTACTTTGTGTTTTATTTAGAGACAGGGTCTCACTGAGTTGCTCAGCACCTCACTTTTGCTGAGGCTGGCTTTGAACTCGCAATCCTCTTGTTTCAGATTCCTGAGCCACTGGGATTACAGGTGTGTACCACCGCACCCGGCAGACAAAGCCTTCTTTATCTTTCTAGTAAGTAGTATTATGTTACGTTAGTTCTCAGTTGTATGCTACACACCTGAGGCTGAATTTGCCTTCTTTTGTACACCAGCAATTATCTAAGTTAAGACACAAATAATACCAGGAAGGATCTTTACAAAATTTAATGCTTTCTCTGATTGTGTGCCTTAGGTGTAGTTACTTTAAAAAATTCTTGTGAGATGGATAGATGCCAAGAAATTAATAAGTAAAGCATAATATTTGAGAATTACCCTACACATGAAAGGAAATAACTAGTGAAACAACTAAGCCAATTATAGTATATTCAAAACATATGAAAAAATCTATTATGTTTACACATAAAAGAGGGAAAAAGGGATTTCCTTAATTCTAAGACATTTCTATTATTAGCAAGAAAAACAAAGAAAAGCCATAAAGAATAACATATGTCGTGTTAACTACTTGTTAACCCAACTTTTTGCTTGTTGTTAAGAGAATAGTGTCCCAAAGTCTGAATCCTACCTTTATTCAATAAGACTCCTCCTAATGGAACAAGTATTTAAAAAAAAAAAAAAGGAAACAGAGGGCTGGGGTTGTGGCTCAGTGGTAGAGCACTTGCTTAGCATGTGTGAGGCACTGGGGTCAATTCTCGGCACCACATATAAATAAAAAAAATAATAAAGGTTCATCAACAACTAAAAAAAATTTAAAAAGCAAACAGATACTGCAATGATGAAATTAATGGTAGAATGATTTAATGAATTTTAATGGTAGATTAGATTGTCCATCAGTGCAAAGTGATGTCTGTGCTCTCCCCCATTTCTTCACTCTATAACAGTATATGTGAACATAGACTATTTTTTTTTCCTATCTTGAAAGTACCCACTAGGCATGAGAGACCATTCTGTTGATGTTATTTCTCACCTTCCCTGCACTGCAGAACTTCTTTAAAGAGTGTCAAACAGAATTCTTATACTTCTTCAGTATCTAGTCTTTTCCTACTACCCACAGCAATTGGGCAACTAAAAAACATCCATAAAGGTCACAAGTGACCTTTCACTAAGTCACCTGGAGCCTTCTGCCCTTGAACTTTTTTACCTGTTCCCTCTCTGGAATTGTCCCCACCCTAACAACTCTGGTTCTTCCTCATTGTTCCCCTGTGGGAACTTCCTTCCTCTTCTGGTCCCTGCACATGACTTGTCCTTGTGGTTCAATTCTTTGGCACCTTATTAGGAATGAACAATGTGTAACACAGCTCTCCAATAGATCTGGACCTTCCACAAAGTTACAAGCCATGGTTGAGAAACTCACCACATTCTTAACCCAAACTCACCACATTCTTGACCCAACCACTTCCCAGTCTTTTTACAAATATCACTTTTGGGGCATGGTGGCACATACCTGTAATTCCAGCAACTTAGGAGGCTGAGGCAGGAGGATCATGAGTTCAAACCCAGCCTCAGCAACTTAGTGAGGGCCTAAGCAACTTCATGAGATCCTGTCTCTAAATAAAACATAAAAATGGCTGGGGATGTGGTTCTGTGGTTAAGCTCCCTCGGTCCCATCCCTGGTACCACAAACAAACAAAAACAAAAACAGAAAAAAAAAAACCCACCACTTTTGACCTACACAAGCTCTTGACCTTTATCTAGATGAACCTGTTCACTGTCCTCATAGATGTCCTGTACATTTAATCTTCTAGATCAGTGGCAGTGCAGGGACAGTTAGGAATAGAACCCAGCTGTGCAAAAAATTCATTTAAAAAATATCCTTGCAGGGCTGGAGATGTAGCTCAGTGGTAGAATGCTTACCTAGCATGCAAGAGGCTCTGGGTTTGATCCCCAACACCACAAAAAGAAAGGAGAAAAAAATCCCTACAGTGTCTAACACATATACTGCACAAATTATTTGTATTTAATGACTGGTTGGTGACTAGTATTATGGCCATCAAATTTATACAACTGATCTCTTTGATAAGACTATTCTTAGTAATCTCTGCCAGCATAAATAATTTGTGATAAATCATAGATTGTTAATTAAGATAATGCAAGAAAAAAAATCCATTTCCTTTAATGAGTTATAATAAAGACAATTCTGGAAAAATTGATACTTGATTGCAATTTTTCTTACAGAAATAGCAAAAAGAAAAGAAAAGAAATTAGGGTAGGTTTAAATTATTGTGTGCTAAATTTCATCTCCTTAGGATTCCAAAAGAAAATTGCCTGGAAAGAAAAAATAAAAGGTAGATCAGAGTGGGAAGTCATGGGCTTAATCCAAGACTACTTAGAATTCTCAGGGCTTGTATTGAGGAGTCAAGGTTTTGAAAGAACTAGGATTATTTTTCTTACTGTTAATGAATTTTTTCAAATATGATTTTTTACTTATATTAGTTGATATAGTTGTTAAAAAGGAAATTAATGTCAGTCTAAATAGAAGAGTGTATCCATGTGGCAAGGACTTCTCACCTTCTCACCATCTAGGTACTCACCTTCCTTACCTACAGTGTGAGGGAGTCTTGTGGCAAATAAAATATCAAAGTTACGTTTTGAAGGCCATCAGAAGTAGCAAAACAGAGTTTTCCCTCTTTTATGGGTGCTCCATTCTAAGGAATATAAAGAGCCACTGTCACCCTCCTAGAAAGCCAAGAGTGGGTACTCTGAGGCTTTGACTAAAGTGGGTCTTGGTGGAATGGAGCTAGACCAGAGAGACAGTAGATTAGAAAGGAGAGATGTGGAAATTATACGGGACAGTCATGTGTCCACCTGAGATGCACAACTGGAAGGCAACCTGATGGAGACAGGAAAAATAACATTTTAAACCTTTCTCTGGACTCTTCACAATGGGCTCTGGGCTTGAATGGTTGCTTTCTGGTAACATCTATGTCCTTCTAGACATTATGGCAAGTTACATATGTTTCAAACATATTTCAAGTGGCACTGGGAAAATGAGTAATACTGTCATCATTGTGACATAGGATTCAGTTCAATGTATAAGTACATATCAGATACCAGGCTGTGGGAATCTACTAGAGAATAGGAAAAAATGACAATTAGGCTTTCCCAGTGCTAAAGGGAAGCTATAATGTCAGATCTCCCTCCATATCACAGAACTCAAGGCGAGGACCTTCCTGGTTACAGCGGCAGTTCTACCTGTGTCTAGGACATTTGATTAACATATCAGGCTGCAAGCTCCACGAGAGTAGAGAGCCACATTTCTTTTTTCCTTCTTTTTCATTTGTCTTAGAGCTAAGCATAGTTTCTGGCACTTAGCAGGCATCCAATAAACACTGTTGACTGAATGAGTGTTACAGATGCTTTAACCCCTTTTGGGGGGTATTATTCTATTTTAAAGGTAAGGAAACAGCCTCAGAATACCCAAGACCACACACAAAAAACTACTGAAGCAAGGATTCCAAGACGGCTCTGCCTGACTCCACAGCCCATGCTCTTTCTACTGTGTCACACTCCTTCCCCAGGATTGGAGAGGCTCAGGCGGGTGGGGAGACAGACAGGAGGACCCACACGGGGTAAGTACTTGAGAGTCTCCACGAAAGAGGTATGAACCAGACGCCGCGAGGCGGGCAAAGGTGGGGTCTACCGCTCCGCTTAAATCCTGCCCATGGAGAGGAAGCAAAATTATCAGTGGATGGGTTTGTGCGTCCTGCTGAGAACCCGTCATTGCGAGGAAGGTGGAAAGAGTTAGGATGCCCTGGGAATGGGATGAGGGAGAGGGGAGAAGGAAGGGCTGGCATTCTTCCTTGCGTCGTGTCTTGCAGGGAAACGTGACCCTGGGTCCCAGCTGTGGGTGTCAGGGTGATTCGTTAAAAGACACTGGTGGCCCAGGGTGTTCGTTCACCTGCACAGGTGAGGCGTCAGCGCGCGAGCTGCTTACCAGACCGTGACCTCGTCAAGTAACTTCTCCCCAATTTGAGGAGGAGTGGGCAGATAACTATTTTTTGTGGGGAAGAGATGTAATAAATAAAGGAATGTTAGGGCTTTGGGGAGAATTACAATGCAAACACCGTGGCTATTATCTTAATCTGGCACCATTTCAACACCTACCTCTGCCTTCAAGTCAACCAGTCCCACAACAGGATTTATTTCCCAATAAGCGAAATCCCCGCCCGCCAACTCCGAGGCGCTTGGATGCTAGCGCTGTGGGAAACAGCAGCGATGAGGAGAGGCTATTTTGGGTGTGGGAAGGAGGAGGGAGGAGGGGCGGCGCCGCCGGGCTGGGCGCGGGTGCGCGGGGAAAGCCTCCAGCTCGGGCTGCCACGGCAACCGCGTCCAGGCAACGCGCCCGGAAGCGGCTCGGGCTGCGCGCGGCGGCTCGCGCCCCTCGGGAGCCGCGAACCCGGCCGGGCCGCGCGCGGGGCCAGGCGGCAGGCGCGCGCTGATTGGACGGCGCTCCCCGCGGCGCGGGCCCGCAGCCGGGCGCCCTGCACAGCCCGCGCCAGCGGCCGCCGCACCCAGCCGCGCCGGCGAGGACATGGGCAGCCGCGGCGCGCCCGCCCCCCGCGCCGGTGAGTGCCGCGCCCCGGGCCCCCGGCCGGCCATCCTCCGGGTCCCGGCAGCGGGCTCTCCCCGGGACCGCCGGTGACCTTGGGGCCCCAGCTTAGTAGATAGGCTTGGGGAAGAAAGAGAGCTGCGCGTGGCCCATGTGACATGCTGCGGGCGAGAGGGTTAACTGCATGCTGACGCGAAGGGGAGAAGTTGGGCACAGAGCGCAACTGGCATTGCATTTTCGCGGGGGTTGCATGCTAGCAAACCAACAGGCCCAGAGGGACTGTTTCGGGGGGCGCTGGGGTGGTGCACATATTGCCACGGGTAGGGACGAGTCAGCTGTCCCACTACTCAGAGCTGAGTGACCTTGGGCAGGATAATCATTCTGCTCCCTCGCGGCTTTTCTTTTTCTCATCTTTGAAAGGAGGGGCTCAGGTTCTTTGCAGTTTCACAGGGCTGTTGTACCATCGTACTGTGAGCTGAGAAAGGGCCCCAAAGTACGGTTTTACAGGTACTGGATAGACAAGGTTTGGCCATATTAATTTTACTAGGGATTTCTGTTAATTGATTCCCAAAATGGCAAGAAATGTTATTGCTTAATGGAAGGTTAGTAATGGAGAAAGCAGTATGTGGTTTTTAGAGAGTAGCTTGCCAAGATGCACATGTTAAAACCCCCAAGGTGCCCTAACATAGTGAACAAAATCAGGATTAATGCTCCCGGAGTACTTCTTTCTTGTAGTTGATCTAATAGAAAACTTTGTGTTTGAACAGGTAAAATCAATCCCAGTAGTGGCAGGCAGCAGCAAATTAAGTGAGTCATTTCTTAAATGTGCATGAGGTTTTGTGTGTGTGTGCGTGTGTGACAGTGCGCACGCGCACACTCTCAGCTTAAAGTCTGTGTATGTCAGTGTTAGAAATTATTTCATAGGAGTAATCAGAATAATTCTACACTTATTTGAATCCACAAAGGTGAAACTCTCTCAGAATCAGGGACAAACATTTGCAGCTTATTCTTCAGATAAGAGTTCTGAGAGTATAAATATGTTCTTTATTGAGAACCTTTCCTAGGATTTGTGCATAGTATCTGTCATGAAGTGTGTATGTGTGTGTAGGGGGTTGCCAAATAGGCTGTGGTACTTCTTTTACTTTAGCACTAGTTAGTACTAAAAAAAGATACTCAGGCCCCTTTCCATATTCTGCATCCATAAACCTCTTTCTTCTCCCGAGAGGGAAAGAAGAAGTGTTCTGGATTTCTCTTACAGATCCCTTGGGATGCCCCTTTTGACTTTCTGCTTCGAGGATGCCCTTGATATTCATTCAAATCTGATTTCCTCTGTATAAAAATGTGAAACAGGAAGATAAAGTTGTCAATGTTAATGAATAAGCTTCTGCAAGCTTGTTTACCTGAGGGTTTAATAATCTTTAATGGTTTACATGTTAGAAATCTGATAGCATACAGTTATGAAAATCCTTACTGTTCAGAAATTCAACCATTAAACCCTACAGACTCTTTAATGAACCATACCTCATTGTGCTTGGAACCCTCATAGCAAACTGGTCTGCTTCCTTTCTCTGCAGGCCACTAACCTGCATGACTCCATCCTGCCTTTCAGTGTCTTCTTTCTTGCACCCTGCAGCCAGCCATACTTCTTTATTTTCTTGCTGAGCCTATCTTCTCTCTCTCCCTTCACATCTCTCATGAACAACTTCACTCAGAAGAATCCTCTCTACTGTCCTCTCCTATTGCACCAGATGGGGATGCCCTTCCCCTTGACTCTTAGTGCCACCTCCAAACCATTAACCCCTTCCCAACCAAGTCTTCTCTTAGAAAGTAGTTTTGTCTGCTTGTTCCTAGTACCTTCCTTCTTATCTTCTGGCTTCCTTCATATCTTAAACCTGGTGGCTCCTCAGAATTACCTGGAACATTTTGAAAAGCCTGGCTTGTTAGACTCTGTTAAATATACCAAATTAGAATCACGAGGGTGAGTGAGAGCTACAAGATCCTTATTTTAAAAACAAACCCCAAAAGAAGGAGGAGTGACAGAAGAGGGAGAGAGAAAACAGAGTTTCCTGGATGATTCTGATGTGCACTCAAATTTGGGAATCACTTCCCTTGATGCTACAAAAAAGTAAGAAACAGTGTGAGCAGCTAGCTTCTTTCTCTTCTCTGTCTTGTCTCTTGCTAGTGAGTTTGTGGATATGTTGAGGCTCTTTTAATTCGTTGACCTTGAAGTTCTTCAACATTAACTTCTATGGCTTCCGTTTTCATTCTACTTCAATATCTTGGACCTCTTTAGTCTTGGGAATTTTTCTACCTTTATGAGCTGGAACTTGGACTTCTGCCACCCACTGTGCCCAATTTTAACCATCACTTAGGACTCTGGTCCCTAAATCGATTGCTGTTCCAATGCTTTGGCCCCTCATGGCTCCATTTTTCCACTTGGAATATACAGGTAGCCAGTCATTTCAGTTCCGTCTGGAATCTGGAATCCTTTATCTTAAGATTTTGGGCTTCTCATATTCTAGTCATCAATGCAAAACCATCCTTGTTATCTGTATATTCTTCTCCCATCTGGCCAAGTTATCCAGGAGAAAATCACAAAGACCTTCAGACTGGTTACCATTGCAAATTATGCAGGTTCTAATTTCACTGAGGTCTTGCTTTTCTATGAACAAAACCAAAAAAAAAAAAATCCACCATTTATCAACTCTCTGCATCCATTTAGAGGTTGAATGCCACATCTTTTCATTCCTTAAACTTCCAGGTACTTCCCTTGCAGGAAGTAGCCCCTTTTTTACTGTTAAGATTTAGGATGTCGGGCTGGGGTTGTGGCTCAGTGGTAGAATGCTTGCCTCACACGTGTGAGGCACTGAGTTCAATTCTCAGCACCACATAAATGAATAAAATAAAGATCCATCAACAACTTAAAAAAATTAAATAATTAAGGATGTCTCCATTCTAGTTTGCTGTCCTTACCTCAATGTAAATTACCACTGCACCCTCCTCACTACCTCCAAACACTTTTCTCTGCTTCTCCCTGTCCTTTATATTTGCTTTCTCAATGGAAGAAAATGTTTACAAGTCTCTTCACTAAGATTAACCCACACATACCACACTGTCCATTCTCTGGACTTTGTTCCTTCCTTCTTGCCCACTTTGGGAATCTTATTGTTGTTATTCCCTTTCTCCATTTTTATTTTGGTCCCTTCTTCCTCTGCCCAAGCCCTCAATTCACCACCCTCAATTCACCATGTATTCAGGACATCTTTCTCATAAGAAATCCTGCCAGAGTCTCCACTCTGTTCAATAAAACTTTCAGTGGTGAGGGAAAATACTGGATTGTCACACATGGTAGTCATTGATCTATATGTGACTATTGAACTTGCAAAATGGGTCTAGTGAACTGAGGTACTGCTTTGTAGTTTAGGTTAATTTAGAAATAATTTACATTCATGGGGCTGAGAGTAGGGCTCATTGGTAGATCACACGTTCGTGCATGAGACCCTGCGTTAGATGCCCAGCACCCTTGCCCCTCACAATTCAATTTGAGTAGTCACATGGGGCTATTCACTGGCATATAGGACAGCACAATCCTCTACTCTGTTGCTCTGTCCAGCTCTCTTCAACTTTCTCTCCTTTGACTGCCCACTTGTCTCTTCTGGCTTCACTCTTACTTTCTGTTGAATCTACCTCCCTGAAGGGCTCCAGCAAGGGTGTTTTGGCAGCAGATCTGAGCCTGTGCTGTCCACGGCTCCTGGATGGTGGCCTGCTCCCCTGCATTTGCTGCCTGGGTCAGCCCTCCTTCTGCACTTCTCTTTTTCCCTGTCTCTAAGGCACTGGCTCTCCAGGTTCCACTCAGATCTCCTTTGTTCCTTTCTTCTTCTGGCCTGTAGGAGTGGGGATTCTGTGAGACCCTATCCTTGTCTGTTTCTCTTCCTTTCCTGGCCTCTTCCCTTCTCCTTCCCAGCTTCAATCTCATACCAAGCCCCTGAGAGCCAAGAGGAGTGGGCACTTTCCCCGTGCTGCCCAGGGAGCGTGGTTCATCCATCTCGGTGTGGCCAGCTCTTCTTAGTCCTGTTATATAGCGAGGAGAAAGGAGTAGAGGGTAAGTAGAATAAGTGAAGGGGGGGCAGTGCTTTCAGAGAACAGATCTGGGAAAGGAACTCTGGCATCAGTCTGACCTTAGAGCCATGCTTTCAGCCTTGATTTGCTCAGACCCCAACCCCTTCTCTCAAATTCCATTCAGAACTTAATAACAGAAAGCCTGACTGTTTTGTCATTATGGCTTCTGTAAGCATTTTTCCTCTTTCTTAATTGTTTATTTTGAAAAAAAAATTGAGATTTACAGGAACGTTTCAAGAATAATTTAAGTAATTCTGATATACCTTTCAACCAAATTCTAAAAAGATTAGCTTTGTACTACACTTGCTTAATCTTTCTTACTCTATCACATTCTCTCATTCTCAGCATCTGTATACATACCCATATGTGTACATATACACACATGCATGTGTCGTAATTTTTCCCTGAACCATTTCAGAGTAATGTAGACATTATATGCTTTTACCCTCCTAAATACATAAGCGAACATTTCTTCTTAAAAAGGACATTTCTTGCATAACAGTTGTCAAAATCAGGAAACTAACATTGATTCAGTACTGTTATCTAAGCTACAGACCTTATTCAGGTGTCACTAATTGTCCTAGTAATGTCCTTTATACAAAAAGAGGGGAAGAAAGATCTCAAAACTGAAAAGCCAAAACCAAAAAGTTTCTGTCAGGAGTCCATCCAGGATCCTTGTCATATTCGTTGTTATGCCTCTCTTGTTTCCTTTAATCTAGGCCATTTCCCTAGTTGTTCTGTTTTTTTGTGACCTTGACACTTTTGAAGGGCATAGCCTAGTTATTTTGTAGGATGCCCTGCTTCCTTTTTTTTTTTTTTTTTTTTTTAGGTACTGAGGGTTGAACTCAGGGGTACTCTACCCCTGGCCTACATCCCCAGTCCTTCTATGTTGCCAAGGCTGGCCTCAAACTTGTAATCCTCTTGCCTCAGAGTCACTGGGATTATAGGCATGTGCTACTGCACCTGGCTGTAGGGTGCCACTGACTTGGGCTTGCCTGTGTGTTCTCCTGAGTGGCCCTGTGGTGCCCCTCCCAGTGCACTTGCTGATGGTTTAGCTGCCATCTTCTTCCCTTGGGGTTATGCTGACTTTCTGCTCTTCTTTCCTCTCCCACATCCAGTTGTCATCTAGTGACAAGTTGCAGTCTCCCTCAGCTTGTTTTTTCCTTCTGTTCCTGCTGTCTCTCCTGTTTCTAGCAATTGTGGAGTGAGGGCCTCTGCACACCAGCCATACTCTTCCAGCCTTACCTCCTGCTGCTTACCTGCTGATTTCCACTAGTCAGCATTTCCTCTGCTTTGTCCCTCTTCACCCTTCCCCTTGCTGCCCTGAGTTCACTTAGCCCACCACTTGGAATATCCGACTCAAATGCCTGCTCCTTAAAGGCTTTTCCTGATGCCAGTTCAAACTGATCCAGCTTTCTGTTCCATGGCCTTGGCTGGTTTGTACTGCTCCTGGGGCACTTTGCAGCCTCTCCAGTCTTGCTTGGTGGTCCCGCTAGTGCTATTTCCCTGTTGAGCCAAAGCTCATGCAGTGCGGGGACTGTGTCTTGTTCAGCCCTGTAGAGTGTCAGTGAATGTTTATTGACTGGACTAAATTATTTGGTTAAATAATGAAGTGAGTGCACACAATGACCGTAGAGCTGTCCACTACCATCCAGGCCCTGACGGAGGATGTGAGACCCATTCCTTATCCTTGGAGTCAGATGAGCATTGGTTCAAACTAGGACCTTTTAGGAAAGTGGTAAAAAATTTGGGAAGGTATTTCCCTGTTGTAAGTGGAATAAATGATTTTCCCTGATGACGTCTTAATTTTGTGTTTATGTCAAGACAAAGAAAGAACAAACTTGATTAAGAAAATGAGTAGACAAACCTAACAGAGCATATTAAAAATGGCCCATCTAGTTCTTCACACCCCAAATGAGCAGCTGAATGTGAGAGGAGTAGTTTCTCAGGCTTCCTCCCTTTGGAGCCCCAGCCACCTGTTCTTTGCATTGTCTGGCCTCCTGCTCTCCCTCCTCGGGCTCCCTTAGTGCTGCCTGTCCTCCTCAGCCCTCCCCTTGCTCATCCCTCTTCTTCCTTATTTTACTCTTCCTGCCTGTTCCTTCCTGTCAATAATGTTTCTGTTTCCTCTCTTTCCCTATATAGATTATTTCATTTTTGTCTGATTAGATGTGGTTTTATGTTCTATGAATTTTTAATATAAAAGTAGGTGTTTTTTTTAAAAAATAGAAAACTCAATGTGTGTGTGTGTGTGTGTGTGTGTGTGTGTGTGTGTGTGTGTTTTACTATTCAGTTGTCTTTTCTTGATTCTTTTCCTTGGCTCAGTGGTTCTTGGTATTTTATTTACTTTTTACAGTGCAGGGGATTAACCCTGGTCTTTGAGCATGCTAAGCAAGTGCACCACTCAACCCCTTTTCTATTTAAAAGATGTAGTTTATTGGTGATAATAGAACAGTTGTTTTGGAAATAATCAGCTCTTTCTGGAACACCAGGAAAGTTCCTGGGAATTTGCTGTTTGACAAGCATCAAAAGGCCTGAATTTTTTAGTCTCTGCTAAAGCAACATTTGTTCTTCAAGTAAAAAATCAGATTTTAGGATGGTGAATGGTTGAGGTTGTGGGGAACTGCAGACAACCCTCCTCAGGGCGTGTCTGCCCAGCTGACTAGTGGTCAGCTCCATCACCCCTAGTCCTTTTGTGGTGATGATGTCCTCCCTGGACGAGGAACCACAGAGGTGAAGGCAGAGATCCTGCTGCTGCAGCTGAGAGTGGCTTCAATAAAGAGTGTGTTTGTGTGGGAGAGAATGTGTGGGGGTTGCTTTCACATTATGGAATTCTTAAAATTGTTTAACCGGGAAGATGTTATTCAGAAACCCCTGGTGTCTTCAGCTTGTTTTTTTGTTTAGTTCAGATTTCTTTTTTTTTTTTTTCTTCACATTTTTAATTATCTGTGGAAGAGCTCAAGAGTCCTCCCCTGCTCTCTCTAAATAGTTATAAAATTAATGTGCTGCGCTCCAGTTGTTACTCCAAATAAAAGAGTCTCCCGGAGTCTCCCATGTGGGGCAGGGCAGTGCCACCGCTCCCTCTGCATGTGAGGAAAAGGGCACAGGCTGGGGCTGAGTCCCCATCCAAGTCCACACCCTTAGCTTTTCCCTCAAGAGATTCTACAAAGCCACAACTAGCATTTTGCCTGCACAAGAACACAAAGTCGTGCCTTCCCCTCCCACGTGAGCCCCGGTGCATCTGGGGGTGTTGGTAGAGAGTTCAGTAGGTAGAGAGTTTATGCCGGCTTTTAATAATATTTTTTTCTGCTCTTGCTATTGCATTTGGCAGATTCCCTTTTTAACATTTGGTAATGTGTCTTCTCTAATGCTAGAAAGAAAAGTTGCCAAATATAGCTGTTGATAAAAGTAATATTAAGACATTTCTTTTTTGGTGTGGGTGTGTGCACGAGTGTGTGCCTGGGCCCGCTGCAGGGTGACCTCAAGTAGTCTGCCAAGTTCACAGCTGGAGGGGCACCTTGAGTCAGCCATCGATATGTCATTTGAGCAAAGCAACTCAATAATTAAAATGATGGGCCTTTCCAAATTAGAAAAACAAAAAGGCAAATGAACACATATTTATGAGCATCTGTGAGGAGGCACTCTGCTAGGCTTCATGGGGGATGCAGGCTCACATAGGATGTGGTCCCTGCTGCCCTGAAGCAGCTCAGTTGGGGAGACATAATCCATGAAAAGTTCAAATAACAATAGAAGATTTAAATAGTATTTCAAAATAGCTGTTATTAATAGATGAGAACAAAAACCAGTCTGTTTTTACTGGGGTTCTCCTAGAAACGTTAACATTATTCTGAGCTGTGGAGAGTGGCTTAAGGCAGCATCAGTGACTGTTCCTTGGGCTCCAGGGGGTCATTTGAGAATCTGTATCTGACCGAGGCCACATGTATGTTTCAAGATCACTGGATCCCTTCAGTTAAGAAAATGAGTAGACAAGCCTAATAGAGCATATTGAAAATGGCCCATCTGGCTGGAAGGCCACTGCAAATGTTTTAAGCATTTTGAAACATTTTTTGTGAATCAAACACATTCTCTTCTCATCTTTCTATCTCCAAAGGAGTTCCCTTTGTGAATGTAACAGAGTGGAAGGGAAAGAAAGCAAGTCTTACAAAGTAGAATCGAGTTCATTTTCACAAAGGACTTTGGGAATATCTGCCCTGGGGCCCTGTGAAGGGATCACACTTTCCCCTTAACTAAGGCTTTTGGAATGCTGTGCTGGTGGCACTCTAGAGCCACTGTATACTTGCCACATGTGTGATCTCCTACAGGCAATCCAGGCTGCAGTTATGACTTTCCTGAGGGTGACAGGATCAATCTTCATTATGTGCCCACAAGGGAATGAGGTGAAGGTAAAAATTGACAGCACATTTGTTTTAATTGAACCATAAGATCTTTCAGACCCAGAATTGGGCTTGTTTCTTGGTCTTGATAGTGTTAAATGAGCACTTTCTGCATTTGTTGTTGTTTATTGGTCCATTCTTTTGCTCAAGAAGTACCCCACTTATTAAAGTACTGAAAATAAAGGAAAAACAGAATAAAAATGTACTCAGTGTCACTAATTAACATTTTGATTTATTTCTTTCCACCATTTACAAAGATACTACTATAATAAATTTCTAGTGTGGAACTCCTGCCCTATGTTTTCCAAGAGGGTGGAGGGATTACTGGGTTGCTGGGGTAATGTAAGTTTGAAAAAGCATCACTGTATAACAGATGAATAGAAGCTTCATCTGCCATTGGTATAGTATTGTCCAAAGATAGACCCTTTGGTAAGGATACCCAATACCTTAGAGACCAGGGGTGGCTTTGAGGACTTAACAAAATGTTCCCTAGATCCATCATGCCATCTACATCTCTGATTATGCAAACACAGGATTTTTCTTCCAGGATTGCTCATTTATCCTCCAAATTTCTAGTCAGGGTTGGGGAGAAGTGAGTTGCCTATTCAGAAGGCAGGTACGCTTACTTGCCATTTTCATTTGCTTGGCACACAGTTTGGAGGTACTTTCTTTGTTTTTTTAAATATTTATTTATTTGTTTTAGTTGTGCACAATGCCTTTATTTTTACGTGGTGCTGAGGATCGAACCCGGGCCGCGCACATGTTAGGCTAGTGCTCTACCACTGAGCCACAACCCCAGCCCCTGGAGGTACTTTCTTAATGTGAGCACTGTGGAAAGCTCCTGTGGTGAGCAGTGGGCCTTCCCTTGGCTTTATCATGCTAGATACACTGGCCTTGCAAAGTAGACATCTTCAGTCCTCCTTCTGCTCTCACCAAAAACAAATGGTGTAGCCAGATACTGACTACCCACACCACAGAGGAAACTCTAGAAATTTGGCATGGGAAGAGTGTAATGAGGTATAAGAGAGGGGGGAAAGGGGAAACAGCATTAAATGTAGCATGAGTCCATGGAAGTGTTCATGTTTGGAGAAGGGGCCTGGTGGGGGGTCAGACAGGAACTGGGGTGGGGAGTTGGGGGTGGGCAGATAGCTGGTGTTCTGTGCACACAGCAGGATGGTGGTTGCCTTGCCCTGGCCCCTGGATCTCCTGCTCCAACCACCTCTGCTGGGTCAGGATCTGGTTGACTTCTTACCATGGGGAGAAAGAAGGGGAAGAGGAAGAAGAAAAGTGGGGTATGGTAATAATGGCATTGGTAGTGGTGGTAGATAATTTGCAGGATTCTTTAAACATAAGTTAAATATTTGTACCACCTAAATTGCAATGCCAAGGAGCAAAGCTTTGGATTCCAGGCCCTGATTATGGTTGTATATAGTACTGTAAATTCAATTTGTTTTGGTCTTAAAACTTGACGTTATGACTAGCACATAAATGTTTTCTATGTTACTTTATAGTCCGTATAACCATAATTTTAATTAGCTGCTGATATTCTTTTGATAAATAGCTGTGGATGGCTTTGATAAGTAGCCATTGATACTCTAATTAACTACCCCTCTATTACTAGACACTTAGCCTGTAGCCATTTATAGAAATATTAACATCTAGTTAAGATCACGTTATTAAGTATGGATAAAATGCTTGGAGGGTAGAGATTTAGTGCAGATTAGTTACCATTGCCATGAAATTCCATTTGTGGGCCTAGAATGTGTAGGGCAAGATTGAGTTCTGGGCATGTCCTGGAGAGTCTAATAATGTGACATAAATTTACATATTTTGTCATTTTTTAAAAATGGTAAGTGGCAAAAGTAATTTTCTTTCTTTTTAAACGATAGAGTAGAAAATTGAGTTTAAGAAATAAAACATCTGACTGCTCACCTGACTCCCTCTGTATTCTGCTTCCCTCAAGCTCCCACTCAGAAAAAAACATGACCCTGGTTTGGTACTGGTTGCTTCCATGTTCATCTTTTTTTTTTTTTTTTTTGTGTGTGGTACTGGGCATTGAACTCGGGCACTTGACCACTGGGTCACATCCCCAGCCCTTTTTTGTATTTTATTTAGAGACAGGGTCTCACCAAGTTGCTGAGTGCCTCACCATTGCTGAGGCTGGCTTTGAACTCACGATCCTCCTGCCTCAGCCTCCCAAAGTGCTGGTATTACAGGCGTGCACCACCACACCCGGCTTTTTCCATATTCATCTTTACATGTTATAGATTTGGCATATTATTTGATATATTTTAAGACTTTATCAAAATGGCATCACAGTGCCCACATCCTTCTTTAATTTGCCTTTTTCACTTCACGTATTTGTGAGATTCTTTCAAATTTGGCTTTTAATTCTAATTAGTTTATTTTCAATACTGTTTATTCTTTCATTGTGGGAATAGGTCAGTATGTTCACCAGTGGCCTAATTGAAGGGCAAAACATCACACTGGGGACAGCCGTGCAGCCAAGAGATTTATTCAACAGCCTTTGTGGCTGGTAGCAAAACCAGAGAAGAGGTGCTCTGGTCGAAGGTCGAAGAGGTGCTGGGAGAGGGGAGTCAGGGAGAAGGGAGTGTGCAAGCTCTGGACAGAAGGTGGGTGCTTGGTCGCACCAGCTGGGATCTCTGGAGCTATCAGCTAAAGTAGCTGTTGTCTGGCTGGAGGCTGGAGCTGTCGGCTGGGAGCAGCCGTCGGGCTGAAGGTGGTAGGTCTGGAGCTGTCGGCTGGGGCAGCTGCCATCGGCTGGGGCAGCTGCCGTCAGCTCTGAAGGCGATGGGTCTGGAGCTGTCGCAGTGGCCGCAGTGGCTTCCTCCTCTCCGCAGGGTCGAGCTGATGTGTCTGAGTGGCTTCCTCCTCTCAGCAGCAACAAGCTGATGTGTGTGTCTGTGTGTGTGTGTTCTGAGTCTCTCGAACAGGGCCCTATGTAGGGATTTCTGGTGGGAGGTGCACCAGAGCAACCCCAACGCCATTGGCTCTTTGCCCATAGAACAGGGTGACCTTTAAGCCTATTGGCTCTTCCCCAGGGGGAAAAGAAACATCCTGTCCAGGGAAGAAACATCCTGCCCAGAGAATGAAACAAGGTTGCTTCTCTCAGGATGTGGAAAACTCTTGGGGGGGGGGGGGTAGCCCATCTATCACTAATGATGGGTGTCTGGCTCCCGTAGGCATTTTTTGCTATTAGAAACAACACTATCTCAGGGGTCAGGTTGGGAAAAGGAGGTTGGATTTGACTAGTGAGCACTACTATATGCATGTATGGAAATATCACACTGAAATACATTACTATGTAAAATTTATGTATGTTAATAAAAAAATTGTTAAAGAAACAACACTATCTTAAGTATTCTTGTAAATGTCTCCTTATGAACACATTTGTAAAGTTTTTTGAGTAGTTCTTAGCAGTAGAATTTGGGGTCATAGGATTTCTGCAACTTTAGCTTTACTAGATATTGAACATTGCTTTCCAAAGCAGCGGCACCAATTCTTATTTCCATCGGGTGTTGCTATTGTTCTGTGTAGATTCTTGTCAGTAGTTAATCTTATCAGACATGGTTTTTGCCAACCCAGTGGAATGAAATGGTATCTCTTGTGATTTTTCTCTGGTGGTAAATTAGATTCATTTTGTAATTTGCTTTCACTGCCAGAACAAAGCCAATGGTATGAAAAAAAAAACTTATTAAAGTTCTTGTTTTTTCAATCTTCTCTTGATATATTTTAAGCAAGATATCCATTTGAAATATGTGAAATGACTTAAAAATTAAATTATACAATAGCTATTCTGTTTCTAGTGAACAGAACTACATTCTAGGTGATTTGGTATCAGAATTGCAGCTGACTACAATGTTATTCCACTGTTATTCCTGCTGCTCTAGATTGTTAGGTTCTTGGAAACATTTTATCTCTTCAATTACCCAGCACAGTTTAGCGTACTATAGTCCCAGCTACTTGGGAGACTGAGGCAGGAGGATCATTTGTATCCAGGAGTTTGAAATTAGTCTGAGTAGTACAGAAAGACCCTATCTCAAAGTAAAATTTTTAAAAATTAAAAATTAAAAGAAGAAGAAAAAATTGTTTTGACTAGACATGTGGTGTGTGCCAATCGCCTTTCTTGTTTTACATTCATTTGCTAGTCAAAGTATAATTCAGCTGATCACACCCAGCATTATGGAACTGCTTCAGTTCAGACATGTATCCTTGAGATTCACTCATCCAGCAAACATTTGTTGGTCAGCTACTGTGTGCCAGGTTTTTGGGATATGACTCTGGACAATATAGTTCCTCTTTTAGGAAACAGAACAGAGCCCGAGACTGATGTTGAAACCAGTGTGTTTGCCTTGTTTCAGTCTTCCATATCATTTTTACAGATCACCTGGTTTTAACACTTCTTGATTCTTTAGATTTCATTAGCATCTCACCTTAACTTTAATTTTGCATGTAGCCTGTACTTTGCCCCATTTATTTTCCACATACCTGAATCATTTTGTAGAACAAAGGAAAGGAAAACAATGTGCCAAAAAGCTGAACTAAATCATGATTACAAACAGTATTTCAGTGTGAATTCCATCAGTAACGAGCTTACAATTACAATATATTCATTTGGGGGACTATTTTGCCAGTATTAAAAATAGTGATATAGGGCTGAGGATGTAGCTCAGTTGTAGAGTGCTTGCCTAGCATGCCTGAGTCCCTGGGTTCAATACTTAGCACTCCCCCCAAAAAAGTGATCTATATTTTTTATATCAACATAACATAGTATGAGTTAGGAAATGCCGAGTACACATACTGTGAAGTATGCTTTCATTCTTTTAACAGGAAAATTATATGTATCTGAGAGTTTTTTTTCAAAAAGTAAATTGTTATAACATCAACGATTTCTCTTTTTCTTCTTTTTTGATTCTAGGAGTTGAACCCAGAGCCTTAGGCATGCCAGGCAAATGCTCCACCACTGAGCTATATCCCCAGCTCCAACATCAGCAATTTCTGAGTGTCAGCTTTCACTTTATTCTTTATGTGTCTATGTAGGGCTTGAATCTTAATAATATATTACTTTATTAATCATAAAAACAACCCACTTTTTAGTTTAAGAAAATGTGTTCCTCAAATTTTCCAAATTTATTCAAACAAAATACATGCTACAAGTTGTTCTTTTCATGTATGTGCTCTGGTTCACCAAACACCAGATAACAGCACCATTGTTTCAGTCTAGCTATAACCAACCTCCGCACACTCTGACCCAGGAAAGACAGATTTGGCCACGAAGTGTCTATAGTAGGTACTTAACAATTTTCCCCAACAGAAAACAGTATAATATTTCTTTAAATATACCAATGAATACTGTTTCCTAGAATCTAGTTTATAAAGTTTTCTATCAGATGTGCATGAAGAGACATTAGCCAGGGAAGGGACCAGCCTTTTTTTTTTGGAAGCTTATCCAGTAGCACAAGGCCAGACACTATCCTAGAGGCCCCACAGCTTCCCTCCGATGAGGAGGTCAAGGCCCTGGGTTCGAATCTCTGCCTTCCTCCTCCCTGGCCTGGACGTTGGACCAGTTGTTGAACATTTGTCAGGCTCAGTTTCCTTCTATTAAATAGAATAGAAGCTGTCCCTTCTCAAATGATCGTGAGGATGAATTAAATGAATGCTCATAAACACACTTCATGAGTGCCTGACCTAGGTCCAGCCTTAGGTAGGTGTGAACGGTCAGCCTACTAAGCTTTTCCCTGCACACTGTCCGTGTTTTCCATCATTGAAATATATGCAGGAGGAGGAGGGAAAAGTGATGGTGGAGGGAAGGGAAATGGAAGTGAAGGAAGGGAGAGGGCAAAGGGAAATGAGTGGAGCAAAAGAATAAGAAAGCCCAGAGATGAGGCAGGAGGAGAGCTGGAGGGAGCTGGGGTGGGCTCAGGGGGCAGGAGGAGAGAGGAAACAGCAGCTCTGGTGACCAGTCCTACTCCAGCAGGATCCCATCCTGGGGCGCCTGGATTCCTGGCCTGGGTCCAGGGCTGCCCTCCTCCGACTTCTGCCCACCTGGATGCTCCTGAGCTTGCCCTGCACCACCCTGTTCTCACACTTCCCCAGATCCTGGGGGCCCCTCCCCGCCCTGGGGAGCTCAGGCTGAAGGCACCTCAGGCCAGAGTTAGAGTGGCTCCCACCTGTCTTGCACACACCTTCAGCTGCTCCCGCCCTCTCTCCTCTCACTCTATTTTTAACTATAAGGAAATGGGCTTTTTTTTTTCCCCCTACTACCAAATTACGATCACTTTATTCATAAATTCTTTGCCTGTTTTTAAAAATCTGACACTGGCATAGCACATCAGCACTATATTTTAATAGTGAAGTGAAAAACGACATTTTTACATGATTGATATTCAATTTTTCAGTAAAAGTTGTCATTTTAATTGGTTAAATTCATGCCTTGTTTTACATTAAAATATTTCTGTAGCATTTCTACCCAGTATCACATTACTTTATAAAAATATAGTAGTTGGCACTAATGTCTTCTTTGGTCATTGAGATATTAAATATTCATAAGTATGTACACACACACACATACTGCCTTTATGCATCTTCTTCACAGAATCTTCATATTCACAAATTTTTTTTTTTTTTAATTTGGATAGTAACATTTCCCTTTACTGTTGTGTGACCCCTCCCCCAAGTTCTATAGATGTATTGCATATTTGGGGCATTATATTTTGCATTTCTTATGCTTTTCAGTTCTTCTCTTTTTGTTTTGCCTACCTGTCCCTTCCCTAATTTTCTCCAAATCATAAAGTGGAGATCATTTATTGTAATAGTGAACATGATAGCACAGCACACTACATAGACCTGCTTGATAAGGCTGTGGACCACTCACAGTATCAGTGATCAGATTTATAAATGCACAGGAGGACTGACAACGGGGAAGGTGGGGAAATGATGCTTTAGAAGGTATTTAATCCAGTGACATATTTATTATCAACCCTCATTCCTCTGCAATATAGATCCCATTGTTCTGGCAAAATATCAGGATGCTAACTGATTAAGTGACCTAACAGAGGAACAGATCCACACCACATTCACGAAAGGGCACAATTCTGAGTAGACAGCAGTGACACATGAAACTTCCTGTCATAGAGCTAGAGCCATAGCACTGGAGATCAGGAAGGTTTGCTACTGAAAACCTGTTTCCAACAAGTAATGGTGTACACACTACTTTTTCAGAAAGTTGATCTGGGTGGGCTTCTGTGGCTCAGGCCAGGTAATTCCAAAAGGATGGAAAGAACTTCAAGGCCGGGTGTGTGTGTGTGTGTGTGTGTGTGTGTGTGTGTGGCCAAAGTCTCCATTCACTCACAGATCCTTACTGGGTTTCTAACTGTTAGAATTCAATCTCCATAAAGAACTCTACTTTTTAACTGAAACATATTCTTGGATGCCTTTATTACTGCCATTTCTGATGTAGGAACAGCAGCCATTCACTTACTAACAATCATGTATGGCA
Organism: Tamias sibiricus; assembly: GCA_025594165.1. NCBI lineage: Eukaryota > Metazoa > Chordata > Mammalia > Rodentia > Sciuridae > Tamias > Tamias sibiricus. The sequence goes on from CM046659.1 coordinate 113,567,302, forward strand.
TACTCTAGGTCAGTTTTATGTCTATTAAGGTTTGAAATGTGCCATTAAGGAGTGTGTAGTTTAATAGAAGAGGCAGCCTATTTAACAGCTAAAACCAATGGTGTACAATAATTAGTGTAAGACACACAGGTAGAGAGCTGAAGAAATATACAAAAGACAACTTTCTACAATGGAGGTATCCTAGAAGCTCTTAAAGGATGAAGAAACAATTAGTGAGGTGAATAGAGAGCCAACTAACTGGGAACAAATATTTAATACATGCACATCGGATAGAACACTAATTTCTAGAATATATAAAGAACTCAAAAAACTTGACACTAAAAAAACAAATAATCCAATCGATAAATGGGCTAAGGAATTGAAAAGACACTTCTCAGAAGAAGATACACGATTAATCAACAAATACATGAAAAAATGCTCAACATCACTAGCAATTAGAGAAATGCAAATAAAAACTACTCTAAGATTTCATTTCACTCCAGTCAGAATGGCAGCTATCAAGAACACAAACAACAATAAATGTTGGAGAGGATGTGGGGAAAAAGGCACACTCATACATTGCTGGTGGGACTGCAAAATGGTGCAAGCGCTATGGAAAGCAGTATGGAGATTTCTGGGAAAATGGGAATGGAACCATCCAATGACCCAGCCATCCCACTCCTGGGTCTATTCCCAAAGGACTTAAAAACAGCATATTACAGTGACACAGCCACTTCAATGTTTATAGCAGCACAATTCACAATAGCTAGGTTGTGGAACCAATCTAGATGTCCCTCTGTAGATGAGTGGAAGAAAATGTGAGCCGGGCGCGGTGGCGCACGCCTGTAATCCCAGCACTTTGGGAGGCTGAGGCAGGAGGATCCCGAGTTCAAAGCCAGCCTCAGCAATGGCGAGGCACTTAGTAACTCAGTGAGACCCTGCTTCTAATAAAAATACAAAAAAGGGCTGGGGATGTGGCCCAGTGGTCAAGTGCCCCTGAGTTCAATCCCCGGTACCAAAAAAAGAAAAAAGAAAATGTGGTATATATACACAATGGAATTTTACTCAGCAATAAAAGAGAATAAAATAATGACATTCGCTGGTAAATGGATGAAGTTGGAGAATATAATGCTAAGCAAAATCAGTCAATCTCAAAAATCCAAATACCGAATGTTTCCTCTGATATAAGGAAGCCGGTTCACAGTATTGTTGAGTCGGGGTACATAGGAGGATTAGAGGAACACTAGAATGGTCAAAGGGAAGGGAGGGGAAGGGAGGGAGCAAGGGGGGAAAAAAAGAAAAAGTGGTTGAATAAGATGGATATCACTATTCTAAATGCATGATTGAAGACTTGAATGCTACAAATATACATTGTATACAAACTGTTTTGTGTAAAAAGATGCTCTATATGTGTAGTATGAACTGTAATACATACTACTACTATAAATAAAAATTAAAAAAAAAAACTTGTCCAAAAAAAAAAAAAAAAAAAAAAGAGTTCTCTAGGCATGCAGGGACCAGAAGGCTTTTCAGAGGGCACAGGAACCTGTGATGGCTGCAGAGCACAGGACTGATGCCAGCACAGTGGGGGATGGGATGGCAGAGGGGATGTTGACAGGAGCAGGTGTCTGTGGTAAGGTGTGGCCAGATGTGAGGCTGGAAGAACAGTTTGGCCACAGCTGAGAGTGGAGGAGGCGTGCTAGTGTTAGGAAGCCAAGGAGAGAAGCTTGGGACCATCTCTCTGTTCCCTACCCTGGGAAATCCTTCTCATTTGCTTCAGTTCTTCCCTGGCCTATCTGCCACCCAGGAAAAATGCATGCCTCTCTTTTTGTCCTCCCCATATGTTTTTGTTCATGTTATTATTTATCTTCCTGCTTTATGGTTGCATTAGCTGGGCTACTTAACAGATGCTAATAAATGTTTCTTTTCTTTTTCATTTTTGTACCATGGATTGAACCCAGGGGTGCTTAACCACTGAGCCACACCCCCAGCCCTTTTTACTTTTTATTTTGAGGCAGGGTCTCACTAAATTACTTATAGCCTCATTAAGTTGCTGACCCTGGCTTTGAACTTGCCATCCTGCTTGCTGCCCAAGCCTCCCAAGTCACTGGGACTACAGGCGTGCCCCACTGTGCCTGGCCCATAAATGTTTCTTAAGCGGTGCTATTCTGTAGATGAAAATTTCAGCTAAGGTGTCTTACAATTTTAAAAGTAAATGATTCTATGATTCTAAATAATAGCATTTTTTACACCAGTCTAATTTTATTTAGTCTAAATGGCAGCAATTCTTATCTTTGACACTTAAGAACTCCTTGGGCATCATAGCTTGTTTGGCATGAATTACTTTTGTTCTTAAATGAAAATTGTTGAAATTTTGAAGTTCTTTGTCTATGAAAGTAAAACGTTCACATTCTGAAACCCTAAAAATAAAACATCAGAGAGATGATGCCAAAACAATGGTGTCAATCAGAAATGCCTTCTGAATTCAGTGTATGAGAACAATTACTGAGTCAGATCCTAGTTACTAGGCATTCATTGTTTTAAACCAATTAACAGCAGTGCTGAGAAACCAAAGTAATGAAATCTTTTAAAAACTCTCTAGTTTTCTAATGAGTTGTGATGATCAAATGTTCCTCATGTGTTAGATGCAATATGTATGATTATATATTATAACATAGTTTTAAAGCTTTAATTAAGAATATTATTCTCATTCTGTTAGTGGATAGCTAAGTTCTCCCAAATCATATCACATTGATCATGAGTTGTTTTATTTTTTGATTTAGAAACAAGCATTCTTTTTTTAAAAAATATTTATTTTGCTTTAGTTGTACACAATCATTTATGTTTACGTGGTGCTGAGGATCGAACCCGGGCCGTGCACGTGCCAGGCGAGTGCTCTACCGCTGAGCCACAACCCCAGCCCCTAGAAACAAGCATTCTTAATTGCCATTGAACTTACTGAGATCAAATTTACTAAGATAGTTTCCTGCAAATTTCTACAGGGAAGTGTAAGATTGAAAAAATTCTATTAAAGAAATTACCTAGCCGGGCGCGGTGGCGCACGCCTGTAATCCCAGCACTTTGGGAGGCTGAGGCAGGAGGATCGCGAGTTCAAAGCCAGCCTCAGCAATGGCGAGGCACTTAGCAACTCAGTGAGACCCTGTCTCTAATAAAATACAAAAAAGGGCTGGGGATGCGACCCAGTGGTCGAGTGCCCCTGAGTTCAATCCCTGGTACAAAAAAAAAAAAAAAAATTACCTTGCCAGGCATGGTATAATCCCAGTGACTAGAGGCTGAGGCAGGAGAATCACAAATTTGAGGCCAGCCATGGCAATTTAGTGAGACCCTGTCTCAAAAAGAGCTGGGGATGCAGCCCAGTGGTAGAGCTCCCTTAGGTTCAATCCCTAGTACTAAAAGAAAAGAAAAGAGAAAAGAAACTGCCTTCTTTCTTGTTTCTGAAAAAGTGGCTTTTTGTTTGTGGTACTGGGGATTGAACTCGGGGTGCTCTACCACTGAACTATATCCTATCCTTTTGTACCTTTTTATTTTAAGATAGGATCTCACTAAGTTGTTGAAGCTGGTTTCAAACTTGTATCCTCCTGCTTCAACCTCTTCAGTTACTGGGATTATAGGTGTGTGCCACTGTGCCTGGCTTGGAAAAGTGGTTTTTCAACTTGAGATATAGGCGTGGAGTTAGGAAACTTCTGGAAACTCCATTTGACAGTCTGTGTTGATTGGTTCAACAAAGTTTTGTAGTATTAACTTCAGAAGCAGTTTGATTTTGCGAAATTCTTTTCTCCTTATTTGGAAATATTTACTGTTTATTTCACATATGAGATGCAGCCATTCAAAAATATAACTGATCAGTGTGTCAGCATAACTTATAAGCCACTTAGTAACTTCATAATAAGCTTTGAGGTCATTTAAAGTTCCAGATATAAACTGTTAAATAATTTAGTGCTTGTTTTTTCAACAGATGTGAATTATTAAAAAGAAAATGGCCCGACGGAACACTGTATTTCCTAATCTTGTCACCAAGGAAAGGTATAATATATGGAAAATATGCATCTAAGGTATACTTTTCCTTTACACCAATCCCATGAGGGCTGCTAGTGGGTGTGATGGTCTTTATAAATGAAGCTTTGTGGCTGTGGCATTATCCAAGAATAGTTTTGTTCAAGGGCAAGAGAAGTATTATTGTGTCCCCTCTCCTGGTTTCCAGTTTATAGGATACCATGGACCACTCCATGACCCCAAGAGGTGGAGATTTCATAGTTGCCCTATAGTAGGATTGAACTGTCTATCAACAGTGAAATATAACTCTGGAGGCTTGAGGTTAATGTCCCTGTTAATTAATTAATTAATTAGTTAGTTAATTAATTGATTTATACATACTGGGGATTGAGCCTAGGGATGCTCTACCCCTGAGTTATATCCCCAATACTTTTTATTATTTACTTTAAGTCAGGGTTTTACTCCGTTGCCAACGCTTCCCTCGAACTTGACATTCTCCTGCCTCCTAAGTCACTAGAATCATAAGTGCATGCCACCAAGCCGGGTCCTTTTTACCTTTATAAGTCAAAAATTCCAAGTTGGGGGACTACCTGACAAAATTGGCTCTTGGAAGTACATTGCATGGTCTGCATGACCTTACATGCTTTTTAAATGTGTTGTCAACTTTTAAAAATAGGACAATTTCACATACAAGTCTGAATTTTCTGGCTCTTTTGGAAATACCAGATAATCTGAAAAGATGGACTTGCTCTCCCAGATGAGCATTTATAGGCAGAGCAGAATTGTGGCTCCCTCTTAGCTGGGGAAATGCCCTGTCCAGTTCTCCAAAGTCCCCACCACTCCCTATTGCACCATGTATGGCATGCTTCCCTCATTTATGTCACCTGCCTGACCCCTGTAGGCATTTGACTTTGTAACCATTGCTTCAGGGGGAGGGCTAGGGAGGAGAGCCTGTCAGGAGACTTTGTCAGTCAGCTGGATCTTGATTTCACAACGTGTGCTGGGGATACGACTCTGGGCCCAGTTCTGCCAGCCTCTTGATCGTGGAGGTCATAGAGCCCAAGTCTAGGAGCACAATTATCTCAAGATCCTGCCTGGTTCACAGAGGAAACTCTTTGGGGCGGAAACCTTGCCTCAAACCCTATTTACCTTGTAGAGGTAGACAATATGCATTTCTTTCTCTGTGAAGTCTTGAATCTGGCTCTAAGAATCATGTTTTCCCAACGAGCTGCCCCCATCCTGTGGTTTCTTTCTGCAGACGAGTAAGAACTATGCCCCGACACAGCCAGTCCCTGACCATGGCACCCTACTCCTCTGTAAGTCTCGTGGAGCAACTAGAAGACAGGATCCTCTGCCATGAGAAAACCACCGCTGCCCTGGTGGAGCATGCTTTCCGGATTAAAGATGATATTGTCAGCAGTTTGCAGAAAATGCAAAACAAAGGGGGTGGTGACCGCCTGGCCAGGCTTTTCTTGGAGGAGCACATCAGAAACATAACTGCCATAGTGAAGCAACTTAATCGGGACATTGAGGTAAGGTGTGTGATGTCTCGTGGCCTGTGTCCCTCCCACAGAATTGATCCCCATCGTCACTCACCTCTAATTCCCACCCCTCAGGCAGTGTGCATGTAGGCTAAGCTGTCTGTCTTGTCTGTAATGATCGCCAAGGAAACAGCTTGCACAAATATCCTAATTAAATTTATTCCAGTATTTGATAGCAGTTTCTGTCAGTATTATTTGTGTTTATTCCAAAATTGCCTTGCTGTTTATTAAATCACTTTGTTTTGTTTGGCTTTCAATGGGGAGAGAGAACTAGTTAAAAAGTTTCCTTGTAAAATCCTTCATACCTCTGAAGATAGCTATTAAATCAATTACTAGGTCAGCCTTTGCTACTCCAGATTAGATGTTTCTAGGCCATAATGATTATATATTATGCAATTTATTATTCAGAGAGCTTAGGTATTTGAATTGCTTCTCAGGATCCCCTTTATTGCTCTCTTTTGCTCTGAAATGGGCCCCATAAAAAAGCCAATATTGTCTATTTGTAGAATTTAAAAGTTTACTGCTATTTTTTGGGCAGTCCCAGGGACCATACAATTTAGTTCAGAAAACTTAGATCATTTAGGCCTGGGCTTCCATCACTACACATAATGATAATATCCTTCACATGTAATTATTAAATATAGGAATAAATATATGTGGCTAAATTAAGGAAAATCTTTGTTTCTTCTCATGGGGATTTTTTTTTTTTTTTGTATGTTAATGGTGCTTCCTGAAGTTAAGCCCCTTCCCTTTTTTTCCGTTGCCGATTTGTGTTGTCATTAAACAGCTTTATTGAGGTATAATTTGAATACCACAAAAAATTGACCATTGTAGGTGTACAATTAAATAACTCTTTGTATATTTATAGAAATGTGCAACCGTCAACACAGTTCTGTTTTATGACATTACCATCACCTACGAAAATTCATACAAGCCCTACTTCTACCCCAGCCCAGGGCTTATCTACTTTCTATATTTATAAATGTATCTTTTCTGGACATTTCACATAAATGAAATTATACCATATGAAGTCATTTGCATCTGCCTTCTTTCACTGAGTATAATTTTTTGAGGTTCATGCACATCCTCACATGTGTCATGTTCTTGTTATGTCAGAGTAGTTTTCCATTGTGTAGATTACCACTATCTGTTTATCCATTCATTAATGATGGGCATTTAGATTGTTTCCAATTTTTATTTAGTATCAGTAAATTTGCTATAAATATTTATGTACAAGTCTTTGATGTGGAAAACTTTTCATTTCACTTGGGTAAATTACTAGGAGTGCAATTGCTGCTGGGTCTTATAGTGAACTTATGTTTAACTTTTCAAAGCATAGCCAAACAATTTTCCAAAGTGATTGTACCATTTTATAATCCCACTAGTAATGTATGGGTGTTCCAGTTTGTACGTAGCCTCACCCATACTGTGTTTGTGTGTGTTTTTTTGCAGTTCTGGGGATTGAACCCAGGGCCTCAAGCATGGTATACTCCAGCCCTTTAAAAATTTCATTTTGAAATGGTCTTGCTGAGTTCCCTAGGCTGGCCTTGAACTTGCAATTATCCAGCATTCTGAGTCTCTGAGATTATAGGTGTGTACATGGTGCATCCCTACCTCTTAATGCTACCACAGTGGGGACTGAGTCTCAACATGAATTTTGGAGGGGATACCATAATTTAAATCATGGCAAATGAGTATTATTGAATAAACACCCAATTTAGAGTGAAGGCAGTTGTAGATTTCCTAGTAGAGACTTTGAGGTCATCTCTACAAAGTGCATTCTTTTCAGGATAGACCCAGTTGAAGTGGCCTCAAGTCTCAAGACCATTTAGTGGCAGTTCTGGGACTAAACCCAGGGGATTAAAAACTCCAAAAATGTGTTCCTTTCCCTTTTCTTCTTTTCCTCTTGGGAGCTGTTCTGTTCTGGAACCCTGATCTTATGTAACCAACTCTCAAATGTGACAGGATGGCTGCGGTAGCCATTCTCAGCTTTCTGAGTATCTGACCCTCCAGGGAGAAGTTGTTCAAGAAACTAGGTAATTCCAGCTGTGGTTCTCATTGAGCTCTCCCTGGCCTCATCATTCTGTTGATGAGAGTTCACTTGAACTACTTTGGTAACTCGGGTCAGTAGCAAATATATCTAGGAATTCAAAATCATCAATTATTTTATGCTTTGCTAATTATTTCTCCCCAAATGTATTTCTTTTTAAAAAAATATTTACTTTTTAGTTGTAGTTGGACACAATACCTTTATTTTATTTATTTATTTATTCTTATGTGGTGCTGAGGATTGAACCCAGGGCCTTGCCTGTGCTAAGTGAGTGCTCTGCCACTGAGCTACAACCCTAGCCCCCAAACATATTTCTTTAAGACAATTTTTTGAACCATTTATAATGCAGTGAGTTTTAAAGTAATTGCAATTTTGCCGTTTTTCCAACATCTGAAACACATTTTATATACTGATTATGCCTGTCTCACCCAGACAGCACTTTTTCCCATTTCCATTTATTTTTAGAGTATGCAAATTTTGCAAATGAAAATATGATTTCTGTTGTAGAGAGGGAAAACTGAGTAAAATCTAATTTTGACAAAAAATTTACTTTGGCCATGTGAGTGTTTACTTTTTTATAACTGGCAATAACTATATATCATAGTAAAGTAACAGCATGAGAAAAAAGACTTTACATTTCTAAGGCCTTAGAAATGTAAGACTGCTATGAAGCACTAATTATATGTACTTGTGTATATTATGAACTTAGTTAGGCATGTCTACCCAAACACAACCAAAATTAGAACACTTGATGAAACATCAGAATTGTTATACCGTAGCCAAACTTCATCACAATGATATCACGACAAATTAGTCTGGTTGGCTTAAATAACAGAACTATATATCCTGCATTTTTAGATACTGGGAAGCCCGAGATCTAAGGCCATTTTCTGGTTTGTAGATGGCTGTTTTCTTGTGTCCTCATGTGGCAGACAGCAAGAGCAGAAGTAAGATCTTGGGTCTCCTTTTTTAAAAAAAAAAAAAATTTAGGGGCTGGGGTCGTAGCTCAGCAGTAGAGCGCTTACCTAGCATGTGCGTGGCCCGGGTTCGATCCTCAGTACCACGTAAAAATAAAGGCATTGTGTACAACTAAAGCAAATAAATAAATAAATATTTTAAAAAATTAAAAAAATTTAAAAAATTTTAAAATCAATTTTATTTAACCTGTAACAGTGCCTTCCAAGTCAAGAAATCACTGTCACCCTATTCTTTAAAAATCAGGTATTTGGGTAGACAGTTGATTGCTTTCAGTTTTGTTACTTCAGCAGAACAATGCACTGTTAAAAACGGGAGGCACGGGCAGTTGGACCACTGAGGACTCAGATACTGTCTGACCAGGTACACAGAGGCCACTCAAGAGACCTCTCCTGTCAGAAGTGAGCTAAGGGGAATGAAAGGATAAATGTACCATCACATGGTGCCCTTTGCTTACTCCACAGAAAGCCTGCTTTACTACAGGAAGGGTTGGGTCTTCTTTTTTAAGGGCATTACTCCCATACATGAGGGCTCCACCCTTATTACCTAAGTACTCTCCAAAGCCCCCCGAATCCCATCTCCTAATACCATTGCAGTAGTGGGGATTTCAATGTATGCATTTTGGGGAATACAAACATTTAGTCCATAATAATAATATAGGGTAAAAATTTTAAGAAGTCCTTGTTTATAAATAGTATAAAAATTGGGAGGGTGGGTGTTATACAAAAGATGATAGTTGAATATTTAAAACTACAAGTGTGCCAATATTCCAACTGTATTTCATTTGTGTGTGTGTGGGGGGGTGTGTGTGTGTGTGTGCTGGGAATTGAACCCAGAGGTTCTACACTGAACTACATTCCTAGCCCTTTTTATGTTTTATTTTGAAATAGGGTTTCACTGAATTGCCCAGTCTTCCCTTGAACTTTCAATCCTACTGCCTCAGCCTCTTGAATAGCTGAAATCACAGGCATGTGTCACCATGACCAGCTTTAAATTGTATTTCAGTGATGTGAAAAGTGTCTTTTTTGTCTATAGATTCTGAATTTCTTCTGAAAATTGCCTGACATTTTGTTGTTTTCATTACTGGCTTATACTTGTTTTTCAGTTCACTCAGTAAAATTTTATTGGGCATTTCTTTTGTAAGAATCATTCTACAGGCGATTTTGCATTATAAAATTAAAGCAAAAACTATTGTTAATATGCAGAACTCACAGTAGGCTCTTTGACAGAACTGGTCAAATTGAGAGAGATTGAATCTGCATCTAGGTAAATGTACCTAGATAAGTCTTTATGATTTTCTATCACATGGCTCTGAACACAGTTGTACACTAGGAAAAGAATAAAATATGTTGTCGAACCACTAGCTTTCATGATCTTCAAGAGCTAGAACCAAGTCTTAATTTTTATATTTTTAGCACGTACCATGGTGTTCAATGCACAGTAGGAGCTCAGTCAGTGTTTCACAATCAAAGGCTCCAGGGTCTTTTGCCCTTCTAGGACCTCATAATCACTGCCCATATTCCATGTACAGATTCCAATGTGAAAACAGATGACTCATGTACACTAGCTTACAAGTAAGTGTTTAATAAATACTGGGTGGAAGAATCTATTGTTTTAATACATCCCCGCCCATGACCTCCATTAGCATTTTGCCTTGTGTTGTGGAGTATGTCATCAATTATTTATTACTCCAAGACTTTCCACAAATTATCATTGTCATTATAAATTTAGAAGAGGTAATATAGTTACTATGAATTATACATGTCTGGATTATCCATACTGTCTTTGGTTTAAGCATTATCATCCCCAGAAGCCAAGTTCTGGTAAGTAGTCTATGGTCCCTTTTTGGGTGGTAAGCTTTCCCTTCCATGCCAACTTGATGGCTTGAGAAGTAGTTTGTATCCCCCTGAGTGCCCTTAGAGCTTTAGTTGTGTCTTTGGCCTTTGGGGAACTAGGCAGTGGGGCCTGTTAGAATCTGCAGAGCTATCCCTAGTTTTCATGTTCTCAGACCTCATAGTGTCCTGCTGGCTCGACATGTTGGCTTTGACCTAGTTAGGTTATGGAAAACTGTACCAAGCCCTCATCTAACTGAACATGTTATATACAGTTTGGTAGTTTAATAATTTACAAATGAACTACTGAAGAGTTTTCTGAACTCATGCGATGAGTGCAGTGTTGGATGTTATTGACATGTCAAGGTAGAGGTATAAAAATGATGCTAACATGCAGTTGGACTGCAGAAGAACTTGGTTCAATGTGTGTCCAGCACTACCAGTGAGGAGGAAGTTTTGGCTACTGAATTTCATGTATTGTACCTAAAAATGGAATTTAGAAAGGATGCTGCTGAGTGATTTGGCCCCATTGGATTCAGCAGAGGGATTTTGGTGATACCGATTATCATCCAAACTCATTTTAACTCTACCCACTAGACTTGACTTGAGTCAAGGAAAAGAAGACAATGAATTGAGTAGAATTTGAATCTTCATTCAGTTCTTTTGATGGAGGTTTTTCAGTGTAAATAAATTGGTGTTTTGGTATCTGCCTCATCTCTAGTACATCTTAGCTTGTCTGATTTCATCCTTGAGGGTGTGGTCACCTATGGTACAAGATAAAGATAGTCTCTGAGCCTTCAACTTGAAAGACCAGATCCTATAACATGGCATTAAATTAAATGCTAAATTCCTCACTTACCCAGGGTGAGCCAGGCACTATTAGAGTGACAGGGGCTATAGAACTTACCCAGGTATACAAGGTCCCTGCCCTTAGCCCTACTCCACATTCTAGTGGATGTGTAGGCAGTGAAAACTGAACAAACAAGGTAACCTCTGCCCATGTCAATGGTCTGATAAGATAATGTGATGGTGAGTGATTGTGGACTTTTTAGAAAGGATGGAAGGATGGTAAGGTGACCAGTGAACTGAGACAGGAATGACAAAGGGGCCAGGCCAGCAAAGGTGGACAAGACAATGGGGAGACCATTTCAGAGAGAATGAAGGCCATAGGCAGGGAATAACTTGATGTATTTGAGCAGAGAGGACCAAGGGACTGAGTATCATGAGTGGAGGGAAAGGGCCAGTCAGAAGCCTTGAAGGCTCTTAATAAGAAGTTTGGGGGCTAGGGATATAGCTCAGTTGGTAGAATGTTTGTCTTGCATGCATAAGGCCCTGGGTTCAATCCCCAGCACCACACACACACACACACACACACACACACACACACACACACAAAGTTTGGGGTTTGGATGTGGGAAGCTGTTAGTTTCCTTCCTTCCTTCTTTCTAGATGGGGGTCTTTCTAAGTTGCCCAGGCTGGCTTTGAAACCTCAATTCTTTTGCCTCAGCCTTCTAAGTAGCTGGAATTACAGGCACACGCCACTGTGCCTGGCTTTGTTATTTAGTTTTAAGCCAAGGACTTTAAATAATTCACTCATACACATGGTGCTGGCAATACATTAGTAAACAAAACAGATAAAAGCACTTGCCCTTGTGGAACTTACAGACTGATTAATGTTTCAGGAAGAAGCACTATGGCTACTGTGAGAAGAAGGGGTCTTCTGGGGAGCAGGAACAGAAGCAGGGAGTTGGCTGTGTCTCCTGCAGCAGTTCTAGGGAACATGTGATGGCAGCTTGAATTAGAGGAGAATCACTGTAGACGTGTAGAGAAGTGGGTGGATTCTGGACTTATTTTGGAGGTAGAAATGGCAGGACTTCCTGCACGTTGGAGTCTATTTGGGACTTGGCAGTTTTTAGGAACCCACTGAATACCCAAGTGGAAATAAATACTGAGAAGGCCATTTGATACAGAGGCTGGAATTCTGGGGGGTTTCAAGCCCCAGGGTGGAGATGAGGAGCCAGGTAGGGAGCTCATACTTTGCAGGGCTCTGCCCTGAGCAGTTGGGTCTTTCTCTAGTGATATTGGAGGTATACTTCTATTTCTAAATCCTTATCGACCTAGGAAGAGTTGGAGAAGGAGAAATATGGAGAGCTCTTTCTTTCCTAGTTGTTCCTAGGCAGCGCCAGCCTGGCTAGTGGCTTGGAGGCCCCAGGGCATGGGCTTGTCAACACCTTTGTATAGGCAGCCTTTTAGAGCCTGCTAGGCTGACACAGGAGTCCCTGTCCCATGCTGTCTTTGGGAAGAGAGGTTCTGTAATGAGAGGCCATAACTTAAAAACATAAAAAACAGTAGAATGTCCCTCTTCCAAGGTGGCTGGCCTCTTCTCTGTGTGTGTGTGTGACTCATGTTTACTGAATGGATTTGGCCATGAACTAACCCACCCTGTAGACTTCTCTGCTGCAAATGAGCTCCCTGAAGTTATGTCTGGTGCTCTGAATGTAGTAGGCAGACAAAAAAGTTTCTTGAACTGACAGTAATGGAGAATTGATGATTTACTTAAGAATAACCTTTTTAAAGTAAAAGCCGCATGATGATAAATTTCTCCAAAATGACAAATTAGGGCACGTTACTGATTTTACAGAGGGATTGTTTTTCTTAAGGCTTCATTCTCAAATTCTGTTAAATAGTAAGCTCTGCAGTGCCTTCTGTTTTCATGTAGCTTTTCAGTAATATGCATACTGTGTTAAGATCAGATAGAATTCTTTCCTGTGTTCTTCAAAGCATTTCTAATATAATACCTTATTCACCTACATAAGAATCTTGAAAGATAAATGGTCTTTTTTTTCTTATTTCTAAGCATTTAAAAAATGCATCCTTTTATACTGGTTATAAAGTAATGTATGTCCATTGTGGGAAATACACAAAAGAAAAATCACCCATAATCCCACTCGAGATAAACAAAACTTTAACGTTCTAGTACTTTATGAGGATTCTAGCCCATAGCTGGAATCATGCTGTGGTTATTTTGTGCCCTTTCTTTTTGCTTAATATTAGATTGTACACATTTAGCCTTGCATCAAAAAGCTCTCTATGAACCTCCTAGTGCTTGTATAATGACGCTCCTCATGAAAGACTTCATGTGTGTCACACTATGAAAACATTTTTATTTTTTTAATACTTCCTTTAAGATTAATTCTAAGAACCAGAGTCATGAATCAGAACCAGAGTCAAAAGTCATGAACATTTTGAATATTTTGCTGTATCACTTTCCAGAAAAGTTGTTTCAGGAAGGGCCAACTGTGCCTTTTTAATTTTTGATATACATTTTTAGTATTATAAGTTAAAACTACTAGCTACTGCTTCTCTCTCTCTCTCTCTCTCTCTCTCTCTCTCACTCAATACTGGGAATTGAACCCAGTGTGTTTTACCACTAAGCTATGCCATCAGCCCCTTTTATTTTTTATTTGAGACAAGGCCTCACTAAGTTGCCTAGGTTGTCCTGGAACTTGTGATCTTCCTCCCTCAACCTCTCCAAATCCCTGCGATTACAGGCATGCACCACTGCCTGACCTAAAAATATATGCTTCTTCAACAAGTAAAGATGATATGATATTTTGATTGTTTAAAAAATACACTTTGGGCTGGGGATGTCGCTGAGTAACAGCACATGCTTTGTATGCACAATGCCCTGGGTTTGTTTCCAAGCCCACTTATTTACTTATTTAAAATAAGTATACAAAATAATAAATAAATAAAAATAAAAAGTAGACTTGATCTTTTTTGAATAGTTTTAGGTTTGCAAGAACTGAGAAGAAAGTACAGAGCGTTCCCATATAGCCCCTACTCCCACACATGCACAGCCGCCTCCACCATCTACATCCTGCACTAGAGTGGTACATGATAATGGTATGATCTTATTTCCTGACTCTTTGCTTACTAGAAAGGTTGGATCTTTAAAAAAATATGTTGTTTAATTATTTTTAGCTTCTCTTTTATGAAATCACTTTCCATTTTCTTTGCTTAGTGATTGAAAATCAACCCAAATGATGTACAACTGGCCATAGCCTTTGCAGTTTCTATGATGTCTAATGCAATGCTACTATCTCCAGAAGCGGTTCATGACCCTGAACAGCCACACTCCTGGGTCCATTCCTTAACTTTGGTTTTCTGGGGGTGGGGCTTGGGACTTTGCATGTAGAATAAGCCACCTGAGTGATACTTATGCACCCCAAAGACCTTTGAGAACGACTAGTCTTATGCTTTATAATAATGTTTTGAAGCATTTAATACAGAAAGCGTAAGTGTTAGTTTTTATTAACTGTAACTAATGGTGTTACTTCCCATTAAGAAAGAGAGAATGCTCACCAGCCTTCCATTCAGTGGGAGAGTGCCAGGACCTGATTAGTCAGATCTGAAGTATTCTTGCAGGAATATGTTCAGATGACTAATGTTTTGTCATTCACAGGTGATTGTAACTAGTTTGCATTCTTCTTCATAGAGCAAATTCATTCAGAAAAAAAGTTTGAAACTATAGAAATAACAGATAGATCTGACAATTCCAGATTACTTTCAGTGAAATATTTCTTTATTGTCATTGTCACTCCATCCAAAATGACTCCTATCAGATTTCCAATAAGGAAAACAGAAACTCCCTTCCTAATTTCTGCTTTTTGCTAGGAAGTTTGAAAATCCTAAAAATGTACATTAAATACATTTTTCTGTATGTACATTATGCCAGAGGGCGGGGGGGAGATAAAATAGTTGAGAAAAGGATGCACAAAAATGATTTCTGTAAGCATAATGGCATTGTCTTGAATTGGGGTTCCCTGTTCATTTGCAAGTGGGACTCCAAATTATCAGTATATCAGAAACCATCAGATTTCTAGAAATAAACAGCAGCAGGTAGATACCCAGGACGATATTCTCAGGAAATCCCTATATTGGTACAGAAGGGCGAGGGAGGGTGGTAGGTTAGTGCCTGCCTCTACTATGTTCCCCATCCTAGTGCCACCTTCCTAAAAATGACTGTGCTAGACAGGCTGGAGGCCCTGGGGACCCAGCAGAGACCTAGCTTGGGAGAGCCATGGATCTAGGGTTTAGAACCCATGGCCAAGAGTCCATAGAGGAGGGGGTCCATTTTATGGCCTCACTCTATGTACCTGAGCCAGTCTCCTGCCCTTGGAGGCCAGGAGGGCCTATGGAGGTGGGCTGTGTCCCCACTGCCTCCTGGCGGGGGCAGGATGCAGAGAACCCTCCTTCTGATGTCTCACCTGGAGCCTGGCCCTGTGCCTTCCCAGGCTGC
Organism: Tamias sibiricus; assembly: GCA_025594165.1. NCBI lineage: Eukaryota > Metazoa > Chordata > Mammalia > Rodentia > Sciuridae > Tamias > Tamias sibiricus. Next base: position 113,582,995 of record CM046659.1, read on the forward strand.
ACTTCCAGCCCAAAGCTCCTCCTACACTCAGGAGCACCTACTTAAGGCACTCCAATGAGCAGGGAAAGGAAGGTCATGTTACACCCAAGGGGCCCAGCAGCCAGAGGAAGGAAGAATAAGAACTGCCCCTAAAACGTTTGGAAGCAGGTGGATCATGAATAAAAAACAATTCACACGTTTAGATACCCAAGTGCAACATAAAATTTCTTCTTTGAACTCAAATTTTTTAAAGTGAGCAGATGAATTGGAAGCCATTAGTTGTCCGCAAGACAAAGTAGAAGAATTCCAGCCAGGCGTGGTGGCACACGCCTATAATCCCAGCACTTTGGGAGGCTGAGGCAGGAGGATTGTGAGTTCAAAGCCAGCCTCAGCAACGGCGAGGCACTTAGCAACTCAGTGAGACCCCGTTTCTAAATAAAATACAAAAAAAGGGCTGGGGATGTGACCCAGTGGTTGAGTGCCCCTGAGTTCAATCCCCAGTACCACACACACACACACACACACACACACACAAAAGTAGAAGAATTCCATGAAACATCAGAGCCAAATGTGAAGAGAGAGGAACCAGGAGGGAAAGATAGAGGCCTTGGTGGACAGATGTAGGACATCCAGAATGTGAATGACAGGGATTCCAAAAGGAGAAAAGAAACAGATGGAGAAAAAATATTAGTTACATAGAAGAATAAATTTTACCCAAGTTAAAGAAAAATCAGAGACTGTAGATTGAAATGTTCACTGAGGTCCAGGTAGAATTGAATTAAAAAAAAAAAAAAAAAAAAGACCCACCATCAGGAATCAGGTATATTCTGGTACAATTTCTGAACTCCAATGTTGAAATACCTACTTCTAGGTACCAGGAGCCAACATACTTATAGAGGAAGAAGCATTGGACACTCTGGCACCCTCAAAGGTCACCCAGCAGAAAGACCTTTAGCACAAGAGTTCTGTAACCCATCCACAGATCACCCACCTTCAGGGTAGGGGAGGATGGTAATCCACGTGGCAGGGATCAAGAGTTTTTCCTCGAGTACCTGATCTGAGGAAAATGCTAGAGAAAGGACTCCAACCGAATACACCAAGTACACATGAGCAGAGACCCTGAGATAGGGGCACATGAAAAGCACAAAGATGATCTGTGATCCTTAAAAAAATATCTATTTAATTTCAGGCAAATACATATTGATAAATGCCTAGGACTATGTAAAGAAAGCATTAAAAGAAGAAAACAATCAAAATGACAGATTCTGCAAGCAAAATTCTAAGGATGGCCCCATCAAAAGTATCGAAATGTTTTAGCAAAGCCTAGTGGGAGTAGGGGAAAGGGCAGGAGGGAAACAAAGTAAATTTTTTTCCAAATAAGGCATCTGGGTTTGAAGAGCCAAGGAGGTAGCCATGCAGATGTGCTGAGCATCCATATCAGGACAGCCTTATGTCAAAGAGGAATCCAAAACTGAAATTAAAACAATACAAAAGAAAACAATTACCACAACAAACACAAAAGCCCCCAAACAAACCCAATTCACACCTAACCTCTGTGCACAGCAAATATCATACCTAAAATGCCTTCATTATTTAAAAAAAAAATAAAATAAAATAAAGGAACTTAGTTGTTATTGGTGAATTAAGGGACTTAACCCAGAATGGTCACTAAGGTCGCTTGCTTTCTTCCTAAGCCTCCTGGTTTCCTCCTAAGCCACCTCTTTTTATCAGGTGATTATTAAAAAGAAGCTTCTTGTGAAATATGATAATAATAATAATAATAATAATAATAATAAGTTGTTAAACGTTTTTATTTTTTTCCCAAAGTACAAAATGCTTTTGTGGCTGCATGTAAATTTGCAAATGACCTTGAATGGTCTTTGTGTTCCCCAGGTACTCCAGGAGCAGATCCGTGCCAGGGACAACATTAGCTATGGAACTAATTCTGCCTTAAAGACCCTGGAGATGCGTCAGCTCTCTGGTTTGGGGGATCTCCGAGGAAGAGTGGCAAGGTATGTTTTCAAATGTTGGGGTCTGTGCTCATCAAAAGCTGTTTCATAAACTCCACATTAGTAAGCCATATATTCATGAAGCCTCAAATTCCTTGCATTTCTTTATACATCCCCTCCTTGCTTTGCCCATAAAATTAGAGAGCCAAGTCAAGCCTGGTTGTGAGCATGCCATGATTTCTTGTGTTTCTGAAATCAGCATGGTCTCCATGGGAAGAAATGAGCAGAGAGCTCCCTCCGCTGACCTGTGGCATTTGGTAAGGTAACATGTTCATTTTGACCAAATAATATAATGTTGGAACTTATATTTTGTATGCCTTTTTAAATTTTTAATTTTTCTTATAATTTGTTTTTGTTTTCTGAAAGTATTGGTTTCGATAGACTAGAAATTTTAAGAAGAAATCCGTCTAAGATAATATGAAAAGTGCTGCTCTCTCTGCTTGATGTGTGTTCTATGAACCAGCATCATCATCATCACCTGGGACCTTGTTAGCAATGTACAATCTCAGGTCCACCCCACAATTGCTGAATTAGAATCTTCATCTTAACAAGATCCCTGGATTCATGTGCATGTCAGTATTTCTCAAACACTGCATACGACTGTGTCTAGGATTATTTTTATCTAGGTGGGATGAAGTTGTCCAAATTATTTATGGGCCTCTACTGCCCTCTGCTGCTATTAAGAGCCAAGCATATGAATGTGCATCTACACAGGAACTTTGGAGTGAATGGATGCGTCTATCAGCCTGCGGTGACAATGAGGGTGTTCTGTGAGTGGGAGGGTAGAAGGAAGAATAGGGACTCCCCCAGGATCCAGGGCCTCTTGGGAATAGTGAAGGGTAGTGTTGGAGTGCATTTGTGTAGAAATCACACTTAGGGCTTTGAAGGCTGGGTGTGTGTGTTTGGGTTTGCTAGATAAAGATCAGTTTAGTAGCAGAGGTCTGCATGGATTGAATGTAGGACTAGTTGACCACTTTCCTGTGGCTTTCTAGCCTCATCAGGATGAACTCCCCTCTCCTTAGTATGGGCCTCGGTGATGGACAGACTGCTGACCTCTTCACGAGCTGTACACTGGAGCTCCTCCTGCTGCGCCTTTGTCCATGTTGTCCTTGTACCTAGCTTGCCTGTCCTCCTTCCTTTCTGACTTCTTGTTGGTCTTTAGCTTCTGCTCAGATGCACTTCTCTGGGAGTCTCTCCTGACACCCCCACTCCACCAGGCTCCCCTCGCATGCACCATTCCATTGAGTCTCTCTTGTCCTGCTTGCTCTTGCAATCACTGTCCTGGAGTGGGGTTCCATATCTTTTACTTCCATAGTCCTGGAACAGTCTCTGGAAAGCAGTAGATACTCAACAAATGTTTGTTTGGATGAGCAAATGATCTCGAAAAATCACTATTTATAGGACTAAAAACCCTTGAGCCCTTACTTGCTGAGTGGCTTAAAAGAAGCCCTAGTTCTGTGCTACCTCTCAGAATGGCAAGGAGTTGGACCTCAGAGCAACAGGGCAGAGTAGGGACTTCAGGAGAAACTTGAGGATCTTCTTAGCCCCTCTGGTTGCAGGTTCTTAAAGATGAAGTAAAGCAATATATGTAAGAGGCCTTGGGCACAGCATGGGATGGAGGGATCTTGCAATGAATGGTAGCTGTCACCTCAGGGGCAGTAGTGAAAATTGAAATTGTCCTCATGATACTAGATCTAACACCAACTAGAGAAATTATTTTGAAATACTTAAATCTTACATTTTTCTTCAGTTTCCTACCAATTTCTCTACCCAACTTGTTCCTTCCCTGTAACAAAGATACTTCTAAAATTGTCAAAAACATTTGTTATGAACACCAGATATTTTTGCTTTGTTTTGTGGCTATATTTGTCTTTCCCTTGGAATGCTAATGAGAGTTTGATTGTTGAAATGAATTCATGGGAAATAAAAATTCTTTGGCAAAGCTTTTACTTTCTTGCATTTATTATATAATTGTATTAAAGGGGTATGAAATTTATAAGTGATATTCTTTTTTTTTTTTTTCTATACTGGGGATTGAACCCAGGGATGCTCTACCTCTGAGCTACATCCCTACCCCTTTTGAAATTTTATTTTGAAACAGGGTCTTGCAGAGTTGCTCTGGCTAACCTTGAGCTTATGATCCTCCTGCCTCAGCCTCTAGAGTAGCTGGGATTACAGGTGTGTGCCACCACACCTGGCTGTGATATTAAGCGACTAGACTGCTATGTTATTACTTAATTTTAGAGTTTTATGGATACATAGGTGATATCATGATTAGCAAACAGGCCCTGATTTTTCCCTATTAGATCAAACTCAGAAGGGCACAGGTAAGTCCTCCTTAGAGGTAAGGGACACATTTATCCCAGTGAACATAACATATCCTAAACAGGACTTGGTCAAAGATTTTACCATTTCTCCTAAAAGCAGAGCTCCAGGAATTTAGCTTTCCAATTCCTACCAGAACATTTCGGCCATTATCTAATATGTTGTCTTCACTTTTCCAAGATTCAGTGGCCTCTTCCACTTTCCTCTGTGAGGTTGGTTGGCATGGTCAGAGAGCTTTATAGGACAGATGTCTGCATGCTGAGGCAGGTACCTGAGTTCCCTCCTAGGTGCTTAGTGGGAACTGGAGTAGGATAATATCAGGAGCCCTTAGGAGATACATGATGGCTTCTCTCTCTCTTCCTCCCTCCCTCCCTATCTCTCTCTCTCTCTCTCTCCCCCATCTCTCTCTCTTTCTCAGCAGAGATGCATGATAACCTCTCTCTCTCTCTCTCTCTCTCTCTCTCTCTCTCTCTTCTCTCTTGCGCTTTATGAAGAGCTTTGGTGAGATATGATTCACACACCATAGAAATTACCTGTTTAAAATATATGATTCAGTAGGTTTCTTTCTTTCTTGTTTTTTAAGGCAGAGGGTCTTGCTACATTGCCCAGGCTGGTCCTCCTGTCTTACCCTCTTGAGTAGCTAGGGTTACAGGTGCATGGGTTTTAGTACATTTACAGAGTTGTGTAACTATCATAATTTATTTTATGATATTCGTATCATTCAAAAAGAAACCCCACACCCATTAGTTGTCACTCCCCATCTGTCCCCCAACCTCCCTCCCCACCCCTCCATTCCTCCTGCTTCACCCCCTAGCCCATGGCAACAACTGAACATTTTCTGTTTCTCCTGGACATGTCACATGAATGGTATCATACCATTTGTCATCCTGTGGGATAGCCTTCTTAGGCTGAGCATGTATTTCCAGGATTCATCCATATTGTAGCATGTATGAATACTTAATTCCTTTTTTATTGTACCTTTTTTTTTCTATGTTAGGGATTGACCCCCAGACCTCATGCATGCCAGGCAAGTATTCTACCACTGAGCCACATCCCCATCCCGGATGTTTTATCTTTTCATCAGTTGGATGTTTGGATTGTTTCTACTTTTTGGCTGTTATTTGTGTACAAGTTTTTTTTGTGAGATTATATTTTTATTTCTCTTGGATATGTACCTAGAGAGGAACTGTTGAGTACCACGGTAACTATATTCAACCTTTTGAGGAACACAACAGCTAAACCATTTTCCAAAGTGGCTACACCATTTTACACTGGCACCAGAGTGTATGAAGGTTCAGATTTTCCACATACTAACACTTTTCTTCCTTCCTTCCTTCCTTCCTTCCTTCCTTCCTTCCTTCCTTCCTTCCTTCCTTCCTTTCTTTCTACCAGGGATTGAACTCAGGGACACTCGACCACTGGGCCACATCTTCAGTCCTTTTTTGTATTTTATTAGAGACAGGGTCTCACTGAGTTGCTAAGTGCCTCGCCATTGCTGAGGCTGGCTTTGAACTCGCGATCCTCCTGCCTCAGCCTCCCAAGTGCTGAGATTATAGGCGTGCGCCACTGCATCCGGCTACTTATCTGTCTTTTTGATTATAGACATCCTGTTGGGTTTAAAGTAGTATCTCATTTTGGTTTTTATTTGCATTCCCCTGATGACCAATGATATTGAACATGATTGAATATGTATTTTGGTTATTTGTATATCTTCTTTGAAGAAATGTTTTTTCAGGACGTTTGCTTATTTTTGAATTGGATTGTCTTTTTATTATTGAGTTGTAGGAGTTCTTTATATATTCTAGCTACAATTTCCTTATCATATATGATTTCATTTTTTTCCTAAGTCATCTTTTCACTTTCTTTTTCATTTTTTTGGTACTGGAGATTGAACCACCCAGGTGTGCTCTACCACTGAGCTACATCCCCAGCCCTTTTTTATTGTTGAGACAGTGTCTTGCTAAGTTGCTGAGACTGCCTTTGAACTTTCAGTCCTCCTGCCTGAGTAGGTAGGGGATTACATCACTTTCTTGATTGTGTCCTTTGAAACACACACAAAAAATTAATCTTGATTATATCTAACATATTTATTTTTCTTTGGTTGTGTGTTTTTGGTTCCGTGTCTTAGAAACCATTGCCTAATCCAGGTCATGAAGATTTATACTTATATTTTTTCTATGATTTATAGATTTAGCTCTTAGATTTGATCGATTTTGACTTAACTTTTTGTATATAGCGTGGAGTAAGGTTCCACATTCATTCTTTTGCTTGTGGATATTTAGTTGTTCCAGAGTCATTTGTTGAAAAGTCTATTCTTTTCCAAATTGCATTGGCTTGTAATCCTAGCTGAAAACCATTTGGCTATAGGTATGTAGGCTAATTTATAGACTCTTAATTCTATTCCATCGATCTGTTAGTCTGTTCTTATGCCAGTACCACACTTCCTTGATTACTGTAGCTTTGTGGTAAGTTTGGAAATCCAGGAATGTGAGTCCTCCAATTTTGTTCTTTTTCAAGATTCCTTTGGCACTTCTGAGTCCCTTATATTTCCATATGAAATTTAGGACCAGCTTGTCAATTTCTGCAAAGAAGGTAACTTAGAATTTTGATAGCACCTGTGCTGAATCTGTTGATCAATTTGGAGAATATCATGTTTCTATAAATATTGTCTTAGATTTATTAATGTGTGTATCAGTCCATAGGTTATCTTTAATATCTTTCAACAATATGGCTTTCAGAGTATAACTTTTATACTTCTTTAAACTTATTCCTAAGTGTTTTATTTTTGTTTTCTTAATTTCATTTTCATTGCTACTATACAGAAGTACCACTGATTTTTGTATTTTGGTCTTTTATTCTGCAGTCTTGCTGAACTCATTTATTACTTCTAATAGTTTTTGGTGGAGTTATTGGGATTTTCATGGCATCTGCATATATAGTTTTAACTCTTACTTTCCAATCTGAGTGAATTTTATTTCACTTTCTTGCCTAATTTTGTTCACTAGTACCCCCAGAAGGATGTGGAATAGGAATGGTGAAAGCAGACATCCTTGTCTTATTTCTGATCTTAGAGGAAAGCATCCAATCTCTCACCATTAAGGATAACACTTGGTGTATTTTTTTTTGTTTTGTTTGGTTGTTTGTTTTTTAGTCCTATGTATTGAACCCAGGGGCACTTTACTATGGAGATACATTCCCAACCCTTTTTGAGACAGGGTCTTACTCAGTCACTTAGGCCCTCACCACATTACTGAGTCTGGCCTTGAACTTGCAATCCTCCTGCCTCAGCCTCCCAAATCACTGGGATTAGAGGTATGCACCACTGAGCCTGACTAGGTGTGGATATTTTGTATATTCTTTTTATCAGGTTGAAGAAATTCCTTTCTATTCCTAGTTTGTTGATGGCTTTTATCATGAAGAGCATTGAATGTTGTCAAATGTTTTTTCTCCACCTATTGTGATGATCATGTGGTGTTTGTCCTTTACTCTATTGATATGGTATATTCAATTAACCACTTTTCTGTTGTTGAATCAAACTTGCATTCTTGGAATGATTCTCTCATTCATGATACATAATCAAGGGCGGCTTTCTGAGTCCACTTGAACCTCTGTTAAAAAGCATGATTGACAGTGCAGTTTCTTTGAGTAGGGCTTTGCATTTTATGGTATGTAAGGAAGCTTTTGCACTTGCTTTTAAATTTTAATAAGAAGTAGCTTTGTTTTTTGCCTGGGCAGATGTGATGCCAGCATAGCCAGACTCTCTGCAGAGCACAAAACAACCTATGAGGGGCTCCAGCACTTAAACAAAGAACAGCAAGCTGCCAAACTGATCTTGGAAACGAAAATCAAAGATGCAGAAGGACAGGTATGACCTGTTTCACGTAGCTGTTAAAAGCAGGTAATTTGTTCTTAGCTAAGAATAATATGGTATTGATTATTTCTTTTAGGAGAAACTAGCTGGTACCCCCAGCTTAGGTTTATGCAAATAAGCATGTCTTTTCTCTACTTTTTCCTTCTCTTTTTCATTAGAGTGACTCTTGATGAGTCTGGTAAGCAAACCACCAAGATTGTTCGATATGGTCCTAATTGCAAAGATTCTTCCCCCTCAATCCTAAAACAATTAATGTAACCCAGAAATTCCGAATTTTGTCTCCAAAACTATCTCTTGCATGGGTAAGTATGCCTCTCACCCCAGTTTTTGATTTAGGAGATAGTGGCACTGGGACTCATCACATGTGCTTCTTCATTACATGGTCTGTATGTGGGACACAATCAGAACTAAGCTAGATGAGAGACTTGTTAAGAATTTTAGCCTGTTGTAGCTTGAAATTGACAGATTAATTTTACAAAGCAAAACTCTTGGCATCTCTGTTTGTTTGTTTGTTTGTTTTGTCCGCTTACAAGTTTCCCATTGTCATAATAATAGGACCAGTCTCCTAGAACTTTTCCCATAATATCTGCCCTTTTTACTATTCTTCACTCACAGAGAGGCTGTTCTAGAAAAATAGGGGCATCTGGTCAATTTATTGGATTAAAAATATTTATATCCTAACTACCTCCAGTAAGAATCTAAAGTACTGATATGAGAAACACAGACATTATTAAACTGTGGGGGGGAAAAAAAAGAATGAAGACAAGTCCACTTTTTTTTTTTATTTTGAAGAATAACTGAGGATGGAATTATTATGCCAGAAAATAAATGCAAAATAAATCTTAAGCTGTCTGGTAGACAGGCCAAGAAAAACACTTACAAAAAACCATCAAAAGGCCGGGCGCGGTGGCGCACGCCTGTAATCCCAGCACTTTGGGAGGCTGAGGCAGGAGGATCGCGAGTTCAAAGCCAGCCTCAGCAATGGCGAGGCACTTAGCAACTCAGCGAGACCCTGTCTCTAATAAAATACAAAAAAAAAAGGGCTGGGGATGTGGCCCAGTGGTCAAGTGCCCCTGAGTTCAATCCCCGGTACCACAAAAAAAAAAAAAAAAAAAAAAAAAAAAAAAAACCATCAAAAGAGGCATACTAGGGCTGGGGCTGTAGCTCAGTGGTAGAACACTTGTCTAGCATGTGTAAAGCCCTGGGTTCAATCCCCAGTACTGAAAAATAAATAAAAAATAAATAAAAGAATAAATAAAGACATCTTTTTAAATTTTGTTTCTGGATCTGATAGGTACCATGAATCTTTAAGTAAAGAACATTGAACATAATTTCCTTTCTCTCTTTTTTTCTTTCTGGAAAATGTGAACACTTCACATAGGACAAGTTTTAGGTTACATTTCAATAAAAATACAAGGGAAATGGATAGGTAGTGAGAAAAAGGAGCAAGAGGGAGATAGTCTAAAATGATATTTGCTAGTGACTTGACTATAGTCCCCTCTGGGTCCTTGATGGATTTTATAAGCAATCAAATTCCATTTCCTGTGCCTAACAGCCACTTGAAAATCCAAGGTAAAGATGCCTGTATCTTGTGCCAGCTGGTGGAAATGCTTATCATGGGCAGGAGCTGGGCTTGCTTATCAGAAAACAGAAAAGGTTCATGCTCAATGTGGAATGAGTATTTTGTTAGTGCTACTGGTCTCGATTTTTGATGGCTATGTGAGAAAGAAAACAGAGGTGAAAAGATGAGGTGAACTCCTAAGTGAATTTATTAGACTGAAAATTATGCTGATTAGATTATAGCTGATAAGATGTTTTCTGAAATTTTATCCGATGAAGTGTGATATTTATAAGCAAATCTCTTCTTTTCCAGATTTCTCAGCTTTTGAACAGAGTGGACTTGTCAATATCAGAGCAGAGCACCAAACTGAAGATGTCCCATAGAGATAGCAACCACCAGCTTCAGCTTTTAGATACTAAGTAAGCATGAATTTATCAAAAAATGTTTCGGGTTGAAGTTCTTTCTGAATTTATGTAATAATACTACAATTTTTTCCTCTTGATTTTTATTTATTGCACATAGTGAAATCAGTAATGGCAGTTAGAAGGGAAAGTTTACATGTAGTATGTGGCCAGTTTTCCTTCATAATTATTGTTCTTACTTGTTGGATAATAATTGATGTATTTATTCAACTAGCAATTCTTGAGTACTGACCTAGGAGCCAAGAATCCATTAATGAACAGAAAAACAGACTCTATTCTTATCCTTGTAGAGTTTATTGTGGTAGGCTGAAAATGGTTCCCAAATATCTCCATATCCTAATTCTGGAATTTTTAATATGTCAACTTATGTGGCAAAAGGGGTCTTTGCAGATGTGATTAAGTTAAGGATCTTAAGGCAGGTAGGTTATGTTGGGTTATCCAGGTAAGCCTGATGTAATGAATAGAGTCCTTATTAGGGGAAGAACAGTATACATAAAGAACAGCAAATTCCAGATAATGCTTATTTCTTGGTGAGTGGGGCAATTACAGAGCATACTTAGGACTTCTGTGTCCTGGTGGTGTTGTATGTTTTAAGCAGACTGGAGTGCATAGCTGCATTAGCGTAGGTACAGGTTAGCTTCAGTGCCATGGCTCCCACATAACAGTTCCAAGATCAGTGTTCCACATCAGGAGGGACAGCACTGACAACTGTGTGGTGTCTCCACTGCTCTAGACCTCTTTCCTCTCCAGTCATCTGGGATAGGGGGAGAATCCAGGGCAAAAGTTTTGTTTTTAAAGATATGACTAGATGGGGCTAGGATTGTGGCTCAGCGGTAGAGCGCTCGCCTAGCACGTGCGTGGCCCGGGTTCAATTCTCAGCACCACATAAAAATAAATGCATTGTGTACAACTAAAGCAAATAAAAAAAAAAAAGATATTACTAGATATGTGAACTTATCACTTGCAGGTATGTCCCATTGCCTAACTTAGTTATGTAGCCACATCTAGCTGCAGGGGAAGCTGAGAAATGTGGTCACTGGCTAGATAATAGCCTTATACCCCAGTTGAAGGCTTCTTACAGGGAGTAAGAGAACAGACATTGCAGGACAATTAGAAACTGTGCCCCAGTGGGTGGTGTTATTATTTAAATCACATATCTACATCACATGTATTAGTCTATACTTTTTATTTCATATCACAATAAAAAGTAACTAAAGGAGGTAGCATGTGTAACGGTTACTTTAAGGAATTTGGAAAGAGAGAAGACTAGAGGAGTGGAAGGTTGGGAGGATTTTTTTCCCCTTTTAATTTTATTTCTGCTTTAAATTAGGATGTGCCCATATGGGGCAAGAGTAATTTGGGGAATGATACAGAGAAAGGGAGCCAGGCTGTAGTCCTGGGTGACAAAAGGGACAAGAAGAGCCCAGAAAAGCAGGGGGAGCCTGGAAGGGCAGATCAGGGATGCTATGTTTTCCAGGAGCACCATAGACCTGGGAATTGCAGAAGTTAGCACCTGGCACAGCTTGGGGTCACCATGTCACCTCAGTGCCCACACTGTCAGCTCCTTTCACGTAGTAGCAGCATCAGATGCTTTTCTATTGTATCTTCCTGCTCTCCCTGCTTTCCCAACATGGTGCTGAGTACAATCCTAAGAAATGAGGAGCAGGTCATTTGGTCACGCTGAGTTTAATGCTGGCAAATTTATCAGAAATATGATAGTTAAAGGTTGCTTAATGTCATTTAAAGATTGTTTTATATCCATCTTTTTTTTATTTTTAAGATTTAAAGGTACGGTTGAGGAACTGAGTAACCAGATTTTATCTGCACGGAGTTGGTTACAACAGGAACAAGAACGAATAGAAAAAGAACTTTTACAGAAAATTGATCAGCTTTCCTTGGTTGTTAAGGAAAACTGTGTAGGTATTGATGGTTAGCAATAATTTAGCAGTTATTCAGTGGTGGTGGGGGCTACAATGTTTGACTAATACCTATGACTTATTATTGATGGATTTGGTACCACCTAAAGCTGTTCAGTTGTTTCTTGCCTTTGATCACATTTTTGTGGTTCATATTCATTCTTTTATTTTTTTGTTTCTGGGGATCAAACCCAGGGTCTCTCACATACTTAGCTCATGGTCTACCAGTAAGCTACACATGTAGCTCCTATTTTTGTATTCTTTGTGAAGAGGTGGTGGAGTACTTTGACTTGTTTTGGTTAACAAAGGCTGAAAAGAAAATTTCAATATTTCCAGTCAATATAAATTGAAGTCAAGATCTTAATGATTCAGTTTGTCTATCTGTCTTTCTGAATAAAACTTAACAATTTCCAGCTTGATCCTTATTGGTTTTAATTTCATGACCTGGTTTTGCTTTTTACCAGTGTCTAATAGATTTCTCTCTGCAGACCCCTCAATACACTGACCACAGTGTGAGGTATCCCAGTACAACATGTAACAGTATCCACCATTGTCTTTGCTATCTCCTCTTTTTGCCCCAATCTCTCACAGAGCTAAGGTTTGCAGAACTGCTCCAAAACCGTATCAAGAAAGTGTTGTGTGCATGGTGTTCAAAACCAGTAGGCTCTGAAACCAGTACTTGGCAAGCAAATTTTTGTTGGTTTTAGTTACCATTACTTTCTCCCTTCCTTTTCTTGCACTTCTTCCTCCTGTTGGGCTTCAACTGGCCAGAAACAATGAGTGCAGCTTGCATCGCTGACTGTGCTCGCTCCAGGCGCACAGCTGCTGAATTGCAGACTTTTGCACTGAGTAACATCAAGAGAGCTTTGTTATGCTGCAGCCACTTCCAGCTTGGTCTTTGTAGTCACTAGCAGACAAAGATTCCTCCAAAATCCAGGCATGGTGGGAGGGAAAGGAAAGAAAATATTTAATATTTCAAATACATTCTTTTAGTATTTTCCCATATTTTCATCAGATCTACTGATTGTTTTACTTAGATCCATGCTAATACATTTGTAGGTTTCTGAGTCTTTGGATTACTTTTATTATTGTTTTTACATGTAGATTGTCTTAATGACTAACAGTAAATGCTGGAATAATGGTAGAGGCTTATTTTTCTTTCACACACACACAAAAAAAGTCTGGATGTAGGCTAGGCAGTAACTGATGTTAGGGCCTGTTACTTATTGGTGCTCAGGATCTTTTTATATTAATTTTCTGCCAACCCCAGAGAATAATCCCCATTTTTATAATTTAAGAGATCTGTTAGAGCTCCAGGAATTGTCTGAATTATAGAAACAGAGGGGAAAGGAAGAAATAAGGATATGTATCATCTGCCTTGTAACATTGACTAGAAGCTGTCACACATACTTGTAGTTACATTGCATTGGCTGGGACTTAATCACAAAGTGAGGAGATAGAGGAAAATGTAGTTTGTGTTCTGGATGACCTGGTACTGAGCTAAATATTGGGGTCTGTTAAGGAAGAAACAACTGAGAATGGATATTGGAATAGGCAGCAAGTATCCATTGCAATTCTGCCCAGCAGATTATTATGACTGATGTGAATGCAATGCAGACTTTCTTTTTGGAGTAATCAAGTGCAATTCTTATCATGGATCTCAGGGAGCCAGTGAAAGGGACATGGAAAAGAAGCTCAGCCAGATGTCAGCCAGACTTGACAAAATAGAAGAGAGTCAAAAGAAGAACATGGATGGACAGAGAACAAAGCAAGAAGAAGAGAAGGTGCATGGGCGAATCAGCAAGCTGGAGTTGCAGATGAATGAAGATATGAAGGAAATGAAAGCAGAAGTTAATGCTGGTAGGCCAAAACCAACACAGCTCACATGGCTTATTTTCCATTTTATCTAAAAACCTTTTAATTAGTATCTCCTTACAACTACTTATGAATCTTGCTAAAGGTAATAACAGTGAGATGTTCTTGGTTGCTCTTCTAAGTACTGTACTGAACTAAAGTGCTATTCGAACTCCAAATATGAAGAGCCACCACGAGGCACAGGCAAACAAAACTGTCCGTGTTTAGCTCGCAACTGAGACATGTTTTCTTCAATGCCATCTGCTGATTCTTTTCTGTTCATAGTCAAGTTCAACATATCTCAGAAATAAGCATATATCTTTGAGAGGCTTTATTTTATGCTGCTGACCATATACTAACTCAGTAATGACTTCCTTCCACTCAGAAGTCAACAAGGCCCATGAATGCACCTTGTTTACAGGTGACTGTCAGAGCTGGCTTTAAGGTCCTAGTGCTGCCATGTAAAGGAAGGTGTCAGTTCATTTTCCACTGGCACAACAGAATGCCTGAGACTGGAAAATTTATGAAGAACAGAGGTTTATTTCTTCCAGTTCTGGAGACCAGGAAGTCCAAGAACATGATGCTAGCATGAGGGGAGGGCCTTTCTGCTGTATCATATCATAGTGGAGGTCATCACATGATGAGGAAGTGCACACACAAGACAGAAAAATGAGGCTGAATTCACCCTTATATCAGGAGCCCAATCCCATGATCATGGCTTTAATCCAATCACATCTTAAAGGTCTCACCTCTTAATACTGTCACAATGGCAATTATATTTCAACATGAGTTTTGGAGAAGACATTCAAATCAGCAGAGGGGTTAGATTTATATTCTGAGCTCAGGAATACAGAACTGGGACCAATAAGTAGAAGTTACCCAAGGACATGTTTTAACTCAATATGAGGCAAAACAGTTTTCGAATTCATGGTCCTAAAGACACTAGTGGCTTTATGAGTTTGAGAATGCTTTGTTATTGAAATTGTCAAGCAGAGGCTGGTTGATCCTAGTAGGAAAGGGAAGACAAATCCTGTGTGAGAAGTGGGACTAATTTATCTCCTAGCTCCTTCTAGTTCTGTGACTCTAAATTTTTTTTTTTTTCCTGGAATTGTTCTATTTTGGCCACATGGAAATAAAAGTTACTTCAGAAATGATTTTGCTACCACCAAAAGTTTATTATTTTTATTTAAAGTACAATTAAACTTATGAATGGGAGAATTTATACAGATAAAAATTAATTTTATTTTAGGCTTTTGGGCTATTAGAATATGGCAACTGAATGTTTCATTCAGTTAAACTGAATGTTTAACTTTGTATCATTTCCTGAGTGAATTTATTGCCATCTATTTAACCTACCATTGAGGTTGTTAATATTTGGTTCCTAATAAGAAACAGATATGAGTCTTTTAAAAATTAAAACATATTTTTAATTATAATGCTTTTTTTTTTTTTTTTTTTTGTGGTACCAGGGATTGAACTCAGGGGCCCTCGACCACTGGGCCACATCCCCAGCCCTTTTTTGTATTTTATTAGAGACAGGGTCTCACTGAGTTGCTAAGTGCCTCGCCATTGCTGAGGCTAGCTTTGAACTCGCGATCCTCCTGCCTCAGCCTCCCAAGTGCTGGGATTACAGGGGTGCGCCACTGCGCTCAGTTTAATTTTTCATTTTGAAACAGAATCTCCCTAAACTGTTGAGACTGATCTTGAACTTGCAATCCTCCTGCCTTAGTTTCCTGAGTAGCTAGGATTATAGGTGTGTGCCACTGTACCTGGCTTGAAATGCTTTTCTGATGGTGATTTTTTTCTTTAATTTTTTTAAAAAAGGGATAATTTCAAATTTAGAAAAACTGTAAGAGTAATCCAAAAACTGCATATGTCCCAGAGGTAACAATTGTTGACATTTTGGAAGTATACTTAATATCTCTGTGTATGACTATAACTTTCTTCTCTGAATCATCTGGGCATTGCAGTAGTCATGCTACTTTTTTTTTACTCCTTTATTGTTTCAATGTATATGTCCAAAAAACAAGGACATTCTCCTACATGACTACAGTACCTTTCAAAATTGTTGAGGTGTTTTCAATATTCAACTTTCAACATTGTTTCCTACCTTCACCAGTCAGGTTCTTTCTTTTCTTTTTCTAATCAAATGTTTCTTTAAATAAAAAAATAGTTATACATATTTAAGGTGTATATGATGTTTTAATGCACACATGCTTAGTGAGATGGTTTTTATATTCTAGCAAATTTAATGATGGTTTCTATATTCAAACCATCATCTCCCATAGTTTGTGTGTGTGTGTGTGTGTGTGTGTGTGTGTGTGTGTGTGTGTGTGTGTGAAGGGCACCTGGCTTATTGTAATGTCCTACAGGTTTGTTTATGTTGTGGCAAATAGCAGGATCTCCTTCATTTGTAAAATTGGACAATGTTGATCACGTATATCTGCCACAGTTTCTTTATCCATTCATCCATTGACAGACACTTTGGTTGTTTCCATATGTTGTCTATTGAGAATAATGCTAATGCTACAATGATCGTGGGAGTGCAGATGTCTTTATGAGGTGATGATTTCTTTCTTTCTTTCTTTTTTTTTTTTTTTGTACCAGGGATTGAACTCAAGGGCACTTGACCACTGGGCCACATCCCCAGCCCTTTTTTGTATTTTATTAGAGACAGGGTCTCACTGAGTTGCTAAGTGCCTCGCCATTGCTGAGGCTGGCTTTGAACTCGCGATCCTCCTGCCTCAGACTCCCAAGTGCTGGGATTACAGTTGTGCGCCACAGCGCCTGGCTTGAGGTGATGATTTCTTTTCTTTGGGGTAGATGCCCAGTAGTGGGTTCCTGGGTCATCTGGTAATTCTATTTTTATTTATTTTATTTATTTATTTTTTGTGGTACCAGGGATTGAACTCAGGGGCACTCGACCACTGGGTCACATCCCCAGCCCTTTTTTTTTTTTTTTTTTTTTTTTTTTGTATTTTATTTAGAGACAGGGTCTCACTGAGTTGCTAAGTGCCTCGCCATTGCTGAGGCTGGCTTTGAACTCACGTGATCCTCCTGCCTCAGCCTCCCAAAGTGCTGGGATTACAGGCGTGTGCCTCCGCGCCCGGCTGTAATTCTATTTTTTAATTCCTCTAGGCTCCTCCAAGTTCTTTTCCACCATGGCTACACCATTTCGCACTCCCACAAACAGTATACAGGGTTCTCTTTTCTTCACACTGGTCATCTCTTGTCTTTTTAATAGTAGCCATCCTAACAAGTAAGGGGTGATATTTCATTGTGGTTTTGATTTTATTTCTCTGATGATTAGTGATGTTGAGCACTTTTTCCATATACCATGTGGGTTCTGATCCAGAATTACAAATCATATTTAGTTACCATGTTTCTTAGTCTTTTTAAGCTAGAGCAGTTCCCCAGCAATCTTGAGATTTCAAAAGAATATAGGCCAGTGTTTTGTAGAAAGTCCTTCACTTGTTTTTTGCTTCCTTGTGATATGATCTGGGACAGAAATGCCCTAGGAGGGAACATTGTGTTCTGCAGGGGCATCTTATCAGAGGTACATGACATTGGTTTCTCCCAGTGTTACTGTATCACTTGGTTAAAGTGTTATCTGCCAGATTTGTCCATTGTAACTGGTCCTTTTCCCCCTTCATAATTAAGGAGTAGTATCTAGGGTGATACTAGGTAACTATGTAACCCCTGTTCCCCATCCAACTTTTACCCCCGGAGTTTTATCATATATTCATAATTTTTGTCAGAAGTAACTATTGCATATGCTATAGAATCTGATATAGTATTATTTTTAAGAATATTAACTTTTGAAATTTACCTCTTCTTAAAGGGTTTACGGCCATCTATGAAAGCATAGGATCCCTCAGGCAAGTTCTCGAGGCCAAGATGAAGCTGGACAAGGACCAGCTGCAGAAGCAGATCCAACAAATGCAGAAGACAGAAGCTCCCGTGTGAAGGGGGCTGGGACAAAGACCTGAAAGAATGTTTTGCCAGTGGGACTGGGAGCTAGATACCTCTGTAGCCAGGCCAGTGCTGCATTCTGGATTGTTCTATCTATGGCGTGCATGTGCCAAGAAACGTGTTTTCATGGGTCTAAATGTTTACCTTGAGTCTTGAAAACACTCTCTTTAAAAATATTAAAAACACAGTTTTTACCACTTCTCCAAATTCAGTGGAAATCCCCCCAAGATTTTGAAATGCTTTTCTCCTCTTCATTTTATGAATGAAAAGACTTAGATTTTCCCCGATGCTTGATGCTCTACCAACACTATTTACTATTCTGAAAAATGTCATGGTGATTTTTTTAAATCAAGAAACTGAATTCTCACAGGAATGTGTTGCTCCTCACCCTAAAGTAAGAGAATGTCCCAATAGATTAGAGATCAACCTTTGAGTCCATATTTGGATTTTATTATGTTGTCTGTATATTTCTTATATTGGTTATCTTCCTGTAAATCTTTTGTCTTTTGTAGGGGGAAGAAATTTAATATTTGGAAAATATCCAACTGTTTATGTAATGAAAATAGCTAAAAATTGATAACTGCCATACAAATTACAAATTAAATGGAAACGTAAGACAATTATCTAGATAACACAAGGCACAATATCTATATCCACCTAGATATATCAGGTTTTAATATTTAAAACTTTTTGAATTATCCATAGCCTGTATAGTGATAGCCATATGATAATGGAATGGTGGTTAGCAGTCTCTTTATTGCACAATTAATTGTTCACTAATCATAATAGAATGTAAGAATTTTTCAGACTTTATGGTCTCTCTAAATGTTTCCAAAATTGGCACAAAGTGCTAAGGTTTTATATATACTTATTGGAACTGTATTCTTGTGCCTTGGTTTTATCATGTCAATGCACTGTACCCTATAAAAGTTTTGCCAACAAAGTAGAAGGCATGATAATACATCAGAATCATGATGTAAAAATGGGATCCTATGTATTTTTTAAATGTTCTAAAAATTTTATCACTGTTAAGACATGAATCATTCAGTATTATTAATGGAATAGAAATTCACACTTTTGTATGGACAAAAAATCAAATTGATATTGCATTTATAATATGGTCAAGAAACTTTCATCTTGAGCAACTTTGTAGATGACGGGTGTTTTATTTTCAATCGCCATATTTGATTAATTGTTGAAAATTCAAATGAGAGCCGTTTGTTCACCTATGCATGTAAAAACTGACAGCGAGACACGCCGTTCTAAACTGTGAGGGTGCCCTAGGAAAAAGAATAGGAATACTTAAAAAGACCCCCCCCTTTTTCTTCTGTTTGCCAAGGACTCAGGAAAATAAAAACATTTTCTATTTTTAGAATAAGTCACAAATGAAATATCAGACTGGCTGTTACTGTTCACCCATATTAAATATGCTGCTAAAGTATATAATATTCTACTCTCAAAGACTTGACAAAATTTTTTTTTTTTTTTAATTCGGACATGAGAGGTTATATAAAGAATCTGTCATTCAACAATGCACTTCCTTTTTTGTTGTCACAAGTCTTTTCATATCTATATAGGAAGACTAATTCCACTTAAAAATAAGGTTAATGTTCTTTTGCTTTTGCAATCAGAAAATTACTTTCTTTTTGTAATAGAGTAGCCATGTTTCATGGAGTTCTCCATGATTAAGCACAATGCCACAGGACAGAGAGCCACCGCCATCTCCAGCATCCCCCCGCTAGGGTCTCCAAAGAGAGAGGATCGGCACATCTGGCACCTGGGAAGAGCAGGGGCAGGGGACGCCCAGTTGGACTCTGGTTGAGGGGCTGATGTAAGCAGGTGATTTCTGGCTGTCAGCTGAATTTTCTCAGGTGCTTCCGATGTTGCCAGCCCCCCAAAATGAACTATCACAGGGACCCTCCACCTTGGCTGCTTGTTGGACTCACCTGAAGGAGTTTAAAAGCTATTGATGCTGAGCTGTGCCCCAGACCAAGTAAGCCAGCACCTCTGGGAGGCACGAGGCAGGCATCAGTGTGTATCAATGCCCCCTGGTTGTTCAGTGCGTGTCAGGGATGGTGAGCCACAGGTGACAGCAGAGTACTTTTCTCACCAAAGTTTAAATGAGAATCAGCTTCCGTGTTCTTTCCTTTACCCGAAATTTGCAATAAAAAGAATAAAATTTCCAAATAGTTGTGGTGTATGATTTTTAAATTTAAAAAAGTCTTTTAGTTTGAGGTGAAAAAATTAGGTTAAATGTTTTAGGAAGTATTCCTCTGTGCTTTCTTTGGAAAACCTTTGATGGTTAAAATAAAGTGCTGAAGTCTGGCAGGCCCTATGGGAACTGGACCCGCTCCACCTGTGGGTCCCAGGACACGGGACCTTCTCTGCTGCCTTCTGGCCTCTGGAGTCTCCCTGACCCCACACGCACCCCAGATGCTGTGCATATACCATATGCTTGTGCTGCACCCCGAGTGTGTACTAGTTCATTTCATTTTAACAATTAGTTGAGTTTCATACTGGTTATTTACCTGTTTTACTGATGGGGAAACTGAGTTACCTAACTAACAATTTGCCCCAACTCTACAGCTATTAAGTGGGAGCCCCAAGTCAAAGCAGGCACCTACTTCCACAGCCTGCATATTTAACCATTGTACCACTCTATCAGAAGATACCTGCTAATGTCCCCATGACTGACTTGCTAGGCCACCAACTCCCGCTCCTTCTTTATATTACCTTTACAATCAGCTTCTGACTATTTTAGATTTTCTTTTATTTTCCCCATTTTTTCTTTTTTTTAGTTGTTGATGGACCTTTATCTTATTCATTTGTTATATATGGTACCGAGAATGAAACCCAGTGCCTCACACATGCTAGGCAAGTGCTCTACCACTGAGCCATAACCCCAGTCCTACCTTAGCTTTTTAATGCCCCAAATCCAAATAAAGAGATTGGCAATCTTTCTAGCTTTCCTTGGGTCCAGGGTCTTCTGTTGTATTGATGGGGACACAGGAAGTGGGGTAAGATGATGCCACAGACTGTAGAATCATCATAGGCATTTCATCTCCTGTGCTTAGACTAAGCTAGGGTGTGGACTGTGGTTCTATCCTTTGGGAGATGGGTAGTATTGGGTAGAACAGAAAAGAAGTCTCCATCCAAATTGTGATTATCCCATTAGGCCTTCAGAGTGAGAAAAAAATCACAAACCATTCATGATATCAGTAGTAAGTAAAGTTTTTCTGACACTACCCTCTTCTAGCTGTGTGACTTTGGGTGATTCTCTAAATCTCTGAGTCCTAGCTGGGTGTGGTGGTGCATGCCTGTAATCCCAGCAGCTTTGGAGGCTGAGGCAGGAGGATCTTGAGTTCAAAGGCAGCCTCAGCAAAAGCAAGGTGCTAAGCAACTCAGTGAGACCCTGTCTATAAATAAAATACAAAATAGGGTTAGGGATATGGCTCAGTGACAGAGTGCTCCTGAGTTCAATCCCCAGTACAAAAAAAAAAAAAAATCTGAATCTCTGAGTCTTAGTCATCTGCACAATTGAGATTATAATGAAAAGAGAGCTGATTTGTGATTTTCAAAATGCTAGTTTATGCAATATTAGCATCAAACCGTGAAAAGTGGGATGTGGGAGGGGAGATATCAGTGATGTGACATAGAATGTATATGGGGTCCATGTTTTGGTCCAATATATTCCATTATTTGCTGGAACCACATCTGGGAAGTGATATAATCTCCAAAGAAAGTGATATCCTCATCAGAGACATAGGAAAGCAGTAGGGTCTGGATGAAAAGAAACAGGCTGGACCAGATTATAGCAATGCCTGAATGTGGGAAAGAGCTGGGCTGGATCCCAGGCTAGTTAGTCTCATAACTGGAGCATCCAGTTAGGAGGGGCAAGGGCTCACATGGATAGAGGTGGGGGTGTAGAGACCAGAGCTCAGCCAGAGCAGGTGGTACTGAGACTCAAATGGCCGGCCAGTACAAACTGGAAGAGGCTGTAGGGTCTGGGTTGGACTGACAGGTGTGTGTTGTCAGCTTGTAGCTCCATCAACCCTTGGGGAGGGAAAAATGGAAGTCCTGAATAGTGGCATTATCTGTGAAGAATTATACTTATTAAAATGTATGGTAGATTATATTCTTATTCTGGGTTTTTGGTTCAATTAGTTTCAGAATTTTGCCATCCACATTATTTTGAATCCAAAATTCACGGGCCTTTCTAGGTATCCTTTTATGTAGACCCTGCACCATAGACCCACCTAACCATTATAGTCAGGATCCTTGCAATCTCTAGAATGTCCCCTGCGGGCCCACCTCCTGCTATTCATCCTCCATGTAATCTGGAGGATGTGCTAGATTTGCTTCTCATGGAGAGAATGGCAGAAATGATGGTGTGTCACTTCTGGGACTAGGTTATACAAAGACAGTGTCTTGATTCTTGTTCTTATTCTTTCTCATCACTGGCATTACTGGATGCAAGCTTCCATTTTGTAAGCAGTCTCTGGAGAGGGCCATATGGTGTGGCAAAGGACTGAGGCCCTTGGTTCGACAGCCCAAAAGGAACTGACACTTTCCAACAATTACACAAGTGAGCTTAGAAATAGATCTCTCCCCCAAAAGGAATTGAAAGCAGGGATTCAAGCATATATGTACATACATGGTCATAATGCCATTATATCCAAAGGTTCATTAACTGGTGAATAGATAAATAAAATGTGGCATGTACATACAATGGAAGATCATTCAGCCTTTAAAAGGAAGGCATTCTACCTGGGCACCATGGCATATGCCTGTAGTTACTCAGGAAGCTGAAGCAGGAGGAAGGTGAGTTTGAGGCCAGTGTGGGCAACTTAGTGAGACCTGTCTCAAAAAAATAATAAAAAGGACTGAGAAAGTGGCTCAGTGGTTAAGCACCCCTGAGTTCAATCCTCAGTACTGGCAAAAAAAAAAAAAGGAATTTTGGAATTTTGATCTGGGCTACAACATGGATAACATTGTGGCCACTATGCTAAGTGAAAGAAGCCCATCACAAAAGGACAAATATTGTGATTCCACTTATATGAGGTACCTAGGGTAGCAAAAATTGAAGAGACAGAGAGGATCGTGGCAGTTTCTAGGGGATGGGATGGGGGATGTGGGGAGTTAGTGTTTAATGAGGATGGAGATGGAGTTTTGAGTGGGGAAGATGAAAACATTCTGAGGTGGATGTGGTTTTACAACAATGTGAATGTACTTAATGTCACTTAACTATAGACTTAGAAATAGCCAACCTGGTAATTTTATGTACGTTACCCAAACTAAAAAAAAAAAAAAGAAAAAAAGAAAAAGAAAAAGAAAAAAGGAGACAGTGGAATGAATCCAATATAACTTTCCTATGTTCATATATGAATAATGACCACTGTAACTCCACATCATGCACAACTGCAAGAATGGGAAGCTATACTCCATGTATGTAAAACATGTCAAAATACATTCTATTGTCATGTATAACTAAAAAGAACAAATAAAAAATTTTTAAAAAATGAGAAAAAAGGAAAAGCAGTGGGCCTCCAGCCCCTTCTGATGAGCTGCAGACCCAGGACTTTCACTATGACAGGGGAGACTGAGTCAGAGGATCTGTCCATGTTCTGACCACATTTCTGACCCATGGACACTGTGAGATAATAAATATTTCTTTTAAGTCACTCAATTTTGGGGTAATTTGTCATCACAACTATAAATAACCAATTTGCTGGCACTGGGGAAACTTGACAGAATTTGTTGTAAGATGTTTATTTCTAGATGTATTACAAGCTATATGTTCACATTTTTGGGCAGGGGGTGCTAGGGTTTGAGCCCAGGGTCTTGTGCATGTGAGGCAAGCATTCTATCAACTGAGATATATCCCCAGCCCATGTGTTCACATTTATAATCTCATTCAATACATTTTTGGGGCAGGAAATGACCTTCACAAACACATTAAGTGGCATGTATATTTTATCACATTTAATGTTTGCATTTAGCCTATTTGGCATGTACTGTTATTTCCATTTTGCAACTAGAACAGAGAGAGGTTAAATAATTATCCAAGAACAAAAAAATTGATGGTGAACAATCCCCAGCACCACAAAAAAAAATTAATGGTGGAGCAGAGATTTAAATCCATATCTATGTCTCCAAAGCCTAGTCTACTATTTTGTTTCAAGATAAGAAAACCAGCACCTGAAACATAAAGTGATTTGTCCAATGTCCCACTGCTCTTTGGTGTCAGAAGAGTGTCTAGATGAATGGTTCTCCAAGTGTCCCAAGACCAGCAGTACCATGATCGTCTGGGAACTTGTTAGAAATGTAAACTCTCAGTCCCAACCCAAACCTCCTAGATAGAGGCTCTGAGGATGAACTTAGCAATATGTTTCAACAAGTCCTGCAGATGATTCCAACATTAGGTAAAATTTGAGCAGTGCTGATCTATGGCTACCCTGTCTACAGCCAGTAGTCATGGGTGTCCTTTATTTTTCCTCCCTAATCCAGAGGCTATTTATTTATTTTTACACTTATGATGCCATGAACTCATAGGGAATAGGTTCCATCAGTTTGGGCTCCTTTCCATTGGTTCTCATGAAGCATGCTTCTCTGTGTGGAGCAGGGACCCAGGTACCCATTTCTCTGGCTCCCTTTTTTTAAAAAAATAATTTTCCTTTACAGATTTCAGGAAGTTAGCTCTTAGAGTGCTTAATATGCTCAATATGCATTTCAGTTCTCTTAGCAGAAATCTTGCCTGTACTGTGTTTGTTTACAATGCTAACAGCATGAGGGGTACCATGGTAGACTTCAGTTTTGCCATGGAACATTTGTGGGGCATTCCTTTTAAAAAATTACCCATTCTCTGGATGTACAATATATTTTTCTTTTATATTTGCATGCATGTGGCCAAAGGAACACTTTTGCTTTCTAAAAGGCCCAGAGAACATATAACAAGCACCTCTCCTCTTTTCCTTTATGTTAGTCATTTTGGTGAATTACTATAAAATGTTAGTTCTTGCCAAAAAGAAACACGTGGCCATTTAAACTAAAATATAAATTAATCAGAATTAAATAAATTTTAAAATTCAATTCTTCAGTTGCACTAGCCACATTTCAAGCTCTCACTAGTCACATGTGATTAGAGGTTGTGGTATTGTCCTGTGCAAATGTGGAACATTTCTATGACCACAGAAAGTCCTATCAGACAGTCCTAGTCTAGAGCTTTGGTTTTCTCATTCTTTTAACTTATAGCCCTGCTGACAACTTTGCATCTTTTTTTTCAGCCTAAAATGAGCTTTGACCTGGAAATTCCCCTCAGTCTCATTCCTGAACTGTGATGCTAGCTTTCCCCTTTAGAGATAATTTTGCAGGGCTTTATGTATAAGATTTATCTTTAAGCAAGATGAATGAGCTCTAGAGATCTCTAAGATGACATTGTACCTAGAGTCAACAGTCATGTATTGTACACATAAACATCTGTTAAGAAGGTAGATCTCATGTTATGGGTTCTTACCTAATAAAATCCAATTTAAAGAGTGATTTTTATCTCATCTGTCAGTTGTGATCAGTAGATAGAGGTGCCTGGAGTACTTCATTGAGAAGGACCTGGTGGCTAGCATCAAAGTAGGGTAGGATCCAAGGTGTACCATCTACACAGAGGGACAGGGCACCTGCCTGTCCACTCTGTATGTGTAACTTTACCCCAGAACATCATTATAGGTGTGTTGGACAAGTGTTTTTTATTTTTTATTTTTCTGTGGTGGGGTCCCTTGAGTGATTCTGATGTTACCCAGTGAGGGAGGCCTGGTAGGCCAGAGATTAGGTGGAGCAAAGTGAGACATTTATCTTGGAAAATGGAGAGGTGCACCAAAAAATGCCATAATTAAGATTAATATTTTAATGCAATAATTTTTTTAATGCAATAATTTTAAAGATCGAAATTAACACCAAAAATGCCTGAGCAAAATATCAGATCTTATTTAAAGGCCAGATCCAACCATCCTGTGTACTGTCATTTTGGAACTGAGGCAAAATGGAAAATGTCTGCCCCTATTATATGTTTTTTATGCAATTTTATGTAAAAACTGAACATTTTATTTATTATTTTGTTGTTGATTTTGACTTTTAGGAATATTACAATGAAATGTTATTTAACTTGATTACTGCAGGTTTGGGCTGACCCTTCCTTACATTCTGCATTGGAGGTGAGTGTGTTACTTGCCTAATCTTGGCCCTGCCCAGATGCCTAGAAATTTGAAGCTAAATTCAGTGCTCAATTACTGTAATTAGCTTACTTCAGGGGTTATCCGATTGCTTTAGATGGCCTCCAGTCTGTTTTTATGCCTAATTGCTATGCTTTGTTTAATTTTCAAACTTGTGACTCAACTTTTCTTGAAACTAGGCTGGGCCACAAATAGAGCAAAGATCTCACTCTGAACTGTGACTCCTCTTTAAAAGATGTGGAGGAAGGAGGAAGGAGAGCAAAGATGCTTTCTCGTTTCATTGGTCACGCTGGGTCACTGTGAGTAGTATGTGACCTCCCCAGAGCCATGAGGCTCTGTGGGGTTCACTGGCCTTTGCTGCCCCCACATGGACAGAATGGGAATTACCAAGCAATCTGTTTCACTGAGAGAAGCAAGAATGGAAGAAAGCCTCAGTGTGGGGTTTTTGGAGATCAGTGGGCTCCGCTCCCATTTTTCTAGAACAGGAAACTACCAATACGTGCTGGGCACAGTGATAAATCCTTAAGGATAAATCCTTTCTAGGTAGAGACACAGGCATACAAAGCCACAAACAACCACCCCCCAAAAAAACTGTAATGAAAGAACTATGCAAAGAAGAATGAGGGGAGGTTGGGGCCTGAACCTGGCAATCAACCCGTTTTCCTCCTTTTTCACACCCCTAAGAGTTAATGTCAGTATCTGCACATGGAAATGGGTGTTTCTTTGTGTGTTGCTCTCTCTCATTTATTCTCCCTCTTCCTCCTTTCTCACTAATCCTTCAAGCCACCTCAACCTGCTTTCCACTCTCACTTCTCCAGTGAAATTATTCTTGCTAACATCCCCCCAATCTCCTTGTTGTCAAATCTCTTTGTTGTCACACAGGTACCACGTAAGCAATAGTTGTCGAGCACTTCTTACATGCCAGGCTCTGTGCTAGGGGCTGTTTTCTGTGAGGATGAGATGGACACGTTCTCTCCCTTACAGGGCACTCTGCTCCGTCCTTCTCAGTCCTTTGAAACAACTGTTCTTTTTATGATCATGTCAAACACAGAAAACCTAAAGAGATCAGTACAATAAATACCAATATACCCCTCACCTTGATTTAACCTTTATCATCATTTTGATCTGTTTTTATTTTGCCAAAAATATTTTTTTTTTCTGGTACTGGGGATTTAACTCAGGGGCACTCGACCACTGGGCCACCTCCCCAGCCCTTTTTTGTATTTTATTTAGAGACAGGGTCTCACTGAGTTGCTAAGTGCCTCGCCATTGCTGGGGCTGGCTTTGAACTTGAGATCCTCCTGCCTCAGCCTCCCAAGTGCTGGGATTACAGGCGTGTGCCATGGTACCCGGCTGTTTTGCTGAAATATTTTAAAACAAATTGTAGCTATTATGACATTTCATCTCAAAATAGTTCTCTTAACTTCTCTAACAAAATATTTTCTAATGCTGCCAGGCATCCCTCATGTCCTGCAGAGCTGGTTTCTTGCATCCAAGATCTGACCAAGGGCCAGATGTTGCATCTGGTTACTATGTTTCCTAAGTCTTTTTTGATCTAGACAAGTCCATCACTTCTTCCCCCTGATCTGGAGTGTTAAAAACCTTGAGCACTTGTCTTCTTGGTGTCCTGCCTTCTGGCTTTGTCTGATTGCTTTTCTGTGTTATGTTGCAGTTTGCTCCTCCGGCAAACTGCAATTACATCTAGGCTGAACTAAGCATTCTTGTCAGTTTGTATCAGATGGGAAAATACACCATGTCTGGAACCTCACCCTTGTGATGATATGCACCCCGACCTCTGGGTTAAGGAGGTGGCAGCCTGGTCCAGCCATTGTGAAGTTACAGCTATCCCCTTGTTATCAGCAAGGGTCCAGGGGTGATTTCTTGCACTATGTGAATGTTCAGTTGCCCTCCAACCTTCTACTCAAAGGTTACTTTTGTTGATCCTATCTGGAAACATCATCTCCACTATCATTTAATCGTTTATTTCTCTATCAGCTGTATTCTTCTGTCCATAAGAACAGTTTTATCAACCGGGACCATCATTTCAGTGTCCCGCTCTTTAAAAAGTGGACAGCCTGGGCTGGGGTTATGGCCTAGTGGTAGAGCACTTGCCTAGCATGTGTGAGGCATTGGGTTCGATTCTCAGCACCACATATGAATAAAAGAATAAAATAAAGGTCCATCAACAATTAAAAAAAAAAAAAAGTGGACAGCCGTGAATTGCCAGGCTCTGGAGGAAATATTCTTGCATGAAAGGAAAAGCCCAAATTAGACAACTCAGAATAAGGATTGGAAGATGAAGTGAAGGAGGCTCTCTGAAGTTAGAATAAAAAAGTAGAGAGGTTGAAACAGGGGAATAAGGATCAGTCAAGGAAGTTTGACATTCCAGAAGAGAGACTTGAGGAGGAAAAAAAAAAAATTCTCTTGTGTTGTTTTAAGGTATTTCTCCAGAATTGAAAGACTGAATCTCCAGATTGAAACAGCCCAAGTGAAATAACTTCCCACGAAAACACACCATTTTGATATTCCATACAGGAGGGATGAACAGGAAATACTAACAGTTTTCAGCCAGAAACAAACAGATCATGTACAAAGGACCAGGATTCCTGTGGGGACCAGACTTCTCAACAGTGATGCTGGAAGCGGAAACAACTGAATGAGGCCTCAAAAGTCCTGAGGGGGAAATGATTTCCACACCACAGCTCCATGCACAGATTACCAAATGCACACCCAATACATCTGCAGCCTTCCCCCTCCTCACATCCCACCTCACTACCTCAGGCCTACCTGGGCATTTGGGCCAGCTTCTCTACCTCAGTCCCCTCAAGAGAAAGGAAAGGGGGGACATGTGTTCTTCCATTGTCCTCTCTCTCCCCCACTTCTCCTCTGGTGGAAGAGAGCTGGGATTCTGTTTCTGCTTCCTTTCTGGAATGGCCTTCGGCTCCTCCTCCTTCCTGGGGTGAAGATGACCTGGGCCCCTTCACACTGGGACAGTGTTCTTTCATGGACATGGGGGTGTGAACTGCTTTAAACTTTGAGTTTGTGTTCTTGACAGATGAAGGAATTTAGAAAATTCTCTTGTGACAAAGCCTGTTTTTTTTGTTTTGTTTCGTTGTAGGACTGAGGACGGAACTGAGGGACTCAGTGGGTGCCAAGCAAATGCTCCACCACTGAGCCTCAGCCCCGCCTCACAAAGCCTGGTGTTTCAGTCTGATGGATTTCTGTGCTTCCCGGATATCTGTTCTGGTTTCACAACTGAATATGGACTGTCTCCTCTTTTCAGGCCTGCCACAACAATCCTAATTTCCTTTTGGGCAAACAAATACCTCCACTGAATAGGGAAAGAACATGCAAATAACACAAGCAAATCAATATATTTCAAAACTATCATCCTTGTTTTTTACACACACACACACACACACACACACACACAGGCACGCGTGTGTGCACGTCCTCTCCCTACATCGATCGATTTGAAGGTCAGGCCACATTTCCCCAAATATCTTGAAGTGTCTAACAGAAGTCAGACACACACCACTAAAAGACTTGAAGCTCAACTAAGATCTCGGGTGTCCTAATTGTCTCGCATGATGTTTCTTTGTGATGAAACTTTTTGTCCCATACTCATTAGAAGCTCCAATCAGTAGTTCCAGATGGATTAAGGCCTTTGATTAATGGGTTAAAGTCTTTGAATAAAATAAAATGAATTAATCTATACAATTTTACTAACTAGCCTTCTAAAAAAGAAGGTAAAAATCTTGAGGACCACTGAATCCCTCAGCAAGCATTTACCTATGCAAAGTGCTTTTGTGCACATCCACATCGCCTCTTTTCCAGGTTATTTCTTTTTCTTTCTTTCTTTTTTCTTACCAGGAATTGAAACCAGGGGCACTTAACCACTGAACATCACATCCCCAGTCCCTTTTTAAATATTTCATTTAGAGACAGGGTCTCACTGAGTTGCTTACAGCCTCACTACATTGCTGAGGCTCCCTTTGAACTCATGATCCTCCTGCTGCAGCCTCCTGAGCTGCTGGATTATAGGTGTGCACCACTGCCCCCAACCTACAGGTTATTTCTGTGCAATATGAAAAATAAATTTTATCACAGATCTCTCTTATGCACATGTTCTTTTTTAAATTAATTAATTTATTTTAATTAGGTATATATGACAGTAGAATGCATTTTGATTCATAGTACACAATTGCAGCACAACTTTTCATTTCTCTGGTTGTACACGATGTAGTGTCACACCATATGTGCAGTCATACATGTGCCTAGGGAAATGATGTCCATCTCATTCCACCATCTTTCCTGCCCCATATCCCCTTTCCACATGCATGTGTTCTGAAAGCTAGAAAGTGTAGACTTATCTGGTTTTGTAAGACTCAATAAGCAGAAATCATTTCAGTTGCACTTCATCTCAGCTTTTTCACAAGGCACCCAGAATCTGTCACTAGAGGGAGCAATCAGCTAAAATGTTAAGAATCTACTGACCACCACCCCTCACCGCCCCTCCTTCAAATATGTTAAATAAGGATGATCTGGTATGTGCGCAGAACTTTGTAGTTCAAAAAACACTTCTACCTAAAAGATATAGCCTTTATAACAACACTGTGATACTATTATTTAATCTCATTCTCAGAGGAAGAAAGCAAAGTTACTAATTTTAAAGGGACGTCTCCTATGTGTCAGACACTCTCAAATATGCATCTTATTTAATTTGGATAACAACCAAGTGAGTTAGATAACATCACTCCCATTTCACAAACGGGAAAAGGAAATCTCAAGGGAATTTGGTTCAGGCCATGGAACGGGTAAACCAAGGCTGAGCACCCAGCTCCTTTGACCCCAGGCCTACGGGGTTTTCTACTGTACCTGTGATGTTCCCAAAGCTCCCAGGAGGGAAGCCTGTGTGGGAGCCTTGCCTTGTTGGCTGGGGCCCCTTAGGTCTGCCTTTCCCAGATCTTGAGAGCTGCAGAAAGTAAGAGGGAGGACAAGAAAAGAGTTTCCCTGTGTGACACTCACTCGTTCCAGCCTGAGAAATCCCTCTCACCTCACTGTCCTCTGCTTTGCTCCTAAGGTGACTTCTCAGACTACCTAGTTGTTCTCTGGGTCCATTGCAAGGAGTTGGGTGGCTGGCCCTTTGAAGAAAGCCTCCAGGCTGTTCTTTTTTTTTCTTTTTTTGGTACCAGGGATTGAAGTCAGGGGTACTCGATCACTGGGCCACATCCCCAGCCCTATTTTGTATTTTATTTAGAGACAGGGTCTCACTGAGTTGCTAAGCACCTCGCTGTTGCTGGGGCTGGCTTTGAACTTGAAATCATCCTGCCTCAGCTTCCCGAGCTGCTGGGATTATAGGTTTGTTCCACAGTGCCAGGCCAGGCAGTTCTTTATTCTTGAGTTTCCCTCACTGAAAATGTTTCTTGGTGGCAAAAAGTTCCCTGTTTACATTGTGATTTCAGCTTATATCTTGAATTCCTCTCAGAATACAAATCATATTCTAATACCTAGGAGAGACTAATAGATAATTTATGAGCATTGTTTAATAGATGGTTATTAACTCATGGGGGGATACATTCCAAGGCTCCCAACTGAAGGCCTGAACCCTACCTATACACTATGTTGTTTTTCCTGTGTGTAAAAAATATGATAAAGTTTAATTTATAAGTTGACATGGTAAGAGATCACCAGCAATAACTAGTAATAAAATGGAACAATTATAACAACATACTGGAATAAAATTGATTTCAAGCTTATGACTTGTTTATTTATGGAATTTTCCACTTAATATTTTCAGACCATGGTTGACCTTGGGTAACTGACATGGGAAGTAAAACCTTGGATGAGAGTGGGATTGGTATACTGAAAATACATTGGAACAGGAACAGGTGGTATTGTTTCTATTTGAAGCGTTAGTGAAATCAGCAAGTGACATTAAACTATATTGAACACTAGTTATTATCACAAAATTCACCTTTAGTGGTCCTTCTGTGACTTGGCCACCTTGTGGATTATACTAGAATCGTCAGTATGCAGCCAGGACTGGTTACACAGGAGTTGCTTGTAAACCTTAGCCGATAGTAAGTCCACATGGCTCAGCAAGAGCACTGACAGCAGTAGCCCACACCTCCAGGAGCTTTAGCATCAATATTAATGAACTGCAACTAACCACCATTGAGCACTTCCAAAGGGCTGGCGCTGTTCTAAGTGCTGCATGTGTTTCTCCTCATTTAATTCAACCCTCATGATAACTTGAGAGGTAAGTACGTTGTCTCCATTTACACAGGAGGGAACAGAGGCACAGAGAAATCAGGTATGTTTGCCGAGATGGTGCAGCTAATAGATGGAGGAATTAGGATTCAAATCCAGCTCTGCTGAACTCCAGAATAGAGCTCCCAACCACTATTCTGACCTGCCTGAGGAGCCAGCAGTGTGGGTCAATGCCAGCGCAAAAGGGACCTGTGACCATGACTCCTGAAGTTCAGGGTCATAGAGCTGCCTGTCAGTGGTCACTGTCTTTAAGGCAGTGCCCTCAAATGTAAAGCCTGCATGCCAAGACTCAGCTCATTGAAATCACTGGGGTAGGGAGGTTTTAAAACTGCTGATGCCTTGTTCATACCTCCTGATGTCATGGGTCTAGGATGCTGCGGACATTGGAATTATTTTCCAGTTTCCTGAGGGTTTTTTTTTTTTGAGGGGGGGCACTGGGGATTGAACTCAAGGGCACCTAACTACTGAGCCACATCTCTAGCCCCTTTTTGTATTTTATTTAGAGACAGGGTTTCAGTGAGTTGCTTAGGGCCTTGCTAAGTTGCTGAGGCTGGCTTTGAACTTGCAATTCTCCTGCCTCAGCCTCCTGAGCCACTGGGATTACAGGCATACACCACCACGTCCGGAGTCCTAGGTTATTCTAATGGACAGCCCCTTTTGACAGCCCCTTTTGCCAATCCCTGCTCCAGTTTTTCCAACTTCAAGGAGCATCCTATGTATCTGAGGATCTTATTAAAATTCAAGATTTGATGCAGGAAGTTTGCTTTAGGGTGCAACAGTCCTGTTTCTAACAAACTCCAGGTGATTCCAGGTGCAAAGGCCATCCCAGTGGAAGTCTTCTTACTTCCAGTGGTAGACCAGTAGCGTCAACATCACCTGGGAGCTTATTAGAAACTCAGACTACTAGGCTCCAGCCCAGACCTGTGGGATCCAGAAATGAATGCTAACGAGAGGCTGGGTGACTTTGTGCCTGTTAAAGTGTAAGAAGCACTGTGAGCTCTGGGCACCTTTAGGGAAGAGGGAGTAGGACAGTGAGATGACTTGAAAATGAAGCATCTGAGCCTGGATGGAAGGAATTGAAGATGGTCAGCTCAGAGGAGGGAAGAAAGAGCAAAGGGAGGCATGCAAATGTTCCTCAGCGCTGGAAGGGGAAGAGGGAGGGGACTAACTTTGTAGTTGCTAAGGTGTCAATCAGCTTTCCATCATTGTGATAAAATTTCTGAGAAATCAACCTAAAGAAGGAAAGGTTTATTTTCGCTCCTAGTTTCAGAGATTTCCATCTGTGGTCACTTGGCACCATTGCCTATGGTGGCAAGCACGTGGCAGAGGAAACTAGTCACCACATGGCAGCTGGGAAGCCAAATGAGAAAGGAGGGGCCAAGGTTCCAATACCCCTCAAGAGTGCACTGCAGTGACCTAGCTGTCTCTCACTAGGCCCCACCTTCTAGAGATTCCACCACCTCCCAAAAGCCCTATTAGCCAGGGACCAAGCCTTTAATACAAGTGCCTTTGGGGGACACTTAAGGTCCAAACAACACCAGGGGGAACCAGAAGGACAGAAGGATTTCTTGTCACACCCCACAGTGGTACGGTGGCCTCTCTAGGGCTGTGGGACCTAAACTTGTACCAAAGGACCAAATTTGCTGATTGCATTGCAAGGATTCCATGACTTTTATGCTTCCTTCTTATTCTGAATCCTCAAGTGCAGGCTGGGAGGGTCACCTGGAGAAGCAGCCTATGCTATTGGAGCTGAGGTAAGATGTGCCTGAATTGGGTGGAAGGTCAGGGAAAGCAGAGTGTCTAGGACTGAAACAACCTCATATGAGGAGATGTCCAAGGAGCAGAGCAAAGTACCTTACGTAAAGGTGTGTGGGAGGACACTATAGAGGTGACCCCAAAGGCACTCTGATATCTTAGGTAATGACAAGGGAGGAGCCAGGAGGCCAAGGACTGTGGTAGAGCCTTTCTACTGCACCAGCCAAGCAGAGGGCTCTGGTTCTGGTGGCCTGGTGCTGGTGCTTTGAACAGAAACCTGAACAGAGAGGGTGAGATGAAGCTCCATGACTTCCTTGGGTGGAAGGATTACGCAAAGTATTTCAAGAGATACAGGTTCATTGTGAAGAGACTTCAAGGAGAGATCTGGGCTCACACATCAATAGCATGACTTTTTTTTTTATTTGATCTAATTAGTCATATGTGACAGTATAATGCATTTTTACACATTGTCCACAAATGGAGCATAACTTCTCATTTCTCTGGCTGTACATGGTGCTGAGTCACACCACTAGTGTAATCATACGTATATAGAGAGTAATAATGTCTGTCTCATTCCACTTTCCTTCCCATTCCCACTGCCACACCCCTCCCCTCAGTCTCCTCTACACAGTCCAAAGTTCCTTCATTCTTCCCTTACCACCCCCCCCCCCCACTATGGATCAGCATCCGCTTATCAGAGAAAACATTCGGCCTTTGGTTTTTGGGATTGGCTTATTTCTCTTAGCATGATATTTTTCAGTTCTACCAATTTGCCTACAAATGCCATAATTTCATTCTTCCCTAAGGATGAGTAATAGTCCATTGTGCATATGTACCACATTTTCTTTATCCATTCATCTGTTGAAGGGCATCTAGGTTGGTTCCATAGTTTAGCTATTGTGAATTGAGCTGCTATAAACATTGATGTGGTTGTGTCACTGCAGTATGCTGATTTTAAGTCCTTTAGGTATAAACGGAGGAATGGAATAGCTGGGTCAAATGGTGTTCCCAATTCTAAGTTTTCTGAGGAATCTCCATACAGGTTTCCAGAGTGGTTGCAGCAATTTTTCAATCCCACCAGCAATGCATGTGTGTACTTTTACCCACACATCCTTGCCAATACTCATTATTGCTTTTATTCTTGATAACTGCCATTCTGACTGGAGTGAGATGAAATCTTAAAGTAGTTTTGATTTGCATTTTTCTAATTGCTAGAGATGGTGAACAGATCTTTCTTCTTGGCTCCATCTTGTGACTCAGCTCCTCTCTGTGCACCCCTCTGCATCTTCTCTCAGTCAGTTGGCTCCCCAGCTCTTTGCAGCTGGCACAGTCAGGCCAGCATGTAAAGAGTCTCTTTGCATGGGAGGAGGTGACCTCATTCCCCGCGCTCCTAGACCTTAGGCAAGTCACATTCTTTCAAGCTAGAATGCTTCAATTTTGTGTATTAAATAACCAGGAAAGTCCTTTTCTTCCGCGAAGGAGTTTTCTGTTTCCTATTTTGCTTGAAACAAGAAACCTTTCAGGCAACCTGCATTTTTTTCCCCTTCCCATTTGGCAGAGAGAAAAATTCAGACAATTATTTTTACCAAGTTTCCAGGCATCTGGGTTTTTCTGAGAACTCAGAGGGGCTGTACCTCTTTTGGGAGCTTTTTCTGCCTGCCTACAGTGGGGCTCACCCAGGGCTTTCTCCTTGGTTGGGATATATATTTGGGAAACGGCAGTGCATGGAGGGGTGTTGGTCAGAGGAGGAATGGGCCAGGGACCCACTTGATCTGCCTTAGACACAAACTGATTAAGTCACGGAGTGGGATTCATGGGTCTTGCTCTCAGACAGAACTGATTCAGACTTTCTGCAGCCAGCCCTGTGGAAAGAGGAGTCAGAACAAAACAGTCAATTGTGCTAGAGATGGAGAAGGACTTGATGGGTCCTTGTCCTGGTTAATTTCCCTGCAGCAAGGCCAAAGGAACCACTATGAATAAAGGAGTTCTTGTTGTAAACTTGGTTGTGTTTCTTACATTATTAACCTCCTCCAATCCTCAGAAAACTCACATTTTAGAGATGAGTATGTCCCTCAGAGGAGGAGTGACTTGTCCCAGGTTAGCCACCCAGGGCTCTCTTCCATTCCACACTGGTGCCCAGAAACTCAGGCCACCTGTCACCTGTGGGGGGCACTTCCTATACAGCCGCCTTAACAGCTGGCACACCTGGAGACATTCGCCTTCAGGACAGAAGAAAAGAGCTATTATTCCAAACCCTTACCACAGTTCACAGTTCCTTGGCCTTTAATCTTTTTTGTAAGTGGATTATTGTAATCTCAGGAAGCCAGTTTTTGATTTCAGGTGCTAGTTTGTCTTGGAGGGCTCATGAGGAAATAACTTTGCTCAGAACCATGTGTTCCATGGGCACCTGAAATGGAAAAACTGAGATAAAAGTTTTGTTATATTTGCTGTGTGCATACCTTCAACAACAGGTGCTGCAACCCCACTCAGGGGATGTTCTTCACCCTCCTTCCATGTTTTAGAGCAGTATGAACCTGATTTCTCTGGTCAGCTCTGCCTAGTGGGGGTATGTTGTTTCCATGGTCTCTGGTCTTGTTCAGCTCCCTCAGTTCATCCTCTCAGCTCTGTGGACAATTCAACCCTAGGATACCCCCTGAGCCGGCTCCACACCTGCTATTTACTAGGGGCACCAACACAAAGTCTGCAAGAAAACATAATTATGGAGAAATTCTTAAAGAGTAGTCAGGCTGGGCGTGGTGGCACAGCTCTGGAAGCTGAGGCAGGAGAATTGCAAGTTCAAAGCCAGCCATAGCAACTTAGTGAGGCCCTAAGCAACCTAGTGATACCCTGTCTCTAAATAAAATATATTTTTAAAAAGGGTTGGGGATATAGCCCAGTGGTTAAGCACCCCTGGGTTCAATACCTGGCGCGTACACACACACACACACACAAAAAAATGTCAGTTACGCCGGGCGCGGTGGCACACGCCTGTAATCCCAGCACCTGGGAGGCTGAGGCAGGAGGATCGCGAGTTCAAAGCCAGCCTCAGCCATGGCGAGGCACTTGGCAACTCAGTGAGACCCTGTCTCTAATAAAATACAAAAAAGGGCTGGGGATGGGGCCCAGTAGTCGAGTGCCCCTGAGTTCAATCCCCAGTATCAAAAAAAAAAAAAAAAAAAAAAAATGTCAGTTACTTTAGCCAGGCCCGATGGTGCATGCTAATAATCCCAGGGACTTGGGAGGTTAAGGCTGGAGGATCACAAGTTTGAGGACAGCCTCAGCAATGTAACAACAGGAAGACCCCTCTCTCAAAATAAAAAGCACTGGGGATATAGCTCAGTGGCAAAGCACCCCTGGATTCAATTCCCAGTACCAAAGTGGGGGGGGGAAGAATATTCAGGTACTGTGGGCATCATCCTAAATTAGTAGATGATGGCCACAGTCTCTTAGCTGACCTCACACTGCACCCAGCAGTCAGAGCAGTCCTTTTAATTCCTAAGATAAGTGCGGTCATTTCTCCACTCAAACCCCTGCAATGGTGTCCTCTGCAGTACCTGAAATGTTCTCTCAGTCCAGTGTGATCTGTTCTGCCCTCTACTGTTTCCTCTGTCCCTTGGCACTTCTTTACTCCCGTTGCTTTTTATTTTATTTATTCATTATTTCATTCATTCATTTATTTAATTGTTATAATGCTTTTAGAGTGCAATTCCTTTCATATTACATATAAAGAGCACAGTTTTCCAAGTCATTGGTTTTACACAAAATATTTTCATACCATTTGAGTTTTTTATACATGCACTTAGTATATTGATGTCCAACTCCTTCTGCCATTGTTTCTATCCCCTTGCCCCTTTCCCTCCCCTCCCCCCTTTTTCTATTTAACATTCCTTCATTCCTCTCATCCCCCCTCCCTTACCACTATAATTCAGTATCATCATAGCAAAGGAATTAACCGACCTTTGGTTTTCTGGGATTGGCTAACTTCACTTAGCATTATTTTCTCCAACTCCATCCATTTACCTGCAAATGCCATGATTTTATTCTCTTTTAGTGCTTAGTGTTCCATTGTGTATATATACACCAAAGTTTCCCTATCCATTCATCTATTGATGGGCATTGGGGTTGTTTCCACAATCTAGCTATTGTGAATTGTGCTGATATGAACATTGATGTGGCTGTGTCCCTGTAGTATGCTATTTTTAAGTCCTTTGAGTATAGACCAAGGAGTGGGATAGCTGGGTTATATACACCAAAGTTTCCCTATCCATTCATCTATTGATGGGCATTGGGGTTGTTTCCACAATCTAGCTATTGTGAATTGTGCTGATATGAACATTGATGTGGCTGTGTCCCTGTAGTATGCTATTTTTAAGTCCTTTGAGTATAGACCAAGGAGTGGGATAGCTGGGTCAAATGGTGGTTCCATTCCAAGTTTTCCTAGGAATCTCCATACTGCTTTCCAAATTGGCTGCACCAATTTGCAGCCCCACCAGCAATGTAAGAGTGTGCCCTTTTCCCCACATCCTCACCAACATTTATTGTTGTGTTTTTTTAAAAAATATTTATTTATTTACTTTGGTTGTACACAATGCAATGCATTTATGTTTACGTGGTGCTGAGGATCGAACCCAGGCTGCGCATGTGCAAGGCAAGCGCTCTGCCACTGAGCCACAACCCCAGCCCCATGTGTTTTTTTTTTTAATTTAAAGCAGGTTCATATTTTATTGCTAAGATAGTTAACAAATAAAAATAGATTATAGGAACCACCAAAAATAAATGAGGAATTATTGTATGCTATTTTGTTTTTTAAAAATTTTTTAATTTTTTTATTCAAAGTTGCTGTATTTATAATACTAGTATGCCTTATAATTCATAATAAACATATAGAGCATATTTTTACAAAATACTGTTTGTATAAAATGTATATTCATACCTTCAAATCTTCAATCATGTATTTAGGATAATGACATCCATCTTATTCAACCACCTTTTCTCTTTTCCTCTCTCTCTCCCCTTGCTCCTTTTCTTCCCCTCCCTCCCCTTTGACCTTTCTAGCATTCCTCTAATCCTCCTATGTACCCCGACCCAACACCACTGTGGATCAGCCTCCTTATATCAGAGAAAACATTCAGTATTTGGATTTTTGAGATTGACTAACTTCACTTAGCATTATATTCTCCAACTTCATCCATTTACCTGCGAATGCCATTATTTTATTTTCTTTTATTGCTGAGTAAAATTCCATTGTGTATATGTACCACATTTTCTTTATCCATTCATCAACTGAGGGACGTCTAGGTTGGTTCCACAATGTAGCTATTGTGAATTGTGCTGCTATAAACATTGAAGTGGCTGTGTCACTGTAATATGCTGTTTTTAAGTCCTTTGGGAATAGACCTAGGAGTGGGATGGCTGGGTCATAGGGTGGTTCCATTCCCAGTTTTCCAAGAAATCTCCATACTGCCTTCCATAACGGTTGCACCATTTTGCAGTCTCACCAGCAATGTATGAATGTGCCTTTTCCCCCACATCCTCTCCAACATTTATTGTTGTTT
This sequence comes from Tamias sibiricus, assembly GCA_025594165.1. Lineage (NCBI taxonomy): Eukaryota > Metazoa > Chordata > Mammalia > Rodentia > Sciuridae > Tamias > Tamias sibiricus. The sequence goes on from CM046659.1 coordinate 113,622,709, forward strand.
GTGTTCTTAATGGCTGCCATTCTGACTGGAGTGAGATGAAATCTTAAGAGTAGTTTTGATTTGCATTTCTCTAATTGCTAGAGATGTTGAACATTTTTTCATATATTTGTTGATTGATTGTATATCTTCTTCTGAGAAGTGTCTGTTCAGTTCTTAGCCCATTTATTGATTGTTTTTTTTTTTTTTGGTGTAAAGGTTTTTGAGAGATTTATATATCCTTGAAGTTAATGTTCTGTCTGATGTGCATGTGGTAAAGATTTGCTCCCATTCTGTAGGTTCTCTGTTCACCTCACTGATTGTTTCTATTGCTGAGAAGAAGCTTTTTAGTTTCAATCCATCCCATTTATTAATGTTTGGTTTTAGTTCTTGTGCTATAGGGGTCTTATTGAGGAAGTTGGGGCCTAATTCAACATCTTGGAGATTTGGGCCTACTTTTTCCCTCTATTAGGTGCAAGGTCTCTGGTTTAATTCCTAGGTCCTTGATCCACTTTGAGTTGAATTTTGTGCATGGAGAGAGACAGAGGTTTAATTTCATTTTATTACATAAGGATTTCCAGTTTTCCCAACACCATTTGTTGAAGAGGCTGTCTTTTTTCCAGTGTATGTTTTCGGCACCTTTGTCTAATATAAGATAACTGTAGATGTGTGGGTTAGTCTCTGTGTCTTCTGTCTACTGGTCTATTTTGGTGCCAATACCATACTGTTTTAGTTACTATTGCTTTGTAATACAATTTAAGGTCTGGAATAGTAATGCCACCAGCTTCATTCTTTTTGCTAAGAATTGCTTTGGCTATTCTGGGTCTCTTATTTTTCCAGATGAATTTCATGATTTCTTTTTCTATTTCTATGAGGAATGACATTGGGATTTGGATTGGGATTGCATTGAAATTGTATAGTGCTTTTGGTAGAATAGTCATTTTGACAATATTAATTCTACCTATCCATGAACAAGGTAAATCTTTCCATCTTCTAAGATCTTTAATTTCTTTCTTTAGTGTGCTGTAGTTTTCATTGTACAGGTCTTTCTCTTTTTTTGTTAGGTTGATTCCCAAATATTTTATTTATTTTTTGATGTTATAGTAAATGGGGTGGATTTCTTAGTTTCTCTTTCTGAGGATTTGTTGCTAATGTACAGAAATGCCTTAGATTTATGGGTATTGATTTTATATCCAGCCACTTTGCTGAATTCGCTTATTAGATCTAGAAGATTTCTGGTGGAGTTTTTTGGATCTTTTATGTATAGAATCATATCATCTGCAAATAGTGATAGTTTGAGTTCTTCTTTTCCTATCCGTATCCCTTTTATTTCTTTTGTCTGTCTAATTGATGGTATCCCATAATTCTTGGATATTTTGTTCATGGTTTCTTACCGTCTTCACTGTGTGGTCAACTTTATTTTCAATATTATATATATTTTGTCCTCATTGTCTGAGGTCCTGTTTTCCAAGTGATCCAATCTATTGGTGATACAATCTATTGAGTTTTTTAAATGGCCTATTGTTTCTTTCATTTCAAGTATTTCTGTTTGGTTTTTTTTTTCTCAGACTCTCTCTTTCTTGAAGTAATTTTTTGCTACCTGTATTTGATCTCTTATCTCTTTGTTGGAGAGATCAATTTTTGTCTGTATCTGCTCACTTAGGTCATTTTTAAAATCCCAAATCATTTTAATTATGTATATTCAGAATTCCTTATCTGATATTTCACCTACTATGCTTTCTATGGATTCTATTGCTGTAGAATCTTGGTTTGTTTGGGGCATTTTCATCCCTTGTTTTTTCATGATATCTATGTGTTTTCCTCGCTTGCAGTATAATTCTGAGGTATTCCTGTTTCTGTCTTATTGTCTTATATCATCCTTACAGGTTATCCAATGCATAACTTTTAAGGGAAAGATCAATATTACAGCAGCCAAAGTACCCAACGTAATGCCATATATCAGTTAGTTTCTATTTTTATATTTACAATTTTGACACTATAACCATAAATGATGAGATCAATTATCTTCTACCATTTAGTCAGTATTTTTGCGTGGTGGTTCACAGTATCTAATGGTAGAAGGGGGGACTTATGGGTTGGCTGAAACGTTTGTGAGGTAGGATGTCAGAAGATAGAGGTATTAGATTATTTGACTAGTGAGTGGGTAATCATGGAATTAGGGTGTTAGTAGGAGAAACAAAAGATAGGTATCCCCATGTAATATTCCCTGTTCCTGGGCCTGGGACCTGTTCCCTGACCTGTAGGCAGAGGTGGAGAATACCTGTGGCTCCTGAGTGGGTGGGCAGAGCTGGAATGCTTATAGGCAGGCAGAAGTGGAACGCTTGCAGGCTGGGGCTTATTCCCATGCCGTCCTGAGCTGGGATGGCATCTCCGAGGTGGATGGGAAAAGCTGCTATTTATATTCTTGATGGTTGCCATTCTAATGGACTCCCATTGCTTTTTGCTCTGGCCATGTCATCTTGTGTGCTTTTCTTCCAACAAGGCAAGCTACTCTCCACCTTAGGGCCTTTGTACTTGCTGTTTCTCAGCTATCCACACAGTTTCCTCATTTCTTGCAGGTCATTTCTCAAATGTCACCTTTTACTAAGACTCTATAACATTTCCTCCTTCTGGCACTTCCTTACACCTTCTTGCTTTATTTTCTGTAATACCATTAGGTATACCAAATAATTTTATTGAATTATCTATTGCTGTTCCTTTCCACTAGAATTTAAGTATCCTGAGGTAAGATATTATTTGTTCCTTTGTGAAGAACAGTGTCAGGCAATAAAAGTTCTCAAAAAAAAAAAATCTGTTGAATGAGTAGGCAAACAGCGGGCGTGTTCAGCAAGGTGTTGCCTTTAGAGACAGGTGACACAATGTACATGTAAGAAGTGCTTGGACTAAAAACAGTAGAGGGTGGAGAGCGGAGGCTAACGTGTACCTCCTAAGAGCATTCCTTTAAAACAAGAGCAATAACATCACAGAACAGTCCAGTTAAACAAAGTCCATCTGTGGGCTGCCAGTGTATAGCAGGGAAGATGACAGTGTCTGGGGCCCAGGCCTCCCTGGAATTGCTAACAATAAGTGGCTCTGTGGAGAAACACTCATAGTGTTCTTTGAGGGATCTTACAGAAGTAGTTTTGTGAAACCTGTCACTTTGCCATTTTTAAGACATCACTGAGACGTTGTTCATTGCATTCCACCTGAAAAAGAAATTTCTTTCTCATGTAGGTATCAGGTCAGGAATGTGTTTCCCAAACAGATTTATTTATTTATTTATTTGAATCAGAGACACTCATGGTACTCATAGTTTCGTTTTGTTTTCACTAGAAAATTCAGAGCTGAATTTGTGGCCTTCTTTCTTAAGGGTATAAGACTTGGCATGCATTTTTTTATTAGCCACATTACTGATTCTATTTTTTTTCTTTTGTTCCTTTGTCTCATTTGTCTTCTAATTTTTGTTACCTTAGTATATTTTATGAGTATTTCAATTAAATCCCCATCTTAAGCTGGTATGAAAGTAAATAAATAAATGAAATGAATGACTACTAACTTGCTCAGACTCCAGGAATGGGAAACATCTAGGAGAAACAGAAATCTTTCTTTCTCTTTCTTTTCTTTCCTCTTTCCCACTCACACTCTCTTTTTTTTTTTTTTTTTGTACCGGGGATTGAACTCAGGGGCACTCGACCACTGGGCCACATCCCCAGCCCTTTTTTGTATTTTATTAGAGACAGGGTCTCACTGAGTTGCTAAGTGCCTCGCCATTGCTGAGGCTGGCTTTGAACTCGTGATCCTCCTGCCTCAGCCTCCCAAAGTGCTGGGATTACAGGCGTGCGCCACTGCGCCCGGCACTCACACTCTATTTTAACTAACACCCTTCAACTTACAGATGTCCTGTGTTGTGATAGTGCAAACTAAAAGAGAAACAGAAGTGGGTGAGAAATACATCTGAGATCTGCGGGGCTGGGAGATGGAGAGATGATGGAGGAGGCCAAAGTGGAAGGAATTTAAATGATGAGAAAGTGGAAAGGCAGGACATGGCTTTTCCCAAAGCACAATGAAATATCTCTTCTCCAAGAGTTGGATTCTACTCCTCTTTAAAGATTAGACCCCAACTAGTACAAAAATCTTTCCCACAGTGATCTGGCTGATCACAGGTGCTGTTTACACAGTGAGGTAAAGGAAGTATAGCTTGTCCTTTTTGGTTGGTTGAAGATGTTTAATGGTTCCTTTTCTCATGATTCATATGGGTGTGGGGGTTGGGGGGTCCTGCCCAGCAGCGACCTATTGACTCTACTATCCCAGTAAGAAAGGCATTCCTTAGGGGAAAGAAATTGACCAAACTATACCGTAATATTGTGTCTGTGTACAAATATGTGACAATGAATCCCACCATTATGTGTAATTGTAAGGTGCCAATAAGAATAAAGACACTTATTAATGACTCCTATAGGACCTCAGAAACTCCCATTGTTCATATCTCAGGGACTTTAACTTCTTGGGCAAAGCAGGGTGTGGTGGCACATACCCGTAATCCCAGCTGCTTAGGAGGCTGAGGAAGAGGATCACGAGTTCAAAGCCAGCCTCAGCAACTTGGCGAGACCCTGTCTCTAAATAAAATATAGAAAAGGGCTGGGGATGTGGCTCAGTGGATGAGTGCCCCTGGGTTCAATCCCCAGACCCCCCACCCCCTCACCAAAAAAAAAAAAATAAATCTTTGGTCAGGAAAAATACAACCTCATGCCTAGTCAAGAGCTGGGTGAACACAGTTGTGAACCTGACAGCCACCCTGAAGCTAGGGAGAGAGAGCCCAGTGGCTGTAACATTTCTAACCTAGCTCCACCTACGCAGCAGAACGTCAGGTGTCTTCCCAACCTCTATGTTCTGCTAATGAATTCATTGTAAGTAAGAGTAAATATTTAAGCTTGCCTCTTTTATCCTCTTTCTATCTGTATTTATTCTAATACCTGCATTGATTCCGTGTTCACTGGTGATGTGGCTGTTCCTCCATCTCCCTCCTGAGGGCTGACATTGAGGTTGTGACCCCGGCAGGTGGATGCCTTTTATGACAATTAGTAGCAGCTGCATGACGCATACCTTCCCATAAACTTTTGTCAATTTAGGTGAATGATTCTATCATCTTTTCCTGCTGGTTCTCTTCCTGTTTTCAGTAAATATACATGTGTGTGCACACCCACATACCACTCATCCCCAGAGGGGGCGTGACTCACTTTGGTAGGTAGCTAAGTAAACTAGTTCAACATGTGATTCCATTCCCCCCTTGCCCAGAATTCAGTCAAAAAATATTTATAGAGCACCTACTATGTGCCTTATACTGTTCCAGGCACTAGGGCTATAGCAGTGAAAGAGATGGACTATCCCTGACCGCAGGAAACAAAATTTACAGCCAGGAGACAGGTGACAAGCAAAACAAATAAGTAAAATACATGGTGGTAAGGCAAATGAACCAGAAAAGGGGGACAAGGTGGAGGGATGTGATTTTAAAATGCCTGGTCGACCAGTGAAGGTTCTGGGAAGGTGACATTTAAGGAATGATGTGAAGAAGTGGGCCATTTGGATAACTGGGGAAGAGTGTTCTGGAATCTGGAACACAGGGAAGTGCAGAAGCCCCAAGAAAGGAGGGAGCAGATGTGCCAGAAATGACCAAGAGACCCATGGTTGGAGGGGATAGCAAGAGAGGAAGGAGAAGGAGTGGACTGCAGACTATGTAGGGCCTTGCAAAGAATTTGGCCTTGCCTGATATGGGAGCCCTTAGAACTTTGTAAAAAGAGGTGATATGATCTGACTTTTATTTTAACTTGTTCCCTCTAGCCGCTTTGTACAGAATGATCAGGGACCAGGTCAAGAGCAGGGAGTACGGCTACATGGTGGCTCGGCCTCAGGGCAGTGACATTGGATGGTGAGCTGTATGATCTTGAGAGTCAAGATAAAAAAATATGGGTCTTGATCCAAAGGTGATGAGGAACCATAGAAGATAAGAATGGGGTAGGGATTTATGTAACCAAAAGATGTCTTCTATGATCTGTGGTAACAGGTCTCTGTGTGCATATTTGTGAATTTGACTTCAGATAGCATTTAGAATATAATTGTCATAAGGACAAGTGGAGCCCATCTAGACCAATGCTTTTGTGTTGGTAAGGGAACCAGGAACCTGGGAGGAGAGGGCTGGCCCTGGGGCACACCATCAGTGACCTACACAACTATGGACAAGACCCCTGGTCTGATCCTGCCTGGGGCTGGGCCCATGCCACACCAGTGACTGAGTAATGTTTTAGCTCAGCTGTCAACTTGCCGATAGCCTGTGCCAGCAACATGGCACTGGGAAGTCAGAATTATAATTCTAACTCTGACCCTGGCTCAGGCTCCAAACCTTCTCAGACTGACAGTTTCCATCCGGTATAATGAAAACATTGGGTTACCATTCACCCTGATGATCTGAGATATATTTTTGTGGAATTTTGTAAAGTCCTCTTGTACATATTAACTCATTCAATCCTTAACCTAATTGTGAGTAGATAGAAGCAATGTTGTTTGTGAGGGTATCAGGATTTGGAGAAGGATCAAGGTGATTTCTTTGGGGTTATTCAATGAGTAAAAAGCAGAACCCAATCTTGACTTCCTTTTCCAGGGTCCTTTCTACTCCTTCACACTGCTGAAAGAAAAATAATTTCTCTTTGGATACCTGTTTATTAACTCAGATTTTCTGCAGATATGATCTACCCATATCCAAGTAGGGGTTAGCATGGGTTTGACCCATAGAAGGTACTCAACAATGTGGGTGAAATAAGAGAGAGGGTGATATGTGAAAATAGAGTCCTTTTTGGAGAAAAATAAGCACCTGGGTCTCTGGCTTCATGATTTATGATCTTGTTGTGTGCCTTTCCAGTCTCTGAACCTGACCCTATTCATGTGTCTTTGTTACTCTGGTTGTGTCCATTAAATTCAATGAAGAAATACATTCATAAATGTCATCCTGACCTTGTTTAATAACATAGATCCTAAGTTGAAATATATTGCCATTGTATTATGGGAATAAATAATTCAATACGAGAAGGGTTGCAATGCAAAAATAAATTGAAGGTACCCTTTGATATTACTTGTCAACCAGTTTCTTGGTTCGTGTACTCTTAGAGCTTTACAACCAGGACTTTTTAGTGAAAGGAATACAGGGAAGTTGAAACTTCTTCAGAAGTTTCAGCAATTGAGTCCGCTGAAACAACTATAATCTATAACTATGGACAGACTAAAATGAGAAAAAGCATACAAATGTGCACAGGGGTTAGGCAGAATATGAAATTCAAAGAACATCCAAATGGTTGAGGTTTAAGACTCTCTTCCTGAGGGAGAGGGAAGTAGGGAGCTGTAGGAAATATTGGAGGGGTAGTAAAAGGGAAATGAACAACCCCAGGGACAAAATTCTTCTGGGCTCTAGGAGTGTTTTGTCCTCCATAATATGAATTTAATGTCCCTGGGTTAATGACATTCCAGTGAAAAGATGTGAAGTTAATTGTGTCCCTCTTTGGCAGATCCAGTCTTTAAGTGGATAAGGGAACTTCACATAAGGCCTCTCCCTGTGTTTCAGGAGAGAAAGAGGATCAAAGATGACCAAGAGACAGGAGGGTGGTGAAGATCAGAGACCTTAGTTCTGAAGTCTTCTTTAGCTTAGCATGTCCAAGTGCCACACTTGGGGGAAAAATATTCTGAGTGCCTTAGGAAAATGCAACCTCAATTGATCAATCTGAAGTAAGAAACATAACTGATGTGGACCTTTTGGACTTTGGAGACCCATCTGTTACTCAGCGATCTTTAACAAAGGAATCAGTGTGGTTCTCCTTCATGTCACTTAGAGCAAGATTCACTGATAACACAGAAAGATATTGTTTATATCTTTTGCATTTTTAAAATATATTTTTATTTTTAATTGGTACAGTAGTGGGACATTTCAATAATATCTTTGGATTTTGAAGACAAAGCACAGAATTAGATTACCTTGAAATAATATCTTCTTGGGGATTCTGGAGCCCGCTCGCCGAGCGCATGCAGCCGCGCTCGGGGCTCCGCCTGGAATCCGGGCTGGCGCCCTACCTGTCCAGCAGCGGGGTGTGGATGTGCAGGTGCTTCACGGCCACCCGGACCCGCCAGTCTGCGTGTCTGGCGGACGACACGGTGCCGGAGGCGCCGCGGCTCAGGACTTCAATTCTTCGTCTTTGGACATTATCCCAAAGTCCCGCCAACCTCCGCCCCAGAGCAGGAGACAGCAAGGACAGACCTGCCAACTCTGCCTGAGCCCAGGCCGGCCCAGGGTAGTCCTGCGGACCTTCACCCGAGCGCGGCCAGCCCCAGAATGATCTTTATTTCTTCATCATTAAGGTGGATGTGTTAGACTCCCGCCCGCTGGAAGGAGAGACCCAGCCACCAGTTTGCCTGGCCGCCTGGGCCCAGAGTAGCAGCTCCCGACTGCTGCACGCAGGGCCAGACCTGGGGAAGGGCTTCCTCCATTATCGGGAAGAGTGCGACCTGCCCATTTGCGACCAGAGCAAGAGGTAGACTCCCGCCCGCTGGAAGGAGAGACCCAGCCACCAGTTTGCCTGGCCGCCTGGGCCCAGAGTAGCAGCTCCCGGCTGCTGCACGCAGGGCCAGACCTGGGGAAGGGCTTCCTCCATTATCGGGAAGAGTGCGACCTGCCCATTTGCGACCAGAGCAAGAGGTAGACTCCCGCCCGCTGGAAGGAGAGACCCAGCCACCAGTTTGCCTGGTCTTCGGGGCCCAGAGTAGCATCTCCCGGCTGCTGCACGCAGGGCCAGACCTGGTGAAGTGCTTCCTCCACTCCCTGGGGGAGTGCGACCTGCCCAGCTGCAACCAGAGCAAGAGGTAGGCACCTGCCCGCTGGAAGGAGAGAACCCTCCGCCAGTTTGCCTGGCCTCCAAGGCCCATAGTAGCATCTCCCTACTGCTGTAAGCAGGGCCCAGCCTGAGGATAAGTCCCTTCCACTATTCCACTGTGCCACTCTGCAACGGACCAAAGGTGCAGCCTTGACTCCACTAACAGGGTTGCTGACTGTACACGATCTGGGTCAGGTGGCTTAAACTGGAAGGGAAAAAAGAAGGGCTTCCAAGGGTCCACTTTGTTTGAGACTTGTTCTTGGGTTCAACGTTTTTGTTTTTATTTGCTTGTTTGTTTGTTTTGTTGTTTCTTGGGAGTTTTTTGTTTGTTTTTGTTTTGATTGACAGTGTGTATTTGTGTGCTTCTGCTCCTCTTTTCTTTCTTTTCTTCCTTCTCACTTTTATATTTTTTCTTCTTCCTTCATCTTCCCTATTTACACCCTGCCATTGCATTCTCAACAGAGGCAAAAACAAGTTATACGCACAAATTGAGATTTCTAGAACGTGTACAATTGAAATATATAGCAAAGTGGTGTTATATATGGTTTATTCTCTATTTTCTAGACTTATTCTCTCTCTCCTCTCTCTTACACTAATTACTACGCCTTGGTTATTATTTTTTTCTCTTCTTTTTTTTTTTTTTCTTTTCCATCTTTCTTTATTTCTCCTCTCAACCGCAGCATAAGTTAGGTTTATATGTAAATCGGTCTTTCCATCTATTCATTCACTCCATTCTCTTTCCTCTCTCGTCGGCTGATACTAAACCACTTCCATAGAACTCTCTTTTCATACTTTCTAAGAAAGAACAAATCAATACACTCACTTCCTTCTTCCTAAACATATTACCTCTCTGTCCATTACTTGAAACTTTAAAACCCCATCAGAAGCATACAGAGTAAATTGGAAACAACATCTGGGTTAACTAAATCTGTACATTGTGATCAAACTGGGATTCTCTGAATAGAAAGTGTTTGATTTTAAAGTGTAAAGGAAATATAAGGGGATCTGATAGCATTGTACTACAGGAGCAACATAAGGTTTTAAGGTAAAATCAAAGTAGACAAGGTCCCACAGTGCAGGTAGAATAGACGCACAAGCAATATGAAGAAACAAGGGAAGAAAGTGACACAAACAAATCAATATACCTCCTCAGTAGAATCCATACCATGCACAGTTGGTGCAATGCCAGAGATGGAATTCAGAAATTACATATTCCAAATGTTAGCGGAACTTAAGAATGAACTCAAAAATGAGATGAGGGAGCAAATACAGGAGGTGAAAGATCATTTTGACAAAGAACTCCATAAACAAATACAGGAAGTAAAAGATTACTTCAATAGGGAGATAGAAGCTCTAAAGAGAAACCAAACAGAAATTCCAGAAATGAAAGAAGCAATAAATCAAAATAAAAGCTCAATCGAAAGTATCACCAACAGAGTAGATCACTTGGAAGAAAGAACCTCAGACAATGAAGACAAAATATATATCCTAGAGAAAAATCTAGATTACACAGCAAAAATGGTAAGAAACCAAGAACAGAACATTCAAGAATTATGGGACAACATAAAAAGACCAAACATAAGAGTGATTGAGGTAGAGGAGGGGGGCAGAGTTTCAAGCCAAAGGAATGAGTAATTTATTTAATGAAATAATTACAGAAAATTTTCCAAACTTGAGGAATGAAGGGGAAAACCAAGTTCAAGAGGCCTACCGAACACCAAACATACAAAATCACAACAGATCCACACCAAGACACATTATAATGAAAATGCCTAATATACTGAGCAAGGAGAGAATATTAAAAGCCACAAGAGAAAGGAAGCAGATTACATATAGGGGGAAACCAATCAGACTTTGTTCAGATTTTTCTACCCAGACCTTAAAAGCAAGAAGATCCTGGAATAGCATATTTCAAGCTTTGAAGGAAAAGGGATGTCAACCAAGAATCTTATATCCAGCAAAATTGAGCTTTAGATTTGAAGATGAAATAAAAACCTTCCACGACAAGCAAAAGTTAAAAGATTTCACATCTCGAAAGCCAGCACTTCTGAACATCCTGGGCAAAATTTTCCATGAAGAAGAAGAGAAAAATAACAATGAAAATCAACAAAGGGAGATATTAAACTAAGGGAAATACCAACCAGAAGAGAAACCAAATCAAGCTAAAGATCATCATACAAACAAAAATGGATGGGAATAAAAATCACATCTCAATAATAACCCTGAATGTTAACGGCCTAAACTCGCCATTCAAAAGACACAGATTATCTGAATGGATTAAAAGAAATGACCCAACAATCTGCTGTCTCCAAGAAACACACCTCATAGAAAAAGACATCAATAGACTGAAGGTAAAAGGCTGGGAAAAGTCTTATCACTCACATGGCCTGCGGAAGCAAGCAGGGGTTTCCATTCTCATATCAAATAAGGTAGACTTCAAGCCAAAGTTAATCAAAAGGGACAAAGATGGATATTTCTTACTACTTAAGGGAACCATTCATCAAGAGGATATAACAATCATAAATCTATATGCCCCAAATAATGGAGCACCTACATTCATCAAACAAACACTTCTCAAGTTCAAGAGTAAAATTGACCACAACACAGTTATTCTAGGGGATTTCAACACACCTCTCTCACCAATGGATAGATCATCCAAACAAAAACTAAACAAAGAAACCTTAGGCCTCCTTAAAACAATTAATAACTTAGATCTAACGGACATATATAGAATATTTCATCCCTCAGTAAATGAATACACTTTTTTCTCAGCAGCACATGGCTCCTTCTCCAAAATAGATCATATATTATGTCACAAGGCAAATCTCAGCAAATATAAAAAAATAGAAATACTACCCTGCATGCTATCAGACCATAAAGGGATGAAATTGGAAATCAATGACAAAACAAGGAATAAGAAAAACTACTCCAACAACTGGAAGCTAAGCAACATGCTACTGAATGAACAAGGGGTTGAAGAAGACATCAAAGAGGAGATTAAAAAATTCCTAGAGGTAAATGAGAACACAGATACATCATATAGAAATCTCTGGGACACTATGAAGGCAGTAATAAGAGGAAAATTCATTGCACTGAGTTCATTCTTTAAAAAGAAGAAAAACCAACAAATAAACGACTTAACATCACACCTCCAAGCACTAGAAAAAGAAGAACAGATCAACACCAAGAGCAGCAGAAGACAGGAAATAATTAAAATCAGAGCAGAAATTAATGAAATTGAGACTAAGGAAACAATTCAAAGAATTGACAAAACTAAAAGTTGGTTCTTTGAAAAAATAAACAAAATTGACAGACCCTTAGCAATGCTAACGAAAAGAAGAAGAGAAAAAACTCAAATCACTAACATTTGTGATGAAAAAGGGAATATCACAACAAACACCTCGGATATACAGAAGATAATTAGAAATTACTTTGAAAACTTGTACTCTAATAAAACAGAAAATGCTGAATGCATTGACAGATTTCTAGAGTCATATGATTTGCCTAAACTGGATCTGGAGGCTATACACAATTTAAACAGATCGATTACAAGCAAAGAAATAGAAGATGTCATCAAAAAGCTACCAACAAGGAAAAGTCCAGGACCTGATGGGTTTACAGCAGAGTTCTACAAGACTTTCAAAGAAGAACTAATACCAATGCTCTTCAAACTATTTCAAGAAATAGAAAAAGAGGGAGCTCTTCCAGACTCTTTTTATGAGGCCAATATTACATTAATTCCAAAGCCAGGCAAAGACACATCCAAAAAAGAAAACTTTAGGCCAATATCCTTAATGAACATAGATGCAAAAATCCTCAACAAAATTCTGGCAAATCGGATACAAAAACATATCAAAAAGATAGTGCACCATGACCAAGTGGGGTTTATTCCAGGGATGCAAGGCTGGTTCAACATTCGGAAATCAATAAACATAATACATCACATCAATAGACTTAAAGATAAAAATCATATGATTATCTCAATAGATGCAGAAAAAGCATTTGACAAAATACAGCACCCCTTTATGTTCAAAACACTGGAAAAACTAGGAATATCAGGGACATATCTCAACATTATAAAAGCTATTTATGCAAGGCCCAGAGCTAACATTATCTTAAATGGAGAAAAATTGAAAGCATTCCCTCTAAAAACTGGAACAAGACAGGGATGCCCCCTCTCACCACTGCTATTTAACATAGTACTGGAAACTCTGGCAAGAGCAATTAGACAGACGAAAGAAATTAAAGGGATCCAGATAGGAAAAGAAGAGCTCAAATTAGCACTATTTGCTGATGACATGATAATCTACCTAGAAGACCCAAAAAACTCTACCAGAAAACTTTTACAACTAGTAAATGAATTTGGCAAAGTAGCAGGATACAAAATCAATACCCATAAGTCAAAGGCATTTTTGTACATCAGTGACAAAGCCTCTGAAAGGGAAATGATGAAAACTACGCCATTTACAATAGCACCAAAAAAAATAAAATACCTGGGAATCAACTTAACGAAAGAGGTGAAAGAGCTCTATAAGGAAAATTATAGAACACTAAAGAAAGAAATCATAGAAGAACTCAGAAGATGGAAAGACCTACCTTGCTCTTGGATAGGTAGAATCAATATTGTCAAAATGTCCATACTACCAAAAACATTATACAGATTTAATGCAATTCCAATCAAAATCCCAATGTCATTCTTCAAAGAAATAGAAAAAGCAGTCATGAAATTCATCTGGAGAAATAAGAGACCCAGAATAGCCAAAGCAATCCTGAGCAAGAAAAGTGAAGCAGGTGGCATCACCATACCGGACTTTAAATTATACTATAGAGCAATAGTAACAAAAACAGCATGGTATTGGCACCAAAACAGACTGGTGGACCAATGGTACAGAATTGAGGACACAGAGACTAATACATATAATTTCAGCTATCTTATATTAGACAAAGGTGCCAAAAATGTACAGTGGAGAAAGGATAGCCTCTTCAACAAATGGTGCTGGGAAAACTGGAAATCCATATGCAACAAAATGAAATTAAACCCTTGTCTCTCACCATGCACAAAATTCAATTCAAAGTGGATCAAGGACCTAGGAATTAGACCAGAGACAATACGCCTAATAGAAGAAAAAGTAAGCTCCAATTTCCAACATGTCGGATTAGGCCCCAATTTCCTTAATAAGAATCCTGTAGCACAAGAACTATTACCAAGAATTAATGAATGGGATAGATTTAAACTGAAAAGCTTCTTCTCAGCAAAAGAAACAATCAGTGAGGTGAATAGAGAGCCAACTAATTGGGAACAAATATTTAATACATGCACATCAGATAGAGCACTAATTTCTAGAATGTATATAGAACTAAAAAAACTTAACACCAAAAAAGCAAATAACCCAATCAATAAATGGGCTAAGGAATTGAAAAGACACTTCTCAGAAGAAGATACACGATTAATCAACAAATACATGAAAAAATGCTCAACATCACTGGCAATTAGAGAAATGCAAATCAAAACTACTCTAAGATTTCATTTCACTCCAGTCAGAATGGCAGCTATCAAGAACACAAACAACAATAAATGTTGGAGAGGATGTGGGGAAAAAGGCACACTCATACATTGCTGGTGGGACTGCAAAATGGTGCAACCGCTATGGAAAGCAGTATGGAGATTTCTTGGGAAAATGGGAATGGAACCACCCTATGACCCAGCCATCCCACTCCTGGGTCTATTCCCAAAAGACTTAAAAACAGCATATTACAGTGACACAGCCACTTCAATGTTTATAGCAGCACAATTCACAATAGCTAGGTTATGGAACCAACCTAGATGCCCCTCAGTAGATGAGTGGATAAAGAAAATATGGTATATATACAAAATGGAATTTTACTCAGCAATAAGAGAGAATAAAATAATGGCATTTGCAGGTAAATGGATGAAGTTGGAGAATATAATGCTAAGTGAAATTAGTCAATCTCAAAAATCCAAGTACCGAATGTTTTCTCTGATATAAGGAGGCTGGTTCACAGAGTTGTTGGAAGGGGGTACATAGGATCAGAGGAACACTAGAATGGTCAACGGAAAGGGAGGGGAGGGAGGGAGTAAGGGGGGGTTGGAAAAAAATTGGTGGTTGAATGAGATGGATATCATTATCCTAAATGCATGATTGAAGATCTGAATGGTACTTATATTCTTTGTATACAAGCAGTTGTATGTAAAAAGATACTATACTTGTGCATGATGAATAAGTAAATAAATAATAAAAAAAATAAAAAAAAAAAAAAAAAAAAAAGAAATAATCTCTTCTTTGCAATAAATTCTTAATCTTTTTGCTAGTAGATTTAAATTGAAATACTAAAGAAAACAGGTAGGAAACAATTCAATAAATGATCAGGAAACAGTGGTTTATGACTGGGGAAAGTGTTAAATTGGATCCACATCTCACATTGTTGACCATTATAATTTCCAAATGGAGCCAGGCAAGGTGGCGCATGCTTGTAATTCCAGCACTTAGCAGGCTGAGGCAGGAGGATTGCGAGTTCAAAGCCAGCCTCAGCAATGGTGAGGCACTTAGCAACTCAGTGAGACCCTGTCTCTAAATAAAATACAGAAAAGGGCTGGGGATGTGGCCCAGTGGTTGAGTTCCCCTGAGTTCAATCCCTGGTACCAAAAAAAAAAAAAAAAAAAAAAAAAAAAAAAAAAAATCCAAATGGATTAAAGATTTAAGTGTAAAAATTAAAGTAATAAAAGTACTAGAAGAAGAAATGGGAGAATGCCTTTATACGCTTAGAGTAGGGAAGAACTCCCTAGCCATGAGTCAAAAACTAGAATCCCAAAAGAGAAGGTATATAAATTTGGATGATATTAAAAAACAAACAAACCCACTAAGCCCTTCCAATTGGCAAAATAAAACATATGCCATATGAAAAGGTAAAAACAAATGGCAACCTGGAGGAAAGCAGCTGCAACTCACACCACAGAGTAGGAAGTAGGGCTGACTTCTCGAGTATAGGAAGAATGGGAACCAGATGAAAAGGATTGAAACTCAAAAGAAAGATGTACCAAGACTGAACAAACAGTTCACAGAAAAGGAAATAAAAATGGCTTTTAAATATATGAGAAGGTGGGACTTGACATATCGTGGTTTGAGTATGAGGTGTCCTCCCAAGGCTCTTGTGTTACCTCAGGAAGGTTCAGAGTTGAACTGATTATTGGACTGTGAGAGCTGTAGACTAATCAGTCCATCCTAGTTTGAATGGACTGAATGGAATTCAATTCCAATTTCTAATTCTAATATTTCAAGAGGCTTAGTTTATGTTTATCTGTTTAAATTTCTAGTTCTCTGCCAATAAGTTCAATGCTATTTTTAATCTCCCTTGTCATGGTAAGCAAAGTGGTTTTAGAGTCTGTATCCAGTAGTTCCAATATCTGGAGTCTGTTGTGAGTTTCTTTTTAATTATATGTAACTTCCGCTCTTGTGTGTGAGTTCTTATCTCCTTGTGTGTCTGGTCATCTTTGTATTGCTGGAATGTATTTTATTTTTATTTTTTAAATTATTTTGATGGGATGTATTTTTAAATATATTTGTTAAAAGAATTTGAACCTTAGCAAAACATTATTTTCTCCAACTTTCATTTGCCATGGTCAGTTGCTTGGGGGTTTAGTTTTATCCAGTCCTGAGACTGTGATCTTCTGGGACACTCAGATGGCTTAAAGCTAGCCTGCCTTCATTGACTCTTTTTTTTTTTTTTTAAGCAAAAAAGGGAGTTTATTTCCTTATATAACAGTGATGTCCAAAATATGTTTCAGATTCAGGTGGATCTGTAACCCTAAAAAAGTCATCATGTCCTTCCATTTTCTCTCTACCCCCTCGATCCGTTTCCTCCTTTCTCTTCTCCACCTCCTCCTCTCTCCCTCCCTCCCTCCGTGATAGCACTGGAGAATCCCAGATTTCCTTGGTCCTTAGAACTTAAAACTCCGGAGAGACTGTGCCTTACCATATACCCTATGACAAATGTTCCAGAGAGGACACTGGCAGGTGCTCACTTCCAGATTGATTTTCATGGGTAGGACAGGATGGAACCTCTGATTGGCCTGATTTGGGAACAATGTCCAAGCCTTCAGTAGGATCTGCTTTACCCAAATAAGGTTGAGCAGGATCCAGGAGGGGGAGGGGCACTTCTTCCAGCTGGAGCACAGAGGACTGGCTGTGAGGCATGAGGACGAGCAGGGAGGCAGGGATGCTCCTGCTCCCACAGGGGCAGAACTGGCTTACCTGTCCCTGCTCACATGCCCCTAACCATGCACACTGGTCCCCTGCTGTAGTAGCAAATCTAACTGGGCAGGGCTGACTTCATGGGGAGGCTCCTGGATGACATCACATGCTCAGCCACTTGAGGGCACTGGGATTCTCAGTTTCTTCTACTGTATAGGAGGACCAAGGAAACTCACAAGCACTGTTACTCTCAAAGGAAGCAGATGGGTGAAATATATAAAATCAGCATTTTTATTGGCCTCCTAGGATGTTCAGAGACCTGCTTTTAAGACTGTGTGTTAAGTACACACTTTAATAATGCTTCAGTTTATTCTGCAGTGGTTCCCAAATTGTGGTCCTCAAACCAGTAGCATCAATGTCACCTGGGATCTTATTGAAGTGCAAATTCTCCATCTCACCTCAGACCTTCTGAATCAGGAAGTCCAGGTGTGGGGCCCAACAGACTGTTTTAACAAGTCCTCTGAGTGATTCAAGGCATGCACCAAAGTTTGAGAACTGATGCTCTATATCTGTATTTGATTCAATTCACTCAGTTCAAAAGGACCACCCACTACAAAAACCTGAGATTTGCATTACAGACTTAATGAACAGTCTGAATTTTGAGGGGTATAAATTTGTGAAAGAGTTTTCTATTTCTCCTACCCCTGCCCTCAACCACCCATGATCAGATCATACTTCTCCATCACTTAATAGTATCTTGGGCAGATTCCTTAATTTTTGGTAAATTCTTTTTTTATTAGTTTTAATCAGTTATACATGACAGTAGAAAGCTCTTTGATTCATTGTACACAAATGAAGCAGAATTTTTTGCTTCTCTGGTTGTACATGAAGTAGAGTCACACCATTCATGCAATCATACATGTACCTAGGGTAATGATGTCCATCTCATTTCACCATCTTTCCTACCCCCTTTCCTCCTCATCCCCTTCCCCTTTGCCCAAAGTTCCTCCACTCATCCCATGTCCTACCCCCTCAACATGGATTAGCATCCACTTATCAGAGAAAACATTTGGTCCCTGATTTTGGGGGATTGGATTATTCATTTAGCATGATGTTCTCCAACTCCATCCATTTACTTGCAAATGCCATGATTTTATTCTCTTTTAATACTGAGTAATATTCTATTGTGTATATGTACCACAGTTTCTTTATCCATTCATCTATTGAAGGGCATCTGGTTGGTTCCACAGTTTAGCAATTGTGAATTGTGCTACTATAAACTTTGAAGTGGCTGCATCATTGTAGTATGCTAAGAGGAGTGGGATGGATAGCTGGGTCAAATGGTGGTTCCATTCCAAGTTTTCTAAGGAATCTCCATACTGCTTTCCAGATTGGTTGCACCAATTTGCAATTCCACCAGCAATGTACCTGCATTGACTTTTACAACCCAAATCCTGCAAGATGTGTCGATCAGGTATTACACTATGTCACATGCTGCCTCTTAATCCTCAAAGCTCATCTCAAGTGTCTCTTCTGCAATCTGCAAATGCTGTTTGGGTAGAAGCTGTCCCAAATGATAGGCTTATGTTACTGGATATTCATCCTTTCCTGAATCATGGCCCAGTAATTCTTCACTCTCATTAGCTCTTAGATGTTTTAAGCAGATTTTCAAAAGTATTTTGTTCAGCACTTCTAGTTGTACTGAATGGGAGAGTTGGTATGATAGACTAAATTTTGTTACTGGAAAAGAGAGTCTTTGTATGATTAAAGGTTTTGAACAATGTAAATTAACTATTTTAAAAATTAAATTAAAACTTCTTTAAAAAAGAAAACTAATTTTCTGCATTTAGTTGTATATCTCTGATTTATGGGTGTCCATCAAAAGCCCTTGATTGTGTTAATGGTTCATCCAAGTCTAGAAATTTTAAAGGAATTAGTTGGCATTCCAGTATTGTTCTTTCTTCCCTTTTGCTCTACAAGTGACTTTTGGGTAATCTATTCACTCCTGCATGGCTCATAATTATTGCTAATACACTGATCAGTTCATCTAGGAAGGTTAGGAAACCAGATAAGCTCTGGTTTTCTATTTAATGGAGATTTCCTATGTTTACTATACAATGGTAATTTATCTTTTATACAATTAAGCCATAAATAGAGAACAGCATTATGTTAAAATTAACTGGCACCTTATTAGTCTTTCTTTGAGTTTGGTTATGCATTATCTTGTTGATTCACATCTACTGTCATTGTGTGAGCTGTAGTTGAAAGTAGAGTAGGAGATTGGCTGGATGAATTCTCACCTGGTGATGATGTGCCTGCTTTTTTTTTTCTTTATTTAATTCATGAAAAACAAAAACAATATTACCTTCACATTTATTGGGTCTTAAAAGAAAAGATAAAGAATATAGTTTGGCTCAGGGTGAAGAAAGTAATGTTACTTTTTATTTCATTCCAGATATGTGAACACGTGCCAATTTAAAAATCAATACTACTGGGCTGGGAGATGTAGCTCAGTGATAGAGTGCTTGCCTAGAATGTTAGGGGCACTGTGTTCAATTCCCAACAGTGAAGAAAAAAATCAATATAGCTTTTACTGCTGATAAGGACAAGGATGTCACAACAATAAAAATCCGCACTGCTGACATCATTTATGCTAAATCCGGAATTCGTGATAGACTGAACTCAGCAATTACCTCAAAGTGAAAAAATAAACCATTGTTTTCTAATTTGGAAACATTTTAATAATTAGTATCTTAGAGAACTTACTCTTCATGGTTCAGTTAAAACAAGTATGGAATTTTCTTCTACCACTTATTTCCTTTGTTCTCTAAGGACTCTTGTCAATTGTCTGAATTTAGGGAAATGTGCAAAGCTTATCTAATGTTCTTAGTATTTCTTTCTTTTTTTTTTTTTTTTTAGTTGTAGATGGACACAATACCTTTCTTTTATTTATTTATTTTTATGTGGTGCTGAGGATGGAGCCAAGTGTCTCAGACATGCCAGGCAAGCACTTTACCACTGAGCTACAACCCCAGCCCCAGAATTTGTTAATTAAGCATAAAATGCACTCAAAAGTCATATGCCATGTTATTGTGTAGTTTTCGATTTTTGTTTTGTCCTAATTGTGCTGAGCATTGAACCCAGGGCCTCATGCATTCTTAGTATACATTCTGCCACTGGGATGTACTCCCAGTCCCTGCTTTTGAATTCTATTTTTAATTTTTGATGTTTAGGTATATGTATACACAAATGTACATTAAACAAAGCATATTGGTATCTTTGTGTAATCTTAAGTGTTCTCAGTAAATATATCAGTTATAAATTAATTCACATTAGCATAAACTTATTCACAAGATTATAACTATTTTCTTCCTTAAATATCACAAAGTTGGAGTCTAAGATTTTGAAACATTAGAGACTAAAGATGTTTTTGAATTACTTAAGTAGCAGCAGGCTGTTCACACCTGCCTCCCTGCCCCCATAACTGTGCTTGTAATCTTGATATTTTTAGCACCTTTATGAATTAAAAGTATAAAGTCAAGGGAGAGTGAAGAGTATGGGGAATACCACTTGCATTTTCTATTTGATTTAACTCCTAGGTGTAGTTTTTGTCCACAGTTGAATTATGTAATGCTGGAAATCAAATGGCTTCTTCTGAGAGTCATCTGGATCCTTTCAAGGGATGACCAGCTTTGAGTGACATTTCAAGATCTATATGTAATTCTTCCAACTCCTTCAGTCTGAGTAGGAAAATTCTACTATTTAAATACTACCCAATCTTCTATATATCCAATAAAATTTTGTCTTAGAATGGTTTCATCACTAAGAATAACACAACCTCATGTCTGTGTCATTCCTACCATGGGTAAATAATGTGAATGTGTTCATGAGGAAGAATCAGAGAAATCCATGTGACAGTCTACAAAATAACTGACTTATTTTCTTCCAGGATATCAATGCCATTAAATACAAAGATTGAGGAAAGATTCAAAGTTAAAGGATGTGAAACAGCCTTGGCAACTTAACTCAGTGTGTTATCTGGGATTTCTTTTGCTGAGGAATTAATTAGGACAATTGGCAAAATAGGTAATAAAAGAATTGTATCAATGTTAATCTTCAGATTTTGGCAACTTTACTGTGGTCATTTAAGGAAATCATCTTGCTTTTAGGAAATGTAAACTGAAGCATTAGGGGTATGGGGGCACCATTTCTATAACTGACTTTCACATGGTTTGGAAAGCAAATAAAATATTAAAATCTGGGGGAATCTTAGAATTTTTGGTGCTATTTTTGCAACTTTTGTGTAAGTATGAAATCATGACAAGATAGCAAGTCAAAAGAAAAAAGTTGCATTGTGATTTAATCCTTTTGAAGATATTTTAGAAAGAAATGAAAAAAATCAAAATTAAAGTTAAAATTCCACAGTGATGGGCCCCACAAATGTGGTAACAGATATAAGGAAACTCATGCTGCTTGGCCCAGTTTATACATACAGAGCAAGGACAGCCAGCTGGGTCTTGACCCTTCCTTCCCCTCGCCTTATGGCCATTTGATAAAGACGGAAAGAAGATAATGTTAGTAGATATTGAGCATCTACTTTGTGTTAAGCAGTTTCTCTACATAATTTAAGTTAATCCTAACAAGAAAAAAACTTCTGCTTTGGGGAATATATATGTTATAGAATTAATACAATATGGTATTGAGATTGATAGAATTTATAGAACCCGGTGATATACTGGCATAGGGAAAAAGTCAATGCCAAGAACCAATTCTAGGGGTTTAGTTAAAGCCAGTTGTACTATTTCCTGAAGGGAGACTTGTAAGAGAAGTTGATTTGGTTAGGTAGCGAGCTGGTTAATGGTAGTGCTATCAAGAGATGAAAATTAGACATTATAGGCTATCTATTTTTTTTTAATGGTACTGGGGACTTAACCCAAGGGCATTGAACTGCATTCCCAGCCCTTCTTTATTTTTATTTAGAGACCGAATCTTGATAAGTAGTCCAGGCTGACCTCTAACTTGAGATCCTCCCTGCCTCAGCCTCCTGAGTCCTGGGATTGCAGGTGTGTGCCATCATCCCCAGCTCTTTGGAATATCTAAGTGGAGAGGAATTTATAGGTTTGAATTCCAGAAGAGAGGGGATTAGGAGTTGAAGAAATGTATCCCTCACCCAGTCAGAGAACGTGCAAAGTGTGTGTGTCTCTGCCATGAAACAAAGAATAATGGGAAACCCTAATAAGTGTCCACTGTTTCACTGTAGATGGAGTTTTGGGGGATTCAGTACTAAGGGTGAGCCGGGCGCGGTGGCGCACGCCTGTAATCCCAGCACTTTGGGAGGCTGAGGCAGGAGGATCGCGAGTTCAAAGCCAGCCTCAGCAATGGCGAGGCACTTAGCAACTCAGTGAGACCCTGTCTCTAAATAAAATACAAAAAAGGGCTGGGGATATGACCCAGTGGACGAGTGCCCCTGAGTTCAATCCCTGGTACCATTAAAAAAAAAAAAAAAGTACTAAGGCTGAAGTTCTGGGGGTCAGCCTTGTGGCCTTACCTCCACCCTTGGCTCTTCACAGGCTTAGGACCCCTTTAAGGAGGCTTGAAGGAAGACAATCATAGGAGCAAGGTTCGTTGCTCAGTGGTTTCCTGGCAGTTGCTTTACAACTTGATTGATAGGATTGCTAAGGTTATCAGTCATAGATAACAGGATCTTGGTCTGTATGAGGCACCAAGATCACTACTGTCCAAATTGAGCACACGCAACTACATTGAAGGATTTACCACAGAGGGTTACATAAGCCTCTCAAAAGATTAGAAATGCTTATCTAAAGTAAACCAGTAAATGAAAATGATATTTGCTCTTGTCCTTCATTCTTGGTTAACTCAAAGTCAACATATTTGATGATTAGTTCCTGTAATTTCCTGGAGACAGAGAGGACTCTAAAATATATGCAAACATGCATGTACGTGTATATGCGCACACACGCGCGCGCGCACGCGCGCACACACACACACACACACATGAGCCCAATCTAAGAAATGAAATAGTAAAATATTTTACTTAATCAGGATTAAAGATCACACAACAAGAAATGAGTGAGAGCTGGGTATGGTCTGCATGCTTGTAATCCCAGAAATTTGGGAAGCTGCAGCATGAGGATTGCACATTAAAAGCCAACCTTAGCAATTCAGTGAGGCCCTAAGCAATTTAGCAAGACCCATATCAAAATAAAAAACACGAAAGACTGGGGATGTAAAGCACTCCTAGGTTCAATCCTCCATACCAAAACAACAACAACAACAACAACAAACAAACAACAACAAAACAAAACACCGGAAAAATGAAAGAAGAAATGAGTAGGGGCAGGAACCAGAGCTTACAGCAAGCTAAGGCTCACTTTTACCCTGAGAAAGGTTTCAGAAGATCCTGCATTTGGCATTATGATTCCAGATCTCTTCTCCTGGGGCTGTGCTATTTAGAGAGGCCGTTTTTGCCTCCATTATGAGTCAGGCAAGGCTGTTGTGCTATCTCCACTTGCTCTGCCATATTTCCCAGCTCCATGCTCTTAGGTAAGGTCAATTCAAATAATGGTTGAATTATCCAAGGAGTAGAATGAGACCTTATGGCATTTCCTTCCCTGCCACAAAACTATCAACCATCTCAATCTAACAGATGATTGCAGAATACCCTTCCCAACTATAGCATAATAAACATCCTTTTATAGCATACATGGAACACCTACCAAGTGATAGACCATATTCTGGGTCATAAAACAATTCTCAAAAATTTTTTGATTGTGGTATGGGGGATCGAACCCAGGGGCATTCCACTGAGCTACATCCTCAGCCCTTTTTATTTTTTATTTTGAGACAGGGTCTTACTAAGTTGTTCAGGCTGGGATTGAATTTGTGATTTTCCTGCCTCAGTCTCTCAAGTAGCTGGGATTACAGGAGTGCACCACCATGCCCTGCATTATCTTATAAATTTTAAAGATTTTATGTCATACTAATTACATTTTCTGACCACCATGTAATTAAATTAAAAATCAGTAATAGAAAAATAAATGGGAAAACTGCAAATTTTAGAAACTAACACTCTTCTATATAATCCTTGCATCAAAAAAGAAGAGTGAAATTACAAAGTACTTTGAAGTAAACAAAAATGAAGGCACAACACTTCTGGGATATAGCTAAAGTAGTACTTAGAGGGAAATCCGTAGTGCTAGATATCTATATTAGAAAAGAATAAAGGTCTCAAATGTCTTCAGCCTCTATCTTGAGAAATTAGAAAAAAATGAATAATCTGATCCCATAGTATGTAGAAAGATGGAAAATAATATAGCTAAGAACAAAAATCAAAGAAATAGAGAAGATTCTGGAAAGATGGCAGAGTAAGAATCAACGATAATCTGTCTCCCTACTTAGAGAATATTTCATTGGTGGAAGTCTGATGTAACTATTTTGAAACTCTTAGAGTCTATTGAAGGCTTGCAAATTCCAGGAGAAGTTGTGGGTAAGTTGTGGTTGATTTTGGTGAATTTCAGTTCTTAGCACTGTGGCAAATATTCATTCCCCCAACCCCCAAGCTAGGCCCTGTGGCAGGCAGCTGTGCACATGCGTATTCCTGTGGCAGTTTGTAGAAGCCAGAGTGGGGAATAAAGCACCTTGCCCTCCAGTTACTGGCATGCACTTGGATTGCTGATTGCTCTTTCTGGTTACAGAGGTAAGAAAATAATGGTAGCTGTTGTTGCTGCACCTTCCCTGTTGTTACAACCCTCTCCTCTAGCTGCAGCGACTTCATTTTTCTCCTTTCCCCCCTTTGAGAACCAGGCACTAAAGTCTAGGACCTTTAAAGACAACTGTATATATGGGGAAAACTGGAAAGTTACTCCACATGCCCAAAGAAAGTCTTAGGCTTAGTTTCCATCTCAGGCTGACTCTTGACACAGCAACAGCCTATAACAATCAAAAACCAAAAAATTAGCAATATCAATAATAAGAAACAAAAAAAACCCTGAGGAAGGCAGAGAATCTGATTTCCAGGGTTGCCACATTTGTTTTCTACGAACAAAACAAAACAAAACAAAACAACCCCCCCCCCAAAAAAAACCAAAAAAACAAAAACCAGAACAAACAAAATAAACAAAAGTCATATAAAGATAGAGGACAACATGGCACAATAAAAGAGGAAAAACATAACCAGCCAAAGCTGCCCCTAAAATAGAACTCAATATCAGGGCTACTTGATAAAGCTTTAAAATAATTTTGAATGTACTTTGTATACAACCAGAGATACGTAAAAATGTGCTGTATAAGTACAATATGAAATGTAATGCATTCTGCTGCCATTTATAACAATTTAGGATAAAAAAATTTTAAAAATTGTGTCAAAGATGCTAAAAAGTTTTTAAAAGATGTGGAACACATCAAGAAAATAATGTATGATCAAAATGTTTTTTCTAGCAATAAGAGATAGAGAACCTAAAAAGAAACCCAAAGAAATACTGTAACTGAAAAAAAAATACAATAACTGAAATGAAAATTTCACTAGAGGGACTCAATCGCAGATTCGAGCAGGCAGAAGACAGAATCAGTGAACCCAAAGATAGGACAATGGAAATTATTAAGTATAAGGAACAGAAAGAAAAAAAGATTCAGGAAAAGTGAAAAGAACTTAAGGAATAAGTGGGATACCACTAACAGACTGACTTACATATTATAGTAATCCTAGTAGGAGAAGAGAAAGGGGCAGAAAATATATTTGAAGTAATGACAGAAAGCTCCCACATTTGAAGAAAGACAGGAATATAAACATTTGATAAGTTCAATAAACTCTAAGTAAAAGAAACTAAAAAATAGCTTTTTTTTTTTTTTGGTACTGGGTTTGAACCCAGGGGTGCTCTACCACTGAACTACATCTTCAGTCATTTTAATTTTCTATGATTTAAGAGACTAATTCTTTAGAAAAACAACAACAATAACAACTAGTAGTCCAAGCTGATAGATATATATTTTAAGCTCTTTCTATGTTATCCAGGCTGGTCTTGAGCTCATGATCTCAAGTGGTCCTCCCATCTGAGCCTCCTGAGTAGATGGGACTACATGTGTATGCCACCATGTCTAGCTTTAAAAAGTGAATATTGTTTTAACTTTGGCTTGTAACCTCCATTTTAACTCAAAGCAGATATTATTTTAACTTTGGCTTGTAACTTCATTTTTTTCCCTCAACATAATGTAAGAGTCTAGTGAATTTCAAAGAATGAATAGCTTATGTATAAAGGTGTAATTTTGTGATTTCAGCAACTAAAAGGGTGTGGATGGAGCTGTTAAAGGAGGAGAGTATTATAGATTACTAAAGATAAGCTGGTATAAATTTAAGATAGAGTGTTATAACTTTAGTTTGTTAAATGTAATACCTATGGTAACCACATAGAAAATATCTATAGAATATATAAAAGGAAATGAGAAAAAAATTTAAATGTCTCACTACAAAAAGTCAACCAAACACAAAAGAAGGCTATAGTACAGGAAATGAAGAACAAAAACAGTGAAAAAGTTTAAGGCATATTGAAAACAATTAACAAAATTGCAAAAGTTCTTATCAGTAATCTCTTTAAATGTAAATAGATTAAAATCCCTTATGAAAAGACAGGTTGGATAAACAATAATAAATGTTGGAGAGGATGTGGGGTAAAAAGCACACTCATACATTGCTGGTGGGACTGCAAAATTGTACAGCCATTATGGAAAGCAGTATGGAGATTCCTTGGAAAACTGGGAATGGAACCACCTTATGACACAGCCATCCCACTCCTGAGTCTATTCCCAAAGGACTTAAAAGCAGCATACTACAGGGACACAGCCACATCAATGTTTATAGCAGCACAATTCACAGTAGCTAGGTTGTGGAACCAACTTAGATGTCCCTCAGTAGATGAGTGGATAAAGAAAATGTGGTATATATATATACAATGGAATACTACTCAGCAATTAAAGAGAATAAAATAATGGCATTCGCAGGTAAATGGATGAAGTTGGAGAATATAATGCTAAGTGAAGTTAGCCAATCCCCAAAGTCCAAATGCTGAATGTTTTCTCTGATATAAGGAGGCTGATTCACAGTGGGGTTGGGTCGGGGAACATAGGAGGATTAGAAGAACACTAGAAAGGTCAATGGGGAGGGAGGAGAAGGGAGGGGGTAAGGGGGTATGAAGGAGAAAAAAATAAAGATGGTAGAATGAGATGGATATCATTTTCCTAAATGCATGATTGAAGACATGAATAGTATGAATATACTTTGTATACAAACAGGGTTATGTAAAAAGCTGCTCTATATGTGTATTATGAATTGTAATGCATGCTACTGTTATATATACAGCAACTTTGAATAAAAACAAACAAACAAACAAACAAACAAAAAAACATGGGAAGAGCAGCCCAGCTGGCTGTCAGTTACCAATCCCAACATCAGACTGTGCAGTGAAGAAAATGGATAGCTCATGTGCACTTTATGTGTGTGTGCTTAAATAAAACCTCAAAAACTGAAAAAAAAAAAAAAAAAAAAAAGACAGGTTGGCAGAATGGATGAAACCTAATCCAGGGCTGCCTGGGGGTGGGGGTGGGGGATAGAGCTCAGAGGTAGAGTACTTGCTTAGCATGCATGAGGCCCTGGGTTTAATTAAATCTCAGCACTACCTACAAACAAAAACTACTGTCTTAGCGGCAGAAAAATAAACAATCCAATTTTGTTCGGGGTGGTGACACATCTATAGTCCTAGAACCCCAAACCCTATAGCTAACATCGTACTCAATAATGAAAGACTGAATGCTTTCCTTCCAAGGTTAGGAACAAATTAAGAGTATCTGCTAGTATGGCTAGAAATTTAAGCCAGTGTAACTAAGCATGAAAAAGAAATATAAAGCATTTAAATTGAAAGAAAAATATCTTTATTTGAAAATTGACAAGTTGCATCTAAAATTCATATGAAAGTACAAAGGACTTAAGAGTAGCTGAAACCACCATAAAAAGAACAACAAAAGGATAATAATGCTCTACTGGCATAAAGACAGACAATAGAATAATGGAACAGCATAGACCCCTGCGTACATGGTTAATTGATTTTTCACAAAGAGAAGGCAATTGAATGGAGAAAGGATTTTTTTTCCCTAACAAATGGTGCTAGAACTATTGATTCAGCACCACTTGTATGATTTCATTTATATGAGGTACTTATAGAGCAATCAAACGCAGAGGGAAAAAAAAAGTAGAATGGTGATTACCAGGAAAAAAAAAAAAAAGAGAATTTCAATCCATTTTTTGTGCTATATGCTAATATTCATTCAAAATCCATAGATCTAAATGTAAAACCCGAAGCTATAAATCTGCAAGAGAAAACATAAAGGAAAATCTTTGTGTCTATGGTTAGGCAAAGATTTCTTAGGTGCTGCCCAAAAAGTGCAATTCACAAAAGAAAAACATTGATAAATTGAACCTCACCAAAATTATGAACTGCTCTTTGTTTTTGTTTTTGCTTGTTTGTTTTGTTTTTTTGATACCAGGGATTAGACCTAGGGGCACTCAACCACCGAGCCACATCCCTAGCCCTTTTTGGTATTTTATTTAGAGACAGGGTCTTAATGAGTTGCTTAGGGCCTCCCTAAATTGCTGAGGCTAGCTTTGAACTCTCAATCCTCCTGCCTCAGCCTCTAAACTGCTGGGATTACAGGCATGTGCCACCATGCCCAACTAAGAACTGCTCTTTTGTTTCCTTTTTAAAATTTGTTCTAATTAGTTATACATGACAGCAGAATGCATTTTGATTCATTGTACACAAATGGAACACAACTTTTCATTTCTCTGGTTGTATATGATGTAGAGTCACACCATATATGCAGTCATACATGTAATATTCACATAACTGATCTGTATCCAGAATATATATTTTTGAAGATCTCAAATATCAATAGTATGAAAAAAACCCCTAAAATGGATGAAAGATGAATGTTTTCTCTGATATGTGGAAGCTAATCCAAAATAAGGTAGTAAATGAGGGAAAGAAAAATGGGGGCAGATTCCATCAAAATAGGAGAAAGATCCTTGGACTAGATGAAGATGATTGAGGAGGAGGGAAGAGGGACGGGGTAAGGGAAGAACAGTGGAATGAATCTGACCTGACTTTCCTATGTACATATATAAATATGCCGTAAAAAATCTCACCATCATGTATATCCATCCAGAAGACATGAATTTTTTTAAAAAAAGTATAAGTAAATTAGCAGAAAGATCAGATCAGTAGATCTTTCTGAATTAGAGCAAATTATATTCTATGATTTTATAATTTCTTTTTTTACTACCAGGTGTTAAACCCATGGGTGCTTAACCACTGAGCTACATCCCCAGCTTTTTTTTTTTTTTTTTTTTTTTTTTTTTTTTTTGGTACCGGGGATTGAACTCAGGGGCACTCTACCACTGGGCCACATCCCCAGCCCTTTTTTGTATTTTTTTATTTAGAGACAGGGTCTCACTGAGTTGCTAAGTGCCTCGCCATTGCTGAGGCTGGCTTTGAACTCCCGATCCTCCAGTCTCAGCCTCCCAAAGTGCTGGGATTACAGGCGTGCGCCACCACGCCCAGCTTATCCCCAGCTTTTTTATATTTTATTTAGAGACAGGTTCTCACTGAGTTGCTTAGGGCTTCACTAAATTGCTGAGGCTGGCTTTGAAGTTGTGATCCTCCTGCCTCAGCCTCCCAAACTGCTGGGATTACAGGTGTAAGCCACTGTGCTCAGCTCCATGCTTTTATAATTATGCCAAAATGAATCCTAATGTATAACTAAAAAGAACCAAAAAAATGGACAAAACAATTAGACTTCAGTTTCAGTGAAGAATATACAGAGATGGCAAGTTGGTACATTCAAAAATGCTCAATATTAGTCATTAAGAAAATGTAAATTAGAACCACAATGAGATCATACACAAACAGCTACTAGAATGTTAATATAAAATTAGATGAACTGTAGCAAACATTGATAAGGATTTGGAGCAACTGAAACTTTCATACAGTGAGGGTATGACCACTTTAAAATATATTTGGGCATTTTCTTTAAATGTGGCACAGCCATACAATGGAATGCCACTTAGCAATAAAAAGGAATGGACTGTTGATACAATAAATATGAATTTGTAAATAATTATGCTAGATGAAAAAAGCCAGACAAGAACGAATATGTACTGTATGATTCCAATTTCATAAAATTCTAGAAAATGCAAACTAATATGTAGTGCCAGAAAGCAGATCCATGGTGGCCTGTGGTGTTGGAGGCAGTAGAGCAGGACAGACAAACCTTTTTCTTCTCTTCACTGTATAAAACTCCAGTCAGAGATTTTCATGGCATTGAAGTCACATATAGTCTGGAGTTGATCCATCTTAAGTCTTGATGGGGACCAGAGGATCCACTTCCAAGGTGGTTTGGTGTCAGGGCAGTGAGTTGGTGCTGACTAGGCTGAGGTAGGGCCTTCATCCTCATCCCATGGGCCTCCCACAGAGCTGCTTTCCTTCTTCCAGAGAGAATGATTCCAGAGAGTAAGGCAGCTGCAATGCTTTTGTGACCCATCTTCAGAAGGCATACACTGTCACTTCCACAAGAATCTACCAGTCAGGGCAGCAATGGAGGGGACTTTGGAAGGGAAGGAATATCAGAAAGGAAAGATCATTGGGGCTATTTTGGAGAATGGTTACCCCATGCATCAATGTGTATTCAATTAATTCCACATGTCCTTATTACCACGGGAAATTGATACATTTCCAGTAATAGCTGGGTCTATGTTCCTTCCACTTGAAATTGGGCGGAACTCTGTAAATACCTCAACCAGCAGAAGTTGTTGTGAGAGGGACTATGTAATTTCCAAAGTCAAGTCAAAAAAGGAAATAGGACTTCCACCAGTTTCTCTCCCTTTGTCTCTCTGTTTTGGGACAGTTCTTGAAATCCAGCCACCCTGGGGTAAAAATCAGGCTGCAAAGAGAGGACAGATGTGATCAATTACCCTAGAGCTTCTGTTGACACTAACAACAATTGCTAGGCACATGAATGAATGAGCCTTTAGATAATTCCAGTTCCTCAGCCTTGAGTCTTCCAGTTAAGGACCAGGACCTCATGGAGCAGAGACAAGCTGTTATCTCTCTGAATTCCTGACTCACAGAAACTGATAAATATTATTGTTTCAAGCCATTAAGTGCTGGGGTTGTTTTATATATAGATCACTAAATTAGGCTCTCAGTTTATTCCTTTGTCACCTAAACACACATTGGCTGCAGGAACAAGTGTATGAGAGCCACATTGATGATAGTTGTACTCTAGCAGCAAGTGATCCCAGGAGGAACAGAATAGGAAGGCCTAAGAGCTGTGCTATTGGAAGTCCAGTCCCAGGAAAAGCTTCATTAAGCTTTTATCATGGCTCCCACGAAAAGGAACAATGTTAATAAAACAGGTGGAGTTAGGCACCAAAATTTCATGAAGTCCAGAAGGAAGGCAGGTGGAGGAAAGGAGACAATGAATGCAGAAAACATGACATTAAGTTTGGTGAAGAAAGAAAGAAAAGATATGGCCAGAAGCTAGAGGGCTAAGATGCCTAAATGAAGGGGAAATATGAGGAAAGAAATATTCAAGACCACTGTCCTTTCAGAAGAAGCCCATGTTCTGTATGGAGCATAAGCCGAATAGTAGCTTGCTTAGAGGCCATGAAACCAGACAGCAGGCAGACTGTGGTAGACTTCCTAAATTTCACTTAAGAAGGCAAATAGGGGTGACCCATTTGACTCTTCCACCCAATGGAGAAATACAGTGTCTATAGAGATACTACCTTTTAATTTTCATATGCCACAAAGAGGAAACCAAATTTCTTGGTATCTGTAATGTCTGTGACTAGATTAGTGTATCCCTGGAGATGTGCATGGGCATTTGTTCATTCATTCACTCACTCACACATTCAACAGACATTCCCTGGGGACCTGCTATGTGATATATAAAAATATACTGTATATGTATAAACACATACAGATATATGAATAATATATCCATGCACATTAACATGAGTAAGATAGTAACATTAACGATGTGAGCATGGTTAGTACCAGTAATGCCTAACACATACTGAACACTTATCTTCCACCAGGCTGTGGACCTATGCCTCACTTAATAGTTACAAAACCTTAAGCCAGGTGCAGTGGCTCATGCCTGTAATCCCAGCACTTGGGAGGCTGAGGCAGGAGGATCGCGAGTTCAAAGCCAGCTTCAGCAATGGTGACGCACTTAGCAACTCAGTGAGACCCTGTCTCTAATAATAAAAAAAAAATAGTTACAAAACCCCTCTAGGAGGTGAATAGTATCACCATCCCATTGTACTGGTGCAGATTCTGAAGCTTCTAGAAACCATATAATTTGGGGCTGGAGTTGTGGCTCAGTGGTAGAGCACTTGCCTTGCATGTGTGAGGCACTGGGTTCGATCCTTAGCACCACATATAAATAAATGAATAAAATGAAGATCCATCAATATCTAAATACATATATATATATTTATAAAATATATAAACATATAAATATATATGCATATAAAAGAAACCATATAATTTGTTCAAGAGCTGAGGAGTGGTGGGGACAGGACCAGAGCACAATTGAGTCTGAGATTAAAACCAGTGCTTGTAAATACTACCCAACAAAAACCCAAATAAAGACTAATAATTCTACTCAGTGTGGTTCCCTGTGGTGTGTCAGCATCTTAACCATGAGAGACATTAGCCCTTGGTTGTAGGGGCAAGGAAGGACAGGGTGGAGCCAGAGAAGAAATGGTGACGCAAAAAGAAGGATAGTAAGTTGGGTCTCCAGAATGGCTGGTTTCTGGACTCTCCTGCCTAGGTGTTTCCCTATTAAACAGTTTCCTTGTTCATAGTTTTGATTATTTTATTATCTTTATGGTTAATTTATAAAGAAGTATCGTCCAACAGAGAAGCTGCTGGTCCACATAGCAACCCAAACACCTCTGATTATTACTTAGGAGGAAGTCCATTCCTTATGTGATAGGTGCAATTACTGGAAAGTTTGTACTTCTTTTGGAGTTCAAATCTGTTATTTTGGCCCAGAAAATGAGTGCTGGGGGCTCTTTGGGCAAAGAGCATAATGGAATTTCCCAAACCCCTTAACCTGAGGAAAACTTGAGGAAGAAATCCCACAAACAGCCACGGTCTCAGTGACTAGCTGAAGGCTGGTGGGGGCAGGGAGGTGCTGTGAGGCCTGGAGGTGTTCGGGACAAGGGCCTTTTCTGGAGTGTCCTGGCTTCCTCTCCCAACTTGACCCTCCTTTGTACCAGGAAGCCCTCACTATTGTCATCATCCTCACCATCCTCTGTAGACTCAGCGTTTTCTTTTTCTCTTCTTTCCCTCCTGTCCCCTCCCCTCCCCTCCCCTCTCCTTTCCTTTCTAAAGCACCTCTCCTTTCCTACATAGACCCTACATGCTGGAGCCAGGAGGATGGCACCCTCTGTGTGGCACCTTTCTGCTTCTGATGATGATTTGATCACCTCATCACCACCAGCCAGGCATACCATCTGCTCTTTACACTTGCTGCCACCACCTCCAGACCTCTTCAGATGCCTTAAGAACCTTGGCCCCTGGGTCTCGGGCTTGCCCAGCACTCAGGCCCTGGTGGTCACCTGGCATCTCTAGTGAGGATGAATGACTCAGTCAATAACCTCCTCTCCACTTGAGCAGTTGGCTTACACAGGTCCCTGTGCAGAATCTGAAATTATAAACCTGAGGTTCCTTTCTCCAACAATGACCTCTTCTACTCCCCCCTCCTCTTTCGCTGCTCTAACAATAGCATCTCATGCTCTGGTTCCCACCCATCCTTATTCTCCTCAGGGCTCAGTCCCTCTGACTTCATTTGTTTCTCTGTCCTACCTGGACCTCATATCCAATCATTGCTCTCATAGATTTCCTGTTAACCCCCTCGCCCTTTATTTCTTTTCGGGAGCCTAGTCAGTATCCACCCTCAGGTAAACTTAACTGCAAATGTCTTGTGTATGTACACCCAAACTGGCTAAACTGTGCTGGGCAAACAAGCACAAAAATAGCACAGAGCCCAAAGGTCATTGTGACCTACCTTTAGCTGGATTCTACATGCTGTTTGATGGTTATTTAATTTGCACATTGTTACTCTCTACATTATTCTCTTCAACTGTTTGGAATCATTTTCATCCTCATTTAAAAAATCTTATTCTAACCCAATTCTTCCACTTTATGGTACTCTTGTTCAGTGACCCAAACTTCTATTTCCTGAGAAGATTGTGGCATAAACTTTCCTGTGTTACAATAAGATATCACAACATCCTTGTACATTTTCTTCAACTGCCTCTGTGTCTCAAAGGAGAACATGTCTCTCCTCTTGCCCAAGGCTATCCTGTCTACCCAAGCATTTGTTATTATCCTCATCACCAATAATAATTTCTTTTCCGCCATATATTAAATTCCACCCCACATCTCTAGCTATACCAAAATTTAACTTAAGCATCATTATCCTTAAGTACAAATAAACAAAACTTCTCTTTCCTTCTCATGTGCCTTTCCATAGCACATTGCTTGGACTTCAACTTAACTTCTATTTCATTCTAACATCTGTGTCAGTCAGTTTTATGTTATTGTAATAAACTTATAAAGAGAAAGGGTTTATTTTGTCTTAGAGTTTTAAGAGGTTTCAGTCTGAGATTGAGTAGCCTCATTGTTTTTGGGCCTGTAGCAAGGCACCAAATCATGGTGGGGAGCATGTGGTGGATCAAAGCTGTTTACCTTATGGCTAGGAAGAAAAGGAAAAAAGGAGAGAGGAAGAGACCTTAGCCCCATAATCCCCTTCAAGAACTTACCCCCAATGACCTTAAATGTACTCTTGAAGTTTCCACCACATTCCAATAGTGCCACCCTGGGAACCAAGCCTTTAACACACAGCCTCTGGGGGACATTCCAGATTCAAACTACAGCATTATAATAACCTGGATTCAGGACCTGAATACTTTATTATCTTTTAACTTCTTGACTACAAGGATGTTTATCAATTTTGTATATTTTCTCTACCCCAACCCCAGACTAGATCATGGGAATAGCATCTATATTTATTTATATGAAGCCCCAGCCCTTGATTGTGGGACCCTGGTGTAAAATAACCAGAGGTCACTGTGCCCTGCTGGAACCTGCTGAAATTTGTCTGAGACCTGCCTATTGTGAGACAGAAGGAGGCGCAGGGAGTGGGGCAGGACAGATCTGTACTTTGGTGGAAATTATTACAGAAAACTGCAGTGAAATGCCATTTTAAGCTAGAATCATCACAGGACATCAAAGGACAGGAATGCAAAGAAGTGACTTGCTAATAATTTTCAAATTGCTAAAATTGCTAATTTGTTTCTATACTGACTACTTTTCATCCTCAGTAAGGAAAGTAGAATAAGTCATATTATAGTAGTAGTATTACTTGCAGGTGTTCACTTCACAAGGGCTATTTGTTCTCTTTCTTGGTTATTTATCCTCTCTCTCTCTCTCCTTTCTCCTGTACTGGGGATTTCACCCAGGGAAACACTGTACCACTAAGCTATATCCTCAGCCTATGGGCTATTTAGACAGCATTATCTCTCTGTGGTGAGAATAATTCACATTGGCACATTTGGGAAGGATGAACATTTATTTATTTATTCATTTTTGTTGCTAGGGATTGAACCTATGGCCATGTGCTCTCTTTATTACTCAACTATATCCCCAGCCCCAGGATGAACATTTAAATGCTTCAGGGAGGTAGATGTGATGAGCTGGGGGTGGGATATAAGAAAATACAGCAAGGGGTATATTGCATCCAATCTGAAAAATGTAAATATTCTGGGTGATCAGTTCTTTTTATTGTGAAGATCAAATTAAATAAGGTGTAATGTATTAATTCTATGATTCAACAGATTTTTATTTGAGTTCTTATTATTTGTGTCCCAGAGTACTAGAGATACAAGAGAGGCAAAACAGAGTCCTTGCCCTTATGGTCAGAAAGGCCTGAATGAGGAGGGGACATTTGAGGGGCAAGGAGGGGTCAAACTTGAGGGTGTGGGTGGGGGCAAGAGCATCTTGCATGTGTAAAGCTCTGGAGGCAGGAGATGCAGTGTGTTTGAAGAATAGTGCTATGGTTTGAATGTGGTTTGTCCTCCATAGGTTTCTGTACTGGAAGCTTTGTCCCCAGTGGAATGGTTTAGAAAGTTGGTGCAGTCTTTTAAGAGGAGGGGTCTAGTGAGAGGTAATTAGGACATGGGAACACCATTCTCTGAAGGGATTAATGTCTGTCTCATGGGTATGGGTTATGTCTCTCAACATTGATAAATTACCTGGAGAGTGTGTTGTTGTAAAGTGGAGATACCTATCTCTTCTCCATGCACCCTTGCAATACTCCATGTTATGATGCAGCATGAGGCCCTCGCCAGATGTGGCCTCCCAGACTTGGACTTTTCAGCTTCCCAAACAATGAGCCCAAATCAACCTCTTTTCTTTATAAATTCCCCAGTCTCAGGTATTTTGTTATAATAGCACAAAATGGACTAAACCAAATAACAAGGAGAGTAATAAGTGAAGAGCAGAATGAGGAAGAGTGTCACTGGAGATATAGTCAGAAATTATGGCCTATATATTAGGTCAAGCACAGCATGTGTATGAAGCACTGTGCAAGTCTCAGTTATTGCTAAAGGAATTTAAGTAGAATTAACTTATTAAATTATTTAATAATATAAATAGAATTTATTTATTATGTGTATATTACATACCCACTAAAATATGACTGTTGTCACATCTGTAAAATGGGAATAAAAATAAAAACAGCAAAAACTTCACAGGATTGCTATGTAACTAAATGAGAAAAGCATTTAGTAGCAATATCTAGCACATATAAAACATGCAGTAGGTTTAGTTAGCTATAATAGCAGATTCAGTTTTTAGCTATTACTAATTAATAGTAATCAACATTTATAGGGCTTTTGCTTTTATCCAGGAATTGGTTATACTGCTCTAAATATTGACTTTTTATTATAACTCTGGTAGGTGGAAACCCATTCTTGTTTAGGAAACCAAGGCACAGAGAAGTTTAGTAACTCATCCAATGAAGTCCTACCATTTAACATTTGCAAGATTGGGATCTGAGCCCAGTCCCTGGCCCCTGCACCTGTGCCTATACTGAGCAAATAGGGTATGCCCTCCAGTGTCACCTTGTAATCAGGACTCTGAAATCCTCAAGGGGCTTCCTTCCTTATTGGGCTTAGTCACTCCTAGAACGACCATTTAGGTAAAGAGGAATGACTTTTTAGTGACTCAATGGCTTTATCTCAGCCTTCTAAGCATTATTTTAGAAATCCCTATAGCCAAATGACTAAATCTCCTTCCTGCTTTATAGATTAAGAAGTTAAAGGGCTAATAAATCATTCGCCAGCAATTGATAAAATCAAATGCAATTTGGACTGGAAAAATTGCACTGGAAAGATCTCACACTGGACTTGAAGGAAGGGTGTGGTGTGGGGAGGCAGCAGGAGAGGAGGGCAGCCAGCATGTCCAAGGCCTGGTGCTTGGATCACCAAACGATTCAGGATGACACAGTGTGCCTTTCCCTATTTCCCTTTTTGTCTGTGACAGGAATGAGGAGGAATACCTGCAGCACTGCAGGTGGTAATTAAGTGGGTGGTTTTTATAATTGATCATTTGACTGGGAGGTGCCCTCTCTGTCTTATTCTTCCCTGTCGATCAACAGAGGCCATGAAACCTATTGAAGCATTTGAAGTAATTTTTTAAAGCTATGAAGTGCAATACCTAGTCTGGGTGAAACTCAGACCAGGCCAAGCCCATGGTCCTTAAGGGAGTGTAAATAAATAATTATTATCTCAGGACCTAGAACTAGAATAGATAAAGAAGCTGTAATCCTTGAGTGACAAATTTAGCTTTATTTTATTTTATTTTTTGCAGTGCAGGGGATCATGTTCAGAGCTTCATACATGCTAGGCAAATGTTCTAACAGTGACCTACATCCCTAACCCTTAAATTTAGGTTTTTTCCTCTGGCCCTTCAGCAGCAATGGCTAATCTCAACCTTCTTCTTGAAATGCCTTCTCTGGGCTTCAATGACATCATAACCTTCACAAACTTCTAGTGATCTCTTTGGAGTCCTCTTTCTCTTGTTCTTCCTCAAGTGTTGTTTTGCCATAGGGCCCATCTAATGCTGCTTTCTTTTGTACTTACCCTCCCCCTGGGTATTCTCATCCATTGGTTCTTACTTCTACAACCCTTTCCAGGTCTGTCTCTTGGACTCCAAAACTATTTATTTAGCACTCTACTGAACATCTCCACCTGGATTTTCCACAGTCATCTCAATGTCAGCATGTCCAAAACTGTTCACCATCCTCCATGCAGCTTTGCTCTGTGAAAGGCAAGGCCACCCATTCCACGCTCCAGGCTAGACATTCAGCAGGTATTTTTGACTCTTCCCTCTTTCATATCCAGTCACAGAGTCCTATTGATTCTGCTTCCAAACCATTTCCAGAATCTGTGATCCATGCCCTTTGGGAGAGGACATATAATGGTTAAGAGCACAGCAGGTAAATTCTGGCTCTGTCCTGACTGCCTCTGGCAAATTGTTCAGTTTTTGTCTGCTTCACCAAATGTAAAATGTGATGGTGCCTTCCTGTAGGCTTCCCTGAGGGTGAGTGATGAATATATGCAGAGTACTTAGGACTGTGCCCACCTCTGCAAGGGTGGCGTTGCTGCCACAGGTGGTTTCATTTCATATGGGAAGTCCAAGACACTCTGCCTGGTCTCTCTGCTTCTAGTCTTACCCAAATCTATTCTCTGCCTGGCAAACCAGCAGATAGTTCTAAAGCTTGTATCAGGCCTTTCCCTGTGAATTATACTTGGGTCCAAACTCCTTGCCTTATAAAATTTCTTCATTTTGCTGGTAAATGGATGGAACTGGAGACTATCGTGCTAAGTGAAAGAAGCCAATCCAAAAAAACCAAAGGCTGAACCTTCTCTCTGATATGTGGATGCTAGCATAAGGGTGAGGAAGAGAAGAATAGAAGTTCATTGGATTAGACAAAGGGGAAATGAAGGGAAGGAAGAGGGGATGGGAATAGGAAAGACAGTGGAATGAATTGGAACTTTCCTATGTTCATATATGAATACACAAGCAGTGTTAACTCCATATCATGTACAACTGTACGAATGGGAACTTATACTCTATGTATGTATAATATGTCAAAATACACTCTACTGTCAGGTATATCTAAAAAACATATTTAAAAAAGGGTTCTTCACAAGCTATACTTATTCCTTGCTCTTGTCATAACTTGAAGTCTGCAGTTTCCTGCTGTCTATTTAAACTCCTCTCTCTCCTTTCCCTTCAAAGCTTTCTACGTGTTATCCCTCTGTCCAGAGGTTTCTTTATCTCTCCTTTGCCTTGTCAATGCCTTTCTGCCTTTACCTGTCCAAAGACTCCTTTAGGTCTCAGTTTAGGACACTTCCCTTGGGAAGAATTCCCAGACCTCCCCTCTCCTAACCTCTATTCTTCCAAATAAAAACTATAGTTTGCCTACCAACTGGGCAAAATTCCTTGTCTGTTCTGGAAAATATTGCCTTCTCATCCCCACTCCATGTTTCACTGCAAGGTGAAGATATAGCAGGTATGTCCTGGGGGGAGAGCTACTTTAGGGATAATTTTTTCTTTCCATCTTCCTCTCTTTCTTTCTTTTCTTTTCTTTTCTTTCTTTCTTTTTTTTTTTGGTACTGAGGATTGAAGTCAGGAGCACTAGACCACTGGGCCACATCCCCAGCCTTTTTTGTATTTTATTTAGAGACAAGGTCTCATTGAGTTGCTAAGGGCCTTGCCATTGCTGAGGCTGGCTTTGATCCTTCTGCTTCAGCCTCCCAAGTGCTAGCATTACAGGCGTGCGTCACCACGCCCATCGCTACTTTAGGGATAATTTTGACCTTCATGCTTCCCTTGTTCTTTTTTCTTCTCCAATAAAACTTCTCAGTGGAGCCATGCTATTTTTCTGTGATTAACTGGACATAAGAATTGTGGACCCACTGTCTTGTAGGAGGCTGACTGGGGCTTCCTCCCAGACAGACACTGGCACTCGTTTAAGTAGTGCTACTGAGGGTCCATTCACTAGCCAGCCTGCTGGTCAAATCTGGGGCTGGAACTCAGCTTGGGAATGGCTCTTCCTTTGGTCAGTTTCCTGAGCCCACACTCAGCTTGATTTCAGGACTGGCCCTTCCAAGTATAGGTGCAGATCTGCTCCTCTGTTGCAGATTCCTGTCTCCATCTCTGAGTTAGAGATCGTGTCCTGTACATTAGCTGATGGAGGTCAGGCAGGGAAAAACTAAACCAGAGCAGCTAACTATATACCAAGGCCATGAGCTGGAATGGGGACCATGCCATTCTGTTTGTCTGGGTACCCCAGAACCATGTGTCTGGCAGCTAGTGCTCAGTCTCTGAATTAGGCACTGGGGGATGGGGCAAGGCAAGGCACACAGGCAGCATTGGCAATGTCTCTGGCCATTGTAGAGAATAAGAACAGAGCATGGATCTGTTAACACACAAAGAGTAGGCCTTGTCCATCCTCCTGGGGGTTGGCCAGCACTCACCAAGTTTGAGGCTGGCATCTGGAAGCACTGCAGATAGTTCTTAGAGAAGTTGCCAAGGCAGGAGAAGCACCCAGAGTCAGGGCCCAACTTTGCTCTCCAGCCTTCCCACTGCCACCCTTGTCCTCAATCAAGTAGCTAAAGTAGGTAGAAGTCCAAAATTTAAGTGGTTTGCAGAATAGTGTCTGCATTGATTATAGTGCTAGGTAGTCCTTTAGGGTTGAACTTTCAATGTTTGGCTATATGTTACTTAATAGACTTAGCAGAAATAACTAGTTATTGATAATGTTCCTAAATATGCCATTTCTTTTTTAAAAGAGGAGCAGAGGGAGGGCAAACACAGTCTTATTGTTGTTTCCCACTCCGAGCTCAGATCAGCTATTGGTGCTACCTCAATCCTGCTCTCTCAGGCTGAACCCTCGCACAAACTCTGACCAGATTCAGTGACATGTGTTAATCTTTTTTTCATTACTTTCAAGTGCTGCGGGCAGATTATTTTTCATCTTAGAAACATACCTGAAAAATTTAAAAGGAAATTGAGAGAAGAGTCATCTGAAACTTTCACTCACTCACCATTACTATGGAGGTCTCTCCTAACTCTGATGGACAGACATCATGTAATGGGAATTGCAGAGCACCAGGGCCAAAAATCTTGGGATGGGTTCTTGGTACAACCTTAAAAGACATGCAAAAAATGGATAAAAGACATGTAACTCAACATCCCCAGCTTCTCCTGCTGGCAGGGGTCACTCTTCCCTTTTTACCCAAATAAAATTACCTGTGCCTGTATATGGCAAATACAGTCTGCTGAGTTTTCCCTGGGTATTTCAGAGACTACCCAGATGGTGTGGACCTAGTTCTCTTGCGCCGACCTCTGCAAGCCTTCTTGCTCCAGACATGCAAGGGAAGGATGTTCTAGCTGCCATCATTAGGGCCTTTCCAAGTGGTTGCCATTCCTGCCCCACAGGAGGATATATTCTCTTTTCCTAATAAAGATTGGGGTTAATGGGAGGGTCACCTGAAGGCTCACACTACTGCCTGCCCTGCTTCCTTTGGTCCAGTTCCTCACCTCTCCTTTGCCTCAGAAGGAAGAACTCTCCCCTCCCCTCATGTAGTTCCTTCCCAGGAAAGACACACCTTCAGACTCAAACTTCCCATTCCAGGACAGGATCTGGCCCTTTCCTTTCAACTCCCAAATGGCCATGAGGCATTCTAAAATAGAGGATGAACACCAAAGTTGAATACTACCTCTTCTTTAAATAAACTTTGAGCAATTTTGACAGAGTGGTTTCCCCAGCTTCTAATTGTCAAGCTTTCAGAATTACTAGGTGCATCAATCATTGTGTGGGCACCCTGGGAGCCTGATTTGGAGGAGGTGGAAGCAGTCACAGTCCAATTGCACAAGGCTAAGATACTTCCCTTATTAGAACTCATTTCAAGGGAAGAGAAGTTCAGGAAAGGGCCATGCCAGGTTAGGGTATGGAGTAGAGGCTATGAATTCTGAGTCCAGCACCACTGAGATATTGCCCCTGGGTCCAGCAGAGAGGAGGATGGACATAAACAGCAATAATAGCAGCAGCTGTGACAATAACCAAGTCAAAAGAGCTACTTTCTTGGTTAGAAATGCCATCTCTAAGAGATTGGCCATATGTTATACCCAGTTTAGCAGTATGGGGCACAAAAGTAAAGGAAGGACTCTGTCCTCTGAGAAATATATTCAAGATAGACTCACAGCATCAATGAAACCAGCTTTGTGGGCAGGTGACTTGTACAATTGTGCCAGGCCCCACACTCAGGAGGGCCCTGTGCTTGCTTTAAGCTCAGCTACCACCATCTTGAAATTCTTCACAACTCTTTGAAAAGGGGACACCCTATTTTCATTTTGTACTGGACCTTCCAAATTAAGTAGCTAGTCCTTGAGAGATGGTGTCAGCAATGTTTTCATTCCATTTTCCCATAGTTCCTAAAATGAACTATCTTGGTGAACATTAGAGGCTCTAAGCTGCAGACATCACCATAGGGTCCCCTGGAGGCCTGGGCAATGCTAGTGCAACAGAATCCCAACTCACCACTACTGAGGCTCTATGGCTTTGATAGGCACAAGTAGCTCTAGAAGCAGTGACGGGGTCTTGTCATTGGGCATCAGTGTCCTTAAGGGCAGATACCAGTCACCACAGTAGCTGCAAGAGTATCTTAGGTAGCTCTCCAGCCAGTGAAGAGGTCAAAAGAGCCATTGAGGTCAGGAGAATATGGCACCTCAGGGAACCCAGGAGACACCAAGAATATAGCTTTATAGGACAGGGAGATGTGATTGATACTCACTATGGACCTTATGTGTCAGGTTTTAAACTTTTTGAAATTTATATTTTGATAGTTCAAACCTATGTTATTAAAATTTCACTTGGAATAAGTTACATTTTAGGTTTTGAAAAAGGCAACTATACAAAATAATCAGCTCTGTCTATTACTAGTCTCTTTGACAATGCATGAAATTACAAATTCCCAAGAAATAGTCTTTGAGATTGCAATCATGTCAATATTGCATCAAGAACATTGGATGTTAACCATTTTTCATGGTAAATGTACCTTAGAAAATTTCACCACGAAAGATTTTGAGCATGCATAAAATTGAACAAAATAGTAAAACCTCCATGAACCCATTACACAGCTTCCATAATTATTAGCCCATTGGCCAATCCCACCTCATCCACATCTGCATGCACTGTTTATGTGAAGCATTCGCAGGCATCAAGTCATTTTATCTGTAAATGTCTTCTTAAATCAGGACACATACGAGTGAGTTCCCACTTGAGTAATAATAGTTCAGGCTAAATCTATTAAAATTGTCTTGTCAATAATCACATGCTGAGTAAGTTTTCTCAAAGATAAATGTCTAGCTTTTTCTTAATTGACAGGATATGAAAATATTGCTCTTTTATAATCACTAGAGAATACTTCCTAGCAAAAATACACTAACCAGCAGGTCTGGCCTTAAAACCATATATATGGTATATTCATGCAACCTAATGAAAAATGGTCATACTGATTTTAATTTTTGTTTGTTTTAAGTGCTTAGATGATAAAGATTAAAGATGCTAGCTAGGAAAAACAAAATAAAAAGAGGTAATTATGTATTGTTCCTTAAATTAAGAGGTGGACTACGGTGACAAAAGGACATGAAATCTTAAAACTGGATTCCAAGGGTCCCACCCTGGTTCTACCACTAAGCACCTGTGCAGCCTTCAATGACTCTCAACCACAAAACAGGGAAAACAATAGTACTGACCTTACAAAGTTCTTATGAGGATTAAGCCTTCAGAACAGGGCCTGGCACATTTGTAAATATTCACAAATCCCTTCCAGACCTTGTCCAGCTGTATGCAATTTATATATTCATCATCCTACTGTGTGCACAATTTTGAAGAATGTTTTTTCTCTCTATAATCAGTGTTTATTTTCTAATTTCTATCACATGTACTCCCCTT
Organism: Tamias sibiricus; assembly: GCA_025594165.1. Lineage (NCBI taxonomy): Eukaryota > Metazoa > Chordata > Mammalia > Rodentia > Sciuridae > Tamias > Tamias sibiricus. The sequence goes on from CM046659.1 coordinate 113,666,972, forward strand.
TGAGTGACTTAATTTTCACAGTGCTTATTCTAAGTTGTTTAACTATTTAATAATGGTACAGCCTACTTTATTAAGCTCTTCCTCTGATGCACATATGTAGGTTATTTTCAGTGTTTTGCTGTTGCTATAAAAGGCTACCATCTTTGTGTAGGAGTGGCAGTGAAAAGTCCCAGGAATAAGTAGGGGAAACCAAAAAGGAAGTGGGAAAGTGCTTGTAAGGCCCAATATTACTCAGGGTTCTCCAGAGGAACAGAACCAACAGAGTATATATGTAATTAAAAGAAGGGATTTATTAAATGGGCTGATGCCATCAGACTCCACACTGATCATTAGCACCTATCCTTCAGATAAGCCCAGATGGGTTAGCATTTCAGAGTGAACACACTGCACACTCACACTGAGATTTCAAACCAAGAAGTCATGTAGCACTACTCACAGAAATCTTATCTGAGGAGACCATTACTGAGCAAAAGCCTCCTGCTATTGTCAGAGAAGTTTGGTTTCCTAGAAGTTAGGGTTCCCGCATTATTCTTTCAGGAATCAGTGCAATCATGCAGATTTAGGAGTCTACTCCAGACTGATATTTGAATTACTGTGGGCTTACATCCTTTGTGTGTGTGTGTGTGTGTGTGTGTGTGTGGCACATAAAGGTTTATCAAGGCCAGCGATCACTATAAAGTCAAGTGTGGAAACACACTGGTATACACTACACAAAGATGCCCTTCCAGTCAACAGAGGGCCAAGGGTTGGAATTCCGCCTCCCAGAGTTCAAGTCCAAATGGCTCAGCTGCAACTTGCATATCTTCCTCCAAACTATGCCGTCTAGCAGGGTCCTCAGGTTCCCAGGAGACAGGATGGCCAGATCTGTGAAGCCTAATAATCCATTTTATGGCCTGCCAATAGCTCTGTGCTGAGTATGGTAAAGATTTCAAACTGTGCCTCCCCAAAGGAAAGTCTTAAGTCTGAAGATGCCATAAACCCCACTGTCCCTGCTCCAGGTCACCATTTTCACTCTGCAGGGCTGTCAATCCTTTTAAGAAGGGGTCACAGATTACTCCTTCCTGGAAATCTAGGGACTCTGTTTAGCCCAGATGGGTAGGAGCAAAAGAATGAAATTAGTACCCTGAAAATTCATGTTAAAGCCAGGCACGGTGGTATATATCTGTAAACTCTGTCACTTGGGGGGCTGAGGCAGGAGGATTGTGAGTTCAAGGCCAGCCTCAGCAACTTAGTAAGACCCTGTCTCAAAAAAAAAAAAAAAAAAAAAAAAAAAAAAAAAAAAAAAAAAAAAAACGGGGATGGGGCTGGGGATGTGGCTCAGTGATTAAGCACTCCTGGGTTCAATACCCAGAGCTGGGGAAAAAAAAAGTCTGTGACAACAAAGATAATTCTCCAAAGGGGAGGTTATACCACAGCTGTGCCTGAAGAGACCAGAACTGCTACTGAAACAGGTAAGGGAGGGGAACAGAACACATACAGTAGAGGGAAAATAACACAGAAGATAGTTCAAGCCACAAGGAACAAAGACTGGAAGTTAAATGGGACAAGCAAATGTGGGGTTAATATTTACCAGGTTTCCAGTTCTTCTGGGGAATTCTGGGGAATTCTGAGTGCTATGTTGTCTTGCCATGAGGCTACTAAACCTAGGGTTGGTAGGACAGGCAGGGCCTGCAACAGATGAACAATTTTGCTAACCAGGTCTTTCTGGTACTTTAAGCAATTAATCACATTAGATGGATTTCAAGACAGACTGGCTTTATAATAAATTCCACGGCACTCTAGGTATTGGTACAGTCTCAGTCCAGGGCTGGGAAGGGGAGAAAGTTTCTGGTTCCTGAAGTCTCACAAGGATATATATATCAGGAACATTTCCAGGGTGACTACCCTGATTAGGTGGTTGCTAACATATTCCAATGAAGTGAAGAAGCCAAAGAATTAAGAGATGTCAGAACTGGAGATGAGTCTGTAATTAAGAAATCATTAACCTTTGCTCATCGCTACCTTCTTAAGGGCAAAGTCCACCCAAACCTGGGCATAGGTGCACAGCTGTGTTTCTGAACTTTAAAGAGCTAATCATTCTATGAACTCCTGGAAAAAATTGGTGACTTGGGTCTTTAGTCTCCAGACTGAACACTCTCAGGAACACTGGCCTAACTTCAGTAAGGACAAATGCCCAGCAGCCCTTAAGGCCTAACTTCAGTAAGGACAAATGCCCAGCAGCCCTTACCCTTAAGCTTAAGCGTACCAACCTTAAGCTTGCCCTTATCAGCAATAGCGTTTTATTTTTTAATAATATTTTAGTTGTAGGTGGACACAATACCTTTATTTTTGTGGTATTGAGGATGGAACCCAGGGCCTCACACAAGTGAGAAAGCGCTCTATCGCTCAGCAAGGGGTAGACGAGCCCCAGCCCCTCAGCAATAGCTTTAACATCTCTGCTCTCCTATGTGGCTACTTCCAGGAAAGGATGAAGAGTGTGAGCAGTTAGTCATCTACATGTAATTTGTCTGGGGGGGGAGGGCAGGAGTAAGAGCATGTGAATTGACCTGCTACAATGGGTGCAGGAAAAAGCCTCTTCCCTCTCCTTTCTGCTTTTGTTGCAGCCTATCCACCAGGAGCTGCAAAGGCCACTGATGACAAGGTGTGGACAGTCCTGTGTGTGAGGCTTACTGCAGAAGCCCTCTCCAGGAGAGCACCAGTCACATGGACAAAGCCACCAAAGCCATCCCTTCCCCCACAGAGAGAGGGAGGGTGAGAGAACCAGGACTTCTTTCATTTCCTAAGTACTATGCCTCATGGCACTAGTTCCCCCTTCAAGAAAGCAGAGCAGGTTTGATTACAATTACTCCCAAGCAGTCTTCACAGTTAAGGCAGGCATATATTTCAAAAGGTGGCCTCTCCTGTGCATGCGCACACACACACACACACACACACACACACACACACACACACAGTTGCACACTCTGGTGCTATGGGACTGCTGTCCATCCACTGGGTGTGGCTGGCTCATGTCAAGTATGGCACCACAAGGAACATGACCACACAGGTGAAGAGCATTCCACCAATCATGAAGTACTTGTCTTGGAAAGCCCTCTTCTCAAGGAGCTGGTACATACAGTAGAGGGAAAATAAGACAGAAGATAGTTCTGTGTTAGATAAGCCCATGTTGGCAATGTCAAGGATTTCTTTATGACTCCTTCAAGTCAATCTGTGACCCTCAGTCCCTCCAGAATCCTGAGCCCACCTCCATTGAGGTCATCCATGCCATGGTGAATGTGTGGAGGGAGGAGGTAAACTGCAGGGATCTGTCCATTGGTATGGTGGTGTCAGAGTCATTAGTGGTGAAGGTGCGAGACAAAGGCTCCTCTGTCTTTCCTGCTGCTCCCTGGCATAGTGCCCATGCTGGAAGTTTCTGAGAGCATTCTGCAGGTGCTGGACGTCATACTTTTTAACTGGTTGACTTGAAGTTTGGCATTCTGTCTTTTGTTAGGGAGTTCCTTGCTGGACAAAGTCTACAGATGTTCTAAATGGTTGTATATCTGGTCTATGCTTGCTTGAATTTTGTTTATTTATTTATTTTATTTATTCGAATAAATAGAGCACCTTTTTACATATCACTGTTTGTATACAAAGTATATTCATACTATTCATGTCTTCAATCATGCATTTAGGATAATGATATCCATCTCATTCTACCATCTTTTTTTTTTTTTTTTTCCTTCATACTCCCTTGCTCCCTCCTTCCCCTCCCTCCTCATTGTGGATTTTCGTTTTCATGCGTTGGTATGGCGGCTCCATGTCACACTGGCCCTGCTGGCCTGGGCTCCAGCTTTACAAAAGACTTACATTCTTGAACAGCTACACAATTATATACACACAAATATATGCAAATGCACACACACATACATATATACATTAGATATATGTATATACTACATATGCAATATACACTATATATGTAAATGTTGTACTTGATTCATATATGTATAATTTATATGTTGCATAGAAAATATGTATCCTGTACACTATACAGTACAGAATATCTTTATAAAATTTTTACAAACTTCTCTTTTCTCTGTTCACATTTTAACATGACAGTATTATAGTTTGGAATTGGAAAGTTCCCTAAAGGCCCATGTGTCCTAGGGTTGGTCCTAAGTTTAGTGCTCTTGAGAGGTAGTGGAAACTTTAAGAGGTGGGGCCTAGTGGGAGGTTTTAGGCCATTGTGGGTGTGGCCTCAGAGGGGATTGTGGACGCCTGTCTTTCTCTCTTTCATACCGGGTATTGATGTGAACAGGCCTCCCCTGTCACGTGCGTCTGTCATGATGTGCAGCCACAGGCTCAGAGCAGTGGGCCATGGAATGAAACCTCCAAAACTGTGAGCCAAAATAAACCTTTCCTTTTTAAAGCTTGCTTATCTCAGGAATTTTTAAAAAGTACTAAAATGTTGACTAACAAATAGTATATACACTTTTAAATTAAAAGTGCAATAACATGAATAATAAAATGGTCTTTTTTAACCCCTCCTCCAAAACTCACCCAGGGAAAATATAGTGAATATAGTGAATATAATAAAATGGTCTTTTTTAACCCCTCTTCCAAAACTCACCCAGGAAAAATATAGTTAAAATTGTAATCACATTCTTGAGGTTAAAAATTTTGACTCTGTATTTGCAAAAGATAGGACATTACTTTATTTGAACTATGCCCTTTTTTTGAAAGCATGGAACATTAAAAAAAAAACTAACCTCCTTTCTATAATCTTAACTGTTGTCTATACCACGAAGCAGAAGTATGAGACAACTGGGAGACTGATTCTCTTCCTTCTTTGGGATTTATGATGTTATCTCTGAGAACTAGTATTTTACCTTGAGAAATACTAATGTGTGTGTATGTGTGTGTGTGTGTGTGTGTGTGTGTGCTGGTTTAACTGTTTGGTGTCAGACCATTGAGATAACAAGAGTGTCTGAAAATCCCACCTGTGGGGTCCACAGTGAAGGTCTGGGGATAGCAATGGGTATCACTGAAAGTCCTGCTCAGCCATGGCTCCTGCATTCTTCACCTCACACACATTGCGTTGCGGGTTCCAGATTCTGATCCTGGAAAATCAGCAAGCAGAGGGCAAGACATACTGGGGCCAGATCAGTCCCTATGGGTAGGGGCCTGGGTATTTTGGAGAGAGGGCAGGGGGACTATAAGGCGGGTGGGAGAATTGGGCAAATCACCAAGGGGCATTTGCGAGGGGTTGAATTTCTTCACACAGTCTTAGTTCTATCCCTTCTATATTAAATTCCCTTGAGATTCTCCCAACCCCTTCAGTAAAGTTGGACAGGTGCAGACAACCTTGTGGGGTACTTTCTTGGAGGACAACAAGATCAACCTTCCCCCTGCCGCCCAAGAGAGTGAGTGCCACCTTCTCACAGGAAGTGGAGTGGAAGGCAATGGCCAATGGAGAAGGAGGGATGGCCAGCAGCAGAGCTGGGAGTGTTACTGCTTGACTCCAGGTGTCCAACAAACTGGTCACTTGCCCCAAAAACTAAACAGAAAAGTTAATGGTGAAAAGCAGGAAAGGAAACTAACCAATATGGCTATATTGGGAAGGTAAAGTGAGATCCAGCATCTCAGCCCTATCTTCAGGGTGCTGATAGGAGTTTTAGCTTTAAATACAGGGGGAATTGGGGTGGGAGGGGCAAGAGGTATACAGAATTAAGCAGCCTTGGTCAAACTGTGGTCCAGCAGACCATTCTCTCAGTTCTGTCTCTGTGAGATGGCTTAGCAGAAGTTCTTATTGCTTGAGGGGCAATTTCTTTTTGCTGTTCAGACCTGTGATCCTGGAAGGGGAAAATTCCTGCTTAGGGAACAGTCACATCATGGGTTGATTTCCTAGAAGGTGTAGGACTTAGAAGATTTTTAGTTGCTACTCTGAGTTCTGAAAGAAAATGGAACAGAATGCTGTAAAAACTGACAGTTGAAAGTCTCTGAAAATATCTGTCTTGAAGGGGGATGAAATAGGTTAGGTCAATTTAGGGCTGCTAAGCCTTATATTACTAGTTTTTAGATGAACTTTCCTTAAACGATTAACATTGCTCTTAAGGTAATAAAGGAGACAGATAGACAGATACAAAATGAAAGCAGAGATGCCAGGCTTTATCCTGCTTTCAGTTACCCACTGGGCCTCTGCAGGCCCTACTTGTTTTGACTGCTTTTAGCAAAGACAGCCTCTTTAGGTCTCTTTTATAAGAGCAGAGCTGAGGAAACACTCACAAGTAAGCTGTTCTTGAGTGATACCAGAGGGACACTGATGTCCTCATATTTATATTAAATAAGAGAACCCAGTCTGAAGTCCATCAGTAATGGTCTTATGTGAGAAGTGCCACATAAGCCACACGAGCCATTGCGAGTGAAAGGAAGGAACAATCGGCTATTATTCTGCACAATTACAAGATGACTAAAACTAGTTCTCTATGCACCAGGCTTTGCATGCGGAGAAAAAGACCCTGGATTTAGGATGTTACAGTATTCTAAAATGATATGAATTGCATCGCAGGACAAATGGAATGGGGGGACTGGACAGTTGGGCAACCATCATAGATCAGTTTCTTACCATATCAAAATTATAGCCCTGACTTTATTGATCATTATGATCTAAGGTCTTTTCTAAGCTTCAGTCAACAAAGAATTTTCATCATGGCATTTAAGATGAGGTAAATGACATTGTCATACAGTCAGGAAGAGAAAGGTGGATGCTATAGTTCTAAATTGGCAAACCTCAGAAGAACTCTTTGAAAAAACAATCAACATGCATTTGAAAAAGATTCCAGGGCTAGCCAAACAATTAAGGATCATTAAGCCAGTCATTAAGGATCTATTATGTTCATAAGAGTTTGTATTGCTTCTTCTACTTGCTGTCAATGGAAAGAAACACAGAGGTTAAAATCAAAGCAGAACGGAGTTTCATTTGGGAATCACATTGCAATTAGAACACAGAACATGGTGATAGGAATGCACATGCTATGTAAACTGTGGGTATAGTAGTCAAAGAGATTAAGGCAAGGGGAAGTTTTTAAAGGCAAAAATGAGACACATTATGCAAGATATCTTGAAACAACAATCTTTGGTCACAAGTATTAATAGTAAGGGTGATGGCAGTCTGAGGATGACATCCTTGTAGAAGCACTTTTTGTACAAGGTTATGGTTCCAAATTTTGTGATAGTTACTATCAGGTAATCATACATTAAGAACCCTTCTTTCATCATCTCTTTGACGTTGTTTTGTTATGAATGACATAAGCAATTCCATTTTGATTCTGACATCTTTGGCACTACTCACTACTCTTAAGGACTCTAACAAATATGCTAATTTAAAAGGTCTGGTTTCTTCTTCTTAGTAGCAGCTCCAACATCTCCTTATATTTCTATGGTTCCTAGACAAGCATGAGTAGCAGGAAAACCACAAAGAATTGTCTTTATTAACTTGGGGATCTTTGTAGAAAAACAATAGAATATACATCATACTTTTCTAGTGCTAATCATCAGAAATCAAGGGCAGAAGCACGTGATCTTTTTTGTATGTCCTAAAGTTGCCAAAAACTGGTTGTGGTTCTAAACTGGGAAACTGATCAACATTTCAGGTAAAAAGAAACTGTTAGCATATATTTTGTTCTGACAATGTGAACAGGTTTTAAATATTTATTTGACCAACAGGAATTAAATACAGACTAAATCAAGAGGCTGGACCAGGTTCTACAGGAGGACTTGAAATAGCTGGAGGTCAACTGTCCTTTCAAACCAGATATATCAGCCATGACACTTTTAAGAATCATAAATGATGGTTCTAAGATGCACATCTGTCCAGTTTGAGGCCTGGTAGCACCAATTGCACCTGGTGATTCCCCCATAGTCCTGATGTAGCCGTCACTGCTTACCTATACTGTAACCATGGGCGTCACTGTTCAGATCATCCCATCAACTGAGTCACATGCATTTTGGGGATCAGACCTATACAGTTTAATAAATTTACCATTTTTAACCATTTCAAGCGTATGGTTCAGTACAAACATTTAAATACATTTGCATTGTCAAGTTACTGTCATCACTATCCATAACCATACTTTGCCATCATCCCAAACTAGATCTCTATGTCCTTAAACAGTAACTAACCCCTGTTCTTTCTTCCCTCTCATCCTGGTAATCACTATTCCACTTTCTCTATGAACTTTACTATTTTAGATTCCTAGAGTGGAATTGTACAATATTTGTCCTTTACACTGGTTAATTTCATTTAATACAATTCTTCAGTAATTCCATGTATGTTGCAGCATGTTTCAGAATTTCCTTCCTATTAAGGCTGAATATTATCCCATTGTATACCACGTTTTCTTTCACCAGTTCTGTTAATGATTTATAATTCTTTTTTTAAAAATGTCTTTAATGAATTATAATTGTCATTTAGTAAACTACACATAAAGTATAATATATATGTACATATGTATATGTGTGTAAACATTTATATGTCTATTAAGAAAGCTTACTTAAAAGATAGAAATAAGAAAAAAAAAAAAGCAGGCAGCATGTGCAGTATCATAAGATGACGTTCTTTAACAGCCATTCAAGGGTTATTTAATTGTCGAGGGCAGAGCTTCTCAACCTCCTTACTGGTGACAGTTGGGCCAGATAATTCTTTGTCATGAGGACTGTCCTAAGCATCATAGGATGTTTAACAGCAACCACGGCCTCCATCTGCTACGTGCCAGTAGATGCCCCTCCAATCTCATGTTGTGACTGAACATATGTCCATACAGTACCAGTGTACTTCAGGGAGGCCAAATCACCGCTGGCTGAGAACCATCACTCTAGAAGAGTGTACCTGTTGGGCTTCCCTGTTGGCTATTTATTTATAAAGGGCTCATATTCAGTCAAGTTGCTTGTTAACTTGCAGATCTCGTTTGGTAGAGACGCAAATAATTTCTGCCCAGGAGAAGAGAGATCCCCAAACCTTATGGTTTTCTATCCCCTCACAGGGCATTAAACAGTTTTGTATCTGACCCAGGAACTTTATTCTAACATTCCTTTATAAATAGCTACAGTTATTTAGTTTCTCAGCATGGTCTTTGAACCAGCCTTACCATCTTACTGCCTCTCTCATTAATTAGTGAGTTGAGTACATTTTTGACATGTTCAATGTGTATTGTAGAGTCATGTGTTTAATTTTTGGGAAAGTTACAGTTTAGTTCAAGTGACTTTTCCTTTCTAGCCTGCTATCACTGAAGGGTCACCAGTGTGAACTTTGGGTGAGAAGGTTCTTAGCGTTCACATTTGGCTTCCAAGTCTTTCCAGACCTCTATTTCTGCTGTTTTTACATCCTTCCCTTCTCTAGCAGCCCTTCCTCTTCTTATCCCCAGCATCATTGATTTATTTGGCTCCAGCATCTCCACCTGGTCCAGGGCAGTGTCTTGCCGCTGGCCTCCTTGCTGCCAGTCTTTCGCTTCTTCCTCCCATCCCTGGTGACCTCTGCTGCCAAATAAGGACTCTTGATCTATGGATCTGACCTGTTGCTTCCAGATGAAGATGGTAGGCCGCAAGACCACTGAACATCTGAACTGACATGGTTGGCCTTTTAAATGCAGAATTAGAATTGGAGGTGCTACACACTGAGGAACCTGAGAGCCAGAAAAGCCAAGTAAAGCCAGGTGCAGTGTTGCATGCCTGTAATCCCAGCAGCTTGGGAAGCTGAGGTGGGAGGATTGCAAGTTTGAGGCCAGCCTCAGCAATTTAGGTGAGGCCCTAAGCAACTTAGTGAGAGCCTGTCTCAAAAAATAAAAACAAACAAATAAATAAGAAAAGCCAAGTAGCTTATTTAAATCACATAGTGAGGGATATGAATAGTTTCAAAGAGGTTCATAATCAGATTAAATGTGCCTTAGGTAGGCCCCTGGAAAACGACTTAGGGCACAAATCCCAGCTATTATTCGGTTCCCCATTCATTTCCATTGTAAAGCACAGCCTAGAAAATATGAATTATTCTCATTTTCAGGCACTAACAGGTGTGGAGACTGGGGCGCCAACTAATTGAGGCTTTCCTGGCTTTAATCCACACCCTCCAGGGCAATTCTGACTTTTTGGCATTAGCATCCTGCCTGCTATGACCCCAGAAAGGTCTGACTTCCTTGTTCTGCCACTCATTTGATTGTATAGTTGGTTTTTTCCTGATACTCCCATAATTAATTCTGTTTGCTTTTCACTGTACACTTCTGTTTCTTTCAGGGTTCCAGCCTCCCAGTTGTGTTTCCGTCTTCCTTGGTGAACACTATCTTCTAACTTCTTTTTGTTGTTGTTTTCCCACAGATAACCAATAAGTGAGTTAGGTCAAAAATTAAGAGAGTTCACTCCACATGAATAGTTGGATCAGCTTGGTGTGATGCCATTCATTTTTGTCTAATTGCACAGATTATAGTAAGTATTGTATTGGCTTGTTCGTGAGCAGGAACTTGATTAGAATCCACAAGAGTATCTTATTTAAATAACACATAAGGGCCTATTCAAATGTGGCCAAGATTAGATGCTTCCTAAGAGTGGTAATAAAGTCCTATTTGTTTAACCAATTAAGATTGATGTACTTGCTTTCTTTTTTTATGAATTGGATTATTATTTTCTTCCATAAAATCACTGACAGCAGGTAGTTTTCAAAATCAATGAGTACTGTTTCGCTACCTCCAAATTAAATACATTTTGGAACTTACTGAGACCTTAAGGCAGCTCTGCTTCCTTGGGCTTCCACCTTCCTCTCCCCATACCCTGGTATTAGCATTTTTCAGAAGTGAAAAGGTTATTCCAGTGCATAATTGTCTGATCTTAGCATAATCATTGCCTTTCCTACTTCATTTCATATTTCAGAATATATTCTAGATTAATCTAAAATTTCAGTGTCCAAATATCATAAAAATTGTTAGAAGAAAATGAGTTTTTGAATGACCCTGGAGTAGAAATGGGCTTTCAAATCATTAAATGAAGCTCAAAAGCCAAAAGAAAAGTATAAACAAATTTGACTACATAAAATAAATGGAAACTTCTATATATCAAGTGTTGTACTGAGGAAAGAACCCAATAAAACATGAAGTGTCTCATTCATTTAACCATTTACACATTCATCAAACACTCAAGCACCTGAAGCAATGAGTGGGGCTAGTTAAACTGACTTGGAAGGTGGACTGTGGGTTGGGTGTCTGGCTCAGGTAGAGAGAGCTTGCCTAGCATATGTGAGGTTCTAGGTTCCATTCCCAACATGGGGTGATCAGGGTGGGTGTTTGCCTGAGGTAAATCCATCACATGGAGCTTTGTTATCGTTGGCAAGTTCATTTCTTTCCTTACCTGACCCATTCCATCTCTCTTTATGGGTAGAGAATTGGAAGCCCAGGGAAGAAAAGGCCTGTATGCTAGGGGTTTCTAGGGAGTAGCACAGCTTCATCTAGAAAACATACTAGAAGTGACTGGCCTAGCCAGGAGGTATACTGGTCATGTGGGCAGGTGGAACAGCAGGGTGTGGATGAGGTGGTAGGCCTGGGGCCAGACTGCCAGGGTGCAAATTCTGGCCCTGCTACCTACTAGTTGTCACTCAATGTTGCTGTGCCTTATAGGACTTGTGAGGATTAAAACAAAGTGCTTAGAACAGTGCCTGACACACAATAAGCCTCAGTATGAATCAGTTATTCTCATTTCCAGGCACTGGGGATGAAAAAATAGATAAGAATGCACAGTCTTGGTCCTAGAGTCATTGAGTCCTCATTCACAACATAGTGCAGAATAGAGTGTGGAAAATACTTAAGAGGAAACATCAAGGATGTTATGGGAGCAAGGAAGGGGGCCTCTAACCCAGGACAGGGACAGGGGGTGCTGCCCGGAGGAAGCCACTGCCTCGCTGAGACCTAGAGGAGTGGGCCTTCCCTCTGGGTAGAGGGAACAGCCAGAGTCCAAGTGAAGAGATGAGAAAGATTGGTCACTTCCAGGAAATAACCAGAGACAGGCAGGAGGGATGCCCAAGCACACCCTGGGGCAAGGACAGGTGTTGGGGTCTTGAGGATGAGGCCTCCAGCCTGGCAATTCCTTATTCCCCTACCTATTGCCTGGCTGATCAGGTATTACCTAAATACCACTTCCTGCAGGATGTCACCCATCAGGTAAAATACCTCAATGCTGCTTCCTCCAGGATGTCTTGGAGGATCCTACCTGCCCCAGAGTGTTAGGCCTACTTGCTGCAGGAGCTGTTGGTGCCTTGGCAATACCTCATAGAGCATCCCGGAGCTTCCCAAGGACAAAGGGAGCCAGGCTTTCCTATAATCATTCCAATACGGACTCTACTTCCCAGCAGCCTACACTCCAGCTGCAGCTCCAGATCAGACAGAGCTTATCTCCCATGAGCTGGAGCAGCAGCTTTGGAGGGCAGGAAGGCAATGAGCACTGATATCTGTCTGTTGGGCCTCCACCTGGGCGGGCCTCCACCCTGCACCTCCCTGACCCATGGATGTGTGTGGCAGAGGAGTCAGAGGCTCACCCCGGCTCCTCCAGGCCTGCACTCACCTCCCTCTTACCTCTCTTTCTGTTCCTCACCCAGGAAGGCACAGACTTCAGTGTACAGCTGACCGCACCTTACAGGCTGGGATGCTGTAGAAGGTGCTAGAAATACTTTCCTCATTTGCTATCAAAAAGAATGGCATGGAGAGCCAGCATGTTTTATTTTATTTTTATTTTTTGTTTTGGTCTGGTATTTTAAGGTCAAGAAAATTGAACTAAAGTGTATTGTGTAGTATTTCATTGAATGCATTTTTATCTTTCCATATAACAGATGGCATGGTGGTCATTTTCCTTTAAAAAAGATTATATTCTTTTTAAGAGGCAGTATAAGTAAGTGAAGTGGCAGTTTGTTAATGTTAAATGAGGCAAGTGTTTGGAGTATCTTAAGTTGTTATTATAAAAACATTCAATTTTAAGCCGGGCGCGGTGGCGCACGCCTGTAATCCCAGCACTTTGGGAGGCTGAGGCAGGAGGATCGTGAGTTCAAAGCCAGCCTCGGCAATGGCGAGGCACTTAGCAACTCAGTGAGACCCTGTCTCTAAATAAAATATAAAAAAAGGGCTGGGGATGTGGCCCAGTGGTCGAGTGCCCCTGAGTTCAATCCCCGGTACCAAAAAAAAAAAAAAAAAAAAAATTCAATTTTACATGCTTAAGAAGGTATATTTTATATTTCTACTAGTATTTTGTTACACATAAATGTACACATGCACACATGTTCCTTTCTCCTCCCCATAAAACAAAGACTGGGTCTGTTCACACAGGCCTGCAAAGAGGTAAAATAAGGAAAAAATACCACTGACTTCTGCAGTCAAAAGAGAACTGTTTTGGCCCTTGCTCCATCTCTGAATGAGGCTGCCTCCATCTAGGGACACCAGCCAGGGCCTGGAAGTTCATTATCAAGGTGCCTGTGGTTTGGGTTACACCTAAGGTCTTCCTGCTGGGTGTGCTGGTGGCCACCATCTTGCTGCGGAGACAGGAAAGAGCTGGGCTCTTCCCAGCTCCGAAAGTCCTGAAGCATGTGGGGATGGATGGGGCTGGTTACAGTGGGTTGGAAGGTTGGAGGAGGTTGTGAGGCATCTTGCTCTTGATTCACCCAGCCAGCTGGTCTGGTACTCACTGGGTTCCTCGGGCTGACTCAGGCCGGCACTTGCTGGGCCCTGGCACCAGCCTGGGTCCAGGACTCCCTCTGTAATCTGGCATCCACCTATCCCCTGGTTCCGCCAGGCCCAGCATCAGTATGGCACCCAACAGGGCCCCCTGGCTTCCCAACCCCCAGTCTCCCAACCTTTCCCTGGACACCAACCTGGCCCAATGTTCACAGCCATGTGGCCAGCCCACAGCTCTCAGTGCCTGGTCCTGACTCCAGATACAGAATGGCTGTCTGTGACAAGTGCAAAGGTCCCTGCGTTCAGCCTTCAGGACCATCTGGGAGAGAATTGCCTGATGACTTAATAGGAGCTATTTGGTTTAAGGCTATATATTGTTTGCATTGGGTGCTGTTAATATTGATCTCCCGGGGCTGGGGTGGTGGCTCAGTGGAAGAGCACCTGCCTAGCATGTGTGAGGCACTGGGTTTGATTCTCAGTACCACATATAAATAAATAAAATAAAAGTCTATTGACAACTAAAGAAAACCTGATCTCTCTCTTAAACGTGAGGTATTAGAAACCTTCAGGGACACTGTATGTCTACAGGGTAGAAACTGTACTTTCTCAGTTCCACACTGCTAGATGGGAGGACACATGAACAATGTGAAAAAACAAGGGAACAAAGCACCCCAAACAAACCAAGATGCTCCAATAACAGAATCCATTGACAACACATTAGAAGAAATGTCAGGGAAGGAGTTCAGGATGACTGATCCGCAACACAAAGGATGACACAAGGAGTGAAATCAGATAAATTTCAGTAGGTGAAAGATCACTTCAATAAAGATATAGAGATTATGAAATCAAGAAGAAATCCTCAAAATGAAGGAATCAATAAACCAAATTAAAAATTCAATGGAAAGCATCACCAACAGACTAGACCACTTTGGAGACAGAACCTCAAGCAAGAAAGATGAAATATAAAATCTTGAAAATAAAGTTAACCACACAGAGAAGATGGTAAGAAACCATGAATAGAACTTCTAAGAATTATGGAAGAATATGAAAAGAATATGAAAAGACCAAATTTAAGATTTATTGGGACAGAGAAAGGTGCAGAGATACAAACCAAAGGAATGCACATTCTTTCCAATGAAACAATACCAGAAAATTCCCCGAACCTGAAGAATAAAATAGAAAGTCAAATACAAGAGGCTTAGAGGGCCCCAAATGTACAAAACTACAACAGACCTACACCAAGGCACATATTATGAAAATGCCCAACATACAGAATAAGGATAGAATTTTAAAGACTGCAAGAGAAAAGTGTCATATTACATATAGTGGGAAACCAATTTGGATTTCAGCTGATTTCTCAACGAAGACCCTCAATACCAGGAGGTCCTGGAAACAACATATACCAAGCTCTGAGAGAAAATGCACACCAACCAAGAATTTTATATTCAGCAAAATTAAGCTTCAGATTTGAAGATGAAATAAAAACCTCCCATGATAAACAAAAGTTAAAAAAATTCACAACTAGAAGGCCTGCACTACAGAACATTCTCAGCAAAATATTCCATGAGGAAATGAAAAAAAAAAAAAGTGAAAAACAGCAAATGAAGAAACTACACCAAAGGAAAAGATAATCAAAGGAGAAACTAAATCAAATTACAAACCAGAAATAAACCAAAATGAATGGGGATACAAATCATAACTCAAAAATAACCCTGAATGTTGATGGCCTAAATGAATCAATCAAAAGACATAGATTTGCAGATTGGATTAAAGAACAAGACCCAACAATATGCTGTCTCTAAGAGACTCAACTCATAGGCAAAGACATTCACAGACTGAAGGTGAAAGGGTGGGAAAAACATATCACTCACATGGATTGTGTAAACAAGCAGGGGTCTCCATCCTCATACCAGATAAAGTGGACTTCAAGCAAGTTAGTCAGAAGGGACAAAGAAGGACATTTCGTATTGCTTAAGGGAATTACACATCAACAAGACATAACAATCATAAATATTTATGCCCCAAACAATGGAGCATCTATGTACATCAAACAAACCCTTCTCAATTTCAAGAATCAAATAGGCCACAACAAAATAATACTGGGTGACTTTAACACATATTTCTTACTACTGGATAGATCTTCCAAACAAAAACTAAACAAACTATAGAACTAAATAATACAATCAATAATTTCGACTTAATGGACATACATAGAATAATTTATTCATCAACGAGTGAATATACTTTCTTCTCAGTAACACATGGATTCTTCTCTAAAATAGACCATATCTTATGCCACAAAGCAACTCTTAGCAAATACAAAATAAAAGAGAAACTACCCTGCATTCTATCAGATCATAATGGAATGAAATTAGAAATCAATAATAAAATAAAAAATAGAAGCTACTCCAACACCTGGACACTAAATAATATGCTATTGGATGAAAAAATGGACAGCAAAAGAAATGAGGGATGAAATAAAAAAAAATACTTAGAGGTAAATGAGAACACTGATACAACATATCAAAATCTCTGGGGACACCATGAAGGCAGTGCTAAGAGGAAAGTTCATTGCATTAGCTTATTCATTAAAATAAGAGAAAGTTAATGAATAGATACATTTCAAAGCCCTAGAAAAAAAGAACAAATCAACACAAAAGCAGCAGAGAACAGGAAATAATTAAAATCAGAGCTGAAATCAATGAAATTGAAACAAAAGAAACAATTCAAAAATTGACAAAACAAAAAGTTAGTTCTTTGAAAAATAAATAAAATTGAAAAACCCTTAGCCATGCTAATGAAGAGAAAGAAAAATCAAATTTTTAAAATTCATGATGAAAAAGGAACTATCACAACAGATATTACTGAAATACAGAAAATAATTACAAACTATTTTGAGGGCTGGGATTGTGGCTCAGCGGTAGAGTGCTTGCCTAGCATGTGAGCGGCCCAGGTTTGATCCTCAGCACCACGTACAAATAAACACATCGTGTGTAACTAGAGCAAATAAATAAATATTTTTTAAAAAAGAAACTATTTTGAAAATTTATACTCCATTAAAATAGAAAATCTTGTAGACATTGACAAATTTCTTTTTTAAAAAATATTTATTTATTTGCTTTAGGTGTACACAATGCGTTTATTTGTACGTGGTGCTGAGGATCGAACCCGGGCCGCGCATGTGCTAGGAGAGCGCTCTACCTCTGAGCCACAACCCCAGCCCTAAGACATTGACAAATTTCTAAAGACATAGGACCTACCCAAACTGAATCAGGAGGACATATACAATTTAAACAGATCAATTTCAAGCAATGAATTAGAGGACACCATCAAAAGCTTACCAACCAAGAAAAGCCCAGGACCAGACAGATTCTCAGTTAAGTTCTACAAGACCTTCAAAGAAGAATTAACGCCAATACTCCTCAAATTATTCCATGAAACAGAAAAGGAGAGAACTGTTCCAAACTCATTCTATGAGACTAGTATCACCCTGATTCCAAAACCAGACAAAGATACGTCAAGGAAAGAAAACTTTAGACCATTATTCCTGATGAACACAGATGCAAAAATTCTCAATAAAATCCTGGCAAATCACATACAAAAAACATGTTAAAAAGATAGTGCACCATGATCAAGTAGGGTTTACCTCAGGGATGCAAGGTTGGTTCAACATATGGAAAGCAATAAACGTAATTCATCACATCAATAGACTTAAAGACAAGAATCATAAGATCATCTCAATAGATGCAGAAAAAGCATTTGACAAAATACAGCATACATTCATGCTCAAAACACTACAAAAATTAGGGCTAGTACGAACATGCCTCAACATTGTAAAAGCTATCTATGCTAAGCCCAAGGTCAACATTATTCTAAATGGAGAAAAAATTGAAAACATTCCCTCTAAAAATTGGAACAAGACAGGGATGCCCTCTTTCACCACTTCTATCCAAAATAGTCCTGGAAACTCTGGCCAGAGCAATTAGACAGATGAAAGAAAGTAAGGGGCTACGAACAGGAAAAGAAGAACTCAAATTATCACTATTTGCCAATGACATGATTCTATATTCAGAAGATCCAAAAAATTCCACCAGAAATTTCTAGAACTAATACAGGAATTTAACAAAGTATCAAGATATACAATCAATACCCATACATAAAATGCATTCTTATACATTAGCGATGAATCCACTGAAAGAGAAATTAGGAAAATTATCCCATTCACAATAGTCTAAAAAACATACTTGGGAATCAATCTAAAAAAAGAGGTGGAAGACCTCTACAATGAAATCTACAGCACACCAAAGAAAGAAATTGAAGAAGACCTTAGAAGATGGAAAGATCTCCCATGCTTTTGGATAGGTAGAATTAGTATTGTCAAAATGGCCATACTACCAAAAGTGTTATACAGATTTAATGAAATTCCTATTGAAATCCCAATTACATTCTTCATAGAAATAGAAAAAGCAATCATGAAATTCATTTGGAAAAAATAAGACACAGAATAGCCAAAGCAATCCTTAGAAAGAAAAGTGAAGCAGGAGGCATCATAATACCAGAGCTTAAACTATATTACAGAGCTACAGTAACAAAAAGAGCATGGTATTGGCACCAAAACAGACACATAGACCAGTGGTACAGAATAGAAGACACAGAGACAACCCACATAAATAGTTATCTCATATTAGATAAAGGTGCCAAAAATATACTTTGGAGAAAAGATAGCCTGTTCAAGAAATGTGCAAATCAAAACTACTCTAAGTTTCCTCTCACTCCAGTTAGAATGGAAATTATCAAGAATACAAGCAACAATAAATGTTGGCGAGGATGTGGGAAAAAACATACACTCATACATTGCTGGTGAGGCTGCAAATTGGTGCAAACACTATGGAAATCAGTATGGAGATTCCTCAGAAAACTTGGAATGGAACCACCACTTGACTCAGCTATCCCACTCCTCACTTTATACCCAAAAGACTTAAAATCAGCATAGTACACAGCCATATCAATGTTTATAGCAGCTCAATTCACAATAGCTAAACTATGGAACCAACCTAGATGCCCTTCAACAGATGAATGGATAAAGAAAATGTGATACATATACACAACGGAATATTACTCAGCCTTAGAGAAGAATAAAATTATGGCATTTGCAGGTAAATGGATGGAGCTGGAGAATATCATGCTAGGTGAAAAAAGGCAATCCCCAAAAACTAAAGGCTGAATGTTTTCTCTGATATGCAGATGCTAATTCAAATAAGTGGGGCAGCTAGGGGAAAATAGAGGTACTTTGTATTAGGCAGAGGGGAGTGAAGGTAGTGGAGGGGGTATGGGAGTAAGAAGGATAGTAAAATGAATTGGACCCCATGTACGTATATGATTACTCAACTGGTGTGATTTTACATCATCTAGAACCCCCAAAATGAGAGGGGGAACTCAACTCAAGACCAGCAAGGTCCTTGGCACTTGTGACAAAAAAGAATTTCAGCACGAACCAGACAAAGACATACATATGATGTGTCAAAATGTGTTCTACTGTCATGTATAACTAATTAGAACAATAAAAAGAAGAGAACTGTTTTGTTTCTTATGATTTTAAGTGAACTTTTAGAAAATAATGTGCATTGTAGATAAGTTGAAAAGCTGATGAAACAAAAAGAGGAAACTGGAAGCTAGAAGTAACCACATGACTTGGAGCATGGTGGTTAATGTTTTGACATGTTTCTTTGAACACTTTCCCCTGAAATGTGTTTGTATAGAAGAAAGAACAGATGATGGTTGTGGTGTAGGGGTAGAGAGAATGGGAATTAATTAACAGAGGTTTGGTGTTCTGCAGGCTTCACACAAGTTTTTTTACTACTCTGAAAGATGTGCTTTTTTCATACCTATTGTTCTAAATGTCCCTGTATTAGGAAATAACTTCCATATGAGTTAGGATTATTGCTCATATTAGATACTGAAAAAGTAATGGTAGAAATGATTTTTCTATCATATAAATGAAGTCTAGAATTAGGCAATCCTGTATTTGTGAAGTGGCTCCATGGTATTACTATCTCTTAGCTTATGGCTTCCATTCACAATGTTGCCTCATGGGTCCTATGTAGCTGCTAGAGCTCCAGCCATTTCATCTACAGTCATGATAAAGAAGGAAGGAAATGGCTTAGCCTCTCTCTTTTAAGGAGCCTTCCCAGAAGTCCCATTTTAAACTTTGTTATATTTTTACTTTATGGTTTTGATCTAGTCAAATCTGTCTCTCTTTTGTTTATTACTTTCTGATCTGGGTATGATATTAAATAGAGCTTCTCAACTTGGGTATTATAAAAATATTTTCAAACATCTTCTGGAAAATTTAGAATTATCTTTTTTTACTCATTCTTATATAATGAGGAAGGAGTCTAAACTTTTTCCAAGTGACTGTACTAGGGGAATGTTTTTAATCTCTTAGAGCCACTAGCTGGGACTTCCTTAGACAATACAGAGAAGGGTCTGAGGAATTCCTAGAGGAGAGGGGGAACTCAACTCAAGACCAGCAAGGTCCTTGGCATTTGTGACATAAAAGAATTTCAGCACGAGCCAGACAAAGGCATAGACAGAGGTGTATTTAGGAAGGTACACACACCTTCAGGGGAGAATGTGGGCTGTCTTGAGAGTGAGAAGCAGCCCTGACTTGGGCTGAGGGTCCAGTATTTATAGAAGGGCTGTATCAAAGGCCAGACTAGAGATGGATCCAGGGTGGAACTGCAATACGTCGCGCCAATCTTCCCTGCACTTGTGTATTTCCCTCATTTTACAAGGGCATGGGCCAAGGTTTACAGCTGTGTTCTCTACATCTCAATGGCATGAGGGTGTTTCCCTTAAGATTCCTTGCTTGGGAAGGTGAGCAGAAAGAGCAAGTTGGATTATGTTACCTAGAGATCATCTTCTTTCTTATCTTCACAAGTTTCCTCAGTATTAAGTGAATAAGAATCTATTGAGTGCTGAGCATGATGGTTCATGCCAATAATCCCCACCACTTGGGAGGCTGAGGTACGAGGATTACAAGTTCAAAGGCAGCCTCAGTAACTTAGTGAGGCTATAAGCAACCTGGTGAGACCCTGCCTCAAAATAAAAAATGAAAAGGGATGGGGATGTGGCTCAGTGGTTAAGTGTCCTTGGGTTCAATCCCTGGTTTCCTGGTACCAAGCAGCAACAACATCAAAAACTACTGAGTTCTACAGAATTTTTTCTTTTCTTTTTTCCTTTCTGGTGGAGTGTGTCCAGGAGGGTTGTCCAGGATGGGGTGAGAGGAGCTTTGGATGCATAGATGGGGGTAGAACTCTAAGGAGGAACTACAGAGAACCCCTGTCTTTTAGCAAATAGGAATAGACCATGCTCTTCATTTTATAACCATGCTTGGGAATGAAGTTGATCACACTGGGTCTGTTAATCACTGTGTCCAGAGATAACAATCCCATCTTTGCCCAAGAGCCCCTGTTTTAGAAAATTAAGTAAGGTCAGGGTTCAAAACACTTCCTCCCCCATCTCCCTTAGTACCTTCAGTCTCTCCCAAAGCTCAGTTCCGGCTTAACCAGCAACACATTAACTTGGTCTTCCTGCTTATCTATTCCACTGCCTCTGAGTCATGGTCTCTTCTCTAATGGTTTCTGCCCTTGTTACTCCTGGCCCTTGATAACCATGACCTGCCCCACAAGCAGTTTTTTTTCTTTTTTTGTTCCAGTTCCTTTACTCCTGCTGAAGATCAAGGGAAGAGCTAGATGAATCTGGAGGCAAACTTCCCCAAGAATTCAGGAACTACATGAAGATATTTAGATGCTCAAGCACTGAAAAGATGACAGCATTCGCCTCCCTCAATTGTCCAAAGTAAAGGCAACATGAAACCAGACAGGGAGCATAAGGAAGCACATTTTCTCACAGTGTCTTCTACTATAATGCTGGTTCTGAAATAACAAATTCTTCCCACCCAGACTTCTAAGTCCTTATCTCCTGGACATGAGTTCTGCCTATTTGTTGAGCAAATAACTTTAAATTACAAATCTGTGTACATCTGTGGGCAGGTCTATGAGTTCCAGTTCCAGTTCTAAGGAACAGAGATACCAAGCCGGGGTCATAAGGATGAATCTAAGTGAAGCCAGTGTGAAGTTGGTGTCAACCTTAAGAGGTTCAGAGTCCCAACAGGGTCAGAGGAGGACTCAGGCAGCAAGGATCTAGTCATTTTAAGCTGAAATGTACTAAGTGTACCTTTTTACTTATTTTGTTATTGTAGCCTTTAACTCTGTTGTCAGCTTCCAGGTCGTGTTCTTTATCCCTGTTCCCTCTTAGCACATACAGTCAGAGGCACTAGAATTCTAGTCTTCCCAGAACATCTGCCAAGTCCTCTCTATGTATCATCTTCTTTAATCTTCACAACAATACTCCAAAATAGGTCTTAGTTTAGCTCCTATTTAAGCAGGTGAAGTTATGAGGTAAGCACAGATTGACTAAAGAATATGCTCAAGGTCACACAGCTAGAAAAAACCCCACAGAACCAGGATTCAGATCCAGTTTTATTCTGCCAAACCCACACTTGTCTCTACTAACATGCACCTGTTGTTACTAACATGTAGGTTTTTTTTTCAACAAAACATTTCTACAAGTTGTCAATATCATAGTGCTATGTAAGAGTGAATACCTCTAATCCTCCTATGCTCCCCATCCCAACCCAACTGTGAATTGGCCTCCTTATATCAGAGAAAACATTTGGCATTTGGCTTTTTGGGATTGGCTAACTTCACTTAGTATTATATTCTCTAACTCCATCCATTTTCCTGCAAATGCCATGATTTTATTCTCTCTTATTGCTGAGTAATATTCCATTGTGTGTATATACCACATTTTCTTTATCCATTCATCTACTGAAGGGCATCTAGGTTGGTTCCACAGTTTAGCTATTGTGAATTGTGCTGCTATAAACATTGATGTGGCTGTGTCCCTGTAGTATGCTGTTTTCAGGTCTTTTGGGTAAAGACCAAGGAGTGGGATAGCTGGGTCATAAGGTGGTTCCATTCCAAGTTTTCCAAGATATCTCCATACTGCTTTCCATATTGGCTGCACCATTTTGCAGTCCCACCAACAATGTATGAGTGTGCCTTTTTCTCCACATCCTCTCCAACATTTATTGTTGTTTGTGTTCTTAATAGCTGCCATTCTGACTAGTGTGAGATGAAATCTTAGAGTAGTTTTGATTTGCATTTCTCTAATTGCCAGAGAGGTTGAGCATTTTTTCATGTATTTGTTGGAACACTAGAATGGCCAATGGGGGGGAGGGAAAAGGAGGGGGCAAAAGGGTGAAGGAAAAAAGAAAAGATGGTAGAATGAGATGGATATCATTACCCTAAGTGCATGTATGAAGTCACAAATGGTGTGAATATACTTTGCATACAACCAGAGATTTGTAAAAAAGTGCTCTATATATGTAATATGAAATGTAATTCATTCTGTCATTTATAACATCTTAGAATAAAAAATAAATAAATAAATAAAATAAATAAAATAAAATAAAATAAAATAAAAAATAAATGAGGGGGAAAAAAAGAGTGAATACCTATTTTTTTTTTTTTTTTTTTAAATAGGAAAGAAGGAGGAATTAGAGGGGGCCATCAAAGAAAAGTCAGATCCAAAGCTACCGGAGGGATCTTCCTAGACCTGGACTCTGGAACCAGGTGCTCACCTTTTGATCAGTCTTGCCCAGGGATTTTGTGGTTCAGTCATGGAGGGTGACTGAGGACCTGAGTCTCGGCTGCTGGCAGGAGACAGCTGGTGGAGTGGGGCCCCCCAACGAAGGTAGGGACATTCATGACCCTGCGTGACTCCCTTGTCCCTGCCGTGGTTCATCTACAGGTAGAAACAGGCAGAGAGGACACAAAACAGAACACACCAACCTTGGTTCCTCCATGGAGAGTAAGACGGGTGGTACGAGCAAGTCACTTAGGAAGAAGGCGCGCTCACCTCCATTACTGCACTCTGGTCTTCACTCCAGGCCTGCCCCTCGGGTTCTACTCCCTGGTGGTACAGAGGGAACCTGAACACCACGGGTAGGCCTTGCCAATGGCGCCCGAACAAGTCCGTCGACAGGGGGCGCCAGCGAGACTGGCAGGCCAGAGGAGGGACTTCCGGTCCCAGCGACTTCCGGTTTCTCTAAGCAGCCATGTTAACGGTGCGTTTGGTGCTTTGTCTCTGCTTCAAAGTCAGTTTATAGTAATGACACCAGCGACCTCCCAGAGGCCTGGATCTCAGCCCAGGGCGGGCCTCAGCACTAGTTGAGCAGAGTATCCTCCTAAGATGTCTGAGTTTCTGCTTTTGGGGGCGCTCCTACTCAAATTTGGTGATTTCCAACTTGTCCCTTTCAAATTCCAACTTGAATGGTAGTTATGCCCAGCAGTTGCTGTTGCCCAAATAATTGAATGTTGTCACCTCCTCCCACTTTTGCAGTTATCTACTTTCTACCTGGTCAAGTTCTTTATAATAAATTCTTCAATTCAGATATTCAGCCAAGAATGCAGCTTTTGTGGAGTGGTAGTAGGGGGAAAAGGGGAAGTGGTGGGGGAGAGGAAAATATCAACAGCTTTGAAGAAGGTATTTTTCCACACTCTGTTGACAAAACTACCCCATGGGGTTCTCATTGAATCCAACATCCCTTAGTGTAATCCATTCTCTAAACGGCCAAGAATTACAGGCCCTCAGACCTCGGACATTAGTGAGGAAGAGCTACATTCTGGACTCTGTGGGTATTTCTACAACCTGCAGATTATTAACAGTCATCTTAGGCAAATGGGATATTTTTTTAATGAAGTGATTTTGAATGACTCTGGTTTTCATTGAATTTTTATTTTTAGTAAAATAGCAATAGAAAAACAGTCCTTGAAGGGCTGCTTTTTTTTTTTTTAAGTGTCTCACCCATGCACTCTTAACATGACAAGTGACACTCCCTAACAAAAGAAGGCTGGGGCACACCTGTGTGTTTCTATGGTTCCTTGTTGGGTGAGGAGGGAAAGGCTTTTAAGTTCTTGTATGAGCAGTGATAGGTTCTTTGGAATAGTTTCATGACAGGAGAGCACAGGTGTAAACTGGGTTGTTCTGATTGAAGTACTTGCTTTCTCAGATATTGCTAACCTTTTTTTTTCCTGCCTCACTCACCTGCCTAGATGACTCCTGATTGAGAATTTGCTCTTGACTGATTTATCTAAGTTTGTTTTCTTATCTAAGAGTAGGAAGCCAAAAGGTGATAGAATCACCTGCTGCTCTACTTTGCAGAGATTATAGAGGACCTTGCATCAGTCTTGCACATCTTGTGAATATCAGAAAACATACTTTGGAGGATTGGAAAAAGACCAGAGAATATGGTGTTTACATTTAATTCCATGGAAAACCTGTCTTCACTTGGAAACAGAATCACATCCTTCCTTAAGCAGGAAAGAAGCTATTAAAGGTGAGTTTTTCTTTTAATTTTTAACTTTTCTTTCCCTTAGCTTCCTGTAAAAGTTACTTCTAAACAGGGTACAATCTTATGCTTAGAGATTCAACAAAGAAAAAGGATGCATCAAATTTTGTTTCTGTCCTTTTAGAGATTTTCCCCCTGCAAGATCTGGTTTTCTTTAGTGGTAATCAGTGCCCAATATTATATTAAAAAGGTAGCTGTGATTTGGTTGAACAAACATTAGATTGCAGACAAAAAGACTAGGGGGGAAAGGGGCATAGAGGGAAGGCCTATATTTGCTTCTTATAACATGTATGCTATTTATTTTCTGTTTTTTGATTTAAAAAGAGGCCTATTTTCAGGTTAGTTGTTAAGATTAAATGGGACAATGTAAAGAGATTTCTGGTTCATTGAGAACATTCATTAAATATTGTATATACACAGCTTTGTTTGTCCCTATGTGTAGATATATTTTAAATTTGATGGGCTACCTGAAAGATTACATAGCATTTTTGGGATAATATCAAATTGTGTTACTTTAAGAATATTAATATATAAATTGCCAAATAGAAGCAAGAAATGTAGTTTTACTTTTTGAAGGACTTTTAGATATCTAGAACTTGTGCTAAGAGTCTGAATTTCATGGATTTTTGTCTCCAGACTTACTGGAAATTGTAGACCTCAGATAAGAGCTACATTCTAGGGTAGTCAGGGGTGGGAGGAAGAATAAGGAATGAAAGATGGGACTTTCTCCTACTAATTATACCTTTATGTCAGTGAATGCTTAGTTCTCTTTCCTTTTCTCTTTCCTGAAGTGGAGATGGAGCTGGATCCTGTCCTGGTGTGGTCAGCTAGTTTGTGGGGTCAGGATATAGGTCTCCACAAGAAGCCAGTTGTAAGAGGCTCCTAGCTATGTGTTTAATGAGGATATTTGACCAGAAAAGAAATATATTTTTGCCATCAGTTTGGAGTTGCACTTGACATTGCTGGGAATATGTTCACAATTCATTTATAACTGGAGGCATTTTGTTTTGTCCAAGGAGTCCACCCTCCTCCTTCTCTATTGTGCACAAACTCTCTCATTCTGTGAAAATGACTTCATGGAGGAAACTCTTCCGGCATTATCACATGTGGGCCCTTGGTTGTTATATGCTGCTGGCTGTTGTTGCTCTGAGACTTTCTCTCAGATTTAAGTGTGACTTTGATCACCTGGATCTGGACTCCAAGGAATTTCAAAGCCAATACTGTAGGGATAAGTTGTACAAGTCCCTAAAGCTGCCAGCAAGGAGGTCCATCAATTGTTCTGGGGTCACCCGAGGGGACCGCGAAGCAGTGATCCAGGCTATTCTGAATAACTTGGAGATAAAGAAGAAGCGGGAACCTTTCACAGATATTGACTACCTTCGCCTGACCAGAGATTGTGAGCACTTTAAGGCCACAAGGAAGTTCATACAGTTCCCACTGAGCAAAGAAGAGTTAGACTTCCCTATTGCATACTCTATGGTAGTTCATGAGAAGATTGAAAACTTTGAAAGACTGCTGAGGGCTGTGTATGCCCCTCAGAACATATACTGTGTCCATGTGGATAAGAAGTCCCCAGAAACTTTCAAAGAGGCGATCAGTGCGATTACTTCATGCTTCCCAAATGTCTTCATAGCCAGTAAGCTGGTTCCAGTGGTTTATGCCTCATGGTCCAGGGTTCAGGCTGACCTGAACTGTATGGAAGATTTGCTCCAGAGCTCAGTACCATGGAAATACTTCCTGAACACATGTGGGACAGACTTTCCTATAAAGACCAATGCTGAGATGGTCCAGGCCCTCAAGATGTTGAATGGGAAGAACAGTATGGAGTCAGAGATACCTACTGAGTTTTAAAAAAAGACGCTGGAAATATCACTATGTGGTGAAAGACACACTGTATATAACTAATGAGAAAAAGGATCCTCCCCCTAATAATTTAACCATGTTCACTGGGAATGCTTATATTGTGGCTTCTAGAGACTTCATTCAGCATGTCTTAACGAACCCCAAATCCCAACAACTGATTGAATGGGTAAAAGACACCTACAGCCCCGATGAACACCTTTGGGCCACCCTTCAGCGGGCCTCATGGATGCCTGGCTCTGCTCCCTTCAACCACAAGTATGACATTTCTGACATGATTTCCATTGCTAGGCTAGTCAAGTGGCAGGCACATGAGGGGGACATCAATGAGGGGGCATCTTATGCACCTTGCTCTGGAATCCACCAGCGGGCTATCTGTATTTATGGGGCTGGGGATCTGCATTGGATGCTTCAGAACCATCATCTGTTGGCTAACAAGTTTGACCCAAAGGTGGATGATAATGCTCTTCAGTGTTTAGAGGAATATCTACGTTTTAAGGCCATCTACGGGACTGAATTGTAAGACACACTATTGTGCTACCTGTGGGGCAGGAACATGTGCAAACATGCTATAATTGCTAGGACAGTGTAGGGTAGGAGTCCAGGGCTTGGGAATCCATGACATCCCTTAGGATAAGGGGACTGTTGGACTGTGGGTAAGTAGACCTGTTCCCTTGCAAATTGCTGCCTTGGGTGAAAGATGACTCTTCTCCAACAGTTCCTACACTGACTCTAACAGAGGGAGGATAAGAACCAATATTATTTGGAGATAGAGGAGGGAAGTATCAGGGGACTGTGGATTGCAGCTGAATAACTGGTGTCAGGTTTTGAACTTTATGAAGAGGCTGTTCCTAATAAGTCTAGGCTTATTTCCCTTTGGTACTGTTAATTTAAAAATAAATAGCCCCTGATTCAAAGTATTACCTCTACTTCTTATCTAAGGAGCCAGAAGTAATGTAAACAGATAAAATGTGTGAGACTTTTCTCATAACTGTTGGTGTCATTTAAAATTTCTAGTGGCTGGCAAGAGAGCCTCCATTAATTTCCCCAAAATGGTCCTGGCAAGCTGTTTGAATAGCACATTCAAAAGAATGTAGAAGAAGAAAAAAAGAATATAGAGGAACAGAGCTATTCTTTCATTATTGAAACCACTTACTTTGTTTCCATTGCCAAATTCATAACTTCTACCAAGGAAAAGGTAGGGCAATTTTTAACTAGTTTGACCACTCATGTCCTTATGAGAAAATCATGGTACTAATTTTGCCAGCTTCACAAAGAATGTTTCATAACAGATAATAGCCATTTAGGTAAGGTTGTATATAATTTATTGTTACAAACTGGAACACATTTTAGTAGGGGGAGGCACTGCACTGTTAGTTATACTGGGAAGCAAAAATAAATAAGGATGGTCACGCTAAACTAGGATGTCTGATTATTCCATGTGTAGGCCTCTTAAGTCAAAACTCCCTTTTTTACTATGTGAATGGAAGGGTCACTATTTGTGATTCTGCAGAGTATATATTTTCTTGTGGGGAGACAACAGTGATGTGTGAAAATGTTACCCAGGGAAACAGTTTCCTTTCTGAAACTAGAGATAATTGCTGGCTACGTGTCATTCTTTTGTAATGGGCAAGGGGTACTATAAAAATATAGGCAGTGGCCTTTGAATATAGCATAGCTGATCTGCATACAATATATTCCAAAAAAGGCTTTTTATACACAAATTATTTTGTGTAATTTGAATAACATTCCCATTAATATGTCATAATGTCATTAATGTGTTTCTTCACTTCTGATTGTGATTTAGTTAAGTAAGGTTTCTCTTAATCATCAGTCAGCTTCCTCTGTATCCCATATACTTCTCACGTACTTCCTGTGACTCTGAAATTTTGATGTATGTTAGTTATTCCTTTTTATAAGGTGGTACCCCATTGGTAATGGGCATCATCATCACCAACTTACCTGCTCCCAGTCCCACTGTGGAGATGACTGATGAATAGTTACCAGCAGTGGTAACTACTGGCTTGTATGATGTTCCTCAGCCCTCTTCTGAGGTGGATGGAGGTGCCACTGTGGGAAGTGGACAGAAAAGCTTCCTTAAGTACATTTATTCTGAGAAAAGAATTCAGGTCTTTGGCCAAATAGTCAACTTGTTCTAAAGCTTTCATGTGAAATGTTATAATTCCTCATATAAATAAATTTAAAAAATCAACATGTGGACTTGTCATTTGGAGTGTTTTGTGTGGTGGCAGGGTGCAGGATGTGGGGAGTTGTAGCAATTTTACAAGCACTGAAATTTTCTCTAAAAATATATTCAGGTGAATAGAAAGTGCTCTTCATCTAATAATATAAGGTCTTCATATCAGAGGCTTAAATTTCTCTCTTTGCTTAGTGTATTTTGGAATTCCTACAGTTAAACTATGTTGATTTTTCCTTCCTGTTTCTTTAACCTTTCTCTGAAAGGACAAATATTATAAATGAATTGAGCAACTAGGTTTGTATCATCTTTAAAGGTTTAAATTGACTTGTTCCTTTCTTCCTTACCTTTCCTTTCTTTTTTTGGTACTGGAGACTGGGGATTGAACCGAGGGGCACTTTAACACTTTGCTACACCCCCAATCCTTTTTATTTTGAGACAGAGTCTTGCTAAGTTGCCTAGGTTGGTCTAAAATGTAGAATCCTCCTGCCTCAGCCTCCAAGTTACTGGGATTACACGTATGTGCCACCACATCTAGTTTTAATAACTACAGTCTTATTTTAGTAACTCTTATTTTTGTTGTACACACTGATCGTTGTAATCTTTGCTCTCTTTGTGAATTGAAAATTTTTTACCAGGAAGAAAAGGCAGTTGATAACTTTGGGAACATATGACATAGTTGGAGAGGTCAAGCCATTTTGATTAAAAATGGAGAGAATAATAAACACCTTCCCCACCTACCTTAATTGGCCCAAAGATCTATTCTTATTCTTCCATTTAGGCATTCATTTATCATGAAGATGAATAAGATATGGTTTTTGCCTTTATGAAGCTAAGCTTACTGACAGAAATAATTTATTCATGCATTCATTCCACAGATATTGAACTCTTACTGTATACCACACCTAGTTTTTGACACAGGGGATACAACAGTTAACAAAACATGAAAATTCCCACACTCATATTATTCACATATAAGCAGTAAACAGAGTATAAATAATTATCAGAAGGAGAGAAGTGCTGGAGAGAAATTTAAAAAGTATTAGAGACTTTGGGAAGGTGGGGTGGGGAGAAAGGATGCTTAAAATTTTAAATAAGGTGGTCAAGGAGCCCCTCAATAAAAAAGTGGCATTTGAGCAAAGTTCTGAAGGAGATGAAGGGAATGATCTGTGAGGATAAAGGACAGAAGAGCATTCTAGGCCAAGAGGAAAGATTTGCAAGGCCCTAAAGCAGGAACAGACCTGCCATGTTTCAGGAACAGCAAGAAAGCTAAAGTAAAGGGAACAGAGTAAAGGAAGAGAGTTAAGAGGGTTGTACAGTGGAGGGTACATTGTGAAGGCCTCTGCAAATCATATGAATGAAACATATGAAATCATATGAGTGAAACAGGAGCCACTGGAGGGTTTTGATCAGAAGACTAACATGATCTGATTAACATTTTAATGGGATGACTGACTAGCTGCTGCACTGAGAAGTCTGGTTGGGAGGTAAGAGTGGAAGCAAGGAGCCGGTCAGGAGTTTGTGGCCAGAATATAGGCACTATGCAAGTGTCTTGGGCCAAAGTAGTAGCAGAAATTATAGAAGCGTTTGGATTCTGAAAATATTTTTTAAGGTTTAGTTTGAGGATTTGATGGCAGATTTGAGTCTGCTTATGAGATGGAGGAGTCAAAAATAAAGGGTTTTGTCCTGTTTCGAGTTGCCATTAACTGAAATGAGAATTTTGTGAAGAAAGAGTGGATTTTTAGGGGAAGATAAGGATTTTGATTTTGAACATGTAAAATTGGAGATGCCCATTAGACATTCAGGTAGGGATGTGTAGAAGAAGTCTGGTTTGTAGGTACTTATGTGATATTTATTAGCTTATAGATCACGTTAAGTCATGAAACTGGATGAGAGCCTGTATTAGTCCATTCTCTATTGCTATAATAAAATACCTGAGACTGGATACTTTATAAAGGGGTTAATTTAGCTCAGTTTTAGAGTTATAAAGTACAAGATTAAATGGCCCCATCAAAATAGCCTCTGATGAGGTTCCCCTGGGCTATATCACATCATGGTGGGAACACAAGTGAGAGGTCACATTGTAAGACAGGAAGGCCAGAGAGGGGAGGGCCTAATTTTATACTTTTAAAACAACCCTCTAGTAAGAACAGAGGGTCTCACAAGAACCACATTAATTCTGAGGGGAATGCCCCCAGTGATCCCCCCATTATGCTCCACCTCTTAAAGATTCTACCACCCACCACAATAGGGATCAAGCTTCCAAAGTGCAAACACTTAGGGGACATACTCAAACCATATCCAAACCATAACTGAGCCACAAAGAAATAAGCATAGAAGAGGTCCTTATGAGAGTTCTGGCACTTTCCAAAATGCAGAGGTCAGGAAGATGAGAAACCAACAAAAGAAAAGTTGAAAAGCAGCAGCTAGTGCATTATATGGAAATCTGGTGAGGGTGGCATTCTGGGTCAAGAGGAGACAGTGTTTCAGTGAAGTGATTATTGTCTTGAACTATGTGGAGGTGACCTTGATAAGATCAGTGGAGTATAGAGGTGAGAACCTGATTGGAGGTGATTCAAAGTGAATGTTGGAATAAAACTGGATTCTGAGAGTAGAGATAAATCATTTGAGGAGTTTTACTTTCAGGCAAGAAAAAAAAAAGAGTACCATAACAGAAGGTTAATACAAAGTTGTCTTGACAATGAGATAAGTGGTAACATGTCTGTATGTTGATGGGAAAGATATAGTTGGAGGAAAAGATGGGGGAATGACACGAGAGGCTTGCCACGTTGACACCCTTAATAAAGAAGAAAGGGGTGATCAATGCATAGGAAGAAAGCCGTTTCTCTGATGGAAGCACAAAGTTCCCCCACAGTAATAAGATGGAAAGCAGAGCGGATGAGAGCTCAGTTGTATGTGGTTGTGTGGATGTGGCTGTGGGATTTAGTTCTATTTCTTTTGCTTTTTATTAAATAAACATTTTTGGTACTAGGGATTGAACCCAGAGGTGCTTAATTACTGAGCCACATCACAGTACTTTTTGAGATAGGGTCTAATTTGCTTAGGGCCTTGCTAAATTGCTGAGGCTGGCTTTGAACTTGTGATCCATCTGCCTCAGCCTCCACCTTCCAGTCCCGGGGATTACAGGTATGTGCATGCCACCATGCCCAGCTTTTTCAATCAACATGTTATCTGATATATAACATACATGTGAAAAAGTACAAAATCCCAAATATATGGCACACCTGTGTAACCAGACCCCCTAGCACCCAAGTTGTCCCTTCTGTAGTGGAAGTCCCATTTTACATCCCCTGCAATAGGGTTCTAATTGCTCTACATTCTCATCAGCATTTTTCTTTTTCTTTTTTGATAGTAGCCATCCTAATGGGAGTGAGGTGGAGATAAACACTTTAAAAGATGGTTTCATTGTTCCTAGCTGTGTAATTTTTACCAAGTCTCTGAGATCCATTATCTTTGTTTCTGTACGTACAACTGTCTTTTACCTCTCTTTTTGTTTTGGTACTGGGGATTGAACACAGGGCACTTATGACTGAGCTACATCCCCATTCCTTTTATTTTTCTTTTACAATAGGATCTTTTTTTTTAAAAAAAATTAGCTTTAGTTGTACATAATGCATTTATTTTTACGTGGTGCTGAGGACCCTGGTTGTGCACGTGCTAGGCAAGCGCTCTACCACTGAGTCACAACCCCAGCCCCTACAATACGATATTGCTAAGCTGCAGAGGCTGGCCTTGAACGATCCTCTGTCTTCCACATCACTGGGGTCATGGGAGGGTAACTTTGTTCTTTATCTGTAAAAATGGAACAAACTCCTTTCCAAAGTAATAGTTAAGACTACTCAGGAGAATATATGTAATACTTATAGCATTTAGCCTCACACATAATAGTAACACTGGCTATTATTTTATGAAGTCCCATTTCTGTGTAGCTAAATGCTAGCTTTGGGTATGTAAAAATGATATCATTACAAATAATTTTTTTCCACATCTGAAAAAAGGGGACTATGTGTAGTATAAAAAACTGTTCAACATAGGTATGTAAAAAATTATTTTGCTAAACATTACTACCAATACTTCTCAAAAGGTGACTTTTCATCCCTCTGTAGTTGGTTAAACATTTTACTGATGAAATGGGGTCAACCATAGGATAGAGAACATCAAAATCCTACTCTTACAAAATAATAGATAGCCAAGTCTTTTTAAACTTAAAACAGTTGGTCTTGATTCATCTATAGTCAGATGCTAAATTCTAGTCACTCAATTACCTGGGACCTGATATTGTTTTTCTTTTTAGAAACATCCCATTCTTCATTGTATTTTCCTACTTCGACTAACAAACAAGGGAAACTTCTTCCCTTCATATAAACAAAGGCCACACATTTTAGTAGGACTTTTTGAGTCTAATAGTTGCTCATATGTAGCTCATTTAAAAATGTGTGAAACTTGATCAATATGGCCAGTTCAAGAAATAATTTACACAGAGACTAATTTATGTTGTTTGGGATAAGTTTTTTGATTTTCTACAGAAGTTGTCTAGAGATCATCTAACTTTTCCAAATAAAATTGTATTTAGGTTTCTCTAGTCAATGATTATCCTTGGTTTCATACTTTAAAAAAAGGGAAGTTTCGGGCTGGGGTTGTAGCACAGAGGTAGAGTGCTTGCTTTGCATGTGTGAGGCACTGGGTTCGATCCTCAGCATCACGTAAAAAATAAATAAATAAAATAAAGGCATTGTTTCCATCTACTAATATATATATATATATATATATATATATATATATATATTTTTTTTTTTTTTTTTTAAAGGAAGTTTCAGCGGGCTGCCATGGTGCACATCTGTAATCCCTGTTGACTCAGGTGGATGAGAAAGGAGAAACTCAGATTTGAGGCCAATCCAGCAACTTGGTGAGGCATTGAGCAACTTAGCAAGACCCTGTCTCAAACTAAAAAAGAAAGAGCTCTCAGTGGTAGATGCCCCTGGATTCAATCCCCAGTACCAAAAGAAAAAGAAAAAAAAAAGGGGATTTTCTTAGTAAAATTCTATTCAGATTTTAGTTTTGCCTCTGCTGATGCATCAGATAAAGTTACAACTAACAAAACTAACATGACTTTATTGATAAATGACTGTATTTTCTAAGTTATTTGTAAAGAATATGGTGTTTGTTTTTTTCAAAATGTTTGTCTAATATCTTCATATTGTCTATTTGAAACAGCTCCACCAGTTATTATTCACATTGAGTTTTAAAATGAGTTTATTAAAGAATGTTCTTAAGAAGGCAACAACTTTTGATTTGTCATTAAAAAAAATTGTTTCTTCATGCTGTATAATAAAGGTAATGTAAGAGAATATAGTTATAAGCTTCTTTTTGCTGGAATTCTCTGAGAGTACAGTACAGTGTAGTCATTTATACAATGCTAGAATAAATTAAAAAAAAGTCTCTTCTTTGCTTCTCTTCAAAAAGTGATGAATAATAACAGAAGATGGCCTGAAAAAATCATCTTTTTTTGTATTCATTCTGTAGTATTGGAGCCAGTATCTAGGAAACAGAGAGAAAGAGTAAATTCAAGAAGGAACTTACTTTTAAATCTAAATATTTTAAGTATACTGATTAAAAAAAAGAACTAACGGTGGTGGTAGTTTGAGGGAAGAAGGAGGCTTAGGCTGAAGAGGGAAGCTGACAACAGAAATGCCTTGAAAATGTCAACAATTTTCTTTCTTTCTTTCTTTCTTTTTTTTTAAAGACAGAGAAAAAGACAACACTTTGCCCTCCATGTTTATGCTTGAGAGAAAGGCAAGCTGTACTATATTTGGTTCACATAGCTGTTACATAACCACATGTTTTTCAGGTCCTCTGTCTTCCTGGTGAGCAGTAAATCAAAATTCCAGCTATTATTTTTTTCTCTTTCTGTATTAGAAATTCAACTTTATTTCAGAAAGCTAACTTTAAGAATAAAATGGACTTATTATAGTAGCACTTTATCTTGCATTACTAAAGAACAGCATTTTCTTAATTATTTAAATATACAGAGCTACCTCTAAATGCCAAACTATATTTTAATTTGGGCAAAAAAAATTTTCTTTTCTGCTGATATACAGCAAATGGAATGCAATCTAAGCTTTTCTTCAGTGCTCACTTTTTTGTTGTTGTTGGAGATAATTACTACACTTTGCTGAGAGGGAAGCTTCTCAAAAGTCACTGTAATAAAATGAGGGTGATTTGCTACTTTTTATCCATTGAAGTTTGGAGAAACAAATAATCTTGCATTTTTAAGCAGTAACAACACACTCTTAGGAGCACTAGACAGAAGCTCCTGTAAACAGAACACATACCTATATGTGGATTCTTTGATATTAATTCTTCTCAGATGCCTTTTTTACTTTTTTGGTTCTAAGCTATGATGTTACTTACTATGCTATTACTATATTAGTCTACCTTTATGCTGTTCAATATGATAGCCACTGGCTAGCCATATATGACTACTGACATGTAAATTAATTCAAGTTAGCTAATAAAGTTAAAATATGAAGCTGTATAGTTGTACCAATTACATTTCAGGGGCTAAACAGCCAAGCGTGGCTATTAGAAAATGGAGACATAGAACATCTTCATCATTAGTTCTACTGAGCAGTGTTGGTGTACATCAACTCCTTTTGACAAAGGCCTAGGAATTACAAAATTAATTGCCAAATTCTATAGTCAAGTAAAAAATTAAAAGCTTAAGTGTTCTGTGTCCAGTAAAAACTTAAAAGCCTAAAAGTTAGGAGGATATTATTAAATGACAAGAAAAAAATATGAAAAATTGTACATTATCTGAAATATAGAAATATTATTATCTTGTGATCTAGAAGATAATACTGCCTTTACAGAAATTAAGAACAAAAAACAAACCAAAAAGAAAAAAGAATCAAATATACAATAACATTGTTCCTAGCAATGAAAGATCTTAATTATCTGATTACTATATTAAGAAGTCAACTATGTCCTTAGTTCTTAGAATGCTTATTTCTAGTTAACCTGTAACGTTGCTAGTTTTAGAGATTTTATGACATCTGGAAGGTACTATTTTTAAAAAAACAGGTCTAAATGTATAATTTTATGCAGCCATCAGATATCAGGTTGAAGAGAACAGTTAATATGTGTGAAAAATGTTAAATTTACGAACTTATCTATAATGCATACATGCGTTATTATAAAAATATATTTGTAAAGACTAGAAAAGTTTTCCTACTAACACTGATTAGTTATCTGTAGGTGATGTTATTGATAATGTTTTTCTTTGATGTGCTTATGTGCATTCTCTACATTTCTTTTCAGTGACTAGGTACTTCTTTTGAAATCTAAAGTATGTAAAATGAAAATCCCAACCCATAACCCAAGAAATGAGGCTATTACTTTCTACATTTCTGTTTCTTTTGCTTCTCAACTATGTGTTTTACACAGAGGCACATGCCTGTAACACCAGTGACTTGGGAGGCTGAGACAGGAGGGTTGTAAGTTTGAGGCTAGTCTCAGCAACTTAGTGAGGTTCTAAGAAACTGAGCAAGACCCTGTCTCAAAATAAAAAAATATAAAGGGTTGGGTATGTGAATCAGTGGTTAAAGACTCCTGGGTCATCCCAGTACCAAAATAAAAATAAATAAATACATAAATAAAATCAACCCCCCCCCCCCCCGTTTTTGGAGCATACCAGTCTTTTCTATTTAATTTCAGGAATAGCTAGCTGCTTTATTTTTTGAGTGTCAAGATTTATTAATAGTTGAGGAGCACTGACATAACAAAAAATATCACAAAAAAAAACACCAAAAACCTATTTTTGATTAACATTAAGCACATGTTAACAAACATCATGAAATAAATATTCTTTAGGACTACAAAATAACAAAAAGTTTTCCTTTGTAACTGAAAATTCATAGAATTCTAGATTATGTAGGGTAAACATTATTCCCCTAAAAATTTGTATACTTGTTTATGCAATCTTTTTTTTTGCATTTTTAAAATTTGTTCTTTTTAGATATACATGACAGTAGTATATTTTGACATATTTAAAATGCAATTAGCAAAAAGGAAATAAGTAATCATAGAACAGAGAGCAGAGATATACAGCTTCTAAAACATTTAAGAATCAGAACAAGTTATCTAGGTCTTCAGTGAAGCATTCACTTGCATAGATATAAACAGATAAGAATAATGTATATTTACTATTATGGCTGCAAAGTTCTTACAAGGTTCTTAAACCTGCTTTAAATAATTAACTTCTAAAATATAAAGTGTATGGCTATCTGGCAACATAGAAACCATAGGATAAATTGTCAACTTAATAAATTTGTTTCTTTTTCCTTAAATTCAATCTGTGTAAGTAGTCTATGTGTCATGTGAAATGTATAAACACACCTAAAATCAGTTAAGAGGACTGAGGACTGGAATGCAGAACCTGAGACAGAAGCCAGGTCTTTAACTGGGAGTTGATCAGTTGGCCGTTTTCCCTCATACACTTTTTGAGTATATAAAGATTATCTAAAGAATCATAAAAACAAGTTTTCAAGTAGAAATTAGTTGAACACTTACTTTTACCATCACAGGCTACAATTTTCACTTTATCCACTTTAATAAGTTCTGTCACCTCTCTGAATTCAACATCATTCAATACAAAAGTCCACACATTATCGCAGAATCTGTATGTATTTAGAGAGCCCTTTAAAACAAAACACACAGGGAAGTGTCATTTTTTTTTCCCCTCATATTTTTCTCCAAAGCAATTTAACAGAATTTATCTACTAAGAACATAATTGTTAAGACATTGAATGCTTAAGCTACTTAAGATTTTCCTTAATTTTAATCCTATCTAAAAAAAGAGGCAAGTGATAGCAAAACCCAGATATATTTGCTAAGAGTTAAAAACCATTTTAATTGGACTATTTCTGGCACTATAAAAAAGTCTGCAAATTACCTGAAATGAAGATAAGTGGCATGAAAATCTGAATTTGTATTTCTACTGCCCCCATGTGGCTAAATTATGAAAGTCCATGTGAATTTTTTGGCAAATACATTTTGAAACCTACCTATTTTACTGTGTATATTATTTTTCCAACTTGTACCAAAGTAAGGATTTCTTAGAAACACTAAATAAATTTTAATCCTGTGACTTAGCTCATTTATTATTAGCCACTATGAATTCAACATTGTCTTATGCAACTGACATCTCCAAAGTTTTTTTTTCCTTTTCTTTTTTTCCCTAAAGTAAAAGGTACACCTGAATATTAAAAAAAAACATTTCTTATAGAGTGTGGTCAAACTGCAAGAATAGACACCAAACATGCCTGTAATCCCAGAGGCTAGGGAGGCTAAGGTAGGAGAATCATGAGTTCAAAGCCAGCCTCAGCAAAAGCCAGGAGCTAATCAACAGAGTGAGACCCTGTCTCTAAAAAAATATAAAACAGGGCTGGGGATATGGCTCAGTGGTCGAGTACCCCTGAATTCAATGCTCAGTACCACAAAACAAACAAACAAAAACCAACCAACCAACCCCACACACAACTCCCCCAAACCTTGATATATACACACATATTAAAATTTAGTATGAAACAAGACGTTTAAATGCCTACAATCTTTAGTTCAGGAAATGCATTAAACACAAAAATGTTCACTGGAGTATTATTTTTAATAGCAAAATCTGGATTCAATTTAAAATGTGTTACGTATGAACTGAGGATGGTCAAAGAAACAATGATGGCTACAAGTGAATTAGTTAAGGAATTAAATAAATCTAAATAATCACTGTGTACTATACTCTGCTGGGCTCTTAGGTTAAAATGGTAAGCATTAGTCCCTGCCATCACTGAGTTTAGCAGGGAGATCATTAAAACAAATATATAGTGTAACAGTGCTATGAAAGAGTAAGTTACTCGGTATGATGGGAGCAAAACAGAGATGCTCAAGAGTATGGAAGACACAGGGCAGAGAAAATTTCTCTCGCAAAGTAGAGGGTAAGTTGAATCTTGAAGAGTAAGAGCTAGTCAAAGGAGAGGTGGGGCAGTGGAAAGAAGACTGACACTTGGAATGGGGAGAGAGATTCCAGAAAACAATGCTTTAGGAGATACTAAGGTGAAGGAGATCATGGATATCACTTAAAGCCTTTGCTCTATTCTAATTTTGCTTTTTCATTGCTTTGAGGTCAATGAAGGACTTGAATCAGGAGTCATACGATTAAACCTCTCTTTTTGGCTGTGACAAGAATGGGTTTGAAGGGGATATGGTTGGAGGGCAGAAGACCAGAAGCCAACGCCTCTTAGACGTAGCTTTACTATAGTAGTATCAAGTGGAACCAATAGAAATGGAGAGATTTTGAAAGGTAGAATTGATAAAACTCAACAACTATGGATATGGTGGAAAGACATAAATCTATGGTAATTCCCAAGTTTCTGACTTGAGCAACAATAGATTCACAGAAGAAGCCAGTTTGGTACGAAAGTTAAATTTGGAACTTACTGAGTTTGAAATTAACTTGTTGATGGGGACATTAAGGGACAGCAAGAGAGGAGCATATCAATTTTACTAAGGCCACATGACTAAATGAGATCATTCAAGGAGAGTATTTGGAGGTCATAGTAACACTGAGGAATAACTATTATTGTGACAACCAGAATAAAACTACAAAGGAATCTGAAAGAAAGAGGGTAGGGAATAGAAGAAAGTGTAAGAAAGTAAAAATTCTAGGAAGTATGGGTTTCAAAAGAAGAAAATGATTAATGGTTATCACAAAGTATGCTATTATATTTAG
Source organism: Tamias sibiricus (assembly GCA_025594165.1). Taxonomy (NCBI): domain Eukaryota; kingdom Metazoa; phylum Chordata; class Mammalia; order Rodentia; family Sciuridae; genus Tamias; species Tamias sibiricus. The sequence continues at coordinate 113,706,979 of CM046659.1, forward strand.
AAAACAAAAACAACTCATCAAGAGCCGTTTCAGTGGAGTGGTGAGAAATGGATGGAAAATCATTTATGACATAATGTAAGGCAAAACAGATTCATTGCTGGGTATGGTGGTGCACACCTATAATCCTAGCAACTCAGAAGGTTGAGGCAGGAGGATTTTGAGTTCGAGGCCAGCCTCAGTAATTAAGTGTGGCCCTAAACAACATAGTGAGATCCTGTCTCAAAATAAAAAATAAATAAATAAATAAAAGAAAGGGCTGGGGATATAGCTCAGTGGTAAAGAGCCCCTGGGTTCAATCCCCATTACCAAAAAAAGTAAATGTAACAATAAGTTGGCTGTGTCAATAACTTAAACAAAGCATGTTACTAGGATTTAAGGTTAATATGTGAATACTCACTTTCAAATATAAACAGAATTTTAAATGTAGCGTGGAATGAAAAACTGACTTATATAATTATATGTTGAAATTTCTATTAGTTGTAATATAAATACATATATTTATTTGGTTTGATAAAGTAAAATGTTATAAAACTTGATTGTGAAACAATTGTATTACATACTGTCCTATATTTACATTAAGCTAGCATATTAGCTAGATAACCTTTGAACCAATAAATGTTTTAAAAAAACTTCAACAGCCAGGAGTGGTGGCACATGCCTACAATCCCAGCAGGTCAGGAGGCCAAGGCAAGAAGATCACAAGTTCAAAGCCCATCTCAGCAACTTAGTGACCCTAAGCAACTTAGCAAGAGCCTGTCTCAAAAAATAAAAAAGGGCTGGGAATGTAGCTCAGTGGTTAATTGCCACTGAGTTCAATCACTGGTACCAACCAAACAAAACAAACAAAACCCCAAACCAACCAAAAAAAAAGCCCCCCAAAACTTAAAACATAAGCCAGGTGTGGTGGTGCATGCCTGTAATCCCAGCAACTTGGGAAGCTGGGGCAGGAGAATTACCAAATTCAAGCCATCTTCAGCAACTCAGCAGGGCATTAAGTAACTTAGTGAGACTTTTATCTCAAAATAAAAAATAAAAAGTACTGGGGATGTGGCTCAGTGGTTAAACATGCCCTCTGCTCAATCCCCAGTACAACAAAACAAAACAAAACAAAACAAAACACCCATAAGATTAGATAATAGGGGCTGGGGTTGTGGCTTGCCTAGCAGGTGCATGGCCCGGGTTCGATCCTCAGCACCACGTAAAAACAAAGGCATTGTGTACAACTAAAAACAAATAAATAAATATTAAAAAAAAAGATTAGATAATAACATAAATTTTTAAAGAGTAATTTGGTGAACTAGAATCCCTAACATGAAATAACCTTTACTGCATTGAATTTTAAATATTTTGCTTTTTCATTGTTTTGAGAGTCAATCTATTTAGTATCTCTAGTATAAAAAACTTCATTCTTCACATTAAAAATATTCCATCTATAAAATAATATTTGGCTTTGGTCAAATATTCATTTTAGCACTTAGTCATTCAGCCAAATTGTACGTTCAATGCATCTCTAATAAATACATTTAAAAAACCACAAAGACACACATACACAAATGTGTATGTTTTACATATGTAAATGTGTGTATGTATATGTGTATATATATACACACATATTTATTCAGAAAACATCTAGTTTTCTAAAAATTAAAATAACATTTTAAAAGTTACCTAATACTTATTCATTATAGAAACATCAAAGAACAGGGAAAAGGAAACTGTCAGTGTTAGAAGGCTACTTTTCATGATCATTAAATCTTATTTTAATGTGCTTAACTGCTGATTGTTTTTTTTCTTCCAGTGCTAGGGGATCGAACCCAGGGCCTCCCAAGCCCTACCCCCAGCCCTTCATTACTGTTTGAAGCTCAGTATTATGATGTTTAAGTAGTCATTACCTGTATCTGTGGTCATACAATCCTCAAATGCATACAATGACTCTTTAAAAATCCTAGTTATATATACTAGTTCAATGTGAATTTTCTCCCCGAATAATTAATCCAGTTCAAGTTCATATATTTTCACTGTTTTACTATACTCAAGGGTTATTTTTCCTATAACATCCTACATAGTAATCTCACTTATGTGGAATTCATATAGGATTTAAAACAAAAAAATTAACATGCTATGTAAGATTATTCTTTTAATTGGTGCCTAATCTTCTTGCTAGGCCAGCAATAAAATTATAAATAAAAAAATTAAATGTTATCAAGCAATGTGTCTTTGAAAATTAGATATTATCAATACATTATACCTATTCTCTTTGTTATATACTACACCAAGCTAAAAAAGAGATCAATTCTGGGCTGGGGTTGTGGTTCAGTGATAGCGTGCTTGCCTAGCATGCATGAGGCACTGGGTTCCATTCTCAGCACCACATACAAATAAATAAAATAAAGGTCCATCAACAACTAAAAAAAAAAAAGATCAATTCTGTTGTATCTGAGGTAGGGAGCAGGGGTAAGGGGTAGGGTGATGAAACCTTAGTTACAACAGTAGCAGTGGGGGGCAGGGGAAAGAAAAAAAGAATGGAAGGAAGGAAGGAAAAGTAAGTCCTGGTAAAGACTGAGTACTTAAATCTTTAAGAAACTGAGACATTTACAGAATGCTATGAAAGAGAAATATAAGTATCAAGTTACCTACAAATTTGTCCAAAGAGACCTAAACTGGAAACCTACTCTAATGCAACTAAAACACCATTTAGGCCTTGTGGATCCTATGGTCTCTGATACATTGTTTACCATATTTTCTACATGGGTAAAAGTTTATGGATTAACATGAATCAACTTAGAAATATAGGGTTAGGTTTCAAATGGCAAACTGGGCAGATTTCTACATGTGGTTCTATAAACAAAAACTAACTTTACCAGAATTATTACTGTTAAATATATTTTACAGTCTTAAAGACATAAAAATGACCAGTAGATTTTTTTATAAACATCTTTTATTCCAGTTAGTTTTTAGGCATATAAAATTGATGAACAAGACACTCATTTATATGTAATATAAAATAAATACAGATTTTTATCTCTTCACCAAAATTTAAGTTAAAGTGGTCTTGTTTATCTTGTTTACCTCTGTATTACCAGTATCTAGAACAATGCCTGGACTGGCACTCAATTTTTTTTTTTTCTTAAATCAACAACAAAAACAAAAATACCCCCAAATCTTTGAGGTTTTCTTAAATTCAAGGTAAACCATAAATTCTTTTCATATATTCTAATTCTAATGTCCTGTAATAAATAGAAGCATGCATATATATTAAATATAACAGGATAATAACCAAACATTATGCATTGTAATATTATAGGACTCCACCAATATCATAATGTGGTAAGACCATTTCTGTTCTACCATGCCTTCCAATGGGCATGATTTTATTATAAAATCACCACAAAACAGAGCACTTGTTCAGCTCTGCATTACTCTTGCAAGTATAAATGACATAAATGAGACCATGCTACCAGAATAAATGGTCATCTACCACTAGAGTTCAAGTCTTTATAAGCCCAGTCATCTAAGAGTAGGTGGGAGGCAACATGAAGTTACTAGGAATAACTCCATACAATTTCCTAGAATAGGTAAAGGCCAGAGTTTGAGAAACATAACTGAATTGTAGTGATTATTACACTACTTACCTTCAATTTTTAAATTAATGTTTGCAGGCATTTGAAATCTCAGTAATTCTTCAGGGCAGGTACCAAACATCAGGCTGACTTGTGAAACAACGGTATAAAAATCTAAAGACAACTCTCTATCTCTTATGCTAAGTGGATGAACTTAGTATAGAGCTGACTCAAAAGTATAATTAGTTATTAAAAAAAAAAAAAAAAAAAAAAAACAAGTTCCAAAACTTGTTTAGTCATCTCTTCCTCTTATCATGTAGGGGTCTCAAAACATCCCTGGATGCAGTCTTCTAGATTTACGAAAATATCCTTACCCTGAAATTGACTCTGTTCCTGACCCTCTGAGCCAATGCTGAATTTATAGCCTTATCAAACTGAAGAAGAACTTGAAGGGCAAGTTGAGGGGTGATCTGTTGAGACTGAGAGAAAATAAAGGTCATAAATCCTTGTAGGAAAGAACATTAAAGACAAAATAACATAAAATTATCACCTAAATTTTAATTAAGGTTATTCAGAGCTTCTAAACGAGAATCCCTTATTCTCATTTACCATAACTGACAATGAAGAAGCAAAGCCTTTTGCACTATCTTGTCAAAATAATTTTGAAAAGGAAACATGCAATAATTTTACAAAGCCAGAATAAAACTTTGCTATCTTTCCTTCATAATGTCTAGAAAGAGGTATTCAATAAATTGAGGGAACCAAGTTTCTTCTAAATAAAAAATCAGAGGGTGGAAACAAACACACACACACACAAACACAGATTAAATTTTACTGAAGACCATTTAATATTTAAACAAATAGAAATATTTGATATGTTTTTAGTTGGGTTGTTTTAAATTAGAACTTTTAAAATTGAAATATGAATTCAAAATTCCAATTTAAATCTCAAAAGATGATCAAATTACAGAAAAAAAATAAAACCAGAGAGAATAAGCCTTAATTCTAAATAAAAAAAGAGTAAAATCATCAATCTTAATTTTTAACAAAACATTTCGAAATATATTCAACTGCATCATTTCAACATTGTATTTTATGTTTTACTGTCAGGAGAGTATAATAAACAGGAATTTAAGGTTATTCATCTGTCAGTGACATGCTAAATAGTCTAAGTTTACCTCATATTTCTTTGCCTGTATTAAGATATATGACAAAAATTATTACAGCTCTAAATGCAAATGCATTGATTTTTTTTGTCTCCCACCTGTATGAGCTCATCTAGGCTCTCCTGAAGACTGTTTCCCAAAGTGGTATTTCGGTATAACTGATATGCCATGGCTTATAAGGAAGATACTGCTTTTTCTTCAGGTTTGCATTGATGTCCTAAAAGTTTAATATAAAATCATTTAAAAAGATCACATTGTGGCGGGGGTTGTGGCTCAGCGGCAGAGCGCTCGCCTCGCACGTGCAGGGCCTGGCCTCAATCCTCAGCACCACGTAAACATAAATGTATTGCATTGTGTACAACTAAAGTAAATAAATTAAAAAAAAAAAAAAAAAAAAAGGATCACATTGTGGGGCTGGGATTGTGGCTCAGCGGTAGAGCGCTTGCCGAGCACGTGCGCAGCCCGAGTTCGATCCTCAGCACCACGTAAAAAGAACATAAACAAATTGTGTACAACTAAAGCAAAATAAATAAATATTAAAAAAGATCACATCGTAACATTATAAATTACATATGCATGCAATAGTTACTTCATATATCCTAATATAAAACCACAGAACTCTTAATTAATTTATTTATTCTAATTAGATATATATGAAAACCACAGAACTTGTAATTACAAATTATAATTTTAGAATTTTAAGGAGTAGTTTTTTTATGATTTTGAAATAGACATTTACATCCTTTGAATACAGAATAGACATTTATTTATTAAAATGTGTCTTTATGATTTCTTTCAAAACTTGGCCTTCTAAGTCTAGACTTTTTAATGTACCATCCATTCTACTTGTAACCAAGTTACTGATCTAGACATTCTACACTGCACATTTGCATGCCTGCCTCTTTATTTTCTTGCTCTCTTAAAATTCAATAATTATAGAGTGCCTACCAAGAGGATGGTACTGTGATAGAAACCAGGGAGAGAAAGATGAATGAAGACATATTCCCAGTCCCAAAAACTTAAACCCTAGAGAGGGTAACAAACACTCTTAGAGAGGGCAACAGGCATACAAAAAGGTTAAATCCAGTATAAAATAAGAACCCAGATAGAGATATAGACAGCATACTATGGAGGTTGCCTGTGGACTGAGTTGACTCAGAAGTTTCCCGATTCAAGCCAGACTTTAGCAGAACAAAGGAGGAAAATCATCATAGACTGACAGAACAGAAAAGCCACAGAAGTATAAAACAGTAAGGTTTGTGGTGAACTATAAACCTTTCCATATTATTATTGCATAAACATGAACATCAAGTAGCAGGAGATGAGGTGGTAAACAGAGGGCAGAAGGACTTTCTTTGCAGGAGTGGTGCAGGCAAAGGGAATCCCTGAAGCATTTTAGGTAAGAGAGACAAGTTGGCTCAAGTGTGAGATTAGAAACAGATGAGGGATGGGGACTTGAAAAGGGTGGCAGTAGTAGAGATTCAATAAATACTTACTGAATTTCTATTACATGTCAGGTATAAGATCCCTGACCTCAATCAAGCACCTGCAGTGTACAGATGAACAGGAGAATATATACTCAAGTAGTAGTTATCAGATAAAACTCAGCAAAAATGATAGTCAGCCTTCAGTCTTTACATCACATATTTTGTCAGCATTTGATATAATAGATCATTTATGTTTTTTCTTGAGACATTCTTTGGCTTTTGGCACACCACTCTTAGTTCTTTTCTCCTACCCACTTCACAATTCTTGTTTCCTTTTGCAGATTCCTCCTCGTTCCTTATTACACCTACTGAACTGCCCTAATACTCCTTAGTTTTCCATATGCTTTTCAATTTACCTAGGCTTACGCTTTTAAATTTATCTACTTGTTGATGATCCCCACCATTTCTATCTCCAGCTGATTTCTCCCCTTGAACTCACATATAAAACTACTACTTGACATTGAATAAAAAAGTCAAGTAAATGGCTCAAATTAAATTTTCCAAAAGACAAATCCCTAATACTACCCTTCTAAACTGGCTATTCAGTCTTGCCCATCTCAGTAATTGGTAAATCTCATCTCCCAGTAAGATGATTAAAAAACCTTAGAGTCAACTTTTTTTCTCTCTTCTACCACCTTTTATGCTATCACCCTAATTCACAATACTGTAACTAAAATCAATGCAATAGTCCAGTATGTGGTCTCTTTCTCTCTTTGCCTATGCCATCACCATCCTCAAGTCCATAGCAGCCACACTGAGACTTTAAAACATAAGGCAGATTACATCACTCATCTATTCAAGACCACCAATAGCAGTATTCCCTAAGTAGAAACCACCATATCCTTCCTATAGTTTGCATGGCCTATGTGATATGTCCCCTATCTTCTTCCACTCACCCCTTCTCACTCTGCTCTGGTCATACTGGTCCCTGCTGTTCTTTGACAAGGCAAGCAGTTCTTGCTTGAAGGCTTTTGCCCTGGCTGTTCTTTTAGCTGTGAATTTTCTTCCCATATACCTATACAGTTTACTCCTTCAACTTATTCAGATTGGTGTTCCAATGTCACCTAATTAGAAAGGCCTTCTGTGATCAAGGAATTACCTTCCTTCCTCCTTGTACTGCTTTATTTTTATTCATGTCAATAACTGAAGCTGACATACATATACTTATTCTGTCTCCATCTAGTATATTGGATGTTCCATGAAGGTAGGGACTTAATTTACCTCTTAGAACAATGTATTTAGTATGTACTAAAAAGTATTTATTGGGTGAATAATGGAGGCATGTCAAAGTACTAATGTCAAATATTAGACAGAAACTTATCTAAGTGCGACACAAAAATTTCTACAAAGGAAACTAAAGCAGTGAAAACTTTGAGACTCTTACAACCACATCTACCTACCTACCAATATATTCTCTGTGTCCCTGTCTGCTCTGTCACCAGTTACCTAAATCCAACCCTTTTACTTTTGCATCAGGTCCTATCCTTTTAATACACTTGAGAATACTGTCCTAATAATTCAGTTTTTCTTTGTCTCCCTCACCACCATCTTGCTTTCTATGTTTATATCCATCAGCAAATAAACTTTTTTTGAAGGGAAAAAAAAACACCAAAAACCAACAAACCTAACTTACTTCCCCTGCCAGTTACTCTATTTCTCTACTTCCCCTTTACTGGAAAACTCCTTAGAGTTGTCTGTACTCACTAACTTCCATTTCTTTTATTCTTTTTCTCTCCTCAGCTCACAACCAGTAGGCTTTTGCCTCTAGCACTCTAACAAAACAGATGGTGAAGGTTATCACTGGCATTGCTAATCCTCAATCCTCACCGGATTAGAGCATTTGACACAGCTGATTACTCCCCCCTTGATATTAAAGGACCTTTGCTTGGCTTCTGGGACACGTTTACGGGTTGCCATGTTAACTCACTGGTTCACACTTCCTATTTGTTGGTTGATGCTCTTCTCCCTGAACTTTTAATGTGACAAGACACAATTTTCCATTTCTGCTTACTATCTACTCTACACCTATTCCTCAGTGATAACTTTTTAAAAAAATTTTATTTATTTATTTATTTTTTGGTACTGGGGATTGAACTCAGGGGCACTTGACCACTGGGCCACATCCCCGGCCCTTTTTTGTATTTTATTTAGAGACAGGGTCTCACTGAGTTGCTAAGTGCCTCCCCATTGCTGATGCTGGCTTTGAACTAATGATTCTCCTGCCTCAGCTTCCCAAGTGCTGGGATTACAGGCGTGTGCCACCGTGCCTGTCTTGTTTTTATGGTTTTAAATACCACTTCTGATCATTTCCAAACATATATAGCAGCATAAAACTTCTCACTAGTGGATTTAGGTGCCTACTCAAATACTTGTCTTTCCCATCTCATAACTCCATACTTTTATGATCTTAGACAAAACCTGTGAAATGCTCCACATCCAAATCCTCAAAAATCCATGAAGCTTTATCTTAAAAAAGCATGCAAAATCAAACCATTTCTTACTATCTCTACTATTATCACCCTGATCTGAGCCACTATTATAATCATTTGGATCTCTACAATAGCCTCCTGATTTCGCTGCGCTCTACTCCTAACTCATAGCTAGACGATGTTTTAAAAATATCAGTTAGAACGTATCTCTTTTCTATTAAAGACCTCCCACACTTTCCATGGGCCCTTACAATGATTTGGCTACCTATTATCTCCCTGACTTTATCAACTATTCACCTCCATCTTGCTTATCCCTCTCCAAACAGTAGCTCCACTGCAATTCATTGAGCATGACAGGTATGATTCTGAAAGCCTCTGTGACGGCTGTTCTTTCTGCCTAGAATACTCTTCCCTACATATTCACTTGCCCAATTCTCTCCAAATCCCTCTTTGCTCAAATAGCACCTACTCAGTAAGGCCTAAAGTGATCATCATATTTAAAGGACTAATTTCCACATGCTCTCTAGAACTTCCCCCAGACCTTTCTTGTTCAATTTTCATGACCTTCTGAAAGTTTAAATATTAATTAATGCATATTTACTTTCTGCATCCAACAGTATGTAAACTTCATGAGGGCACAGATTTTTGTTTTGTTCACTGAAGTTAACTGGACATCTTGAACAGTATCTGACATATTATGGGAGCCAAATAAAATATATGTTTAATAAATGAAAGAAATCAAACTTCAGTAAATATAACGTGTGGAGGGAAAAAGTCCCAAAAGGAGAGAAAAATTTACACAACTATGAGTACAGAATTTGTGTCATACCCCATTTTACAGCTGAGAATTAACTAGAAAACAATTATCAGGTGTTTAAGCATTTGTTAAATTACTTGCTTTAATGATCTTAGATTCTAAAAATTCCTTAGTGTTCAAATCCTTGAACTGTGGCATGACCTACAGAAATTTAGTACTTCCTTCTCATTTTGTAGTTTAGAAAAATTAGAAGTCTTCAAATTCATGTAATCAGTTCGAGACCTTCTTGACTAAACCATTCAGTTAAAATTGGTTCCTTTGTCAGAGTTCGCATGAGGAAAGTTGGAAGGCAGACCTCACGCGACGAAGCTCGGCAATGAGACTCTTAGAGAATGCTTCTCGAAATTCGGCGAAACCCACACACCGCTGACCCGCACGCTTTAAGAGTTAACTCAGTCGGTTAAAAACAGGGTGCTGGGCTGACCACCTCCCCAGGTCCGTTTAGCTGGCACCGAGGTGGGGCTGGCGTGCCGCCACCTTTCCCTCCTACCCGGCACCAGCCGCCGAGTTAGTAAGGAGCCGCTCCGGGCCGCGGGAACCAAGAACACTCCAAGTGACCCTTGGAGACCACCCAACCAACCGCAGCCCCGTCTGGGGGCGACAGAGGGTGCGGCTCGGGCTTTCCCGCGCTAACCCACCCCAGCCCACCCGCTACCTGCGGGCAAGGCGCTTCCAGCTGGGGAACACACAGAAGCGGCGCCACCAGGAGCCTAGCTGGAGGTGCCCACCTCGCCGACCACTTCTTCAGACGCCGCAGAAACCGCAGAGCTGGGCCGGCGACCCGGAAGCGCTCACGGAACCCGGAAGTGGCACCGGTCCGCTGGGGCCCGCCCACCCCGGCTCAGCGCGCCGCTCAAACTTCGCGAAAGGGTTGGAGTGCTGGGGATTAGGGTTGGGCTTTCAAACCCAGGAGCGGCGGCGAATTACCATTTGCAGTTCACCAGGTGTACTCATCCATTCATAAGATAATTTTTAAAGAAGATTCTCCACTATTAAGTACAATATTTAAAAAACGTAGGACACTTCCATTTTCTGTCTGGGTTGTGTTCAGTGTTAAAATGTTGAAGACTTTGAAATACTAAATTGGAGACTAATTCTGAAGATAATAACAGGGCATCTTTTGACCATTCAGTATAGGGCGGCAATTAAACTACACCGGCAAGCTTTTAGTTTGTGATTTAGTTTTAATTTGGGAGACACTATTTAAAATTTGTGACTAATATTCATGCAAATACTTCAAAATTTCAAGTCCGCATAACACCAAATTCCTTTAGGTGTCCATCAGGGTGTATCGAATCCTAATTGTATTAAGCTTAGCAGTTATGTGCACAGCAAATTGCCACTAAGTGGCTGAATAATGATTAAGAAGAAAGTTCAAAAACAAGCGCGACCAACTGGAACCTCTGAACAGATTAACAGGTTCTCATTTATGCCATTTCCATTCCCAGCCTCTTACTGTCTCATTTTTGGATTCCCTATTAATTTTAAACGATCAAACACAAAATTTAATTAGTTTAAATAATGTTAAAAATTAAAACTGAACTTTTCACCCCCCAAAGAATAGGAAGTACCCAGACTATAGAAGGAAGAGTAAAGGTCTGAAAATTGGATAACTAAATGAAAAAAACTGGTAGCACAATGAAAGAGAAAAACAAATGCAAACATTCCAATTAATTTATTTAAATTCATGAGTGTTGCTAAAATATGTGCAACAAATCAGGACACAAGTTGTACTTCTACCAAGTCAAAGGAAAAAAAAAAAAAAAAACAAAACACATTACATCTCCTTAGCAAATCATGACCAACTTGAGTACTTCTCACCTGAAACACATCAACAGCTTGCACATACACCTCAGAACTGAATTTCTCACACTGTGAAATGACAGTACTGAACATCATCTAGGTCTGGGGATAAGCTCAGTTGGTAGAATGCTCGACTAGCATGCACAGGCCCAGGGTTCAAATCCCAGCCCACCACAAAAAGACAGAGTTAATGAGATCATCATCTTAATAGTAAAAAGGTCACAGTAAATTAATTGCCTAAACAATATGTGAACTTGTGGCATGAAAAATGCTTGAACTATATAAGTCAATTAGTGTCTAACAAACTGAATTATTCCAAGTGAATATAGTGAGTGTCCCAAGGACTCTGCAAATCAGTGACTCTGAAACACCACTATTTACTAGCTAAGTTTATGTAAACAATTAAGCAATGGTTAAATGGACTTTAAACTTTAAAAAGTCTGTATGCAAAAAGTGTAGAGTAGCAGCTGAATTATTTTTCAAGTTCCTCCTTTGTCAAACTGTGAAAATGCATAAACACTGATGCAAACATTTTAACCATTTGTAGAATGCCTTGTAAGATAGTTACCTGAAGCATCAGCTTAATGTCACTCTCTAGTTATGTGAAAGCAATAAACTCTTGAATTTTCACCTGGTGCTTAATTTGCTGTTCATTTTTCATTTAGTTCTCGAAATATGTAGTTGCAACAAAGCTGCTCTTTCAAATTTTAGTCACTCCTTACTGTTCAAACAATTTTCAATTACCACTGAGGACTTTAAAAGAAGTTACATTACTGGGCCTCTCCAGTGATCTAATTTTAAATTCCTTCAGAATCTCAGGAAGGGGAGAGAGAGTAAGAGCTCCCCCAGGTAATTCTTTTGTACTAATTTAGAACATCCAGTAGATAGTACCTCACTTTCCTCCCCAGTTGGCCTTCTCATGCAGTCTAAGTTCTCCACACTTCCTCTTCACAACCCAAACAGCACCATTCCTGTTCCCTATTACAAAATAAGCTCTTTTGGAATGGGGCTCTGGCTCAGTGGTGAAGCGCTTGCCTAGCATGTTTGAGGCACTGGGTTCGACCTCAGCACCACATAAAATAAATAATGAAGTAAAAAACAAACAAAAAAACACCTCTTCTATTGTAAAACAGGCCTAACTTATAAGTACATTAATTCATTTACTTCATTCCTGAGATTTACTTGTAATCCATTTTTCAAATATCCATATAGGATGGGGGAAAAAGGAATGAAAACAAAATGGATCGGTGTAGCCAATCTCTAGTATCATCCTATCTCAGCCTGCCATCTGAGCAATGTTAACAATTTTTTATTTACAATATGGGAAAGGGAAGGCTAAGGGTACTGTGTCATCTTACATACAATATTACTAACCTCATCAAGAAACTGGCTTGTTTTACTAGTTAAATCCTAATGCTAATTTAACTACCAACTGAAGAAATCTAAAGAGCCACTTCTGCATGAAATCAAACACATTTCCAAATTCCCTGAGCACTCATATAAACAGCTAAATAATAAGGTTATACAGTTAATTGAAAGAAGTCTATCAAGAGACAAACCCCTTACCTTTTTAAATTCTGGAATTGCAGTTGATGAAATTCTAGCTATATTTACTTGTTAATCAGCAGATTTCAGTATTCAGTGCAGTGTGATGTCCCTTATGGAAAACTAAGGTTTATCAACTATGAAACCAGAAATGAAATAATGGTTCTAAACTTTAATTTGAGCACTCTACTTACTAACCCATGGTTCAAACTTGCTTCCATATGAAAAGAAAAAGAAGGCAGAGGAAAATATGAATTCTAATTGTAGGTTTTACCAGCTTTTCCCTCCTTCAATCCAATTTTATTTATACATTGTACATAGCCCACAGATTTTCTGCTGGATACAAATGATCAGCTGCCATATATATAATACTTAGGAGAGACACATTTTCAGTGGCAGCTCAGATAACAGCTAAATCTTTATTCCTTTATAAAGGTTTCCCTTCTTTTCAACTACTCTGGTAGACTCTCTTAGAATCCTATTCCATTTCTCCTCCTAACCCCTTGAGTTAGACTATAAAAAGCTTAAATGTGGGGTTGTATCATGTCTCTCCTTGGTGCTTGCTTAGTACTATGAACAAAGCAGAAGTGAGGATCAAATTACCTCATACTTTTTAAGAAAAACTTTTGTTTAAAAAGGTACTTAGAGCCAAAGACAGTGACAGAATAATCAAACCAGTTTAGTTCCATGACCTTGGCAGAAAGTTAATAAATTATAAGTACTTTCACTTCAATCAGTAATGGAAATTAAATCAAATATGGGAAAATGTTTCCTTCTGAATTTTAATGTTCTGACAGAATATAGGCTATTTCTGTTTTTTTAAAAAATTGAAACAGACCATTTTGTAACAATATATATTTAGGAACAATTTCTGCAAAAACAAAATAAACACAATAAAAGCATTGAATAAAAATTATTCTTTGTATTTTTCAAACTGGAGAGCCAAATAATGTGGTGCAAAACCATCTATTAAAAAGCCCAGTCCGCTTTGAGAAAATAGAGACACAGATGAGAGACTACTTAGAATCGTCTACAAGTGTTATCAACCGCAATTAAATCCAACATCTTTATTCATAATCCCCATATGGTAAATTCTGAAGGAATGCCTGAGTAGTAATTGTCAGTTTATTTCTTCAATACAAAGTGTTTCTAAGATTTCAGCAAGAATAATGGTTTTGGCTTATTTCATTGTAATGACATTAGTATAGGATCTGCCTAGAGCTGCTGGATCCAAGTCAAGAGGCTGCTGAAGAATGCTTCATCCAAGGAATCCTCCAGCATCGCCCATAATTGGACTTAAGTCAGCATGCCAAGTTTAGGACTGATAAGGACAAAAAGTAAAGGAAAATTCCCTTTTGTAGCAGACACTTTACATTTAAAAATGACAATGGTAAAGCCATGTTTGTATGATCAGTACAGGAGAGAATAAATCTTAAAAAGCTAAGCACATATCTACTTCAATTTTGCTACTCTACACTTCCCTTTTTGTAAAATAGTTTACAGGAAATGCTGGACAGCATGACCTTTAAATATGGAGAAAATTAAATTTACTAAGTATATGTCACTCAAGTATATGAAAATTCTGGAGAAACCTGTTATTTTAGAATGATTCTGTGGTTAATTAAGCTCTGTTTGGAAGTACAAATGCAATTTATTTCAATATAAAGGTACTTACCAAATGAAACAAGGAGTTTATATACTTATCAAATGTTTCATCCCAAAGAGCACATTATAATGATGCTCTAAGACATACAAACTTAATTTACAGTATTACTGTCAAATTCGATTCAACAGAAACTTGAAAGCACATCATATTTGACTAGGTCAAACTACTACTGAGTTCAAATAATTGATATGGAAGTATTTTGGTAAAGTGCCCACAGTGAGAACAGTTTAAAAAGCAGCCCCTGTTTTCTACAGAAATTGTGACAGTGAACACTCATCACATTCTCTGCAATACTACAAAGCACTCACACAAATTCTGGGGAGTGATACCCTGGACACACAGCTTATTTCACATTAGTGAACAAATCCAAGAATTTTATAACAGTTCTGACTTTGGGCCAGAAGATAAAATATTCCATATATACATATGTACAAACCCCAATTTCTAACCTATTATATTTCTAGTTCTAAAAATGGCTTTTTGACTTGTTTTCAGGGGAAAAAGTGTACAATGCACTTGTATTTGTGCTCATGAATTAAGGAACAATACACATTGAGAAAAAAAGCTTGGGATGGTACTAATCTACTTAAATTATGTACATGATCTTTGGGTATTTCAGACAATCAGTTTAACTGACCCTTGCCTTAGAGCAACTTAATTTTCTAAAGTTACCCAGGAAATGTATTCAACCATTTACAAAATCAAAACATCTAACGTGTACTTTATAAAATCATGATCTTATTTACCTGCCTATTCTTCCACAAGATAGGTATACATTAAAAAATTTTGCTCAAAAACATAAAAAATATATATTATTTCTTTCCTTTGACATTTATGCATATAAATATTTTACTGAAGATGCATCATCATTCAATAAACAAATGCAAAAACTGCTTTATAAAGTGTAGTTCTCTGCTAATTAGCAATATAAAATACAAAATGATTACAACATAATTAACCATTAAAGAGCTAAATTCAAGAGATTTGCAAATCAATACAGCAGTGAACAGCCCCTTGTACAAAAGTCCATTAAGAAAAAGTCAATTTTGTAACAGATTACATAAAAATGCAAGCCATTAAATGCATTATAAATGCAAAAAAGAGCATTGCTTCATCAGCACATTCTTCAGTCTTGTTTGAACTAGATGCCAAACTTACTGTTCACTTTTCGGTTCATCTTGTTTTCCATTAAGTTCTTGATCAACTCTGTCCAACAAAATATATAGATAATGAGGTACCAGCAACTGAACAAACCCTTCTAAAAACAGTAACTACTTTTAACATAGAATATTATTCTGTTAAAAAAACAAAGCTGTGCAAAGAAGCAGACACAGAAAAAGATTACCAAACATTATTTCCCCATCCAGAAAAGCGAATTTTTAAAAGGCAGGACACTGGCAAGAAACATGACTATGGTTTCTTTAAAGACTATAAAATACTTTACATACAAATGAATATAAACTTCCTTAAAAGTTCATGACATAGTGTGGCTGCAGCAGGGATTCAAGAGCTAAGAGACTGGCAACATGAAAAATAACTCCCTCAAAAGTTTGATTTTGTTAATTGAAATATGAAGGGAGACGAGGGTTAGCTCAGTGGTAGAGTGCTTGCCTGGCATGCCTGAGGTCATGGATTCACAGCAAAACAAAGAAATATTAAAGTGTCACTAAAGCCACCAAATCATCATTAAATCATTATATGATCTTAAGTCCAGCAAAAATGCATGTTTATTGAAACCTAGTCATTCTCCAAAATTTATTGGTACACCTTGTGAATGTCTTTCACTTTATCTTGACAATAAAATCCCTAAGAATTTAACACTGAGAAATATCTAAAAAAAAATCTTAAAAAAATCTCACTGGAGATTAGTGGTAGTTTGAACAGAGGTACTGTCAATATTTAGGCACATGGGGATTAGAAGGATTACAGAATTACTGCATAAATTATAGACAACCCTTCAAAGACAACATACAACAACAGTCTATTACTCTCACATATATAATAATTTGAGTAACTTATGTGGGGACAATTAAAATAATTTGGTATGATATAGGAAGAGACTTTTCATACTTGTTTCCACTACTAGGATCATTAGGACCCATTACTATGGTCACCTGAATATTAGTCAATCAGATCTAAAAGCTCTGGCCTAGCTGGATGTGGTGGTACATGCCTATAAACCTACAGACTTGGGAGGATCCCAAGTTTGAAGCCAGCCTCTGTCTCAAAAATAAAAATGGGCTGGGGGTATAGATTGGTGGTAGTGCTCCTGGGTTCAATTTCCAGTACCAAACAAATAAAAAGCTGTGGCCTATTGTAAAGCCAGATTAACTTTTTTTTTTTTTTTGGTACCGGGGATTGAACTCAGGGGCACTCTACCACTGGGCCACATACCCAGCCCTTTTTTGTATTTTATTAGAGACAGGGTCTCACTGAGTTGCTAAGTGCCTCGCCATTGCTGAGGCTGGCTTTAAACTCCTGATCCTCCTGCCTTAGCCTCCCAAGTGCTGGGATTACAGGTGTGCGCCACCGCTCCTGGCTCGGATTAACATTTAAAAATATTCTTTATAAATATCTGAAAGGTACATATTCTTGATAAGGTATGCAGTACACAGCCAATCTTTTCAAATCTGAAATATCCTTATGAACTGATAATCATAATTATTTTATTTTTAAGCTGTTGAAACATTTTTACAATCCCTAGCTACCTGGCCACAATGGCACTGAGTTGTTTGAAAGAAACATCTGGAGACATTTAAAACTGCTGTATTTCAATACTCATAGTTTTGTACCCTTTTAAACACCAGTACTTAACATGGAGATATCGCCTTACATAAGGTCCCATACCTAGCCACTATTTTGACTTTAAAAACATTTTTTTCTGTGTTAAAATTGAATTTTATTATTCTCAAACTGACAATGATTTATTTCTTTTTTAAGGCTAAAGAAACTGTGTGTAAAAACTAAGTTCCTAAAGATATATGTAATATTTTTTAAGATTAAACACAAAAGTGAAAAACAAAATCAAAATAATAGTAATAGGTTTCAAACAATGCATTTAAATAAAAAGTATGAGTTCCACTTTTTTTCTGCTACTAGAATTACTTGTAACAGTGGATTAAAGACTAAAAACTTTAAGAAAGACATCATATAACACATTTCATCAATAAAAGAAACTCATTTTAAAATCCAGGAAGTAGCTGGCTTCAAAACATTCTAGAATTGCAGATTTTATTTTAAATTCCAGCCACTTGTCTAGCAAATGCATAGCAATGTTTAGAAAGGAATGAGAAATCAGCATGATCTAAAAACACTGTCCATACTCTTGCAAAGTGTCATACAGAAATGTAAACCTATGACTCTATCACATGGTCAACTGAATTCTCACCAAAAGAATGGAAATATATTCAAAATTAAGAATGTTCCAGGTTAGTTATAGTTGGTTCCAACTTAGCTGGTCAAAATGATAAATACATATATGATAAATTCTCATCTTAATTCTGAAGAAAGATTTATTAAATCATGTTTTGATAATTGTCAATATTTTAAAAAAATCTATTAACAAATTAGATCCAAATTAGATCTAATTAGATCTAACAAATTAGATCCAAATCCTACTTTTCTAAAGTACTTCATAAAGTGGTAACTATTTTATACCTTGCCTTTTCATCTTCTATGCCAAGATATTAACAGATAACAGTTTGTTATGCTCAAAGCAAAAGTATTCAAAATTAAATTTAAAATGGAAAGCAGAGTGTTTTACTGTTAAATGGTACATTGAACTTTTAGGTATTTTACCACATGTACAATTTGACTGGTTAGCAGGCTATTTAATTCAAGCATACAAGGAAATCAATGTTGGTTAGCTAAAGAGTATTTGCATTGCAAATATAATCAACCCCAAGAAATAAATTTGATTCCTTAAGAAAGTCTGCATACATATTTCAAAGCATGAAGACTTACAGAAAGGAATGAAACAGATATCTTAAAAGTACCAGTTATTTTAAATAGCATTCTCAGTAATTTCTGTGGTTTCACCAATAGTGTTCAGATCAGTAACAAAAGAAGAGGGGCTTTAATTCCTAACTGGCATTATATCTGGTATTAAAACAGGGTGAATCCAAGTCATATTAGCTCCAGGAACTCTGGATTCCTCCTATATTTGGATGTTGGGGTGTATTTATATTTACAAGTGCTATTATCTTTCTCTACAAGCTAACCAACCAATAAAGAAGAAGTTAGTCTGTGCAATGCAAATGGACTAGTCTAGATGCAACCCAGTCAAGGTGTGCATATACCTTTTTTGTTTCTTTTTAAACTTTTCTTCTTCATACCTTAGTAAGGAAGAGTTACTTCAGTAAATACACATTATGAGATTAACAAAAACTTAAAACAAACAAAACAGGTTAAAAATGAAGTCATATTAAGTCTGCAGGAAAGACCAAAAATATTTAACATACTATGTAGAAAGTAAAAATTAACAATAAATCTGGCATAGAAATATTAAACAGACCAAACCTCAGATAAACCTTATACCAAGTCTTTAGAAGCTAGATGGAAATAACTGAATCTGGTAAACAGAACCAAATCCAGTCACTGGTAAGTATTAAGGTTAGGCTGATTTAATTAATAATTTATTTATTTATTTACTTATTTTTAGCAATGGTTATTCAATGCTATGATGAGTGTACTCAAATTTGGAGAGCAACATGTTTAAGTACAGGAAATGTACTTTAGTACAGACCTATTAGGAAATCATCTCTTAGATTGTAACCAGTCTTTGTTATGAAATATGTGAAATAAGAAAAACATTTAAAAATAATATTATCTTGCACATCAAAATACAAAGATCCAATACAATTAAAGGAATAAAACAAAACATACTGTTTTATGCATTCTGGTATGCCAACATATTCCATGGGAACAAGTTCCGCTAGTTCTGCCAAATTAAAGACGTATCTAATTTTTTGGCTGAATTTTGAGCTATGGAGGGGGAAAAAAAAAAACAATTACCTCAACATTTTTGACTATCAGTCTTGACAAGAAATTTAAATAAGAAATTCTTTTCTACATGGATAAAATTACCTAATAAATGGTCTTGTAACAGCCAGGAGCGTTCTGATAAACCAAGAGGGATGCACAATAATTAGGGATTTTAGGTTTTTCCGTAACCTAGAGTTTAAAAAAAAGGAAAAGAAAAGAAAATTATAAAATTTCTACAAATTATAATGCTTTTAAGATGTGCAAGTTTATACAAAATTACTGAAAAATGTCACTCCAAAGTTATCATTTAGGTATTAATACATTTTAAAGATAAGAACTGTGATGGTTCCTTCTACTGCTATAAAAAAAAATTATTTCATTTGGCCAAATTTATGTATATAGTAGAGCATGTTATTAAGTGTCTCCTAGCATCCATTCACTGGTCTTCAGAACTTGTCAGCCAGGAAAAGACTAATATTGAACATAAAAAGCAAACTATTTTTGTTTTTGAAGGCTAGGGAGAAATTAGTACTAATTCCTTCAATACCATGAAAGACACTATGCAGGCAGAGAGATGGGAGGAGAGATAACTAAAGGAACACCACGAATCACATCTAATGCATATACTTAAGGACTAACATTAGGACTAAAAATTAAAGACATTATCCTAGACCTCTTCTCTTTAAACAACCAAATTAAAAATGTTTATTTATCATGCATATTTCACATATAAAGTGATCATTAAATACATTTATATTTATTTAATTACCAGTGTGAATCAATGCCAAGTTTAGGTACCTATTAATGAATGGATCTGAGTTGATTAAACTAGCTTGAATTAACCATAAGCAAGTTAAACCAATTGGAAGATTAAAGTTCCTTCATTAGCACAGACAACTAATTCCTAAGATGATATACTCTATGTATATTATTATTCCGGAGTTTGTTCCAAAGAAAAATTACAGCTAAACTAGTATCTTTAAGGAACATAAAACATACTAAGCACTATAAATAAGGCAACACTCAAAATTTAATTGGAAATGTATTATGTTCTCCATCTTTTCCCAAGATGAAAATTGTAGTTACGTGTTTTAAATGGTATGAGGGATAATAAAGTGCAATCTTACCAGTTTGTTTTGAAGACTTATTCTTTAGGACACAGATCAAAATTAGTTTACTTCATGACATTGAAAAATACTGTCATTAAGAAATAGAGACCTATTATGAAATTAACATGTAATTTAATAAGTGGCTATAGTATTTTTTTTCCCTCCTGATACCAAGGATTGAACCCATGGGTGCTTAACCATGGAGCCACATCCAGCCCTTTTAATTTTTTTTAAATTTTGAGACAGGGCCTCACTAAGTTGCTGAGGCTGGCTTTGAACTTGCAATCCTCCTGTGTTAGCCTCCTAAACTGCTGGGATTATAGGTATGTGCCACTATGGCCAGCAAGAAGCAGAGTATTTTTAAGTGGGAATCAAATATAAAACTTAACTGAATAAAGCCATCTGTAAAAATTATTCAGTGTTTGTTACCTTCTATCAATTTGCTGATAACATTTTCTAAGCCATCCCAGACTGGGCATTTTTCTTCGAGTTGTTGCACCATTTAAATAAACTATCATGTAGTTTTCTGCTACTAATAGCTCCAAAGTGCCAATAACATACCTGTGAAAATAAATTAAGTTTAAGCCTTAAATAGCACTGTGTAAAACTTAACTAGGTTCTTCAAATTATACAATTCCTTTCTCTCCCACTCGATGAGAGCAAACACAATTAAAAATTTAAAACTGCATTAGCTGGCATTATAATGATTTAAAACCAAGTTAATTTTTAGATATAAATATTGAAATGTTTATAGATTGAATGACATGATGTTTGGGATCTGTTTCAAAATTGTACAGTGGAGAAAGAATTAGGAATGAAGTCTAAATTGGTAATTGCTGAAGTGGGTGACCTATATATGAATATCTGATATACTTTTCTGTATATGATTTAAATTTTTCACAAAATACATTTTAAAAACTGTACCCAGAATAATCTCAAAAATAGAACAACTCTTTGGAAATGTTAAGAAGTAAGCTCATTATATTAGGTTTCTATGGGTAAATGTAATTTAGCCATATGATTCTAGATGAAAGTCACTTTTTTATATTTAATGTGTCCACAAATGTATATGAAGAAGTTGGAAGAGATAATTTGAGATATAACTTCTAGTTTAAAAAATGCCAATTTTTCTGTTGAGTTGGAAAAGTACAGTTTTATAATTCCAAACAGCAATGACTTAAAAAGAGTCAGAAATGGGATTATTTATAATTTTTACATATAAGTTCACTTCTGTAAACTAGAAATCTACTTAGATCAGAATTCTGTCTAAACATTTTAAGATATACTTACTTAAAGAGATTGTCCATCAGGTATCTATAGTTAGGTTGACCACTTTCAGGCATAAAACAGACAGCAAACACAACAATGGCATTTAATCCATCCCCATAATATCCTGAAAAAGAAATCAAAGACAAAATCACCAGCATGATTTTACTCTTAAGATTATTTTTAGAGGACATCAATATGGTTGATAGAAAATAATCAATTAGCATAGTTAAAAAGCGAGCCAAATTTTAGCAAGTAGATAAATAACATGATATAATCCAAAAAGATACATCTGAAATAAAACATTTTATGCAACTTAACAGTTAAAGTGGGTGCTTTCTAAAAGTTAGTTTTATTTTCAACAATGCCTAATGTTTTGTAAAATTGAGGATATCAGAACCAAGAATTATATCTGACATAATTCTCAGTGGAAAAAAAATGGTACTAATGTATTTCAACTGGCAATATTTAGATATTAAGCTGTATTCAGTAGCAATATTTTTGCTTTAACTAACATTTCTATTGTTTCTTAACATGAACTGAAAAGACTGAACATTTCAAGAACATTAGAATCTTCACTAACTTTCCTAATTTCTCAGTTACAAAACACATTAAGTATTGTCCAATATAATTATTTTCCTGTATAAAAAATAAAGTACTAGTTTTGAAAGACATTAGGTTTAAATCATAAGGCAGGTCTCACAACTTTATTTCTACCAACGAGCTGAATTAATGCATGTCGGACTTTCTGATTCAGATTATCCTGTTTCCTTCATCTGAATAAGATTAAATTAGGCAGAAGAATATTACTGCAAATATTCAAGTGATTTGCTTTCAGATGAATGAAGATTGTAGAAATAAACAGGGGAATGCATTTGGCAGAAAGTAAATTAAGCAGAAATGATTCTACGTGGAAAAAAAAAAAATCAATTTGCTCAACCCACGTATGCCTCTGTCCAGTGTTAGAAGGATTTAAAGAAACAAGACATGCTTCTACAGAGTGATTTACATTCTGACTGTCACTAATATTCTGGCACTATTTACACAGTAGCTAGGTAAACTTCTATATATGGTACAGTCAGACTGACAGGAATGATAACTTGTACTTTCATAGCTGTCCCATTTGACTAGAAAATTTCCTAAGGAAAGGAACTAAACTTTATTATTTTTGAATACCCCATAAATATGCAACATGGATGCTCTATAAAATTGTAGAATGAGCTAGTTCTCTACTAAAGCTAAATGGTTTGTTAAAGGCTTTAAGGTAACTAATATTAATCCAAGTTTTACTAATACCCAAGAAAAAATTTGTGTAAGAATGTTCAAAAGTCTTATTCATAAGCAGTCTTATTCATAGTCCAAACTGGAAGTGACACACATGACTATCAAAATGAAAATGGATAAATAAATGTAATTCATTCATGCAATGGACTAGTATTTGGCAATATAAAGGAATAAATTATAGCTAGGCATGGTGGTGCATGCCTGTATTCCCAGCTACTTGGGAGACTAAGGCAGGAGGATTTCAAGTTCCAGGCCAGACTGGGCAACTTAGTGAAACTGTAAGAGTGTCTCAAAATAGAAATAAAAAGGGCTAGGGATGTAATTCAGTGGTATAGCACCCTGTATTCAATACCTAGTACTGGGTGGGAAAAAGAGGATATATGCATGAAGATGCATGAATCTTAAAAACATGCCGAAGAAGAGTGGTAAACAAAAATGCGTACTATATGATTTTGCTTACATAAAATTCTAGAATAGGCAAAACTTATCACAGGGGTAGACATTAGAATAGTGGTTATCAGAGAGGGGGAATTCACTAGAAAGGGTTTTTAAGAGAATTTTCTGGGGCAATGAAAATGTTCTTTGTGTTCAGGAGTGTGGATTATATATATGGGCATATGATTATGTAAGTATTTGTCAAAACTCGTTGAACTATATATAGTTATGATCACAGCATTTCACTGTATATAAATTATAAATGCATGCAAAGGAGAGAAAGTAAACTCCCTGTTTTAGGTGGTATAGAGATATGGGCAGATGGGAAATAGTTTTCCCTGCATATTTTTTTTTGGGGGGGGTACTTTTTGAACTTACTAGTGCATATATTAACAATTTTTAAATGTAGGTTTTATCCTTTTACTTCAAACCTGTTATGTTCCTAAAACAATATGAGAAAATATTTATTATGTTTTCAAAGTTATGCAAGGTCTCTGGGGATATTTTCTTAAAGCATTTAGAGTTCTGATGTTGCATTAAAAAAATCTGAACAATCTTCAGTAACTTTTACCTCCATGGCTGATAACTTTTTTATAGGGTTCAATTGCCTTCATATCAACCCTGTGGTCTTGTTCTCCAATCCTGAACATACGCCAGCGTCGTCCATCTTCTTTTTCTTCTGCTGCGGAATATTCAGTGATTGAGCCTTTCCTAATTACTTCTGTAGTTCTGGGTTTTGGAAGATCATCTGTCAAAATAAAAGGGTTTTGAATCACAAATTGTTATTTCTATAATAAAGATCAAGTTATAAGTTAACCACTTTACTATCTAGATTAAAAAGAGATTTCTTTTTTGAAATGGGGTCTTTAATGCCCAGGCTGGTCTCGAACTCCTGGACTCAAATAACTCTCCTGCCTCAACCTCCTGGGCAACTGGGACTATAGGTGTATGCCATCATGCTCCACTATTCAGAGAATTTTTGTTACACCATCTGTGGAATTTGAAATATCTCTTCCATAATAGAGGAAAAGGCTTGCTTTTAATGTAAGGCCATTTATTGCTTTGGGAATCACAGTTTTATGAAACTTTTTATTGCCCAATTCAACAAAGAGAGTTAATCATAGTGCAATGTCTATCAACAAGTTCGGAAAAGACAATTCACAGAGCCATAAGACTCTTACTACATTGGCCCTTCAGGCATTTCCAGATCTCTCTTATGACAGCACTGTCCAAGACAGTTACTACCACAGGTTACTTCAAGTAACTGAGTGGATTTTTTTTTAACACATAAATTAATTCCCCCAAATTATAATACCAGATAGAAAGTGGTTAACTACTCAATGATCATTTCTCATTTGATCAGAAATTATCTGATCATAATTTATAAAGCAGAAAAGTATTTTATAATATTAGGAAGAATACATGCAAAAGTCTATTTAAATTACCATTAGCAAAAGCATAAGCATCAATGATTAGATGTAATTTATATTTCAAGATTGCAGTTTAGCTGATTTTTAATGAGTAATGATTTTCAAAATTTTAGTATCATAGTCCTTACCAAAAGATGGGGGGAAGGGAAACCTACTGCATGTTAGTTGTTTGTTTCCAAGACAAAGCTGTTAACGAAAATATCCTTCCAGGAAATGACTACAGCAGCATTAAAGAAAGAAGAGACAAAACACATAGGCAGAAAACTATTTCAGTATCTTTATAAAATATTGCTTGTTACTGGACTGCTTATTGAACCAGTAAAACAGGGAAGAACAAAAGATACAGCATATCACTCTTCACTGTATATAAAATACCTAGTGCTCAACACTGCTTTGAAGAAAAAATCATTTTAAAGATAGACTACATATATAAAAATTATTAACTATATAAAATATTGTAGATTACAATTATCTAACTCAAGAAAGCATGCAAAACAAAACACATGCCAATTCCTTTGAATTATAAATAATTAAAATGATAAATATCAGGTTTGGTGGCTAAGAGTATACATTAATTCAAGTTGGTAATTTCATAAAGTGGAGCACCTACCAGGCAAACCTACTTCAAAATCACCCTCCTAAGTCTCCCTTCATAACTTCCTCTCCACACTTTTAGCACATTCCTTATTATATGTCTCTTGGAAGGATTTTTCCTTACTTGATCAACTGAAAAAGATTTAACTATCTGGCAATATTTTTTCATGTTGATGAAAAAACATAAAAATTGGGCATTAAGAAAAGAATATAGTACATATATAATCTACTATAAACACTTTTGAACACTATGGAATATTTACATGTTTGTAGAATTTTTAACTTAAATGTATGAACACTTGAAAAAATAACATATTTTGAACAAAACCCTCTAATACATGGTTTAGTAGGCTTCATGATCAAAATTTTAAGGCTTACCAAGTATTTCCTAAGGAGAATGCCATTGCAAAAACATGTGTGTATGCTTACATATATGTAAAGATAAACATTCATTAATAAAGATCAGATAAACAGCAAAACAATTACCTTCCCACTCAAACTCATTACTGTTCTCTGATGGCGTGTCTAAACCATCCAAGTCAATCTCGCCACTTTCATCCAAATCATCTGACAACACAGAGCCATCACTAGGATCCAGTGTCAAGCTAATCTCTGGAGCCATTAGTTTCTTTCTTACTTTATTTCCATTAACTTCTAGTAAGCCTGAAAGTGGAAAACAAACACAATAGTAGAAGGAATGCTCAGATGCTCAAGTTAAAAGAGAGAAACACTTCAGTCACTTTATTCTTAGAAAAACAATATTAAACAAAATCCCCAAGCACTAATTTATGAAACTTGAAAAAAATTTTTTTTAAGCTGTCGGTGGACCTTTATTTATTTTTTAATTTATATGCAGTGCTGAGAATTGAATCTAGTGCCTCACGCATGCTAGGCAAGTGCTCTCTACCACTGAGCTTTTTTATTTTTTGTTTTGAGAAAGGGCCTCAGCCTCCCAAGTAGCTGGGATTATAGGTATGAGCCACCATGCCCAGTTTCATCACTATTGCTTTTATATCACTGGCAAGACAACAATGAGGTATCAATGTCTTTTTAGTAACAGACTGACTTTACAGTCAACTTTACCATTAAAAACGATCTCCTCCTACTTGTAAAAACTTCTAAAAACCAAGGCTTATGTTTTTGAGGGTTAAATACCCCCATGCACTTCAAAAATGTTTTCTTCAATGTTTAATTTATCCTTTGGCTCCTTAGGATGGAATAAAAGCTCATGGTGGTGTTTTTTTTTTTTTTTTTTTTTGTGTGTGTGTGTGTTGATAAAGAAATATGTTAAAAATAACACCAAGTCCACTAGAAGTACAAGTATCAAGTTCTTACCAGGCTGGATCTCTGGTCCAGTTACATCTAGTATATCTGCTTCAATACTATCATCTTCCGGTAAAGGTCTAGAAGACACAGACATACTCCTTAACCCAGAAATTTAAATTTTTTGAAGTTTAAAGATGTTAAAAATAAAGCTTATAGAACAATTATGTGGAAAACAGAACAAAGCTGTATTACTTAAGCTTCAGTAATTTACAAATCAATTTTTTAAAAAATTCTGTTGGGGTTACTCATGTCTTTTAGTGACACATAAAAGTATATGTAAATTCCTTATTCAGCAGCTCTTATCCAATCATAAGACATAAAAATTATTTAAAAAAATCATAAAATGATCCAAATGGACAAATACAATGTGATGCACGATGCATCACATAACAAAGCTACTTGTTTACTCACAATGAGAATATGGTAATGCTGGCTACAATTTGTTTGAGTTTGGCATTCCCAAATTACTATCATCATCATGTGCTAAAATGACTCAGTTCTCCCACCTGCACCTGCTGTCCATATGCCAACTGTTAAGGTACCTTACTGGGTAGTAGATGTTTTCTGATCATGATGGCACAAAAGCATCATTTAAATAGAAGGCCTGTCTTTCCAAAGTGTCAAAGTGGCTAGTCAGATGATACAGAAGATCCTTGTTTATTTATTTACTAAGTTTTTTCTTACAAACAACTTAAAACCCCCTTCTCCAAGGAGCCTCTCAGATTTGAGTTCTAAAAATACCACATTAAAATACTGTTCAAAACAAATATTTTGAAACTTAAATAATCAAAACAGTTAAGAAAAATAAAAATTACATATATATTGAATTGGAAAATAAGAAGAGAATCATTCCAACTATTGGAAAGGAACTTTCAATTCCCAGTATTTAATGACCATCTTGTTACTACTATTCTTTTTTGTTGTTGTTGTTGTTGTTGTTGTTGTTGGGAATTGAACCCAGAGCCTTGAGCATATGAGAGAAGCACTCTACGAACTGAGCTATATCCCCAGCCCGTTACTACTATTTTTCTAAAAAACCCAATATTCACTAAGTAACATCTCAAAAAAAAAAAAAAAAAAAAAATCTGAAGTTTTGTCCTAGATTTGTTTTCATCAAAAAGCAATGCTCACATTGGAAAATCTTCATCTTGCCATTCTTCTTTCAGTTCTACACCTTCCATTCTCAGCCTGGATTCAATGTCAACTATTGACTCCTGATAATCCAGAGAGCCAATGTCCTGTGAAGAGAGAAAAATTGACAATAACTTAATTTAAAGGTGCAACCTAAACTTTAGTTCATACTTCTACTCTATAAATCCTAGAGCTTTTAGTTTACTGGTCTAGTTATGAAACCAACTTACAGGTTGAAAGTTTTTCCTCTTAAAATGATTATTCACAGTACATATATTCTAGTAAAGTAAGGACTATTTATTAAAGGGGTTAAGTGAAAACATTTGTTTTCAGTTTCATATATGCACATTGTGTCTCAAATTGTGATTTAAAATGTCTTTTATACTTTAAATTGAATTAGAAAAATTTGAGGTAAGACAAGAAATAACAGTAAATAAATACAGGACTGGGTGTAGTTCAGTGGTACAACACTTGTCTAGTATGCCCTGGGTTCAATCCCTAGTACTGAAGATAGAGCTTGATTCTAGAAATCGAACACTAGTAAACAATATTTATACTCATGATTCAACAGAGCCAAGTGGTATGCTACCATTTATATTTTCTTTATAATTTTGATGCCACAATTCTTGAATCAGTCTGTTTAGTAACTTGTCCAGTAAACAGAATTAAGCTAACTTTTGATTTGCTTCATATGTATACCATGTCTTTCTCACAGTAACTTTTCAGACTGAACTTAGTGATATCTTTACTGTAAGCAACTGCATATTTTAACTTGTTATAAACTTTTATTTTAGTTTTTTTTTTTTTTTAAACAAAGGGTATGAGTGCCAAAAAGGAAAAAAAAATCCTCATTTTACAAAGTGAGGAGTCTAGAGATCCTCCTTTGGTTGATGGAGTAAGAAATATAGTCTTAGATACAGTATACAAGAAGTCAGAAAAGTGGCTGGTAAACAGTGAAAAATATAGGCAATGAGGTATAAATGAGTATTTAGTTCATTTACATTAGAGTGAATCAACAGATGAAGTTATCTAAAAAACAGCAGTAACACATATTTCTTAAGATCTATGGAACAACACTATAAGTATAAAAACAAAGTTAACAAGTGGCTGATGCCAATAGAAGAGGAAAGAGGGTGGTATGGGGAAAAAGATTCTTAACATAGCAAGTCCTTACTGTTTTCATACTAAGTCTTTCTACACTATTTGATTTTTTAAAAACTATGTGTATAATTAAAAAAAATTCTTTTCAAATAAAATAAATGATTCCAGCTATTCACATTCATACCAGTTGTTCTTCTAAAACAAAGCTGTGGTCTTGTTTTATGTTTGCCTATGTCATTATAACACTCAAAGGCTATAGTAAGTCATACCAAAAACAGTATTATGTTCCAGAACAAAATTACAATGGAGATTTCTAAAAGTTTTGAACTTCACATTAAACTAAATTCCATTCTCAGTCAAGTCTGGAAGGGTCTTCCCAGTATACATCCAGAGGAAGGTTTCAAACATTCTCAAAAGGTTTAAGGTTTTGAAGATCCACTCACTCACTGGCACTGAAAAAAATGGCAGATGCTGACTTTTCCTCACAAAAATATTTGCTTGGAAAAATTAGTTTGTGTGTGTATATATATATATGTATAAACACTCACAAAAACACACATATACATACACACAAGGCATTTTTAATTCTCTAGAGAAAATAATGAGCCAGGCAATTTGTAGAAATAAATGGGGGAGAAAAAAAAACACTTAAAATACAATGATTTTGACTTATTTAGCAGTTTCCTCTGCTTCTAATACATAATCTATACTGTATTAACATCCATTTTCAATGCCGACTTTATAGATTTTGTTCTGACAGGAATCTTTCTCTGTAGAGGGGATGAGAATCAATGAGAGTGGGGACACACTTGCCTTACCAAACAACCCCTTCTATTTATATAGAGAATGAATAGAAAAGACTAGTTTCTCCTAGATTTTTAATTTGCCATATTTCTAATGTTTCCTCAAGTCTTTGGTACTTGCTTTACAGTGAACAAAAATATTTCTCTAAATTCAATAATCAGAAATGCTTCCCATTATCTTGTCTCATTCTCCTATGGGGATGTTGGAAAAAATCAGGATGTTCTGGGTTATCTTTTTCAAATGGCTCAAATAATCAGAAAAATATTTAATATTTCAAAAATAACAGCAATGACTGAAAGTTGCAATCAATATATTCCCAACTCCTAGGACACTGCTTGGCACATTACAGGCCTACAAATATTAAGTGAAAAATAACTCAATTGTAAGGTATGACACCGGATAGAAAATAGTTGTTCAGCCTTAGGTTTATTTTGCTTGTTAAATAGGATTCTTGTGAAGTTTTACCCTTCCAAAATGCACTAAAAGTATTTTGTAGGAACCCACATATGTGTAATATAAATTTCTCTTGGCAAAATTATTCCTTATTTGTAAGAGGAAATATTTCTATTATGAAACTCTAGAAGAAAAACCAAGTCTTGTAGCTAATTTACCACTTGAACAAGCTTATCACTTGCAAAAAGCTCTTTTAAACACAGAAAGTCAAGTCTTTCAGTTCTTTCAACCTGCTTATTCAACTTTTACTCTAAAATATTGAATGATGTAATGTTAATACATCTCAGTATATTGTCATGGACATTTAGTTTGGTGGTTAATTAATTAAGCTAGTTCAACAGAATGTAAGAGAAACATCATTAACTCCACCTTTCAACAAGAACTTTAGGAGAACAGTACACTAGGTAGATAAAAACAATTTCAACAATTCAGAGTACTGTTCTTGGAAGCACTTTATCACCAAGCAGCTGTAAGAACAGGAAACAAACAAGAAAGGAGTTAATATAAGCAGAACCACTTTGAAGGAAATCGGGATATTGCTGACTCACAAGTTAACTGTGGTTGTTTCCCATTTTTTGTTCAAAGATTTTTCTTTTTTAAAGGAGAATGGGGAAATAACACTTTAATATGCTACTTGTGAAAATAACCTAATACAAAAGAAATAATCTGATTTCTCAATAGATTGGTGGTAGTGATAGCACATTCTTATTTATGGTAGGTATCTGCGGAGGTCATAATGATGAATTTCAGTCTTTGACATCAGTGAGATTAAAAAAAAAAAAAATCAAGGAAAGAATGAATTTCCTTTTAACAGCTTCAGAAGGGAGATATGGTTATAAATCCAACCAAGATCAAGAAAGGAATTTCCATGCACAGCTTAGCAAGCAAAAATTAAATATTAAGATCATATTTAGAACTGTCTAGACTATAACTTACAATTTTGCACAGCAATTTTACTATTACATAGCTTAACACTGCTTTTAGAATAGGTGCAAGTAATGACCATCTCTGCTGAAATCAATTACAGCTGGCAGAAGGAAAACCCAAGCAAGTCTTTGACTTATAAAAGTCTTTCACCCATATAAAAGAAAATGTTTCATTCTAAAATATCGATGTTCACTTTTTAATGAACAGCCTATATGTTCATGAAGATCATCAAGACATTCTTGAAAAAATCCTACATCTTCGCCTGTCACTGCTCCCCTTGGGATCAGGTAGGTTTTTAAGAATGCAATGAGATCTCTATCAGAAATGTCAACAGAAAACTTAAAAGAAAAACTAGAATGGTGTTGACTTTTCACACAAATGTGGAAATAAAGCACAGAATAGTTATGCCACCTACATATACTGAAATTTCAGTGTGCAGAACATGCTAGAGATGCTCTGATACCTGTAAAAACATTAAAACCTAACACCTGTTATGGAGTTATAATTTTGGTTATAATATAAACTTATAATTTTGCAACTTTACTATTCTGCTTCATAAGATGTAAGGTTAATGAGATATCTTTTTATCCTGTCAAAGAGAATTTATCAGATTTATGCGGAGCGTGCACACATACACACACACTCTTACACTTTCTCAGATGCTTTCCCCCTTATCACTCGCTGGATACAATGGATAGAAGAACCACTGTCCCAGACAGTGCTTTTCACATTTACAAACCACTTTTTGTTTTCATCTCGTATGTTTCAATCAATAACTTTGTAAGGTATAAAATACTGGTGTTATCATTTTCATTTTATCTTATATGAGGCAAATGACAACAAGCCCTCCTTCCCAGATCTGGACCAGAACTGTTTCTATTATAGCACACTGTCTCCAGTTCACTAGCAACTTTATACAGAATAAATCTGTGATGCCAGATTTGGTTACATTTAGCTTCAAACGTCCTGTAATGCCTAACAACCATAATAGTTTTTTTTGTTTTGTGATAAGATAGTTTTTAACTTTCATGTACAGAGAGGTGGGTCTGTGATGGTTCCTGTACATGCCAAGATATTAGGCTGCACCAGAAACTATTATGAAGACTAGAACAAGAGTTTAGAGAGAATGTAAAACGATAAGAACTAAGGAGAGAAAATGTGCAATATAACCAAAAAAACTAATAATTTGCAGGAACTTAATTGGTAATTTCGGTTATGACTTCAGAAAGCTTACACATTCACAAATTACAGAATTTCTTTTACAATTGCAGAAATTTTTATAAAACATTTGAAAAGACACATTTAATTGAAAACAGGAAATCAAACATTTGGAAAAAGAGATCCTAATTAAAACAAAGCTGAGGATGAAAAAAGCAACACTAAAACGCAAATGCACACACTTCATTCAACTAACTAAATGGTAGGCACCATGACTACATTGATGAACACTACAAAAGCTGTGCCCTCAGAGTTGCCAGGACAGACAAAGGAAGTTTCAAGGAAACCTAATAAAGACCCAAATAAGTTTCTGATTTAATATGAGCTGGTCTAGTAGTTCTCTAAGTGGCATTAGATACATCCGGAAAATCCAACCCATCTTTCCCTAGATATATATATATATATATATATATATTTTTTTTTTTGGTACTGGGGATTGAACTCAGGGGCACTCAACCACTGGGCCACATCCCCAGCCCTTTTTTTGTATTTTATTTAGAGACAGGGTCTCACTGAGTTGCTAAGTGCCTCGCCATTGCTGAGGCTGGCTTTGAACTCGCGATCCTCCTGCCTCAGCCTCCCAAAGTGCTGGGATTACAGGCGTGCGGCACTGCGCCCGGCTTCCCTAGATATTTAAACAAGAAAGTCGTGTTGAAAACACGCAGGGGCTCGGCTTTCCATGTACACACCTATATTTGTTTTAGCTTCCCAGAAAGGTCTATGAAAGCCCTGATTACTTAGGTTGTTTCCGTGTCTATCCCCCGAGGGTATGAGGCACACCAGAAGTCCAAGTTTCTTTGTTCTGCACCTGGACCGACGCAGGTCATAAATAAGGAACCAAAGCTGTCCGTCAACGCACCAACGCTGGGGTGGTGAGGGGAGTAGAGAAGGGGGTCGGTCCCATCCCAGGGACAACCATCAAACGGAAAAGCAGGAGGCGGGTGGGGGGAGGGAGCGGGTGTTGGCAAACGCCAGAAGAACCAAGGGCGGGGACCTAGGCTGGGCGGGGACCCGGGAAGCACCTCCCGAGCAGGTTCCGTGGCGTCCCGTACAGCGCACACCCCAATGGGTTTCCCCTCCCCGGGGGCCAGTGGGCACACACCCCACAGGCGTGGGCCCCCAGCCTGTTCCCAGCCCGGACTGACTCGCGGTGCCGAGTCCTCCCGGGCCGCACTAACCCCGGAGGAAGCCTTGGCCCCCTCGTCCTCTTCGCTCCTCCAGGCCGGCGACGTGGGGCTGACGGCCAGGTCGCAGAAGGCGGCACCGAGCGGAGCCCGCTCCCCTCGGTCAGCTGTAGAAACCCCAGTCCAGTTCCCCCGCCGCAGCTGTAGGAGGAGAAGCGACAGGCGCTGACCCGGACGCAGTGAGATGCCCCAGCGGAAGTGGCTACCTCCCGGCTTTCTCTAGGCGCGGCAGCAGGCGGAAGCGGAGGCGTGGTGTCATTTTGAAACCCACAGCGTCGCCCCGCCCCTGGGCCGTCGCAGGCTTACGTTAGCGGGTGAGTGCACGCCCAGCGTTCCCGCTGGTCTGGCCGCCCGACTGTCAGTGCTTCCTCCCCTTTTGCTGTCAGCTGGGACGCCGGCCTGCAGTTTCGACGAGCCATTTTTTTTTTTTTTTTCCTGCTTGTCCTTATTGATCGTCACAGTAACTGTGTATTACAAAATGGATAAAGGGGAGGAAAAATATCCGATGCTTCATTTTGGAGAGCTGGACATTAGAGGAATCCTTAGTTTGGTGAAATTCCCCAGTGTGAACCGCTTGACAGCAGTGCTTCTCGAAATATGGGGAGCGAAGCCAGCCTTAACAACTTAGCGAGGCCCTAAGCAACTCAGCGAGAACCCCGTCTCTAAAAATAATGATGATAATAATAATAAAAAGCCTGGGGATGTGGCTCCGTGGTTAAGCGCCTGTGGGCTCAATCACCGGTGGACCCCCCCCACACTCCCTCAATGTGTGGGGAGCGATCAGTTTTTTAAAAAAAATTCTCTAGTTAGTTGTGGATCAGATTTTGATAAAACAAAATAAAAAAAAAAAAAAAAAAAAAAAAAGGACCCGCACAAAATCCAAGTCAAAACATATTATTAGTACAGCACCGGACATAAAGTTACTTGTAAAAATGCAGTGAAGGATCTCAAATTTCTGTACTTTTTTTTCCCCCCCTGTGGACCAATAAAGAACAATGAGGTCTGTGCACTACACTCAGAAACAACTCTGATTTATGGTTTCAAGGACATGAGATTAGTTTGGAGAACATCATAATCCTTCTCAGAAATTTCATCTACTAAATCTATACGAAAGTCCAGCCATCAACTATTTGGACAATTCTATCAGGAAATGAGAAGGCCTGAGTGGAACAGAAAAGTAAAAATTAAAATAATTGACCCAAATGCTGTTTGCTGGATTCATGTTGCTTTGGCAGTGTTTACTCACTGTTGGCAGATGATTAACTTTTCTGTGCTTCATCTACAAATGGGGGAAAATAATGCCTTCTTCATAGGGTTTTTGTGAGATAAAGTAATTTGTAAGAATAGTGGTTTGCATCATGTAATCATATGTAAGCATTAGGCATCATTATTATCCTCCTCCTCCTAGTAATTTCCCTAAATAGCTGGCAGAGAAAACAAACTAATCAACAGAGCTTTAAACTAAACAAGTTGGGCCATTTAAAAAATTTCATCCTTTGTTGCAGATTTTTTGTAATTCTGAATTTTGCTTTGTTTTGTAATGTGTAGAATTCCCCACAGGGTGGCAGAAAATCATTTGAAACCATGTAGAGTTATGGGGTTTTGTGATATTTAGTTTCTTCTTCATTTTAGTAACTTAAGCATTTAAGCTTGATCAGTGTTTGGTTTTGAGTAAGCCATTCTCCTATTTGTCTTTTCCCCCATCTTGATGAATTATACACATGTATTGTTGAAACATTAGAAACTATAGGTAAACCAAAATAATGGTCACTATTAATACATTTATGTGTATCCTTTCACATTTGTGTATACATATAACTCTATAACTACATATACTTTCATAAAAATATAACGTAATAATAGTTTACAATGTTTTTTCCTTTTCAATTTTTTAATTTGTTCTTTTTAGATATACATGACAGTAGAGTGTATGTTGACATATTATACATATATGAAGTATAACTTATTCTAATTAGTATCCCATTCTTGTGGTTGTACATGATGTGGAGTGTCACTGGTGGTATATTCATATATGAACATAGGAAAGTTATGTCCAATTCACCTGTTTTCCTTTTCATTTAAAAATATATCATTAACTTCTTTTCAGGTCAATACATATATTTCAACACCACAATATTTATTATAGTTTATTAGCAGTCCTTTATGAATCATTTTTTACAGTTAAAAAAATTTCATAGTGTGTTCAAAAAGTCAGAAACATAGGATTAACTATTTTCAAATAATAATTATACTTTGAAATAATATGCTTAATATACTGTTCTTCCACTTCTGTACAAGTGTCTCTAAAGCAATGGATCCAGCTGTTGGTCTGAAAAAGAGAAAGGTATTAAAAACATACTATTTTCCCTGTGTTTTTAGACTATGGGAAAAATGTGGAATGTATTTTTAAGATTACTCATTGTTTCTATGTTCCTTCTTAAATATTTAGACTCTTAAAAATTGGGAAAAAAATTCAGGAAAAAAAGGATGGCTTCCCAGACCTTAGGTAGAAGGTATCACTTAGAAGGTGGTACATTAGCTCAGAGCCGCCATCAACCTTTTCCTTTGTGGTTTCTAGCTTTGGTCTTATGTTTAAATAGGCATTCCCCACCCTAAAATTATACAAATAGTTACTGTTGTTTTCTTCTGGTGGTATTATAGTTTCTGTTTTTTACATAAGAAAATTAAACTCAATTGGAATTTTATGTATATGTTTGTAATATGAAAAAGGGAATCTGACTTTATTAAGCTGATTGGTTTGCCTAACAACATTTATCAAAGCATCCAATAATTCTTGAGCTCAACTAGGATTCAGTCAAATGAATATTTTACTTTCTGAGATGTCATTTTAGGTTACTCACTTCTTTAAAGTATCCAGTCATTTGATAGATTTTTATTGAACAATATTATAAGTCAGTGCTGTTAGACCCTGAAGATACAGGAAAAAAAGACCCAGTGTCTACCTTCAAAGACCTCATCAGACTAGTATGAAGAAGGGCAAATGAAGATAATAAACACTTGGTGGATTGAGATGACCTTGGTACTTCTAAGGTACAGCTAAATAAGAGGAAGTTAAACAGATGGGAGGGGGAAGAGAGGAATAAAGGCAACCTTTCTGAGGGAAGAGATCTTGAGCTTAGTGACAAGAGGAATTCCCCTTTCAGAGGGAATGGCCTATGCAGATTCTGAGACTTTTAGAAACTGAACTTTGTTCATTCAGCATGTAGAGCTCAAGCAGTGGGAGAGTGGGTGGTTGTGAACAGCCCATGATGAAAATAAGTTGTCAAAGACCAAATTAAAAAGAAAAATTTTAATGGTAAGGACTTATTCAGAGCCAATATAGTGAGCAACATGCAAAAGCAATCAACAATCATTACTTTATAATTACATTCAGCAAGAAGAGATTGAAGGATGTTCCTGTGTAATGACACAGTTCTCCTAAGAGAACAGCTTTGAGGGGAAGCAATAGTCAATTGAATAAGTGCTTCAGTATGTGTGTTAAAATTGTTCATGATATTTTGTCATACTTCATACATAGAAATAAAAGCACTCAGTCAACATCAACTTAAAGAGATACTGAGTCTGTGCCAAGAATTATGGGAAGTGAGAAATGGTAAAAGGTATCCTATAACCTGTGCTAGCAGAGAATGACTTTATCAGATTCTGGGGAGAACAGGTCCTCTGCCACTTTTTTAAAGGTTAGAATGACAACACGGTGACTGGTGGAGTGTTATTTATCTGGAAAGCTCTGTCTGCTGTTAGATACATGTTTTTCCACAGGGAAGAACCATTGGTAGCCTGGGAAGTATTAATTACTACCTCCTACTCACATTTTCTTTTCTTTTTTGATGATGATGGTGATGTGTTGGCAACTTTTCCACAGGGAAGCCATGGACTGGGTGTATATTTCCATTCTCCACCAGGTCACTCTTCCTTGAAAGTATGAGAATCTTGTGCTACCTTCTGTGCAACACACAGTTTCTTGGATTGTTCTTTCTGCTTCTTTGCACTTTGTTATTCCCATTGCTCGTCCATCCTACTTCATCAAATCAGTCCCCTGCATCTCTTCAACATGGAGAAATTTTGATGTGCTATTACTCTATACTAAGAGGGCATGTTGTATTCCTGCAAATTGTTTTGGTAAATAACTAAAAGGGCTTCTCCTTACATGGCTTTGTCTGATGTTCCTCTTTAAGTCTTGCCTGACAGATGACACAATCATGGTAACTAGTAAGAGGAGAAAATTCTTCATAGGGCTATTGCTAGCTCATGTTACAATTTTATGCAGAATAGTCAACAGAATCCCTTCTGTCTAGATGAAGCACCTTGTGGCCTGGCTGGTGATCTGAATGCTGCCTTTTCTAATTCTCACATATATACATTTGTGCAAATTTTCAAAATATAGTCTTTCCTTCTGGGCAGATAGAGCCTTGCTCCAGAACTCGCAGCTTGAGAAATGGAGTGGTCCTTCAGTTGAATGCTGCTCACCTGCTCACAACCTGCTCACCTGAACAGACTGGCCCTAGTTCTCCACTAAGACCTTGGAATTAAATATAATTCTTTTATAAAAGAATTCTTTCATTCTATTAGTAAAGCATTTCTTGAGGATATGTTCTGAACATGAAATGTGGTTTCTGGATACATTCATGTATGGTACTTAATAATTTCTCACAGAGCCTTCTTCACAACCTTGACCAGAGCTAAGGTGAGAGATGCTGAAGAATAAGAGATTTGAGATAATACTAAG
Source organism: Tamias sibiricus (assembly GCA_025594165.1). Classification (NCBI taxonomy): domain Eukaryota; kingdom Metazoa; phylum Chordata; class Mammalia; order Rodentia; family Sciuridae; genus Tamias; species Tamias sibiricus. The sequence continues at coordinate 113,745,444 of CM046659.1, forward strand.
AAAACACTTGTATAAGTTCAAATTTCAGAAGGCATAAGATGCATTAAGTAAAACTCTTACATGCTGTTTTCCCTCTTCTAAGAGTTTACAGGCTGTTATTCTTGCTTACAAGCATATAAATTCAGTAGTGTTTGGCAGCTCACTCATAATTTTCTAAAAAGCACCACATATCCTTTTTACATGAAGATGTCTTTGCTAGTTAAGCTCGAGGGTAAAACTGGATACAATTATATATTCATTTAATTATTCATAACTTGAGCCCGAAATGAATGTGTACATATTTTTCACTTATTCACTTTATAAAATTCAAAACTAAACCCAGCAGCAGTTTTGTCTTTAGCATGGTAACAAGTTTCTTTTCTACAATGAACTAGTCAAAGAAATTGTTCCAGAGAGAATTTGTGCTTTCCTATTTCAGAAAGTCAAATTGGACTGCACACATATTACACATCACCCTTGTGTGGTACTTCCAAATCCCAGAGAGGACTGGAGGGGAGCAACAGCACATACTTCTAAGAAATATTTTCATGTGCAAAGTTAAGATATAGCCATGATAGCTTATTTGTTAGAGAATTTTAGTGCATAGGACTTTAAGGATTCAACTCAGGAAAATAGCTAGATTATGGTTTGAGTTATGCAAGAGTGAGAGTTCAGATCTGCACATAGTCGTGTTTGTTGAGGATAAGAGAGATGTGCCTTTTGTCTAAGAGAAGTGAGGAAAGACTAATACTAGTTCAGATTACTTGTTGAAATCAATGGTGTGAACAAATCTTGGAATCCATATTTAAGTCCTCTGTAAAGATGTTTCTGTGAATCATAAAAGAAATGACAGATATGAATTTAAAATTATTTTATAAAATAAAAATTTTCAAAAATCAGCCATTTGGTTGTTTAACATGGTTACCATTTGGATAGAGATCCATCTACACAAATCCTCCATACTGCATAGTATAAAAGATGTTCTGTCTCAAATAAGGCTCACTACAAAAAAAAACAACAACAAAAAAAACCCAAATCATTTTACTTAGTAACTAATGCTCCTGCATTGAGACATGCTATCACTATGATAGGTTTATAATTACAATAAAGAGTAATTTGAAAGGTTGCACATGATCTTAAGAGTATGAAATATTAGCAGCACTGTGACAAAATATGCTTAGAAATATATGTTAGAAATAGTTTCAGATTAGAAAAAATCAATGTTTGTTTGATTGATGAGGGTGCAATGATAATTTTACCACTGATAGGGATTTTTAAATTCTTTCTGAGCTGGGTTAAGTGAAAGTAAGAATTGATCAACTGAAGTGAACAGTTCTATAGTCAATTATAGGCTCCTCATCCAGAATAGCAAGGAGTTAGATAAAACACTTTTATTCAGCAATTAGTCATTCACTGACTTAATCATTTGTTCCACATCTTCAAGCACAATCTTACTTGTTTTGGAAAAAAAAGTGCATTTCAAAATTTACAATCGGTTGCCAGGTCAATTGGAAATTTTATTATATATAACCAAACAAAGCACCTTCTAAGTGTAATAAAACATGACTTTCTGTAAGGAAAATGCCTTTTTATTAAACACAAATATAAAAATTCAAAGGCAACATCATCTAATTCACTATTGAAATGGATAAATAAATGTATTTCCAAAATATTCTTCGTTCTAAAAGTAATTTACTCAATTAAGAGAATCTAAGTGATTATTCGTATTTTAAAACATGGGACCTCTGTAAATAGATAAAATGTACTAATGTTCTTTTAAAAATAATTTTCAGTACAACTGAGAAGAAAATACTGACACTGTAACATTATCTTTCATTTGCATTTCTTTGTCCTTGTGGTAAAGAAAGAGAAACACTGCTAAGCACTAAAAAATGAGAAGAAAGCTTTGCAATTTCAGATGTATATGTTATAGGAACAGATGAAATAATGGAAGGTTCATATAAGTTTTCAAAATATCTTTAAATTCTAAAATTTCAGTGTTTTTTGGAATGGAACACTTACTCTTTACCAGACCACCCATTAATATAAGAGAACATGTACATATAACTTTAATATGTATACATTTATAGAGTGAGATGCTGTTTCATCTAACAATGATCTTACCCAGACAGTATTCACAAAAATTGCATCTAATATGCCTTGTGTGTGTGTAGTTTGGGGTATGAGAGAGAAAGGGGAAGGATTTGAATCAATAAGATATTGAATGCCTGAAATTATATTGTTAATCTTTCTTTAATTAGCTTATGACACTGATCCATGTTAAAATGCAATTATATTTCATAGAAGGGTTTAACACATATGCTTTATGCTAAAATGGAAGATATGCTGGCTAATGGAGAGGCATTTTAGTTCCTTATTTTGCTACAATCTCTGTGGCCTTGGGCAAGTTACCTAACTTCCTTCCCCAACTTCCTTTTCCTTATCAGTAATTTATGAGATATCAATGAATCATTTTACCTAATTTAGCATTTTGTCTAAAGCTGTGATCATCATATCCTTATGTTTTAGGAATTCACTGAATGTTATAAAGATGTTTAAGTACAAATATCTGATAATTGCACACCTATATTTCACCTTTTTTTTAAAAAATGGCATAAAACAATGTAACAATTCAAATATAAATATAATTCCATCCATCATTTCAGATGATAGGGAGGCTACATTAGAGAATTTGAATATTTATCATAGATATTGATATTTACAGTTTGAAGTTTTGCATATCATAGTCCACAGAGTCCTGAGCTCAGAATCAGCAAATTTACTTTAGAATTCCTATCTGACCACTGAATCTGTAGATCTATCTCCGCCTTACCCCTGCCCCCACGTTCACTCTCAAAGAACTAAAAAAACAGGCAACAGCAAAAGAAAATAAGGCAGTCTCAAAGTCTCAGCCTTTGCCTTGATTGGCATTCAGAATGCCTCCATTCTGAAAATGGAGAGTTCTTTAAAAGTTTGATTTACAAGACTGCCACTTCTTATGGTTTTGCCTCAGTGCTGAAATGAAACCATTTGAATTATGTTCCCTTTTTCATTTTAATAATCCTTTTTGTGTTTTGGCTATTTCCAAAGCCATTCTCTAGAAAATCAAAATTTTGGCATATATATATATATACACACACACATACATATATATATATATATATATATATATATATTTAACGTAATAATGGAAATATGTATGCTTTTAGGCTCATCTGGCTAGGGTATAATCCTCTTCCCAAGGTATCCCAGGAACCTCTTAAATAAGTGATCTTTTTGTTAAATTAGTAATTTTATCTAAAATCATCTTCTTATTTCAATTTATTTTAGGGAAAAAAGTCACAGTTTATGGTCTTCATTGCCCTTCTTCTCCCACACCCTCATAAATTGGCCTGGTGTTTAATTTTTGGTCTAGGAAAGAATAATTCATTTTTATTTTCATTTAATTTTAATAGTCAAGGAGTAGTCCACAGAGATTGAATAAATTTAATCCTTCTACAATTAGTGTCAAATTAATTCATTCTGGATGTGGATAACTGAAGAAATACAGACCCTCCCACACACTGACAGACACCTTTATCAGGTTTAATGTTTTATGTAAATGATCCCACTTGAAAGGAAGCTTGTCTTGTTCCTTATTCCTCCCTTTCTGTCTCTGTTAATTGTTTGTTTTTAAACCTAAACTTGCTTTCAGCATTCTGGCAGGACCATGCTGTTCACTGGATTAACTGTGGGATCCTATTCTGCTATTAATTTGGCTCATTTGGATGGAGAAAATAAATTTCCCCATATTAAGAAAAGTTCCCAACCACATAACTTTTGTGGGATGCTCTAGCAAGGATGCTATGGTGAGACCTCATGAGGATTAAAATGATGTGGTATGTCTCGTGTGCAGCAAGCAGATCAGATTATTGTGAGTAGCCATTTGTCTCACACAGCACAATCCATCTGCATCATCCCAGTTTTGTTACCTAGAAATGACTTTTCTGAGCAAGAATATTTTCCCTCCTGCAGAGAGGCCAAGATAGAAAAATGTACCAAGTACCTCAGCATCTAAAACATTTAAAATACTCTTTCTTCTTCTTTTCCTTTAAAACCAACATATGGGGTAATATGGTTAATGTCTGTATAGGTTTTATGATTAACCATCTCAATAGGTGAAGAATATAATAGTCTAATATACTTCTCTTAATTTAAACACAGACTGGCTATTACTAACCATGACTCACCAAGATTTTTAAAAAAGATAATTTAGTTATCTCTTGTCAGGTCACTATTTAGTGTTACTTTCTATATTTGCTGTGATAAGCATTAAAATCTGTATATTGGTTGATAAATCATTGTTTAGAAGTGTCTAAAGGGTTCAGTAAATGGTATGAAATTGCCATAGAGTAATAAATTGTTATTTGATAATGAATGAAATTGTTTGAAAATACTGTTAAAATGTCAAGTTTAAACATATATATCATTACTCAAAAGGAAGGCAAACATGGAAACCACAGTGACATCATAAATATACTGCAATAAACACATTTATTTTTATACCAAGGCAAGTTGTAGGTACTTTGTATAAATGTGTACAAATTGATATATGAAGTTAATTTCAATCTGTAAAAGTAATTGCATTGGTTTAACTTATTTAACTCTGCTTACAATAATATTTATTGCAGAAAAAGAAGGTAAAGAAATAAATGATGATAAATAGATAAAATACATAGGAAATGGGAATTGTTTTACAATTTAATTACACTGTCACATAAAATTATCACACAAATACACTAACCCGACAGCAGAAATACATTAAAACTCTATTATCCAATGCAGAGAACAGCTTTTTGTGGGCCTTTATTTCATTTGCACATTTAAAATTATTTTATGTTTTTTTCTGCCATCATAAAGTGTCTCAACAATGTCAAAAAAAGGGCATGTTGGGGACAAAATTATTTTATAAAATAAAATTATACTGCTTGGTACAATGTTGTAAAGACAGATGTACAATCTAAGAAAGGGCAACAATCTACATTCCCTCCATGAATGATATATTGAAAAATGTAAATGCAGAAACTCACAATAGAAAATGAAGCTAATTGAGTTGTTAAACTTGGGCAGAGCTCATAAGATGTGCACACACATACATATCTGTACATCTTAAATGACATAACATTTTATTTGGGATAAAAACAAACTGCAAAGATTCATTGATTTTATAAAATCAACCCAAACATTTATTGCTTAGTGTTTTCAAGGCAGATGCTAAGTGCTATGGATATTATTTAGATTTTCTCTTGAATGCTGATCATTTAACCTATTTTGCTGTTTCTAAGCTGTAAATTGGGCTTAGAGTACAGTGTCACAAAACCTTCCAGTAAATGTATGAAAACTTGGACTCAATTTCTATGTTTGGTCTTTAATTATCCTAAGGTTAAAATAATGCATTTAGTAACAACTCCACTAGTAACATATTTAGGTTACTAGAGCAAAGACAATTTTATTCATTCTATAATGGAAATACAAAATTTAGTGAGGAGAAAGGGAACATGATAATTAAAATAAACTAGTCAAAGGGAAAAACTCATTGAAGGAATGAATGAGAATTGAAAGTAATTATGAAAAAGAAAGCTCAAAGGTTTAATGCAATTAATATCAAGTGATTCAAAAAAGTAGCACGGCAATTATTCCTGAGGGTCAAATATTTAGCCATTGACAAAAAATGACTTTCTAGATGATTTTAGTCTTTATAAAATCAATCCATTTTTCTTTCTCTCTCATTCATTCCAACAGAAGGCAAATATGTGGATCTTTTACAGGGCGCAGTCAAATATGCCATTGTAAACACTCACAATGGCTGGATCATAACAACTTGGAATTATTCTTCTGAGTTGTTACAAAATGCCTAATGGGGAAACAAATGATGAATGAAAAACCGGAAGGAAGTTTTCATGGACTTAATTGGCCAGACAAAGGCTCATATGAAATTAATTATGCAGTTCTCTGAACTAAAGAAATTTCTGGGGCTGGGATTGTGGCTCAGCGGTGGAGCACTTGCCTAGCACGCGGGCTACCCAGGTTTGATCCTCAGCACCACGTACAAATAAAACGCATTGTGTACAACTAAAAGCAAATAAATAAAAATATTAAAAAAAACAAACAAAAAAACCTTAAAAAAAAGAAATTTCTGATAATTTTCTCACCTTCAGTATTTGAGGCATGTTTACTAGTACAGGTCTTATTGAGTCATTCTGCAGTATTGTCTGCTGTTTACATGTTATGTTTATGCGTTTATGTATAGGTTCTTACATATTAATGAATAGGTTCTGTTATTTGTACATATTTCTTTAAATATTTTTTTTATAAAACAAGCAGTGGGAAGGATGGAAGTACAGTTGCAACAACATTCAAATAACTTAAAATTTCAAAAACAATAAAATGAGAACAAAGTCAATTTTAAACATGTATTTCTATTTTTATTGCTGTTAAAAGATCATTTTAAATAAGCCAGACTTAATGATTAGGTAAAAGTAAACATAATTTTTCTCAGAGAGAGAGAGAGAGAGAGAGAGAGAGAGAGAGAAAAGAGAGCCACATTTGATTTTTCTTAGTGGCATGATATATAGTAACTAAAGTGTATTTTAAATCTTATGGGTTTCTAGGCTCATTTTGGCTTTTAGCTGGTGAATTCATTTATAAAAGAAAAGATGTCAAATTTGAAATAGGTAAAATACAATAATAAAGCTAATTCAAACATGACAATGGAAAATGGAGATGCTTAAAAGAGAAAATTTAGAGTTTCAGATATTGATGAGAGTAGAATCATAAAACATTATTCTTAGAATTGCTTTCAGATTCCTATAAATTAAATAAATTGACTCACTTCTGAACATTAGGGTCTTCAAAATGATATGTATATACTGAAAATATGATCTTTTTTTATTGGCTATTGCTACAGAAAGGGTCATAAGTAATGTCAGCCATTATTAGAATTTAGAATACATTATTTATTATTCTTCAGAATGGCCTATTATATGCAATTGTTATTTTAAAAATATTGAACTTTTATCACATCGAAAATACTGTTAATTTTAAATTCAAATTCCTCTATTCTTAATGGGAGAAATAATTAATCATTTAAAAATTTATGCCCTTATCTTGAATGTAAAAGTAAAACTCAAGAAAGAACCAATGTAGTTAAACAGAAATGCCTTTATCTTTCTGAACACATAAAATGCCATCATACTGCAATGTAACTCTTTTGCCTCTCATTTCTAATATCCTCTCAATATAGATGCTTTCACTAATACAGCTATTATTGCTACTGTTCCTTCCTGCCCTGCCATGACATCAACTTTTACCTAAGATTAGAGATGCATCTATAATCATCCCCTCCTCCCTCTGTTTATACAGAAATTGCATTCAAGACAGGTCAAAGATAAACAGGAGACCACGAGTCATATATGCATTTCATGTGAGTGGAAAGAGGAGCTTAGAAGTGCTGCCACAGACCTTCTGAAGGCTCAACTTGTCTTAGACTTGGGTATCTATAGCCATAAAACTCTTTAAGGTATGGGAAACAGGGATGAAAGTGCCCAGGTCCTGTGTTTGAGTTGTACTAAGCTCTTTAAGAATTTAAGCAGCTGCTGCTCCATGGAGCCAAAGAGTGGAGGAAAGAAGTGTGCTACCAATTGGTGCCAAAACCAGATTGGAAGTCCTGATACCCAGTTTCACAGATATGTTGTCTGGCCTTGTCAGACCTTCCTTGCTTATTTTAATTAATTTAATGCACATATATTTCTTGCAGAGGTTGGAGAGAGAGGGAGAAGGGAGCATATTATTTAGTATGCTTTGAACCCATCCTTGAAAACTCTAAGGGTATCCCTGCTTGGAGGCCCATTTTACTAGACAGATACTAAAGCCACTGTAGAGAGCTTGTTGATGTATTATCATTTTTGTTTTCTTTTCTTTTTCTTAGGTTAGGTATTATAAAAGTATAATTTACATATGTTAAAATTTACCCCATTAGATGTATGATTCCATAAATTTTGACAAACTTATGCAGTCTTGTAATCACTATTATAATCAATATAGAGATTATTTTTTATTATCCTGAGAAGTTCCCTTTTAATGGCCTCCCATTCTTAGACCCTGGCAAATATTAATCCACTGTTGTCCTCATAGTTTTGTTGTTTTGACTATGCCATATAATTGAAATCATACAGCATTCAGACTATTGAGTTTTCTTTCTTCCAAATGGCAGAATGTTTTGGAGACTTATCCAAAGTCAGTAGTTCATTCTCTGTTATCAGTAGTTCATTCACTGTTATTGCTGAATAGTGTTTCATTGTATGGGTCTATTTACCCATCAATAGATGGGCATATTTAGATTGTTTCAAGGTTGTTTTTTTTTTTTTTTTTTTTTATGTGTGTGTGTGTGTGTGTGTGTGTGTGTGTGTGTGTTGAGGATTGAACCCAGGAGAACTCTACTACTGAGCTACATCCCTGGTTCTTTTTATATTTTATTTTGAGATGGAGTCCTGCTAAGCTGAGGCTGGCCTTAAACTTGCAATTCTCCTGTCTCAGCCTCCCAAATTGCTGGGATGATAGGGGTGTGCCACCACACCTGTTACAAGTTTTTGAATATTGTAAGTAAAGTAGCTATAAACACTTAAACATAAGACTTTGTTTTTCATATACACATATATACATATATATGCACACACATATCTAGATATAGATACATACCTTTGCTTTTCTTTTCTATATGTCTAGAGATAGACAGGTATCTTTGTTTTTCTTATGTAAATACTTAGGAGTGAAATTTCCAGATTGTGTGCTGTCTTTAACTCAATAAGAAACTACCAAACTTTTCCAAAGTGACTGTACCATTTTTCATTACTTCATGGCAATACTTAGTGTTTCTACTGCTCTACATCCTCGTTAGCACTTGATGTTGTCAGCTTGTTTTGGGCCAGTCTAACAGGTTTTATGTAGTGAAATATGTTGTAACTTAATTTCACATTTATAACATTTGAATTCAATGAAGTTTAAATGATTCTGTCTTGTTTTCTAGTTGCGAAACTAATATCAAAACAAACAAAAATAAAATGAAATATTTCAATTGTAGTCAAAGATGACAGCAGAAAAGATATCAAAAGAAAGAACAGGATTTATTCCCATTGAATTGTTAGGTTAATCATTTACTAAAGTTGTCTACTCTCCCTGCATGTTTTGTAGACACCTTAGTTCAGGCTTTTATCATCTCATCTTATATGATTATGTGTCTTCTAGATCATTTGTACTACAATGAGTCCTTATTATAGTTACTAAATTAATCTACCCCAAACAGTTTTCTATAGCTGCAAAACAAATTTGCACAAATTTAATGACTTAAAATCATCATCATTTTTTAAAAAAATAATCATCATTTATTTGTTCATAGTTCTGTAGGTCAGAGGTCTGGCCACAGTGTGACTGGAGTCTCTGTTTAGGGTCTCACAAAGCTAAATTCATGGTGTTAGAGTTGCACGTGTTTCCATCTGGAACTTAGGATCCTATTGTAACTTTATCAGGTTGTGGCAATACTCAAATCCTTGAACTGAGGCTCCCCTTTTTTATTGGTCATCAACTGGGAGAAGCTCTCAGTTTCTTGACATGTGGTCCCTTTCATCTTCAAAAATAGCAAATTCTTATGCTTCAAATCTCTCTTTATAGAGTGAGCCCAATCTCACTTAAGGGCTCACTGGGTGAGGCTGTGCCTACCCAGAATAATCTACCTTTCTCATTATAGGAACATAAATACTCATGGTTGGGATAGCCCATACAGATTCCATCCATAATCAAGGGAGCAAGATCCTTGGGGGTCATTTACAATTCTGCCTACCTGGTGTAGGAAATAGTTATTAACTTTAGCAACATTGAAAAAATGAATGTCTATGTTGCTCATTATTTCCTGCATCTTACATTTTTCCTTTGGGTTCACTTTTTTTCTTTGAAAAGTTACTGTATTCTTTAGTAATTATTTTATTGAGGTTCAGTTTGATTTGTTAATTATGTATTTTGTTTAATATTTATCTTTTTCACAATTTTTAAAATTTCAATGAATATCACTCTTGTTTCTATTTCTTCATGGATCCTAAATGTATTTGTTTAAAGACTTAATTTTTTATGATTTTTCTTTCATCTCAAGTAAATTTCTTTTCCAACAATAGGTTTTCTTAGAATTAGGGTTCTTCCTGTGTTTTAGAATTTATGTTTTCAAACTCATCTAGAGTGGTTTTTTCTTTTTCTCTGTTGGTTGCTTATTTGATACCTGCTTTCGTATGATCTCCTCCAGACCCAGCTAGAACACAGTCTGCTGTCAGCTGTTCCCAGCTCCTAAACTAGAGGATATTAGTGATACACAAGGTGATTTTGGATTTGATCTGCGTCAGGAGGTTGTGTCTATCCTTTCTTCCCCTCCAGATGCTCATTTTTCTATAAATCATAACCCAAAGCATCCTTGAGCTGAAACAGAGGAACTCCATTCTTAGTCCTGGCTCAAACAGGGAGTGGGGCTCTAGTCTCTACCCCTTCTTGGGCACCTTAGTTTCTATTGTCTCATAAAAGTGGAATTCCTGACTTCTAAGTGCTTCCAGACCCAGTGTGTATTTCGCAGCCTCAGCAAGGTTTTGAGCAGAGGAGTAACATGTTATGAAGACATTTTAATAGAATTATTCTGATTGCTGAATTGAAAATAGGCTTTGAAGATCACTACTGGGAATGGGGGCATTAGGGTGGAGGCAACGAGACCAGTGAGAAGGCTGATGCAATGATCTGAATCAAAGATGATGGTGGCCCAGGCCAACACAAAGGAAAATGAAGAATCAGGAATAATTGCAAGAGTTCTGATGTGAGAAACTGGATGGATGGATGGTGGTGTCATTCACTGAAGTAGGGACATAAGATGGATATTCTTCCAAACGATTGAGGTGGTTCTCCAAATCTAGGTGATTATGGGTTTAGCAGACTCCCAACTCCAGCCATAAGGTAAGTATGTTCAGGGAATCTAGTCTCCAATATTTTAGGTCAGAGGTCTATTGGACCAAAAGGATCAGAGCTCCCTAAAATAATGGGCTCTTCTGAAATTGGAATGATTCATTCTGGGATGGAGGTGATAAGGGAACCCACTTGGTTTTGACAGTGTGTGACTTACTCTAGCTTAAACCCCCTCTTTCTTTATATTCAGTGCCAATCTCTTGTCTGAATCCTGTATCTAGTCCTACTGGGATGGGGTTGTGATACTGTTACCTTGGCAGTGAGCCTTGGCATCCATACTGTCCTTGAGAAATCAAAGAATAATTCAGATTTATAACCAAAATGTCATTTAGGGCATATCTCCTTGTAAAAAGTGAAATCGAATGTTGAGGCAATTATGAGAATTATTCAGGCAGACATTTCTTTCTCCCTTATATGGATATTTCATGAAAAATTTTTGTGCTTGTCATTAACTAGCTCATTACTTTAATTAACCACTTCATTATGTAAGTGTAGACACAGCTTTAAAATTATTTATACAGTTTCTTCCTGTGTGTAAATAATTGCAGAGTAAAAATATTAATTTATGAATGTAATTGTATAGGTGATCACTCTGCATTTACTCAGAACTAGCAATTAGCTCATGCAAATCAGCTAAGACAAAAGTCTGTCTGATCCTGTTCAGAATACGGGAAGAGTTAATTTGCCAGAATGCCTGCTCCTGGCCCATCTGATTCTCAAAAGTCACGTTCTTGCCTCTGAAAATCAGAAACCGACCATATTTGTTGTGAGCTTTATGATCACTCTTAATGCCCTTGCAAACACAGGAAATAAAATGCTAACAAATCATCAGCCATTATCTAATTATATTTATCTAGACAGATAAAGTTGGGGAAAATGTGGATCATACTTTTTTAAAAAAAGTCTTTTCTCGTTTGGCAAACAAAGATGAAATTTATAGCTTAATTATTCCTCACAGTGCTGTATAGAGCCTTTTCTGTGAATCATACCCAGGTCCTCAGATTTTTCCCCCCCTATGAGGTCTAATTGTATGTTGACTCTCAATTATATCAGTAGCCCCTCCTGTGGGGGTAGTGCTAATGGGATTTAAATGCTTGTGAGGTTTCACTGGAGCCCACAGTAGGAAAAAGTTCTGATATAGACAGAATACCACTCTTTCCTCAATACAGATCTCAACTAATAGAGAGGAGTACAATCTTCTTGGCCACCTTACATTGTGGAAACAGATTAATTCATCTTCACCAAAACTCATGCTTTAGTTGAACAGCAGCAACTGAGTTATTCTGATCACTGGACATTATTGGGACATTTGTGTACTACCTATTTCAAAACGTGGTTCAGAAGTTTAATGAAGAATATCCACAGGTCTCTGTCAACCGAGCTGCATCCCCTGGCCATTGTGATTGCTTATATTCATCACTCTTTGTGTGTTTGGGAAAGCCACCTAGGGGATAGTCTCCCTAAGTTGAGCACTACCTTGAAAAGAAACAGACTCCAGTGGTTAGAGAAGATGACATTTATTCAAAAGTTCCTTATTTCAAGTGTTTGTCCCTCCACTTACTGCAACACCTTGACACTTCCACTGAGGGGAGAGAGGTTGATGTTTGGGAAAAAAAAAAAAAAAAAAGCAAGGTGCTCAAAGTCATTACTCACAGCAGTGATGCAGACCTTAACTACCAGAGGTTGATCCCTGAGTGACAGCCATACACTAGGTATTTTGCAACAGTATTTCTTTATTTTTAATCTTTTAAGTTTAAATTGTAGAAAATATATGAACAAGTTTCAAAAAACTTCTAAGTACAAAAGTGTATACAGTGGAAACTCTCCCTGCTGCTTCTGTTCTTAGCCTCTCAGTTCCCCTTGTCTTCCCTCTTCCAGAACATTCCTCTCTACTTAGCCACCACACTACCTGCCATCCATTGCCTTCAAAATGCTGACATTCACTTTCTTTTGGAAATCTTCCCTGCCCTCCCTCCTGTTTCTCTTTTTCTAGGGAGGAGTGGATTCAGTGCCTCTAACCCCCAAGTGCGCTGTCCTTGCTCTGTGATGGCCTACTGTTCTAGTTTATCTATTCATTTGTTTTTTTTCTCTTCCACTATCCTTGGGCAAAGGCACAAAATTGCTTGATCAATGTTTGCAGAGTGAATTAGATATAATAATGTTATAAATGAATTGAAATAGAATGCTAGGGTGGTTGGTAACTATTTTAGAGGAAAAATCATAAAGTAAAAACAAACAGAATCATCAGTGAAGTAAGGATATGTTTATCTTAAATGCAATGAAGATGATTATAAAATAATTAAATTCTAATTATCTAGCATCATAAGGCTAGATGTGTTTAAAAATTCTCAAGAGACTCTCAAAGAATGCAGCAAAATGATAAAGTTTAGAAAATGACAACACACACAAATATCATTTTCAAATAAAAAAATCTGTTAAATTTTGTTGTGCATAATTATCAAATAGTATGCAGAGAAACATCACATTGGACTGAATCATAAATCCTGGTTAGTAACGGAAAAGAGAGAAAAATGTAAAAGGGCCCAAAATAAAATATACCACTTCTTTAAGAGAAGTACACTCAAATGAGAAAAATAGTGAACTCTAGAGCCACTTATTGGAAGAAACAAAACAAAACAAAATTCCTTATATCTCACAGGCTAGTGAATGAATGGGGTAGAATTAAGTGTTATATTTTTGTATTAAGGATCAAAACTTTGGGGAAAACTTTGGAGAAAACAGCAATCAGGGCTGGGGATGTAGCTCAATGGTTGAGTGCTTGCCTGGTGTGCACAGGACCTGGGTTCAATCCCCAGTACCAAAAAACAAACAAAAACAAAACAAAACAAAAAAACCAGCAGCCATTTTCTCAGGAAATAATCTTACACGTTTAATTGTCACATTTCTCCTTCAATACCACATGTTTTAGAATTAACCATCAGACATGGATATCAATCATGTTTTTACTTAAAGCAAACATATTACAATTATATAAACATGCTGCAGTGTCTAAAGGCCTCTGGGTCAGGAAATCTACCTCTTTCACCTAGATTTTTCATATTGCCTCCAAAGTAATCATTGAGACTGTTTGCTTGGCTATATGGTTAATATCCCACATGCACTTTCTCTCTAAGTTGACTCTGGAATCCATCCTCCTCCGGCCCCCATTCTTACTGTTGGGTTCTTGGCATGTCTTCCTCTATTCTAACCCTGGTCTCCTAACTGTCCTTCCTACCCCTTATCTTCTCCCTTCCAACTCAGCTCTCACATGACTGCGGTGTACAAGGGACAGAATGTCAGCATTTGTCAAGTACAGCATCCTATTTATTTGTTAAATTGTTATCTCCCTTCCCCCTTAAGATATAGGCAAGGACTTTGTTTTCTACACTGCTTATCCGTAACACCTAGAGCAGTGCTTGGCACACAGTAGGTGCTCAATAGTGAATTCATGCCTTTGTGCAGAATGACCATTCCTTCTCCCATCATTTTTTGAAACCTTATTTGGTCTGCAAGGCAGAGGTAAATGTTCTTTAATAATTTCACTCTGAGCATTATTATTTACATCATACTACTCATCATATTCTGCTTTGCATTAAATTATTTCTGTACAAATTTGTGATTCTATTAGATTGTAATGATCTCTCACATGCAGACTCTGTTCTGTTCACCTCTGTTTCCTTTACAATGTTCAACATCTTAAATACTAATAAGTTAGCATCAAGCTGGTGAACAGGTTTAGTTTCTTTAGCAGGTGACTATGATTACCCTAAGTGGTCAGATCCAGAGGCCTAACTAATTTTAAATGGGGACAATCACATAATTAGACTCTATATGGGTTACAGAAGGAATATAAGGCATGCTGTTGGTCTGTAAGAGGCTTAATGTTTAATCAGAGACATAAGATGATTCCATTGACCCCAGCATCAGAAGCATCTGGGTAGTTGTCAAAATTTTCTGTGCCCTGAGACTTTCTCAGAAAGAGAATGAAAGTTTCTGGGGTAGGAGGAAGATGTCTGAGAATGCAAAATTAGGACACTGGACACTCTTCAGGTAACTCTTATTCACAGTAAACTGGATTAATGATAGCTTTATTCTTCCTTCCATTCCTGTGGTGGTACATTTGATCCTTAATCAAACACCCAGTCAGCTCCCAGTTCCTAGGAATAATATGAAGTTTTTCTAGTTCAAAATGCAGTGGTTTAGTATCACATAACCTCCATAAATCTGGCATCTCATTCATTCATTCATCAAAATTTATTGAGAACTTGCTTGTGGTGTGTATTTGTACCCTTGAGTCCTGGGTCTTATTGATAGATTTCTACTTTGACCGAGTCTCAAATCCTTATCTCTTTGTCTTCCTATTAGATGTTTCCTTTTAAAGTCTCATCTTATCCTTGCTTTTCCTCTCCTGAGAGACTGGAGCTGTGTTCTGAGCTCTAGATCTGTGGCTGGGGCCCAGCATCTGTTGACAATGCTCCCACAGGCTCAATGTTTACCTGCTGGTCTCTGGCTTTCATCTGGCCCACCAAATGCCAGGTCTAGAGCTGCCTTCTCTGTCTTCACTCATTGTAAGTAAATACATACAGCCTTTCTGTGGATAATATGGTTCAAAAGATATATGAATAGTAGCTTTCCCAGTTGTAACATAGTATACAGGTGCTAATTGTTATTACAAAAAGTTAGGGCCCCAGGTATAAATGTGGAATATTATAAGCACAGAGGATCCAGATGCCAGCTTTCTGTATATTCAGCCCACTGGAAGCATGGGAGGCCACTAACAAACAACCTCTTTATAGCTGCAAGATTAAACAGAAACAAGGTCTCCTAAATGCATATGTATGCATATTCAGAAGCATATGAATTGCAACTGACAGATTTACTTAATGCCTACTTGAGGCTGGAATGTAAGCACAAAGCCTCCATTTTTTAAAGTGATGGCCACTAACAAACAAAAGATTAAAAGAAAAAGCAAGACATCTTTGAGCATATGAAAGCACATAGTATAATTGACATTGTTGGTTGCCTACCCAACACATAGTATAATTCATTGTTGGTTGCCTACCCCCCTATTTCTATTTCTTGCTGGAAAAACTGATTCTCATTTCAGAGGCTGAAATGTCAGAAAAGATTTTTCCAGCTTCCTTGCATGTGACCCAATAAGTCTTGGCCAATGGACCCAAGGGGAAGTCCGTTGGTGGAGGGATTGTGAAATTTTCCTCTCGAATATAAAGAGAAATGTAAGAAAAATAATGTCTTTTCTGCCTTTGGGCACGGTTGTTTGACAATAACTTGATGTATGGAATAACAGCAGTCACCTTGATATAATAAAGGACAAGTCTGAGGATAACAGAAAGTGTACTGAAGCTCACTGAATACCAAAATAAAAAGAGTTTGTGTTATCAGTGCCATTGTTGAGCTATTGAATGAACCTTCCCTGTAGCCTCCCTGAACCTGCTACCTTTAGACATTTTTATGTGAGATAGTAAATATTCTTTTGTCTAAGACATTTTCAGTCAGGGTTTCTATATTTGCAGCTGAAATAATCCTAAATTTAAACAGAATCCTTCAATTTAACTATCTGAGTTTGTTATTGCCCTACTTTTTTTTTTTTTTTTTTTGTACTGGGGATTGAACTCAGGGGCACTGGACCACTGGGCCGCATCCCCAGCCCTTTTTTTGTATTTTATTAGAGACAGAGTCTCACTGAGTTGCTAAGTGACTTGCCATTGCTGAGGCTGGCTTTGAACTTTCAATCCTCCTGCCTCAGCTGCCCAAGTGCTGGGATTACAGGCATGCGCCACCGCGGCCGGTGCCCTGCATATTTTTAAGACTAATTTCTTTCACCTAGCATCCTTCCCTGATTGAGAGTTGGCTTGAGTAGTAGAGGTGTTATGGAGTTATGAGCATGTATACATTGTATAACTTAAGTTTTACAAGCCAATGAGAAAAACTCCTTATTCTGCCACATGAGGTAATGTTGTTTCTGTTTTATAAGACAAGAGTGTGTTGTGGAGACCTGTATAGAAAAAGGGTGTTAAGTTGGACTAACTAGAATAGACATAGAACTCCATGCGTTTGATTCAGTTCTCCAGTTAAAGTTTCTTCCTCATGATATAGCATTCCGACTTGTGTATTTAAAAATACCCACCAAAATAAAATGACATGATTAAAGAATATCCTCTTCACTTGAAGCATGCTGGAAATTGCTGTTTAGTTAATTGAAGATGTGTATATTCATCCAGGGTTGAATAGACTGCAAAGACATATTAATCCATTTCTTTTCAGCTAAACTGACCCAGGGGATGTTTTTCAAAGTTCACATGCAAAAAAGATACATTTACTGTATATTTTTAATGCTGTGCTCTATATATTAGGTGTACAATGACCATAATCACAAATTTATTTATTGAAATCTATTGAAGAATCTCATTTTTACATATGATTTGAAAATGTCGTTTCAAGGACCTTGTTATGACAGTCCAGGCCAGTATATAATGGTTTTGTCTTTGCAGTTGATAAAAATGTTGAACATATTTCATTTAAATTGGTACCATTTAACTAGAGTCTCAAATTCTTTTAGCAAGAGTTTCCTATCTTTCTTCTTCTTCCTCTTCTTCTTCTTCTTCTGCTGCTTTTTCTTCTCCTCTTCCTCCTCCTTCTTCTCATAAGTTTTTTATATGAGAGCTTTTGTGTGCACTGCCAACATTACTAATCATTTCAATATCATTAGTGTTTATAATTATTCTTTAAATATGAAGTTTGTAATCATAACATGACTGAACAAATTAAGGAAGATAATGGAAAAGATGTTGAAACCCAAAATAGCAAAAGGCAATGATTTTAGCATTTTTAATATCCAGGTAGTAATTAGAAGAGATACCTATTTTAAGGTTCTACTATAAGATTAGAAATGAAATGATTAATTACCCTAAATGCATGTTTGAAGACATGAATAGTATGAATATACTTTGTATACAAACAGTGATATGTAAAAAGGTGCTGTATATGTGTATTATGAATTGTGATGCATGCTACAGTTATATATACAACAACTTCGAATAAATAAAAAAACAAACAAAAAGAAATGAAATGATTAAATTATAGTAGTTTTTTTTTTCAGGAATATGATCAGTGTGAGCAACAGATAACAAAATGTATATATCCTTGCCAAATATGACCATTTTCCACGTTTTACAAAAAGAAGACAATCCTACAGTGACTTCTAAGTATGTTATATATTGTGGAGGTTAACTGAATTATAATTGTATATAAATTATAATTTATAATGAAACAATTATGCTTTACAATATAATCTAACCACTCAAGACTGGAAATTAAAAAGTGCATGAATATATATTATAAAGCAAAACTAATTTTTTTGCATTGCAAAAATAGCACATATCCATTTTAACACTTAGAAAATACAGATAAACAAAAGTAAAAAAGAAAATATAAATGAACATAGCCTCATTACTCAGAGATAATAGTATTTTGATGTATGTTCTTTGATCTTTCTCTATATATCATGTATGCCACAATGTACAACATCTATGAAGTGGGATTATAGTTAAATATTGTTTTACATCCTGATTTTAATTTTGAGATAACCTCAAATATACAGAAATTTTGTAAGCATTGTACAAGAAATCCTTAAACCCATCATTCAACCACCCCTCTGCCACTGCTCAGTTTGCTTCTATGTAGCCCAATCTTGAAAACCCTGCTGGGTCACCTTTAACTTGATTTAAAATTTTCTTTTTCTTTTTTTAAAATGTAGCAGTGCTAGGAAAGGAACCCATCTGTGCTCACTATGCATATGATTTCCATCGAGCTATAGCCTGGGCCCCTCCCTCAGATCTTTATAATAATATTATCTTTCCAAGTCACTAAATAACTATCTACAAGGCCATTTTAAAAGGCAAAATATTATTTCACTGAATGTATTCATGGACATTAAGTTGCTTCCAAGAAATGGATTTTTTTATCTGAATCTTTACATAATAGATTATTATTTACTATTCCTAAAAAGTAAAATTACCGTTACCAAGTGAAAGTCATGTATACTTTTTAAAGTTCTCAATTTATAAAGTCACATTTTAAAAGTTGAGCAAAACTATATGAATCTGTATTCTATTTATATGGAATTTTAATCACTCTTTAATGACCTGAACAAAACTAACTTTGCTTAGTTACAGAAGTGGTGGTTACAATACAAAAGGAAAAAATATGGAAGAAATGTTTACCCAAGAAAGCAAATGGTTTGTAAAACTTTTACAAGCACATTTATCTATCTAGTGCTAATTTCTAAACAACGGGCACATCCAAGACAGTGTGCTGAGCACTGGAGGTGACTTAAGGTTGAGTTAGATGCCAATTCCTTCCTCAAAGTGTAGTGAGGAAATCATCAAATTAATGAATCGAAACCCCTTAATTTATTAATCAAAGGAAGGCCCTCTAGGACCTCTGTTTGGAAGGACTTCATTAAGGATCAGTTTCTGTTATTAAAAAAAAAAAAAAAAAAAAGCATTTTTAAAAAAGCCTATAGTTGAGGGTCTGGGGTTGTGGCTCTGTGGTAGAGTGCTTGCTTAACATGTTGAGGCCCTGGGTTTGATCTTCAGCACCATATATAAATAAATAAAATAAAGGTATTGTGTCCACCTACAACTAAAAAAAAAAAAAAAAAAAAAAAAGAAAAAGTCTATAGTTGAGACTAATCCAGAAGTTTCTCTCGTTTGCAATCCTTTAGTACATTTTATTAGAACACTACATGGTAGAGAACATTTTTACAATTAAAATATTTGTGCTTATAAAACAATTGTGAATCAAGATATTTAAAAGTGATTTTCCAAATTCTAGGACAGTCTAGTTCACTTTTTCCCTTTAGGGAACATGGATTTAATCTAAATACATACTTTGTCCTAGATGCAGAAATTGGCCTACTTAAGATATATTAAGCTTAAAAATGCAGACAGCAGCCTAATTTAGGGCTCCTTTTGTGAAGGGGGACTGCTGAATGATGTATTGGGTAGTTTTACTGGACTGGGTGCCCACTACCCCTGAGATATCACGCCAGGCTCTGTAGACACTGAAATATGTGAGCCTGGTTTTGCTAAAGGAGTAAGAAAAAAGAATGTGAACAAATTAATAAAATAAAGATCTATGCTCACTAAATTAAGAAAAAAGAGATATTAATATTTTTTAATCCCCAAGCAAGCTCTAAGTCATAACGTCTTGGGAATCTAATTTGCTGCTCTCCAATTTGATAAAGCAACAAACAGGCCAGGGAGGGGAAACAAACTCTTCATTCTAGAACAGATCTTAAAAGGACTGATATTATTGGCCAATGGGCTGGTTTTTTGGTGTGGACCTGCCAGAACACAAGTATGAAGTCACTTTGGTTAACAACCTGCTAATGCTACTTCTTGTTCTGATCCCCTTTTAAACTTTCTAGGGTTTTTTTTTAATGAAGACAGGCTCTGAGGGGCTCTTGTAGGCACACTGATTCAGATTCATGAGTTGTGCTAACTCATGGCCTGGGGATAAGAGGATCCAGTCCTTTGAAAAAAGTCTTCTCATTTCTCCGATGAATAGCACAGTGTCCTGTTTCTGTTGGGCCTCATTTATCATCCCCAAGAAAAACCTTGTGGACAGATTGTCTTTGCAGGAGTATATCATATTCTCTGTTTCTCTCTACCCACCACCCCCAGGCTCTAATACTGAAGGCACCTTCTAACCTCCCTTCTGGAAACTTTTAGTGTACTTACTATATTCCTCTGAATGTTTGAAGGCAGATTTCTAGATTTTAAGCACTTCCTGAGATGATGGCAAACTTCTTTTAAACTGAGTGCCTGAATCACTGGATTAAGGTTCAGGGCTCTGTCTGGCTCAACTAAGGCTGATTGCTGACACTTGAGGTAGGCTTAGGAGAATGTGGCATCCCATTTGCGTGACATTCCATCCATGGCTTAGTAACCCCTTATGCTGTTTCCATTTCATTTTTGAGGGAGGGAGAGGGCATCAATAATTCAACGTTAACAGCTGGTAGTTCCTTGATTCTGATTCCTGTGTTATCTGGCTGTCTTAGTCTGACGCGGGCTTTGTCTAGTTCCTGGAGAGCTCTGTCGGCCAAGCTCTGTCTTCCAAGTTCAACCTCAGCGACTTTCTAAGACTGTACCTGGTATCCCTTTTCTGCATGTGGCCCCCATATAAAGGGGCATGGGGAGCTGGGGGAGAGGATATGTACTTTCATAAGGTCTGCATGAGGCATTAGCTGAGGAAAAATGTCCCATCACAGTCAATGAAATGAATATTCTATCAAAATGGCTTTCAGATTCTCCAAGACTGAGATTAAGTTTACCTGCTGGACATGGTAAAATTTATCTCAGTGGCCTATGACCATCATCGATCAGCATCCCACCCCTATCTATATAAAACAATAAGCATGATCTTAAGGCACTCTTAGGGGCTGTCTAGGAGATGTATATTTGCTGACATACAACCTGACTGAAGCCAAACACCATTACCCCTGTGACTGATTGGAGGGAGGCCATAACTGAACAGTTTTATTTCCCTCCAGCAGCTGGGCTCCCTGACCATGCAAGCTGAGCTGACACGGCATTTCAAGTCCTGTTACCAGCTCAATGGTTCTCTTGTAAAAAAAAAAAAAAAAAAAAAAACCTAAAAGGCACCTCTTCATTTGGCTTCTCCATCTTGATCATTGCTGATGGGCTATCAATAATTTCAAGTTGGTTGAGCAGTTGGCTGAAGGTTAAATAAATTCTGCCGGCTGTTTGCATGATTGTACCCGAGTGGAAGGATTCCAATTTGGAGCAGTTTTCTTGCAAGTGCTCCTTGGAAATGTTTCTAGAGTCAAAAAAGTTAAGAAATTCAGTTTGGGAGCTCGAGTGAACTTGAAATGGAAACACAGTCAGATACCACAAGAACCTTCATGTGCTTAAAAGAAAAAAGGAGGTTTTCTGTATTTCATATTTTCCTCAGAGGAATTTAACACCCAAAGAACCTACGGAATAATTATTAGCAGGGGAAGTTCTCGATACACTAAAGTGCTATTTTGGACAATGATATTTGATTTTTCAAAATGAACCCAATTGTATTTTTAGGAAATTCAGCCAATAGTGGGAAAGGTAGGAAGGTCTATCATAAACTAGTCATATCAAATTGGGTTTTCAGTTGTTAAATAATAAACTTAAGTACTTTATTCATATTCAGAAAATGTTTTTCTAATATTCCCATATAATAAAATATACATTGACTGGGCGCGGTGGCGCATGCCTGTAATCCCAGCACTTGGGAGGCTGAGGCAGGAGGATCGTGAGTTCAAAGCCAGCCTCAGCAATGGTGAGGCACTTAGCAACTCAGTGAGCCCTTGTCTCACTGAGTACAAATACAAAAAAGGGCTGGGGATGTGGCTCAGTGGTTGAGTTCCCCTGAGTGCAGTCCCTGGTACCAAAAACTATACACACACACACACACACACACACACACACACACACACACAGAGACTGTGGAATATGGACAAGTTACAGTTAAGAAGAAATAAAACAAAAACCACCCGCAAGAGTTAATCGTTTTCTACATTTTATTATACACCTCCCTAGTTTCTTCCATGCATGTGTTTGCACAGTTTTTTCTTTTACTAAAACGTGATTTTTGAAATATGAATGTCAAAGTGGTTTTTATACAGTGCTATGATATGAATGCATCCCCCCAATTCATGGGATGGAAACTTAATCTCCTATCCAACAGTGTTGGGAGGTGGGGTCTTTTGGGAGGTATTTAGGTTATGAGCAGCACTCTGCTCTCATGAACGTATTAATGCCACTATGAAAAGGGCTTGAGTTTGCTCCTTTTTGCCCTCTGCCATCTGCCATGTGAGGGTACGGCATTCCTCTCTCTTAAAGGATGCAGTGTTTAAGGCATCATTCTGGAAGCATCTGGCAATCCTTACCAGACATCAAACCTGTCAGTGCCTTGATCTTGGACTTCCTGGCCTCCCAAACTGTGAGGAATAAATTTCTGTTATTTTTGTGAACTTTCCAGTCTTAGATATTCTGTTGTAGCAACACAAAAGGGACTAAGACATATTAAAAAATTAACAAGAGGTACATAGATGTTGTGCTGAAGGATATAGCTCTAGCTTCTGGAAAGTATTTGTGATAATTGGTATGAGTTCTTTCTGTTAGAACCTCACAATAGGTGACCCATGGAAAATCCCAACTTCCAGGGTCATTCCCATGATACTACATTTCTTGACCTGTAATCTTCTAATTTCTGGCAATAAAAGTGCATCTTTGTGGGCCAGGGGCGTAGCTCAGTGGTAGAGTGCATACTAACAAGTGCCAGACTCTGGGTTTGATCCCCAGCACCAAAAGAAAGAAAGAAAAAGGCACATCTTTGTTACTGGGGTCCTAACTAATTGATTTTATACTAGTTTATCCAAATTTCCAATGAGTCTTTAAATTTAAAGTTTTTTTGGCATTGCTTTACAATAATAAAACACTTCACTTACTTTGGAGTCAGAGAGCTTTTCTGTATGACTCACATGATTGTCACACATTTAGAGGTCTCCAGGGCCAATGGCATCCTGCTTCACATGAAAGTGGCGTTTGTACTGCACGACTTTTCTCCTATGAAACATTGCTACATAAATGTGTGCTAAATTCTTTCTATTTCCTGAAAATTGTGGCATGGTAGATTGCAGCAGCTGTGATAAAACTCAGTGTTTACATACTTTTCCCAGCTGTGTAGACATCCCTTCTATTTTCAGTCATCGCCTTTGTGAAAGATGATGGTTACATTGTCCAGAGAATTTAAAGACTACACAAGGTATTATATTGATTTCTATGGCTTTTCTCTGCCTTGAAATTAACTTATCATGTTCTGCTGAGTGATAGGGAAAGATAATAATAAAGTGGAAATGAATTTTAGTGACTTAGAGTATTGCTATTCAAAGTAATAATGCTCTGTAGGTCAATGCATTTGACATGGCTTGTATGAGATACAAAAATCTCAGGAACCATCCAGACCTCTTGAATCAGAATCTGTATTTTAACCAGAGCCCCTGGTTATCTACATGTTTGAGATGCAGCTATCTGGCAGAATGAATTTCATAGTTATAGTCAAAATGTTAAGGCTCAGACTTTTTTTTTGTACCAGGTATTGAACCTAAGGACTCTCAACCACTGAGCTATATCCACAGCCTATTTTATTTTTTATTTTGAGACAGGGCCTCACTAAGGTGCTGAGGCTGGCTTTGAACTTGTGATTCTCCTGCCTTAGCCTCCCGAGTTGCTGGGATTACACGCATGTGCTACTGTGCCTGGAGAGGCTGAGACATTTTTAATTGAGTACTTCAGTGATGTAACCTGACACTAGGGCATTAAAGGTATTTTGATTTATTTTAAAACAATCATCTCAGACTATAGTATTAATTTTTAAACTGTAAAATGTAGTGCTTTCTATCTCCTTAGTTTGGTCCCTGATGATCTTTCATAAGTTGTTTTAGGTGAAACCTTGATTGAATATAGAATCATGGATCAGATGACATATCAAAGTCTCCTCAAGCTTAATAATAGAACAATAACAAAACATTCTAGATGTACTCTGTGTCGGGCCCTGTTCTTTTTCTTGAGCTAACTGAATTCTCATAGCAATCCTCCAGGATAGGTGGTATTACTGTCCCCCACTTTCAGGTGAGAAGACACAGACTTGGAAGCACTGAATAATTTGCTCAAGTTTATACAGGGAATAAGTATCAGAGATGGGATTTGAATCCAGGTTAACTAGTTCTGAAGAGTGTTTTCTTACTACTATATAAAAACACAACAAAATCACATTTTATATAAATTTGAAATATACTATTACTTTGAAATCATATAATACAAAATATGAATTAAATATATCCTTATTCATAAAACTTTAAGTAAGGCAAATATTTTCAAATGAAAAAGAGTGTCAAGAGTCTCAATTTTAGGCTGGGCTTATGGCTCAGTGGTAGTGTTTGCTTGGCACACGTGAGGCACTGTGTTTGATCCTCAGCACCACATAAAAATAAGTAAATAAAATAAAGGTATTGTGTCTGTCTATAACTAAAAAAAAAAAAAAAAAAAAAAAAAAAAAAGAATCTCAATTTTGAAGCTGCTTGGTTGATTGGTTGAGTGAGCTGTAAAGTTAGGCAGTTGCCACATGGTGGCGCCACTTCAACTAGGAAACAACCAACTGTTCTTCGTGGTCTGTATGGGAAAATCATCTCTAGTTATTTTAGACCTGTGGGAGTAATCCTTAAACACCATGTAACCCCCACGAATTTGATTTACTTGTTGTAACATGGATCAGACAGTCTTATGTTCGATTCAGATGAAAAATTTCTGCTTTTTAAATTATTCTGTCATTTTTTGAATTGTCACATTAATTTTCAAGTTTACTTTCAAAAAGACAATGGATTTGGGAAGAAAGGGCTGGAAAGTGTGGTAATTAAGCAGCAGCTCAGATTTTTTTTTCTTCTACTATCATCTCAAGCATACCTTCACTGGGAATACACAGATGATAAAACTAAGGCCCCTTTTGGGGGGCAAGATACACATTATTTCAAATTGGACAGTAGACTATCCAACTGCTTTCTGTTGCATGACTCACAATGGTTATTTTAGTAATATCCTATCTCACTATAGCATGTTCCTTTACATGTGTATTTTACTAAAAGTTAAAGGAAATTGAAATTAATTTTGCTTCCATGTGTGTGTGAATACGATGTCCTTATGCACAAAATTTTAAGTAATGCAAATATTTACAAATTAAAAAAAGGGAGGCTCAGACATTTATACTTGAGTACTTAAGTGATGTAACTTGACACAAAGACATTAAAGTTATTTTGATTTGTTTTAAAATAGTCATCTCAGATTATAGTACTAATTTTTAAACTGCAAAATGTAGCCATTCTCTATCTCCTTAGCTGAGGGAAGAATATTAGAAAAGAACATGGAGTGTTACTAAACCAGTTTTGGAAATTCCTAATATAGGAAACCTGTAGAACCTTCATGAATGCTTTTCTGCTTGGCAAGTTTTGCCTATGAAGCCAACAGTCCTACTTGCTACAGCATGAGATTAACGAAAAAATTTCATCCAAAGTGGGGTTTCCTTAAGAAATGAAAACCAGACAGTCTTTCTATTGCTAAGGGATCAAAGAACACTTGGAGTCATAATTTACTGAACTGATAATAATTTTACTATAAGTTCAAGGCAAAAGTGAATTCCTCATAAGAAAACAAGTTATCTCATATCATTTTAAAACTGTCAGTTTATTCACAGGCGAGTCATTAATATATGTGCCAATATACTAGAAATATAGGCCCAATAAAACTGGAGGTTATAGTAAGCCGTTAATTAAGACTGGTGGCTTTGGCAAACTGTCTGAATCAATTTTACAGACTCATGTCAAAAGTGTTCTATAATAGTTGGAAGGGTTTCCTTAGCTCACAGAAGTAAAAACATGTATATTTAAATGTCATCACTAAAGCCCTAGGCTCTGCCTTGTTGGCACCATTTCCCACACTGTAAATGGAAGTAAATGCCCAGTGGAGGTAACAAATGAAAAGTAGACAATTCCAGTTATTTTCCTGACCTCAGCAGGTGCTTCAAGGTAGATGAACAAGGGATGATGCTAAAAGGGCAGCCTGGTTACCAAGAGCTAAAGGAGAAGGGCAAGGTTAGGGTGAGTGGCAATGTGTTCTGAGGATTTACCATGAGCTGTGTACCCTAGTGCCCAGGAAAGGAAACTTAGAAGGATGGTTTTGAGCAGAAACGCTGGATCCAGACTGCCTGGGTTTTATTTCACTCCACCACTTATTTGCAGTATGATCTCAGACTGGTCACTTAAACTCTCTGAGTCCAAGTTCCCACATCTGTAAAATGGGGGAGAATACTAGCATTTACTTCAAAGAATTGTGAGTATTAAATGAGTTTATGTGTAAAGCACTTAGAATGCTATTTGGCACAACTTATTTATTAAAAAGAGGTTTACTGTAATCTTTTCCTATTCTCTCAAAACCCACAGTGAAGCTGTCCTCCTGGCTCTACGTGTGTGAAATTATCTTTCAAAACTACAAGCAAGCTCTCTGTTCAGCCTCCCAGTCTGCAGGGTCATGTTCAAATTCTTTTGTCAACCCCTTCCCTCTGGTTTCCTGGTTCCTGAGCCTTAATTCCACTGCCTCTACATTCCAGACACAAAACTCTTTGCAGCTCTCCAAATCTGGTAGGTTTCATGTCTCCAAACTATGTTTATGCCAGTCCTGCTCTGTGAAATATCCTTTCCTCTTTGTATAGGTGGTGAACTCCATCAAGGCCTACCTCGAATGCTTTGTCCTTCTCTTTTCTTGTATCCTCCTTAGCATCATTCCCTTGACAATGAATTAGTCATGTCACTTCCATCTTCTCTTTGAAGCTGTTACATGCCATCTAGACTCTAAACATCTAAGGATCATCTGTTTCCACCAACATCTGTTAAATAAGCATTGGTTGGATGAAGCCTGTTGATAATGCTGTAGTATTATTGCCTTTCAATGCAGTCCCGCCTCCATCTTTTACTATTCCCACCCTAGATTTTGATTTCCTGGAGAGTCTTACAGTTTTGTTTGTTTTTAGAACTGGGGGTAGAACCCAGGGCACTCTACCATTGAACTACATCTCAGCCCTTTTTATATTTTATTTTGAGCCTCAAACTCGCAATCCTCCTTCCTCAGCTTCCTGAGTTGCTGGAATTATAGGCGTGCACCACCATGCCCAGGCTAGAGTCCTAGGTTTTCTAATTAAGCCTATGTCTGGAATTTGCCCACGCACCAGAGACAGTCCAAATAGCTTCCTAATAATTAGAAGGGGGTGGACTTGTACTTGGGCTGGTTTCTAGCCTTACCCTGGTGGATTCTGAGCCTGTATGGAGTACACACTACTGTCCATGGTCCTGCAAGCCCTTGTCTGCCTATTATAGACTTTATTTCCCAGGAAACAAACAGGAATAAGCACAAATCACTATATTTTGGATTCTAATATATTTAATCAATATATTTAAATACAGAACATGAGAGCTACCCCTAACATCCACATTAACCATTATCTGTAGTCTGTAGTTTCTTTTACTTAGGGAAGTGCTATAGAAGTTCTTAGGTAAGTGCTATAGAAGTTCTTCCTTCTCCATGCTGTGTTGGGGCTAATGATTCAACCAACACTAGTCATGGTAGGACTTTATCTCAGGTTGATAATCCATGGCTATTGCTTTACAGTATTTGGCAATATGTGTTTGGGTATTGACATCAACATTTGTTTATACTTTAAAGGATTTTTCAGGGGGAAATTGCCAGTCATGACCATTTTATTGTGAATAGAATTCAGGTAGATTTCTTTTCAGTTCCCAATTTTTACTTCTCTGACTTTTGTGAAATGTGATATTGACATAGGTGAAATTTTAAGGATGTAAAATGCCACTTGGTATGGTGAGAGGTGTTTTCTTTTGAATTTCTGTAACATTTTGAATTCAATTAAGTATCTCCAATCAGCAGAAATCCCAAGTGGCAAATTTAAAAATTCTTTCATAAACACGAAGACAGAAATTAAGGAAGTACCCTGGACAGTCCCTGTGCTGTGTACTCTCAAGTAAAAACTATTTCTGTGGAAGGTAAACAAATGAATAGCCGGTATATCTCAATAATTTGTAAAAAATAACAAAACAAAACAAAACAAAACAAAATTAGGAATGAAGTATAGGACAACAAACATGATTCTGAACCTGATGTGCCTCAACGATTGCTAACATGAAAGCATGTTAATGCCCTTCACATCATTTTATTAGAGTAGGGGAATCAACCCCCACAGCCTATGCCCAGAGAGGGGTTAAAATGCCTCACTACACAAAGAAGTCTTGGGGGTCAGTGTTTAAGCCTTAAGAGCTGGTTGACTTTGCCATCAGGTACCTTCAACATGAACTTCATTAGATATATCTATTCTAAGTTAAAGGTAAAGTGTGTGCTTTTGATGCATCCTAGAGTCACTGCCATCGTTGGATCAGTGAAAGGAAATTGAAGTACTTTAACTAGGTCATTTCTTCCCCTCTTCATTCTACTTCATACTCCACCCTATGAATTGTATTATATATACTGCATGTTATATTTAGCTATAAAATGGTATGTTGTGAATAAATTTTGGTGTTAGGATTTAGTCTGCTTTTAAATCTCATTTTATTTAACCCACTTTTCTTTTTTTCTTTTGAGGTATGCTATAAAAAGAAAGAAGGAAGGAAATGACCACTTATGATGTGTGCTGTTGTGTGAGATGGACATCTCCCACAAGTGTTCAGGAGATGTGTTATTCTTCCCACATACAAGGAAGCCAAGGTTATGCAGAACTGTGTGGTGGAGCAAGGTCTGGGGACTTTGTCTGTTCCCCATCCAGGCTCTTTCTGCTACACAGGGGTTGGCAAATTGTGGCCTGTGGACTACCTCCTGTTTTGTAAAGTTTTACTGAGATACAGTCACATATAGTCATTTATTTATTATCTGCAGATGCTTTTGTGCTCTAATGGCAAAATTGAATGGTTGCAAAAGAGATGTATGGTCCATAAGCCTAAAATATTTACTATCTAGCCATTTATAGAGGAAGTTTACAGATTTTCAGTAGTCTACTATTCCTAAGGAGAGATTGTATACCTTTTTTAACATTAATATTATAGGTGGACACAATATCTTTATTTTATTTTTATGTGGTACTGAGGATCAAACCCAGTGCTTAATGCTTGCTAGGTGAGCGCTCTACCTCTGAGCCACAACCCCAGCCCAAGATTGTATACTTTATAAATAATATATGTGAATGAGAATCTAGTGAGGTTGACTTTTTTCCAAAATTGCTTTCTTCCTATCTGATTTCAATATTGGTGTAAACTCTTCTAAAAATTTCAGAGCACTAGAAGGTAATAAAGAAGAAAATGATAATAATTTGTAATCCTGCTATCCAGAGACCACTATGGCAATTGTTCAGAAGTTTTTTCTTTGTGCAGAAGTACATGTGACTTTTTTCAAAAATAAAATAGTACTATATGTGCTGCTATTATTTGATTTTTTATTTAACATATTTTGGACATTTTTTCTATGCCAACAAATATATATTCCTGTCATCATTTTAATGGCTGCATGCTATTTGGTTTTTATGATTTCACCATAATTTATTTAACTGAACTTTCATTATTCATGGAAAGGAAGAGAAACTCAACAAATTGCTTACTTCTAGACAAAAAGAACACCATCTAAAGTTCTGAAGATTTCTTAGTTACAGTAAAATTATAGGTTTATTTGCAGCTTAATCTAGTGTTGGACTTGCCGACAAATCTTGAGAAATATGTGATGTCCTTTACTCTGGAAACAGTGAGGGCTATTTGAACACTTTCCAGTGACCCATGTTATAGCAAGCATTTTGTATTTGAGGTCAGCACTTTTGATACATTGCTGGTTCCATGCCTGAATGTTTCCTTTCCTTATTGCATTAAAACGAAGTGAGCATGGGGCTTGATAAGGTGCATAATTAGATTGTTATGCCGAATAATAGCTTCATCTATGCTGGCATTTTGGCCTGGAATAAAATAATACAAATTGTGGAATAAAGAATGCTAAAGACCCTCAAATCCAAACTCATTTTATAAATGAGGAAATGCGGCTCAGAGAGCTAACTTCTAGTACCATGCTCTTTTCACTATTATTTTTGTGAAGTTTTAAAAATAGTCTGTTCTTTTCAAATAAGCTTTAATGGAGAGCATCAATATATAAAGGAATGAAGATAAAAGGAGAACTTCTCTGGCTGAAGCAAGACAGAGGGCTGCAGGTACCTGCTTAGCCTTCTCTCTGCCTGCAGAGGTGGTCCTTTGGGTTCAAGACCATTCACACAATATTCTGCCTTGGTTGGATTTTTTGTTTAAATTTTTTTTTATTTGTAGGTGAACACAATACCTTTATTATTATTATTTTTTTTTATGTGGTGCTGAGGATCAAACCCAGGGCCTCACACATGCGAGATGAGCGCTCTACTGCTGAGCCATAGCCCCAACCCCTTGGTTGGATCTTGAACCCTGAATTAGATTCATTTTTTGTGTTTCTTTTCTGCTCCCACTCCCCACTACCCCTTGGTGTTTTAAGAAATGTTATTTATCTGGCTTTTGACTGGAGGTTATTTTCTTCTATTTTCACCAACCAACTCTAGCCAAGAAGTAAGGAATGGCATTAGGGTTAGATGCATAAAAACTCAGTTGCATATAAACCTGGTCTTAAAGGACAGAAAAAAAAAAGACATTTTCCAGTGATATTGTTCCAACTTCAGAGCAGCATTATAGTGATGAATATTATCCTATTAATGGTCAAATACATTCAGCAAAATGTTCATTTTTGCTCTTCAATGGCACCTTGCCATAGAAGTGATCAGAGAGCGAGCAGATCACAAAAAATTTACTGTAATTTTAGGGACATTTTTATTTCAACACTTTATGAAAGGTGAACCACTCTATTACCTAATTCAGTGGTATAAATAAGAATTATTAAAACCCATCTAGATTATTACTTTATTGACGTTTCTCACCTGCACATTCTGTAATATACAATGTTTATCTTGGACTGACAATACCTTGCAGCACAAAAAGAAAATTGAAAACCAGATCTTCTCTAAGAGAAAGCAAGATCATTATGTAAACAGCAGCCAGGTCTCATCCAGAATATGTCACATAAATATCACCCCATCAAACAAGAAATGTAAATTATTGTACATACACTGTAATTGAAAATTGTATTATACATTAGTGAAGTCGCCCATTTATCTAATCACAATCAGTTCCCATAAAATCTCATTTAGGAAAGTTGAGTGCAATGCAGAGGAGGTGGCTGTAAGAATTTCAATCACGGGAATCTAAGTTTGGGTTGAGATCTCAGTAAGGTCTCCAGGTTTTATTTTTATTTCTTTTTCCTGGTGCCAAGGACTGAACTCAGGGTCTTCCACATGCTATGCAAACACTCTACCACTGAGCTACATCCCCAGCTACAAGTTGGGTTTTACTGATCCTCAGGCATACTTTTCAAGTCTTTGGCGTTATCTATATGTGGGCTGACCAGCCTAGCCTTTCATTTGGGGAGAAGAGATGAGGTCAGCCAGCATTCACGGCCTTGTCTAAATCCTGATTCAAAGACAATGTCCAATGCATGGTGCCATCTAAGTGATTTCTGGGTTTTCTCACCCCTCTGTGATCAGATTGTGGTCATTTACACTCATTTATTTGTTCATATATTCTTTTCTTCAACAAGTCTTTTCTTACTACTTCATATGTCTAGGTTTTGTGCTATGGAGCTGAGGATAATATAAGTAGAAAAATCACACCAATACATGCATAATTCCAAAGTGTGATGGATGAAAAAAGAAAGATAGATGGTATTATGGAGCATAGAACAGATCTAGTTTGGCAGGGGTCATTAACCAAAAGGGGGTATGGGTGGGGAAGTAACAAATACGAAGCAGAGTTGATTTCCTCGTAAAGGCTTGAAGAGGAGAAGAATAGAGCATAAGTAATACTAAGCCCTGAATGAGAGCAGGGGCTCCAGATGAGGCTAGGATATTGGTGAGGTGTGGAAGAAGAGCAATAATCTATAAAACCATATAGATCATGCTGAAGATCTTGGGTTGTAGTACAAATGCAATTGGAAACTAATGAACAAAATTGGGGAGGGGACTAGGGAGATGACAGCAGAGAAGTACCTATTCGTATATGAAAAGATCCCTTGAGCTGGGACAGGAAGAGCAGATGGAAGCAGGGCAGGGTTCTGATAGGGAGGCCTGTTGGAGGCTGTTACAATGCAGGGGAAACTGATTATAGGTCAGGCAAGGATAGAGAGTGATAGATATGAAGAGGAGTGAATGGGTTTTAAGAGATATTTGTGAGCTGGGATATTTATGAGCTATTCACAGGACTTGGGTATACTGGGGAGGGATGGATGAGAGAAAGGTTTTAGGGGGTACCTCCTGGGTTTGTGGTTTGAATATCTGGATATATGGCATTGCAAATTGCTGACATGGGGAACATGAAGGAGGGAAGCAGCCTTACCATGCTACATCATGTTTTTCTTTGCCGTATTTATTGCCATAAACAAATTATAAGTAGTGGGCCATTGCTCTTCCCCATAATGATGACAAATGAAGGGGTCAAAGCTACTTCCCAGCCATCTCAGGAAGAACACTGTGAATTCCCTTTCTGAATTTATCAATATAAAATGTGCTAATGGATATTAATATTTGTTCAAGGCAAATATGAGTTCGGTTGTATTCTAACCTCTCGCCAATTGCCAAGACAACTTCACTATCATCCTCTTAGATTTTCAACGGACACAATATAAAGTGTGTGCTTTTTTTAAAGTTTGCCCTATGCGTTGTCTTGATTATGTGTTCTGATGAAAGAGAGTGTATTTTTGAACCATCATGAACAATAATCATTATAATATATTTTAATTTATGGACATCCATGCCTGAAGGACTCCAGGCATTTTAATAGAAAACAACTAAGAGAATAACTTGCAATATGCCCAAATAAATAAATCCCAGAGTTGGTCCATAAATAAACTTCTATACTCAGGATTCAACATTAAAGAAATACTACATAAGAAAATGGGAAAGATTTACAAAAAATAGTCACAATCATTCTTTTTACCTTAAAGTGTGCTGCAGTCATACAAGCTGAAATTAGGGTAGTGCCTGGGCCCCTGACTATTTCACACCTATTATTTTTCCAGAAAGCTGACACCTATCATCTCAAAGGCTACTGATCATTTGCTAGCCTCATCAAGAGAAGCATCAACACGCCAGTTCCCAGCCTGCCTTGCAGCAAGGATTGAGGCCTGAGAATTAGACTCTAACCATCAGATGTAGCAGAAGGAGACTTTGATTCATCTGATCCCCTGAGAAAAAGGCTTTGTGTGGGTTTTAATTTTTCTGGTGTAGAGGGTGACACAGGTGCTTGGTTTTTGCAACAACAGAGGCAACAGGGGATTTACCCCACTGATTTCAAAGGCAGATTCCCATTACGGAAGTGGAACTAGGGACCAAGGACAGGCAGCATCCTCTGGTGGTCAGGGCAACAACAATGGCCAGTTCTCCCCTTGCCATCTGTATGGCGTGATTATGGCTTTGATTTTGGAAGCTTAGCCTCAGTATTGGTCCTCCAAGCCGGGCGTGGTGGCGCACGCCTGTA
Organism: Tamias sibiricus; assembly: GCA_025594165.1. Classification (NCBI taxonomy): domain Eukaryota; kingdom Metazoa; phylum Chordata; class Mammalia; order Rodentia; family Sciuridae; genus Tamias; species Tamias sibiricus. Next base: position 113,779,726 of record CM046659.1, read on the forward strand.
ATCCCAGCACTTGGGAGGCTGAGGCAGGAGGATCGCGAGTTCAAGGCCAGCCTCAGCAATGGCAAGGCACTTAGCAACTCAGTGAGACCCTGTCTCTATCTCTAATAAAATATGAACAAGGGCTGGGGATGTGGCCCAGTGGTCAAGTGCCCCTGAGTTCAATCCCTGGTACCAAAAAAAAAAAAAAAAAAAGAGAGAGAGAGAGAGCGTATTGGTCCTCCAACCCTCTGATCACTCTGATCAATTCTGTTAATTACCTGGTATCCTTCCCTGGTCCTCTCTGATGAACACTTGGATTACCTCCATCTAGCTTCAACAAGTGGTAACCTTTCACTATATTTACCTTATCCTTCTCTTCATGAACATGTATCTTTTTAATTTTATTCTTCATTTTGCTATACCACGTAAAAGTTTTCCACCTGAAAGCTGTTGACCTCCTGACACATTACTTCAATAATTCAGAGTGCATCTCCCAAGGATAAGTATAATCTCCCACAAAACTATACACTGTGCTCAAACCTAAGACAATTATCAATATCATAGTTCCATGAGGAGCACAGTCCATAGTTAAATTCTTCTAGTCAGAGAATATCTTATAACTATTTTTTTCTGAAATAAGATCCAGTCTAGTTTCATTACTGCAGTTTAGTCTCTTTTAGTCTATAGCATTTCTAGCTTTAAAAAATTTATTCAAGACATTGACTTTTTGGAGGCTAGAACATTGTCTCATAGACTATTCTACTTTCCAGATTAGTCTAATAGTTCTTTCTTGGTATTTTAAAATTTATTCTTCTTTCTCCTTGTATTCTCTGGAAATCTGAAATTAAGCATAGGAGTGTGATTAGGTTCAATTTAACACTTTTTTTTGGCAAGCATATTTCATAGGTTGGATTGTGTGCATCAGGCACAGACCAGTGTTTCTGTATTAGTAATACTGAGTGTGGTCATCTGGTTAGGATGGTCACTAACAGATCTCTCTATTGTACATCTTCATGTTTCCTTTTGTAGCTTTTAAATTTTTTTTCCTTTTCTTTTATTCTAAGTTGTTATATATGACAGCAGAATGCATTATAATTCATAGTACACTTATAGAGCACATTTTTACATATCTCTAGTTGTATACAAAGTATATTCACACCATTCGTGTCTTCGTACATGCACTTAGGGTAATAATATCCATCTCATTCTACCATTTTTTTTTACCCTTTTGCCCCCTCCTTTCCCCTCTCTCCTCACTGGCCTAATCCTCCTTTTGTATCTTGCAATAAAACAATCTGTGCTTTGCCACCTATGAATATCTTGTGCCTCCATAACTTTTTATCTTAAGATTTTAATAATATCCACTGGTGATGTTTGCATGGAAATATCCTTTCAGCACTTTATCAATCAAAATTAGTGTTTGTTGCTTGTGATTAACAACACTGATGTGGTAAACAATCTTCGATTAAAGAGAAGCAGCAAGGACCTAGAGGACTGGAGATTTACTTTGGACTCATCAACTGACTCTGTTACCTTGGACTGTGCTTGACCTCTAGGTGTAGTGCTAATTAGTGCTAATAGATCCCATCACAAGGCACTATCCTAAATTTATCACACCTTTTACTTCTCCCCACCTGTTCTATAACATTTCCCATTTATATTCTTCTTTTCTCTGCTCCATTTTCGTATTCATGGAGTAGTGGGGCAATGGTTGAAGGGGAAAGGGAATACAGTAGGCTAAGGGTTAAGGGGTTCCATTGCACCCCCACACACAGCTGACCCAGACAAGTTATAGAAATCCAACTGGTCCAGTTCTTGAGTGCCAGCTGCTTCACAGAAGTCAACAACATGGATAGGGATGAGAGCACAGAGACTCTGTCTTCGCTTGGGTTTCTCTCCCTTTTGGATGTCCCTGAATTGGTCAGGGCTTCATTTACTGAAAGGGACTTGGTGTGGTTTCCATCATAACATGAACCTTCTCTTTGGGGGAACTCATAGCTTGGTGAATTGTGATGTATGTAGCTTTGCTTGCCTTCACGTGGATTTCTCACTTCCAATCAATCCTGTTGTCTCTTCTCCAATGTGAGCACCTTGAAGGAAATGAAGCTTTATACATTTAAAGTCTGTTGGATGAATAGTGAATAAATGTCAACTCACATATAAATATAATTATCTATAAATTTCTACTTTCTTGACCCCTTTTATACACAGACACACACCTATTATCTATCTATCTATCTATCTATCTATCTATCTATCATCCATTTATCTCACAAGGCAAGACTTTCACGAGGTAGAGAGGCATGTGTTATAATTCCTGTGAGGCAGATGAAGAAATCGAGATACCAAATGGTCAACTCATCTGACCAGGTTTTTAGTTAGGCAATGGCAGAAGTAGATGCAAGTCTCCCAAACTGTTTCTTGGTACCATGAGTAAGTTCTATGAAAAATGATCATCCAGAACTGGCTTAAAGAAACATACACAAGCAGGGTGCAGTGCCCATGCCTGTAATCCCAGCACTTGGGAGGCTGAGGCAGGAGAATCTCTAGTTCAAAGCCAGCCTCAGCAATGGCGAGGCACTTAGCAACTCAGTGAGACCCTGTCCCTAATAAAATACAAAAAAGGGCTGGGGATGTGGCCCAGTGGTCAAGTGCCCGAGTCCAATCCCCAGTACCAAAAAAAAAAAAAAAAAAAAAAAAAAAAAGCAAAAGAAAAAGAAACACACACAAGGTCCAGCCCACATAGACCTTGGAATCTCCACTCAGACACTGACTGTGAAATGCTAACTGTTCACCTCTGAGCCATCACCCCAGAGCTGGACCAGTGAACAGTCATGTATCCAGGCTTCAACTGCCTGGGTGGAGGTGACCCCACTGGTACTGCGCTGCTTACTAATTCCCGTAGATGCCCTCAGTTTTTAGTGTAATTGATGTGTCATAGGCTTCATTCTGTGATTTGTTGTGGCCTCATTGATTAACAAGGGTTTGGCAGAGCCCAGCGTTTTTCTGCTGTTCTCTCTGGCAGGAATGTTTGTTCAGCAAACAAGAAGGAAGGGGGTAGGGATGAAAGCACAGAATCTCTGTCTCCCCTAGGGTCTCTCTCCCTTTTGGATGTACCTGAATCAGCCAGGATTGCATTTACCTGGAAGAGACTTGGTGTGGTTTCCATCACAATTGGTCCCTTTAGTTTCCTAGGGGAGTTGTGGTGGCCCCTTTTGATTCTATATCTGAAAGCTTACAGAAATTTATGAAAATTGCTGATATGGAAGACCTGGCTACTTTCCTAGAAAACACCAAACACAATGAAATATATTGCAGCTTGTAGAAAAAAATGTGGCAGTGATCAAAGTCAGAACAGTTATCTCTGGAGGTGTGCATTGACAGGGAAGGGGTAGGAAAAGAACTTTGGTGATGGGAATGTCTTACCTATTTATTTTATTTTTGATTGGCACATAACTGTATATGTTTAGGAGGTACAATGTGATGAGACATGTGTATATTGTGTAATGGTCGAATCAGGGTAATTAACATATCCATCACCTTAAAAATTTATAATTTCTTTGTGAAGAGACCATTCAAAATTCTTTCTTCTACCTACTTTATAATACATTATTAACGGTAATCATCCTAGCGCGCACTAGGACACAAGGACTTATTCCTCCTATCTAACTGTGACATTGAACCTGTTGCCCACACTCTCCCCTTGTCTCCTCCTTGGCCTCTGGGTAACCATTGTTCAGTTTTTTTTTAGATTCATAGAAGATTGAATATGAGTGCTGATATTTGTCTTTCTGTGCCTAGCTAATTTCACTTAATATAATACTCTCCAGTTCTAACCATGTTGCCACAGATGATGGGATTTCATCTTTCTGTATGGCTGGACAGTGTTCTATTGTATACCTGTTCCTCTTTTTCTTTATCTGTTTATCCACTGATGAACACTTAGGTTGATTCCATTTCTTAGTTACTGTGATGTGTGCTGCAATAAACACAGAGTGCAGATGTCTCTTCCACAGATTGATTTTAGGAAATATTCTCTATCTTGATCTGTGAGTGTGTGTGTGAGTGAGTTTGTGTGTGTGTGTGTGTGTGTGTGTGTGTGAAAATTCAAGGTGTACACTCTCAAATTTGTCACTTCACTCTGTATGTTACGATCTTATTAAATTTCTTCCTAGAATATGTCCTGCTGTGATGGCAAGGAGTGCTGAGTTCAGGGCCACTTTGCTCTGGTCATTCACATTTTACTCTCTTCATTTCTTCAGAGAAGCCTTCACTGACTGTGGCTAGAGGAGCCCACCCTCCCCTCTGCACTCTTTCCAATTACCTGATTTATTTTCTTCACTGCACTTATCATTCTCTGGAAATAGCTTGTTTATTAATGTACTTACTGGCATTAATCTCTGTCTGCTAGGATGTGAGTTCTGCAACAGCAGTGCTTCTGATTGTCTTGTTTCCTGAGGGATTCCCAGGAAAAAACGTGTTGGTTGTCTGACTGATGGAGTGAAGATACTTAAGGCTTGGTATTAGGACTGTGTTTATAGGATGAGAGTTACCAAAATAAGGTTAGGAGATCATATGATGTTCATGGTAAGGTCTTGGGGTTGTTGCCAGAGCCAAGAGTAGAGTTGCATGGGCCAAGGTCCAATGCATAAGCCAGCAAACAAAGCAGTGGTCAGACTCCAGCAGCAGTGGCCATCAGGCTGGAGGGGAGGGCAACTGAGATGTGCTGGGCCAGCGCTGCACACTGCAGCCAGTGGTGGCCCGCAGGTGGGTCCGTACAGAGGTTTGAACCTCCTCCTGAGGTTAGAATAGATACTGGTGGTTCTCAGCCAGGGCAGTTGTACTTTCCAGGGGCTATCTGGAGACATTTTTAGTTGTCACAGTTGTGGGGAAAGGGTTATTGGCATTAGTGAATAGAGATCAGAGATGTTGCTAAATATCTCACAGTAAGAGTTATCCAGTCAAAAATACCAGTAGTGCCCAGGGTGAGAAACCTGGGAATAGAGGTCAGGACAGACCCCATCTGAAGTGGGAAGAGACTGGGATCCGTGCTTGGAAAATGTATAAATACTCTGCCTTACACTGTTAAAAGCAAAGGACAATTTTCCGAGGAAAAGATTTCCTATCCACATGTCAGCTTTTATGGACATCCCTTTCTTCACAGCAAAGGTTGGTCAGTATCTAAACATATTTTATTGCGATCTTCTAGAATTTAAAACCTAAAACTGATGTGAGTTTTCCTCACTGGATGCGCTCCTACTCCTGGCAGCCGCGTCTGACAACCAGTCTGTCTTGGGCTCCAGGCCAATTTCTTTAATGAATCTCTCTAATTTAATTCATATTTTCCCACCTCTCTATTAAGTACCACCCAGGCTCATCGAGCCTAATATTTGAACCAAACACATTTAATGACTGTCCCTTCATTAAACATTACAAGCTCTTTAAGGCCTTGGCAGACAGGTGCCCCCTTCGATAACCTAGAGCCCCAGAAAGTCAACAGCCACTGCCAAGTTAATCCCTCTGCTTCCTTCCTTCCAGCTGGGGCGGGAGCCTCGTGGGTGAGACAGGCTTTATCACTGGGGAAGCATAAGTTTTCCAGGCCAATGGATTCGTTGCTCTGGCCATATCTCATGCCTTGACACTAGATGTCAGCGAAGGGTAATTGTTGTCTCAATTTAGAGGCCGGCTCAGGTAGTGGCTGGCACCCTTGGTTCATGTTTTATAGCAAAGGTGAAGTATGGCTCCGTTCCCATCGCACACATATATTACAATAAAAGGGGATATCGGTGCCTAGTGTTTTTAAAGGCTGGTCATAAAAGATGAATAACGAGGCAGTTTAAAGCTAAAAGACAGCTGCCAAGCTCAATGGCCATGATGGATGCCAAACACCCAGTGTGGAGAAAACCCGTTCCTCCGAGACCACCATCCAAAAAATTAATTACTACAATTCAGCATCTTTAAATGTGCCACTTAATATACTGCTACCATAATTAAATTTCCAGCCCTGTGACCTTGAGACCATTTCCTGAGATAATAAATGAGATCAAGGTTTAATCGATGCAGATGCAAGTAGAAACTGTCCAAGGATGCAAAGAGCCATTGCACTAGGAGTCAAGGTTGGGGGGTGGGGTGGGGTGGCCAGGGTGGAACAGAGCTCTGCCACCATGTTGAGCTCGTCCTGTTTATACAGAGGTGTCTCCTAAAGTTCCTGTATTGGCCAACCAGGACCCCACAGCCAGGTGGAAACAGCCCTGAACTGAGAGCCAGAAGCAGGCATTCTTGGCAGAGCCAGGTTTCAAAAATTCTGTTTGACCTCAGACGAGTCACTTCTCCCCAGCTATTAGGAGGGAGTTCTTTCAAGTCCTAAAGTTCTCATTCTTTTTTCAAGCTCTATGAGAGCCACACATTACCTGCCCCTTTTCCTCCTCCTTTCCTCCTAGAAATAGCCACCTTTACCCCAGCCCCCTCCAGCTGTCCTTTAGAAATTGTGAAGCATGTAATTAGGTTTCTCTGTCCATTGCCAGGGGGTTATTGGTGGTGGTGGTTGGTGAATGGGGTTTGCTAGTATCTTCCCCTCTAGAATGAACGTCATTGTCTTAATAGCCAGGTTCTCAGAGGGCTAAGGACTCTCCCTTGTCCAGCTAACCTTAGGGTATACTTAATTCTTTGCCAAGTGAAGGATTAATTCTCAAATAGAAGAGCACAGAAAATGAAAGGTCTTTGTAGAGAATCTGGCTAAAATGAGAACCAAAGGCAGGTTTAAAGAGCAGGGCCACATGCACTCAGGGAACTATGTGTGGAAGGAAGAGTGGGTTACTCTAACCCCATGCTTTGAGCATGGGTACAGTGAGGCTTATTCCATTTTAATGAAAAACTATTAAATAACAACTAGGGTCTAGGAACTCAGCTAGAGACTTGTCCTTGTCTTGAATTTGCTCATATCATTTTAGTGAAATAGGAAGAAATTATTTCATAACTGTGGTAATATGGGTTTGTATAAGAGACTTGTTAGCCTGACTAGAACCTTGTTAGCTTTTCCTTTTATTGCTCCCCCATTTCCAGGTGCCATTTTGAATCCCTGCCAGCTGATTGGTCTTTATAGCACTGTTCTGGTATGAATATGGCTTTTCTCCACCAAAACTCGTGTTGAAGATCAATCCTCAGTGTAATGATATTAAGAGACAGTGGCCTTTAAGAGGGCCTAGGGTTAGGATTAATCCCTCATGAATGGATTCATGTTTTTCTTTTAGGAATGGTTTAGTTTCTTGGGAGTTTGGACCCCTTTTGCTCTCTTCTGCGTGTGCCCACTTGCCTTTCTTCTTCCTGCCACAGGCTAAGCAGTATGAGGCCCTCACCAGAAACCAAAAAAAGAGCCAGCACCGTGCTCTCAGTCTTCAGAAACATGGGCCAAAATAAATCTCTTTGCTTTAGAAGTTACCAGTCTCAGGTATTCTGTTATAGCAACAGAAAACAGACTAAGACAAGTAGTGATATAGAACCCAAACATAAACACAGAAACCACAAGCCTTAATTCACCATCGCCTAAGAAGGGTTTCTCCAACATTAACCTTTCCCTTTCTAAGTCAATATTGAAAAAATCCCTAAATCTACCCACCTGCCCCCTCTCCTCACACCATAAGTCCAAGGCAGTGGGTCTTTGGTGAGAGTAATTTCTGAGAATACCTGGAGATATTTTGATGGTTACAACTGAGATTTGGAATGCTATTGGCATCTAGTGAGGAGAGGTTAGGGATGCTGTGGAATATCTCATGACACCCTGGATAACTGTCCCCAGAAATCTTGGTCTAAAGGAGTTGCTGCACTTTGTCCCCCTGAAATTCATAGGTTGAAATCCTGGCCCCAAATGTGATGGTACATAGGGGTGGGGCCTATGGGAGATGATTAGGTCAAGGGTGGAGCCTTTGTGAATGGGGGTAGTGCCCTCATAAGAAGACATTAGAGAGCTCGATGGCTCTCTCTCTGCTCTCCACCATTTGAGGATACGATTAGAAGATGACCTTTTGTAAACCTCACCAGGCTTCAGATCTGCCAGTGCCTTGATTTTGGACTTCCCGACCTCTAGAATTATGAGAAATAAATTTCTGTTTGTTTAAGCCACCCAATCTATGGTATTTCTGTTATGGAAGCCTGAACTGACCACAATTTAACCAGTTAAGAGTAATGAAATCAATCCCACATCTGGTGTGACTTTGATCCAAACTAAAATAATTGGTTTCACTGATTTTTTTAGCAACGAATTACTTTGGTGTGGATGGTGGAGGCTCAAGTGTGCTACCAGCTGACTAAGGCAGGCATTGAGTGCTCCCAGAATCGGATCATTGGAGGAGGTGGGAATAATAACAGTCATTGTGACAGGGGTCTCCAGGGGGAAGATTGAACCAAGGACTGAGCCCTGGAGCAGTCTAAAATTAAGGGAGAACTAGCAGAGAAACTTGAGAAGGAGTGATCAGAAAAGAAGATGGGGCATCAAGAGAATTAAGATGAAGCCAGGGTTTCATGGAGGAGAGAAGTTCCATGATGCCAAACGCTGCTGAAAGATTAAACAAAATGGAAAGACCAGATTTTGGAGTTTAGATCATTGAAGAACCTGACAAGGGCAATTTTCAGTAGTGTGGAGGAAGAAAGAGTCGATTTTAGGGGGTTCAGTAGAGAATGAAGGATGAGAAAGAACAAAGACTAGATACTGTTTTGAGGAATCTTGTTACAAAGGGGAATAGAGAAATGGTGCTATGGCTAGAAAGTAGCTGTGTCACCAGGAGATGTATGCTGTTTGCTTCTGAGATGGGAATATTGTAGCACATTGGTATGTTGATGGGCATGATTCGCTGAAGAGGAAAATGTTGGTAATACAGGAGTGAAATAATGACAATTGCTTGAACACTGTTTTTAAGTTGGTGGGAGGGGATTGGACGTCATGCACAAGGAAGGGTTGATGTAAAGTGGAACCAAGCACAGTTCATCCATTGTGGCTTAGTTATGTGTTGCTAGATAAAAAAAAAACTGTTGCTTTAGCCGGGCACAGTAGCGCATGCCTGTAATCCCAGCACTTGGGAGGCTGAGGCAGGAGGATCGCGAGTTCAAAGCCAGCCTCAGCAATGGCAAGGCACTTAGCAACTCAGTGAGACCCTGTCTCTAATAAAAACACAAAAAAAGGGCTGGGGATGTGGCCCAGTGGTCGAGTATGCCTGAGTTAAATCCCCAGTAGCCACCCCCCCCCTCAAAAAAAAAACCCAAAAAACCAACTGCTGCCAAATTTAGTGACTTAAAGCAAGAAAACCCACATGTATTATATAATATAATATCTCTTGGTTAGTAATTTAGCATCTGAGCTGGGTGGCTCTGGCTCAGAATCTCTCACTAGATTGTAGACAAGACTCTGGTCAAGGCTGTAGATCTGATGGCTTGATTGGGGGCTGAAGATCTGCTTCCAAGATGATGGCTGTTAGAAGAAAACCTCGGCTCTTCACCAGATGAGCTCCTCTATAGGACTGTTTGAAAATACTTATGACACAGTAGTTTCCTTCAGAGCAAATGATCCAAAAAGGAACAGGCAGAAGCCTCAATGCTTTTATAACCTAGTCTTGGAGTCACACACCTTCAAAGCCTCCATAGTCTATTTAAAAACAAGTCATAAAGTCCTTAGTCAAAAGGAGGGGATTTAAGCTCCACATTTTTTTTTTTTTTTTTTTTTTGAGACAGAGTTTTGCTATTTTGTTCAGGCTGGTCTTGAACTCCAGTGGGCTCAAGTGATCCTCCTGCCTCAGCTTTCTTAGTAGCTGAGACTACAGGCATGAGCCACTATATCTGGCTTAGGCTCCAGTTTATTTATTTATTTTTTGAGGTACTGGGGACTGAACCCAAGGTCACTTTACCACCGAGTTATATTCCTCAGCCCTTTTCATTTCATATTTTGAGATAGCATCTTGCTAAGATGCCCAGGTTGGTCTCAAATTTACTGTCTTTCAATGTCAGGCTCTCCAATGTCTAGGGTTACAATTGTGCTCTACTGTGCCTTGCCAGAGCTCCACTTTAAAAAAAATAAACTTTTTTCTTTATTTTTTTAAATATTTATTTTTTAGTTATAGGTGGACACAATATATTTGTTTTATTTTTATGTGGTGCTGAGGATCAAACCCAGTGCCTCATGCATGGTAGGAGAGTGCTCTACCTCTGAGCCACAACCCCAGCCCAGAGCTCCACTTTTTGAAGGAAGAAATACCCTAGACTTCATAGACTTTCTTTTTTTATATACCACCACACATAGTAACAGAAAGGGAGTTAGTGGAAGTAGGCACAAATTTCAGTAGGTTGTGGACTTTCCTGACTACTTTTATGTTTTCACTGAAATAGAAAGCAAGGTCATCAGCTGAGCAAGGGGAGGTCTTGGGAACTTGAGGAGGGAAGGAGAGAATATAGGAGAATCGATGGAGAGAATATAGGAGAATCGATGAAGAGAATGGGCAGATTAGATTTCCAAGGGCACTGAGAGCTTTGTTAAGGTGCGTGGTCATCAAGAGATCCAACACCTTGTTCAATAGTCGAGGGGTTTTCCCCAACCAAGTCCAACTTAGAGTTCAACCTGTGAGAAAAGAAGTCTTGATCTCCACAAAGTGAGACCATGGATTTTTTTAAATTCAAATGTTAACACAAATTACTTACCTTTTTAAAAAAAAAAACAATAATATATTATTGCTCATATTTATACAGAAACAGTGCTCCATGTCTCTTGACTTCATTCTGTCAAGTTTTCCAAGATTAATGGAATGCAGGATTTCTCCTTCCTCTTCATGTAACATGAGCAACTATATAGGTGTGATTCTGAGCCTCACTGGCCAGGTCCTGTTGTGCTGTTGGAAACTGAACTGGAACTTGTGATGGAATTCGCCACAGAACAAATTTCTCTGCATGTGAGGAAAGCATCCTCGTAGGCAGAGCTACTTAAACACGGAAGGGCCTGCTTCACAAGGAGTGGTGAGCTTCCCTTTCGGGGAAGTGGTGAAGCATTTGCCAGGCTCCTTCAGAAGGAAAACCTGCACCAGGTGGGAGATTGGAGAGGTTGACTTCCAAGGCCTCCTCTAGTTCTCGGACTCTGTGATGGGTCACCTGGGGTCTTTTCATTGAACAAATATTTATTGAGCCCTTATTGTGTGACATGCGCCCCTTACTGAACACCTCTCGTGCTCCACTTCAGGTCTTCTGAGACTCACCTCTCCTGTCAGCCACAGCTGCGTATCCAGACTTCAACCATCTCCACACAGATGCAGCCAGACAGGGTCTCTTTGCTTCCTGTCTCTGGCTTCTCTGCAGCTGTACTGTTGGACCCAGGGGAATCCACTTGGCACTCATTCCTGTGCATCCCAGAAGGTCCCTGAGACAGCCCTTGACCAGTGCTGCATTAAAGACATATGCACTTGTAATTTTGGTAGCCTTTGACATATTGCTCTTTATTGGCATTGCAGTAGTTTGCACACCCACCAATAATGTGTGAGAATGCTCATTAAGGCTTTAAAATGATTAGTTTTTAAAATTAATAATGATGTTGATGTCTTTAGTGGAGGTCAAGAAAATGACTAAGATGAACACACTTATCTATTATGGAGCTTATATTTTCAAGAAGAAGATTGGCATCAGTATTAATCTACAACAAAAGTCTACAGGGAAATTTTTCTGATTTGAACCTTAAGGTTAAATTTTAATTCCCATCATCTGTGGATTCAGAGGTTTCTCCCCCCAAAGACGGGATGAATTCTCAGGCTTCTGACCTTTCTTTTGTCTTCCTTTGTCAATCTGTTAAGTGAGTTTCTCAGCTCCTTTGATTGCTGGGAAAGAAGGGTCTCTCAGTTGCAGTTCAGGATGGTGATAAAGGGAGGGATGAAATGATGATCCAATCCCGAGTCATCCTGTCCAGCATATTATGGACAGGTCAGACGAGCTGTGAGCAGGCACTAGCCTAGAGTGATGGAGCTGGAAACTCAATATGCACAGGTCAAACCCAAAGTGTGGTATGTGGGTCTGACTTTCAATTTTTGCATTGTTTAATTGTAGGATTCCAACAGCTAAATTTAGCCAACCAGAAAAATACCTGAAGGATCTCAGTCCACTGCTGTACTGATATTCAGCAACCTCTTGGAACACATTTCTTTTCCCATCTGCTGTTAGCAGACTGTGCTGTCAGCAGAAACCCCAAGATGGCATTCTTGCCTTATTTTTCTATATGACTCCTTTGGTTTAAAACCAAAACCAAAACCAAAACCAAAACCAAAACCAAAACCAAAACAAAACCTTCTGTAATCTTCACAAGGTTGGGTGATTTGATTTAGGGAGGGCAAGGGAGAAAGTGACATACTTAATACTACCTAATAATCAGTGCTTTCTGAGGCGGAGGAGAAGGCAGTTGCCTACTGGTTATGATCTTAGGTGTGCTAGAGGAAAAGGTTCTTACTCAGAATGATCTCTGGCTGCTGGTCAGCCATGCTGCCTACACTGGGATGTGGGAACCTTCTTTCCATGTATTACCATTCGGCTACAAGAAGCCCCATTGACACCTGGGTAGCAGCAGAGTTGGCCAGTATCAGTCACTGGTAGGATCACTGGGTAGTAGCTATCTGGCAGGGACATAAGTAAGAGGACACAGGACAGGTAAGCTTTGGATGATTAGGACATTGAGGAGAAAAATTAATTGCTACACTTTGAATCCTTTTCATAATTCAGAGTCCCTGTTCACCTCTTGTTTTATTATGATCTTTCTAACAATCCCATGTCACATAGCAGCATTACTACTCCAATGGGAATAATAATTTAAGGTAAGATGAAGTCTAGAGGGATGCTTTAGAAAGGTGGTGTGCACCACAATGCACAGCTGTTAGCCTGCTGGGATGATGCTAAAGAGTATCAGAATGAAACTCTTCTCTCCTGTCTTGTGTGTGGCCCCTCCCTGCCAAGCAGATGCGTTATTTTTATTTTTATTTTTGGTACTGGGGATTGAACTCAGGGGCACTCGACCACTGGGCCACATCCCCAGCCCTTTTTTGTATTTTTTTTTGGGGGGGGTACCAGGGATTGAACTCAGAGGCACTCGACCACTGGGCCACGTCCCCAGCCCTTTTTGTATTTTATTAGAGACAGGGTCTCACTGAGTTGCTAAGTGCCTTGCCATTGCTGAGGCTGGCTTTGAACTCGCGATCCTCCTGCCTCAGCCTCCCAAGTGTTGGGATAACAGGTGTGCGCCACAGCGCCCGGCTCCCCTCCCATTTAAACAGGCTCAAATCTTGGCCCTCACTGCTCTGTGGTGAAATCCAATGTGTATGTATCAGTTTCAGTTCTCTTTCTATCCCAGCAGAAATGGATGCTATTGATCATTCCATCCTTAAAACGCTTTCCCAATTTTACTCCTCACTTCCCATTTCAAGCCTCCTACTCAGGCTTGAAATGCCTCTGCCCAGTCATCACATGGGAAGGTCCTGCTGGTTCTCTCCTAGGTCTTCGCTTTTCCTTTTATCCCTGCTCTGTACAACTCCACTGTTTGAATCACTAGAGACTTTCGAATTTAAATCTCTAGCCCAGACTTTCCTCTGCTTCAGCCCTCTACAGCCACCTACACTCAACACCTCCACCCAATTGCTTCAAGAGCACCTCAAACCACACATCTGAGACCCAGACTCAAACCTGCTCCTCTCAGGCTTTCTAACCAGCTAGCTAGACCCCCAACTCACTCTCAATGCCTTTTTCTTCTTCATTTTCTATAGCCAATCCTTCATTTAGTCCTCTCCAATTTATTTAAATAAATCTTAATTTTGTTCACTTTTCACCTTCACCACTGTTGCCACACCAAATCTAAGCCACCTAGACTTTTCATTATTTTACTTTTTTTTTTTTTGGTATTGGGAATTGAACTCAGGGATGCTGTACCACTGAGCTACATTCCCAGCCCTTTTTATTTTTATTTTTTTGAGACAGGGTTTTGATAAGTTGCTCAGACTGGCCTTGGACTTGTGATCTTTCTGCCTTAGTCTCTGGAGCAGATGGAATTACAGGTGTGTGCTATAGTGCCCAGCCCTGTTTTTTAAATTTTTTTCTTTGTGTGTGTGTGTGTGTGTGTGTGTGTGTGTTGCTGGGGATTGGAACCCAGGGCCTTGTGCATGTGAGGCAAATACCCTACCAAGTGAGCTATATCTCCAGCCCCCTGGGTTCTTTTAAATCTATTCTCCTCAAGGAAGGGAGACTAATTTTTTCAGAACATAGATCTAATTATGTTCACTCCTTGTTTAAAATATGCCAGTGGCTCTCTATTGTTCTTGTGATAAGGAACAAAAACCTCAGCACATCTTACAATGTCCTGCATGGTTTGGGTCCTGCCAGTGTTGCAATCCTCATCTTTTATCAGTTTAGCTCCTGTCTCCCAACCGTAACTCGTCTAAGAATCTCTATATTCATTCTTGCGTGCTTTGGCCCTCACCTGTGCCTTGTCATCTGTCAGATTTCAGATTAAAGGTCATCCTTTCAGGCAACACTTCCCCGACCTCCTCCTCTTTCTGCTCTAAGTCAAGTTCCCTGGGTATTATCCACTTTCAAAGAATGGTTATTACCCTTTGAAGTGCTTGACAGGCTTGGAATATAGCAGATGCTCAGTAAATATTTGTTGAAACTGAACAGTGAGAAAGGAATGGCAAGGTCAACTTTAGCTATTACATTTTACTGAGTTTAAATCATGCTATAGATTTGCAGGGGAGCAGATATTATCTACTTAATACTTCACGGGTCTTATAGAATAAATTCCAATTGATTCCTCTTTAATGGTATCAAACAAGAACCATAGTTATTTTTTTAAATGGTCCTGAAGGCAGTTCCATTTTTTTTTAATTGTTGATGGACCTTTATTTTACTCATTTATTTATATGTGGTGCTGAGAATCGAACCCAGTGCCTCACCCATGCTAGGCAAGCCACGACTCCAACCCAACCATAGTTATTTTTAAATGTAAAAACTATGTGATAAAACACAAAAAATTAACATCCATTTGTTGGGACATATATTTCTCTTATGTAGACATCCAGATATAGTCCATAACTTATCAAGTTGTTTTTTGTCATCAGGAAAAGTAGAAAATTCCATAGATAGAATTCTTTGTGGGAGATTTTTGTGTCCAAATTGTAATGGGAGGACAGTTGATTCAATGTCAGTTGCTGAGAGGATTTCTTTAAATTTTCCTATTAAAAGCTAACCACTGGAAAGAGATTGAGAAGGAACTGCATAGTAGGAGGAAAATTACCAAGTTAGAGTCTACCTCAGAGACTTATCAAGATGATCAGAATAAATATATTGTAATGACATGAAAATGCTATGCAAATATAAAATATCCCATAGATTTTCCTTAGGGCCAATCCAAGGGGGAAAAATAGCTCTTAAAATTAAATATAAAGGGGCTGGGCTTGTGGCTCAGCGGTAGAGAGCTCGCCTGGCACATGCGCGGCCCGGGTTCAATCCTTAGCACCAAGTACAAATAAACCCATTGTGTAAAGCAAGCAAATAAATAAATATTTTTTTAAAAAATTAAACATAAAATTGGTAAGTATATTCTTCATGCTGAATCTAATAATTGATAAACCCAATACTTGCATTTTATAAATGACATGGTGACTCTTAAAACAAATTTGTATTTAAGAAAATGTGACATTTCAGTGGACTGTAATTTTTATTAGAAGTGCATACATTGTTTTTATCTCCAAATATCTTGTAGTTATTATATGCATTATTTTGCTGGAAACACACCATTTAATTCAACCAAACTACTTGTAAGTAGCTAGGTGTTTTCAAAGACTTTACCTTGTTGGCTGAATTCAACAGCAAATTGATGAGTTTTCTTCTCTCTTTCTCCTCTCTCTTCATCCTGAGGGTTGCCTCATGTGTGCTAGGCAAGTGCTGTACCACTAAACTACTCCCCCAGCCCTGGTGAATTATTCTCCAAACAAATGCTTTTGGGGGAGGGATAGAAACTCAACTGAAATCTTTTTTTTTTTTTTTTTTTTTTTGTGGTACTGGGGATTGAACTCAGGGGCACTCGACCACTGGGTCACATCCCCAGACCTTTTTTGTATTTTATTAGAGACAGGGTCTCACTGAGTTGCTAAGTGCCTTGCCATTGCTGATGGCTGGCTTTGAATTCGCGATCCTCCTGCCTCAGCCTCCCAAAGTGCTGGGATTACAGGCGTGCGCCACCGCGCCCGGCTTCAACTGAAATCTTTAAAAATCTTAAAGTACATAAAAAATTAGTATCAAATTATAAACATAGAAACTTATGACAGATAATTCATCTTATCATGTTTAACAATCAAACAAAGGCCACTCATAACTAAGAAAATCAACTATTCTTTTTTTTCTCAAATGTTAAGAACTTTTTAAAAAATTATTTTTTTGCAGTTGTAGATGGACACAATACCTTTATTTTTTTTTATTTATATTTATGTGGTGCTGAAGATTGAACCCATGGCCTCACAAGAGCTAGGCAAGTACTCTACCACTGAACTACAATCCCAGCTCCAAATGTTAAGAACTTTTGATTAATTTGCAAGACAAGTTGAGGACCAATGCAAAATTTCAGAAGTACTTTTAAAGATAGAGTTTTTTTTTTTCTTTAGTCTAATTTAGGATCTCTGGGATAAACAAGGTATTTTACATATGCTGCTAGGAATAATTGATAGTTCAAGCTTCTGTGTGTTATACTTGTTAAAATATTTGCATTCACAAGCAAAGTCAGAATTGTAGCTGAAGGCTATATGCATATCTTTCCTAAGGAACATAAGACACAAATAGCATTTTGAATATTAATTGTTTTGAAATCATAAATTTAAAGATACAGACATGCATTTTATAAAAACAGGATGTTGTCTTCTTCATTTAAGCACCGCCCCCAAAATAATATATGTGTCATATACTATGACAGGAAAAGATAAAGGTGAGTTTGAGTGCCTGTGCTTAGGAAGCTTGGAGACTATTGAGGGTGGGGGTACTGATTGATAATTAGGATAATTTCAATGCAGTATTGGAAGTCCTGCAGTTGTGGTGAGTACTGGGATTCTATGAGCAAGCAGAAGGAGCTCTGTGCTGGTTGTTAGTGATTTTCACAAAGATTCTGTTTCTTCTCCTTGACACACAACAAGATGGCACTTCACTGCTTTAAAGTTAGGTGTGACTTATTTTGTCTAATAAAATATGAATGGAGTTAATACAAGTCACAAGTAGGTGAAAATACTTCCTTACTCTATTTTCCTTCATGGTGACTGTCAATACTCCAGATGGTGGAGGCTCCAATGGGACCCCCCAGGGAGGGTGATGTAGGACAGAGTCGTGGTCTGTGTGGTAGATAAACCTGTATGTTTTAAAGCCACTGAGCTTGGAGGATGATTATTTTTTGCACATAGTCTTACCTGTACAGACTGCTATGGGTTTATTCCAGACTTGGAGACTTCAAAAAGTTCCCTGTATGAGTTTAGCATGAGGCTAAGCTGAGTTCTGAAGGATGAATAAGAACTGTCCAGGTAAATAGTTGAAGGGAAGAGTCTTCCATGCAAAGTCTTGGAGCAAGCTGAAAATCAACACGTTTGGGGAAGGGGTGGTTTGCTTTTTTTTTTTTTTTTTTTTTTTTTTTTTTTTAAATAGCTATTGTAGTAGTTCAGCAATCATTAGGGAATTATTCAGAATAGGACTAATAGTTACATCATATCAGGGTAAAATGCCAAAGGACTTCTGACAGGCTTATTTGAGCTCTTGGCCACAGAAAAGAGAATGGCAGAACTAAACTGCTGTGGATCAAAATAATAATTGTTCCTTATGGAGAATTAATCTGCAAAGTACAAAGTAGTTCTCCTCTTTCCAGAGGAATGCTCATATCCCTTATTTATGAAGTAATTGCCTCAGTTTGTACTTGTTTCTGTACATATAGACTCAAATGGATTTTTCATCTTGTATAAGTCAGTGATGCTTATGTCTTTGCATGTGTACTGGTTCATAATTTACTTGAAGATAAAGCCTGCATCATTTTCAGTTTTATGTGTTGTAGGTTCTCAGTAAATTCCTATTCAGCACTTGCTATTTTACTAGGAAATTAAAAGCAGTTCAAAGCCTTGGCTAGCTTGTAAATAACTGCTTTAAGATGGAGATACGTATCTCCAGGCATATCTGGGAATATGTAAAAATGATCCAGAAACATGGGTTGAGATGCGGCTCAGAGGTAGGGCAGTTACCTATTGTGTGTGAGGTCTTGGTTCTGTCCCTACCACCAAAAAAACCCAAAAAAGCTCCAGAAATATCTTAAGATCTTTTGATGACCGTGAAGGCTGTGGACTTGGAATATTCTCCTCAAGACCTAAATTTTGGGGCCACCCTTTCCTGGTTGTGAGGTCTTGAGTTTCACTCTCATAGTCTTGGTTTCCTAACTTGTGATATGCATAAAAAGTCTGTCCTACTAATCTTGTAGGGGAATTGTGAGGCCAAAATGACAACTGAGAGATTTAAAATGCCTCTAAAAATGATAAAATTATACCTGTGCTACTGCTCTTAGAAGCATCATTCTTGGATCATTATAGGTGGTAGATATAATGTAAAGCCTTTGCAAGCAATTAGACCTGGATTTTAATTCTTTCTTCATCAGTTAACAGTTGCATAATTTTGGCCAAGCCACAAAAATCTCAGTATTACTACTTTCCCACTATTCTTTCTTCTTCTTTCTTTCTTTCTTTCTTTCTTTTTTTTTTTTTTTTTTTTTTTTTTTTTTTGGTACTGGGGATTGAACTCAGGGTCACTTAACTATTGAGCTAATCTCCAGCCCCCTGCTTTTTTTCTATAGAGACTGGGTCTCACTGAGTTGCTTAGGGCCTTGCTAAGTGGCTGAGGCTGGCTTTTGAACTTGTGATTCTCCTGCCTCAGCCTCCTGAACTGCTGGGGTTACAAGTGTGTGCCACCACACCTGTCTTAAACTATTATTTCTAAAAAATACTTTTCTTTTACACATATTCTTAGAGAAGAAACCTGGCATGCAGGCCATTGAGATTTGGAATTGTATTAGTCAGCTTTAGGTTGCTATGAACAAAATACCCTACGAGAACAACTTAGAAGAGGAGAAGTTTGTTTTGTGGACAGGGAAGGAGAGGAGAACCAGGGACAAAATATAATTCCAACGGCACATCCCCCATTATGCACTTTTTATAGTCGTACCATATCTTCCTATGGTTACTACCCAGTAAACCATCAAAAGGATTATTCCACTGATTAGGTTACAGCTCTCATAATTTACTAATTTCACCTTTGAACATTCCTGCATTGTCTCACACATGAGCTTTTTGGTGGACATCTCATATCCAAACCACAACATTCTGCCCCCAGAAGCTCATATCCATCTCACAATATAAAATGCATTTAGAATCCTTAAATATTAACAGTTGTAGCATTGCCTTAAAGTCCAAGTTCATAGTCTCATCTGAAATTCAATGCAAACTGTTGGCCGTGAGTGCCTGTGAAAATTCAAAAAATTATATATATGTATATATATGTGTATATATATATACATATGTATATGTGTATATATAATCCATTCATCCAATATATACTTACATCTTCACAAATAAATAATAAATAAATCCAATATACAATGGTTCAGAGTAAACATTTCCATTCCAAAAGAGAGGATTAGGGACATAGAAGGAATGGAATAAAACAAGATGAAAACTCATCTGGGAAAACAAGTCCAATTGTTCCATGTCCAGAATCTGGGGCACATGATGGTGAGATATATCTCCAAAGGGCTTAGATAGTCCTGCCCCTATGGGCTTTCT
The DNA here is from genome assembly GCA_025594165.1 of Tamias sibiricus. NCBI lineage: Eukaryota > Metazoa > Chordata > Mammalia > Rodentia > Sciuridae > Tamias > Tamias sibiricus. Next base: position 113,799,552 of record CM046659.1, read on the forward strand.
TGCTGCAATCCAAACAGCCTCTTTCTTATGCTGGTTCTGTTCACGCCAGCAGCTCTCCTTGGCAGATGTTCCACATAACTGACATCTCTTAGTTTGGGGGGCTCTCCATTCCAGCTTCAGCTTCATTCTCACAGCTTCACATATTGCCCTCTCAGGGGTTGTCTGCAAGGAATCTGACCCTGCTACACTTTGCCTGACCTCCCAGGCTTCCTTTGATACTGGTGGACACTCCATGACCCCTTAACTCCAGCATCCTTCATTCCTGCAGAACCAGCAACACACGGGTGATGCTGAGGTCTGCTTCCAGCTTGGGCAGTAGCTGTACCCCTTGGACCATGGCTTCAGTGGCCTTTGAGTGCCTGGGCATTTGAGCATGGTGAATCAAATCCTAGGGAAACAACTTCCTAGGCAACCCATGCAACAGGGTACCTCCACAGTCTCTTAAATGAGTTTGCACTTTTACAGTCTTGAGCTTGCTGTGGATATGGTCTTGCTGATTCCTGAGATGCCCTCAAGGCACCTTTCCTATTGTCTCTGTACAGAGTACTTAGCTTCTTTTTAGTGGTGGTAATCACTTCAAAACCACAATTTCCTGCATCCCAATCTTACATGTGCTTTTCTGACCGAAATGCTTTCTCTTCCTGATTATCACAGTAAACCTGGCTGAAAGCTGTCAGCAATGCCCATGCCACCATCTGAATTCTGTCTTGAAGTCTCCTCGTTGGAGTAATTAGTTCAATTGACTAAATTTAGCCTCACAGAAAATCTCAGGACATGGACAAAATGTAGACAAGTTCTTTGCCAGGATGTAGTACAAATGACCTCTGATCCAATTTCCAAGAGACTTTGTTCTCCTCTGAAACCTCACAAGAAGTCTTTATTGTCTACATTTCTATTAGCATTCTGGTCTTCTGAGCTCCCCCCAGAATTGCCTGTTAAGCTCCACTTACAACATTTTAAGGCTTCTCCAGCCTGCATCTCCAAACTTCTCCAAACTCCTCCCACAAAACCAAGTTTCAAAGGCTTCTGAACCACATGATCAGGTATGATCATAGCAATGAACCCTCTTCATGGTACCAATTTCTGTGTTAGTCAGCTTTTTATCTCTGTGACCAAAATACCTTAAAAGCACAACATAGGTGATTAAAAGTTTATTTTGGGCTCATGGTTTTAGAGGTTTAGTCCATGGTCAATTGACACCATTGCTCTGGGCCCAAGTATGCTCTTCCCAATAGTGATGGAAAGCTGCTCAGCTTATGTTAGTTAGGTGGGGTGGAGAAAGAGAAAGTCAGGGACAAAATATAATCCTCAAGGGCATGCCTCCCATAACACATTTCATTCAGTCATTTCCTACCTATCTACAGTTACCATTCAGCAATCCATTCAAATCGTTAATCTATCAAATAGATTAATCCACTGATTAGGTTATAGCTCTTATAATCTAATAATTTCCCCCTTTGCACATTCCTGTTGCCTATCCAAAGTTTTTTGGGAGACACATCATAACCAAACTTAACAGAATTCATACATGTAGCATTCAAATCCTACCTCCGCCACTTAGTGGGTGTGTGAACCTGGGTAAACTAACTCTTTGGAGCCTCAATTTCTGGACCAATATCCTGGGGAAAGTATTACCCAGTTTTCCAAGGTTAAGAGATCATTTGAAGTAGAAAGCACTTACTTATTAAAATGTCAATGTATCTGTTAACTTCATTTCTAAAAATTCTGTACCCAAGCTATTCATGAAAAAGCCAGGCCTCCAGACAGAAGTACATCCATCAGTCTACCAAGCCTCTGCTCACACGACTTCTGTGGTCAGTTCGTGATTAAACAGCAAAGGTAAGCACTTGACGGCCCCTAGCTATCATGTTAAGTGTGATTTGTGTACCAGTAGCATCAACATCCACCTGGGAGTTTGTTAAAAATGCAGACTGTTAGGACCTAGAGAGTCAGGTTTGCATCTTTCACAGGATTCCCTGGTGATTCATGTGCACAGTATGGTTTTCAGCACTAAGCTGGAAAGTCTAATGCCTGGCACCTGAGGACAAAGTGAGTCATTTTTTAGGACCAACTGGGGAAAAATTCTCAAATATTTTCATCAAAATTCTTTAACTAGACCAGATATTCAATTAAAACAGCCCTGGTCTCTCTGTCCTTCCACACAAGTATACTACTCCAAGTGTAATAAAAATATTCACTTCCTCACAAAGGATTTCATATTCTGAGAGTTGCATAAAATCAGCTATTGCTAGGCAGTTGCTAAAATGTAAAATAACCTTCCTTTTCTGTAACTATTGGTTTTGGCTGATAGAAGTCATGCATACAGTCATATTTCAGAGAAATTACTATGCCTTAATGAGAACTTTAGGTTGAAGGAAGACATTTCAGTCAAATGATAGTGAAATTGATATGATCAAAATGAAATATGTGGCATATTTATCTAATCAGCTAGAGCCGCAATCTCTAACCATAGTCATTTACAGCTCAATCAACTCATCTGGTCATTATCAGCTAATGATACAATGAGTGATTACCCCCACATTGAGATAATAAGTGAGTTCATGAAAATCAGCACTTCTATTATAAAGTGTGACAGGTAGGACTGGAAAGAAGGTCTCTGAATATAGTTAGTGACTGGCTTCCATGGCAAAAATTTAATAGGAAAAAACAGAACTGGATTGTTAGGAGACTTTGGAAAGGAGCTTAGCAATTTGTATCAAGAATCATTAAAATTTTCACACTTTTGTACCTTGTAATTTTTTTTCAAAACAATATAAAACTTCCAAAAATTGCAACTGGAATCCAAAGAAGTTTTCCTAGACCATTTGGAAGTAAGATGCTAATATGACACCCCTTTCCCTGAATATTTTAGGATGTATTTCCTACAAATGATTACATTCTCCTACATGATAATAATACAGCCATCACAATGAGAAAATTAATGTTGATGCATTACTACCATCTTGTCCTCACACTCAAGTTTCAACAATTTTCTTAATGGTGTCCCTAAAACAAAAGGATCTGGTCCAGAGCCACACATTTATTTAGTTGTTGTGGCTCTTTAGTCTTCTCCTGTATGGAACATCTCTTCTTGCTCCATTGCTTTTTGTGGTCAAGCCATTTTTTTTTTTTTCAGATTACAGACCATTCTAGTGTTCCTCTGATCCTATGTACCCCCTTCCAACAACACTGTGAACCAGCCTCCTTATATCAGAGAAAACATTCGGTACTTGGATTTTTGAGATTGACTAATTTCACTTAGCATTATATTCTCCAACTTCATCCATTTACCTGCAAAAGACCAGTTACTTTATAGATGGCCCCTCAATTAGGGCTTGTTTGGTACTCCCTTAGGATTTGATCGAGGTCATACATCTTTGGCAGAATGTCACAGAAGTGATGCTGTGTTCTTCTGACTGCATCTTATCAGGTGATACACACGTTGATTAGCCCATTACTGGTTTTTGCTAATCACTTCTTTGAGATAGTATTCACCAGGTTTCTCACGTCCTCTCCAAATATCCTATATTTGATCAAAGTTTCAATTATTCATTCATTCATCTATTTATTTGGTACTGGAGATTGAACCCAGGGGCACTCAACCACTGAGCATGTCCCCAGCCCCTTTTATATTTTATTTTGAGATAAAGTCTCACTAAGTTGCTTAGGATCTTGCTAAATTGCTGCGGCTGGTCTTGAACTTGTGATCCTCCTGCCTCAGCCTCCCAATATTCATTTATTTATTGATGATGTTTACTTAGATTAACATGAATTATTTTACTCAATAGTTTTTAATCTGTTACTTCATCAGTTATTTTTTGCTCAAATTATTCCAGAATTGGCCAGTGGAAACGCCTTCAAGGGGATTCTGTGTCGTTTTGACAGGTCCTCATCATTCTGTGAGTACTTTCTCTCTCTCTCTCTATCACAGGATATTTCATGCTCCTTTTGTAATTTCCCTGTACCAACACTAGAACCTTCTATTTCCCCTAAGATCCCTGATTCCTTTAAGTGGAGAGTGATATTTAGAAAGAAAAATCTGGGGGCTAAATGTGGTCATTGAACTGTGACATTGGGCATGGCTCCCTGGCCTTCTCAGTGTATATAGTAGGAAAAGTATCTAGCTCAATAAATAGAATAGCTATATAAGCACCTATATATAGGTATTTATGTCTATGTAGAGAGGAGCACGGAGTGATACTTCCAATTTGAATCCACCTCCTCATGGTTTATTGTAGCTTTCTTGTTTTCAGTAACTCCTTTCTCTGACACTGAGGAATCTGGCTCCCCAAGTTGTTTATATAGTTAATGACTTGACAATCTCTAGTCACTGCCACCCTTCTTTCCCATGAGGATAACCTTATTGTCCTTTTCTCAGCCTCTAGGGCTTCCCTTAGTCCACATACTGTGCTTGGTTCCTTATTTCAGCTTTTGTGTCTAGCATACATAGACATAAAATATAATTAAAGTCCCATTTCCTTATTTTCTGGGAATTATAGAAATACTTCGTTTAGAGGATCTCATTCATTTCTAAAAACCAATCAGAACAGAATTTCTTTTAACTTAAACGACTATAAGCTAATTTAATGCCTCTAGCAATAGGGAAACATTACCATTCACACAGTAGAGGTAGACTTTTTGAATTATAGACACATAGACCAACATCCATGTAAAGAGTTTGTAGCTTCAGGTTGACAAATTTATTCAAAGGTTAAGAATAAAGACAGCAACACAAAAACTCAGGTTCAGAAATCATAGAGCTGTTGCTTTCTTGGTTAGCATGAGATTTTAATTGAAAAAGAGACAATCAAAAGAGACTAATAACCAGAATTCTCTATCCTTTTATCCAATAGAAAACAGATCCGTATGATTAATTTATTCATTTATCTACATCACCAACTAGAACATACAAATTTCACTTATCATCGCTGCCACCATAACTTATCCTTTGTGAATGATCTAGAAACAAAAATAAAATGCAAATTTTGCGTGGGTGTTGTGGGGTGAGTAAGAGAGCCTGGAGACACAGGGAGACAGAAAGGTTCAAGTTCTATTTCTGCTTGAGAATCACATCTGGCAGCCAAGAAAAGATGTGTCTGGTTTTAAGCCACCCCTAGTCCTACCATCCCATCTCACTCCCCAAATGAGTGTAGCTCACTGGCAGTGTAGTTTTCCAGGCTTGGTAAGGGCATCTTGGTCAGTGACCTTCAAAACTGTAAAAGCATAATTTAAAAAATTAACATCATAGTTTCTATACAAATATAAAATGAGCGTATGTCAAAGATTTTCCCTAAATTATTAAGAAATCAGGGAACCAGTAAGATATAGTAAGATATTATAACTAGTTTCCATATGGCTTTTAGAAAAGGGAAAGAGAAGAATAAGAAAAGGAGAAGAAAGAGTGGAAGAGAAAGAAGAGTTAATTATACATTTTTTACTTTGGGATCTAGTCCAAAGGAAAAACCTAAATTAAGAATACAGTTTTATGCACAAAGATGTTTGTGTATATTTAGTAGATGAAAATGGGAAGTAGCCAATCAGTAAGGAAATGGTTAAATAATGGTAAACACATAGATTATCGGGCAATCACTAAAAATGTTTTTTGAGGATCTTCTAGTTAAGAGGGCAATTTGAGCATGTACTCTGACTCTAATTTAGAGCAACACTGGATGGAGGTGAGGGTGTGTTATGATTATGCTAACCATTATATTTCAGTTTACCTGGCACATTCCTAGTTTATCCTTGTCTTATAGTTATTAATTTCCCTTTTTGCTTAAAAAGTGCCCCAGTTTAAGTAATAAATTATACTGTCACTCTACTTTTAGTTGGCTGATAAGTAAAAGGATCAAATCTCAATCTCAGTTATTTTTCTGGGAAATAGCCTAGAAGAGGAGACTGCAAATAAGAATATTTTTGCAATGTTTATACTCAGTTTATGCTTAGGTCAGAACAGTGCCTGGGATATTATAAGTATTCAGAAATGTTAACAATTATCATTGTTATTACTATATTTGATGTGAATAGACAGGCTGAGCAAATATAGGGCACTGTTGTGGCTGACTCTTTACAAGGGCAGCTGTAGATCTGGGGGCACTGCCCAGAGTACTCTGGGTTGGCATAACTAAGATACAGACAAAGCTCACAGGCACAGAGGTGAAGCTACCTGCTGTAACTACTTCTGTTACAGCTTGTTAATTATTTCCCATTGGCTTCCAGATCTAAGTAAAACTACCACAAATTTAAACTTCACCACTTATTTGAGCCAAAATATTTGAATAGGGCTCTAGACAAATTGTAGACATCTGAATAATAATAGTAAAAAAAAAAATAGCAGACAAGTGCATGTCTTGTTAAAAATCTGAAAAGAGAAACATTTCGAGAGAGGGTGACAAATCTTAGCAATCAAATTGTCTCTTATTATTGAAGCTCTGGGATAAACTATGGGAGATCTAAATTAAATTTTCTTATCAAGATTCAGGAGGAGCTTGAATCTAAATGCTAGAGTAGACATGAGATCAGTGTGCAGAAAATGGACTCAAAGATGTTATAGATATGGAAAATGTAAGTGCTGAAATAAAAACTGAAAGGAATGCAGTAGATACAAACTGGCATAGGAAACTGATTGCTTATAGATGCTCTCTCTTGGCTTAGGGGAAATTTGTGAGGAGAGAAGAGACTGACTTTGAAGAGAGCTACAAGAAATCCAAAATATGCATATTAGGAATTCTAGAAAGAGAAGATAGAAGAAACAGAAGAGAACTAATAATAAAAAAATATGATAGAAGACAACTTCCACCAGCTGATAGAAGATTTGAATATTCAGAACAAAAAGATTCACTGATTGGCTAGTGTGAGTTTTAGTGAGGAATGTTCTGTTGGATTTTTTGGGTGGAGAGAGAATCCTATAAGTATCTATAAGATAAAACAAATTTCAAATTTCTCCACTATAGCACTTAATTTGAGAAGACAGTGGAGCATTCATTACCAAGGGTTGAACAGAAAGGATTATGACACGAGAATCATACCCAGTATAAAAGTCTCAGAAGGGAGATAGCCAGAAATACAAGTTTTTAAAAATTTATTTTTAGCTGAAAAATAAAAATTGTGTATATTTATCATGGACAACATGTTGTTTTGAAATATGTATGCATTATAGAATTGGCAGTAATGTATGTGTTACTTCACATGTTTATAATTTTTTTGTGTGTTGAAAACACTTTAAATCTACTAAAATCTTGCAACTTTCAAGAATATAACACATTTAAAATAATAATCTTATCTTATTGTCTGGTACAACATACCAGACACTGCAGATCCAGAGGTTCCAGTGAGCCATCAAAAGCAAGAGGGTGTGTCAGAGAGAGAGACAACAGATGTTGGCACACTGAAGAGTGGACTGCATACCATGCTATCAACATTAATATGTCTTTCCTAAAAGTCGCAAGACTTTTTCAATAAGTGAATAAAATCTAAGTAGCAACATAACCTGTACTCTTGCAAATGAGCCACAAACCATCTACTTTCTCAACAACTACTTGATATTTTTATCTACTTTTAAATGTTATTGACCTTAAAAAATGTATTGGAGGCTATGGAAAGTCTAACCCACAGCCCCACAGCAAGTATTAAACTTGTCCACTCTGTGTCGTCTGCTGGCAAATGGTTATCCTCTTGAGCCTAACAAGCCAAGAGTGTCTCAATCAGAGGGGCAGATGTAGCAGTAGTATTTTAAAGTTGTCTACATTTGACTTCATCCCTTGAAAACTACAAGTGACCTTCTCAGTCCTCCCCAAATTCCCCAAACCTAAAAAATAGACATGTCTTTCCTTCTATACTCCAAAGTTGACAGGAGGTAACTCTAACTCCCAGGTGGTCACATGAAACAAGGGTAAGCACTTTGTGGAACAAATCTCTTCCTTATAACCAGCTTCTGACATCAGGCTTCTTCTATGCTGTGAAGGTTTTTGATTTCAGAAGGAATCACCTCCTAATCTGTTCCGCCCCTCCTCCACGTCAGCTATAATAGGCCCTGGGCCTGTTGACCTTATCAGTCATGCAAAGGAGAGCTTAACAGTGAGGGGATTGATACTGGAAGCCCAACCTGCCAAAAGACAAACAACGGGATCTTCTGACATCATTCAAACCATGGAATTGACTGTTCAAAGAAACCAACAAAAAAATGGGATTTTCTAGAAATATAATTTGATGCTCAAGCAAAGTTGTCTTGAAAAGTTCCCTGTTTGATATGTCTAAATATAGCCTTTCAAAAAAAAAAAAAAAAAAAAAAACATTGAGTTTCTCAATATTAAAGACATGTTCATGCATCCCTGCTCTAGAGCATAAATGCTCATGTAACTTGTTAGGTTGAAAAGAATTTTCTGTCTAATTCAGTCGACTACATGACATTATTACATATAAGTGAATTCTATGAAGAAACAAAGGGAACTGGTTCTTTTGGAACAGTGCAGACTCTCCTCTTTTGCCTACCATATGTTCTTATTAGAACAGTGTGTGCGTATGTGTGCGTGTGTGTGCGCGCGCACGTGTGCATGAATGCGGGCACACACACAGGATCAGCTTTCCAAGAGTCTAACAAACAACAGGACCATTCTGACATCTAGTTTTTTGGACACAGTCTGAAACAGTCAGTTGCAATTTACCTAAAACACAGAGTTCTGTCTCTTTGTTGTTTCGGTGATCACTAAGAGAGGCTGTTTTGACTGAACAAAAGTTAAATTATTGGCTAATGTTTGTGGAACAAATATTTTTGGTCTCAGTATCCACTTTGTGCATTGTGAGGACTAGTTCCCCCGTGTCTGAAATAGTTATCAGTGTTTGTAACAGCTTTGGCCCCACCCAACAGGCTTGGTAAAAAGCTTCTCCACAGAGTAAGGATGCTTATTTTGGAATAGCAGAGCATTGCAATGGGAATACATATGTCCTGGTAGACTGTGAATGTAGTCAGAGTTTGAGGGGTCAGAATGAATATCAAGAATACAAATAATAATGAGTTGGTGAGGATGTGGAGGAAAATATACACTCATACATTATTAGTGGGACTGCAAATTAGTACAGCCACTCTAGAAAGAAGTATGGAGATTTCTTAAAAAACTAGGTACAGAACCACCATAAGATCTAGCTATCCCACTCCTTGGTATATATCTAGAAGTTCTAAAATCAGCATACTATAGAGATGCAACCACATCAATGTTTATGGAAGCACAATTCATAATAGCCAAACTATGGAGCCAACCGAGATGCCCTTCAACAGATGAATGGATACAAAAATGTCACACACACACACACACACACACACACACACACACACACACAATGGAATAGTACTCAACTGGAAAGAAGAATAAAATGATGGCATTTGCTGGTAAATGGATGAAATTAGACACCATCTTGCTAAGTGAAATAAGCCAGACCTAGAAAGTCAAAGGTTTAATGTTTTCTCTGACATTGGAAGTTAGACCAAGATAAGTGGGAGAAAAAGAAAGGGGGGATTACATCAAAATAGAATAAAGATCAGTGGAATAGAGGAAGGGGATTGAGGGGGAGGGAGGAGGGATGGGATAAGGGAAAAACAGCATAATGAATCTGACCTAACTTTCCTATGTATATGTATGAATATATTACAGTGAATCTTACCTTTATGTATATCCCCAAGGCACTGATTAAAAAAAATAAGTAAATAGCAGAAAGATCAGTAGAGTAGAGGGAAGTGAAAAGGGAGAGGGAAGAAGGAAGGGAAGGAGAAGTACTGGGGACTGAATGAGATCGAATGATATTCCATGTTTGTATAATCATGTCAAAATATCCTAATGCTATACATAACTAAAAAGAACAAAACAATAACAACAAAAACCCCTCAACATTAGCCTTGGTGGGGAAAAAGAGGTTGAAGGAAGGGGAAGTTTTTATTGGCAAAAAGTGAGAGGATTTAAGGCAACTAATAAAAATAATCACAAGGAGTCTACTCTCAATTAATCTATGATCCCAGGACCTAGAGAAAAAACATTCTCCCTATATTTTCTCCATATCTTTCCATTCAGCACCACCAGTTTCTGTTCACCACTAGTTTTTAACATAGCAGTCTCTAAAAGAATGGTCCTTGGAGAAGTAATCTGCTTGTACCTAACATTACCAAATAGACCTCCATTAAGTCCACCACCATTCCTGGGATTTAGGTCTTCAGGAACAATGAACAACACCATGGAGTAGGCAGAATCAATAGATATGAAACGACTGCCAAAGAATACTGTGTCCGGGGGCTGGGGTTGTGGCTCAGCGGTAGAGTGCTCGCCTAGCACGTGCGCGGCCCGGGTTCAATCCTCAGCACCACGTAAACATAAATGCATTGCATTGTGTACGACTAAAGCAAATAAATAAATATTAAAAAAAAAAAAAAGAATACTGTGTCCAGGCAGACAACATGTGCCCTGACAGGTAGAATGGAAGTACTGAGACAATCCAAGCACCCAGCAGACAGCTGGAGGAGGAAGCAGAACTTCCATGCAGATGAGCCAGGGAGCTTCAGAGTGACCCTCTGGGATAGAAGGAGGTGAGACCATTAACCCTTAGCATGCAACCATAGGTATATAGTCCCAAATCATGAATATGGGGAGTAGGATAGAATTCAAGTGTCTTTGTATCCCCAAACATCCTTATTCTAGGAGAGGAGTCTTTGACATAGAGACGAAGACTAGGCCCTTTGCTAATTCTCCACTAAGCAGTTGAGACTAGGAACCAACTTTTAATGAGACTTCATTCAAAGGTTTAATAATAATGGGAGGGAAGTTTAACACAAAGAATCATTACAACTACTACATAAGCTCAAACCTGCTTTAGAGAGCCATGTGGGCCTGATTCCCAGCCTCATTCTCAGATTGCCATGTTGCTTGGTGGAGAGTCCCCCTCTAATGGGGCATCTTTCTGTGCTTTTGAGCCTTGGGTCTGCTTCACACTACCGCTCAGCCCAGGAAAGAGGAGGATTATTTTCCACATTGCTCACTTCCTGCCCTAGAATTAACCTCTTCCCAGGACTATTATAACTTGGAGTACCTATCCCCTTCAGGGAAAACTGGATGCCCAACCACATGGCTTCCATTTCTTTAATCATTTCAAAACTGTGACAACTTAACTAGTCATTTCCCAAAGTTGAGGTAATTTGGTCCTCTCCATGGTCATTCTATTGCATTTTACAAAACTCTTTAATCTTGACCTTGAAATAGTTTTATTGAATTTTTCCATAATCACTTCAGTTTAACAGTAAATAGAGAGCTGGGCTCAGTTGGTAGAATGCTTGCCTTGCATACACAAGGCCCTGGGTTTAATCCCCAGCACCATACACACACACACACACACACACACACACACACACACACACAAATCCAGTAAATAGTGCTTTTACAAGCACTCCATCATGTGATCCTTTACAAGACTGTGAGATAGGCACAGCTGTCCTCATTGCACAGATGGGAAAGCTGAAGCTTAGAGAATTAAAAAGGTTTGTCTTTCTGCTTCTGAATGGATGGTGGAATTCCCACTTCATCAAAGTTGACTAGCTCGTGCCTTGTAAGGGGATGCCAATGACACACTTCTTTTATATTTTCATAACAAAAATACTATAACCTTATTAAAATAAATTACTGAAGTTTCTGTTGATTATAAAGTGAAACACCTTCTTCATCTCCTGGCTCATTTTCCTTCTCCAGAGGTCAACGTACTAACAACTGGGGTTGTGTCCATTCCACCCTTTAAAAAAAATCCATTTAAAAACATGGAAAAAACAGGTAATATTTTAAAAATATGTAAATGGGAATAATATATAAATACATCATGTACATCTCTACTTCTACCACTTACTTTTTTCACTTAACATAATACACCATGGAAATTATTCTTTGACATCATGGTTGAATTTACCTTATAAAAAGAAAAATAATATATCTCAAGTGGCTATACCAAAAGTAATTTAGCCATCTTCCTATTGATGAACAACTAGGCAGTTTCTAGTACTTTTCAAAGTACTAGAATACATATACAAATACAAAATACAATAATTGCAACATATTCATATCCTTGTGCATAAGTGTATGGGGAATAGCTTGGTCAAAGGGATGCACATTTTATTAATATTTTTGACAGATACTACCAAATGGTCTTCCAATATATATTCTTTAACATTTGTGTAGGAGATTACTTGTTCTCCAAACCCTTGCTAACATGAAATATTATCAATCTTTAAACATTTTGTTATTCTTTTTTTTATCTTTATGTTTTAGTTGCAGTTGAACACAATCTCTTTATTTTATTTATTTGTTTTTACATGGTGCTGAGGATCAAACCCAGGGCTGCACATGTGCTAGGCGAGCGCGCTACCACTGAGCCACAACCCCAGCGCAATGTTTTATTATTCTTGAATACCAAGAAAGCTAAATCACAGATGCAATACCATCTTCTAATTCTAGTTCCAGTTCTTAGACATTTACTTGATCGGAGCATGCTATCAGAAATAAAGACATGGTCAGAACAAAGACTTCAGAGGTGACTCTAGATGTCCTATGTAGAAAAATCTCAAGAGTGTCAAGCTAGTTGTTGACTGGGGACTGGCTGGAGCTAGTGTGCTGAGAAGACAGTTTCCTTTATATTGTAATTTACATAAATTGGCTTTGGGGTTACTGATGAGAATTATGGAATGATTAAGGTGTCTCCCAGTCCCCTTCATCTTCCTATGTATGCAGACATGGCAGTTTGGGGAAGGAGCCTACCACCACCCAGTCAGTCCTCTATAACGGAGAAAGTCTTGGTGGTGAGAAGAATGTGAACTTTCACATCCACCTCCATTCATATCACAGCAACTTCCATTTCTGGGCAAAAGGACTCGAGACCACGTGACAAAATCCCCAAACATTTTAGTTTGCATTTTAATTTCTGTCTTGGCTGCCAGGAAGTGGCTGAGGCTGGAGTAGTTTCATATCAATTAATCGAGATTCTATTTGGGATTCAATTTTGCATTTGGAGAAAAAAAACAAAACAAAACAAAACAAAAGGACGTTACCCTGCACAGTCTGGGGAACATTACAGTTTCTGAAAGGGGCTCTGAAGTTTGATGTGGCATTAACTATATTTAAGTCTGAGCAGAGATAACCACTGGAGTGGCCTACTTCATTATCATTTGAGAAATTTACTACCCAGCTTGAACCAAATGATTTGGGGGAGAATCAGAAGGAGGACAGCTGAGGTTTCCCTTACTGTGAAATCAAAACACCTCCCAAGTACTTCTTCTTTTAATCCTGAACACAAACTTCATTCTAATTACCCTACAAGTGATAACCGAACAGTGTGAGATCCACTGTGAAATGAATATTTCTAATGTAAAAAACCCCAGCATATCCATCTTTTTAAAATTTAGTGTCTTAATGTGATCCATGACTTAGTCACCTTTTGTACTGCTTTCTGTTTGATTATAATTTTATCTATTAATCATGTTAATCCAATAGAATCTGCCTTAATCAAATGTGAGTCAATTACCCAGTTCTTCAAATTATATTTTTAATGAAAGACATTTTTTAAAATTGAATGCCAATTAGGCCAAGCCAAACTTGTTCAGGAAAGTTTGGGTTATCACAGAACAGTATGAGCCCTGGACTGTACCTGTATTTCCAGCTCCTTCTGATGAGGGCGTGCTGTGTGCTTTTAGACACAGTCATTAACCTCTCTGTAATTCCCAGTTTTCCACCTGTGAAATGAGGATAATGATACTTCTGGCTTGGGAAATGATTTTACGACTCCTGGTTGAAAAATGCAGCTAGAATACCATTTTAAAAAATATTCTATGTAATTTTGCTCTTAATTTCTTGCTATAGGTGGTTTTGTTTTTCCTTAGCACTAAACTGCTTTTCCACATCATTAGGAGCCATACATAAATCCACAGAGGAAGAAGTCATACAGGGAGGGGTCTCTGTAAGACAAAGTTTCTTTACCAGGGATGTTTATGGACTGAGTGACAAGGATGTTTTATCTTCATGTCTCCTGAAATTAAATTCGAGTGGCTTTCAGGAGCTCTGTGATGGGAAAGGTGGTTAAGTTTGCTTCTGAGTTCAGTAGAAAAGAGCTCTGAGCTTCACGAATGAGGCCTGTTACAGACATCAGAAGGGGGCATGGAGCTACTTGAGTGTAGAGTCTACTGATAGTTTAAGGAGCTCTGTGGATGGGCCTCTGGAGGTCCTTGTACTCCACTGATAACTGTGATACTCAGCTTCCGTCACTGTGAAAAAATACCTGAGATGAACAACTTATGTGAGGACAGGTTTATTTGGTTTACAATTTCAGAAATCTTGTCCACAGTTGCTGGGTTCTATTGCCTTGGGCTTGGGGCAAGGCAGCGCATCATGGCGGGGAGCACTTGGCAGAGGAGATTCTTTACCTCATAGCGGCTGGGAAGCAAAGAGAGCAAAAGATAAGAAGGGGCCAAGGTCCCAATATTGCCTTCAAAGACATGTCCCCAGTGACCTAATTTCCTCCAATTAGGCCCTACCTCTTAAAGGTTCCAACCCCTCCCAGTAGTGCCACAGGTTAGAGATTGAGCCTTCAACATGTGGGCCTTTGGAGGTAATTCAAGATCTAAACTCTAGCAGTCCTGTACCATGCACAGGTGCATATGCATATTTCTCTTGAAGGGGAGTCTATTGTTATTTATTTTGAGTAGATTCTAAATAAAATCTGCACATCACTGCTTTAGGATCGGAATGACTATGAAGTCACTGGCCCAAATCTTGGCCTGGGGCTGAAAGTGGGGGATCATTTTCATCTGTTCAATGGGAGAGGAAAGACATCTTATCTGGCAATAAGTGTCTGGCTGCCATTACACCATCTGAAATTGGGGATCTGGACTGCTCAGGAAGAGGGCTCTTTCATTGTTGTTGAAGTTTCGGGAGGTAATGACAGTTATTTTCATTCTCTTTCTTCTCTGCTCCAAGTGCCCTACTCCTCTGGTATTTAGCTCTGTAGTTTAGTTGAAATCACGTTGGTGTATTACAGGCTGATCCAGCTGAGCACATTCTGTAGAGAAATGACAAGTGGCCTGGTGGTGGTAAAAAGCTTTTCTGATGGCAGATGGCAGCATGGTGCATTAGTGCTTCTTGATGGACAGCTAGGGACCTGCTGTTAATTTCCAGGTTCTATGTGACCATCATTCCAGGGAAAAAAATCATTTGTATTAATTATCACCTAGGAGGGGCTACCTGGGCAGAGAGCTTCTGCTCCATAAAGTGACCTGGAATCTGGTTGGGTAAATTGAGATATTTTGACCTCTCTTCTAATACTGTCTTGTGGCCATTTGACTTGAATTGAAGCCTCATTTTCCCAAGGGGCTCAAAGCTACTTGGAATCAAAATTCTACAGAAATGAATATTTCTGAGTTGCAATGCTACCATTAAATGTTCATGCAAGGCTGTCAAATGCTCCTGGGCAGAGTTCTCAGTTTTCATTGGATTAAAATGAAGACCTTTTGCATTCCAACCTGTGTGACAATTGAGAATTTCTTTCTATGTTTTGATAAGGCACAGGTGTGAGTACTGCTACAGGGATGCAGGGTCCCTCTTACCCACAGGGCAGCATGAAACCAAATAGCATGCAAACATCGGGTGCTTTATAATTCTCCAGTAATCTTATGAACTCTGAATGCTTGGCTTCTGGAGCCTAATTCCTCTCACTCTGGTCCTCAGCAAGGATCGTTAAGAACATCCTGTGAACTAGAAAAAGAAAAGCCTTACTAGTTGAATAAATAAGATTTTCTTCTCAAAAGTTTATGATTCTTTCAGATACATAATTTGGCAGTAGTAGAATTATTAAGTCAAATGAAGTAAGCAGTTTGAGACTTTTGACTGTTAAACTGTTTTGAAGGCATTGTATCAGCTTTGGAGTGAATTTCTAATAGTATTTCCTCTTTGGAGAATTGTCTTAGGAGTTTTAGGTGTTTAATTTTCTCATCAATTTGTGTGAACTTTTTTTTTTTTTTTTTTTTTTTTTCGTACTGGGGATTGAACTCAGGGGCACTCAACCACTGGGTCACATCCCCAGCTCTTTTTTGTATTTTATTATAGACAGGGTTTCACTGAATTGCTAAGTGCCTCGCCATTGCTGAGGCTGGCTTTGAACTTGCAATCCTCCTGCCTCCGCCTCCCAAGTGCTGAGATTACAGGCGGCTTGAACTCTTAACACCCTAAAGATGATAGCTTTCTGCAGTGCTTGCTATAGATATTTTCCTGAGGATTTTGGGAATTTTCTTGACATACAGAATTTACGTTATTGTAAAGTTAAACCTGTCCTTTTTTTTTTGTGACTTCCATAGTCATTTTATTTCAATGAATGTTAAGTTTGTATGGCATACCAGGTATTGTAGTGGGTTCAGATAGAAATAACACACTACCCCAGGCTCCCAGAGTTTTTAATCCACATGAAGATATGGCAGCAGAGAAAATGTCAACACAGTGGGCACCACTTCTGATGGCAGGCTAGGTTCTCAAAGGAACCCGTGACTGCACAACAGTTCAGGGTCCCCAAATTAAACCCTAGACAGGGCGTACTCTTGGATATTTTGTTTGTCATACAGGAGGTAGGAAAAAGCTCTAATGTTTCCTGTCTTTCCATTAAAACTTCAGTTTTCCCAAAAATTTAAAATAAAGATTTCTATTTTTCAAATAGAAAACAACAACAACAAAATCTGAGCTACAGTGAGACAGAGCTGCAGTAGGCTAGCAGCAGTCAGTGGGGTGGTTACCCAAGGACAACTCTACTTTTTATATTTGGCCTTGGCTGGCAGGGATGGGAAAGCTGACCTGGTACTACCCTTGCATGGTACTTAGGGGAAGGAGGGTCCTGCCCTGAGTATCAGACTTAGCAAAGTCCGTTATATTATAAACACTATAAACACACACACACACACACACACACACACACACACACACTCTAAAAAGATATGCACTCAAC
Source organism: Tamias sibiricus (assembly GCA_025594165.1). Lineage (NCBI taxonomy): Eukaryota > Metazoa > Chordata > Mammalia > Rodentia > Sciuridae > Tamias > Tamias sibiricus. The sequence continues at coordinate 113,816,550 of CM046659.1, forward strand.
ACCAAGATGATATCACCATATTTTACATAACCACTCTCTTAATTAACCCCATTAAAGTCCCAAATAAACACTTGTGCTGTACAACATCTGAGCACAAAATGATGAAGTTCAAAGGTTGTGACATTATGATGCTGGAGATGGATACTGTTTTGGGAGGTAGAGAGGACTTGAGGAGTAGAAACCTTTAGATAAAAGAAAAGATAAATGAATCAACTCATTAAATCTTTTCATTCAGGATAAATGAAGTAGGTCCTCTCATAATAAAATATTGCTCATTATTCTTATGTTATCTTTTAAAAAATTCTCTTTGTGTTCCAAGTTGTGGTTCTAGAGGGACTCACAAATTAGCACAGTGTTTGCAACAGATGCCCACAGCTGCAGAGAAAAATTTCCAGTGTTAAACAATTTGTTAATACCCTTTACATTCAGAGATCTACAGGTTTGTTGGGGTGGGGTGGGGGAAACACTAGTCATTGCCTAGAAAAGCTTGTCATTCCAGGAATTGAGATGAGGAGGACTCTAAAAAATGTGATAATGGAGAAGGAAAGTTGGCTATTTCCTGTGTCTCTAATATTTAGATGAGGATCAAAACAGAGTAACCTTGGTTATAAAATGAAAGAACATACTCATAAAACATCTGAAGAAATCCATCTGTACAGTGGGCATGCAACCTATCTTACAGGTTCTTTCTTTGGGATCCTCCAAGTTCTTTCTCTGGGATCAGTAAACAGTATACTTGGGGCATTTGTAGTCTTGGAGTTGAACAAGGTTTAACATACAAGTGAACTGTGGTATCTACTAATTATGTTATAAACTAGAAGGATATTGAGAACTAGAATTATGAATTTAAATCATACAAATATGTGCAATAAAATACAATTTTCAAAGATCACATTTGAAAATATAAGTTTCTTAAAATAAATTTGAATTAAATTTTGATGACTTATTGTTTCCATTTATATTTTGAATGCAATTGCAATTATTTTAAAATTTTTAGATCATTAGTATTAATGAAATACAAATTATATGAACATCTTGGTTGCAACAATGTGATTAGTGAGTTTTTGGAAATAAAGGCAAAAAATGAAATTTTGGGAAGACAATAAATGGTAACTTATGAATTATGCAAGTCCTCATTATATTTCTTAATAAAACCACACCAGCCTATCCAAATAATGCCCAGATGTGTGCAATAACATCAAATTTCAGTTGCTTTTACTATTTTGTCATCTTTCAGTTATGTAAGAGCCATAATTTTCTCTATTTTTTATGGAGATGTACTTTTCAAAATAGTGTAATGGAATTTATTTTATATACCAGTTTTAGAATTGATTTAAAATTTTAAAGTCTTTAGACTTAGGATATGGAAGTTCCCATTTTTTTTCCCCCATCATCACATCACAGATTCATCTAAATTTTCAAGGAGACTGAAAAGGACAAGTTTTTTTTTTTTTTTTTTTTTTTTTTTTTAATTCTAAGATGTTATAAATGACAGTAGAATGCATTACATTTCATATTACACATATAGAGCACTTTTTTTTTTTTTTTACAAATCTCTGGTTGTTTGCAAAGTATATTCACACCATTCGTGACTTCATACATGCACTTAGGGTAATGATATCCATCTCATTCTACCATTTTTTTTTTAATTTTCCTTCACCCTTTTGCCCCCTCCCTTCCCCTCCCTCCCCATTGGCCATTCTAGTAGAATGCATTACGGTTCATAATACACATATAGAGCCTCGTAAAGGACAAGTTTTAAAAAATTTGTTATGGTTTGAATCTAGGTGTTTCCCAAAAGCTCCTGTATTTATGCAGGAATGTTTGGAGATCAAATAATTGGATTGTGAGAGCTGTAACCTAATCCATCTATCCTAGGTTGAATGTGCTAAGTGGGTATTAACTGGGGGTGTGTGGCTGGAGGGGATGAGTCATTGGGGGCATACCCTTGTGACAGTGGTCCACTTTATGCTTTGAATATAGCCCTTGCTGCTCTGCCACTTCGACTTATTTTTAAAAGGACATGTTTCTTTCTCTTCTTCTCTCCCTCTTCCTCCCTCCCTAATCTCAGGGGAAACAGGATTACCTTTCTTCTCCCCATTCTAGGCAGAGTTATCTGTCTTTGAGCATACACCCACCACAGGAATGAAGTAATTCAGACTGTGTGGATGGCACCAGAAGATCTCAGAAATGACTATCTTCCAATTAACAAGTGAATTGCAACTTTGACAGAACATAGTGAAATGTGGCCTTTGAATCACCTCTTTTAAAAATCCCTGATTCCCTGGGTTGGGAGAATCACAGCCTCTGGGACAGGAGTTAAAGCAATTGTGATGATTTGGATGTGAGATGTTCCCCAAAAGTTCAAGTATGAGACAAGGCAGGAAGGTTTAGAGGAGAAATGATTGGGTTATGAAAGCCTTTACCTAATCAGTGAATTAATCCCCTGATGGGATTAACTGAGTGGCACCTAAAGGCAGATGGGGTGTGGCTGGAGGAGGTGGGTCATTGGGGGTATGACTTTGGGGTATATATTTTGTATCTGGAGAGTGGAGTCTTTCTCTGCTTTCTGATCATCATGTGAGCTGCTTCCCTATACCCCATTCTTCCACCATGATCTTCTTCATTTAGAGCCCTGAGGAATAAAGTTGGCTGCTTATGAACTGAGACCTCTGAAACAGTGAGCCCTCAGATAAACTTTTCCTCCTCTACAGATATTCTGGTTGGATCTTTTAGTCACAGAAGCAAATAAGCTGACTAAAACAGCAATAAAACTGCTTTTTCCTTTTTCCCAAAACTATGTCCTTGTTATTGGATTGGCATCTGGGACAATAACTGGGATTTTGGTAATACCCTAAAAGAGTGAGTCTTCCTGCACCCCACCCCCCCAAACTTCTGACATGATGTACTGCCTCATATTGGGCCCAGATCATGGACAAACCTTTGGAACCATAAGCCAAAATAAGCTTTCCCTCCTCTAAGTTGTTCTTGTCAGGTATTTTGGTCACAGCTAAGTAAAGCTGACTAACACAGAAATTGGTAATAAGAAGTGGAGTCATTGCTATGAGTAACCTCACCATGTGGGTCAGAAGCCTTTGAAAATATTTTGTGGGAGGAGTTTGAAAAAGTTTGGAGATTCAGGCTGGAGAAGTCTTAGAATGTTGTAAGGGGAGCTTAATGGGTGATTCTGGTAGGAACTCAGAATGCCAGAATACTAATAGAAATGTGGGCTGTGCTTATGAGGTTTCAGAGGGAAATGAGGATTCTCTTGAGAATTGGACAAGAGATCACTTGTGTTATGTTTCAGCAAAGAACTTATTTATATTCTGCCCATGTCATAAGACTTTGTGTGGGGTTGGATTTAAAGGTGATGGACAATTAATCTGATGCAGGAAATTCCAAGGCAGCACAGCATTCAGTCACTGGCATGAATTTTACTACCATCTTTTATCCCGGTTTACTGTGAAAATTGAGAGCAGAAAGCAGAGCTGAAGAATTTTAAAAACCTGTAGTTTGGTCAGAAAAGTGCAAGTAAAATTGGGGACAAGGAAGCTGTGTTCATTGAAGAGATTATAGCCACCAAAGGGATGCTAAGTACTTTTATAGGAAAGATGGCTTGAGGGCATCTCCAATTTGTAAGACCACACCCATTGTAGGTTCAGTGATCTAGAAGGGAAAATTCCTTTGAGAAGAGATTCTGGGGGCACCCTGCTTGCAGGGTGGGGCAGGTGTGGAGCCTAAGAAGTTTTTTCACCAGACTAAGTCATGCAAACACTCAGAGTCCACTGCAACCATGATAACCAGGGGCCCAAAAATTGTGCAAGCTGCCATTGACCTTGGTGTCATCCATGAGATGCTGGTTCTGCAGGAATGCAGAATTCTGGAGTTAAGGGATCATGGAAGCTTCCACTGAGATTTCAGAGGAAGGCCTGGAAGACCAAGAAAAGTGTAGCAGGGTCAGAATTACTGCAGACTGCCTTTGAGAGGGTGATGTGTGAAGTTGTAAAGGTGAAGCCAAAGCCAGAATAGAGAGCCCAGAAATTAAGAAATGACAGTAATGTGGACTGTCTCTGGAGAAAAGCTGCTGGCTATAGAGAAAGCCAAAAGGCTAAAAGAGAGCCATGTGCACTCTAACTGGCAAAGCCAAAGGGACAGAGCTGCCTAAAGCCTTTGGAAATAACATCTCATAGCCATGCATCCTAGATGCTCTATGTGGAGTTATAGTACCTGTTTGCCTAACTGGGATTCAGTCTTGTTTTGGTCGCTTCCTTTCTTTCTATGCACCTGTTCCTCCTTTCTGGAATGGGAAAGTTTATTCTTTTCCTCTGTATGTTGGATGTATGCAGTTTGCTTTTGATCTTTATGGGGGTTCACAGTCAAGAGTTTGCCTTGAGTCTCAGATGAAACTTTTTTTTTAATATTTATTTATTATTTATTTGCTTTAGCTGTACACAATGGGTTTATTTGTACGTGGTGCTGAGGATTGAACCCAGGCCGTGCACTTGCCAGGTGAGCACTCTACCGCTGAGCCACAACCCCAGCCCAGAAACTTTTTTTTTATTATTCTAATTTGTTATACATGTTTGCAGAGTACCTTTCATTTCATATTACATATAAAGAACACAATTTTTCAAGTTGCTAGTTTTATATAAAGTATTATAACAACAATTGTGTCTTCATACATGTATTTAGGGTAATCATGGATAACTCAGTCTGCCATTATTTCTATCCCCTTATCCCCCCTCCCTCCCCTCCTCTTTGTTCTATTTAAAGCTCTTTCATTCCTCTCAAACCCTCTCTCTTGCCTTTATAAGTTAGTATCTTCATATCAAAGAGATCATTTGACCTTTGATTTTTTTGGATTGGCTAACTTCACTTAGCATTATTTTCTCCAACTCCATCCATTTACCTGCAAATTCCATGATTTTATTCTCTTTTAGTGCTGAGTAGTGTTCCATTGTGTATATATACCAAAGTTTCCCTATCCATTCATCTGCTGATGGGCATCGGGGTTGGTTCCACAATCTAGCTATTGTGAATTGTGCTGCTATAAACATTGATGTGGCTGTGTCCCTGTAGTACTGTAGTAAGCTGTTTTTTAAAAATTTTTTTAAATATTTATTTATTTAGTTGTACATAATGTTTTTATTTGTACGTAGTGCTGAGGATCGAACCTGGGCCAGGCACGTGCTAGACGAGCGCTGAGCCACAATCCCAGCCCTGTAGTAAGCTGTTTTTAAGTCCTTTGGGAATAGGCCAAGGAGTGGGATAGCTGGGTCAAATGGTGGTTTCATTCCAAGTTTTCCTAGGAATCTCCATACTACTTTCCAGATTGGCTTCACCAATTTGCAGTTCCACCAGCAATGTAAGAGTGTGCCTTTTCCCCCACATCCTTGCCAGCATTTATTGTTGTTTGTTTTTTTGATAGCTGCCATTCTGACTGGAGTAAGATGAAATCTTAGAGTTGTTTTGATTTGCATTTCTCAGATGAAACTTTGAACTTGGACTTTTGGGTAATGTTAGAACTATTAAGACCATAGGACTCTTGGTGATGAACTAAATGCATTTTGTATTATGAGATGGACGCAAGCTTTTGGGAGATAGAGGTGGAATGTTATGGTTTGGATATGAGGTATCCCCCTAAAGACCCTGTGTTAATGCAGGAAGATTCAGAGGTAAAAAGATTGGATGAGAGCTTTAACCTAATCAGTCCATCCCAGTTTGAATGGACTATCTTGGTGGTAACTGCAGGTAGGTGGGACATGGCTGGAGGAGGTGGATCATTGAGAATATTCTGTTGGAGGGTTCATATTCCCTGAAACCCCTTTTCTTCTTGCTCACCTGGATACCACAAGGGAAACAGATTCCCTCTCTCATGCCCCTCTGCCATGATGTGGTGCCTTACCTTGGCCCAGAGCAATGGAGTCACTGAACCTCTAGTAAAGGACTAAACCTCTGGAACCATAAGCCAAAATAAACTTTCCTTCCTATAAGTTGTTCTAGTCAGGTATTTTGGTTGCACTGATGCAAAACTGATTAACATAATACATGTTATAATTTCATCTCCTGATCAAAGATGAAATTATAATAAACATTTAAAAATATCTATCATATGAATAATAAAAATTGTACATATCACAACTTAGATGCATTAAAGGTGTTTTATACTTTTAAGGGTTTGCATTAGAAAATTTATACTTTTAAATGCCTATATTAGAAAATAGTAAAGATGAAAAATCAATCAATTTTGCCAAAATAACAAGTTTTAAAAGGTAGAACAGAATAAGGTAAAAGATGTAGAGGGAAGGAGTTCATAAATGTTAAAACAGTGATCAGAGAAGATAGAAAAGATAAAAGAAAAGAGCCCAAAGTATTCTTTTTTAAAGGACTAGTCAAAAAGGATTTCTTGCTAAGATTGATCAAGAAGATAGATATTATAAGTATAAAGAAAAAAGAGAAAAGTAACTCTGCATAATGTTAAAATTAAAAAGTATATAATTAAGGAATGCTATCAGCAATTTTTTGCTAATAACAATTAGATGTGAGGGACAAGTTCCTGGGAAAATATAACTTAGCAAAATTTAATAAAAAATAGAGTTTGAATTTTCTCATAAAAATAATCAGAGCAGTATCTAAAAATCTTCTCATAAGGAAAATATCAGTTAAGTTCTAATAAACAAATACAATCTTGAATATTTCTAGAAAATACAGAGAAAACACTTCCTAACTAATTTTATAAGTGACTATAACTTTATAGCAAAGCCAGACAAAGAAATGCTGAGAATTAAAAATTATAGAATTTTAATAGAATTCCAAGACCAGTAATTTTCTTTCTCTTTGAGAGACTGGATATATATTCAGTCTTGATCATGAGTGGACATGCAAAAATCATAAGCAAAGTATTATTAAACTAAGTTAAGCAATATATAAAAATGAATATATATCAAGTCAGAGGTATCATAGGAATGCAAAGATGATTTAATGACATGCAAATTGTCCTTTGGCATATTAAGAAGGATAAAAAGCATACAATTCTTTCCACAGAAGCAGAAAAAGCATTTGATAAATTCAATATCTATTTATAATATTAGCAAACTAGGAAAGAAGCGAACTTTTTTTAACTTGATAAAATATCCATAAAACCTAAAAAATATAATTAAAAAAATAAATTTTATTGTGTAATTTAAGATATACAACATGATATTAGGATATATACATATATATATGGATATACACACATATATTACATGTATGTATACATAATATACATATGTACATATGTGTATGTATTTTTATCAATTCTTATTTCATAATTTTATTTTTTATCTGTATAAACATAAACATCAGGCAGTATCTTTGTGTGGTAATTTTTTGTGATTTTGAATTCTGAATATATTACATACTTTTTTGTTCAGACAACATTGTTGAGTTTAATTATGTACATAAATGTAGAGAGTTTATTTTAACCGATCTACAATATTCTAATCTACAAATATTTTAGCCAATTTACTCAAATTTTATTATTTTTATCTGCCAATTGACAATTTTCTCAGTATTGAAAACAATTCAGTAGACCCTCTTTATACATAGGGGATACATTCCATGACCCCCAGTGGATGACAAAAGCCAATAATTCAGTGCCTTTTCAATTTATTCTAACCACCTATCATACACAGTGTCTATAATTTTCATGGTTTGAGGTCCAGTGACAAACTAGCACAAATTTTTTTTTCCTTATTCACAATTTCATGAATAAAAGATTTGTCCTTACCATAGATCTCAGTAACCTCAGTGTTATGGTTTGGATATGAGGTGTCCCCCAAAAGCTCATGTGTGAGACAGTGCAAGATGGTTTAAAGGAGAGGTGATTGGTTTGTGAGAGTCTTAACCTAATCAGTGAATTAATCCCTGATGGGATGAACTGAGTGGTAACTGGAGGAAGGTGAGGTGTGGCTGGAGGAAGTGGTTAATTGGGGGTGTGGCTCTGGGGTATATATTTTGTATCTGGAGAGTGGAGTCAGTCTCTCTCTGCTTCTGGATCATGATGGAAGCTGCTTCCCTCTTCCACACTCTTCCACTGTGATGTTCAGCCTCACCTCAAGCCCCAAGGAATAGAACTGGCTTTCTATGGACTAAGACCTGTGAAATTGTGAGCCCTTAAATAAACTTTTCCTCTCCTACAGTTGTTTTGATCAGATCTTTTAGACACAGAAGCAAAATAGCTGACTAAAACACTCAACATATAATTAATTTTCTTAAGTTGAGAATTTTCGCCTAAAGAAAGTTATATATATATACACACACATACACACACACACACATATTTACATGACAGTAGAGTGTATTTTGAAATATCATACATATATAGAATAAGTATAATTTGTTCCAATTAGGATCCCATTATTATGGTCATACATGATATGGAGGTACATTGGTCATGCATTCATATATGCATGGAGGAAAGATATATCTGATTCATTCCACTGTCTTTCCTATTCCCATCCCCCCTCCCTTCTTCATTCCCATTTGTCTAGTCTAGTGAACTTCTAATCTTTATCTCCCTTGTTTTGGCTTAGCATCCACATATCAGAGAGAACATTCTGTCTTTGGTTTTTTTGGGACTGGCTTATTTCACTTAGCATGATATTCTCTAGTTCCATCCATTTGCTAGCAAATGCCATAATTTCATTCTTCTTTATGGCTGAGTAATATTCCAGTGTGTATATATACCACATTTTCTTTATCCATTCATCTATTGTAGGACACCTAAGTTTGTTACATAACTTGCTTATTGTGAATTGAGCTGCTATAAACACCAAAGTGGCTGTGTCACTGTAGTATGCTGATTTTAAGTCCTTTGGGTATAAACCAAGGAGTGGGATAGCTGGGTCAAATGGTGGCTCCATTCCAAGATTTCTAAGGAAACTCTATACTACTTTCCAGAGAGGTTGCACCAATTTGCAGTCCCATGTGCAATGCATAAGTGAAACTTTTCCCCCCACATACTTGCCAACATTTATTGTTGCTTATATTCTTGATAATTGCCATTCTGACTTGAGTGAGATGGAATCTCAGTGTAGTTTTTTATTGGGGGGGGGCGTGCACCAGGGATTGAACTCAGGGGCACTCGACCACTAAGCCACATTCCCAGCCCTATTTTACATTTTATTTAGAGAGGGTCTCACTGAGTGGCTTTAGCCTTGCTTTTGCTGGGGCTGGCTTTGAACTCACTCACCCTCCTGCCTCAGCCTCCTGAGTACTGGGATTACAAGTGTGCACCACCATACCCAGCTCAGCGTAGTTTTGATTTGCATTTCTCTATTTGCTAGAGATATTGAACATTTTTTCATATAATTTTGACCATTTGTATTTCTTCTTCTGTGTAGTGCCTGTTCAGTTCCTTAGCCCATTTATTGATTGAGTTATTTGTTTTTTGGTGTTAAGTTTTTAGAGTTCTTTGTATATCTTAGAGATTAATGCTCTGTCTGAGGTGCTGGTAGCAAAGATTTTCTCCCATTCTGTAGGCTTTCTGTTCATATTCTTGATTGTTTCCTTTGCTATGAAGAAGCTTTTTAGTTTGATACCATCCCATTGATTCTTGATTTTACTTTTTGTGCTTTAGGAGTCTTATTGAGGAAGTCAGTTCTTAAGTTGACATGGTGAAGAGTTGGGTCTACTTTCTTTTTCTATTAGGTGAAGTGCCTCTGACCTGATGTCCAAGACCTTGATCCACTTGGAACTGAGTTTTGTGCAGGGTGAGAGATAGGGGTTTAAATTTCATTTTGCTACATATAAATTTCTAGTTTCCCAGCACTGTTTGTTGAAGAGGATATCTTTTCTCAAATATGTATGTCTGTGGATCCTTTGTTTAGTATGAGATAACTGTATTTGTGTGGATATGACTCTTTGTTTTCTAATCTGTTCCACTTGCCTTTGTGTCTGTTTTTGTGCCAATACCATGCTGTTGTTATGATAGCTTTGTAGTATAATTTAAGGTCTGATATTTTGATGCCTTCTGTGTTGCTTTTCTTGCTACACATTTGCTTTGGCTATTCTGGGCCACTTATGTTTTCCAAATGAATTTCATGACTGCTTTTTCTATTTCTATGAAGAACTTCATTGGAATTTTAATAGAAATTGCATTAAATCTGTATAGCACTTTTGATAGTATGGTTATTTTGTCAACATTAATTTTGCCTATCCAAGAACATGGGAGATCTTTCTATCTTTTAAGGTCTTCTTCAATTTCTTTCTTTAGTGTTCTGTAGATTTCATTGTAGAGGAGTTTCACTTCTTTTGTTAGATCGATTCCCAAATATTTAATATTTTTGAGGCTACTGTGAATGGGATAATTATCCTTATTTTTCTTTCAGTTGATTCATCATTGATGTATTGGAATGCAACTGATTTATGGGTGTTAATTTTATATCCTATTACTTTGCTGAATTCATTTATGAGTTCTAGATGCTTTCTGGTGGAGTTTTTGGAGTCTTCTAAATACAGAATCATGTCATTGGCAAATAGGGATAGTTTGAGCTATTTCTTACCTATTCATAACCCTTAAAATTATCTTTTGTCTAATTGCTCTGGCAAGGATTTCCAGGACTATGTTGAGTAGGAGCGGTGAGAGAATGCATCCCTGTCTTGTTCCAGATTTTAGAGGGAATGCTTTCAATTTTTCTCCATTTACAATAATGTTGACCTTGGGTTTAGCATATATGCTTTTTACAGTGTTGAGGTATGTTCCTATTATCCCTAGTTTTTCTAGTGTTTTGAGCATGAATGCATGCTGAATTTTGTCAAATGCTTTTTCTGCACCTATTGATATAATTATGTGATTCTTGTCCTTAAGTCTATTGATGTGAGGAATTACATTTATTGATTTCTGTACATCAAATAAGCCTTGCATCCCTGGAATGAACCCCACTGGATTATGATGCACTATCTTTTCAATATTTTTAATGCAATTTGCCAGTATTTTATTAAGAATTTTTGCATCAGGGATATTGGTCTGAAGTTTTCTTTCCTTGGTGTGTTTTTGTCTGGTTTTGGTATCAGGGTGATATTAGCTTCATAGCAGGAGTTTGGAAGGGTTTCCTCCTTTGCTATTTCATGGAATAATTTGAGGAATATTGGTGTAAATTCATCTTTGAAGATCTTGTAGAACTTGGCTGAGAAGCAATCTGGTCCTGGGCTGTTGTGAAGTTATAAGGGGTTGGGGTCTTTAGCCCCCCTGTACCCAGGATGGACCTCTTTTGTCCAGCAAAAGAGGCCAGAGAGGCCTACCCCAACAAAGAGACTAGATTGGGAAAGCGAAGGCCTCCGGAATTCCCTCCCCTTCCCTCAAAGGACACAGGAACATACCGGGGAGTCCAGTCAGTGGTCAGTGCAGGAACTCGTTTATTGAAAAGGTGCACAATGCTTTATAGTGGACATCAGCCAATCAGTAGGGCAGTTTCGGTTCTCACAGCCACGCCCCCTGCTTAGCCTAGGTCCGGAAACAGGGCGTGGTAATGTGGCAAGCAGCCAGAAAGCCAGGGCTTTTCCATCCCCTTGGCAGACAGTGTAAGTTCCCGACACTGGGCTTTTCTTGGTTGGTAGGCTTTTGATGGTGTCTTTAATTTCATTGCTTGAAATTGATCTGTTTAAATTTTCTATGTCTTCCTGATTCAATTTGAGTAGGTCATATGTTTCTGGAAATTTGTCAATGTTCTCATGATTTTCTATTTTATTAGAGTATAGATTTTCAAAGTAGTTTATGATTATCTTTTGTATTTCAGTGGTGTCTGTGATGATATTTCCTTTTTCATCTCAAATTTTAGTAATTTGAAATTTCTGTCTCTCTGTTAGCTTAGCTAAGGGTTTGTCAGTTTTATTTATTTTTTTCAAAGAACCAAATTTTTGTTTCATCAAATTTTTTTTCAATTTTATTAATTTCAGCTCTGATTTTAATTATTTCCTGTCTCCTACTGATTTTGGTGTTGATTTATTCTTATTTTTCTAGCACTTGAGATGTAAAGTTAAGTTATTTAATTGGTTACTTTCTATTCTTTTAAAAAATGCACTCAATGAAATGAATTTTCTCTTAGAACTGCCTTCATAGTGTCCCAGAGATTTTGATAAGTTGTTTCAATATTTTTATTTAACTCTAAGTATTTTTTTAATTTCATCCCTGATTTCTTCAGCTATCCATTGGTCATTCAAAAGTGTATTATTTAGTCTCCAGGTGTTAAAGCAGCTTCTATTTTTTTTATTTTATTTTATCATTGATTTCTAATTTCATTCCATTATGATCTGATTTAAAAAAAGGTATTTCTCTATTTTTTTTTTTGTATTTGGTAAGAGTTGTTTTGTGGCCTAGGGTATGGTCTATTTTAGAGAAAGATCTGTGTGCCACTGAGAAGAAAATATATTCAGTTATTAATGAATGAAATATTCTATATATGTCTGTAAAGTCTAGATTATAAATTCTATATTTTAGTTTTGTAGCTTATTAAATTTCTGTTTAGAAGATCTATTGAGTGGTGAGATAGGGAGGTTCAAGTCATCCAGTATTATTGTGTTGTAGTCTATTTGATTCTTGAAATTGAGAAGGGTTTGTTTGATGTAGGTGTTCCTTTATTTGGGAAATAAATATTTAAGATTGTTATGTCTTGTTGATGTATTGCTCCCTTCAGCAGTATAAAGTGGCCTTCTTGGTCCCTTCTGATTAACTTTGGCTTGAGGTCCACTTTATCCAATATGAGGATAGGGCTACCTGCTTGTTTATGAGATCCATGTGAATGATCTGTTTTTTTCCCCCATCATTTTACCTTTAGTCTGTGGATATCTTTGCCTATGAGGTGAGCCTCTTGGAGACAGTATATTGTTGGGTTTTATTTTTAATCCAATTTGCCAGTCTATGTCTTTTGATTGATGAATTTAGGCCATTGATATTCAATGTTATTATTGAGAAATGGTTTTATTCCCTGTCATTTTGATTTATTTCTGGTTTTGAATTTGAATTAGTTTCATGTTTTAATGACTATTCCTTTAGTGTAGTTCTTCCATTTGCTGGTTTTCACTTATATTTTTCATTTCTTCTTCATGAAATATTTTGCTCAGAATGTTCCATAATGCAGGATTTCTAGTTGTGAATCATTTTAACTTTTATTTATCATAAATGTTTTTTTATTTCATTTTCAAATATGAAGCTTGATTTTACAGGGCATAGTGTATGTCATCCATTTTCTTGCAGAGCTTGGTATGTTCTTCTATGACCTGCTAGCCTTGGTTAGGAAATCAGCTGAGATTCAGGCTGGTTTCCCTCTAAAAATAATCTCTTATTTTTCTTTGGCAGACTTTTAAATTCTATACTTATTCTGTATGTTGGACATTTTCATAGTAATGTGCCTTGGTGTGGGTCTGTTGTAATTTTGTATGTTTGGAGTCCTGTAAGCCTCCTGTATTTGGTTTTCCACATCATTCTCAAGTCTGGGAAATTTCCAGATATTATTTCATTGAAAAGATTGTGCATTTCTTTGGTTTGTATCTCTAAGCCTTCATCTATCCCAATAAATCTTAAGTTTGGTCTTTTCATGGTATCCTATATTTCTGGGAAGTTTTGTTCATGTTCTTTTAACATCTTATCTCCATGATCAGCTTTATTTTCTAGATTATATATTTTGTTTTCATTGTCTGAAACTCTGTCTTCCAATTGGTCTAGTCTGCTGGTAATGCCTTCCAATGAATTTTTAATTTGGTTTATTGATGCCTTCATTTCATGGATTTCTGCTTGTTTTGTTCTTTCAGAAACTCTATCTCTTTATTGAATTGATCTTTTGCTTCCTGTATTTTCTCCCTTACATCATCTGTTACCTTGCATATCATCTAACTATGAACAGCTCCTTCTCTGTCACTTCTTGCACTGTGGTGTTGATAGATTCTGTTATTGAATTATATTGGTTTGTTTGAGATAATTTGTTCCCTTGCTTTTTCATGGTTTTTGTGTGTCTACCCATTTGTATGGTTTTGAGGCAATAGAGTTTCTACCCTGTGGACTTACAGGAACTCTGAAGGTTTCCAGTAGTACCTCATAGTTAAGAGATAGATAGATAATAACAACAACCAATGCAAACGTTTATAACATCAAACCAAATAGTTCCTGCTTTGAAATGTACTATGTTAATTGTCACAATAAATGGAGATGGTATGTTCAGTTATTGCTCGTGGTCAATACAGTAAGTTTACTACTGATTTACAATTTTAAGTTGTGAACAGTGATAGAAAAGAAGTAATTAGGAAGTGATGCTTGTGAGGTATGGCAAAAGAAAATAGAATGAGTGATAGATCAGTAAAGTTGGCTGTAGCAGAGGAAAAGAGGGAAAGAGAATCAAGGAAATAGTAAGAGAAAGTGATAGAATAAAAATTGAAAAAATAATAGTAAAAATAAAAAGTAAAAGAATACAAGAGCAAAACTACTATGTTTTAATTAAATATCTTAGTCCTCAAACTATTGATCTATGATAAATAAGTGCCTTAAAAATGTTAGGAATGAGAAACAAACAAAAAACCCAACCAAGCAAGACAAAACAAAACAAATCTAAACAAACAAACAAACAAACAAACAAAAACAATAGGTCTGAATATGTATAAGTGTCTGTGAACCATTCAGGTCACAACTGAACAGTGAATATAAAAAATAAAAAGTTAAAAAAAACAAGAATTTTTAGAAAATTAAAAATACAATAGAGGATCTTGCTGAAATATTAAGGAATTATTTCTGTTGGAGTTCCAAATATTCTTCTCAGGTGTGATAGTTGGGATTGCTGGAGTGATGAAAGATCCCACAGACAGGACTCTTGGGGACGGATTTAGTCTTTGTTAGTTTCCAAACTCTTCCTTGGACTGGTTTGAAGATTTTAAATCCGTGGACTTCCCTGGCTGGGCAAATATTGGGGGACACTGGGAGACTGTCCCCCCAGGAAAAGACCCTGGGTTTCACTCATGCAGCGGGGAGCGGGGGTCAATTCTTGTTCCCCTCCATGTTCACATGTGTGAACTGTGTGTTTTTAGGACTCTCGGGTTCAGTCTCCAAACTCAATGAATTCCTCTCTGCCCTTTCCAATTCTCGGCCAGGCACGTCTTTGCAGCTATACTTTCAAGCATCCAATCTCACAAATGGTCCTTCTGGAGAGGGAGTGGGGGAAGCCAGCTGTGTTTTCCCCACCAGTTATCCTTTATGGAAACCCTGCTCCACTTTTGATCTTCCTCTGACACACACAGTGCTGCGTGTTGTGGGTTTGCTAAACCTGTTCTTCTGGCCAGGGACAAGCTGTCAGGGTTTCCTGGCTGCTGTTCCCTTGTGCTGGAGCTGAAAAAACGGTTTCTTCCTCTGATTTCCCTGGTTGCCAGGAGAGATGTGGTTTCTTCCCTTTCCTCTTTGCAAAATATTGTTGCACAAGACACAATTCAGGTTAGTGGTGCAGTGTCTTTAAACTCTAATCTCTTGGTATCTACACACCTCAGACCTCCCAAAGTTGGGGGTTCGTTTAATTGAAGTACTGCTCAACAATTTTAGCTTAGGAGAGATCTCACCAGCTGGTGCTACTGCCGGCAACAGCAGCCCTGGGATCACTTTTATTTTGTTCTGTCCAACCTTCTGGTTCCCTGATCTGTTTTGAATGTCTAGAGTTATTTTTTAGAAGATCCCCTCTCGTACATTGTTGAGGAGCTGTGTGTCTGTGATCTTAGTGACCAGGAAAGCGATCTTCTCCAATCTGCCACTTTTTATCCCCTCAGTTTGTAATTTCTTTAGAAAATAAATTTTATTGTGTATATTTAAGGTATACAACATGATATTAGGATATATACACACATATTACATGTGTACATGTAATATACATATATACACATACATATTATATGTGTATTATTATGTGTGTGTATATATATGTAAATATATATGTATATATATAAATGATTACTATAGTGAAACAAAAGAACATATCCATTATCTCACATAGTTAACTATTTTTCTCCCCTTGTGGTAAAAGCAGCTATAATCTACTCATTTAGCAAAAATCCTGAATATGATACACTATTATTAATTATAGTTTTCATGTTGTACATTATATCATTAGCCTTGTTCATCAAAAAACATAATTTTTAATGGGGAAATGTTGAAAATACTTTTTTAAAAATTGGAACAAGCCGGGCGCGGTGGCGCACGCCTGTAATCCCAGCACTTTGGGAGGCTGAGGCAGGAGGATCGCGAGTTCAAAGCCAGCCATCAGCAATGGCAAGGCACTTAGTAACTCAGTGAGACCCTGTCTCTAAATAAAAAATACAAAAAAGGTCTGGCGATGTGACCCAGTGGTCGAGTGCCCCTGAGTTCAATCCCCAGTACCACAAAAAAAAAAAAAAAAAAAAAAAAAAAAAAAAATTGGAACAAAAGTGTCCATTACCCCTGCTTCAAATAAATTATATCAGGGATCTTAGCAGGTATGGAAAGATAAGAGAAAGAAAGTAAGGGGATAAGGATTAGGAAGGGAAAAATAAAACAATCATTATTTACAGATTGTAAGATGGTTTGCCTAGATTAACCCAAAACATGGACAAATAATTAGAAATATTAAGGGCATTTAGCAAGATTACAGGATACAATATACAAAAATCATTTGCATTTTTATATACTAACAACAAATAGAAAGCATAACTCAGAAAATGATTATCTTTATAACAGTAAAACAACAATAACAACCCTAAACAGTATTTAGGAACAAATCTAGTAAAACATTAGGAGTGCATAAATGCAGATAATTAAAACATTAGACCTAAATAAACAGAGAGCTATCCCATGTTTAAGGAGAGGAATGCTGAACCTCACAAAAGTATATTGAAAAGAAAATAGAGGAGAGAAACTCACCCTATCAAGGTTTGTTATAAACTCTGACAATTCATACAGTGTAGGATTAAGACAGGAATAGACAAGTTGACCAGTGGAGAGATGTAACCCTTGTACACACAGAATGTTGATATATTCCAGAAGTTACATGCAGCTCAGTGGGGAGAGGAGTGACTACTCAATAAACTGTGCTGGGTCAGTGTACTGTTTAGGGTCTGGGATCTATGGAAGGCAGACCTCTGATCCAAACTTCAGAAGGCAGAGGTGGGTGAGGTGGAGAAGACAAGGCCATCTTCCTGGAGAAGATGGTACACACACCAAACCTCCAGGGACTAGAGATTAGCTAGTCTGTATGAAACATCCTGGTGTTTATAGGGAAGTTGGTATTTTATCTGGATGGAAAGGCACTCAGTGGGGAGCAGTGGACGGTGAGGATAGACCAGGAGACAGGATAGGTACAGACATTTTCCCTCAGGAGATTTGAGATTTAACTGTATATTTTTAAAATTCTGTTTGATATATTTCTAAAAATTTGAATCCATCCATAGTTTTTATTTATATATGTGATATCAGATGAAGACACAAAAACACACATACTACACACACACATACACATACATACACACACAATTTCCCAAGTAGCTAACCTACATTCTCTCACTATATATTAAATAATCCTTTCCCTTTTGTAAAAGTGAAGGTTTGATTACCAGGAATTTTTATTATCAGATGCTAACTTTGATTTGGGGTGTATCCCTGATAAGTACTGATAAAAACAGATTTTGATGTGCATGCACACACACACACACACACACACACACACACACACACACACAAAGAGAGAGAGAGAGGGGTGGCCATGGCAGGCAATCATTCAATTTAAGTTAAATTTAGATTTAAAATTAACCCACTTTATTTGAAGAGCTATGTCAATAACTTACTATCTACCTATCTTTTTAATGACCATGGTGACAGTTTAATTACCAGGGACAATTAAAACTGTTAGTATTATTTTGGATATTTTATGTTACAGTAGATTATTTCACATTAAATGTTAAATACCTATCAATTTTCATTTCCTGTTAATAAATTCCCACATTCATCAACCTCAAATATTATAAAATTTTCTAAGAAAGAGAGAGAGAGAGAGAGAGAGAGAGAGAGAAACCATTTTAGGTCTTTTCAGGAGAATTATTAGGCAGCTGTTATCTTGTTGGCTTGGGTTCTGATTGATGGCAGATAATGTAATAAATAATCTGTTTACTAACTCCTAACAGCTAAATAATGCCCTTACCTTTTACTATAACTGAATTGCCAATATTGTATTGACAGAGTGTCATAGGGTTGGCACTAAACTGACCTCATGTCACCATTTTTCTTTCTATAGCATCAGTGAAGACTTCAGAAAAAAAAAAAAAAAAACCTATTACTCTGATTAATGGAAGGCACTAAAGGTGACCAGTGAACTTGGTTGAGTTTATTTATTTACACTTCATTCACTGGTGGGGCAGCTGGATGGAACTCACTGGGTGACGGAAGATAGGGTGATTTTTTCTGTCCCGCACAAGCTGAACAAAGGATGCTTCCTATAGTGCAGGAGGTTTGCTAGACCAGGCAGATTTGGTCCCCATTCCCGAGCGCTGGAGTGCTCTTTGTGTGACACAGAAGTGGACTGCTTCCCAGGGTTGACCACAGGGTCCTGCTCTACAAATATTTATTGATTTGACTTGGAAACCACAGTCACCACCAAGTAGATGGTGACAGGGAGTAACCTGTAATTCTGATGAAAGTAACCACTTTAAATCTGTCTTTGGTTTTACCTTCCAAAACAACTGTTCAGAACCAGTAATGAATGAATAAATACCTACAGAATCCTTGTCTGTTTATCCAGAGGCCTGGTGATCTAACCTTCGCCTCCAGGGGGCTTCTTCAGTGCAGGTCCAGTGGTTTGTGACACCCCTGAAGCCGTTCCCTCTCTCCAATAGTCATCCTCTGGATTCTAACTTCAGAAGATCTTTCCAGACTCAGCCCTGGCCATGCCCTTCTCTCACTGAAAAACTCTCATTGCTCCAAAGTTTACAAGAAAAGCCTGAACTCCTTAGCATTTTAAAACGTTTTCTTTCTGCCTTTGACTTGTGCTCTGCCCTCCTCCTTCCTCTTGACAAACTCTTTGTTTTTAAAACTTATCTCAGGCATCATACTCTTTTAAAAATCTACTTTTAAACATTTTTAAACTAATATACTAAAAACATAAAACTTGCATATAATAATGGAAAAATGCTGAAAATTAGTATCACCAACGACATGCAAATGGAAATCACAGTGAGCTGTCACTTACTCTAGTAAGACTAGCTGTTATCAAAAAGACAGAAGGTGAGGGCTGGTGAGGAGAAAATGGAGCTCTTGCACGTATTTGGTGGGAATGTAAATTAGTACAACCACTATGCCAAAACTCCAAAATTAGATGTTATGTTCTTAGTGAAGCCTCCCACTGTCTTCCCCAATATGAGCTAGGCATTCCTTGCTTTCCATTTCCCATGACTGGGTTCTTAACTAATTCCTCTAATCCCTATGGCCTCACTTCCTCCTTGAAATGGAAGAACTAACTTTAACTCTGCCTCCAAAGCCCAATGTATTTTGGTACCTAATTTAGTACCTTGATTATTTTATATGTTCAATGCCTTGACTCCCCAATTAGATCATAAATTCCTTTGGTATGAATCTCTATCATATTTTTAACTTACCAAGTTCTTGGACTCAGTGAAGTCATTTATTAAGAATCTGAAATTGAATAAAACATGAAGGTGAATAGAAATCTAAATTTAAAATGTGTGTATGGGGGGGGGAGAGAGAGAGAGAGAGAGAGAGAGAGAGAGAGAGATATCTAATTTATCCACTAATGTGTCCTTTTTTGAAATCTACACCTTTTTATAGATTATGTTGCAGCAGAAAAACAATTCACAAGAAATACAAGCTCTTAGAAATAATTACTGATTAAACCAGCCCAATTACGTTTCTTACCACTGATTAAGATTAATCTGGACATTCATATGAACAAAAATTTGGTTGCTGGGGTGGGATTTTATAGTTGTATCATTCTAAATTTATACCCACCATATAAAAACTGTCAACGTATATAATTAACTGTCAAAATATTCCCCAGGGTTAACTGTCAACCAAATTAACTAAGCAATACAGTTAAGTTTTAATTAGCCATTTTAGGGCCTGTAGAATTAGGTGCAGAAAGCAGGATGGTAATTTCATATTAAAAAAAACCCTCTTCTCAACTTTTAGTTTCACATGAAATCCTAAACACATGAATACATATTTCCCAATCAGATTTTCTCCTTTCCTCCTTCCCTGTCCTCCCTCCCTCCCTGCCTTCATTCCTTCCTTCTTTTCCTCTTCCCTTCCCGTAGTTTGGCTTAGATTTATCTTTTAAGAGTAAAAAGTGAATACTTTTTAAACAAGATTTTTTTCAAGGAGAGATTCCAAAGCCTAGAATTTATTTAGAAAATCAACACTTTCTCAGTTTTCAATTTTAGTCATAAATATTTATTGGAAAGAAGTCTGGTGGTTACCAGGGATTGGAGTTCTTTTGCTTATACTAAAAATAACCTTACTCAAATAGTTATGAGTTCATAAATTTAAAACAGGAATTGGTCATAGTTATTAGATGACATCTATCGCAAAACATTGTTTATACATCTTTTGAAATCTTTGGGCACAGCCAATTTATTCACATTATCTTTTGTCTTCTCCAACCTACACACACACACACACACACACACACATGCGTTCTGATGTACTAATAAATCAATAAACTGTCACACACTTGGCTGTGCCTAAGATACATTTAGAAGCGATAGAAGTTTCAATTATTTGATTGCATAGCATCTGACCACCCAGCATCAGAATGAGTTATGGAAGAAGCAGTTTATTTTAGAAGAATGAAGCTATCCTGACATTTTAACTGATGATTATTTGATGTACTCTCAAATAATAATTGACTAGATACCAAGACACTGGCCATCTGAACACTGAATAAATTAAAAATAAAATGTGTAAGATAGCAAAGAGCATTAAACTGTTTTTCAGATCTCATTCTGAAATCTGCTTAGGGTCCAGTTTCCTGCCTAGAACACATATATTGATCAAATAACAGAATGAAAACACCTCTGCTTCTCTGTGCCAAGCTAAAAAATGTATAAGATTGCCTCAAGTGCTGAGTGCAGTGGCGCATGCCTGTAATCCCAGTGGCTAAGGAGGCCGAGACAGGATGATCACGAGTTCAAAGCCAGTCTCAGCAATGGTGAGGCACTAAGCAGCTCAGTGAAACCCTGTCTCTAAAATAAAGTACAAAATAAGGCTGGGAATGTGGCTTGGTGGTTGAGTGCCCCTGAGTTCAATCCCCAGCATAAAAAAAAAGATTGTCTCAAGTATTTGAATGAGCTGACATCTTTCTCTGCTCTTATTTCATTAAAATAAACAAAGAATTCAAGATTGAATGGGTTTTGACTAGGAAGGTTTTGTGATTCAGCAGAAGATTTAAACCACAGGATTTGCTTTTGTATGGGTCATATCCCACCAAGGAATATTATGACTTCCTGAATCCTAGGCAGCAATTGAAGATTCCAGTGACCAGGATTTAATATTCAGCTCTGTGTGGCTTTTAATAAGTCACTCATTCTCTCTGGGCTTCATGTTTCATATTTGTAAATAGGACATAATAATATTCCCACCAATGAGTCATTTTAGTAGATTGAAATAGTATGTGTGAAACGCTTTGCAAAATATTATACTATCGAACTATAATATTATCAAAAGTATGTTGATATTATTACATTTTTATCAGATATCATTCCTTATATCATTTTATTCTTCAATACTGGTAGCATAGTATGTATTATTTATCTAAGATTATTAAAAGAAAGAGTTCCTACCTAAACCTTAGGTACCTGCTTTTATAATAGCATTTCTTACACTTAATTTTCTTGACTTCAGCATTCTCTAAGCTTTTTGGGTCAGTTATCTCATAAATAAAAATTTGAGGAGTATGTAACCAAATATATTTTTACATTACAAATTCATATATAAATATGGTATATTATTATTATTTTATATATATTTTCTAGTTGTAATTGGACACCTTTATTTTATTTATTTATTTTTATGTGGTGCTGAGGATTGAACCCAGTGCCTCACACATGCTAGGCAAGCACTCTACTGCTGAGCTACAACCCCAGCTTCATAAGTGTTGTATATTATATGTAAACTTTTATATGTTCTAACATGTTGTTAACATTATAAAATATTCAAATAGCCATTTTACAAGAATGGAAGAGATTGGGGTTTATAGATGGTGACATACCCAATACTTCCTTCTCTTTCTGGAAATCACTCAAAAGCAACAAGAGAAATGAGAAAGAAAAGTACAAACTCAAAAAATTTTCAAAGGAAAAAAGTCCAAAAAGAAGTCAGCAGAGGATCTACATAAGAACAAGAAAAGCAAAGCAAGTGGTGGACAAGCACCAGAAAAAATATTTCCACAGAGTAGATGAAAGTTATGACCAAATATTTTGCTATCAATTTTAGAAATGAAGTAATGGATTTTATGAAGAAAGAGCATGAATAAGAGATACAAGAGCTTGGGGAAGAGATCATGAGAAAACAGAAGTGTGAACCATTCAGGAGAAAGTTTGAAAAAAACCATCATAGAAATGAAAGTGAAATTGGAAGAAACACCTGGAAAATCAGACATATGAAAAACAAAGGAGATTAAATATGTGCATAATTGGGATTGCTCATGAAGAAAATATTAAATCACGATTCACTTACAATGGAAGAAAATGTTCCTGAAACAAGAGAAAACTTGTGTCTACATAAGAAAGAACATACAATATTGGAAGGAAAATTGATGCAGAACTGCTAACTGAGACATACCCTAGGACGTTTGTTCAACTACAAAACCACCACCACCATCACGACCACATTCTTTGTGCAACTAGGCAGAGTCATATTTAAATAAAAAAAATTGTGGTGCTGGTCTCAGACTTCTCTACAGCAACAATCAATGCTAGAAGTCTCTAGAGTAGCACCTGCAGTGTTTTCAAAGAAGAAATGTGAAACCTGACAATGTCCTTTGGGTGTAAGTACAGTAGACAAAATACTTTCGGATGTGTAAGAATTCAGAGAACATTCTCATGGGCACTTTTTGAGGAACATCCTAAAGGACAAACATCAGTCAATCAAAATATAAGAAAAAAGAATCAACATGAACACTGAATTTATTAATACTAAAACTGAAACCAAATGTGTGGTTCAGATTAAAGACCAAAAAGTAAATTTATATACTCTAAAAAACAGATGCATGATTAAGTAACATAAAGTGGGAGCGTAAGGGCAGAAGATGTTGGAAAATAAAGACTACGCAAATTCATATACAAAAACCTGTGATGCTATTTCCTCATCTTTAATAGCTGCTAAAAGATATTATTTAATATTAGGCAAGATTATATCTAATAGTAAGTACAAAAGAAGAACACTATGAAAAATAAGATAAATCACAAAATTAGATGGTGGAAGAAAGAGTGGGAAAAAATAAACATGTATATTTCTTTATTCTCTAAATAAGTAGTGTGTATTTCCTAAAGAAATTGAGGACTCGTTATCATATAAACTTACAATTTGGAGGTAACTATCCCAAAGACATTAAAGTTCCTATTTATCTTGAAAAAATAAGTAAGTAGATAAAGAAATGCATATTGATAAATTTTATGAAAATATAAGATAGAAAACACATATAAGCCGGGCACAGTGGGCATGCCTTTAATCCATCCCAGTGGCTCAGGAGGCTGAGGCAGGAGGATCATAGGTTCAAAGTGAGCCTAAGCAATTTAGTGAAGTCCTCAGCAACTTAGCAAGACCCTGTCTCAAAATAAAAAATAAAAAGTGCTGGGGATTTGGTTAAGTGTTCCTGAGTTCAATCCTTCAACCCCAGGTATTAAAAAGAAAGGAAAGAAAAGGCAGTATAAAACACTATGACAGAAATAATACAAAACTATCTGTCTTATTAGTAAGTATAAATAGACAAAACTCACCTAATAAAAACTATTTCTTAGGATCAATCACAAATCAAATCTAAACTTTAGGCCTTACATGTGAGATACTCCTAAAGAAAGTGATTTAGAAAGATTGTAAACTAAAGTATCAGTCAAATATATGAGACAAATGCAAAAAGAAAAAAAGTTCTTAATGTCACACAAATTTGAATATAAGCAAAGAACATTAAATGAGTCAAAAATAGGTTTCTTATTTTGTTCTAAGATGCAATTATCAGTGAAGATAGAAGTACTGAACAGCACAACATCAATATTCAAGAAAATGAAATTAAGAAAATATAAGGAGAAAAATAAATGCTTCCACTTTATCCATTAGAATGAGTCAGTAAGTCCAGCCCACACTAACCTGGGAAAGAATTTAGAGGCTAACATATAAATGGAACCGTGATTTTCCTCTTTTCTCCCCCTCCCTCTTTTTCTCTCTCTCTCCTTCCCTCTCTCCCCCCCCCTCCCTCCCTTCCTCCTTCCCTCCCTTCTTCATCACTGATCCTGGGGGAGGCCAGTTGCCATGTTCTGAAGATCCTCAGGCAGCCCTGTGGAGGGGCCCACATGGTGAAGAATTGAGGCTTCCAGCCAACAGCCTTTGAGGTTGTTAATTATTTTGGACAATAGGAGTGAATTAAGAATGTCCTGAGTAAATCAGATCACATGCTCACCTAATCTTATAACAGCATACAATGTCCCCAGTGACAAATTAAACACAGAGGATTTTCTAATGGCAGCCAATTGGGAGGATGGGACATGAGCAAGGGACTGAGCATCAAAGACAAAGTCTAAGGTCATTTACAGATTGCCTGTTGATAAGAGCATGCTGTTTAAAAAAAAAAAAAAAAAAGATGCTTGCAGAATGCAATTCATTTCATATTACATATAAAGAGCACAATTTTTCAAGTCACTGGTTTTACATAAAGTATTTTCACACCATTTGTGTCTTCATACATGTACTTAGGGTATTGATGTCTAACTCATTCCACCATTATTCCTATTCCCTTGACCCCCTTTCCACTCCCTCCCCTTTTATCTATTTAAAGTTCCTTCATTCCTTAGAGTGTTTTTTTAAAAATATTTTTAGTTGTAGTTGGACACAAGAGCTTTATTTTATTTATTTATTTTTATGTGGTGCTGAGGATTGAACCCAGGGCCTTGCACATGCTAGGCAAGTGCTCTACCACTGATCCATAACCCCAGCCCCAGAATTTACTTTTGAAAAGGAAAAAATACGCATAAAACTCAGGACATACAAATAATATCAACCCTGCTAGAGGCATCATAAAGGGCACTTAAAAAAACCCCAAGCCATAGTACTTGCACATAGTGGGTACTCAACAGATGTCTGCTGAAGAATAAAGCTACTTGGTTTTATCTGATATATGGGGAGACTGTCTCCATTACAGTATTTTAATTCAATTGATTTTCTGAATCTATGTTTAAAATGCACAAAGTGGGGATATTGCTGCTGCTTCCCCACAACAAAAAAATTAGGAATTTGGATCTGTCAAAATATGACAAAACTGTTCAGGGAAGATAAATAATTATAAATGCCAGCAAAGTCACTTTCCTGTTTTCCTTTTGATCTGTAAGGTTACTAGTGTCTGAGATAATCTTTTATTTATACTGCATGTGGTAAAATTTCGAAAGAGGATTTTTGTGCACATCATGCTCTCCTTCTGTAATTAAGCCTGTAGGGCTGGCTGGCTGGCTGATATTTTTTAACGCAGTGCTTGTCAATTCCTGTTAACACTAATTTAGAGTTCATAGCTCCATATATCATGGAAATGTGAGGGCAAAACAATTTATATAAAAAATATTTTGAGAGGAGTTGAACAAATTGAAGATCATTTCTGCACTGACTAGCAAGCTTTTCTGCTCTGATTATAGCACCAATTTATATAGTAGTGCAGGGACCTCACCTTTTCTGGCTCCCACATTTGATTTTCCCAGGTTCCTTGTTTTGCCCTCCCTTTTTCTTTCATACATGCCCTCCTGCTATAAATAAACCTGCTTCCCCCTCTTTGCTGTGTGTTGTCTTTTTAATTATGCCCCAAACTCTAATATAGCCAGTCTAGATCTTGTTTCACCATTAACGCAAGAAGAAAAGAGGCTGCCTCCTGCATTTCACACGGAACATTACAAGGGCAGACCAGGGGCTTTCGTCTCTTCCCACCTTCAGCAGACAGAACAATAGGCAGCTATAATCTTGTGACACCCACAACTAATTTATCCAACTAGAAGACAGGTAGCACTCTGCACTGCTGCTCCTGTCTGAATAGGTGCAGTAAATACTCAGCTTAATAGTAGCTTCTCAGGCAGGAGGGCAACATATCACAGCATGGCGTTTTTATAATCTTCCTGGCATGCCGACAGCCAGGAGCACCGGCCCGCGCATGTTCCTCCTCGGTGGGGCTTAGGATGCATGTAACTGTTAGATGGTGACACATTGTGCCTTTAAGCAAGTTTAACTGTTTTATATCCCCTCTGATCTGCAGCTTTGTACATCTGTAACGCTGCCTCTTAAACTTCTGTGGGCACATCTGTGGAGACGGTACTTGAAGCTGGGTGTGCATCGCAGGCTGCTGTGGGTTTCTTTGTACTGCCTCCTGTTTATCTGTGAGGAGTTTCTCTGTTATACTGCAAGGCCACAGTTAAATACACTGTTTTGGCCAGAAAGATAATAACAACCTTGTGACAGTCAGGAGGGATGTACTTAGCAAAGGCTGAACAAAAAATCCTGTCTGGAGAAGCATGGATTAAATAACAAATGAAAAAAGCAACTTTTCTTTTTCTCTCTTCTAAGTCTGTGGGTCATTTAGGATTCAGCTGATATCAGATCTAGGCTGGATCAGTTTCTGCTCCATATGTCTCATCCTCCTTAAACAACAGGTTACCCAAGGCACAGTTCTTCCTATAGTGAAGTAAAGGCAACCTTGTTGCAAGTCTTGCATCATGTCTGCTAGCATCCTATTGGTCAAAGCAAACCACATAGATGGCCAAGTCCAATCAAGAGACAGCACACTTGGCTTACCATGAAACAAGTCCTAGGGTCAAGTTCAGCTTCAAAGGCCAGGGAAACTGGAAGTGGGGAGGAAGTCAATATTTGCTGCATTCTAATCTACAACCTTGTCTCCAACCACAAAATGAAGACAGCCACCAGCCAGACAGTGGAATTTTGCATAGATGGAATCCACCCATGGGGTTTCATTTCTGAGAGATGCCAACGGTGCCATAAAATCTTGAACAACTAAAAATCCTGAACATGATGAAAAGGTCAACACTATGACCTGTCAGTTTACATGTAAGAGAAAGGAAATGATACTCAGGTTGAGGAACTCAGCTTCTTCTCTTGATATAAACTTTGTTTGCTCAACAGCCCTGCGTTCTGATTCTTAGCATTTTCAGTGTCTAAATAACTTGGAGAAAATAAAGTCAGGTCTGCTACCCATTCACACACACACACAAGCCTGATTAAAGCTGGCATCCATCTGATTGGCCAAGTGACCGTTTGGGTAGGTTGGTGTCTACTATAGTTTGGATCCAAAATGTCCCCCCAAAACTCATGTGTGGAAGGATTGGTCCCAGTGCAGCAATGCTCAGAAGTGGGACTTTTGGAAAGTGATTGGATCATGAGGACTCTGATCTCATCAGTGGATTAGTCCATTGAGGGGTTCATAATTGAATGGACTATTGGGAAGTGGTGTAGGAGGTAGGGCTTAGTTGGAGGAAGTATGTCACTGGGGTGTATGCCCTGAAAGGATGTCTCTTCTCCCTGGCTCCTTCCTCACTCTCCATTTCCCAGTTACCACGAAGTGAGCAGCTCTGAACTAGAACATGCTCCCAGCTATGACGTTCTACCTCATCAAAGGCCCAATGCAGCAATGTTACCAAGTGACCATGGACTGAGACTTCTGAAACTGTGAACCAACATAAATCTTTCCTCCCTTAAATTGATTTTCTCGGGTATTTTGTCACAGTGATGGAAAGCTAATACAATACCCTTGCTGGATGGTAGGCTAAATATTTTGAATACCACTCTGTGATTCTGGCTCTTTGTTAGACATGTAAATTAGAACCATTCCTATCAGTTCATATACTCTTCTAAGGAAGGTTGTCTCACTCAGAGTTTTTGCAGAATGTCAGCCTTTCCTCAAATCACAAAGCTCTACATCTCAACCACCCTTCCACTCTGGCTATGGCTGATTGGACCAGGGCTGGGTACCTGACCCAAAGACACCAATGACTATGTTCAGGTCTATTAATGTTCTGCTATTGGGTCTTTATTTAGATGTATTGGAACAATTAGATTTTCCATTTTAGGATAAGGATTTGGGAAATATGGAGCAAATCAAGTAGCTAAAATTTCTTTCATAAGAATGAGATTTTGCCAGGCACGGTGGCGCACGCCTGTAATCCCAGCACTTGGGAGGCTGAGGCAGGAGGATCACGAGTTCAAAGCCAGCCTCAGCAGTCGCAAGGCACTTAGCAACTCAGTGAGACCCTGTCTCTAATAAAATACAAAAAAGGGCTGGGGATATGGTCGAGTGCCCCTGAGTTCAATCCCTGGTACCAAAAAAAAAAAAAAAAAAAAAATGAGATTTTACACTGTATTTAAAAAAATTGTTGGAGTCAAACTCTAGTATTTATCTATTGTAGCATAATAAATTACCCCCAAATTCAAAACTTTGTGGCTCTAAAGAATGATAAGAATTACTTTGCCCCCATGGTTTCTGACTATGGCATAACTGGGTCCTCTGCTTTCCAGGCTTTTTTGGGATGGCCATCAAGGAGTTAGCTGAGACTACAGTCACTTCAAGGCTCACTAGGGCAGGATCCACTTTCAAGCTCACTCACACCATCTTGGGTAGGCTCTCGTTCATCACTGGCTGTTGGACTGAGGGCTTCAGTTCCTTGCCTGATCTTGGCTGGAGGCTTCCCTCAGTTCCTTGCCAGGTGGCCCTCCCTAACACAGAAACATGCTAGAAGGGCAGGGAGAGAATGCAAGTGAGATGAAAGTCGCTGTTTTGCATAACTTGATTTCGGAAGTGATATCTGAGTCAGGGTTCAACCAGAGAAGCAGGACCAGCAGGAGGTATGTGTGAGGAGACTTACTGTAAGAAAGCAGCTTAGGTGATGGTGGAGTTGCTGGGCAAGTCAGAAATCTGCAGGGCAGGCTGTTAGGAAGGACAGACTGGGTTTCTCAGGTGCAGGTGAGCTGGGCTTCTTCCTCTTCAGGGAAACCTCAGCTCTGCTTAATGTCTTTCAACTAGTGGAATATCACCAACCCCAATTAAGTTGCCAAATCTCTCTTACTTAAAGTCAACTGATTATGGACTTTAGTCACATCTACAGAATATCTTCACAGCAATACCTGGATTAATATTTGACAAGTAACTGGGGATGCCAGTCATGTTGACATATCAAAAAATTCCATCATATGAACATTCAGATTCTGCTGTATTTTATTCATTATAGGCAAGTCATGCTGGATGTGGTGGTGCCTACCCGTAATCCCAGAGGCTCAGGAGGTGGAGGCAGGAGGATTGCAAGTTCAAAGCCAGCCTCAGCAATTTATTGAGGCTCTAAACAGCTCAGTAAGACTCTGTCTCTAAATAAAATATTAAAAAGGGCTGGGGATGTAGCTCAGTGGTTAAGCACCCCCAGGTCCAATCCCTGAAATGAATAGTAATAAAAATAGTAATAGTAATAATAATAATAATAATAATAATAATAAGTCAAGTCATTAAATTCAGCCCACATACAAAGGTAGGATATTAAACACCCTGTGAATATATGAGGGAGCATAGATCATTGGGAACTGTGTATAAGGCAAACTCCCAGAATCACTTTTTAATTTTACTTGCAAAATAACTTTTACAAGGGCAAATACCTTAAAAAATGTTCTTAACTCTAAAGAAATCTGTACAGTCATTTATATTTGTTGAATTAATTATGGTTAAATGAATGAGGTCTTCTTCCATGGTTAATTACACAGGTGTTTGGTGAGCAAACATAGCTTGCAACTTTAAGTGAACAAATCCAATTTTGTACAACAAACATTCTAATAAATGTTCTTTTCACTAACAAATATTTATAATCTCAAGGTTACAAGTCAGTGTTCCTCAGAACTATTATAGCAAACCTCTGAATATAACAGGAAAGTCCTCTGGTCTTCTTAGTTAAAAAAATGTAGGCTAAAATTTACTTTTCAGATGACAAAAAAAAAAAAACCCCTGAAAATAAATATGAATTTATCCTAAATTTCATGAGAATTAGCATGTAAATATTGGCCAATCGACTTTCTCATCTTTCAAAAGAAAAGATAATGGTTATCCTAGTATTTTGCATTTTCCAAATCTTTTGTGTCAACTGATTCTTCCCCTAATGTATTTTATTAAAGATCATTGAAACATAGGGCAAATGAATTCAACTGTAATTCAAACAGAGAGTTCCACAGTCTGGGGAAGAGAAAGGCCAGCAGGCTGTCCTAGATCAGGGAGGGCCAAAGGTGTGGGCAACAGGAAGCATGAATGAGCAGAAATTTTGAGATAGAATACACACTAGTGGGAAAGACACAGGCTGACACACAAAGGCAGTGCTATGGTTTGGATATGGTTTGATCCTTAGAGGTTCATGTGCTGGAGGCTTGGTCTCCAGTGTGGCAGTGTTGAGGTGGTGGAAGCTTTGAGGTTCATAGTGGAAGGTTATTGGGTCTTGGGGTACCACACTCGGAAGGGATTAATGCAGGTCCTCTGGAACTAGATTACCCTGAGAATGGGTAGTTAGTTAGAAGGAAGTCTGGCACCTCCTCAGAATCCCTCTTCTTCACATGCCACTTGCTATTTCTGCACACACTTTCACAATTGCAATGCCATGCAACACGAAGCTCTCATCAGAGCTGAGCAGGTGCCAGCACCATGCTCTTGAACCTTTAAGACTGAGAACTGAAGAAACACCTTTTCTTTTTAAAGTACACAGCTTCAGGTATTTTGTTATAATAACAGAAAAGGGACTAAAGCAGGCAGAGACTGAAAGAAAGTGGAGGGAAAGTAATGATAAAGCACCAGAGGGAAGCTCCTTGACCTCCAGTTGCTGAGAATGCCTTGATTCACTTCCCATCTCATAAGACCTGCTCTGACTGCTGGCTCCTTCATCTCAGGTATACTGGATACCCCCTTCACTTCATGCTCCCATCCCATTGGAATTACTTGCTTGAGTGAATCTCTGTTCTTGTCTTCTTGAGGAAAATAGATGTGACACATTTACAAAACTCCATTTTGAAAATCTGACTGTCATTCAAGTTACCTAAAATCAAATTGAAGTGTTTTTTTTTCCTTTTTTTCAAATAGACATAAAATAAAACTCACCATCTTGGTCATTTTTAAGTGGCAACCATCACCACCTCCACCTCTACATTCTTTCATCTTCCCAAACTGAAACTCTGGGTGTTCCTTCCTTCCCCTGGCCCCTGGCAGCCGTTCTACTTTCCATATTTAAAATTTGACTCCTTCAAGTACCTTACATAAATGGAATCAGACAGTATTTGTCATTTTGTGACTGGCTTATTTCACTCAGCACAATGTCCTCAAGGGTCACCCATGATATAATATGTGTCAAAAATGTCTTCCTTGTAAAGATTTAATAATAT
Source organism: Tamias sibiricus (assembly GCA_025594165.1). Lineage (NCBI taxonomy): Eukaryota > Metazoa > Chordata > Mammalia > Rodentia > Sciuridae > Tamias > Tamias sibiricus. The sequence continues at coordinate 113,848,195 of CM046659.1, forward strand.
CTTATTATTTATCTATTCATCTGCAGATAGACACTTGGGTTGCTTCCACTTTTTGGATATTGTGAATAATGCTACTATGAACATTGGTGTTCAAATATCTCTTCAAGACCCTGCTTTCAGTTCTTTTGGGTATATACCAGGAGTGGAATTCCTGGGTCATCCATATTTGATTCTTTGAGGATTCACCAAAGTGGCACCATTTTGCATTCCCAACAATAGTGCACCAGGGTTCTAATTCCTCTAAGTCCTTGCCAACACTTGCTATCGTCTGTTTTTTGCAAAGTTGCCATCCTGATTGATGTAGAGTGGCCAAAAGCAGTTTGATAGAGAGATGCATTGACTGAATTGGAACTGAAACCAGAACAGAAAAGATTCTCAGGGATTGGTTTCTGGCTGCCTTGGCATCTCTGCTTCTTTACACCATTGCTTTACTTTTCCAATTGTCAATGGCTGACTCTCTCTGCTGACCCAGTTTCTGCTCCCTCATCACTTGGTTGGGCTTGCATGTGGTCCCTCATGCCTACTGCAGTCCATTAGGTACACTGTGACTTGAGTATCTTTTCAGCTGTGATTACTCACTTTAGGATACTTAGTTTCCTAATACTGAATTAATTAGAGAGGACACTAATTATTCTGATTCATTATTTTGACCACAAACTTACCCCAAAATGGGTTGGGTGATTAGATCTGGCCTGGTCAGCCATGACCAAATGGTTGGAGTCACTCTGAAAATGATTAAGGAGAGAGAGAGAGAGAGAGAGAGAGAGAGAGTATGTGTGTGAGAATGGGCAACAGTTGCTTACACTGTGTGGTGTCCTTCATCAGATTTCCCATTATCAGTCTAGTTAGTGCATATTCACTACATCAGAGGTATTAGGCTGAGCATTGTTAGATAGTAACTAACATATAACATTTATCATGTGTCAAGTGCTGGTCTAAGAAACCCATTCTACCTGGGGTTCCACAAAAACCATAATGGAATTTTTAAGAATTTTGTAGTTTGATTAGAGATGTCTATCTGAACCCATAAAACTTTAAATCACAGTACAAAATACCAATAGTAAAGATATTATGAGAAATTTCCTGACCAACTTCCCTAAGAGTGATATAGATAGTAAGTGCTATGCATTGAGGACTGCTGTAGTGTGAAGTTGTCTGAGGGCTTTACGGAGGACTTCATCTGAGATTTTAAAGAAGGCACATCTCAGGTAAAAACGCCAGGAAAGTCAATGAATTTTTTGATAAAATTGCATGTTAATCTTAGGCACTAAGCTAGGAGACATAAGAACATAAGACAATTCCTTCAAGAAGCTTCTAATCTAGAGATGGATGAACAAGTGGCAATATGCATTAAGATGGGAAAATTATAATGTACATTTCTAGAAAAGTTAAGCTTTTATTGTCACCATTGCAAGAAATCTGGCCAAAAGACCTACTGTTTGGAAATTGAGGCAGCCCGTGCAAGTTACTATTACAGTGAGAAAATGTGTCCTCTTCAAGTCTTACAGAAATGGCTGCCATTCCCATCATCAGGATGGAGAAGGGGAAGGTTGCTTTGAGGTCTCTGCAAACATTACTTTTCAAAGACCACGCAGTGCTGCTAGTTCCTAGAAATGGCTGGCTGAGGGTAGAAGCTCTTGGATCTGCCTAGGGAGACAATGCATTGGTCAGAAAAAGGTAGGGAAAATAAACTGGAATCAGAGAGAAAGAATGATGCTTGCAGACAAAGAGTATCAAGTTCACTGTGCTATATAATCTTTTGTGGAATGTGTCTCATTTTTTGATTTGCTTAATATTCTTTGATCAAATAGAGAAACCCTGAGGAGGAAAGATGATCATATACTCCTGTTATGCTTTTTTGTTTATTTGGTTTTAATTAATTTACTATTTTAAACTATGAACTGTTGCTTTATTGTAACAGTGTTGAAAAATGAATGGTTGCTTGCTCTATAGTCTACTGTTGAACAAGCACTCTCATTTCTAATAACCCAAGTTTTAATAACTCCAGAGGACTTAGTAAACAAACAAAACAAACTTTAGCAATTGCCACATATAATATCAAGGAGTCCTGTGCTTGGAAGGTCTAAAGTTGCCTCTACATTTGATTACCTCTTGCTCTCAATTGAGACTTTCTAAGCACTAAGAATATGTTATTTCTGGCCTTTTAAATCAAGGGCTACTTAATTCAGTAGCAAAACTGGTACTTCTTTTGCACAAAGTCTCTACTTTTTTTCCTGGTAGACTCTAGGGAGATAGTTCCCAGGGGTCTCTTGTCAGAAAGGAGAAAGGAATATGAACTTGATCCCATATAAGCTTGGGGAATGGGAAGGGCAAGGAGGCAGATGCACTTATTTATTTCACTGTCTTTACATAGTGATGAGGTCCTTATCCCTGCCTTCCCCTCAAGCCCCATAAATCCCTATAAGGGGTCAGTAAGATCAGATCACACATTTAAATAATTTTCAAAGATGTCAAGCAATTCCAGCTTCTCTAATACAGCAACCTCCTAAAGGAGCGATATATCTCCAAGACGAAGAGAGGCTTCCCCCCTTTAAATTGTAGCTGTGAAAGAGTGATTATGTATTTAAGCTTTGGGACTATGTAAAGCTTTGTTAGGCAAATCAGTGACCAAACCATTTCCTGACCCAAAATCTACAGCTCCTATTTATATATGATAAATTTTGTAGGACTCAAAGAACTGACTTCTTACCACAGACATCATCCGCCCTTGGTTTAGCATCTGGAGAGCCAGAGACTTGGTTGAGCTGACAGCAGACTTTTCACTCCAACAAGCCTTACCACTATAATGGAAATGCAAAGGCCTGGAAACAATGTACATAGCTTCCCTGACTAATTTTATTATGCAGACGCACTTAATGGCTCCTGTTACAATCACATCTGGGGTAGGAAATGGTACTGGGGATTGTGACGATCACACTAAATCGACAAGGATTATCAGTCATTAAAAAGGGACCAAATTAGCATCAAGCAGTAATATTTTATACTTATCAAATCTTCTGCTGGTCAAGGTCCATTACTGTACGACACCATAAAGGCAGAAGCCGTCAGCTCATTCTCCAGAACATTTAAATCTCTATTGTATTTGTGTAGGATATAATTTCTGGTCGCAATAAAGCCTAATAAAGGTTACACCCCAATGGATAAGGTGTTAATAAATTGACCCATGACATTTAAATGGATAATTATATTTGAGATAAAGGAAGAATCTCTCCTTTCAGTGAAGAAGTGTTTCAAGTTATGCCCAACCCAAGTTACCCATTGACTACAGGATGGTTTTACATAGCTTTACGGTGATATAAAATATTGATAGCTCTGGCTACCATTGTAATAGATGAATTATTCATCAGGCCTTCCCAACAACACTTGTCTATCAGAATCCTGAAAACTAAATTTAAAATGTTGCTTACTTGTTAAGGGGTTGTATGGAAATTAACTACTGCTTGGGTTTGTAAGCATGGGTTGGAAGTGCTAGAATTAATCTTCTCAACTCCACCCTGCCACAGCATGTCAGCCTGTCTCCAGACTTTATCTTCACATGGCAGAGCCTGTAAAATATAATCAGGAAGTGATTAGGAGGAAACTCGATGGAGTTGTTACCAAACATGATGTATTTGATTGAGCTAGAAGAGTTCAGCATATGCTATGTACTATGCCTCCAAGTTCTCATTATAGCACTAGTGCTACCACAGCTAACAAAACCTATCTGGGAAAGAGACACAAAACAGAAGTGCTGTAGGGGTTGTAAACACGGCTGGCCTGAAGTCTCTTGAGTAAGGCTTCTCTATATTTCTTAGATAGCATTAGACTCTGGAAAAGAAGACTCTGGTATAACACAACTAACACTAACTTGTTTAATTAATTGATTAATATTTAGTTCAATGATTTATTCAACAAACATTTATTCATTCTTATATGTAACTATTATACTGTCCTTTGAGAGCATACTGGTTATGTTTTCTCAGGGAAACTGAACACATTGACATTATGAATTCTGAAAAAGAAATCCCACACAACTGGGCATAAACACTGCCATGTTTTAAAGCAGGGCCTGGGTTGTATTGTTCTCTATGTGCAGGTACTTAACAACACATCTTCAGTAAGTCAATGAGTATAATTTATATTTGAAGCAATTTTCTTCCCAACAATACTGTGGAGTAAAATCCCTGAACAAATCTCCCTGGAAAAATTACCCTTTCAGAAATGCATTGTTGAGATAGATATAAGGAATCCTCAGATGCTGAAAAGACAGTGGAACTTGGGAAAAGAGAAAGCAGTGAAAGCAACTTTCCTTCTAGGGAACTTCTGGTGAATTTTGGTGACTTTGAGCACCCACTTTGACTACTACATAGATAAGGAGGAACAGAATACAGAATTGATAGCCCAGTCAAGATGGACAGTTTAAAAAGAGACTCATGCACAATTCTAGGATCTTAAAGAGTTGTATCATCATACAAAGAGTGAACTAGACATTAATGCACCTGCAGAAGGGTTTGGAAAAAAGATTGCCCTTCCTGACTTTGGCAATGGGTAAAGGGGAAACAAAATATTTCATAACCACAAATCAGCACGCACAGAGATTTTTAGCCCAAATGACATTTCCAGAATATTCTGAATGAGATCAAGCCAGAATTTTAGTTTAAAGTAGCATAAGACAACTAGATAAAACAAATGTTTAAACACTCTGTAGGGGAACATACCTTAAGCCAAGGCTTTCAAAAGATCCATGAAATCTGAGCTCACAATAAAATAATAATAATCATACATGTAGACATCAGATATTGTGAATGGCTACTAAGAGAAGTAAAAATAAGGAGAATATTGGAATTTTAGGTCCTAAATAAAATAATTATATTTTAGTATTTCATATGAATAAGTGGCACACAGCATCTTAGATAAAGTAAACTTGAAATCAAGAATCAAATTCTAGAAATAAAAAGTTGAATAACAAGTAAAAATTCAGTTGATAAAATTAGATGTAGCTAAAGAAAAAACTAGTAAGATGACTAAGTTGAAGAAATTATTCACAATGCAGCAGAGAAGAGAAAAATGATTGGAAATATTAAGGAGAAAGTAGTGACGTGGAATACGGGGTGAAAATATCTTATGTCTAAAAAGGAATACAGAAAGAGAGGGGAAAGAAAGGTACAAGGCATTTCAGAGGTAATGCCTGAGCATTTTCTAGAACTGACAAAAGACACAATTCCAGGAGCCCAATGAAACTCAAGAAAAGTAAATGAGAAGAAATTAATATAATAAAATAAAATTACAAAACATTGAAAATAAGGAGATGATATTAAAACCAGATATGGAAAATGTTTGCAAAGGTATGATGTTTAGATTGACAGTTGATTTTTCAGTAACTATATTGCAATCCTAAAGATGATGAAAAGATCTAATATTCTGAGAGGAAAGACAAAAAATTGCATATCTAATAACATTTTTTCCCCAGGAGCAGAGTAAAGATACTTTCATACCAGCACAAACAGAGATTTTCATCAAAATTCCATCATGAAAGGAAATTCTAAGTGATATCTGTCAGGTAGAGGAAAAATGATCGCAAATGAAAGTTTGATATTTAAGGAGAAATGGCAAGTATAGAAATTGATAAATGCAGAGATAAAACTAAATGAATTTTACTTTATAAAGGAATACCTGTTTAATTTGTGGAATTAATAAATAAAGACACAAGTAAAATATGGGAAGGAAATAGGAAAAAAGTTACAATGTGATTATCAAAAATAAAGCAGTCTAAGTTCTTTCTATTTTGGGGAAGACTAAAAACATTGTACTTACAAATCATTATTTACATTAAAACATTTAGGGAATCACTATAATTATGTAAATACAGTATAAAAATATCAACTTAAAATGATAAAAAGAGAAATATTATCTAGCCTAAAAGAGGCAAGAAAGGAGGAAAAAGAAGAAACAGAATTGGAACGACAAATAAAAATCACAAAATAAGATCACATAACTAAATCCAAACATACCACTAAACTCAATAAATGTAAAAGACTAAACTGTTCAGTTAAATGACAAAGATTTTCAGAGTAGATTACAATATGACAGTTATAAATAGATACTTACTATTATCAATTCTCAGTTACTACATGCTTAATTGTGATATGGCTTAAGACATACAAAATAAAAGTTGACAGAACTACAAAGAAAAATTGAAAAAAAATCTACCTTTACCTTTCTCAATTACTCATAAGACAGACATTCAGTAAGGGTACAGCTCATCTTTTTTTTTTTTCCTTTCTTTTTTTATTTATAATAGTAGTATGTATTACAATTCATAATGCACATACATATATAGCATCTTTTTACTTACAACTGTTTGTATACAAAGTATATAAGTACCATTCAGATCTTCAATCATGAACAGCTCATCTTATAAACATAATCACAAACTTTGCCTAATGGATAAATATAAAATATTGTACCTGATAATTGGAAAACACATCCTTTGTGTTAGCTTTCTATTGCTGTTATACAAATTACCACAAATTTAACAGCTCAAAACAACACACACTACTCAGTGTGGTGGTGCTCACTTGTAATTCCAGTGGCTTGGGAGGCTGAGGCAGGTGGATTGAGAGTTCAAAGCCAGCCTCAGCAATTTAGTGAGGCCCTAAGTAACTCAGAGAGACCCTGTCTCAAAATAAAACATAAAAAAGGTCCGGGGGTGTGGCTTAGTAGTTAAGTACCCTTGGGTTCAATCCCTGGTACCAAAAACCAAACCAAAACAAAAAAAAACACAAATTTATTCTCTCCCAGTTTTATAGTTCAGAGGTTCATATAGGTCTCAGCAGGCTAAAACTAGGGTGCCAAGACTGCTTTCCCGCGAATCTGTTCCAGGATTCTTGCAGGTCATTGGCAGAATTGAGTTCCATTAAGTTGTACGGCTGAGGTGCCTGTGTTGCTGGCTGTTGGTCTGCGGTTGTTTCTAGCTTCTAGAGCCCAGCCCATGTTCCTTGGCTCCTGGACCCTTTCATCTTCAAAGCATCCACATAGCCACATACTTCTCATACCTCATCTCTCCTGTCTTCTCTTCTGTCACATTTCTAGTTGATAGGAGTCATTTCTCCATTTTTAAGGGATCATGTAATTAGATTGGACCCAACTGGATAAACTGGGATAATCTCCCTATTTCAAGGTCTGTAATCTTAAGTATATCCACAAAGTCCTTTTTTTTTTTTTTTTGCATGTATTGTAACATATTTAAACATTCTGGGAATTAGGGCATCTATATCTGTGGGAGGCTGTTATTCTGCCTGTAACACTTGCTGGATTAGATCCCCAGCACTGCAAGAAAGGAAAGAAAGGGAAAGTGCTATTTCCATAGCATTTGTATTGTATTAAGAATTATAAGCAATCTAGAGATGATTTGAAGAGCATAGGAGGATGGGAGCAGATTATATACAAATGCTACATCATTTTATATGAGGAACTTGGATCTGGGTTTCCACCAGGGTCCTAGCATCCCTTGCCTGAGGGTTGCTGATGCCCCAATTCACCAGGCCAGGAAAAGATGCCTGCTTCGTGTTGTCAGTCATATGGTGGAAAGAAGGCAAACACTGTTTGAAATGCTTTTGGAAAATTTTTTTTAACAAATAGATGAAGCACTTTCATTCTTACTGATTCTAGTGTTTTAAATTACCACGTACTAAAACACATATTGGTTTTTACTAGTTTTTTATTTCTTTATTATGTGGATAACTGATTGTAAGGTAGATTTTAATGTTTTGACAAAAAAATTGAAGGTCATGGGACAACTGTAATTTTCCCCGTGATTATTGAAAATGATTTGTGGGACTGCAGCTTCCTCAATCATTATTATAGTTCTGCATCACCATGCTGAGCAAAGGCTGCCTATGGAGTATGTTGATTTTGTGTAGGTGTTTCTCTTAAGGAATTTAAACATGAGGTAAAAAGACATTTCTTAGTATGGTTGGTTTTCCTTAGGGCTAATATTCTTTAGGAGACAGTTTTGCCTATGACAAGATGATTAACACTAAGTAAGCTTATTAATACCTAGAAAGGACTGTTAACTGTAGAAAAATAGTTTCTTTATTGAAGGGTTGTCAGCAAGTCTAATTTATTAGCCTTGTCATAGTCTGTGAGCGAGGACATAAATCTTGTATTAGTGATCTAGATGAAAAATACTTGGAATACTTGCCATAGCAAAATTTCCCACATACTTTCCAAAGATAAACACATACATCACCTTGGTTTCTTAAGCACAAAACTTTGATTACCTACATCCAAAAATATGAAACTCTATTATAGATGTCATGTAAATGAAAACTGCACTCTAGAACTTTCAACTTATTGTAGTACTGTGATGCTGAAAATGAGATAAAAATTCAAAATACCAACAGAATCGACAAGTTAAAATGTTTTTAAAATTCTAAAGTAGTATGAAATGAGATCAACCATGGTCTCCTTAGAAATAAGAGCTAGGAAGGGTTTACCTACCCCTTGCTCATAAAGTTTGGGGGATTAGATCTCTGGAATAGATTTTAGGTTTTAGTGAATAATTAGTCATGTCCTTTCCAAATTAGCCAGAGAAAAGTGGGAATTTACTGGCTCTGCGTCCAGTGGCTCTAACTTTAGGCATGACCCAACCCAGGTTTCCAAACTCTGCCTAGAAATGTGCATCTCCCAGTTGCTCAGCTCAGCTTTCCTCTTCAGTGGCTTCTCTCTCAAGTGGGCAAGAAGCCCACTGGAAGCTTTAGGTTGATTTTCCTTTGGCTCAGCAGCTCTAGCCAAAAGAGAGCTCTTTTATTCCTAAGGGAACCATTGGATTTCCAAGACTGACTCTCATAAGACTGACTTAGCCTTCTGGGATTGGAGTGGCCAGACTAGAGGTGTCCACCTGTGGGTTTGAACTCCTGCAAACCACATTGGCTGACTGTGGAAGGGGTTGGTTCTCTTGAAAGGAAACCTGGGGTTTCCCAAAGGAGGATAAATGAAAACCAGGTAAGCAAAAGGAATAGATGATCACAATGGAACAAGGACAAGTTCAAAGTTTGGAGGACTTTGGAGTTTAAAGTCCAGACAAAACTCCACCCTCAGTGAGGAGCTCAAGTCTGTAGCCCTCTTCCAGGTGATGATTCTGCTTCTGCTTTTCCTCTTTCATGACCAGGAAGATAATTTGGGGGATGAGCAGTTCTGGTCATTGAACTTCTTGCACTGTTGCCTAATCTACCTTGCAGCAGCTTCCACCTGGGGCGCAAGTACTCTCCCTAGAGAAGCGAATCCATAGTGTTGAACTTGAGTACACAGCTGATTATCTTCCATCCTGCACACACACACACACCACCACCACCATCACCACCACCACCAGAGGAGGATTAGCTATGAGGAAATCACCACTCAGGCACCAGCGCCCCTCCCTAGCCCAAACCCACAGTACTAAGCATGACAGAGGGTCCTAGGAAGGGAGTAGAAACAAGATTTCCATCAGGAAGTATTTCTATCTACACGTATTTGGAACTCTCTGAAAACATGTGACCTGAATCTAGAAGTCTCTATGACAATTTATTGTGATCTATTTCCTCATTCAAAATAAATATTGAAAGACACATCTAATTTCACATCTGTAATTTTTTAAACTATTTTCCTTAAAGATTATCTTGCCACCTATTGTAGAAGCTTTAGGCTCCACAACACCTGGATCTTCCTTGTATAGAGCCTTGCTGCTTCTTTCTAAGACCTTATTTCTGGGTTTTCTACTACCTAGAGCTGGGCAAAATGCCCTGGATGTGTTTTGACTTGCTAAGAGGTGGGAGGACCTCATGGCCAGGGTGGTGACAGGCTTACTCACAGCACATGCATCACCGGGCTGGCTCATTTCATCGGGGGCTTGCAAAACACCAGCTCTTTTCCACAATCTGGTGTCCTGAATAATGGGATTCACAGTAGTAGACAAGATTGGTCTGAATTATTTTTTCTAATGTGGCCAGTGCTGCTCATTTTGTTGCAAATTAAAATGCAACAAAAAAGATATTCAGAGTGCAACTTATAGAAAAAAAGGGAAAATGAAATCTTACTTGGATCTGTCCTGTCATTCATAGCACTTCACTGAGTGTTTATGAGTAAAGGAGTTTTAGACATTTATGGATACTGACTCATAAAGTTAAAATCCAAATAAACTATAAGTGGCCCTAAATGCATTCATTTTAAAATTTTTGTTAGTGTGACTATTCAGTAGTCATTTCCATACTAATACCTATTAGAGAGATTTCAGCTTTTTTGATTTGCCTGAGTACTGAAATATACATAGAATTGATAAAAAAAAAAAAACTTGCAAGTATTTAACAAAGAACTTTATTTTCTACATAATATGATTTAAATACATGGAAGAACTGAAAGAGTACATTGAAATGGATTTATACTCATCTGACCAGACTCATTCAGTCTGGTCTTTTGTTTTAATTTATTAAATATTACACTCTGCTTTCTCTAGCTGTTTTGAGTCTGAAAATTCTCATCTGGCACACAAGCGGCAAGTAGGTTTGAAAAAGTAAGCAATTTTTAGTTGTTGGTGGTGAACAGAATCTTTGTGATGAGAAAGATTCTGAGGCCAGGTCTAGATGCATCTGGAGTTCTGTTATCCATTAGCATTGTCTGTCACGAGCACCAGAAACAGACATGGGAGCAGTCAAGTTCCATATTCGGTATCTGCCATCAATTAGATTAGAAACTCTTTGAGGCTAAAAACCAATTCATGCCTGACATGACGTTTGACAAATAGAAATTCACCATTATTGAATGAATGAACGTGGTACTGTTTTTTTGCTTTGTAAAATGCGTACAGTAAAGGCTCAGCCAAAATGCAATTAATTACGGTCTCAAAATTACTGTTCTCCATTCCCAGAATCTAATTAGAAAAAAGAAAAAAATCAGTGGGGTGCGATGGCTTACGCCTGTAGTCCCAGCAGCTCTTGAGACTGAGGGAGGAGGATTATGAGTTCTAAGCCAGCCTCAGCAACTGCGAGGCACTAAGCAAATGAGAACCTGTCTTTAAATAAAATACAAACTAGGGCTGGGGATGTGGCTCAGTGGTCGAGTGCCCCTGAGTTCAATCCCTGGTACTGACCCCGACCCCCTGCCAAAAAAAGTCCATACATGAAGAAACTAACCTTTAGGGATTCAATCCAGATTAAATCGAGTGATGCTCAGATTCAGCCTGGGTGGGCCCTCAGTTATTTCAGGATCACTGGCCCATACATATTTTGTCTAGAAAATGGGCCCAAATATTCCAGATAGTAAAATTTTACCTGTTTTTATTCTATTAATTAAAAGAGAAGGGCTCTTTGTAAGATAAATGTTCACAAATAGTAAGCTTTATTAGATTGTCAACTTCTGGAGCACAGAGGTATTTGGTTTGGTTCTATATTCCTGCATCTCTTAGCATAGTTCCTCGAATATTGTGCTGGTAAGTAAATGTTTGATGCATGAATGAATGTGTGAACTGGGTGTTCTTGGGTCTGTGTTTTTCCCCAGTTCCTTTGCTTAAAGGATCATTTCCTTCCCTTACAAAAATGGGAGACCTGGGAAATGTAGGGAGTCCCAGGCTTGGGTTATGGACACATTGAGTGGGGGCCAAGGCAGGACTGGACTTAGAGTTCAGAGTCCCAGTTTTGATATTTGGAAGTCACTTCCTTTTTCAATTTCAGTTTGTTCATCTGTGAAATGGGAAAAATAATACATAGCTTTCCTCTCAAAAAAAAATTTTTTTGGGGGGGGGGTATCAGGGATTGAGCCCAGGGGCATGAAACTATTAAGCACATCCCCAGCCCATTTTTAATTTTTTATTTTGAGACAGGGTCTTGCTAAGTTGCTTTAGGGCCTTGTTGAGTTGCTGAGGCTGGCTTTGAACTTGTGATCCTCTGGCCTCAACCTCCCAAGATGCTGGGATTACTGCATGCACTGCCACACCCCAGCTCAAAATTGTTGAGGGTCAAATAAAATAAAATACATGAAAGTACTTTGAAAATGATAAAATTTACATAAAATAGAAAATGTTAATTATCTTTGTAATTCTGTAATTAAGTCACTCCATGGCTTTGGACTCATCCCTTCATCCTCTCACCTACCATTTTTTAATCTCCAAGCAGGAAGAGTTGAACTAGTCTCTCTCCTGAGTGCTTTCTACCCTTCTTTCACATGTATATGGAGCTGGGACTCAGATCTAGCAAGAGAAAGAAGAGGGCTGGATTCACCCCTTCCTGAAAGATGTAGACAAACCACTCAGTGCTCTTTGCCCACTTAGGAGAAACACCCATTCTAGGCTATTGAATTCCATTATGCAAAATGGACCAGAGAAAAATTCAGTTTGGATGGTCCGGAACCCTACATTTGATCCCCACAGAGCTCTGTTTATAGTAGAGAAGTTCAGAAGGCAAATGGGAATATGAACAGAAAAGCCAAGAACCTTGATGATTTTAGGCACCTGCTAACTCAACTAATATGTTAGGCACTGCAAGCACATGACCTCACTTAGACCTCACACCAGTTTTCCAAATATGAGCTCACTAAGATTCAGAGATGTTAAAAGATTTGAAGTCCTGGCTGTTTGGCTCCTCTGGTTTTGCTTCTATTATTCCACTCCTAAGTTGCCCAAATCACAGATAGCTAGCTCTGAAGCAAAACTGCATATGAAGCAGACAGGAAGGTTGTGGTATTGTCTATAAATCCCTGTGGGCACAAAATTCAAGGAGGAAAACACCCACCCACCAGGGGCTTCCTGAAACTCTGTGCACTGCCCTCGGTGAGCAGTGCCTCTAACATCAACACGTGCATGAAACTTGTTCCCTGGACTTTCAGATGTCAAGGATGCTGTCGCAGGCAGGCTCCTCAAAACACTTCTCAGGTGTGGATCTGCTCAGATACCCACTTTTCCAAGCAGCATCCTTCCCTGTTCACAGACCTGTTACCAAATCCCCAGAGGGAATTTTTAAATTACTCAGTTCCCTAGGCCTGTATTTATATCCTAATGATAGGACATTAAGATGCAAATTAAACAGAAACTTAGTAAGCAAATCATGTCACTTTCTAATGGATCCATCAATAAAGGCGCACAGAGAGGCACCACACTGTTGCCAAACCCTGAGGAAAGATTTCAAAGGCCCACCTGCAAGCCCCAGGCACACAGTGTGTTAGAGATTGTATCTCACTAAAGAATTTATGGTCAGCCCCTTCCCTCCCCTGCTCAGATAACCACGCTTTTCAGGGCCGTCCTCTCACCCCTTCCAATGCTGACTGGCTCTGCAAATGTGCAGGTCCAAAGGTGTTGGCTTTCTTTGCCAGTGTGGTTTACAAGCTTAGAAAGGAGACCACACTCCCCTGAACACCACTGAAACCTGACTCAGTTTTGGCTCTATGTTTTGTTTTGTTTTGTTGCCACTTGTTTCTTTCCTCTTTTGTTTTCCTATACTTCGAACAGTTGGCTGTTGTCCCTAATTTAAGCCCCCCTCCTCATCTGGGGGATTTAGCTTGCTCCTGTGAAAAGTCACCTCATTAAAATCATTGGCCTCTATAACAAAATTTTCTTTACTGGCCCTATGTTAGAAGGTCAAACTGTATTCATTTTGGTATCTCTGGTACAGTATGCAGTAGAAGCTCATTAAGTGTTTGATGGAAGAACATTATAATTCCCCCAATTTTGCCATCAAATTCTTACTAACATGACTGTGCTCTTGGAATACAGAGCCCTGGGGTCTGGTCATAACACAGTCCCTAATTAGCTGTGTGATCTTTGGCAAATCATTCCCCTCTTCCTGGGCCTTGTTGTTTTCCTCATCTACGGAAGGACCAGGTTGGTGGCCTCTGAAGTCCCTTCCAGATGAAGTTCTATGAGAACAGGGTCCAAATCTGTTCTGTTCACGTTTGTAAAGATCTAGATCTGTAGCATTTAGCAGCCGGTCCCAAATATTTACTGAAGGAAAAAAAAAATTAAGAGTGTTGTAATTCTAGGTCTTAAATTGCTGCTGTTGTTAAATTATACTTCAAATTTGTATTTGTTTTTAGTAACAAAACAACAATTCTTGATTATTTCAACTTTTTCTGATTTTCTTCCCTGGACTCAGGTGCTTTTCTGCACAACTCTTAGAAGCCTTTGAGATCTTTTAAAAATAAGACTCCGCACCTCCCTCCAGGCTGACCCACTGACTTCCTGGGGTGTTTCTCATCCAAACAGAGCACCGCCACACAAATGGTAGGGTTTTACAAGACAGCAAAGACATGGTGCCTGCATGAGGAATTCACGTCGATTCCTCCATAGGGACCTGTGACACTGATATATTAAGCTCCATTAAGAGTCTTGTGAGTTTTTATCCCCAACTCTGTCACAGTCAGGATCATGCTTTCTAGTATTCCCTTCTCCCCCAGGTCCTAACCTTGTGCCGGGCACTTGATATTTCCAGTCTATTCTTGCTGCTACAAACTCTGGGAAGGTTTGCTTTTATTCTAAAAGGACATCTTTATTGGAAAGGGCAGTCCTATGAGGCATTCTTTATTCCTCCAACAGAACAGTCAGGTTGACTATGCAAAAAAGTCAAATCTATCAAGTGAACTGAAAATCCAAGAAAGTCAGCAAATGCCTAATTTCTAGGAGTCAGAAGTGATTCTGAAAACTTAAGGAATTTGAAAATAAATGGACCCCATCTTTGTGATCATGAAAAATAAAGCAAGCTAAAATTTTATGGACACGTGTATATCAATGAGCAAAAAAAAAAAAAAAAAAAATTCTGTTTGAATGTGTATCCTTTGGGATTCTACCCCAAAGCCATGATATTAAATTAATGGCATATCTGCCTTACAATTTAGGTATTTGTAGAAAACAGAGCAAATACAAAGTTTCTTTTAATCCGAATACTCAGGGACTAAGGAATTCTGGTTATCTGAAATGTTTAAATGGAATTTCTGGATACAGATTCTCATTGTCTATGCTTTGATACAGTAAGTATTTTAAATAATTTACCCTGAGAAAAAGAACATTCAGAGATTGCTACATAATTATCATTGTGAAGACATGTAGCTTAAATGCTTATCAGGTGCCTCTTATGCACCTGGCAACAGTGGAGGGCATACAGCAGTTTATGCCAATGCTGGAAAATTTGGTGGGTTCAGTGATCAATCATACTTAGAGGCAGCCAGTTTATAATGCATTTTATATTGGGTTTCTCTCCTTCTCTATTTTAATTACCCTGTCCTTTACTTTTGCTCCTTGTGATTGTACTCACTAATAAAGTATAGCACACAAGTCCTTGCTTCAGGTTTTTCTGGAAAAACCCTGGGCAACAAGGAAAATACATAAAACTACTATTTTTCAATGGTAGGGGGGGTGCCTGCATATGAATATGCACCATGTGATAATTCTGCAGGGAAGAGAGAAGGATCAATTCTTTTCTCCCTAATTATTATTATTATTATTATTAATTTTGTGGTGCTGGGGATTGAACCCAGGGCCTTGTGCATGTGAGACAAGCACTCTACCAACTGAGCTATATCCCAAGCCCCCTCCCTAACTATTTAAGAAATCTTTCCTCTCCCCATGTATTAGTCACAGTCCAATCAGGAAGTTGAAACACTACCAATAACTTGAATAGGAAAAACTTCATATAAGATGTGTCAAGTAGTAAAAAAAAAAGACTGATTATGAAAAGGGATGAGAGAACTTTAAGGGTTTTGGAAGTAACACATTCAGTGTTATGGTTTGGATGTGAGGTGTTCCCCCAAAAGCTCATGTGCGACAATGCAAGAAGGTTCAGAGAAGAAATGACTAGGTACGAGAGCCTTAACACAATGGTGAATTAATCATCTCATGGTATTAATTGAGTAGTAACTGAAGGCAGGTAGGGGTGGCTGGAGGAAGTGGGGCATTGGGACCTTGGTTTGGGGGTATATATTTGTATCTGGCAAATGGAGACCTCTCTCTTCACTTCCTGATCACCATGTGAGCTGCTTCCCTCTGCCACACTCTTCCTCCATGATGTTCTGCCTCACCGTGAGCCCCGAGGAATGGACCTGGCTGTCTATGGATTGGGACCTCTGAAACCATGAGCCCCTAAATAAACTTTTCCTCCCCTAAAATTGTTCTGCTTGGGTCTTTTAGTCGTAGCAGTGAAGGACCTGACTGAAACATTCAGAGAACAGTAAGAAAAAGAAGGAGGAACTCACCTCAAAGTAAGAATCAGCCTGATGGTGGCCAAGACCCTTTCCAGAGGGTGTGGGCTGGAAATAGCCACAGAAGCAGCTACACTGGTGTGGAGGAACTTGCAGAGGGTGTAGGTGTAGGCCTGGGTAGTGAAAAACTTGCTGGAGGGTTAAGACTGGTGGAGCTGGTTCCTGTAAGATGCTGAGCTGAACAGTACCAGGTCTGAGTCACCCTGATCTGCTAACTCTGAGGCCACGAACAGGGAGGGAAACCCCTTCTTCCTTTTGTACTTGAAGTGTTACTTGGACCCTCTGTTAACAAAGCTGCCATCAAGTCAGCTGGCAATGAAGATTTGTCCACAGGTCCAACTCCAGTGTCACAGCAAAAAGAAAAGAAAGGTGGACTTGAAGCTGAGAGGTAGTAAACTGGGAACTGCCACACCCATCTTTGCTGTGTGAACTTTAAAGGTGTAGAAAACGTTTATTGTATAATAGCAAGTTTGAAAAAAGATATAAATGTTATATCAATAAGATACTATCAGAGATTATCACTTAATAAGGTAATAAAGTTTGTTCCTCAGAATACTAGAAAGGTCAATGGGGAGGGAGATGAAGGGAGGGGGCAAGGGGGTAAAAAAAAATGATGGTAGAATGAGATGGATATCATTACCCTAAGTGCATGTATAGAGACATGAATGCTGTGAATATACTTTGTATACAACCAGAGATATGTAAAAATGTGCTCTATATGTGTATTGTGAATTGTAATGCATTCTGCTGTCATATATAACAACTTTTAATTTAAAAAATTTTGTTCCTAGGGGCTGGGGTTGTGGTTCAGTGGTAGAGTGCTTGCCTGGCATGTGTGTGGCCCGGGTTCGATCCTCAGCACCACTTAGAGATGAGGACACTGTGTACAACTAAAATAAATAAATAAATATTTTTAAAAAATTGTTCCTCAGACTTGTCTGCATTATGCAAATTTTCGAAAACTAGACGTCTACAGTCACACAATGCATAACTACATTTCTGTCAATGACATACTAGATATTCCATGATGGTCCCCTAAGATTGTTATTGAGCTGAAAAGTTCCTATCATCTAGTGATGTCACCATTGTCAAAATGTTGTGGCACATGCATTACTCAGTGTGTTGTGGTAATGCTGGTGTGAACAAACCTGCTGCCCTGTCATATAAAACATAGTACATATAATTATGCACATAATACTTGGTAATGATAACAACTACAGTACTGATATGTTTATTAAACCATAATATATATACATATATATATATGTGTGTATACACACACACACACACACACACACACACACACACACACTTATATATATATATATATATTTTTTTTTTTTTGGTACTTAAGATTTAACCCAGGGATGCTTTACCACTGAGCTACATCCCCAGCCCTTTTTATTTTTTTATTTTGAGACAGGGTCTGGCTAAATTGCTTATGGCCTCACTAAGTTGCTAAGGCTGTCCTTGAACTTGTGATCCTCCTGCCTCAGCCTCCTGAGCCACTGGGATTTATAGGCATGCACCACTACACCTGGCCTATGCCATACTTTCTGTCATCATTTTAGAGTGTACTCCTATTTTTAAAAATGTTTTTAATCAAAACCATATAGTGTGTTATAATGGCAGCAGCTTCATGCATCCTGTGTTTCCTGCATCTCTTACTTGCTTCAGGAGGCCAGGTCCAGTGATTGACCTGCACCATCTGGGTTTGTGGAGGTGCACTTGGCAATGTTCCTACTATATATCCCTGTCATTAAGCAGTGCATGACTATATTTCTATATGGATAAAAACATTATTTGAAAAGATTTTAATTCATTACAGCTTTACCAAATCCTTTTAGTATATGTGAAATATTATTAACCAACAACATAAAACAACTAAGTTTGAAAGGGGCTTATAGACTTTCATGGGCTTTGAAAGGACAGTGCTCCATGCATCTCCTGCCCAGAGCCAGAGTTCTTGAGGACATGCCAGAAGGGTTTCAGTTTGACTATCCCAGAATCTCCACCCCTGCCATAGGTGGTACGAGCCCTTTGGCCTCTTGTCCAGACTCCACGCTATACAAAAACATCGAAGGGCACATGGCAACTGCTCCTGCTCTGGGGTCAGACTTTTCAAGGCTAATGCTCAGCTAAACTTTTTGGTGTCTAGATTCTAAAACTTGCTTACCTAGGTCATTGCAGCCTGTTTGTTTGCCTCTTACTCTATCTAAAAATCCTTGGATTTTGCATCTTCTTCCCTACCAGTCCTGGATAGCTTGCCTTATCTCTCACCAATATCCTCTGTCCTGCACATTCCCACCCCCTCATCATTTCCTTCCTCAGCCCCTTTGTCCCAGTAAGTTCCTATCCAATAAATCTCCCTTTCTTTTCTTCCAGTTTCCCTCTGATAGTCCTTTAGGATTCTGCAGGTGTCACTTTTCTAGAAAATAACCCCTACACAGGACCCCGTGTGTACTCTTTGCATAGTGAATTCTGCATGATTTTGAAACAATCAATTGAGGACCCTTGTCTTCCCAGGGCAGTGGGCTCCTGAAAGACCACCCTCAGAGCTTCTGCTTGGCATCCTCAGCATTTAGCAATATGGCTGGTATGGAGTGGACCCTTAAAGCCTGCTGGAAGAACAAAACATCTTCATGTCCTGACTCTCTTGTCCTTTCCCTGCCGTGCTGCCCTGGCATGACTATGCCAAAGGCTCTCTTCTGAAAACCTGGGGCCGAGAGGCCAGTAAACCAGGAATTTCCTGCTGGCCGCCAGAGCGCTTCCCAGTGAAGTTGGGCCTGCCTGCGTTCCCAAGTGGTTCTGCTTTGGGCTACTTCAGCCAGGGATGGAGCAGAGTGTGCTCCCTTAGAAGCAACTAGGGGAGGAAGTCCTGAGCCCTGGCAATAAGGCCAGTTCCCCCCTCTCATCCAGTTTATCAGTGAGATATAAGCACAGCTAGTGACGCTCCTTCCGAGCACTGTGGGTGGTTTGTACAGTTCCCTCTGACATAGTCAAGGAGCAGGGAGAGTGAGCCAGCACCATTTTCACAGTGCTGTCCACCATTCCTTTCTCTCACACTTTCACAAACTGCCTACACATGCAGTTATCCATTCACCACTTTCACCTAAAATATATAAACAGATGAAGCTGAAAGAAAATTGCATGCCTGGGTTATCATTATCACACTCTTGATTTCCCACAGAGACACCATTGCTCACATGGTGGAGTGTGCTTCCCTGCACACAGAGGCCTCCCACCAAAGGTACAATTTCCACACACGTTAGCTCATGTGATCATCACCAAAGCACTTCAGGGGTGAGCAAGGTTTGGAAATTTGGATCAGGTTACTAGGAGCAAGGACTGAGGGTGGATGGATGTCCTTGTGATGTCACAGGAAGCAGTGTGGTCATGGCCTCCATGGTGCACGGGCAGGACTTGGTCAGATGAGCTGGTGGGGTCACAGCTTGCCCTTTATCTGCATTTGCATCTCCTGGAAATCTTATTAAGCATCTATTATTCTGCTCCTTGCACCTGTTGACACATGGTAACTAACAGGTGTTTAACAAATGAATTAATGAATGAAGACCAGGCTCCCTTTAAATGAATTTTAAAATTATTATTATTAAACTGTCTGCTCAGCCTGATGCATATGAACTCTGGAGGAAAAAAAAAATTTTTTTTTCTAATTCCAGGCACAAGGCCCATGAAAACTCATGGCCCTGTAAGAAGAGATTGAAAGAAGCCAGAGAAACCTATTCAATTCAGCCAGGCCCAGCCCCCCACCTTCAGCCCCAACATGTAAATCAATCCATCATTCTCCATCCATGGATGGAACATTTTCCCCAGGTCCTTAGTTTTAGACTCTCCATGTGAAGTAACCGCTTTCCCAGTTGGCTATAGGGCATCCCACATGAGAACCATGACTGGGGAGCTTTTATCACTACCCAAAGAAAGGACAGTGAATGCAGAGGCCTCAACTTCTCCAGCATCTCACCAAGTCTCCTTGTTCCTATTTTAAGGGGAATTTAGATTTTCAGATCCACACCTGGCTAGTCTTGACTGAGAGAATTATAATATTGTTTATAAGGTGATCCTGATTATTTAGGGTCCTTGTTCATTAAATGGAGGCTTTTAGCAAGAGAGAGAAGGGAGAGGAGAGGGGAAGGGACAGCAGGAGAGGTAGGGCAGGGAAGGAAGACAGCAGGTTGCCAATACCCTAATGCCCTCTGGGGGGATTTTGAGAAACGAGGTGAATTGTGTGGGAGGAGCACTGGTGCATCTGTGGAAACTTTCCACAAGGATTGTTGCTGGAATGAGTAGCTGACAGAATGTCACCAGTGTGTGCAATTACCTTTTCAAAAACTTCTTGAATATGAGGTGAATGGTGTAAATATTCTATAAGTGTTTAAGTATTTTAAAATATGCTTTTAAAATTAGTATCAGGAGTCTCTACTATTGACTTTACCCAGGAAAATTTCAAAACTACCTTCAAAATTTCAAAATCACTGTTAGATCCTGGCTGGTTGGCATTCTTATGACATACATGAGTCACATTTTAAAAAATGAATAAGAAACTCCTGCTGGGCTTTTCTACTGTTTTTTTTTTTTTTTTAATGTGTGTGTGTGTGTGTGTGTGTGTGTGTCTTTTTCACTTTTGTATCTTCAGCCAAGGTCAGGCATAGAATAAGAATATAATGAATGGTGGCTGAGCAAATGAGTAACAGGTAAAGAGCCATGAGTCCGAGATGCCAGTTCCACCCCTGCCAGTGGCTTTCTGGGCCATCTGGAGAAGGTCACTTTACATTTCTGGTTAGACAGAAAGGGCCAGGGTGGTTGATAATAGTCATGGCTTGTAAGCTGCCTGGTACCGAAAACCGGGAGGAAAAACTCTCGGAGGCAGAGTTAAGCTTTTACTACTTTTACTTCTACTTTCTTAGAGCTTAGAGAGGGAAAGAAAGATTTTTAGAGAGAAAGATTAAAGCGAGCTTTTCTTCTTGTCTTCTTAGCTTAGAGTTAGAGTCTTAGAGAGAAAGAAAGATAGAGCTTAGCTTAGAGTAAGATTAGAGCTTCTTTCTTCTCTCTTCTTTCTTCCTTCTTCTTTCTTCTGTCTTCTGTCTTCTGTCTTCTGTCTTCCTTGGGAGCCTCGGCCTAACTCTGACCAGTCATTACTTCTTCTATCTGGTTTCTCTTCTGTAACCGCTCTGCCTACGTTCTGGCCGCTCTGATTCTTCTGACCGACCGAGTGACTACCCGACTGACCGAATGAATTTATTCTCCTAACTCGGACCGCTTTCACCCGGTTATATACCTTCAGCTTTGCGGGTGCCTACAGGTGCGTCACATACATATCAGGTGGAACCTATGGCTTCCAGCTAGCTGCAACAGCCCTTCCTAATTAGGGCTCCTTCAATGACTGACCTCAGCTGATCACCGATCAGGTGCCTGGTCCTGTTCTCATTGGTTGCTTGCATAAACTATTTCTTCCAATGATCTGTGAAGTACCTGGGGTGTCTCTCTTTCAGATTTCAGGCACAGCTCTGGAAAAATTATCAAACAAGAGTCCCAGGGGTCTGTAGAGAAGTTTCTAGGAGGAGTCAAGTATCTCTGGCTGAAATAGGTCTCTCTCAACCAGGTCACTTTGTGGGGAACAAAGCCATGTGCTTTAGATTATCCAACTGTAAAAACCCTTCTCATTTATTTCAAATTTGGTTTTAATTGTCTCTCAACCAGCAAAAATTGAGCACTGGAAGGGGTGTGCTGGGAGAGAAGTGAGGAAAAATGGCAAAGAGGAAGGAAGTGCTAGAGTGGGCCTCTGTTTCATTCTGCTGCAACAATGGGAGGCAGAACCCAGGAATCCAGAGACCCCCTCAGCCTCTCATGATCCAAGCGCATAACCAGTTGGAGTAATTTCCAGCCATGGGATAAATTAATTCACCACTTTCTGACTTACAAGGGTAACAGGTGTGCAATATGGCCAGAAGGGATACAGAAGAGGCCATTACCCAACTGTCTCCAGGGAGCCAAACCTTGGGTTCTATCCAGCTGTGCAGGAAGACTGGGTAGGACCAGTGTCCCTCTTCCCTTTCCTTCCCTCTTGGCAGTTTGGAAGCTGAGCTATGAACCAAGAAAAGTTTCTGCCTCATTCGAGAAGAGTCTGCATCCTTACAAGTCCCAGAAATGTCATTTCTTTTCTCAGTTCCATATAGTTTCCTCAAAAACCTCCCCAAACACTTGGAGTTCCTGAGAGAAACAGTGCAAGGAAGAGGTATTTCTTTCACAGAACTGTTGATTAATTAGGAAGAAGGTGTTTGAATGATGACTTCACTAGGAAGCCTGTTGTTGGAATACTGGAGGAATTTCACACTCATTTTTTCAATATTTGCCATGAAAGTCTTGACCAAATTCTCATGAGAGATTGACAGTCTCCTTAGACCCCCTCTCATATATGAGGAATAAATACATTCCTCTTTTCTCCTCACTGTACCACAAGCTTTTTTTTTTTTTTTGTATCAGGGATTGAATTTAGGGGCACTTAACCACTGAGCCACATTGCCAGCCCTTTTTATTTTATTTTTTAAAATTTTGAGACAAGGTCTCACTAAGTTGCTTAGGGCCTTACTAAGTTGCTGAGACTGTCTTTGAACTTGAGATCCTCCTTCCTTAGTCTCCTGAGCCACTGGGATTACAGGAGTGTGTCACCATGCCTGGCCCACAAGCTGTTTTTAAGAGAGCTGAGTTTAGTGGTTAGGAGTCTAGACCCAGACACAGACAGAACCACAGGAATCCTGGTATATGACTTCATGGGAAAGTTTCTTGCTGTCTCAAAACTCCATTTTTGTTACCTACAAACCCACTTCTTTGTTTTGTTTTGTTTTGTTACAATTTTAAAAAAAGGAGAGGAAAAGAAAACATTATGGAGGACTGTTCTAAAAGATTAAATGAGATTTGTATAAAAAGCTTTTAACATGGGCCCCTGTCCAAAGAAAATTATCACTAAATTGCAGTGGTTTATTGTTAATATCCTTATCAGTATCCAGCATCTATCTCACTTCTACTGGAGTGACCCTTGGGTGACTTGGATGAGAAAGTTCAAAATTTCAAAATCGGACTAAAATAGATTTGTATGTAATACTAAGCACAAGCACCTTGAATGGAATGGCTTGTCATATAGACTTAGAAGACTGGATAGGATGTTGATAAAGCTTAAATGTGTGTCCCTCCAAAATTCAAGCTGAAACCAAATATCCAGTGCAACAGTATTAAGACTGGGGCCTTTAGAAGGTGATTAGGGGCTCTGCTCACATGATGGGATTCATGCCATTCTAAAAGGGTTTGGGGGGACTCTTTGGCCCTGTTTCTCCCTCTCCCCCTTCTATCACATGGAGATATAGTGTTCATCCCCTCTTCTGCCCATGAGGATACAGTCAGCCATGAAGCAGACAAGTCCTCAGCAGAAAGCAAATCTGCTGGCACCTTGATGTTGTACTTCACAGTTTCCAGAACTGTTAGAAGTAAATTTATATTATTTATAAATTACCTGGCATAAATTATTCTGTTATATCATCTTGAATTGACTAAGACACATACCAGACATTTTCATTTTCATTTACTGATCACATTCCAGTTGTATCCCATGCTTCATGGATTTCAAATATCCTGTTCCATGGAGAGATGACATGACAGTGAGCCTCAGCTGCTGGTCCAAGAGGAATGGCCCCTCTCTGTCCAATATGATCCTGCCCCTAGGATTGACTTTCTCCAAAAGAGGTAGCTCTGATGGTTTTGGGGGAACTGAGGTGATTATCTCGGAATCCTTGCCTTTCTCTAGCTTGGAATTCAGAGAGAAAAAGTTCAGAGTCAGGACAATTATAGCTTGGGGAGGAAGTTTTGGTATCTCTATAACAATGTTGTATTTTCTAGAGTGTCAACAATTGGTGATGCAAGGACTTATGCCCTTCCTCATTCTCTCTTGCTTTCTCTTATGGAAGCAAACTCTAAAGAAAAGAATATCTAAGTTTTCCCTAATAAGGCCTAGTTCAGGTCCTTCAAGTGATGAGAAGGGTCAAAACTACTCTCCATTTGGGAAATAAAGTATGGAAGACAAGCTTCACTTGTGCTAATAATATACTGCACTTAACTCACATTACTCTCTTTTGACACTGAAAATGTCACAAGATGATATAATTAGATCAGTCAGCAAATCTCCCAAAAACTCAAAGGAAAATTGGAACATATAAAATGCATACCTCCATATGTAAAACTAACAACAAAACCAGCTCTACAGAGTCTTAATCATAAAGCAAAGAATTCCAGATTTCTCTATGCTTGAGCAGAGACCCACAAAAGATCAGAGGAGGACAGAGATCCTGATTTAAACCGGAATCCCCAGGCTTTCCTATTACCAGTGCAAGAAAAACACAGGAGTCACTTCTCCTGAAAGTTCCTGCCTTTGCACTCCTTTACCATGATGATCATGTGTTAAGAGAAATTCTGCCATCTGTCAGGTATAAAAAGGAGGTTGCCACTTCCAATTTCCTCAGCCAGACAATTCTGGAAGTCCCCCTCTGTGGGCTGGATGAGTGCCCAGCACTTTCTGTTTCCATCGGCACCCCCAGGCCTGCTGACACAGTCCAAGTGAAATGAGCTGGCATCCCAAGGCTAGCCACTGGGAGTCCACTGAGCTCCAGGGAACTCAAGTCTCTTCCTTCCCAGGCGTCACCTTCTCTACCCATGCCTGGTGGCAGAGAGCTGGAAACTGGTTCTTAACTTCCAGCATGGAGATGTCTCAAGAATTGCCAATGGAGACCTTTACAGAAACACTCATATTTATTTGAGCTTCACTCTTCTTTGCTGCCTGCCTCTTCTTCTTTGGTGCACAGGTCTCTTCTCCAGCTGTGCTAGGGGTCCAGTGGGTGTACAGTGTACTGAGCGAGCCAGCAACACCTTAGTGCAAATTAAATCAACATGTCACCGTGTTCAAGGATGTTTGTATTTTTGAAGAGACCAAAGAGTGAGGTACCCAAAAGAGCATAGACTTTCAGGTCATGGATTTGGACAGGGCAGAGCCTGGATCAGAGGGGCCCTTCCGCTGCCTGTGTAAAACCTTTCCATGTGGACAATCATCTCTTCTCTCATGTGAAGGTGACCATTTCCCAGCAGAAGGGCTGAATGGGGACCAATCCTCCACACAGTAGGGTGGCACCAAGGAAAAGAAGGGCCATGTATGTGATTTTTATTTCATTTCTCTGAAGTCATTATACAGGTCCTTGGGGGATCACCACGTGATATATTGATGTACCAGGTAGTAAAAGCAAAATGTAAGACGTAGGGTGAGGAGGAAGGGTGGCCCAGTTGTTGGAGCTGTGTCCTGGCCTCAGGTCGGTCACTTCCTCCTGGACTGAGCACTAACCTGTCCTAGCCTCCCTGAGTCTCAGTTTCCTCATTTTCACCACGGAATGACAACACAAACAACCTCGTGAAGGCACTGTGAGGCATGTATGTGCTAATCCAAGCAAAAGTGCTTTGTAAATTACACAGCATTCTAGACCCGATAGGAGGTGTCATTATCCAACCCTGGGGGCTCACGGTAGATGCTCCCTGTGTTTTCAGCTGTGGATGTGAATCTGCCAAAAGCACAGAGTGCTAGAAAGGTAGGAAGGAGGGGAAAGTTTGTTTCAAGTAAAGGGAAATGGTAAGAGCAGATGAGGCAGGGACTCCTGGATATATTTGTATATATTTTAGCCATGGCATGAATTAAGTTGTACCTTATTTTGAGAGGGGGAATAAGACCTATATTTTGACTAAACCACTTTCCGTTTGCTCTGAAACCCAGGCTTCAGAGCTTATTGAGCACATATGCTGACTGTGCCCTTATTTTACTAGAAGGGACCAGACCGTGCTCTCCATGCATAGCAAGAGACGCCCTCAAGTCAAGTGCCAACAGCTGGCTCTGCAGATGTCAATGACAGCTGCACCGTATCATTCCAAGACACATGAGTCCCAGTTACTCTATCTCCTTGTTTTCAGAAACTTTGACATCTACATAAAAAATTATTTTACGTTTCTGGTTAAACTCATTTTGCAAACACACGCTGATGGATCCAGTCACCTTTATGAAATGGGGGGCTATTTTCTCAGAAATCTAAAATACAAGTGAGCACTTTTATCAAATTATTAGCATGATAAATCTCAGCTGAAGTCATGATCCAGTTTGCTAATCACTTTCAGCGAAAGATCTAAATGATAAGTCAGCTAGCTTAATCATCTCACCCCCACAGAGACAGTTCAGCGGGAAATCTGTAAATAAAATGGATACTCAATATTTCACAGTGTTTTTGTATTAAAACAGATCTGTAGAGCAGGCCATCACTCCATCAAGGTTGGAAGGCAGCTTTGTTGAAAATGGAAACAAAGGAAGCTGCCTGTGATATTGAATGATCGCTGTGAGTGAGGGGACCTGTGCTCAGGTCCAGTCAATCAATACTGTCTCTTTTTTGGACATTTGTTTTATCCATCACAATGTACCTTATGCAGCTGAGCTCACAGGTGCTGTAGAAAATGACATCCAAGCCCCTAACAGACTAGAGCAGCCACTGTTTTGGACCCAGATGTTTCTGGGCAGAATGTGGGTGCCTGGCTGCAGGACAAGGTCTCGGCTGTGCACGTGCTGGGACTTGACTGTATGCATTTGTTAAAAGAGCGGACAGTCACAATCTGTAGTTACTTTGCCTGGACACCCAGGAATAGTAGACACTATTAGTGCAGGAACAAATGGGACACCAGTGACATAGGGATATTCAGGTGTCCTCATACTTGGAGGCTTCATCATCAAAGCTGGTCCTGCCTATTCTTTACAAGCTTAATTCTGCCAGTTCCTTCTGTTCCCTCAATCCTAACAGAGAGAGAGACAAGGAAGAGTAACATGTGACAAGTACCACTACAAATAATCATATTGGGGCCTCTACTGAAAAAGCAGGGCATGTGGTTTTCAATTCACATAGGATCCCCTGATCTGGGTTGGTTTTTGTTTTTGTCTGAGACAGGGTCTCGCTAAATTGCCCAGGCTAGCTGCAATCTCCTGGGCTCAAGATCCTCCTGCCTCAGCTTTCCAAGGGGACCACAAACACAGGCTGGTCTACTTTAAATATGGCCAACTCCAAACTGCCCTGTGTGAATGAAAGCCACCGTGCCATTTCCTCACCAGGACCAGTTTGTGTATGTGACCTGTGAACAGAGTCACCACCTCTGCTTGAAGACACAGCTTGTCACCTTGCAGATGATGAGAGGGAAGAATTTGGACCAAAATATGTTCAATTCCTCTACCAGCTATGGTTTTTTATTTTAAGTTTTATCAGTGGAGCCTATGAATAAAATATTAAAGAAGCAGCTCACAGTAGTAGAAAATGTGGATGCTCTGACCAAAACACCTCAGATTCCTTTTTATTTTGGTGTATTTGTGAATGTCAGGGATGAGGGGAATAGGGGACTCCTGCCTGTTGGGTTTTCACTGTGACAGGGAGGCTGTCCACAGCCTGCTTTGCTGCACACCCAGAGCTGGTGTTTAGACCCTTCTGGGGCAGCTGTTGGACTGAGAGATGTGGGGAGAGGGGTGTGAAAGCTCCAGCTCCCTCCAGATTGGGATAATGCTAAGGTGTAACTCATACTCTGGAGGTTCCCCAGGGGGGTCAGGCAAATGCCCCCCTCCATGGGGCCTCACCTGAGATTGCTCCTGTGTGTGGCTTCCTCCAGTTCCCTGAAAGGGGAAAGAGCTTCCATCTGTCCCCTGCATGGAATGGGTAGAGGGATTCAGGGGACATGATAGCCCAAGTCAGGCCTTGAAAGCATGTTGTCCTCTTTCTGCTGAGGTCCTTGTGAATCTGGGGCAGGATACTACTGCTATGTTCAAATGTAAATCATGAAGATCCTCTAAAATCATCTCCATGGCATTCTCCTATGTGAAGAAATAGTTATAGGGCAAGTGAGGTTATAGGGTATGATGGGTCCCAACTCTGAGGACTCCTAGAGGGTGTCTATCAGAAGTTCTAGAAGCAAGTAGTTAGACATTGGTCATCAGCTTTGCAGCCCTGTATGACTTCTCCAGCCCAGCATTCCCCCTAGCTTAAACCATGAAAACACATCCTTCCTGAATCTGTTCTTTTTTGTTTTTTTGAAATGGATCAATTGAAATGTTTATTAGCTTTGAAACAAACATGCATACCCTAAAACAATAAATGCATTTATTTATAATTTTCTATGAATTTAAGATTTTTAAATAATTTCTCTTATTCTAATTAATTATACATGACAGTAGAATGCATTTTGACACATCACACATAAATGGAGTGTAACTTTTCATTCTCTAGTTGTATTTGATGTAGAGTTACACAGGTCATGTCATCATATAGGCCCATAGGGTAATAATGTCCAATTCATTCTACTATCCTTTCTACATCCATGCACCCTCCCCTTCCTTCACTCCCCTCTAATCTAAAGTACCTCACTCTGCCCTAGCACTGCCAGGCCCAGGTCAGTCCCACCGACCTCCACCCAAGTGTGGCCAGGCCCAGGTCAGCCCTGCAGACCTCTGCCCGAGCACAGGCAGGCCAAGGACAGCCCCACTGACCTACACTTGAGTGCAGCCAGGCCCAAGTCAGCCCCGCTGACCTCCACCCCAGCACAGGCAGGCCCAGGACAGCCTCGTTGACCTCTGTCCGGAGTGAGACGGGGTATCCTGCCATAGACAAACACCCGCTGATCTCAGGCTCAGCCATAGGACCGCCTCTTCTGACCAGCAGACCACCGTGGGGGCTAAGATTCAACTAGTTTGGCCCACACCAACCCACATAGGACCCAGGCCCAGGGTAAGTCCACAATCTGCTACCCCACCCCCATCTGGGAGCATAAACCTAATTCACCTCCATTTTGTGATACTGCAGACATAGCCATAGCCTTCCCCATGCAGAATCCCCTAACTTTTGACAACAGACAGGGCCTAAAAGCAGCCGCATCTCAAAGCAGGCAACCCAAAGACATTGTAAGGCATACCCTTTCAGTCCTATCTCTGGAAGATGTTGCATTCATCTTGGGGCACCTTCACTGTTATTTCGAGTTACCTTCGCTATTGCCAAAACTACCTTTAGTTGTAGTAGTATACATCGAGGGACACCTACAGGGTCTGAAAGCCCAACATTAAGGTGAGGCACAGACAACCTGCATGGATATTATAAGAATATAGGGTAGAAACTGTAATATCTCAGATCTACACTGCAAGAAATAAAGGCAAATAGACAACATGAAAAAACAAGGGAGTAAAGTACCCCAAACAAAGCAGGATACTACAATAAGGGAACCCATGCTCAGCGAAGTTCATGAAATGTCAGAGAAGGAGTTCAGAAGGTTCATAATTAAAATGATCTGTGAATTAAAGAATGACCTAAATGAGCAAATGCAGGCAAAAATTGATCACTACAACAAAGATTTAAGAGAGCAAATACACGTAGCAAAAGATTACTTCAAAAAAGATACAGAAACTCTGAAAAAAAAAAGTCAGAAATCCTTGAAATGAAGGAAACAATTAACCAAATAAAAAACACAATAGAAAGCATCACCAACAGACTAGATCAACTGGAAGAAAGAACATCAGATAATGAAGATAAAGTATATAATCTTGAAAATAAAGTTGACTACACAGGGAAGATAGCAAGAAACCATGAACAGAACATCCAAGAATTATGGGACAGCAGCAAAAGACCAAATCTAAGAGTAATTGGGATAGAGGAAGGCACAGAGTTTCAAACCAAAGGAATGCACAATCTCTTCAATGAGATAATATCAGAAAATTTCCCAAGCATGAAGAATGAATTGGAAAACCAAATACAAAGCTGGGCACGGTGGTGCATGCCTGTAATTACAGCACTTGGAGGCTGAGGCAGGAGGATTGCTAGTTCAAAGCCAGCCTCAGCAATGGAGAGGCGCTTAGCAGCTCAGTGAGACCCTGTCTCTAATAAAATACAAAAAAGGGCTGGGGATGTGGCCCAGTGGTCGAGTGCCCCTGAGTTCAATCCCTGGTACCAAAAAAAAAAAAAAAAAAAAAGCAAGTGGATTACAGAGCATCAAATGTACAAAATTACAACAGATCTACACCAAGACACATTATAATGAAAATCCCTAGCATACAGAATAAGGATAGAATATCAAAGGCCGCAGAGAGAGGAATCAGATCACATATAGGGGAGACCAATTCATATCACGGCAGATTTTTCAACTCAGATACTCAAAGCCAGGAGATCATGGAACAACATATACCAAGCTCTGAAAGAAAAGGGATGCCAACCAAGAATCTTATATCCAGCAAAATCAAGCTTAAAATTTGAGGACAAAAAATAAAAACCTTCATTGATAAACAAAAGTTAAAATAATTTACAACTAGAAAGCCAGCACTACAGAACATCCTCAGAAAGATATCCCATGAAGAGGAAATGAAAAACAAAGATGAAAATCAGCAGAGGGAGGTATTACACTAAAGGAAAAGCCACGGAGAAACCATGTCAAGTTAAATACCAAAAATAAACAAAAATGGCTGGGAGTACAAATCATGTCTCAATAATAACTCTTAATGTTAATGGCCTAAACTCACCAATCAAAAGACATAGAGTAGCAGATTGGATCAAAAGAACAGACCCAACAATATGCTGCTTCCAAGAGACTCATCTTGGAAAAGACATCCACAGGCTGAAGGTGAAAGGTTGGGAGAAATCCTACCACTCACATGGACTGAGGAAACAAGCAGGGGTTTCCATCTTCATATCAAATAAAGTAGACTTCAAGCTTAAGTCAATCAAAAGGGGTAAAGAATGACACTACATACTGCTCAAGGGAACCATATACCAACAAGACTTAACAATTATAAATATATATGCCCCAAACAATGGAGCATCCATGTTCATCAAACAAACTTTTCTCAAGTTCAAGAGTCAAATAGACCACAACACAATAATTTTGGGTGACTTTAACACACCCCTTTACCACTGGATAGATCTTCCAAACAAAAGCTGAACAAAGAAACTATAGAACTCAAAAACACAAAAAACAACTTAGACTTAACTGACTTATATAGAATTTTTCATCCTTCAGTGAGCGAATACACTTTCTTCTCAGCAGCATATGGATCCTTCTCTAAAATAGACCATATATTATGCCACAAAACAACTCTTAGCAAATATTTAAAAAATAGAGTTAATACCCTGCATTCTATCAGACCATACTGGAATGAAATTAGAAATCAATGATAAAATAAGAAATAAAAGCTATTCCAACACCTGGAGACTAAATAATATGCTACTGAATGAACAATAGGTTGCAGAAGACATCAAGAAGGAGATTAAAAAATTCTTAGAGGTGAATGAGAACACAGACACAACATTTCAAAATCTCTGGGAGAGTATGAAGGCAGTTCTAAGAGGAAAGTTCATTGCATTGAGTTCATTCCTCAAAAGAAGAAAAAGTCAACAAATAAATGACTTAACATTACATCTCAAAGCCCTAGAAAAAGAAGAACAATCCTACACCAAAAGCAGTAGAAGACAGGAAATAATTAAAATCAGAGCAGAAATCAATAAAATTGAAACAAAAGAAACAACTGAAAAAATTGACAAAACAAAAAGTTGGTTCATTGAAAAAATAAATAAAATTGACAGACCCTTAGCCAAGCTAACAAAGACAAAGGGAGAGAAAACTGAAATGACTAACATGTGCAATGAAAAAGGAAATATCATAACAGACACTACAGAAATACAGAAGATAATTCAAAATTTTGTTGAAAATTTGCACCCCAATAAAATACAAAATATTGAAAGCATCGACAAATTTCTAGAGTCATATGATTTGCCCAAATTGAATCAGAATGATATACACAATTTAAACTGATTAATTTTGAGTGAAGAAATAGAAGATGCCATCAGAAGCCTACCAACCAAGAAAAGCCCAGGACCAGATGGATACACAGCCGAGTTCTACAAGACCTTTAAAGAAGAACTAATACCAATACTCTTCAATTTATTTCAGGAAATAGAAAAAGAGGGAGCACTTCCAGGCAAAGACACATCAAAGAAAGAAAACTTCAGACCAATATCTCTAATGAACATAGATGCAAATATTCTCAATAAAATTCTGGCAAATTGGATACAAAAACATATAAAAACTATAGTACACCACGATCAAGTGGGGTTCATTCCAGGGATGCAAGTTTGGTTCAACATGTGGAAGTCAATAAATGTAATTCATAACATCAATAGACTTAAAGATAAGAACCATATTATTATCTCAATCAATGCAGAAAAAGCATTTGACAAAATACAGCTCCCCTTCATGTTCAAAACACTAGAAAAACTAGAAAACTAGGGATAACTGGAACATATTTCAACATCATAAAAGCTATCTATGCTAAGCCCCAGGCCAGCAT
Organism: Tamias sibiricus; assembly: GCA_025594165.1. Taxonomy (NCBI): domain Eukaryota; kingdom Metazoa; phylum Chordata; class Mammalia; order Rodentia; family Sciuridae; genus Tamias; species Tamias sibiricus. The sequence goes on from CM046659.1 coordinate 113,880,860, forward strand.
CATTCTAAATGGAGAAAAATTAAAAGTGTTCCCTCTAAAAATTGGAACAAGACAGGGATGCCCTTTTTCACCCACTTCTATTTAACATAGTTCTTGAAACACTGACAAGAGCAATAAGACAGATGAAAGAAATTAAAGGGATACAGATAGGTAAAGTAGAACTCAAATTATCACTATTCGTTGATGATATGATTCTATACCTAAAAGGCCCAAAAAATTCCACCACAAAACTTCTAGAACTCATAAATGAATTCAGCAAAGTAGCACTATACAAAATCAACACCCGTAAATCAAAGGCATTTCTATATATCAGTGACAAATCCTCTGAAAGGGAAATGAGGAAAACTACCCCACTTACAATAGCATCAGAAAAAATAAAATACTTGGGAATCAATGAAAGATGTGAAAGACCTCTATAACAAAAACTACATAATACTAAAGAAAGAAATTATAGAAGACCTTAGAGGATGGACAGATCTACCTTGTTCTTGGATAGGCAGAATTAATATTGTCAAAATGACCATATTACCAAAAGCAGTATACAGATTTAATGCAATTCCAATCAAAATCCCAAAGACATTCCACATAGAAATAGAAAAAGCAGTCATGAAATTCATCTGGAAAAATAAGAGACCCAGAATAGCTAAAGCAATCCTTAGCAAGAAGAGTGAAGCAGGTGGCATCACTATATCAGACCTTAAATTATACTACAGAGCAACAGTAACAAAAACAGCATGGTATTGGCACCAAAATAGACTGGTAGACCAATGATACAGAACAGAGACTAACTCATATAATTACAGTTATCTTATATTAGACAAAGGTGCAAAAAATGTACATTGGAGAAAAGATAGCTTCTTCAACAAATGGTGCTGGGAAAACTGGAAATCTATGCCTATTACAAGAAAAAGTAAGCCCTAATCTCCAACATGTTGGATTAGGCCCCAACTTCCTTAATAAGACTCCTGTAGTGCAAGAATTAATATCAAGAATCAATAAATGGGATAGATTCAAACTAAAAAGCTCCTTCTCAGCAAAAGAAACAATCAGTGAGGTGAATAGAGAGTCTACTAATTGGTAACAAATTTTTACCACATGCACGTCAGATAGAGCACTAATCTCTAGAATGTATAAAGAACTCAAAAATCTTAACACCAAAAAAAAAAATAATAATAATAACCTAATCAATAAATGGGCCAAGGAACTGAACAGACACTTCTCAGAAGAATATATACAATCAATCAACAAAAACATGAAAAAAATGTTCAACATCTCTGGCAATTAGAGAAATGCAAATCAAAACTACTTTAAGATTTCATCTCACATGAGTCAGAATGACAGCTATTAAAAACACAAACAACAATAAACGTTGGAGAGGATGTGGGGGAAAAGGCACACTAATACATTGCTGGTGGGACTGCAAAATGGTGCAGCCAATGTGGAAAGCAGTATGGAGATTCCTTGGAAAACTAAGAATGGAACCACCTTATGACCCAACTATCCAACTCCTCTGTCTATCCCCAAAGGACTTAAAAACATCACACTACAGGGACACAGCCACATCAATGTTTATAGCAGCACAATTCACAATAGCTAAACTGTGGAAACAACCTAGATGCCCTTCAGTAGATGAATGGATAAAGAAAATGTGGTATATACACACAATGGAGTATTACTCAGCAATAAGAGAGAATAAAATCATGGCATTCGCAGGTAAATGGATGAAGTTGGAGAATATAATGCTATGTGAAGTTAGCCAGTCCCCCAAATCCAAATGCCGAATGTTTTCTCTGATATAAGGAGGCTGATTCACAGTGGGGTTGGGATGGGGAGCATAGGAGGATTAGAGGAACACTAGAATGGCCAATGGGGAGGGAGGGGGCAAAAGGGTAAAAAAAAATGGTAGAATGAGATGGATATTATTACCCTAAGTGCATGTATGAGGACACAAATGGTGTGAATATACTTTGTATACAACCAGAGATTTGTAAAAATGTGCTCTATAAGTGTAATATGAAATGTAATGCATTCTGCTGTCATATATAACAACTTAGAATAAAAAGAAAGTACTTCTATTCTTCCCTGCCCGCCCCCCCATTGTGAGTTAGCATCTGCATATCAGAGAAAACATTCGACCTTTGGTTCTTTGAGATTGGCTTATTTTGCTTAACATAATATTCTCCAGCTCCATTCACTTACCCCGTAATTTCATTCTTCTTTAAGGCTGAGTAATATTCCATTGTATATGTATACCACATTTTCTTTACCCATTCATCTGTTGAAGGCCACCTAGGTTGGTTCTATAGATTAGCTATTGTGAGTTGAGCTGTTATAAACATAGAGGTGGCTGTGTCACTGTAGTATACTGATTTTAAGTCCTTTGAGTATAAACCGAGGAGTGGAATAGCTGGGTCAAATGGTGGTTCCGTTCCAAGTTTTCTGAGGAATCTCCATACTGCTTTCCAGAGTAGTTGCACCAATTTGTAGCCTCACCAGCAATGTATGAGTGTACCTTTTCCCCCACATCCTTGCCAACACTTATTCTTGCTTTTAATCCAGTTTCATAGACCAATTCCTTCACCCACTCAGTCCTACCTCCAGATCCCTGAGCTCCCAAAACAGCTCTTGGCTCTTCTCTTTTACTCTTTGGCATTGACATGAAGCACAATCGTTCCTGCCAGTGATGATTCCAGATCTCCCTCTCAGCTCTGCAAATTGAGATCCCTTGGAGAAATACCCATCCTCATTGGGATCTTGGGAATCTCCTACCCTGGACTGACCCACTAGGATTACTGACCTCTTTAAGTGGAGTCTGGCTAAATTAGTCACAGCACATATCTTCCCTGTTTCTCACAGCACTTTCCTTCATTTGACACACTACATATTTCGTTTGTTCTTTCCATCTCCTACTGAAATATAAGAAGAATTCGGGGGGAGGACTTTGGGGAACCTACTTTGCTGTCTACTAAATCCTCAGTCACTGGCACATAATAAATACTTAATACCTTTAAAATTATTTGAAGACATCAGTAAATAAAGAAATGTTTCTATCTTCTTGAGGTCTCTTCGTAGTACAGTCTGTCTTGGGCTAAAATTTTAAGTCAAAGATAACATAATAACTAGTTTCTGTTTTCCAATATTTCAGGAGAAAAAAAGTGATGCTAAAAGAGAAAAATAAGACATATTAAACAAAGCATAACATGTGTTAGATGTCTTTAAGATCAAGGGAGAGAAAATAAACCATAGGTAAGACAACTTGAGTCTATAATAGTATTCCTTAAATGGAGTTGTAGTCCCAGTGAGAAATGTGCCTAACAAATAGGTCTTAACATGTTGACGCTTTTTCTTATGCAATCCATAAGACTTTCTCCTCTCTGTCTTTCCCACACTGGCCTTCTTCTGCCTCACCATGCCCACATGCGCCCCCACTAAGCATCTTAAAACTCACAGTTCCTGCTACTCGGATGCTTGCCCAGACCCTCTCACTGTCATTCTTTGTTGAGGTCTAAGGTATATGATTGGGCCATCTGTGGTGGCCTAAGGACTTTGATCACTGTACGTAATCATCTTATGGATTCACTCTGATCCAGAAATAGTATGCTCTCCAACCACAACTTGGATTATGGTTTAGTGTTTTTCACTAATGAAACCTGTGATTGTGTTTTCTTAAGGAAACTTAAGGTCTTTCTTCCCTTAAAACTCCCCTGCCCATTTGAAAACCTGATGATTTTGATGCACTGTTACTAATAATGCCTTCCTCATCTTTGATCTTAGTCTTTCTTTTGCTTTTTCCCAGCAAGTATATGAATAAAATATTGAGCTGCTGATTAATGACCGTATATGTTCCACTTTGAGATGTCTAAAGGAATTCTCCAAATGCCTGGACGGCTCTGTAATGTCATATTTAAATTAAAGGCTGACTCTGTAAAAGGCCGTCCTTTGTTGTGAAGGTTGTGTCGTAGGACGGTAGTAAGACCTAATTTCCTCTTAAGAGAAAGAACAGAAATTTTGTTTTTTAATGCCCAGAAAAGAACATGAGATAGGCTGCTTATAAAGACAAATATATAAGTTAATGCTTTGGCTTCCACTTTATACAATTGGCCCTAGGAGAGTCCAAGAAAGTATGTGAGTTCTTTTTTCTGTTTTAATTTTAATTGCTTTTGTCCTAGAACTCTGAAGTGATGTCACCCACCCCCTCCTTTGGCTTTTTTTTTTTTTTTTTTTTTTTTTTTTATGGGCATGGAACTGACATTGTGCTTCTTCCCATAGAGGGCACAAGAGTTTGCATAGACCCGTTTTTTACAGAAAAACCCACCTAAAGCTCTAAAACAATGGGTACAATAAGCTGATTATAACTGAGATCACATATAGGAGAATATGGAATCAGTGTTCACCAGGAGCTCTCAGTCACTAAAACAACACAATAATAATAATAGGAGCAAGTACATTGGCAAAAGGGATAATGAGGCTGATAGGATGACACATTTACTAAGTGCTGAGTACTTAACATACTGCATGTCATTCAATCTCAACTCTGTGAGGCAGCTACCCACACTGCTATTCTCCAACATCACACTACTGGGAAAAGGCAGAGAGAGGGAGGATCCAATTCAATGTCATCTAATGCCAAACAACACATTCCAGATCTGAGTTACTTAATATTTAGATTTAGCCCATGATAGCTTTCTCTGTGTGAGTTATATTTTGGGCTGTTTAGACTATATTAAAAGGAAAGCAAATATTACTTGAATTGGAGCATGTAACCCAAACAGAATATCTGAATCTAGTGGCTGCATGGCCAATAGTTATGCAGATTTCAAACTTTCCAGCACAGCACAAACTTATAATATTATTTGTAATATTATTTTCCTCTATTTCTATAAATAATCATTCCATCTATCAGATCACATTCCTCAATTTTTGGATTAGAAACTATGGTCTTGGTAACCACATTGACCTTTTTAAGCCATGAAAAGGGTATGCTTTGTTTCATCTCCAGAATCTTTTAAGACCTACATGTTACTGAGCCCAACCTGCTCCATCTTAGGGGCCCCTTGCAACTTCAAAGGCTTTGATGTTATTAGATACGTTGCCTCACCTCAAAGCAATTTTTCATGTTGTTGCAAAACCCCTAAATCTCATTAGAAGATAATTGGTTCTGTAAGTGAAATTAAACATTTTTAGAAAGTGGCAAAATAATTCTAATGTTTGTCATGAAGAAAATAGTTAAGAGTTCAGAGAAAAAGAAGGATCCTGTATTTTTAAACGTATTTAAAAGTTTTAATAATTAAAACAGTATGGTATTGATACAAAAACTGACAGATAAATATGAACTGATATAAATTTATCTATAGCAGTAGATCTATATTGAATTTCATTACATAATGAAGGGATAGTCACATACCTATGAGAAAGCAATGAATTATCTCTCCTATGTTATGAAGAAAACTGTATGCTGGGAAAAAATTAAGTTAGATCCTACCTTTGAACTATGGACTAAATATATTCTGCATGGTTTGAAAAGTATGTGTAAGTATTAAAAGCCTAATTTTATTTGAAAATTTTAATTAAAAGAAAATAAATAAAAATATTTAATTTAGATCAGGCAAGGAATTCTAAAGCACTAAAGAAATGGAGAGGAGAAGGTGAATAGGTGAATAGATTTTACCACTTAAAATTAAAAAGGTCTAACAGTCAAAAATTCCAACACTCTAGAAGAACTATTTGCAACAAGCATAGTAGACAGAGGATTAAATTATTTGATACATTTTTTAGACTTTTAAGTAAGGTCTATAGCCATACTACCTTGGATGTGCCTGATCTCTGATCTCAAATAAGACCACAAAACAAAAAGTTCAAAATACATGAAAACTAATAGACTTCTTACATCCATAAAACGGAGCTGTTCAATCTTACCTGTTGTAGATTTGATTGTCATATTAAAATTAATAGTGTAAATGCAATAAGTTAGATGTTCTCAAACTTTAGTGGGAATATATGTTATGATTACTTTTCTATATAGTAATTGGCAAGATATATTAAAGACATTAAAACATTTACAATTTTCATTAAAATAATTTCAAGTCTAGTAATTTTGGTAAAAAATCTTATATACATGATATTCACCAAAAGATTATTTGTATCAGTGCTGGGGATGTGGCTTGCCTCCCATACACATACTAAAACAAATATTTTTTTTAATAAAAACAAAAAATTACTTGTATCATTCCTGACTAAAATTAACCAAGGCTGAGAAATGGCTGATTCAAGAGCTTAGATGGGAAATATAAAAGGTAAGCACTGAACCAAAGAACGAGGAAACCCAGAGACCAACAGAGAGATGCCAAAAGACACAGCTGAGTGAAGGAGTGCCCAAAGGACAGCTTGAGTATCAAAAGTTATGACTAACAATAATACATAAAAGAAAAATCCATGAGTCTATAGTAAGTCATACTTAAAAAATAATAAAGAAGGAAAACCCCAAACCTATTTATTCTATTTTTTAAATTAACACTAAAAACATAAAAAGTAAGCATGTACCCTGCATTTTGAGAGGAAAAACTCCTTTCTAGAAGAGTGGCATCTATTACATGTAGGTGACATGACTTAATTTTTTTAAATCACCATTTTCAGCTTCTAATAAAATATTGGTTGAGGCAAGAATCACAAATGGATGGTGAGAATGGTTGTTGGGAAATAAGATATTCGTGAAGTACCAAGGTAGCACACCATAGACTACATACTAACTGCAGAGGGGGAAATATGCCTCTGAATGGAGAGCTCTAGTTGTCACCCCCTTAACCAAGTAACCAAATGTCACATCACTCAACACCAGACAACCCGGTGCTATGACCTGATAATGCAATCACCTGGGAAAAGTTCTTGCAAGTCGTTTACCTAAGCTTAATGAAGACTTCAGACCTAACTTCTCATTCATAGGAAATCCAGGACTGAGAGAACAAGTTCTGTGACTTTACAAGGCAATAATTAGACAAAACCAGCATGTGGAACGTTCAACAAAACAACAGGCCTGGTATCTTCAACCAAAAAGTGGGTGTCCTGTTCTAGACGAAAAGAAACCAGAGTCCTGACAACCAAAGACAAAGTGTGATCCTTCATAGGATTCTGGCAGGAAAACAAACAAACAAAATTAGCTATGAAAACATTTCAGGGACAATTAGGAAAATTTGAATACAGAGTACTTATTAGCAGGTATTAGGGAACTACTTTTAATTTTCTTGGATGTAACAATATACTGCAGTTATGTACAGAATGTCATTATTCTCAGCAAAAGGCATGCTTAAATCTTTATAATTGAAACATTAGGATGTTTACAATTTACTTTTAGGTGTTCCCACAGAACAATAAAAAACTCACTGCATCTATCTTAATATATGCTGATAACACACATGCACACAAATACACACACATGCACATACATCCCAAGAACAAATATGGCACAACATTTTAAAAAACATTTGAACATGGTGCAATGATGTGCATTATACTATTCTTTTATATGTTTGAAAGTTTTCATAATAAAAAGGTTAGAAAATAATATTTATAAAAACATATCATTTGTATGTTTGAAATTATATGATGGTTTGTTGAATTAGACAATATTCATAGAATTCGTAGTATATACTTTTAGTCATCTTTCCAAAGGATTTCCAGATACAGAGGCAAATATTTGCATCACAGTAGAACTTTACATGTGGTATATATAGGTTGAGCTCACTTTTTAAGCTTATCTTTTTTTTTTTGGTACTGGTTATTGAACTCAGTGACACTCGACCACTGGGCCACATCCCCAGCCCTTTTTTGTATTTTTTTAAAGATAGGGTCTCACTGAGTTGCTAAGTGCCTCGCCATTGCTGAGGCTGGCTTTGAACTCGCGATCCTCCTGCCTCAGCCTCCCAAGTGCTGGGATTACAGGCGTGTGCCACCATACCTGGCTTTAAGCTTATCTTTTAATTGACATAATTGTACACCTTTATGGGGCATACTGTGATATGTTGATACATTTATATCTTATGTAATAAGCATCTCAGAATATTCAGTTATCCATCACCTCAAACATTTATCATTCCTTTGTAATGAGAACAAAGTCCTCTGTTCTAACATTCTTGAATTATATGATATTTTTTATGATCACCCTTCCATGTAATAGAACACGAGAACTATTCATCTCATTTAGTCATGACTTTGTACCCATTAACCAATCTCTCCTCATCCCCACCTATGATCTCCCCTCCCCAGCCTCTGGTAACCACTCATTGGCTCTCCTCTATGAGCTCAAAGTTTTAGATTCCACATAGGAGTGTAACTGATTGGCATTTGTCTTTCTGTGCTTGCCTTATTTCATTTAACATTGTGACTTGATCTCACTTTTTATATTCATGCAACAATTCACTAAGCACTTATAATGTACCAGGAACTCTTCTGGGTGCCTAAGATGAAAATATACCTTAATGCTAGCAGAATTTTCCTCTGCTGTTAAGGTTATAGGAGATCCTTATTAGCTTCTGATAATTTTTTAAATATTTCAAATTGTACTAGATCAGCTTTATAACAAATTAACAAACAGGAATCTCATTTAAGAACAGTCATTGGGAATTCAGTATTCATAATAACTGATACTTACTAAGTGCTTGATGGGTAGCAACCTCTTGTCTCCATACTCTAGGGAACAAGTCCATTTAGTCCTCCCAATAACACTCTGAAGTGAGTATCGTTATCCCCATTTAATACACACAGAAGCTAGGCGCTAAGAAGTTTGGTCGTTTACTTTAGCTGATGATTCTTGGAGGACAGGGATTTGTCCCCAAGGAATACCCAACAATGCTGGGGGGTGTTTCTGGTTGTTACACTGGTGGGGAGTGGGGGATAGCAGCCAGGGACACTGATAAATATCCTATATGCCTAGGACAGTCCCTCACAACAGAAAGTTATCATCCCCAAATGCCAGTAGTGCCAAGGGTGAGAAACTGTGGCCTGAGGTCATGTTTCCGATAAGTGGCAGAGCCAGCTTTGAGCCAGGCAGCCTGACTCATGGGCCCTCACTGCCATCACTCTGACTGCTCTTAAACACTGCCATACTAATGTCCTGTCATTAAACACTGGGCTCTTATTGAGGATAATTATCAGTAACAATATTAATTGTTACCACGTGGGGCTTTTTTGTGATTTACCAAAAATTTTAAGGCAAATTATGAAAGCAATAATATTTCTCTAAAAGTTCAAAAAGTACTTTTATCAAATGAAAATGACATCTGATATGGTAAAAGGGCATTCTTATATAGAAGTTAAAGTGAAAATTGGTATATTTCTTTTAGAAGGCAGTTTTGCAAGTGGTATTGCAATCTTAGAATTACTTATAAGCTTTGATGTGGAAATTTCACTTTAGGAAATTTATTCTACAAAATATGGCAAAATCCAGGTGTGCAAATAAATGTGTGTGTGTGTGTGTGTGTGCGCGCGCAAAAATATGCTTAACAATAGGAGTATAGCTTAATCAACTGGGTATATGTGCTTGAGAGAAATGACATAAGGGTGTGAACAATCATGTACAGTATTAGGTGAACAAAAGAAACAGATATAAAAATCACATCCATGTATTTTCCAGCATGTTAGCAAGACAAAAAAGAAATACATCACTGGAATTGCTGGATTAGGATGGTAGGGTAAGGAGTACTCTTTTCTTTTCTTTTCCTTTTTCTGTCTTTATTTTCAAAACTGAAAGGTAGCTGTGAATTTTTTATGGAATAGAAGCAATCAAAATATTTTTAGATGTACCTAAATCCTGGAAAATTATACCTTTTTGAAAAGGAGTCTCTTTTTAAAATGTGAAATATGTGTAAACAAGCTTATGACCTAGATCTGAACACTTTAAAGGTAAAAACAAATCTGAGAACAGAGACCCCTGGTTCTCCCAGCACAGGCTCTGCGTCAATGAGATGAGAAAATCTCCTCTCTGGCAATCTGAATGTCTCCTTCTCCCTCCATAATGACTTGCTGCATAAAAATTAATCTTTCTCCTCTGCTTTGATCCCAGAGCTCCTTAGCGAAGATTCCATCTTGTTCTATAACACATGATGAAGCATTTTCCCTGTTATAATGTGACAATGGCCCTACGGAGCACAACAATTTGAGTCTGAATGGGCCACAGCCAAAGAAGGAATCTTAAGAGGCAATTCCACCCAGAACTATTTGGCAAATGCATAAAAAAGACACATTAGCACTGTCTGAAAACTGTGCCCTTAACAAAAGAACACAAAACAGAGCTGGGAATGGGAAAGGTGGAGGGAGGTGGAGAAGGAAAAGCAAAGAGGTGAGATGCTGTGGTGGTTCCACCCCATGATCAGTCTCAGATTTTAAAAAAATGTGCATATTTGAAAACTTTTCATAAGAAAGATTATTTGTCAAGGCTAGGGGAAAAATTCTTTAATTAGTTTACTCAAATATTAAATCTGACATCTAAAATCTCAATATTAGCAAAAATGTGATAATTATAGCTGGAAGGGTTTTTTATTGAATGTAAATTCATGTATAACACTTTGAGCATATCTCACTCCCTATTGTTATATCTCCTACAGTGTTCACACTTAACTGGAAGCCTTGGGCTCCACTCTGAAATCTGATCTCAAATTCACAGTCCCCATACTTCCTTTCAAAGTAAGTAGCTGCAGTTCAACACCAGCTATGACAAAGGTCCATTCCGAGGGCAGACAACCTTGAGAGAACCTTCCAGAATGCCCAGGCTTCCCGCAGAAGGTTTTGTTTTTGTTGTTGTTGTTCAGTGGAGTCCCACATCACATCTTTACAGGGGGATTCTGTTTTTTTTCAGCAATCATTTTGACCAACTTGGCTGTTAATTCAGTGAGGGAGCTTACTAATTCAAGCTGGTTTTGAAGGAGAACAGAAACAGGAAACAAGAGTAGGGTCTGTGAAAACACATTTGTTCATTTTACCCTCATAGCATCCTTGTTTTATAAAGAAGGATACTGGGACTGGGAGAGGTCAAATGACTGGGCTGGTGTCCTGGAACTAGTGAACACACACTCAGCACCCAAAGCCAGTGCTCTGCCCTCTCTTGGGCCTGCTGGGTTATGGGGAAGAGGGAGCGTTCACAGCCACGTGGTGTACAGTGGACACTCCACCACAGAAATAAACTAATAAGCACACACCCAAGCACAGGCTGACCCATGTACCTCTTTCCCTAACTATCCATGTATTGCTCTGTGTTCTTATAATAAATATTAAGAGTGGTAATTGTTTTACTTGTTCATTTGTGGCAACAGCCAATGAACAATCTTCCAGGAGTATCATCTCAAACACCTACAACAGGCAAGCTTCTCTGAAGACATCAGGAAGAGCTGGGGACCCAGGCAGCCTACAGAACATTTGCCCCTTCTAAAAGGACAGACAGAGGTATAGGACCAGCAGTTTGTATCACTAGGGGCAGTTGCAGGCCAAGTGTGCAGAGCTTTTGGTTTTTTTAAAGATGCCAGAAATAAGGATATTCATGTGAACTTTCCCAGTTTGTTTTAGAGTTGGCAACTATAACATGATTTCACTTAATTGTATGAGCCAAATAAAACGTGTGGGGGCCTGTTTTGGTCTGGGTCCTATGCTGCGCACTTTCTGGTCTAGATGATATACCTGTGCTAGACCTGAGCTGTCTCTGTCAGGCCAGCCTTCATGGGAGTAATGGGCACAGCGGAGTCACTGCTCCTACAGGGCCAGTGAAGAAATGCCGTATCCATCTTGGTAGTTTTATCATTTTAACAGCATTATTTGATGGAAGGAAATGGTGAACACAAATTCTGTGTTAAAATATGTATAAATTTCAAAAGCAATGATCAGAGAAGCAGGCAAGAGCTGAGAGGAGGAATTTTATAGTTAAGCAAAATAGAAAAACTAACAAGGAGAGGACATGGGTTGGTTTTGAGCAAATTCTTTGTTTTTTTTTTTAATTTTATTTTTATAATTTTTAATATGTACAACTCATAGTGCATATATTTAGTATCTTTTTACATACAACTGTTTGTATACAAAGTATATTCGTACAATTCAGGTCTTCAATCATGCATTAAGGAAAATTATATCCGTCTCATTCAACCACCTTTTTTTTTCCTTTTCTCCCCCTCCCTCCCCTCTTGCTCCCTCCCTTACCCTCCCTTCCCTTGACCATTCTAGTGTTCCTCTAATCCTCCTATGTACCCCCATCCAACAATACTTTGAAATAGCCTCCTTATATAAGAGAAAACATTTGGTACTTGGATTTTTGAGACTGACTAACTTCACTTAGCATTATGTCTTCCAACTTCATCCATTTACCTGCAAATGCCATTAATTTGTTTTCTTTTATTGCTGAGTAAAATTCCATTGTGCGTATATACCACATTTTCTTAATCCACTCATTTACTTGAGCAAATTCTTAACAGGAATCTCCTTCGAACGACCAAGGAGAGACTCAACACAAGATTTCCAGGTGGAATTATTTTCTTTCAGTGGACACATTTCCCATTAACTTCCTTTCTCCCACCTCTTCCCTTTCCACTTTGCTACCACTTGTTGCTCAGGATACTGACTCAGTCATAGACCAATTTCAGTTACACTTTAGTACTAACTCCCCTTCTTCTAAACAAGGACACTGAAAGCAGAACATGAGCTGGTGCTCCTCATCATGTTAGCCCAGGCACCCCAAAGTCGTCATCAACCTTATTGTTTGGCAAGGTGAGTGCTCCTTCCCATATGAAAAAATGCTTTAGATGGAAGCATTTGATGCATTTTTGTATTTGCTTACAGATATGTGCATATACAGGAAAGTCTTATGGTGTTGTGTTAAGAAGTATGTGTGTGTGTGGGGGGGGCAATTGTAATGAGGTATACAAGAGAACACTTGGGAAAAATCCTAAATTACTAGTTGTTTATTTTTTAAAATATCTTTCCTACTGAACATTACCTTATAACAAATTAATTTAGGAGAAAAAATAGTTTCTCATAAAAAACTCTTTTTTCTAAGATCATGTTTCTAAGCCTAAATACAATCACTTGGTTACCATTTGTGGTAAGGAGACTGACTGCCTTCTCTCTAGTTCACAGGTGAGGGGAAAGAAACTCACAGAATGGGAAATTTGTCATAAAGGCCAAGTGTAAGTTTGGGCCCTTGACTTAGAAGTCTGTGCTGTCAATGGCAGAATAGTGTGATAAAACATCCATGGAACCCCAGAAAGGGTTCAGCCACCCTGCTCCTTACTGACTCTGTGACCTTGGGCAAGTCCAGGATGGGCTGTTAGGGAATGTGTGTTCCAAAAGAAAGGGATGTGAAATCACACCCTCCTCCCCACTTTTATTGGCTGAGTGAACCTTGGGCAAATTCCTTAACACCCCAGAGCCTCATTTTCCTTGTCTAAAAGTGAGGATGAAGATTTTAAAAATCACAACAGCTAACATAGTATATGTGTTTTCTAAGTCAAAAAGTTCAGTACAGAGTGCATTATAGATCTCATTTCACTTATTATTAACAATTAGTAATATTACACTAGTGTTAATAATTAGTAACAATTGCTAATTATACCATTTTTATGGGATCATCATGATGATTAAATGATACAATATGGGTAAAAGCTCTTCGTCAACAAAAAAGATGTTATTCATATCAATTATAACATATGTAATCAATTTTTCGAAGGACCCAGAAAATTCCACAGGTTGAAAAACTTCTGTGTGTGTGCTGTAATATCTTTATGAGGAACCAATGTATCTTTTACTCCAAATTTGCCACAGGCTTTTAAACCTGTGGTTCTTGAGTCTCTATTTGGGATTTTCATGATCTCAATGTCATACCAAGGCATAGATGATAGATTGTAGGCCTGTTTCCTAGACCCGTGTTTAGCTCAGACAGAGGGCACAGAAAGAGCACATGGTCCCTAAAATGTGGGGACAGTAGGAGGAACAGATAAGATCAGGGATGTGGTGAAGAAAGGAGGCCTGGAAGCAAGTGTGGCTGGCTGTAAGAATGGACTTCTCTGACTGATGGAGACAAAATTGTTGATTCTTAATAATACTAACATCATCTTAGCTGTCTCCCCAGTTATAGTACAGGCATTGTCCTAGTTTATTGTATCATCTATTCTTGTATAGCAGCATCGCAAATATACCAGGACAATCACATCAGAAGTTCAACTTTAAATTTAAAGAGCAGAGAAAATACATCTATCAAAAGGTTGCATTAATTTGGATGTCAATATGTTGAAATGTGTGGTGATTTGAATCAAGGCTGGGTGGATGCTCCCTCCCCCTTGCTTGGCAAACTGCCTCTTCATTGATAATGCAAATGAGAGCTGCAAACAGCATCTCTGGGGGGCATTTATCGTGCTTAAGGGAACACACTGCACACTTCAGAAGCGTTCCTTTTATATGCAATTAGTCTGTTCATAACACATCATTCTTACCTATTCATTAAAGTAAGTCCCTGGCTTAGTTGGAGGCATTTTATGGATTTGTAGAATCTCTGGAGCTCAGAATTGGCTGGAGCCTAAAAGTCATCAGGTTCACCATCCCTCTGTTTGGTCACTGCTCTCTGCAACATCCATGCTGGGCTACCCTTAGTTTTGTTCCTATCCATTGAGAAGCCACTCTTGACCTCCTCAGGCAATCTCAGAAAGATGATGAACTCTAGAGTCAGGAGGACAGGGATCGAATCACAGCTTCATTTTGTACTAGTTACACAAACCCCCATGTCCCCATGTGGATTGTGGGCACTGCACCTGGCATATAGTGTGGCCCCTAACACTGATAAATTAGTGGTTGCCAGAGGTGGGAACAGGAGTGGCAAAGTTCTACAATTAGATTATCACAGTGACTGCACAAATCTGTAAATTTACTAAAAGTCACTGAATTGTGAGCATAGATGAAATTCTATCCTCAAAATTATACCTCAATGGGTATTAAAAAACAGATAAAAAATACATTGCAACATTTTTTTCTAAATTACCAAATACCCAACGTGTTAAGCATAGTACACTTGAGATAAAAGCTAATTTTGAGTGTTGTAAGAGAAAGAATATGTGATTAAAAAGCAAAAAGAATTTTAGAAAATCATCTACTTTGCATTCTTAAGAAAATAAAATTTTCTCTATGAAAGGTAATTAAAGATGAGATCATACACGAACTGAAAAGAGAGAGAATAGATCCATAATCTATTCCATGATAAATCCATGAGGCTACTCTGTTTAAAATTCAGAATTTTTTTGAATTTTAGAAAGATAATACAGGGCATTTCCATAAATTACATAACACCCCCAACAGGGTATGTGGCAGCATCTCATAATGAAACATATTAATATTTCTTTAATGAAGTGTATGAATATTCATATTGTAGAGGACAAACGCAAGACTATAAATAGACTCATGTCAACTCAGCTTTGCCAACCCAGTGAGTTTGCTATAAACTTGAGAAAAATTTTGGTTTGTGGGACTTTTGGGCTGAGGTTTTGGAGGTGTAGTTTCTGTTGTTATCACACTCACCATGACCTTGCCTTTCGTGAAATAGATGCTTTAGTGGACATTAAGTCCCTCACCCCCTCCTTTCCCCATGTGATAGCCCCAGGGGCTGTGGCAGTCCCTCACCAGGAGACCCTGAAATTTGGAGGCCAAGCTTGAGGATAGATTGGAGTTGATTGCTCCACCACGACTGAGTAAGACGAGAGTGAGATACTGAAGAAAAGGGTAAATTAAAATGAAATTTTTTTTTAGTGAAAATACTGCTCAGGATGAGGATGAGTGAAGAAAGAGGGAAACACTAAACTGTTTTAACATGGAAGAACAGATGGAAAGCATACACTTAAATAATAGCACAAAAGAACAGGAAGCAGAAATATGAAAATTTCAGGTCTGATTCATTAGTAACTTCTATATCATTTATTTGGTTTATTTGTTTCAGACTTATTTTGCAGGCATTTAGGATGTCTTGCAAATGACTGACCACCTGTTCTACCCTCTTTGATATACTATCTAAGTGCATCAGGGGTGAGTGACCCTATCCTTCTGCCTCCCCTATGGGACCCTGCTTAATAAGGGTCCAAGGTACTTGTCACCATTCCCAAGAAAACCAGACTTTCCCCTCAGTCTGGCGATAGTGATGTGACAACCCGCCATGGCCAGGCAGACCACGATCTAGATCTACATCCCTGTGTTGCAGAAGATCTTATTCCATTAGACTCCCAACTCCTTGAGTCCCGCCCACGTCCCACACAGGGGTTTGAGATGGAGTTTCTCCGCCTGGAGTAGACTGGCAACGAAATAAAGCTATGAAAAAAAGAAGGCGATGAAAATACGCACGACAAACGGAAGTAATTTTGAAAAGTGGAGGGAGGACGGCTTTACGACCTTAGCGGTGGAGCTTCCAACACTGGGAAGAGAGAGCGAGAAAGACTGGTTTATTTATACAAGGGAACTTCAAAGGTTTTCTACAGAATGTTCTTCGCCAAATAAGGCAGGAGGTGGGCTGTCCAAACCCAGTGAGTCACATTGAATTCCAGTGCTAGGAGAGCTGTCCCATTGGTAGAACGAGGGCAGAGATCTCATGCCTCATGCAGTCTACACAGGGAATGCCTGGATTGGTCCCAAGGGGAGACCTAAGTCCCCCATGGGTCAATACCGAGTAAAAGACCACTCAAGTAGCTTCACAGGTGGCGCACCACACTTGAGGTCAGGGACTTGTCAATCAGTGCTGTATCTCCTGACTCTAGTAACCTGCCCAGTAAACACTGTTGATTAACTGAATGGATGAAATGCAAATAAATTGAACATTAGATAAAACTAGTTTAATAGTTCATTATTTTGCAAAGACTGCCAACCTTGCCCTAAGACCAAGAAATACGTGGTGGAAAGTGTGCTTTGTCCTGGGTTCTCCTCATGCTATCTCAAATGATGTGGGTTCTTCTAGGGATCTGTTTCTCTTTGTGGATGTATATGCAGCATTAGGAGTTGTGAGGGTGAGCTGACCCTGGGGTTGAATGGAATGTAGGCTGGCATCCTAAAAAATAAACCCAGCATCTTAATACCTGACTCTCATTCAAGGAGTCTCTAAGCAAAGGTAGGACTAGAGCAGAGCGTGCATTTTCATCTTCAAGGAGTCCCCTCATATTGACCAAGTTTGCCAAGTCACAGAGCAAGTCAGATACCCAGTTACTACATGGGAGGTGCTTTGGGGCTAGGAAGGGCACAAGTAGCAGATTGTGCTAGTACTCAGTGCTTAGAATCTGATGGGACTCTGGAGGGGCCTCAACAGCCCCTTATCACTACATTCCCCCAACTCACAAAATCATAGACTCTCAGATTCAGCTGAGGTCTTGAAGAAGAGCAGCTGCCCATCTGTGGGTTTAATGCCTTCTCTAATGTAGCCTCTAGGTACAAAGAGCAGGAACACTAACACTTATGGGGTTCCTGGGATATACCAGGTATTTTAAGCATATAATACACTTTATTTGTATTATTACATATCCTTAGAACTACATATCCTTAGAACTACTTATCCTTTCTAGAGGTGAGGAAATTGGGACTCAGAAACGTGTGCTTTCTCTGTGGCACAGAGTTAGAAAGAGTTAGAATGGGAGACAAACCCAGAGCAATTCCAAAGCCAGCACTCTTTTCACCAAGTCTGGAGCCCACTGCCTGGCAAGGGCTGCTTCTATCTGGTTATAATCACCTCCTCCTTAGAATGAGTGGAAATTGCTGTCCTTGAATATTTTCCCATTGGCCCTGTTTCTGGCCCTGAGAGGCCTCAGAGCTCAGGACTCATGGCCCTTGCTCAGCCCAGCCCAACACCTCCAATGCATGAAGACAGACCCAGGTGTCTCTTCAGAGTGGGAGCTTCTCCTCCCTGCAAGGTAAGAACTTCAGGGTTCGAGGCCAAGGCCAGGGAGAGAGCCTCAAATACATGCCATTGATTATTCAGTGACTACAAAAGCATGGGGAGAAATAGCTTTGGCTTTTGAGACTTCTGAGTCTGAAGTTTGTGCCTGAAAAATCTGCTTGTATCTGTCCCCTGGTTTTTGATAGGTACATCTGTGATCTCTGGGTGGGAGATTAGCAGAAAGGTTTGCACAGGATGGACTGAAGATATCTCCTGCCCCTGGCTGCCTCTCCTCAGAGCACCAGAGCCACAGATACCTACAGTCTCTTAAAAAAATTTTTTTTGTGTTTTGTTCTCCCCGTCTCCCCACCCCCGCCTCGCCGCACCATATAGCATCTTATCAAAGTGGAAATTCTCGTGAACTTGGAATCTACAAATCTGGGATCAGATCTTGTTTTGAGACTCTGTTGGGGTGATGTTTGGTAGTCACTGCAGCTTCTTGAGCCTCAGCCACTTAGCTCTTATGAGGATCCACAGCGTCTGGAAGGAATGATGAAACTGGAGGAGGAACACCTTGGAACCACCAATGCTATGCAGCATGAGGGTCGATTATTACATGAATGAGGAGAAGGGGAATTAACATGGCCTGGGGCTAATTCAGAGGGCGTAACTTATCCTGCATGATCTCGTGTGGTCCATGAGCCTGGCCTGGTGTTAGGACTAGAAGGAATGTGTCAGGTAGCTTTCATTTAATATTACATAATAAGGAGCTAGTATTTAAAGAACTCCATTCATCTTGCTGAGGCTCTGAGACCTTCAACAGAAATGATAGGCAGATAAATTATTAAACTAAGTAAACATAAGAAATGGTATAGTCCATCAAAAAGTTACCATGCCACCACATAAAATGACATTGTAGCACGGTTAAGTCCATGGAAAAATGGTCCTGATATTTTTAAGTGAAATGAGCTGATTACAAAACAGAACACATATTATGATTCTTCTATAAACAATATGCTTCTACATGAGGAAGGACAGATCCTGACACCATTGCTTGTATTATTTCCAATTAATAGAACTGTGGGTGGGTGTTATTTCTTTTTTTCTTCTTGATATTTTTCAATTTTCTGCAATAAAGATACATTGCCTTTGTAATAAAAGGATTTTTGAAATAGATGTAAGCAACTCTAAGTCAGTCTACACACTAAATTCTCAGGTTCAGAGCATAAGACTCAACCCAATTATTCTCTTTCAGTTTTTCTGTTCTCCAGCAGCTGTATGTTGTATTTCTTGTAAATAAACAGCAAATAAATAGCATCCTTACCCATGAGACTCAACCCCTGCCTCAGAGTCTGTTGAGATGATGTCAATCACTCCCCTGGAAAGCACTGTCTACAGACAGAGTTCCTAGCTAGGCATCATCCTGTACACCAGGCTAGTTTTGAAGCCTGTAGAAAAACTCAGCCATATTTTATAATGCACTTGTGGATATATTTCTATCAGAGCAAAGGCGATTAGTAATCATTCTTTATAATGTACATATTTGTGCACGCATATGTATTTATACTTGGCAAATTATGAATTCACAGTGGCTATTAATATAGATGTAATCCATCCAGAGTAATAAAAGTGAGGTTTAGTAGAAGTGCAGTGGGTGGAGAGTGAACTGTTCTGGTCATCGTTTGCAACTTGCTCGAGATCATTTAGTTGCATGTGCTTCACTTTACTCATCCATGTGGACGCTGCAACTTGGCTTGGTGATATCAAACGCTTTTATATCAGACATAACTGAGTTTTAATCCCACCTATACACCTTGGTGGTTGTGTAACCTCAGGCAAGTTCCTCACCTTTGTGAACCCTGGCTTTTCTCTCTGCCTGTCGGTCAGTAATGCCTGCCTGCCTCACAGGGTGTTATACCCAACGCATAGGAGAGCATCTGAAAATGATTGGGAAAATGCTCTGGGAATTGCATCTTTCACTTGAATGGAAGAGAGAAGAATTGGTTTTCTTTTCATTTCCCACTGAAGTTCCACAGAGTACCCATTAGACACAGTGATGAAGCATCAGCCACAAGTTACACCACCTCACCTGGCATGCACCTGCCATAAAAGAATCTTAAGCAACAACCTGCACCAAAGCTGCACTTTTTTCTTGATAATGAAGTTTCTTTCCAGCAATAGAACTTGGAAAGGTTGACAATTTTAGGTAAAGTTTTTCTCAAATATATTTTACAGGAATGACCCATTATCCTGACTTAAGCTAAGCACACTGATGTCTCACGTGCCAATTATTTCACTGTGGAGAAGCATCTCTCTACCTCTGTTAGTGTTTGTATCCACTTCCTTCACAGGCTCTAGTTGTTTCTCTTGCTGTTACTGTACCTGCCTTGACAAGTGCTCCTTATCACCTTTCAGTTGCAGTAAAATCGGTGCTGTAGGATTGCCTAGTGCAAACTCCCTCTCTGAGAAATAAGCAAATTTGGAAAGGTAAAGAGATACAGTGGAAATAAGCTCTCAAGGTGTTTAATCGACTATGACTGGGGGACTGAGTAAAAGAGCTTAATAGAAATTGCATGGTAAATAAGAATCAATAAGGATCAGAGTGAAAGTCTGCTACAAGAAAGGAAGCACATGGCTTGACTCCTGCCACTGTGTGGCTCTTCCTTCCCAGAGACCCTTGGAAATCTTTTCCATACACCCCTGGGATGAAGAGGGCTGAGGAAGCTGGGAAACCGACCTCCGGATAAGAGAGGCTGCCATGTGCATGCATGCAGGCGTGCACACACACACACACACACACACACACACACACACACACGTGTGTGCGTCTGCATGTGAAGGAGGGGATTGGGTATCTACACAGACTAGCTCAATGAAATAAACCCCATTTAACCCCTGTTGGCTTAAACAGGTCTTGTTTTAAATGATACACTTGGAGATAACCTGCAGGAGATCTGTGCACTGAATGTGTTAAAGGGCTTGAGAAAGCTACAGCAGAGAGTGGCCAAATCCTTATTCTCATTTCCTGCCTGTTCCTGCAGCTACTGTTTTGAATACCTGTTGGAGAAACAAGCCTTTTTCCCCAAATTCCATAGGCCACCAGCCAGTGAAGGAACAAATACAGAAACTTTAACAGCATCTCAAGGGTGTTCCCCTTTTGCTCCTTACCAACTACTGACAATCAATGTAAAAGTAATCCTAGTTTTTATTTGAAGCTATCTTGGCTTTAAAAGAACCTTCCAAAAATGATTGATGCGATGAATTAAACCCATAGGTAACCCCTGAAATCTGCTTTGAATAGCAACAAATTCCTAACAATATCTTCAACGCCTGCAGCAACGAAATCTAATCTCTGAACTCCTAAAGGTCAAGATTTGCTGTCTGGTAGCACGGCTCAAGAGTAAATGCTCCCTAATGCTGCGCTAGGCGATTGCTTTGCACTCCAGACAATGTCAATTTTGTCCAAGTAGCTGCAGATGTGTCTAGCATTAAGTCAGAATGGTGTGAAGGGCCCTTCTTGAACACCGGCTGCTTCTCAGAGAAACTGGTCCTAAAGCCCTAGTCTATTACAGCCCATGCCCCGAAGACAGATATTTAAGGCTTAAAGGAGGATGGAGAATAAAGCTGCATTAGATTTTTTAATGTTTCTGAGTCAGGAGACCCAGGGGAAGAAATTCTCTGGTGATCCAAATGTCCTTCCCTCTCCCCTCCCCACCAACAGCCCTTTGGATATCCTGATTAAGGTGTTGCCGCGATCAAGTCCTACCCTTGAGCTACTTTCTGATAAACCATTCATCACTGCTCTGGCCTATTCTCACTATGGAAAAGCTATAAAAGACTAATGAACCCATTAAATTAAGAAATGTATATGTTACAGGAAGTAATGTGCCAAGGGAAGACATGAGGTGGGGGTGGGGGGGAAGAGATTGAACCGGCCCCTGAGCACAGGGAGTACTCAGTATAATGAAGTCTCCAAATGCATCAGCCTCTTCATCCCGACCCCTGCAAGGGATACCCTCTCTAACACAACAATGTGATTCTTTAGTCTATTTTTTAAGCAACAAAACTTCAATTACTTGCAGGCAAACTTAAATTAGAAAATCTGGGTGAAGGTTTTAAAATTGATAAGGGCCAGATGAAGGTATTTTGCTTTTTAAGTTTGATTATGAATCAAGTAACAGTGCTCATATTTTACTAAGAAACCCCATTCATCATTTCTCAACTGTCTACCACCATTAGGACCTTTGCTACTCTGGAGTAACTGGTATTTTTATTTATTTCTTCTTGTGTTCTCAGCATCCACTTTGAGTCTGCTGCAGTTCTACCCAAGGTAGGTTGCCATGAATTCCCATAACATGCCTTGCGGGTCTGTATAGGAAGTAGCCCTTATGACAGGGAAGTTGGAAGGCTGTTCCTTGTGTCAAACAAAAGGCTTTTCTCTTTGGCAGCTCATCTCATAGTTTTACTTGGCAGCATCCATGGCCCAGGGGGAGGGAATACGCCCCCGAGGCTTCTGACCTCCCGAGTCTCCTCCTTGTGATGGGGGAGTAACAAGTGGCAGAGGTTACCTTGGCTTCACTCTGGACGTCTTTGTCAAAAAACATAGTGCATTCCACAGATGTAGTGTCATTTGTTCTATGAAATGGATAAAGGAGAGAAGCCTGAAGTCTCCACATTGTATGTTATTGCAAACCCTGGGTTCCATCTTCTTTTTCACTCTCCCTTGATTGCATCATGTTCTGGCCATTCTTTACTGCCAAGAACTGCACTGGATGTCAAGTACCACCCAGGAGGAATGCTACTTTAAACCAGGACTGGAAACTATAGAATCCAGACAGGGAACCTAACTGAGTGGAGGGAGCAGGTATCTATCATGTGTTAGCAAGTGGGGAACTGTGGTGAGCTGAAGGCAGCAGGTCTTCAGCTTGAGACAAATGCTGCCATGCAGAAACGCCTGTGTGCACGCTAGGTTATCTGCTGTTTGTTTTCAGAGCAGAGAAAAATCCAGATTTGATTGTGGATGAAATCTCCAAGTTGTTAAGTATTGGCTCAAATTTTTTGAGAAGTGTGGTGTAAGCAAACAAAACTCAGTTGCCTACCAGATCCAGACCTTGGGATGCCAGTTATGATCTCTGCTTTAAACCCATTTACAGTTCAGCTCAAATGGGAAGTCGCCTGATTAATTAGAAATATTTTTTTGGGGGGGGGATCAGGACTGGTGCAGAGGCAGTGCACTAGCTTCCTATAATTGGATGGGTCACCTGGAGAAAAATCCAACCTGCATGTCCACATAGGCCTGCCGATAGAACAAATCCCAGGATTCAATGTCAGAGGATGGGTTCGAAGGCTTCTTATTCTAAAAGTGGGAAGAGGATAATTGGTGCCAAAAGAGGTCTAAAACTAGTAGATGTAATTAAAGAGTGCAGATAACCCATGATCTACACCAGGGATGCTAAATCATCCTCACACCAGCCAACTCCAATGGATGAGGTTTATAGGCAGCTGGGGAGGTTGGGAGAATGGAAGGAAAGACACAGCAGCAACATCACGATGGCCCTCAGAATTGCCTTACTTTGTATCTTTAAGTCATATTTATGGCAATTCCATAGGCTACTTCAGAATCTGATATGCATTATGAATCTTGAAAGATCAAAGAACACTCATCACAGTGGAAAGAAGAGTTTAAAACATAGATTCTAAAGTGAAAGACTCAACATCAGTAACTAAAAGAAACGTACCAAGTGATAACATGCACAGAGGTATATCCCACCCATACTTGGCCCCTAATATAAAAGTATTAGAATTACATGAGTCTTGTTTCCACTGTTTGGAAAACTCCTGCAGTGGATGCAGTGTTATGCTACTCAAATTCCTCTTCAGGACATAGTAATTCACTTTCCCAGCTGCTGGGAGTCTCGGCTCCTGATGGCTCACAGCTGAGTCCTCTCTAGGACCTGCTGTCAGCCATGGAGCTGCTCCTTGGGGCAGCTTCCATTCAGTGTCTAGTCAAAGGAGAATATGAAGTCACAGCCTCCCTTGCCTCAACTGGGACAGCTCTGAAGGGCCATCCACATTCCAAAGTGCCGTAAGATCAGTGCATGTCAGTTCGACTTCTACCTTTGCTCAACTCTCCTTTCCTCGTTCCCTGTTCTGTACAAAAATCTCAGAGTCTCAAAATCGTTTTCCTGGGAAACTTACCTACAACAAGGACCTTGTTGAAATGTAAGAGTATAATAGAATATCAGTGATGCTGTATGTCAAGCTAATTTTAAGCAACTTTCACATTGATGGAATAAAGTTGTGAATTAGGAAGTTGGGAAGAAATTTATGTGAGGTTAAATGAAAATCATTTCCATTGGTTAATAGCATTCAGCTATGTGCAGGGAGTATATTTTGTTTGTATTTGCCTAGATGCCTTCCTGTTCATTTGGGGGGATTCTCCCCACTCCAATTATGAGATTTGAGGAGCAAGTGTCACTTATGATGCCTAACTTCCTGGACCCCATGGTTGCCTGTAGTGACTAGTCCCAGAGAAAGGAAGACCTAATGGTATATGACTGAGGCAGAGCTAATTGCAGTCATTCCATTGCTATTTAGCCAAACACACCAAGAAAGACAGGTTGTCTAAAAAGAAGAAAACTTCTTAAAGCTATGATGACATAAGCTTAGAATGGCTACCAACCATGTGACTCATGAGAAGAGAACAAGGCAAACACATAGAAAGAAGCAGAGCTGGGAGATGAAGAGATATATTCTATGCCCTTGGATCCAACTATGCCTGAAGTCAGAAGCAAATTTGAATACTCCAGCTACGTGAGCCACAACCATTTTGTAGACTTTTTGGGATGTTGATCACTTGCAACTGAGAGAGTCCTGACTCTTTCACTGCATCTGTCATTCAGTCAGAGACAGACTAACACAGACAAAGCAGACGTCCCTTAGAGTCAGAAGCCAGAACCTCTACCAACTCCCAGCAGAGTAATGGGACCATGAAACAGAAAGGATGCATTCTAGGAGGCTCTTTGTCAAAAATCTCAAACCTAGAAGCAGAATTAACATAGGCAGAATATACAAGAGATACAGCATTTAGAGATGGGGTTTGCAGTATAAAACAATCACTAATGACCTCCAAAAATAACAAATAGGAAAATAAAAATTCCATCTGTATTCAGGAGTGTTGCATTGAGGTCAGGGGAGATGGAGGCAGGGAGGCCTGACCTGGGCTCAGGCAGAGATGGCCGGTGGCAGCTGAGGCAGCACAGGTCCAGGCAGACAGGCTGGATGCAGAGGCACCAGTTCCTGTGCACATAGGTCAAGGAAGAAGCAGGTGAGGAGGAAGGGACCGATCGGTTTATCCACATCCCATAATTCCTAAGTAGTGGCTGATGAGCTGGGATGCTTCGAGGCCCCTCACTTGCAGAAGCCTTCCATCAAGTCATGGAGTGTGTGGTATATGACTGAGGCAGAGCTAATTGCAGTCATGTGCCAACCTGCTCACCTCACAGCAGCTGGGAAACAAAGAGGGAAGAATGGTCTGGGGTCCCTATACCCATGCCCTGTGACCTCACCTCCTTCCACTAGGCCCTACCTCCTAAATGTTCCACCACCTTCCTGTAGCACCACAGGCTGGTGATCAAGCCTTTAACTCATGGCCTTTTAACTCGTGGACATTCAAGATCCAAATAATAATGCCTGATTCCCCCCACACTGCCCCTCATGTTGTGTGGTATTAAAGTGGTCATAGGTTGGGTTCAGTGGATCATATTTATGAAGTTCAGAATCTCTTCAATGCAGAGTTGAGGTATCGCTTGCCATTTTAGGAATATTCTGATTGCTTGTTTTGATTGTTCATAAAGATGCAAGGTAAGAGGTGCCAGCGCGAATGTGAATGTGTCCCTGTGCCATCTGACACCAGACGTGTGGGTTGTGGAGGAGAAACACATTCCAAAATGTGAAGGGCCAGCAGGTAATGTGGAGAATTATAAGAGGATCCAATTCTCATCACCACCTCCTCAGAACAAATGTTGCATTTCACATCAACAATGCAATGGATAACTCAGAACACACACTCACTATACACTTCCTAAGTGAAATCAGCCAGTTCCAAAAAATCAAAGTCCGAATGTTATCTCTGATATGTGGATGCTGACACACAACAAGGGAAGGTTATGAGGAGAAGAATAGAAGTTCAATGGATTAGACAAAGGGCAATGAAGGGAAGGGAGGAGGGGTAGAGTAGGAAAGACAGTAGAATGAATCAGACATAACTTTCCTATGTTCATATATGAATACATGACCAATGTAACTCCACATCATGTACAACCACAAGAATGGGATCCTAATTAGAATGGGTTGTGCTTCATGTATGTATAATATGTCAAAATACATTATACTGTCATGTATAGCTAAAAACAACAAATAAAAAATACAAATAAAGGGGCTGGGGTTGTGGCTCAGCAGTAGAGCTCTTGCTTCACATGTGTGAGGCACTGGGTTCAATCTTCAGCACCACATAAGAATAAGTAAACAAAATAAAGGTATTTGTCCATCTAAAGTGAAACAAAAATTTAAAAAATACAAATAAAAACTTAAAAATCACCTGACTTAGAATGTGTAAAAGTCTTTGTATTTATGGACACAAACCTTTAGCAATATTATAAACAGCTGCTACTCCTGTGTGACAAGTTGCATGTTTTATGCATTATTGTAAAAATAGCAAATCAAGTCATACTTTTTTTTTTTTTTTGGTACTGGGGATTGAACTCAGGGGCACTCGACCACTGGGCCACATCCCCAGCCCTTTTTTGTATTTTATTAGAGACAAGGTCTCACTGAGTTGCTAAGTGCCTCACCATTGCTGAGGCTGGCTTTGAACTCGCGATCCTCCTGTTTCAGTCTCCCAAGTGCTGGGATTACAGGAGTGTGCCACTGCGCCCGACTTCAAGTCATACATTTTATGCATCTCTTTGAAATATGACATGAGTGAAGGTAGAATTGATATAGTATGTGCTTATAGTGAGGACAAAATGATTAATGTGTGATATTATTTCAAAGAATATTTAAGATCATTCGAAAGGGTGAAAGAAAAGTTGAAATCTCCTGAAGCTTAACAGGTTTTAAGTGAAAAAAGAAGAGTGGAATTTTCCTCAAATTTAGAAATGGTCCTAAAAGTTTATATGACATGACCAATAACAAATTGTGACGCTGGGGGGAAAAAAAGGATTTTCTTAATGATCAATAAGTGAAATGCTTTTCATCAACCATGCTAGGAGGAAAGACTGAATTTTCTTGGAGGTTTCTCTGTAGAAAATGTTGTGAAATAATCATTTGAGAAGGCAGTCAGTGTTTGTAGCTAGAAAATATTGGGGCGACGTATTCTAGAAATATGTCAAGCGGATAATTAATTATGGGTCTGAGTGTTACATCTCTAGACTTGGTGATGCTTGTGGTATTTGTTGGTATAAATATTTATGATCTATTCTGACTTCTATTGTCATTCTAAATAAATATGCTCATCCATACATAATTTTGTACCTGTAGTTTTGTATTTTTTGGTGGGGCCCTTCCCCTCACCCCAAATTGTGTAGACTTTCAGCCCCACAAAATCTGCTCCCAGGATTGGACTTCCTCCAGAAGACAAGGGACAAAGGTCAGAGGGAAGAGACCTTGAGCTAGTCCTCCTGGCCCCATCTTTGAAGGCCTAAATTGTTATAACCTGTATTTGCAGTCAGTTGATTAGACTTTGTAGTAATTTAAAGGCCCCATTACATCCCCAAATATCTTTCTTCTTGTTTTCTAAATCTACCTGATGCCTGGGATTACCTCAATGGAGTAAAAGAATCCCATTTTTCTCTATTTCAGCTTATAATGGAAGTGCTTGGTCTAGTTAAACCTTCAGTGTGAATCAGGTTTGTTTCTTGCTGGTTAGAGGGTGTGTGTGTATGTGTGTGTGTGTGTGGGGTGGGGGGGGAGACAAAAGGATCTGGCGGGGTGGGGAGAAGGAGGAAGGAGTGGGAATGAGGAGAACTATTCCACCTAGGGGAAGTGGAGAGCACAGAGAAGCAAAGCCTGGGAAGAGAGGACAGAACAACTTCACAGACTAACAACGCTTGCCCTTTGCCTTCCATGGCTGTGCACCAAAGGTTGCTGTGTAGGGCTGCCAGCGGGCAGCTGTGCTGCATGGTTCAGGAAGTGTTTCTGAACACAGCCCCACATCCTATGGAGGGGGCTCCTTCCCTGGGGATTCGTTAATCAAGGAGCACTGTACAAACACCACTTCCTGTGGGATGTTAACAGTGTCTGTGAGCAGGAGAGCGAGCAAGCAGGGAATCATTGTTCAGTGGGGAGAGAAATTAGCCCACAGCTGAAAAAGAAACTTGCCTTGATGTTAAAAAAAAAAAAAAAAAAAAAAGACCCTTTGTTAACAAGAGAACAATAAGCAACTTTCTCACATAAGCATTTTGAAAGTTGAAGAGTGGGAGCTATAGATAAGCAAAAAATAAACATTTTCTTCAGGATCCTGGGCTTCTTGTGGTCAAGGTTTCCTTGGAATGACAGAGAAAGTAATTCTACCTGATCCCAGCCCGAGAGCTGGACTTTGGCTGTTGGTTTATGTGAATTGTTTGTTTTTGTGAAGAAGAAAGCTGGGACTTTATACATAAGTGTGCTGCTTTTGGTACACAGGCAGGATGGAGGAGAGAAATGGGGACAATGGTGGGTCATCTCTCCTCCACTCCCGTGGACTGGCTTTGAGCCCTGGGGGGCAGAGGAAAGGTCAAAGGTAGAGAGACCTATTTCTAGTAAACATGGTATGAGGCTCTGAGCACAGGGATGCTGTTTCTGGGAGACAAAGATCAGTGCAGAGTTGGGGAGAGAGGGAGCCCTGGGAGTAGTGCCCTGGCGTAGACACTGGCGACCCATGGTGCACCATCAGGAGTGGCCCTGCAAGAACCTGTGCCTTGAGGACACTGACAAGGAGTCAGAGTAAAGGGATGGGACAGGAGCGAGGGCCTTGTGGTGACTGACGCTGATGGCCAAGCAATCCCTTTGGCCTCATTCCCCTTGTCCCACACCTTCATCTACATCTTAACCACTTCCAAGACCAGAAAAAGAGATCCCCAAGGAAAAGAAGCGGCAATGATTCTCCAAATCCTGAACTAATTTCCTATGCAGTTCGTGCCAAAGACAGAAGCCACTTTGGCCTAACAAGCAGCTCAGAGCCATAATGTCACAGGAGCCACAAGACAGAGGACAACCCAGTAGAAAAGGACAATGGAGCCAGCGCCTAAGTAAAGAGAGAGAATTCGAAGAGACATTTCCAGAGGGAGACTCTCCTCTAGGTGTCTACGCTTATCTTAGTTGAGGCCGCGAGAACAAATTACCATGATCTGGGTAGCTTAAGTGTCTGTCATTTACCTCTCATGGTTCTGGAGACTGGGAAGTCCAAGCTCGAGGTGCTGGCAGGATGGTATATGGCGAGGACCTTTTCTTGGTTTGCAGATGACTATCTTACTATGTCTCACATGCTGGAGAGCAGAGAGAGACTCTGTGTCTCCACCTCTGTTCTTGGTGGTCTTTGCCTCACATCTGAGTCCTAGTCCAATATGGCTCTCCACACTCCCCTCCCTTATAAACGAGCCCCCAGGCACCTAGCTAGCTCCTTATCCCACAAGAGGATACAGCTAGAAGGAGCCATCCATGAACCAGAAAGGTGGGCTCTTACCGTACAGGACGTTTGCTGGTGCCTTGATCTTGGACATACCCACCTCCAGAATCGTAAGTAATAAATTTCTGTTGTTTATAAGCCACCTGGTTTATGGTACTTTATTATAGTAGCTGGAACAGACTAAGACAGGAGGTTCTATCACTTCAATTTGAATCTTTACTGCAGAATGTGAATCTTTCCTCCACAACCTGGGAAAAGTGGCTCTCATTGTGTCAGGTCCTATCTGGTTAACTGGCTGAATCACAGAGCAGCCTAGAGGGGGATGCTACTACAGCTGCATTCTCAAGGTTGTTTTTAAGGAACATGGATGCTTTGGGTGGCAGATCACATGGTGCATACAGTGGGTGTTTTGTGCTCTATCAGAGGCACCTGTCCATAGAGCAAAACTCACTCCAGTTCAGGAGAAAGGCCCAGAACACCCAAGATGGTGGGAGGGAAAGAAAGGCAGGACAGGAACAGCACATAGCCCTTACTAGAAAAGGCCTCCAAGGTAATGGCTCATTAAAAATGTTATAACCAAAGCAAGATGGAAAGGTGCTTCAGGCCTCCTACCTTTGCCCAGGAATATAGGTATGCTTTGGGTTGTGTGTGTGTGTGGGGGGGGGGTAGGTGTGGGGGGAGATAAGGATAAGAACCACTGTAATAAGTTAGAAAGTCATAGCTCCCAGCCGTATAATATAAGAATTCCGTCCACTTGTCAGCTTGTCAGAAACAGAATCCTGATTTCTCTCTGTCAATGTCAAGGCTTTCCTGCCTAGTTAACATTTCCAGGTAGAGACAGGGAAAAGGCGAAAGTAGCATTTGATAAGTGCTGTGGGAGCATTGCTTTAGAAAAGCACATTAACCCTTTTTTTCCTGTTCCCTTTCCTATGGGAGAGAGAGAACAGGTGGGCTTAATTGGCTCTGAATAAAGTCCTTGAAATTCCCTAGGAAGCTATGCAACCAGATGTCACTCTTTGGTGCTAAGTGTTAAAGAGGCATCTTTGTAACAAGCCCAGTGGAAGGTGGATGGCAGATTTGTTTTAATGAAACTAAGCTTCTGCACTTGATTTACAGGCATTTTAGGATACCGCTGTGCAGAAAAAAAAAAAAAAAAAAAAAAAAAAGGGTAAGAGCCTTTCTGTAGAAGTTGACGATTTGAGTTCTAAGATGGCCACATAAGTTAAAAGAGGTCTTGACAGAACAAGAGTATCCATCCCCACCATTCCACCTCACCATGTTTTCTCTCATATTTCCTGCTCTTTAAAGCTAGTTCATGTTTCCTATGGCATCATGGAATGGTCACCTGACCAGGAGACTGGACTACTGGATTTGAGTTGTTTCCATCATTTACAGTCTGTGGCACCCTGAGCACACCATTCACCTACTTGAAACCTCAGTTTCTTTTGCCATCAAGTGAGGCAAATTTATGTTATGCTTGCTTCACAGGATGACCTTGAGGATCAAGCGTTTTCGTTTGCTGGACACCTGCTTTGTAATAGAACATGCATTCTGGCAAGAGGGATGGGGCGGCATGGATCTGGATGAGAGTCAGTCCCGACCTTGGGGAACTCATGGGGGAGCCAATGCATTGGGATGAGCTCTATGAACTTGAGAGCATTTCGCTGAGATAAGTGGTTTTGTTTCCTGCTGCACAATCTATTTCTGCCCTCTAAGATCTTTGCTCTTGTCCCTAGGTAGTTTTGGTCTACACCCTCTGGGTGCCACCTCCTTTCTTCCAACTCTCTCCTAAGTCAAGTTTGCTAAATGAGCTTCCCTTGCAAGGAGAGGAGTTCCCAGCCTCTCTTCTAAATTAATCTTCACTGAACATAACTCTTTGGGACTGTACTCCTGGATCAGGATAGAGTCTTGAGCCCAAATGGGCCAAATTAGGAATTCCAAATTGGGACACTGAAAAAGGGACTTGGTGGGCAGAAAGAAGCAGGTATGTGTAGGTGTTATATGCAAACAGCAAGCTCCAGAATGGGTGTCCATCACTTTGACAGGTGTGTCCCCAGAGTATCCCAGTGACTAAGATACCTCCCTACACTCTCTTATTTACATTAGTTAGGTTGGGTTTGTTCCTTATGAACAAATGATCTCGGTCTAATCTCCTTTCCTAAATAAGCATGTCCCTAGGAAACTGGCTCTGGGAAGGCCTGCAATATTCCAGATGTCTGGGTTTAGCCCAGCAATGAGCCATATGTGTGCTGCAGCATGCAGAGAGTCATTTTTTTAAAAAATGCAAAACCTATTGAAAAGAAAAAGTTATTTAGGAGCTTGCCCAGTATAAACAGTCACTAAGTGTACAAAAGCAGCTGAATCAGTGTCAACACTACTGCATGCCAAAAGCTTTTAATAACTACTCATCCAAAACCCAAGATAACAGTCCTGATCCAGGCCACAGGAGTAGCCTTCTGTCTGTTTCTCTCATTCCATTCCAATCTCCCAGTTCTGCCAAAGTTGGGCCTTGGACTTCAGTCTGCTCAGCAGGGGCATTGAACAGTAGTCACCCCCTCTTCTTCTTCTTCTTTTTTTTTTTTTTTTTTTTTTTTGTGGTACTGGGGATTGGACTCAGGGGCACTCAACCACTGGGCCACATCCCCAGCCCTTTTTTGTATCTTTTTTATTAGAGACAGGGTCTCACTGAGTTGTTAAGTGCCTCGCCATTGCTGAGGCTGGCTTTGAACTCGCGATCCTCCTGCCTCAGCCTCCCAAAGTGCTGGGATTATAGGCGTGCGACACCGCGCCCGGCTACCCCCTCTTCTAATACCTATTAGACTACAGGCTCATGTTTGGCACCAAGAGACAGATTCTATACTTTCCATAGCTCTCGGGAAAGCCAAAGAATTCTAACTCTCAATGAATAATCATGACATTGTGTGCCAAGTGAAGCATTAAAGATGTGTTCAAGACAGAGAGGGAACAGGAAGATGGGAATGACTGAGAGCATAGGGGAGGAAGATAGATAAGGCTTTCTAGAAAAAGCTGCCTTTAGAAAACCAAATAAGAGTTTGTCAGGAAAATACGGTGAAGCTAGATGGGGAGAGAGAAGAATATTTGAGGAAGAAAGAATGGCACATTGCCCAAGATCATACTCTTCTAATTTCTGCCCCAACCCTGGGGATCCCCTGTGCACCAGAACAATTGAAGAGCAGGAAAAGTTTATTTGGGGGCTCCTCGTTTTGAAGGTCTTGTCCCCCAACTCCAGCTCCATTCCTTGGTGCTGAGGAAGAGTGTGGGAGGAAAGTGGCTCACATGATGATCAGGAAACAGAGAGAGACTCCACTTGCTAGATACAAAATATGTACCCCAAAAGCATGGCCCCAATAACCCACCTCCTCCCACCTCCTCCAGGCACACTCTACCTGCCTTCAGTTACCACTCAGTTAGTCCCATCAGGTGATTAATTCACTGATGGGGTTAAGGCTCTCATGACCCAATCATTTCACCTCTAAACCTTCTTTTTTGGGGGAGTTAACATGGGATTGAACTCAGGGGCACTCGACCACTGAGCCATATCCCCAGCCCTATTTTATATTTTATTTAAAGACAGGGTTTCACTGAGTTGCTTAGTGCCTTGCTTTTGCTGAGGCTGGCTTTGAACTCGCAATCCTCCTGCCTCAGCCTCCTGAGCTGCTGGGATTACAGGCGTGCACCACCATGCCTGGCTATAAATCTTCTTGCATTCTCTCACACATGAGCTTTTGGGGAACACCTCATGTCCACACAATAACACCCTGTCATCCAGCCTTCTCTGGCCCCCATACTCTGCTTGACAAAACAGGGTCCCTGGACAGCCCCAGAATTTGCCACATCTTTCACTTCTGTAGACTTGGTACTTTGGATCCTTGGGCAAGCTTCCAAGGTCCTGCAGTTCTTGCCACTGCTTTTCTTTCTTTTTTTCTCGCCCCCAACCCCAGGCTGGGCATTGAACTCAGAGCCGAATGCATGCCAGGCAAGCACTGTAACACTGGGCCACTTCCCCAGCCCCACGGGCCTTCTTTTCTCGAGGTTCTGTCCATGGTCCTGATTTATTCCTTCCCTCCTGGTCCCTTGGTTGAAATCCCAACATGCGCTGCTTCAGATTTCACCTGAATTTTGACCTTGAGGATGTCAATGAATCCTTCCTGGACAGAGAGGGGGCCAGGAAGCAAACTTGGTCCTGGAAGATAATAAGATTTCAATGTGTGGTGGCAGGGACAAAGAACTTGAGGAGTGGAGTGGAAAGAAACCTCAACACTGTTCTCACCGAGCAACATGATAAAAAGCCTAAGAAAAAGATATTCACATTGGAAAAAAAAAAACACAAAACTATTTCAAACAGAAGCTCCCCAGGCAACCTTATTGTATAAATACACCAAAGGCACAGTGCATCCAAACAGTCCTGAGGAGAACTTGTCCCCACCATGGGTCAGAGTTGAGTGACATTCTAAAACTCCAATTTGTCCTAAGTGAACCAATATGCAGAACTAACGAGGTCATCCATTTTTCTTCCAGCTAATGAACTCGTCGGGAAGAGTGTGATGCAGGAAGATGATGAGATAAGCAACCAAACCTTATTAAATAGTTTCATCTTCATCAAAGAATCAGGCACAGCTGAAGCCCCATTAGTCATTGAAGGGGATAATTATACAGAGGGGGCTGCCATCGGGGCCACCCCTCCCCTTGCCAACTGGCTTTGCTCCTTCTGGTGTAGGAACTGGTTTGGACTCAGGAATAGATATCATTTAATTCAACTACTATTTACAGAGTCTGCTCCCATACCTTGCTAGGTGTGAAAAAGAAAAAAAAAATGCAGATGAATAAGATCTTGAGTAGTTCATGGATGGCACAACATAGGACAGCAACTAACTGGAAAATGCTACCAAAAATGCCCTCCCAATATTATGAACAAAGTGCTTTGGGCATAGAGGGAAGAGGGGAGCAGAGGGAACCAGAGAAGTCTTCCTGTGGGTGGTCATCTTAGAGTTGGGCTTTGAAGATGAACAGAATTTCATTATGGAAGAAAGAAGGGAACTAGAAGAACATACCAGACAGAGGCAAGAGCTGATTAAAAACAATATGGGGGGCTGGGGTTGTGGCTCAGCAGTAGAGTGCTCGCCTAGCACATGTGCGGCCCAGGTTCGATCCTCAGCACCACGTAAAAACGAAGGCATTGTGTACAACTAAAACAAATAAATAAATATTTTTTTAAAAAATATGGGGTTGGGTGTGGTGGCAGACACTTGTAATCCCAGAGGCTTGGGAGGCTGAGGCAGGAGGACTGTGAGTTCAAAGCCAGCTCAGCAAAAACGAGGTGCTAAGCAAATCAGCAAGACCCTGTCTCTAAATAAAATACAAAGAAAGGGCTGGGGATGTGGCTCTGTGGTTGAGTGCCCCTGGGTTAAATGCCTGGTACCCCCTGTTATAGTTTGGATGTGAGGTGTCCCCCAAACACTCACATGTGAGAAAATGCAAGAAGGCTCAAAGGAGAGGACGTTGTCCACAGATATCAGAAAGGATATCTTAATCCAATTGGTGAATTAATCCCCTGATAAGGATTAACTGAGTGGTAACTCAAGACAGTTGGGATGTGGCTGGAGGAGGTGGGAATTGGGACCGTGACTTTGGGGTACATATTTGTATCTGGCAAGTGGAGTCTGTCTGTCTGTCTGTCTGTCTGTCTGTCTTCTCTCTCTCTCTCTCTCTCTGCTTCTGAGCTTCTTCCCTCTGCCACACACTCTGCCATGATGTCCATCCTCATCTAAAGCCTGGAAGAATGGAGTCTGCTGTGTCTGGACCTCTAAAACCATGAGTACCCAAATAAACTTTTCCTCCCCTAAAATTGTTCTGGTCAGATCTTTCAGTCACAGCTGCAAAAAAAGCTGAGTAAAATGCCTCACCCCCGAAAAAAAAAAATCAAGATGGTTTGATTACATCTGGGTTGTTTGGAGAACTAGCATAATAGATTAGAAACTATCTAGAGCCATTCAGATGGATTGAGAAACAAAATAATTAGTTCTCTTCAGATAATTCAAATTATTTGGGTATAGGAACTATAAGAATCCATGCAATTATCTTCCTTGTGCAATAGCACTGAAGTGGCAGCTCTGTTCAGGGTCTGTTGAAGGACCTCGATTCCTTCTAAGGGACAGCTTTTCCATCTCCACATTATCAGCACAGTTGGTTCCAGCAAAAGGGGAAAGAAAACATGAAGAGGAGACGAAGTCCTCACAGCAAAAATGACAATCATAAGTTCAGCTCACATTCTGTTAGCACACACTCACATTTGATATTAAAGGAGGCTGGGAAGCCAGGAGCAGGTGGCAACCAACTCTACTTCTATAGAAGAAGGAGGAGATAGGGTGGGAAGACAGGTAACAATGCCTGCTGCTGTCCTTACCTCTGGTTTCTGATATCTGTGGACAAGGTCTTCCCCCAACACACAGGCTTCTCTTCAAATTCAGGATCTCTGCAAATTGCATATGCTCTCAGGATCAAGTATGGTTTCTCAGGGTCTGGCAGCTTACAAACTACAATCCATGTGCTCTCTCCCTAAATTATTTTTCTTATTTTTGAGACTTCAAATTTCTGGGCATTCTCTATTCTGGGCTTCCTGGACCACTGGTTATTTTCTGAGCATGCCAGCACCCTTGTACCTGTGCAGGTACTGTTCCCCTTCCATCTGGACTGCCTTTATTTGTTATTTCTGTTTTTAGTCATCTCTTTCTAATACCACTTTCTCACCAAGCCTGATCCTTCTAATCATATATGCTTTATTCCTGCCCTGTTCTTTTCTTGTTGCTCCTTTATATCACATGTTCTGCCTTGTAACATTTGTTTGCTTCTTTGACAAAACTCAATTACTAGAGTTTTAAGTTCTTCTAGGGTAGAAACTGAATCTTAATTACCTTTTTATTATTGCCATATCCCAAGACAATAAGTATTCAAAGAAGTTTTTTGCGTCCACTCTCCACTCAGAAGTCTTAAGGTACTATGTATGATTTGGATTTGTTTTTTGGTTTCATTGTTTGTTTTGGTGGTACTGGGGATTGAACCCAGGGTTGTTTTACCACTGAGCCACATCCCTAGCCTTTTTTATTTTTTTATTTTGAGACAGAGCCTCAATAAGTTGTCAAGTTTGGTCTCTTGTGATCCTCTTGCCTTAGCCTCCCCAGTAGCTTGGATTACAAGCACATGCCACCGTACCTGGCTGACTCTATATACGTTTAAATTCAAACTTTTTTTTCCAGGTGCAGTGACACACATCTATAACCCCAACTCTTGGGAGAATGAGGCAGGAGGATTTCAAGTTCAAAGCCAGCCTTAGCAACTTAGTGAGACCCTGTCTCAAAATTAAAAAGTAAATAAATAAAAGGACTTCAGATGCATTTCAGTAGTAGAGTACCCTTGGGTTCATTTCCCGGTACTGAAAATAAATTTAAGCCCCTTTTAGGAAAAGCAAATATTTCTTCAAATACCTGTGTGGTCAATAACTCTGATGTGTGCTCATGGTATGATTTTAGATTTTGTAGCAAAGCATTGCATCCCAAACATAAATTTATTCAACGATTTAACAAATATTCTTTGGATAGCTCCCATAACAAATACTGGAATCCAATTTTTTTTTTTTTTTTTTTTTTGTGGTACTGGGGATTGAACTCAGGGGCACTCGACCACTGGGCCACATCCCCAGCCCTTTTTTGTGTTTTTTAGTTAGAGACAGGGTCTCACTAAGTTGCTAAGTGCCTCGCCATTGCTGAGGCTGGCTTTGAACTCGCAATCCTCCTGCCTCAGCCTCCCAAAGTGCTGGGATTACAGGCGTGCGCCACCGCACCCGGCTTGGAATCCAATATTGAATAAGATGGGCTTGGCCTTTGTCCTGGAGTAGCTTATGATGTAGCTATCCGAGAGTCATCACATCCATCACCAACCACAACCACTCAATGGGAGCCCATTATGGACCAGGCATCAGGGCATCATTGCTATACATTTGCTGGGGCATGGAGAGGGGAGCATTCAGAAGTTGGCCACACAGAAGGATCAGCATCTGGTAGAAAAGGCAGACAAAACATATGTTTAAAAGACAATTTCCTTACCAAGCAGGAAAGGAGTCCTCGGGATTGTAAGTCTTTCGACAGTGGATTGTTTGCTAAGGCCAGGTGAGCCTGGAAGTGGAGGAACATTTTCTGGGCCTTGACAAGTGACTAGAGCTTGGATATATGGAAAAGAGGGAGGAGAGGGCCTTCCAGGAAGGAATGTTTGGTGAGTTTAAGCAAGGAAAGAAAAATCAACATGAGCAAAGCATTCACTCATTCTTCTTTGTATTAGTTCAGCACTTACTATGTGCAAGGTGCTGACAGCCCCCAACCCCATGCCAGTGCAGGCAGTGCAGGTGTGGCCCCTGCTCCAGAGGTGTAAAGAGAACCAGCAATCAAAGCAATATTTCCCGTCTTGGTGCTGTTCCATTCTCCGATTTGATTTAAACAAGGGTGGGAGTGTTGGAGACTACTGTGAAGAGGTACTTCTTCCTGTGGATGGAGCAAGGACATAAGGAGGCTGGTACCCACTAATTATTTCATCCCATTAGCCAACTGATACCTTAGTGGACATTTAAGGGTGAAATTCTAGAGAGAGAGATGATCTAGCTGGATAACCAAGGCCAGCAGGTTGGTGGGAGATCCCAAATGTTTTTTCTCCCCACTCCACACACCCTACAATTATTGGTCTTTTTTCTTTCTTTTTAAAATTTGGTACTGAGGATTGAACCCAGGGGCACTTAGCCGCTAAGCCATATCCCCAGCCCTTTTTTATTTTGAGACAGGGTCTCCCTAAGTTGTGTAGGGCCTCGCTAAGTCGCTGAGGCTGGATTTGAACTCATTATCCTCCTCCCTCAGCCTCCTGAGCCACTGGGATTACGGGTGTGCACCACTG
The DNA here is from genome assembly GCA_025594165.1 of Tamias sibiricus. Classification (NCBI taxonomy): domain Eukaryota; kingdom Metazoa; phylum Chordata; class Mammalia; order Rodentia; family Sciuridae; genus Tamias; species Tamias sibiricus. Next base: position 113,919,343 of record CM046659.1, read on the forward strand.
CTTCCACACTTCCTTCTTTCTTGAAGAGCTCTTCTTCTATTCTCCTTTTCTGCTGAACCGTGATTCACAGAACTTAAAAGAACAGAGTTATTCTGGAGGCATTTCTTGTGGCTTGGATATATGAAAAGGAGGGATGGAAAAGGGAGTCACCTTGGGTCTGAACTCCTTTTTAGGAGAAAAAAAATTCAATTCATACCAGTAAGATGAGAGCTGTCAGGTATATGGAAAAACAGCCCCCCCCCCATCTTCTTCAGTCTTTAGCCCTCCCTGCCTCAGCAGGGGACTGGTCAATCATTTGCCTTTGGGGGCTATTTTTAGCTTGGTCACCATGCTAAATAAATTTCATATCGCTTAAGAGCCTATAAAAATTCTATTCATTTTTCTCAGCTCTTCACGCCGCCCCCCCCCCAATATGGCTGGCTAGTCCACAAGGATTCCATTGTGTTTCTCAATTTTGATCAGAATTATTCTAGAATAACATACATCCTCACAGATGACCTCCTGTGTCTTGAAGAGATGACTCTCTTGATAAGTCCCCTGGTTCTCTTTTTGCAAGTCTGGCAACGTAGTTTATTGGCTTTGTAATATAAAGCTCTCACCATTGGGGACTGAGCTAAGATCACCAAACTATTTCCCATACATCCTTAGTTGAGCTTTGAATCACAAAAGTAGTAGAAGGCCCAGCATGATATCTTCTCTGAAATGAGCAATCCCTTAATTAAACAGAAGTAAATAGAGGTTACAGCGCATTCCTTAATTAAATAGATGTAAATGCCCCATCACTCTGCTTCTCACACACATCAATTTGGCATCATCTCATTTTCCTGTTTGCCCAGTGGAAATGGAATTTCTGGGGCTCTATTTTGGTGAAAATCTCCTGAGTGTGCCTGTGAGGCTGGGTGTTCAATCATGAATGTTTACCTTCTGGTTTATAGAAATCTATATCTGTGTTTCCTCTCCCCCTTCCTCTGGTACCTGCAGGCTTTGGAATTACTACCAGCCTGATATAACTGGGCAATCAGAGGGCACATACCTGGGTACACGGCATGAGGGGTGTGGTGGGAGCACTCTGACCCAAATACTGAATTCTCCGTGTCACGTGATACTGAGCAACCCTGACTTACAATGTCTTACATCTGCTCTTTTCTTTTTTCCAGTGCTGGCAATTGAACTCATGGCTTCACACATGCTAGGCAAATGTTCTACCACTGGGCTACCCCCTGGCCCACCTGCTTTTATCCTTATTCCTGGTTTCAAGTTTAGGCAAGTTCCTTCTGGGGAATATATATATATATATATATATATATTTAACCAATATATGTATTGGTCAGACATTAGTATAGATGTTACAATGAAGTAATGGTATAGGTGTCATCAAATTTATAATCAGTTGGCTTTAAGGAGATTATCCTCAATAGTATATAGGTGGGTCTCATCTAATCAAGTGAAGACCTGAAGAGCAAAACCCGAAGAAGGAATTATCTATCCATCAAGACTGTGATATACTAGTCCTGTCCGTGTTTCTGGCCTGTTGGCCACATACTTCAGACTTTCCAGCTCCTATCATCACATGAGCCAATTATTTAAAGCCAGTTCTTTAAAACAGAATCCCTCTGAATAAATGAGAGAATTACCATCTCAAGGTGCTGGGTTCATTGTCTCCATTTAGCAAAGAAAAGAAAAACAGGACACAGAGCTAGCAAGTAAGAAGTAGGCTTATAGTAAAGAGACAGAGATACAGAGAAAGACTACTCTGAAGAGAAGAGGCCCCAGAGCTGGGAATCCACTGAGGGAGTTTTGGCCTGTTCTTTTTATGGTCTCTGGAATTTCCTCCTTGCCTTATCTCCTCCCCTGTCTGTGCTATCCTGGCCGTTATTGATTGGCGCCCCCTCTGTCCACATGTCTGTTTTAGGTTTTCTATTGGATCCCCTGCTTAGGGGTACGGGTGTGGAGCTGTCTGTCTGATTGGGTCCCCCACTTGTGTCCACCAGCACTGTCGTCAGCCGGGAAGTTGGCCTCATCAGAAGTCCCTCTCCATGCTCCGTTGCTCTGGCCCTGCCTCCAACCTCCTCACCTGCCATCTTGCCCTGGCTGCCTAAGTCCTTCTGTATCTCCCTCAAGGGCATCCTACTTCCAATACAGGTAGAATAGCCTGACCCAATTGTGACTCAGAGCAAGCTAACTGATGGTGCCCCTGCCAAGGTCAAGAAGCAGAAGGAGTGGGGTGGAGAAGACAGGCTCGAGTTCTGCACCACTTAGAGGGTGACCGTATATACTGGCTCTCGTCTCCTTGCTAGTTCCAACAAGGCCAGCAACTTGCCATCCCTGAGCTGGATGGTGATCAGAGGACAGCAGTGGGTTAATAACACTTTAACTGAGTCAAACTGTTAATTGGAATAGAATCCACCTCAATGTATTCCTAGAAACAGTTCTGCTTTTCTGAGGCATTAGGAATAAATTGAGGTGGATCCCATTCCAATTAGAATTTGTGATTAAGACCATAGTTTCAGGAGGACAAGCTAAGCAAGCCACGAACATGTGGGAATCTCTGTGACGGAGGCGTCTGAAGTAGAAAGGTGAGCGGCTGAGGACAGCGTCCTCGGCAAGGAGCCAGTCTGCCTGGTGATTTCACCCCACTCCCAGAACTTCCAGCTGAGTGACTGGCATTTGAAGGTCAGTTTCAAGGAGGATTTTTCATTGAATCATAGATTGGAGCTGGAACTGACTAAGGTCAGAGAGGAGAAAACAGTTGCTTGCACAGGCAACAGTTGGAGGAAGCTTGGTCATCCTCCTCCCCTGAGGGGAGGGGCATGCCCTCCACTTCACCGTCTACAGCAATGGGAGTTGAGGATGGAAGGATTCTCTTTGGATGGCCCCTGCTTTGTTCCCTAAATTAATTGCTGCAAAGTCAATGTGCACTTTTCACTTCACTAGAGAGTGGATGAGGGGCATGATCACGTGCAGAACCTAACTTTTAGGCCGAGTTCCATCACTTGGAGGGAAACATGTACTAGGACCTACCAGGTGCTGCAGGCTAATAACATTCTAGCAGGAATCAGCAGTACACCTACTATTTCCCCCGCAGTGTGCCAAGCCCTTTGCAATAAATCTCTGCAACCACCCTGTGAGGTAGATCCTATTTTATTCCTTATTTATGCAAGAGGAAACTGAGGCAAAGGCAAGCTAATTAACTTACCCAAAGGCACACAGTAAGTTGAAGAGAGCCAAGACATGCGCCCAGGCTGTGTGAGGCAATGTCTCACCACTGTGCTGTTCCAGGCCAGTTCTTGTTTAATCTTCACATTTTGATCCCAGTGATATTATTCTCACCATTTTGCAGATTAGGGGAAAAAAAAGGCTCAGGGACATAGAGGAACCACTTCAAGATCAATACATCCACTGGGCATAGTGGTACATGCCTGTAATCCCAGAAGCTCGGGAGGCTAAGGCAGGAGGATCGCGAGTTCAAAGCCAGCCTCAGCAACAGTGAGGCGCTAAGCAACTCAGTGAGACCCTGTCTCTAAATAAAATACAAAATAGGGCTGGGGATGTGGCTTAGTGGTTGAGTGCCCCTAAGTTCAATCCCCAGAACCGAAAAAATGAAAAAAAGATCAATACCTCCAATGTTTTAAAGGCAATCTGCCCCCAACACTGCTCTCAGGCTCACCAGCAATCTGGCTTCTGACAGCCCTTCACCTTCCTTCCTCCCCCTGCCTGTACACATGACTTTGACAGATTGTTTTCCTGAATTAATCTCTGAATTAATGCTTCTGGGCAGGTTAAAACTAGCTTTTCCTTTGTGGAGAGACCAGGTGTTAGAGCCAACATCTTTCTGTGCTTCAGGCCTGAGGACAATGCATACAGGTCATTATGACTCGCTGAGTTTCCCAAACTTCCTTAAAAACAAACTCCTTGTTAAATACAAAATCCAGAAGAGCCATCCCAGACCCTGCTCAGCCTAAAACCCACTGGACAGTTCTGGAAAAAAACCCATGATTAACAAGTACCCCCAAAATTTGGGAATGTTGAATAAAATGAGCCTTTTTATTACATTGTCCCCAAATTAACTATTAACACAATGTCAGACAAACCCAAATTTGAATATATGCACTTTGCGTCAGAAACACTCTGTTTGGTACCTGCTTATTACTTAACTGTATATTCCCAGGTAAATTATTTAACCCTTCAATACCTCAGTGTTCTTTTCTATAAAATAGGAATAATATCTACCTCATGGGATTTTTATGAGGAGATGAAATAAAATATAAAGTACTCAGCACAGTGGCTATGAGAGAGGCAATGATCAAGAAATGTGAGGTATTCTTTTATTAGTATTATTATTTCTCCTGTTCTGGGGAATTTTCATTCCAGAGGATTCAGTACTCTTAGGTCTCAAAGGGACAATTTCAGCCTCTGCAATAGGTTCAAGAGCAGATTGGTAGGGAAAAGGCCCAGGAGCCCTTGGTATGCCCAAAATCACACTATGCACCTTAGTGACAGGTGAAGCAAGGAAGGTGGCCCTGAGCTCCAAGGTTCAGGGCTCTCATTTCTCCCAGGTGCACAGGGCTCACCCCCATAGCCTCACGGCCCATCTCTGCTTGGTGTAGTGACTGCAGTTCCTGAGGGTTTGAGTTAAATTCATTGAATTTAAGAAGCTCCCAGAGATTCTGGAAAGCAGACACCCAGGAAGAAGTGTCTCCTCTTGGCTCCTTACCCTCAGGGCAGAGAGGCTGGGGTTTGAGCCTCTCCAGCAGGTCTCAGGTCTGGCTCAGTCAGAAATGCTGCACCAAGTCAGCTCAGCCCTGAATCCCCAGATCCAAACCTGTGATGGGGCTGAGCACAGGATGCATCCACTCTTTCATTTTCACAAATACTGTATCTGGCCCCTGCAGGAGGCTACACCCCTGGGCTCGCCCTCTGGATACCTGGTCCTACTTTTCCGGAGTTTACTGCCTGACAAGTGGGACAGAAAAACAAGTCGGAGTGACACAGTGTTGGTGGTGAGTGTAACCATCAGGCTTCAGAAGGTCAGTTTCCAATTCAGTTTTAAATCCCCCACCCAGTCCACAAGGGACTTGGTCATGTGGTGCCTGCCAACACACACCCACTTTATTTCACACCTTTTATCCCTTGCCACCAGGCTTCTTTGCTGTTTGGTGAACAGTCCATCTTCTTTTTTAAAAACGTTTCTTTGCTCTTTTTAGTTACACATGATGATAAAATCTGTGTTGATATATTTATACAAACATGGAATATATCTTATTCTAATTAGGATCCCAGTCTTGTGGAGGTACATGATGTGGAGATTCACAAATGAACACAGGAGAGTTATGTCTGATTCATTCCACTGTCTTTCCTATTCTTAAAACCCCTCCCTAGCCGGGCGCGGTGGCGCACGCCTGTAATCCCAGCACTTTGGGAGGCTGAGGCAGGAGGATCACGAGTTCAAAGCCAGCCTCAGCAATAGTGAGGCACTTAGCAACTCAGTGAGACCCTGTCTCTAAATAAAATACAAAAAAGGGCTGGGGATGTGGCCCAGAGGTTGAGTGCCCCTGAGTTCAATCCCTGGTACCAAAAAAAAAAAAAAAAAAAAAAACACACACACACACACAAAAACCCCTCCCTTCCCTTCATTCCCCTTTGTCTAATCCACTGAATTTCTATTCTTCCCCAGCCTCCACGTGTTGTGGGTTAGCACCCACATATCAGAGAGAACATTTGACCTTTGGTTTTTTGGGACTGGCTTATTTCACTTAGCGTGATAGCCTCTGGATCCATCCATTTACCAGTGAATGTCATATAGTCATTCTTCTTTATGGCCGAGTTACAGTCCGTTGTGTATATATACCACAATTTTTTTTTATCCATTCATCTGTTGATGGGAATCTAGGTTGTTTTCATCACTCAGCTATTGTGAATTGTGCTACTATAAACATTGATGTGGCTATGGAACAGACCATATTATTTTCAGTCTCAGGACCAGACTCTGTTTGCAGCTCTGCCTTTCCTTCTATCTGAACTTCTTAAATTCAGGGAGTCCACCCTTAATCCCCAGACTCTGAGACTTCTAGTCACCCTTACTTTGTTCCCTAGCCCCTTACATGGCATCTGGTGCATATGGTACAAGACTACATATTTTCGCTGGCTGAATATAGAATAACTCGTGTTGATTCTCTCCTCCCTCTTGTCCCATATACCTAAGCCATTCACATACCTGCATCTCCGCCATCAATAAAAAAAATGTTTCTGATCTAACTTCAACAGAAAGCTATCTGCTCCAAGATACCAATTGTTTACAACAGAAATCTTAGCAGATGCTATGAAATTGCCAATTTTATCTTAGCATAAGCCAGCTCAAATTCTTATTTTGGGGTCTGGTTGCCTCTCCCTAATAAAAATAATAAAGCACTATTTTAGTAATAAGAACAGCCCTGGTAGCCCTGGTCGGGTGTTTTGGTTTGGGTGGGGTGGTGTTTGTTTTTAACAGCAAATATTTTTCTTCCACTATTCATGGGTAAGCAGGAGCTGATGGGAAATCTTGTGAGCTTATTGTAAGACATTATTAAAAACTATATAAATGTACAGTTAAGTACATTTTCATCAAAGCAAGGGTGATATGTATGAGAAACATTACTTCTTATTTATTTTACTACATTTTGCTACTATACATGTTCTTCAGGTTATTTACATCTCATATATATATATATATATATATATATATATATATAGTGGGCAGACATACTATGCAGTGGTACATGATTGTTCTCTCTTTTCTACTCTGCATTTAGTAATCTCATGTTGTCACTGTAGCTTGACATTCCATATGGTGAGAGCATAAATCAGCAAAAGCTACAGACAGAAACTTCTTTTTAAAAGAGAGTTGGTGGTTAACCATATACTAGCACACCACTGCCACTACCTAAGATAAACAAAGTCAGTCCTGGATTCCCTGAAGTTTGCAACCCAGTGACACACTCGTGAACACAAACACGTGCATGTACACACACACACACACACACACACACACACACATACGATAGATAGGCAGGGGGTGATGATAAGCATCATCCAGGCAAAGCAATGGAGAGCAGCCACAGGGAAGGGGATGGCTAGAGCTAAGCCCTTACAGGATTTGATTGGCCTTTTAAATGACCTAAGATGAAAAGATGCACATAGAGGAGCCAGAACTCCTGCTTTGTCACCTGATTTTTTTTGTATCCTGATTAATTATTCAGAAAGATTTTTTATAGGCACCAAGTTGCAGTTCGTGATCAATTCATACCCTTCATCAGATGGAAATCAATTTGTGCAGATCAGACTATTTGAATATGTCAGAGAGCTTGGACTGCCTCCAAGGATGGGTGGTCAGGACCAAGTACTCAATGTGGTTAATAATAATAATTTAGCCTGTTCATTACTAGAGCTGTGCAAAGGGTGTATTGATTTTTCTCCAAAGATCAACCAATCTAAGGTAGTAGCTCCCAAAACCCAGATAAAATATTAATTGTATTAAAATGTGCAGGACTCGCATTTGTGATTGTAAAGGCCAAGAAATGTAAAATTCCTAAAAGATGGGTGGGGAGTTTTAAACCAACCTAGCTGCTAGTTGCTACATGCCCAATGGCCTCTGAGCCTTGGGTTGAAGAGAATGTTCCCAGTTCTGTTCCACTCCACCAATCTCAACCAGGGAGGTGGTCATGGGTTGCTTTGTTGAACCTTAAATAGTTTTATTCCAATTTAACCTACATGGGTTTGTGTGTGTGTGTGTGTGTGTGTGTGTGTGTGTGACTTGTTTGAGAGGAAAAAGGTCAACCCTTTTCAGTTTTGAAATTCCATCTACACACGTTTGCGTATCTGTATCTATATGTGTACAGTGGGAAGGAAAGGAAAAGAGAAAGAGCAGAGGGAACTGAAGGAGACGGGAGATGGCAAGGCAGAGGGAGGAATGGAAGGACTGAAATAGAAGCAAGGAGTTGGAAGAGAGGCATTTCTGAAGGGGAAGGAGGAGTGATAAGGAAAACTTATTTTTTAAAAGGTGGCAAAAGATGATAAAGGCAGGGAAGGAAGAAAGAGAGGGCAGAGGGAAAAGGGATGAAAGGACTGAGAGTGAAATCAGATTGGGAGGAACTGCAGGCTACACTTGAATTTCAGCTCTCCGCCTGCCCCAGTTACTCTTGCAGTCTCAGCCTCGGTTTTCTCATCTGTACAATGGGAACAAGAAACCCACACTACAGGGTCTTCCAGAGAACTAGATGAAGAAGACAGGTAAAGGGCAGTCCCAGAGCGTCCACTCAGGAAATGTCCACAGGGTAGCCTAGGGTGCCCACGTGGTTTATGGAGCTCTTTTGAGAACACACACTCTCTCCACCGTGTCCTGCGTTTGGCCTCCCTGGAAAATCAGAGCTCAAGCTTCCACCCACCCTGAAAGCCAGCGCCCGCCGGGCGCAGGGGCGGGTGTGCCGGCCTGCGAAGCCAGGACTCCTGTCGCTCACCGGGTCGTGAGCGCACCGCCGGGCGCGGGCAGCCGCCAATGAACTTTCCACAAAGACAGTTTGCTTCGTGCCGATCTCAATCCATAACCTTTACTGGTCTCTGTAGAGTCATTACGACCATTAGGCTGTGGACTCAGCACTGCTTTAGCTCTTAAGTTAATACAACCGAGACTTTTTTACTTTCCTATTGGGAAGGAACATGTGCAATTTTAGTGATTTCTTAGATCATTCCATAAGTAAATCAAATATTCTTTCAAGCCCAGTTATCAAAATTGTGTCCTTTGATACCACGTCTTCCATCAAACTGCAGTAATCCAGTTCAACACATTTTAAACCTCTGCTATCTCCTAATATCATCCCTACTAGATAGAGTAATTAAATTTGTACTTTTTTTTACAAGTCGTACTCAATAAATCTGAATAAATTAACAACGCATTACTAAGACTGCTACATTAAATTTGCATAGTGCATTTAATGAATATGCAACTGCAAGTGAAAAGGTCTGCTACTGCGAACCCTCTACATTAGCATAACTACTTCCAGCATGTTTCTTAAATAATGCACTCATTTGCACATCACTGACTTGGCTAATTCTAACTTCAGTCAGGGTAGCCTTGTAATTAAGACTCTTGCTTTAATTTTTAATGAAGTTTATGTTACATCAATCCTGACAGTAATGAGGGGACATGGAAACAAAAAGGCTGCTAATAATTAAATTCACAAACCAGTTTGAGGGATAATAATTCCTGAGGAGAAATTACATGACTAATTATTAATTAAATATTCATACTATTGCACAGCCATCTCACTTAACTGCTCTTCTTGTTGGTAATAATATTGAGATGTGGATGCCTTTTGCCAACCATTCTGAGTTTAAGGTCTCTGGTTAATTTTAGTGCGCCATTAATCAATATGACACAAAAAATAAAATTGTTTTAATTGGTATCATTTTATTGTGTCTAAATATTACTACAGTTGGTTTAGTTTGTAGAGAATTAATCTAGTTAGCCGGTGCCTGTTTTATGGAAACATAAATCCAGTTTATATCCATAAACATCTAATGGCAGGACAACTTGACCTTTTTTTTTGTAACATTACTGTTTACAGATAATTACACCAACTCTTTAAAAGGTTATTTAATAGCTTTGCATTCATCACAGTAAAATGAAAAACATGCAATATTATTTAACTCCAGCCTGTTCTGAGGAGGTCTCTGAGACCCTCATTTACCCCCGCTGAAAAGTAAGCAATATTAATGTGTGGGTTTTTAGGAAATGTATGAGAGCTTTTTTTGAATGTGTACAAATAGATTTACATGTTTGGGTCTGGATCTTTCAATGTCTAATTCATAATCCAGATGGGGATCTGGTAAGAAAGAAAATATTCCCCATTTTCACAGTGTTCCATGGAAGGAAAACATGAGGATGGAGAGTTTATGATTCTGGATCTCAGAGATGGCAACAATTTCCCTGCAAAACTCAGTAAACAAACATTACAAAACCAGAGAAATTAGTATGATGAAGCCTAATTGGTTGCAATATTTATTTCAGACACTTTTTTTCCTTTCACTTTCAAAGTGGTATTTAGAAATCTACACTTATAACAAGAAAGTCCCCATCTGGAGGCAAGTATAGCGAAGACCAGAAAAGGTCTACAACATTTAGATGGATGACATTAATCATCAAATTAGAATAGATCATGGCATTTGTTTAAAGCTCTGATAAATTCAGGACAGCATGCTTTTTGAAGACCATTTTTGCTATTATGAAATTAAATAGACACCAAAAAAGGATGCTTTTATCCTGCAGGGGCATTTGGAAATTCTGAACCAGGGCAAACCTTTTCAGTTCATTTTTGTGATAATTTGAACTAGTTGATTCATCAAAGTGAACCAAGTTTATAACCATAAACCATGGGGCAAGGGTTCCCCTCAGCTACTTCCTGTCACTTTATTACGAACTGACAGGGTTGTAGGGCATTATTACCGGACCTGATGTGTATCAATCGCTCCCTTTTACTAAATCTTCAAATTCTTTTTAACTTTTAATCCACTCTCTTAAACTAACGCCTGAAGGCAATTTGTAAAGACCACTCACTATGAAATAATTTATTGGCATAGGTCAGTGTAAAGATGTCATAATAAGTCCTAAGTCCTGGGTCCCAGCTCTTGCTTCTTTCATTAGAGGAAATCCTTCTATGTATGAAACCCTGTGTGAATAGTAAAGAATCTTCCAGGGGCTGGGATTGTGGCTCAGCGGTAGAGCGCTCGCCTAGCACGTGCGCGGCCCGGGTTCGATCCTCAGCACCACATACAAATAAATGCAATGTGTACAACTAAAGCAAATAAATAAATATTTAAAAAAAAAAAAAAAAAAAAAAGAATCTTCCAAACTGGGCCAAGTGTAGACCACAGAAATGACCAGGCTGGCTGGCAACATTCTGGGGTACTTATTCCAGAGGACCTGCAGAGCCCTGCCGGATTGCCCTCTCACTGCCAGGCATATGCTGCATCTCCCCAGGTAGAGTAGGTAAAGGGGATCATTCATCACCAATGAGGTCCTGGCTGACCAGAAGACTGTTTCCTTTTCTTAAGGAAGCAGCCATAGTACCAGAGAAGGTTGGGGCTTAGAAACCAGACACACCTAGATTCTGATCTCCTGCATCCTAGGAAAAGCTTATATGACTTCATCTCCCTGAACTGTGGTTCCCTTTTTGAATGAGGATGATCAGCCTTCTTTGCAGATTGTTGTGAAAATTAATCACACATACAAGTGTGCAGTTGGGTCTGTGCTGGGCACACGAGAGACCAGAGCACAGTGACAGGAATGGCTTGTCCTTGTTACTTTTGCAAATAAAGAGCATCAGAAATTCCACCATTGGAGAGTCATTCCTTTGAAGTAAACATGACTGTCAAAGGCTTCTTTTTAAAAATGCAAATTGTGTACCTTGAAAAGGGATCCCTCAGGAAGTCCCTGTTGGTCACCAAGCCTTAGGGTGAGTATATGTACCAACCCCTCCTTTTTTCCCCCTCTAACAGTGGCATATAAAATAATGTTACAGAGATGAGTTTGAAGAGGGTGGAGTGAAAAGACGAATGCTAAATGGAAAGGGGAGAATACAGAAAATGGAGACAGAACGCAGCAGGGAAAATGTTATACACAGCCGGGCTGCTTTGCCACTCAGGTACAATGTAAGGACCTCTAAGAAGATAAAAACAAAACCCTACCTTGTGGATGTGAATTCCAAAGTTCTTTAGCTCTACTCCTATAAAACTATCAAGAGTATAATGAAAAGGCAACCCATTTTTTCTAGAATTGCTTAATTTCAGTTATTCAGGCCTGTACCTATTAGGCTTCACTATCTAAAGGATCTAAAGGCCCATTTGGTGAGGGAACTCAGGAAAAGAATACATTGTGTTCAATAAATATTTTTAAAGCATCAACAGATACCTGTGTGGCACACCAAAGAACACATAGTCATTTCCACCACCCGTCTTCTCTGCACTCCATAATAAATTGTCCAAGAAAACACCCACTCAGATTCTTACCTTGTGGCCACACCATTTTGGACCTTGAGAGCTAGTCTAGGGGTCCCACAGGGGACTGTAGCTACTCCCATACTCTGATGGAAGAGCAATCCTTCTCTATCTGGAAGGTTGTCCTCCTCTTCCACGGAGTGTGCAGCTTCTTGGAGGGATGCACGTGAGCAGTGAGGGAGGAAGGGGACCACCCACTTAGCCAGTCAGATCAGCCAAATAGACCCTGGGGATTGATGGGGTGATAGCTGTTGCAAGCCAGATAGCCTTCACATCCACCAGTCTGGAATAGTTGAGGAAAATTGTTGGTGTCTGGCACTCTCTGATCCTTCTCTAGAAAGATGCAGAATTGAGAAACCTTAGATTTTGAGTTGGACAAATTCCAGCTCCTTCACTTTACCAGCAGCATGATTTGGATAAATAATCTGATCTCTTGGAGCCTCATGCGGAGCATGAGGAGAGCACCATGTCCCTCCCAGGATGATGTGGAGGTTAAAGGACACATGGATGAGGGGACTCAAGGGCACAATAATTGGAGCAATCCCTCTTGCCTATGCCAGAATCAAGTCCAGTCTCCTTTGGGTATGAGGATTTATTTCTGGAGGAGGGATTACATATATATTTCAAAGTTCTTAACTTTGGTCTTATGCCATTTGCTGTGGGGTGGTGTGTGTGAGTGTGTGTGTGTTTGATTTTTGAGGTCAGTTCTAATTTCTCTGCAGACTAATAGTCTTCCTAATTGTTAAGAAAATTAAATAAATTGGATTTATAAAACAACAGTGTTTGGTACATTAATTTTAATAAATTAAAAAATTAAGGCAATGCACTAATGGTTAGACCCTAACCTCTAAAATCCCATTTTTTTCTTCTGCTGCCCACCCCCTTCCATCAGCCTTTTCTGTTTGACTTTCTGTTTCCATTTGACTGTCAAGCTCTTATTCATCCTTCAAAACCCCAATACACAAAGCCTTTTTCTAGAAAGTTTCCCTCACATCTCCTGCCAATTTTTTCCCTGTTTCCTCCACAGCATACCCACACTTCCAATGTTCTTCATATGCCATGCTATAGATGATCTGTTTGTGCTTCTACTACTGGGGGAGGGATGTGCATGATCTTTTAATCCCAACTCCTAGTACCCTGCTGGGTACATATTGAGATTCCTTGGATGTTTGCTGAATCAAATTGAATTCATGTGACAAATAGCAATTCCATGATTATATTTATAAACCTGAACATCAAAATTTCAATATGCATCTCATAATAATGCTGTAAGGATTTAATGAGCAGAGCTTTTTTTTTTTTTTTTTTTCTTCCTTCCTTTTCTTTTAGTCAAGAAGCAAAAAGACAATTGTCACAAGATGAAAGTGGAATGGAGTTGGGAAGAGAGGGTAAAGAAAGTGATTTGTGAATTATAAATAGCAATTTCTTAGAGGTTAGGATCAATTCAGAATGAGCTATTCATTGCCATTATCAAGGGCTATTCTGTAACAAATCTAAAATTTCTGTCGGAATTTTAATTAAAAGAGCCATTTAATGTCCCAATTCGCTTGGCACATATATACATCCCCCCCACAGTTTTAACATCATCTATCAGGATACTGAGGATTGCCTCAACCCAAGAGTCTGCAAACTGACACTGACATTTCACAAGCAGACGCCTGCTCAGCATGAAGCCATGTATATGTCATGGTGCACAGCTGTCTGCCAGGGAGGAGCAGTTGGGTTATGTCCAGACAAAACCTCAAGCCCCAACTTCTCCCCAAGTACCTATTCCCTACAGGGAGACTAGAGGCTGCTGTCCAGTGACTCCTCTTCCTGAAGGAACAGGCCTCTCACAGGTGGAGTCAGTAAGCGCAGCTGCAGTTTGGAAGGAAGAGGGCAAGTTATTGTGGGCTACTGTATGTCTTTCCATCTTCTCCTCTAAACCTTGACCAGCTCCCTTGGTGCTGTCTCAGTCTTCTCCTCATCTGCCAGGGCCAGCCATTTGAAGTGGCTCATACTCTGGGGCCATCTTCATGCGGTTCAAATCCCTCCCACTAGTTGTTACTACATCTCTGTGCCTCATATCTGGCGTAGGTATCATTAAGAGAAGAAAAGTTTGAGAGCAATAGTTTGTTGTAGTTTCATTTTCTTAATTGGAAAAAAACCTACCTATATTCTTTCATGGGGATGGAGAAAGGGTGCAAAGACACAAATCATATGTTAGCACTGATTATCTGGGTGAAGATGGGAGTGAGGAAGATTGTAAATATTTTCTTTATTTTCCTCAATGTTATAAAATAAAAAGAATGGATAATTGATGAATTGTACATCCCCCTCCTTGAGTACTGGGGATTGAACCCAGGGGCACTCTTGCGCTGAGCTATATACCCAGCCCTTTTCGTTTATTTTGAGACAGGGTCTTGCTACGTTGCTGAGACTGGCCTCAAACTTGTGATCCTCCTGCCTCAGTCTCCCAAGTCACTGGGATTACAGGCATGCACCACCCAGCTTGGTGATGAATCGGTTTTGACCGAGCCCTTCTTCAAGTATAACCCTCTCTGCTTTCATAATTAGCAACAAAGGATATTTGTTATAATTTAACTAGCTAATTCACTCACTAAATAAAGCTACTTTTTAAAAAGGCATTTGAGCAAATGTTTTGTCTTTTTATACTTCATTCTTTATAATTTACCCAATGGTTTCTAGACTAAGAAAAAGTTCTCTCCCACATTAACTAGAAAATACTTGTGCTTCCCTCTGTTAAAAATGAATCTATACAATATCAAGACAAGAACAATTCCTATAATTTAAAAATACCTACTGAAGATTCACTACGGGTCATCCTGTGTGAAACACATTATAAGGATTATTGTCTTACCTAGTACGTGCTTATATAACAAGGTTGAAGAAAAGATCAACATTTCTATTTTTCAGGTAAGGAAACTGAGATTTGGAGAGGTTTAGTAATTTTCCTGAGTCACTGAGCAGGTGGTGCAGGAAGGCTTTAAATCTGGATCTGTTTGAGCCAAGAGCTGGTTTATAGGCATAGTTCCACATTGCCTGTCCTAACCTCTGACTGAAAACCAGATCTGGAAAACTCAAACGTTCTCTGGGTACGGTTGTAGATGGGTGGGAAGTAGGATCAGGCACCACACGGCTGCCATTAAATACCTGACCCCTTTTTTGCTAGTTCCACCAGGTCCCCTCAGCACCGATAGGGATGGGATAGGTGGTGACAGGAGCCTCCAGCGAAAGCCGTTCTGTGCTACATTTGACCAGCTCCGAGAGTCAGAAATGCCTTCCTTTTGCCAGGCTCTGCTTCACTCCTGCTGAAGTTAAGCTTCTCCCGCCAGTGCCATAGGAAAGGTCTAATATTCTTTTCCACGTGACGTGAATTTTGGAGACAATTCGTGTGTGCCTTGAGTCTGCTCATCTTCAGAACAAAGAACAGTTTCTTCAGGTATTTCTCCAAGGGCTTGAGTTCACCCTCATTACCTTGGTGAACATATTGTTTTAATTTGGACGTGATTCTCCAGATGTGATTATCTGGGAACAGTGCTGGATCCCCTCTTTCCCCCTTGCAAGCTCTAGGCCTGCCTGAATGAACATGCTTTCTTGCTCCCATACTGTCAGGTTGCATGTAGTTTATAGTTGATAGAAATCTTTATACAGGTAGAATATGCCTTATTTGAAAAGTTTGGAGCCAGATATGTTTCAGAATTTTTGGATTTTAGAACATTTGCATAGATCTTCCTGGCTCAGCATCCCAAAAATCAAAATCTGAAATGCTCTAAAATGTATTTGTCCACCCAAAAAACTTTTGGATTTGAAAACATTCTGTATTTTTTTTTTAATTTTCAGATTAGGGTTGTTCAACCTTTAC
This sequence comes from Tamias sibiricus, assembly GCA_025594165.1. NCBI lineage: Eukaryota > Metazoa > Chordata > Mammalia > Rodentia > Sciuridae > Tamias > Tamias sibiricus. Next base: position 113,935,235 of record CM046659.1, read on the forward strand.
CCATTTTATACAATATGTTATTTATTGAGTCATGTCTCCCCAATGCTGTACTTGTGCAAATGTATTTTTTAATAAACTTTTACCTTTCTATTACTTCATCTTTTGTTGAAGTAGATTGGGCTTCCAAATGCTAAACTTTAAATTTCTGAGACAATTTTATACAAGTCACTCTACCAAAATCTAATTCATTCTTTCTAATAGCCACATAATGGTCCCTAGACTCAGTCACAATTTATCCAAGTATCCCCTTGCTGATAGGCATGATATTGTCTTATTTCAATTTGTTTTGTCAACTGCAAGCATTGCTACAAGAAATGTACTTGTTCATATAGCCTCATGTACTGTGTGTTTTATATTTTTTAAAAACTAGAGTCCCCAAAGCAGCATTGGTGTGTCAGAAGGTATATGCATTGTAATCCCAATAGCCATCACCAGATTTTTTCACCAAAAGGTTGTAGCACTTCACAATCACACTGGCAACGTAGGACCTAATAGGATGAGTTAGAAAGAGATAAAGAGCAAATAGAAGTAAAAGAGTAAAATAAAACTAGGAATAAAGTACATTTTGCATTCTTCCATATTGTACTTGTGTTGCTCTGATAAGCAGGAAAAAAAAGATTTAAGAAAAAGACTAGTGAAAATTCTTTTCTAGGACTTTCTATTATCAAGCATGATTAAGTAATCCTCTCTCCCTCTGCACTCCTGAAATGCTGCTTGCAATTTTCACTTTTGATGAGCACAGATCCTTGGCCACCAACCTGTCCACTGTTACAATCAGCTGTCATTCAAGCCTTTCACTGTCATCCACATCTTCATGATTTAAGAAGTCAAGCTTGGAGTCTATCTCACCAGGAATCAAATTCTGACCTTTAACACACTTACTAAGTGTGTAGCTTTGAGGCATCAACACTAGTTCAGTTTCTTCATTATCCGTGAAGTGGGTACAATACTGCTTTATTTGCAAGTTTTCAAATTAATAATGTGTATAAAGCCACTGGAAGAGTGCTTGGCACATCGTACTATTGGTTAATTAATGATTATACTTCCTACCACTGCAGAAATTTCACAGCTAGTGGTAATCGAATGCTTATATACCAGGTGCTTTGCAAAGCACTTTACATATACCATCTTACTTAAGAATGGAACTATAATTTGCACATGTAGCCACTCAATTACTAATTTCAGAATAAGGTAGGTACTATTATGACTCCTATTTTGTAGATGGGAAAATGAGGATCAGAGAGGTAAAATAACTTGTCTAAGGTCATACAGCTAGTAATAAAGCCTTCGTTCAACGAATGGTAATTCTAATAATGTTGATTGCCTTAATTTACACAGCTTCAATAATGAGATTTGATGGAACTTCAGGGTAGAGAATGGGTGAGGGAAGGAGCTCACCCCACTTTAGGTTGCAACCAGAATCCGCATCCCCAGGGAACTAGAGCCCTGTGGGCAGGCATCATACCCCTTCAGAGTCTAGCCACAGAGTGGAGAGGGTGGGGCCAGAGACTGGTGAGAATGAACATACTTGAAATGCCAGAAGGTGGCAGTGTGGTGGTGCCTGGAGAGACTGCTGGCCACAGGTGGACTCCAGCCACCAGCTGGTCAGGGAGATGGGGTCAGAAAGATGCCTGGGTTGGGGTGGGGGTTGGGATGGCTTCAGCTGTGTTCATGATGGGACTTCAGTCCTTCTGGGAAACCTAGAGGAAGCTCAGTAGTGACAACATGGTCATGCCCAGGAATTGGAGAGGGTGAGGGTGCTCCCTGAGGCTCACTCCACAGGTTTATATATAGCCTGAGGACCCCCAATATGTGGCCCAGGGATATGGTGTTCCAAGGCAACAGCTCCAGGCCTTTATATGTGGAGGAGTCTGCATTTGTGTCATGGATTCAAAGCCCACATTGATCTAGCCTTGGTTTGCTCCCAGGAACATGATGATGTTTCCAACATCGAGGTCCTTCCACTGTGTTTTATGTTCTAGCATTCTAAAATTTCCTCTAGCTCTTTATTTATTTTTATTTTATTTTTTTAAAGATGGACACAATGGGCTGGGGATGTGGCTCAGCAGTAGAGCGCTCGCCTAGCACGTGTGCGGCCCGGGTTCAATCCTCAGCACCACGTAAAAATAAACACATTATGTACAACTAAAGCAAATAAATAAATATTTTTAAAAATTATAAAAAAAAGATGGACACAATATCTTTATTTATTTTATTTGTTTTTATGTGGTGCTGAGGATCAAACCCAGTGCCTCACATGAGCGAGGCAAGTGCTCTGCCACTGAGCTATAACCCCAATAGACTGCATGTACCCCAAAATGGCCCCACCACTGGTGGGGTGCCCTGGAAGGCATTCTTTTTATCTGTGCCTCAGTTTCCTTAACTGAGAGATATGGATTTGACCAGATGATCATAAATATCTCCTCTCAGTCCATAATTTAGGGCTTTACCTGTAAGTTCAGTGGCACCCTTTTGCATATTATCTGAACCACTGATGAGAACAGTGTTTCTTTTTCTGTACTAGCCCCTCCTCTAGCTCTTGATTCAAATAAATACCTTTCTTAAAAGTTAAAACCAAAGAACATATTAGGGACCCCAGTCGAATGGCAAGGATGAGTGTTTTAGGTCTACTCTTTCAGCAGCAGTTTTGCCTGTGGTCTCTGCACCAAATTCCAGTACTATCCTCATCTCACACATTGGCTCCTCCCCCCACTCCCTTCCACATACAGTACAGAGAACAGCAGCCTATGAACCCCAGTGTGTCTGCAAAGCATCCGCTCACATAATGCTTCCTACCATTATCTAAAATATGCCAGCAAATTTGGCTCAATAATATTTTTTCAGCTTAAGTTTATGCTCAACACTTTGAAAGCATCACAGGAAGTGTGTTGAAACTTCTAGGGTAAAAGCTCAGAAATTCTAATAAGCACTAGACTACACTCACAAATAAAAATATTCTTTTGAATCCTTTGCTAAAGGATCCAGGGAGGATAGTTAGACCATTAGAGATAAAAACCCCCAGATTAAACCAATTTCTGCTCTCTCCAAAGATTTTTATTAAATTCAAGAGGAAAAAGAAAAAAACCACCCAGTTCTGGGCCAGGAGATGTATGAGATGTATGTGAGCTAGAACCCTTTCCCAGCCACTTGCTAGCTAAGCTGATCTGAGCCTCCCCATCCTTACTCATAAAACAGGGACGTTCAAAAACGTAAGTTTGGGGGAGGATCCAATTCTATGTCATACCTGAAAGCTGCAAAGCTGTCATGCACCTTACAACTTAGAGCCATCTCCTTTTCCTCTGATCATAACTCTGCTTTGATGAGTTTTTGAGATTAGGACATTTATCACCACTTTGCAAAAGGCTCCATGGTAGAGGAAGATGCAGAAATAGGACCCCAGCATGGCCCCACCACTGGTGCTGTGCCCTGGAAGGCATCCTTTTTCTCTGTGCCTCAGTTTCCTTAACTGAGAAATATGGATTTCACCAGATGATCATAAATATCTCCTCTCAGTCCATGAACCTGTAAGTTCAGTGGCAACATTTTGCATATTATCTGAACCACTGATGAGAACAGCGTTTCTTTTTCTGTACTGGCAGATTGTTATCTAGTTGGTGGGTCCTGACTCATCAGTGATTGCCTTCCTGCCTGGTTCTATGTCCTTTAAAGCTGTGACCACACTTAATTCTCTCCAGAATCTCCTGAGTCTGGAGGGGCAAGTATTACTGTCTGCACCTTTCTGACAATGAAGATGAAGCCCTAGGAGGAAAGCAAGACCTGTCACCAGGTAGCTGGAAAGTCAGTTTTCTGGGGACTGGGTGGGTGAGACTGTGCAGGAAACTGGTGGATCCACAAAACTGTTCTTCCCTACCCACACCCACCCTCATCAGAGCCCCATCTTCTCTTGCCTGGGGAATGTGACAGCTTCTAACTAGTGTCCCTGTTTCCACCCTTGGTCAGCTCATGTTCTTCCTCCAAGGACTCGAATCCTACTCAGTGTCATTCCACATACTGGCCCCAGGGCCATGTCCACACCCCTCTTCTCCCTCCCTATGATGTACAGCGTTTCATTCACTTCACTCCAAACCCACTGGACTTTTCATGGGTCCCTGCACACACCAGGCACCCTGAGGACCATTGCTCTGCTATTCCAATGCCCTCAGAGGTCATTTTCCGACCTCCTTCAGGCCTATGCTCCAGAATCACACCATTAGAAAGGTCTTACTCCACACCAGTATAATGGTATACTCCTGATTACCTTCTGGTACTTTTTCTCCACAGCACTTATAACCTGTAAGTTTATGTAATTTATTTTTGGAGGTGGGGGCAGTACTGGGGTTTGAATCCAGGGCTCCATGCATGCCAGGTAATTGTTCTACCACCGAGCTATATCCTCAGCCCTGTAATTTTCTTTATCAATGTTTACTGCCCATAGTTTGTTTCCCCTTCTAGAATGGATGCTCTGTGAAGACAGGGTTGGGTAGTGGTTGCTGATTTTTTGCAAGTTTTTAGAACTGTTCTGGAGCATGAGTGTAGGAGAGATATTTATTGAACAGGTGAGTGAATCAAAACAGGGCACAGAAATATGGCCAGAAAAATATCTAGGAACAAATCATGAAAAGTATCCATTGCCCAAGCTAAATAAAGGAACTGGCTACAAGAAAACAGGAATGTTAGCAGAGCTACTGCATGGGACTTTATTCACTCACCAGAGGTGACCTGGGCTTTATCCAGGGAAAATAATCCTTTCCAGTGAATCACTGTGTGTAGATTGCTGAACTTTGTCACATAAAGTGTTGCATGCAGAACAGGGCAATAGCTCAGAGCAGGTAGGGTGTCATTGTAAGAGCCCTAATTGAGGATAGCTAAGATGGCAGTTAGCTGAGAGCCATAAAGGTGTTCAAGTATTTTCACCTGATATTCATGCATTTATCTAAGAATCTTTTTATGCCCGTGAACACTGTGTTATGTACCTGTAAGCTCGAGCTGTTAGCACTTGTCCTTGTTAAGGCAAAATGTATTTAACCAGGTGAGGTTAGTTAGAGGGGTGGTTGGAGTTGGAGAGGTTGTTGGAGCCGGAGAGAGAAGTTAGAAAAAAGAAGAATAAAAGAACTATTTCATTTCCAGTCTGCCTCCGAGTTTTCTCCCGCGGTATCGTTGCTGCAAGCGGCAATTGCTTCAGGCGGCAACAAGTCATCATGTGCTGGTGTCTGTACTTTCCCACAAGTTTTTCCCTCAGCCTTCAATGCCCTCCTTCCTCTTTGTCTCAGCCCCCAACTTGGTGAAACGCAACTCAGCCTCCAAGGCCAGCTTTAACCTTGCTTTTCCTGACCCTCAGCCTCACTTAACTGGCCCTTCATCTGTGCTTGCTACATTGAGTGTTGGTTATTGACCTACTGTTGTTCTTCCCTGACACAGTGTAACTGGCTGTGAGGGTGGCAAGTATGGTCCAGGTAAACCAGGACATTGCTCACCCTCTGAGGGAGCTCCCTAAGGGATCCTGCCTCGCTTTTCTTTGTCTTTTTTTTTTTTTTTTTTTGTCTTTCCAGAGTCTAAATGAGACTTGGAGTGCTGAGGAGTCAGTTAAATGGAAAATGTGCATGTGTGTACTCCAGCTCATTAGGGCTGGACTGTGTTTTCTTGAAGCTTCTTAAAGAAGAGCTTTGCACATCCCAGAAGGAAGTGAGAGATGGCAGTGTGAACAAATCCCACTAGAAGCAGAAGGCCCTTTCCTGCTCACCTGGCAGGTGGGTAGACCCTTAAGGACACAGCCTTAAAATGTGCAAGCCAAACACACAGGTGGTCCTCGGAGTTTAGGGTTTCACTGCTCAAAGTAGAGTTCATTGACCAGCAGCAGCAATACCTGAGAACTTGTTAGATATGCAGAATCACAGGCCTTACTCTGATGCTACTGAATCAGAATTTGTAGTTGAGGAAGATCTCCAACTGATTTATCGTCACAGTAAAAGTTGGGAAGTGCTTCACTGAAGTTTGTACCCATGGGACACACCTGTGGATCAATGGCAACCTATACTTTGTCAACCTCATCTCTGCAAATGTCAGTTTGGTAGATTCACAGGTAGGCATTGATTTTGAAAACACACTGTAGGTAATTTTGATAAGTAGTAAAAACTTAGAACTGTTAAAAGTATGTTTTTCCTATTGGCCTCATTTCTTCAGATATAGTACTTGAAGTACCTGTAAATTTGGGGGTTGGGGGAGACAGATTTCCTGAGTATAGGGAATTAGGATTTTGGAGGAGATATGAGTATTTTAATAAACCTTGTGGGGGATTCTTAGGTACACTAAAGTTTACAAACCTCTGCCTTAGAAAAAGGAACAGTGGAGAAAGAATGACTAGTGCCTCTGTTGTTTTTGCCTACCTAGAATTCCTTCACTACCACCAACACCCTCCATTTGTAACATCACTCTTGGAGAATCAATCTCTCCTATTTTCTGTCCAAATGGCTTAGGTATGATCTACTCTTTCTCCTTCCATAAGTAAGTGTGTGACCTGGGCCTGACCAATGAAAGGATTCATTCCCGTGGCCCTAAGGGGTACCTTTGAGGTTGGGCTTATGACTCAAAGTGTGTCAATGAGATCCGTACTATTTCTAGAATATTTCGGAAGGAAATGCTCATTTTCCTGACTTCCCAAGCTGCAGCATAGGAGTATTGGGCTGTTGGTCATCACCTATGCTAACATTTAAGAAATCTGGGAACACAGAAGAAAGCTGAGGTGGATGGGGAGCGGGGTGTTGTCCAACACAGACATGAGACTGAGTCATGGTAATTTGCTCTTTAATGCTGACTGTAGCACAACATGATATTAGGTATTAAATGAAAGATGAATTCTGCAGTCAAATGGGTTGTGAAACATTGTGTTATACAAAATTCCACAAAGTTCATTTCTCAGGACTTCTTAGATTCTTTTTTTAATATTTATTTATTTACTTTAGTTGTACACAATGCAATGCATTTATGTTTACGTGGTGCTGAGGATCGAACCCGGGCGGCGCACGTGCAAGGCGAGCGCTCTGCTGCTGAGCCACAGCCCCAGCCCTTCTTAGATTCTTTAATATGTCAAAGTACCCTGTGATGAGCACTAAACTGTAGCATTTAAAGAATATTTTGGGGGGGGTGGGTACAAGAGATTGAACCGAGGGACACTTAACAACTGAGAAGCATCCCCAGCCCTTTCTCGTTTTTTTAAAATTTTGAGATGGGGTCTTACTAAATTGCTGAAGCTAGCTTTGAACTTGTGATCCTTCTGCTTCAGCTTCCAAAGATGCTGGGATTACAGGCATGCACCACCAATCCAGGCAGGATTTTTTTTTTTAAGACAGAGTATATTATGGTACAGTGTCCCTTGGAAAAAGTACAGGAAGCATAGGTTAAATGGTTTCCAAATGTTTCCACAAATAATATTTTTTATAATGCTTTCAAAAGTTTTTAAGGACTATGAGGACAGTTGGAGAAAACAGGCTGGGGGAAGCAGGTGAATTCCCCAAGGCTGACTGGTCAATGGGTGGCAGACCTGGATCCACAGGGGTTGGTGGCAGGACAGGATGGGGAGACTCAGCTTCTGCAGACTCCCAGCACTGTGGTCCTTCTAAAATTCTCCTCTGCCAGCCCAGGTGGCATTGCCTAGAATAGAAGTGAGCCAGGATGAGTTGGTTATATTGGGAGGACACAGCAAGAACGTAGTGAATTATACCTATTACAAATGGTGCAGAGTACAAGTAAATCCACGGTCTTTTTCTTTCAGGTTGTTCTTCTAAAAATCTTTGCAGAGACAATTGCTTTTGGGAGTTGGAAGCAAGAAAGGAGGTTGCACCAGACATGAGAAGAGGGAGTCCTAACCCTTGTTTCCAGTTTAATCCAAGGCTCCCTAGTAATGAAAGAAATACAGGTGTATAGGCTTGGAGAAGTGCTCTTTCTGCATAGCATCAATCCCATCTGGTGCTCCAGCCTTCTGATGTTGTGCCAGTGTCATCAGACGGTCTTACCGAATAGTTTCAGGGATCAAATTTGGGAACATTTGTCCACGTCAAATTTAAGAATGGCACCCAATTCATCATCTCTTCTAAAAAGAGTCAACATGATAAAACTGGAAAGTAAGACAATGTTTTCTGATTTAAAACCCGCGCTCTCTCTGCTACACCACATGCAAAGAATTTAAAGGACAAAGATGAAATACCAGCCTGATAATGTTTAGCTGCATGACCTTAGGCAAAACATACAACCTCTCTGGCCCAGATTCCTCAGCAGTAGAATAGAGGAAATGACATCTGCTGTGCAGAAGCATTGTGGGATGAAATGATGCAATTGGTGAGAACAGCACTTTGAAAATTATAATATGCAGGACAAATGATACCTATAATTCTTGACCAAGAATAGTGACTTGGTCAATAGCGACTACTACTATTTCTTAGTATTTACTACCATTACTGCTAATTGTTTACCACTAAGACTGCTATTATTGCTTCTTCTACACTATCCTTCAACTAATAATCATCATAATCATCAGTAATATCTCACAATAGAACCACACACTATGTATTAAATTGAGAGTGGGCAGTAAAGAAAGATATAATAAAATTAAATCTCTCTTGTGTTACCCCTCATTCAGGTCTTGGAAAAACAAACATGGTGTCTTTCTTATCTAAGACTTTATTTAGGAAAACAATAACAGACATTTCCAAAGTGTTTCATCATTGACAAAGGGGTTTTGCGTTATTAAGTTGTTGCACGAATTCCTCCATTTCTAACTAGGTCCCCTGTGCCAAGTCCAGGTTGAGGGCCAGTGAATCCTTTAATCATCAAACCCTCCCAGAGTGAAGAGGGAGTGGGAGGTAAATCTCTGCCAGGAATGGGTGTTCAATGTGGCAGGAGCATGCCTGCATCCCTGAGCTCACCACAGAATTACATGGTGACATCTTTTCTTTTCAGAACAATTTTTATAAGCCATCTGTTCGAGGACAGTCCTGGCTTAAATCCCTTTCCCCATTTTCTTATCATAGGCCACATGTTTAGGCTGAAGATACAGTTAGTGTAATTTTCATCACTTTGAGATTTCTCCTGTTTTTATAACTCTGATTTGGTATTCGGCATATCTTTCAGCTCTCAGAATCAAGATGCAGAGACAGGCACTAAGATAAATTTAGCAATTTAGTTCAACCAACACTTATTGAGTACCCTTGGATGTGAGCACTTGTGAATCTGCCTGGTCTTTGACACACGGGTCAATGACTGAGTGTGGCCACACGGGCGCTCTGAGGCCAGCAAGCGAAGATGGAGAGGACATGTAGCCCACAGGAAAACTTCGGTCCCTGTTGTTACAGGTCTTTCTTTTCTGCTGGGCCATGCACACCAAGGAACACAGAAATCTTTTTTATTTTAATTGTGAACCATTCCAGTTAAAAAACATCCTCATGGCTGGCATGTTTAATTGAGCTCCTGAGAGGCTGTGTCGGTGAGACTTGGGGATGAATCACCCGCAGTCCCATTGGTCTCACCAAGAACCCATTGATGTTTCATAAATCCAAGTCGGTACAAATCTAATTGAGTTACCATGCTGAATTAGCTCACATCTAAATGGCATTCATGTCTACAAATGGAATAATTAGAGTCTAGAAAATGGGATATATCAAGTGGCATCCCAAGTGACAACAGAGAGGCATTTGTATTCATTCAATCAACTGCTTGGGAAAAAAAAAAAAAAAAAACCGCTGTAAGACTTGACTTAGGCAGGATGATTAGACACAGTGTTTGGGCTTTTGGTTTCTCTCTTTTTTGTATTTATATTTACCTCCAGGAGGCCCCTGTACTCCTTCTTCAGGTATATGAAAGAGAAAAGTCAGGCCTGAAGTTATTTTTGACCACTTGGTTTAAAAAAAAAAGGAAAGAAAAGAAAAGGAGAAGGCGGCAGTCCCATTTCAGCCTACAGATCTGTTTGTTTTCATCAATTGGAAATGGCTTCTTTCTGAGCTTCCATTTTTTCTTTTACTTCTTCATTTGCTTCTAAGTACGCTGGCTAAGATGACTTTGCACCCCAAGGAGGAGGTGCGTTCAGCTGTGATTGTCAGACCATTCTCTATTTGAAAAGCACCTAAGTACCTAATCATAAAAAATAAAGTTCACACCCTTATCCAGAAAGGATCTCATAAAAATTGTTTTATTTTCAAGTTATTTTACTTGTGAAATTTTAGGGTATCTGAATTTAATACTCCCCTGATTAACAGTTCAACTCAGCAAATATTATAGAACAGAAAGAAGGCATTTTGACTAGGCAAGCTAATGGCCTCTTTCTAATTCATATTGTAGTCTTCAATCTAATTTACATGCTTAGTTTATTTATTACCCCAATTAAGTTTTGCAAATAGTTTGCAATGAGGTCCCCATGACCTCATAACTCACAATTACTCTTGGGATCTCCTGCCCATTTTGGCACATTTTGAATAATACTGCAATATCTTCCAGGAAAGGATTGTACTTAGAAAATGATGAATAGTGATTGTGAGCATCTTGTCCATAAAAGACAGGATCTGAAAAGTGCCTTTGGTTGGCCAACTAGTATCTGGTTCATTGTCCTAAGCATTTGGACTTTGGGTTATTGGTGCCCCCCTGTGATCATTGGTTTTTTTTCATTGCTGGAGCTTCCTGTGATGTTGACTTTCTCATCAAGGGTGGGGTGCTTTGGTGTTAGTGGTGAGCACACACATTGGTACATGGTGTTATTTGAGGGGAGCCACAAGACCTTACATCTCTGGCCACGTTCCCACTGGGTTTTAAGAAATGTCCTATGGCTATGTTCAATGTTAACATTAGGAGAAGCTAGGTGAGAGGTGTACAGAGGCTCTCTGTTCTATCTTTGCAATTTTTCTGTAAATATAAAATTATTTTAGAATTTAAAAATTGAGGAAATGAATCTTAGTATCTTCAATCCCAAAGTGCAGTAGTAACTTTACAAGAGATTTCCTTTTAAAGTCTTCTCAAGAGTAGATCAACCCAAGACCAGGAGGATGTTGGGGTGGGGTGGGGTGGAGGGATTCCTGTGTGAGTGTGTGTGTGTGTGAGTGTGTGTGTGTGTGTGTGTGTGTGTGTGTGTGGTGTGTGGACACACGTGCAGGGGAAGGGAGGTAGAGAGAGGTCGGATCCTTATCTAAGGACCATATTACTGGTCAGAAACAGGGTAATCATTTTTGGTAATCATTTGTTATCTTTTCTGTCTTCTCTCGACTCTCAACTCTAGGGTTAAGAAACTCCTTGTCTGTTTTATTCTCCTATGTTTTATGCTAAAGCTTACCATAGTGCCCAGAACATACGGATGTTGGGTAAATATTTGTTGAATATTTGTTCACATCTCTTTTTCCAAGCCAGTGCTCCTTCCTCTGGATGTGGTATTTTCCAATATTGTACTTATGATCAGCTTAGGCAAAGGTCAGGCAAAGTGTTTCCTTCCCAGTTTTGCCTTGGAAAGCAGCCCCCTCACTTCTACTATTCTATTAGTATGTAGCTATAATAAATTTCTGAATTAAAAATCTTACCTGTTGATAATGGTCTAGTTATAATGTGGAGAAAACTTGTTAAATGCAACTGGAGTACTACATAGAATTCAAACAGCTTGATATGACCCAGTTTCATAAAACATCTTTACAGCCTTGTCCTGAACATCTGAAATTTGACATTCTGATATCCTAGTTTATCTTACAAGAACACCTCCTTGTAAGTCCATTTCCCTCAGCAGCATCTCACCCATCACATTTCTCTAGGTGCAAAATCTTGGAGTTACTATTCTCAGAACTCCCCAGCACCTCACAAGATAGCTGATGCCTCATACATAAGATGTTCTAGAATATTGCTTGAATGTATCCGGACAAAAGCTTCTTTGTGAAACTTTTCCAAATCTCATGTTCAGTTTCCTCAGGGTCTCAAGGAAAGAGAAATCCTCTCTGCTACTTTTCACATCTGAAATCATGCAAACAGTAAAGGACAAAGTAATCATTTTGCCTACAAGTTGAGCTAATAGATTGACTACCCTATGTAAGTCAGATCCCTGAAGAACACTCAGAAAACAATCTTCCCAATGGCCAGGTTAAGTGGAACTGCACTCCTAATATTAAATATTTTCCCTGTAAATTCCTACACATTTCTTAACTGGTTACATGTTTGCTGTTCTTCCTATGGGTATGTCCATATGTCCCTATATTGTAATTAACCTTGTGCTGTTTACCTAGTTTTTGTTTACATCCCATACTGGTAATTTAATTCCTGGGTGAGTACTTTCTGAAGTAGTCAAATAATCAAATACAAAATTGATTAGCATTTTGAATGGTGCACCCAGCAAAATTGCAGAGGTATTGAAGAATGACCTGGTTGAAATCTTGAATAGGCCTTGTTAATTCCAAACTGGGGCAGAGGAGGTGAGAGTTTACATCTAAACCAAACAAATTTATTCTTTACCTGAATTCTTTGCAACAGAAGACAGATGTGGGAACAGTGGCTCATTTCATTGGCTTTCAAGAGAAAACATTCCTAGGAATTGTGATCCAAGAAGAGAAACCTTTGAGGAAGGGCCATGTCAGTTTATAGCACCTGAAAGAATTCTAATACAGTTTGTGTATCCAAGTCCTTGATTCATTTATTCGACCACTTATTCACCTGGAAAATATAAGGAATCAGTTAGCAAGATGAAACTGCTAATGCTTATCAAATGAAAACACAGAGGCAAAAGTTCTGGGCTGCATTTTAAAAAATCAGTGCTTCTAATACCTTACAGGGTATCTGAGATAAAATCACTCTAAGAAAAATGTCTTCTACTCCAACTTTACATGTGAATCAAAAAAGCACTTTACTCATGTGATCATACACAGAGATGAACAATTAGGTAACTGCCCTCTGAGAGCTTGGGAACAAAGTTCATAACACCATGTGTGACCAGCCATGGGAGTAAACAAGGAGACTTAGTTTAGGAAGATCAAAAACCATGTCAAGGTGACCTGGAATGTACTTTTGAAAGATGGACTTGGGAAGGAGTTATAGTTAATAAGCCATAACTCAACCAACATCACTGCATCCTGTTAAGAGAAAGAGGTATATGGAAAGGGGTTGAGAAGAACCATTGAAGATTTCAAAAAGTTTATAGCAGCTCAATTCACAATAGCTAAACTTTGGAAGTAACCTAGATGCCCTTCAATAGATGAATGGATAAAGAAACTGTGGTATATGTATACAATGGAATATTACTCAGCATAAAATTATGACATTTGCAGGTAAATGGATGGAGTTGGAGAATGTCATGCTAAGTGAAGTAAGCCAATCCTCCCCCCAAAAAAACCAAAGGCCGAATGTTCTCTCTGATAAGTGGATGCTGATCCATAACGGGGGGGGGGGGGGGGGGGTGGAGAATTAGAGGAAGTTTGCTTGGGTAAAGGGGAGGGAGAGGTGGTGAGGGTACATGGTGGAATGAGATGGACATCATTACCCTAGGTACATGTATGACTGTACATATGTTGTAATGCTACATCATGTACAACCAGAGAAGTGAACAGTTGTGCTGCAATTGTGTACAATGAATCAAAAAAATGCATTCTGCTGTCATATATACCTAATTAAAAGAAATTAATTAGTTTTTTAAAAAAGGATCCTGGCAGTCATCATCAATACCCATCCATGGGCCTCTCAAGGTATCCTTCTTTGGCCAGGCGATCCTTACCAGGATAAGAGTGCCTCAGACTATTTCATTAGAGAAGCTTTTCCTAACATCAATGAGCATCTGATAATCTGGCCTCTGTTAGCTCTGTTAGACAGGCAATGAATGCATTGGGCAGGTCCAGGTGAGCATTGTGACCTCTAGATAGGTCTACTTCTCATTGTAAAACAATGAACCAACTTCTGGGTTCTGTAACAGATACTGTGTAGGTATCTAGAGACTTACTTATCTACAGACACACCTGGCTGCCAGAATATATACTTTAGTTACTGTTATCTGTCCCCTAAGAGATAGATCCATTTTAGTCAGATGACAAAAACCTAAACCTGCAGTCCTGGAAAATGGTGAGTTCACCAAGGCAACTAACTGTCACATGCACACAGTCTCTCAGTTGATTATTTGGTTATTTGTTTTTGTTTTCTCCAATAGTAAGGAATTTTCCAGATGGCCAATTGGTAATTAATAGAAATATTCTGATGATTTTTGTTTAATAAGGCAAAATTAATTTTCATACTAAATTTCTTCAACTAAATCAACTTGATAAAATATACTCAGCTTGCTATCATAAAACCTCACTCAACTAAAAGTCCCAGCCTGTAATTTTTATTTATTTTTTACTACTTTTAATTTTAGAATAAAGAGGCCCATCATATCAGCTTATCCTAAGTTCCTAGATTTTTTTTTAGCATTTATTTTTTGGTTATAGGTGGACACAATATCTTTGTTTTATTTTTATGTGGTGCCAAGGATCGAACCTCGTGCCTCACACATGCTAGGCAAGCGCTCTACCTCTGAGCCACAACCCCGGCCCCTAAGTGCCTAGTTTATTAAAGCCACTTCTCTGGAATCCATAAAGGCTCAGTTCAACCTCCTGCATCTTTTCCTTCTCCACCCACAGCTTCTGGGATACTAATTGACATTCAAACTTGGGAGCTGGCAGTTTGCTAAATGTCTGCAAGCATGAAGGAAAAATTCAAGTACTTCCACAAGACTGTAACATCCAAAATAATCTAGGAAGCATTTCAACAAGAATCACAACCCAAAGTGTTTCTGATTAACTTCAGACAACTTATCAAAGCCCTGAGCAATCTGTTCCTAACAGAAACCTGATTCTTGTAGCCATGCAAGTGTTGTTGTTTCACCAGATGGGAACTCTTCACATGTGCCTCCTTTTTCTGAAAGCTCTGTCCTTATTAAAGCACAGTCTGTGGTCTTAATTTGTTCAAATTTGCACTCTCTTGCCCCTCGCTCACGGGGGGGTACTACTTATCAAATGGCAATGAATAGTCATTGCTAAAGGTTGTGGGGATTCCTGTAGGGATAAGGTGTTTCTTACCATGAACCTGCAATAAGCAAGAAACCAAATGTCAAGACAGGTTCATTGATTATCTGGGAAAATTAACTTCTCCCCTCAATTTCAGAAGAGGATGTGACACTGAAAATCAAGACATGTCTCATGTCCTGTGTGTCTACAAAAGGAAGCTGCTTGATCCCCTTTAAGAATATGCATAAAGGCCACATCTCTCTCTGAGACTTCACCATATCTTTGAACAGAACCCAATGTCTTTCTTCTATTATTGTAAATACCATCTCATAAATCTAAAGCAAAACAGAGAACTGAAAGCTCAGTGATATTTAAATCAGCAAAATGCAGACCACATGCTCAGCTGCGTTCACATTTTGTTAAAATGATATGCTTTAAAAACCAATTAGTAGAATGCATTATGTATGGACATAAATACTCTTGCTAACATACCTGCCTGAAAGACATAGAGGAAAACACACACACACACACACACACACACACACACACACACAGTGAGGACCCAGTGAAAGTAGTCATTACTGAAATCAGCCAATGCTGAGACTGCCTGCTTAGGCATCTCTGGAAAAAGTGGGTCAGATTTCCTAATTGGGGACCTAAATGGTGATAACTTTGTCTCTATCCCATTCTGAAGCATCAAAATCAAATTCTAGCAGTTTAGCTATCTGCTTCAGTGTATGTTCTTGTTGCTTAGAGTATGATTCAAAACCCAGCATTATCAATGCCTCCTGGGATCTTGAAAGATACGCAGACTCTTGGCACACGTGCATTATTATATGCACTTGCACACACCTGTGCATTAACACACACATACCCACCCCATCCCCCCACGTCCCCACTCTGTCCCAACCACCACTCCACCCCAACAAACTGAATCAAAATTTGCCTTTTGGGCTGGGGATGTTGCTCAGCGGTGGAGCGCTCGCCTGATACGTGCGCGGCCCGGGTTCTATCAGCACCACGTAAAAATGAACACATTGTATACAACTAAAGCAAATAAATAAATATTTAAAAATTTTTCCTTTTAGCAGTATCCTCAGATGTTTTGTATGTACATTAAATGTGGACAGGAGCTGATGTGTAGCACTCTGAAAGTAACTTTTCTTCAATGTCCTTCATTTTATTGGGTTATATTGCAAAAAGCACATGATCCAAATGATTGTTTATCAGTATACAAAACACAGAGAGAGGAATTTTCCCCAAGGAGGAACAGACTGAATAGTATTAACAGTGCTTTAAACTGTAATGAATTCCCAGTCTAATTCACTATGAGGTTTCAATTTATACCACATTTAGAGTACTCCAGGTTCAAGTAATCACTGCAGTAATTAGCTTACTTCCAGTCCTCCAAAATAAACCCACTAATTTTTGCAATCAGCCTTCATTTGGTTAATCACCAGTTTAATTGATTTAATTAGTTTGATCTGCAAAATTAGTCAAGTGTAAATACTGTTTTGTAAACAGAGTTTAGCTCCAAGCTGTAAGATAGGGAATTCTAATTCAAACCTAGAGTTAATAACAAACCCACACATACAGGATTTTGTCATGGAATACTGCAGTCGCAAGTTTTCAAGGCAGAGGCCTGTGGATGTTCTGGTGAATGCTTTGCAACCAAGCTATTGTTATTATAATACTGACTAAGCTGAGAGACCCCCTTTTGCAACCAACTCTGACTGACTCCACACAGTGACTGTAGGTTTTTGTTTTGTTTTGTTTTTTCAGTGCTGGAATGGGACCCAGAGCCTCACACATGCTGGGCAAGAGCTCTACCACTGATGTATGCCCAAGAGTTTTGTGTGTGTGTGTGTGTGTGTGTGTGTGTGTGTGTGTGTGTGTGAGAGAGAGAGAGAGAGAGGGGGTAGGGGAGAGATTCTGGACTTGAACTCAGGGCCTTGTGTATGCTAGGTAGCTGCCTGACCACTGAGATACATCCCCAGTCTTTTTTCTTCCTTTTTTTCTTTTAACATATATATTTTACTTTGAGATAGGATCTTGCTTAGTTGCTTAGGGACTTGCTGAGTTGCTAAGGCTGGCTTTGAAATTGTGATCTTCCTGCTTCAGCTTCCTGAGCTACTAGGATTATAGGTGTGTGCCACCATGCCTGGCCTAGTAATT
This sequence comes from Tamias sibiricus, assembly GCA_025594165.1. Taxonomy (NCBI): domain Eukaryota; kingdom Metazoa; phylum Chordata; class Mammalia; order Rodentia; family Sciuridae; genus Tamias; species Tamias sibiricus. The sequence continues at coordinate 113,952,388 of CM046659.1, forward strand.
GTGTTTTGAAGCTGCAAAAAGATTTGTCACTTCTCTTTCCGAATGAGCTGACTCAAATAACTCTAATGCTGAAAGAGTTATCCAGGTTTGAATTTCATGCTATTTTTAATATTTCAAGTCTTGCTCACCTAAAGGATGTTTTGAATCTTTCCTGAAACAAATTTTAATGCTATAATTGAATTTTTGAAGAAAATGTGTCTACTTAAATTAGCAAGATGTGTGATGCAGAATACTTTTTACTAGGCTTTGGATACAATGAATTTGATAAGATAAAAAAATTCTTAAAACATCCCTCAAATGAATTCATTCTAAGTGCTAAATTCAGTAGATTCCCTGCAGAATAAGACAATCTTTTAATTTAAAATCTTTGCCTGGTATAATATAAGCAAGTGGAGAATCAGGCAGGAAGGTAATTGTTTACAGATTGTACTTCCTCAGATTGCTTCTCATTACTGAGTTGCTCTGTTAATGCTATCTCCTTGGATTTTTTTTTCACACCTTTGCTTGATCTTTTTAAAAACAAATTTTAATTATCATTATTTGGACACTTTGAAATTCTGTTAGTTGTGCTGATGCTGATAATAAATGGTTTAGACTTTGCAGGTCATAAGGTCCCTGTCACAACTACTTAACTCTGCAGCCACAGTCAATAAGGAGATTAATGGGTATAGTCATATTCCAACAAAACCTTCTTTATGGACACTGAAATTTGAATTTCATAAAATTTTCCCATGTCACAAAATATTATTCTTCCTTTGATGTTTTCAACCACTTAAGAAGGTTAAAATTATTCTTAACTCACAGGCTAGGCAAAAGCAGGAGGTGGCCAGCTTTGTCGGGAGTTTCCCCAGCCCTGTAGTTATTACATGACAGGTGGTTACTGAGCATCAATAGAGATGTACTCTTCAACTATGCCACTTCAAAGATCATTTCATTACCTGTCATTTACAGTTTCATATTCAAGTCTAAATGATTGCTCCCTTCCTATAGGAGTTGCTTTACCGTCTAGACCCAAAAGGTCTAGACCCAAAAGGTGCAAGGACAGCTAGGATTTATACATGGAGGTTCAACTGGCATTAGAAAAAAAGAAAAATAAATAAAAAGGACCAAAGACATATAAACATGAGATCACAACTGTCTTTAGGATTTTCCAAGCAGGACTCCTTTCCCTCCCCTTCCAGCTGTTGTTAATGTTCATTTGAAGACTTTGGGTGACATTTCCCATTAAATTTTGTACTAAATTGTTTTTTACTTTAATCTGATTTCTATGAAGTAAACTGCTGTGGTTTTTGGAGAGGGCAATTGGTTGAAAAAACACAACATGATTTGTCCTTTCCTGTTCTTCCCTGGAATGACCTTAAGTTCCTGGGATCTCATGTGAAAAGTTTTGTGAATGCACGATCTGGATATTATGACTCATTTTCCACTATCCCTGACAAGACAGCTAAAATCATTACCAGTGGGGCTAGATAATTATGTTCCAATAAGTCCTTAATTTTCTCAAATTCCCCATGGGTCAAAGATGAGGAGCCTAAAATGCATTCATCTCAAATTGCTCCATTAGTATTAGTATAGCATTCCAAAAGATAGAAAGCAGGGTTGTTGTCTCATATAACTTGAATCACCTCAAGGAACCACTTCAGGAGTGAGTAGTCCTAACTGCATCTCATTAGGTGTGTGACTTTGGGGAGCTCCTTTAATTTCTCTGAGCTGCATCTTTTCTGTAAAATGGGTTCAGAGAATATAACTGGTTGGCCTTGGAACATTCCCACATGCAGAAACGCTTTGTAGAAAAGTGTGATTCCAAAAGATGTGGGCACATTCACACATATGTATTAGGCATCCTCTAAGTTTAGGAGGAAGAAATGAGTAAGCGGAGGCAGAATGGGCTAATTGTCAAAGAGTAGTGCAAGCAAATGCTTAAGAGTTGGAATCCCTGGTCTTCAATGGTGTGCCACTGCCAGGCAGGTCTTGAAGAAGGAAACAGAACTAAGCAGAAGGAGATACTGAACATTTCTGATACTGAGAGCAGAAATGCTCTTTCATCATTCCACATCTGATGACATTTTTCTTTCTTTCTTAAATGAGGCCTTCCTGCTCTAGCTTGGCATATTCAATTATTCAATTTGTCTGAAACTTCCCTCTGCAGGATTTGTACTATAAGCACCTTTTACTGACTTCAGGCTGGGCTCAGGCCAGGGTAGCTGAAGAAGGAAACAAACCCAAATCAGAGCTGACTGCTTTGAAAATCTCTCCTTACTGTCTCACTAAATATGCTTAGATCCAAGAAGATGTGTAATTGTTACATCCTATTACAGCCTTCCTGGATGTTTTAGGTATCACTAATCACCCACAAAACCTTCCATATATCTACGTAATGCCTACATTTCTTAATGAGGAAAAGGATTTAAACTGCAGATTTTCAGTATCTTGGATATTTAAAAATTCTCAGGGCATTTGTGTGAAAGTGGTACGGGATTCTATGGGGAAAGAAGAAAACTGCCTCATAGATGAACTTACCCACCTGGGAGTTCAAGTGCAAACAGCAGTAGGATTCAGAGTCTTAACTTTTTTTTTTTTTTTTTCCTGCAAGAAGTCCCAAAATTATATGCCAGAGTGTATCTAGGTTAATGCATGTATTTGGCCAAGACACCCAGAGCCCTGCTAAATTCCCTATTGTTTTTATAGTCAGTATACTTTTCAGATCTTGGGTGCTAATTTGTATCATTTGCAAAAACAACTGTGAAAGCTATTTGGTGCTTGCAATGCAATTACCACTAAAGAGGTTTTGGGGTATCTCATTAAATTGAGTCCCAGATGTTTTTGCCCTCGTGATTTGTGTTGATCTGTTCTTTGTCGGTTCTAATTATCAATCAAGATGAATGAATTAGTCATCCACTCTGTGAAAAGCCTATTTATGCATATGATCAGGACCCAAGCTAAAAGAGCCTTCAGAGATGTCTGTCTAACCTTGGAATGGACCATTTCCTCTGCTTGCATGCACAGACAACTTAGCGGCATTGCTCGGTGTCTTTTTCTCTAATATACACATGGAGGTATACATGTAATTTGTGATAGATATGTATGTGCACATAAATAAGGATGTGGAGACATGTATTCACACATTTCTGGACTGACTGCACGTCTATACATAACCCCTTCCTCTCCTAGTACAATATTTTTAATTTGAAGACTTTCATGTGAATAACATTTCCAGAGGGAACTCTCTAATCGCTGAGCTAGGAGAAAAACAGTGCCCTAGGAATCTGATTACAATATTTTAGTGTGTTCACTTCCCTTGGAGTTGCAACCAGTCCGCTCTTAACAGGGATACAAACTACCCAGTGGGTACTCAGGACATTTCATAGGAGATTAGGGCACCTTGTGAATATGCATTAAGCCATGGTCCTGTTTACCTCCACTGCCTGCTGTGTCCAGCTAGCCCGTTGGCCAGCATTCTCTAAAGCAATGCTTACGGGATCAGACTGGCATGATGCCACCACATATGAAGTATGTGTTTCTTTTCATAGTTGTTTCCAATGCTCTTGGGAACAGATTGGCTATCTAACAAAGATTCTTTGAACTGGGAATTCAAATGGCTTTGGATAGGCAAAAAATGTCTGTCTGGGAGGCAGAAGGAGGGGGCAATAGCACCAAGCAGCAGGTATAGTAATTTGTTAGCAAATTCTGATGCTTCCATTCATCAGTGCATAACATTATTACAAAGAGGGAGAGGAGCCTTTCTTTCCACAGTAACAGCAGGCGACAATCACCTATCCCATCTGAAGGAAATGTGACTCAAAATTGCGTGTGTGTTGAAAAAGAAGAAATTAAATCTCCATCAAAGATATACAATGAACATTTTCATTGTGTTCATTTGAGTCTGCTTATGTGTGTATATAATATATGTATGCATATAAATATACAGTGTATGTATTCACAGCCACACATATATGACTGTTTTGTAAAAGATCTGTTCTGCTGTTATCTAGGATAGTTAACAAAAATTGTCTTTAATGTACACTGGTATAAATTTTAAAAATCACCATTCATAACATCTGGAAGATATCTCTGGAGGAGTCTTGCAATCATACAAGCACATCCCTGGTAGATTGGTTGGATGCTAATTGGCCTTCAGGAATGAATGCAGCAGGCTGCATTTCTGCAGAAGTGGTGCTCATTGGTGAGCCATTTTTCAGTGTGTAAAAATGTTTTAAGCTCATTTGTTTTCAGATCAGCTGAGGAGCAAACCCTTCCCCCAGAATGGGCAAGAGCCTCTGTGACTGCCTCAAAACAGTTTTCTGTTTCCCCACCAGCACCATGGGGATGAAGAGGCCCAGGCCATGTGCAGACAGCCTTCATGTTCCTTTTCAAGGCCAGGGAACTTTGGCAACAAACATCAAGAAACCTCAAAAAGGCTCATAACCTTTGACCCAGTTCTCTCCCTTTTGGGAACCTACGGAAAGGAATCAAGTCTAAAGACCTAAAAAGTGTTTATGCATAAAGTGTTATTTAGAGCCTTGATAACAACAAATAATTTATATTTATATTAAGTGATAGTTTGCTTAATCTATCTAATGGATTATCATGCATCCACTGAATGAATTTACAAATATACAGATATGTTTATATATTGATATAATTATTAATATATTGATGTGTTCATTGTTACATATTTACATATAATGCAGTTACATTAAATATATTTACAAACTTAATTAACAGGATAAAATATATATATTAAAATGTTAAATGAAGATTGCATCTCTATTAGGAGAATGCAGTCTCTATTTATGAGGGGGAAAAGTCACATTATAAAATGGAAAGACTAGAAGTCTGTGTACCAGCAAGTTAACACTCTTTGTCTCTATGTGTGAAAACATGGGCAAGTTTCCACCTTCCTTCTGCTTTTCTGTAGTTTCCAAATTGTCAATGCACAATGAGTGGTGATTATAATATGGAAATAGAGTTTAATTTTGGAAATCAGTGGCCACTGTTGCCAGAGGCAGTCAGCAGACAGAAAGGAGGCACCCTGGCTTGTCACTTGGCAGCTCCATATCGGTCACTGCCCTTGCAGGGTTGGGGTTGTACCTGGGTGGCAATGGCAGCTCCAGGAAATCACCTTTCCATTTCTAACTGGGAATTAACTTTCTGTATGATGTAAGGTATGGAGAATGTCTAACCTGCGTCAAAACTCTCAGGGAGATGTCCATAGGTAGTAGTCTGAGATGAGAATGTAAGACCATTCTTTCCTGTCATTTCAGAGCTGCAATTACTCCTGAATGAGAATTCCTTAGAGGAAGAACTGGGACAAGTGAGCTGAGCTGTTAAAGTGAGGCCTTTGGGGTTCAGCCAGGAGAAAGCTGGGGTCACTCTGCAGGTGCAGGACATAAGGTGGTGCCCATGAAGAAGAGGCAGGCAGGGAGCGGGCAGGAGGGAGGCCAAGCAGAGGACCAAGGGGGGGACCTGGAGTGGGGGCTTGGTTAGGAAGCATCTGTTGTCAGACCTGAACCCAAACTTGAGAAGTTGGAAGTTTTCATGTTCCTTATGTTTCTTTTGTCCATTTCCTTTTTGTTTTCCCTTGGCATTTGATCACTGTCTTTGAGGCCAGTCTGTGTCGAGCCATTGACTGAGGTGTGACCAGAGGGTTGAAGGAAGACAGGTGTCAGAAACAGCAAACCCAATGAGCTTAGTCCCTGCCTGTCCTTGTGGGAGACATCAGCTGATGGCTGTTTATATCATCATCATTTGGTTAAGGCTGAAAGAACATTTTAAGACATCTTTTGAGTGACTTTTTAATATATACTTAAAATCACATCGCCAGATTTTGTTAAAAAATAAAAGGTATTCCTAACTCAAAATCTGAATTTCAGCTTAAGCTTGTATCAAATTTGCTCTAGGGATAAAGTCTTCAAGAAGTTGAATCTGAGGTTGATGCTTTGGAACACCATCTGTTCTCTGTTATCCCATTGTGGCCTCCCCTCCTCTGTGGCCACAAACTTTACATCTCCTCCCTCCCAGGTTAATTTCTAAATAGCTCTCTACAGCTTGTTGCTTGTCATCTAACTGTCACAGTGGCAGCTGCAGGATAGAAACACAAAATATAGGATCTCTTGCTGTGATCGGCAACCAGGCATTCCCTCTCGACTCACCCCACCCTTGGGGATTAAAAGGGGAGCACAGTAAGAAAACACATGAGAGCAATATACAAAATAATGTATGTGGCATCAGGGAGGCTAGTATTGTTAGCTTTTTGGAAACTATTTTTCAGAACAATGGTCAGGGGAAAAATTAATTTTATGTGACAAACTCTTTACAGTAAAAGCCAAATGTATGCTTGTCCCATTAAGCAAATTTTACCTTGAGATTTTAAAAGTAATCCAAAATCCAAATGAAAAGCAAAAGGAACTTTAAAATAATCACAACGTGTAGGTGTGACAGTTCACCAACCGCTGGGTTTCTCTTACACATCTCAGCTCATTTTCAAGCCTTAACTTAGTGTTCAATAAGAGGTGAGAGGTAATTTAAGAGGTGATTACAAGCAGAGGCGTCTTAGAGCAACAGTCATCGCAATACAATTAGTCTTCAATTTGTAATTGAGAATAACTCCCACAGGACTAACTCACTGATGAATTTCAAATAAGCAGCCTTTAAAACTATGAGGAGAAATGGCTAATTATAAGCCAAGGGGAAAAGGAAGGTGGGGAAAGAAAAGAAGTTGAATCCAATGGATTCGACAGGCGAGTTCTAAAAATCTGGAATTGTCGGGAGGCTGTACAATCACACCTAGCTAATAGAGCCATGTGTGGAGGAAGAATGTGGAAAAAAAGGGCCCAGGTGGAATGGACAGAATGTGAGCTGCTGCCCACCAATCTTAGAAAAGGCTCTGGACTGAAAATGGACAAGGACCGATGTTATGGGTACCACTCTTAAAAAATACTTAGGCTTCAGAAAAAGGGATATGGCAAGGATCAAAGAGAGGGCGGTCAGCCTTCCCATTCTTGCCCACACTGAAGATGAGCAAGCCCACATAGCACAGTGGGCTATGGTGACATGCATGCCAGCCTTTCTGAGCAGCCAGTGCATGGCTTGGTGGTTGCAGCTCTGAAGCCTCCCAACAGCATAAGATTCTTGGGCCAAGGGCAGACAGCCTTCACACGAGCTTCTCAGCAGCTCTGCTGGCAACTGATGCAGAGGACCAACTTCCAGCTCCTCTTTCTGTCTCCCAACAGGACTGGGGGACCTTCCCTTGCTCCTAACTCTGGCATAGAGGAGAGGACATTTCTCGTTCTTGGCCATGTGCCTAAGGTCACGTGGCTGGTGAAACTACCCCATTTCTCCCTCTTCTGGTTTTCCAGTGGCTGCAGTCATAGGTGGACTTATTAGGTAAGACCTGGATAGCACATTTGTCCCTGCAGTGGCCACAAGGTAGAGGAGCTGCTAGACCCAGGTTACTAGAGCATCTATAGAGTAATACCCAGAGTAATACCTAGAGTTCCAGAAATTATGACCTAAGGCAGTCTCCTTGGGATGGCACGTGTGTGAGGGTGAGAGGTCCTCTGCCATTAAAGAACACTAAGCAAAAACTGTGGCACATACTGCACGTGTGTAGGTGAATTCCCCACAGCTGTGTGAAACCAGATACCCAGGGGACACAGCATGGTGAGTAGCATCAACGATGGGTGATCAATAGTCCTAATAACACACAGAGTTCAGATACCTACAAAATATTCGTGGTATTCTTGAAAGAAAGACATTATGCTATTCCAAGGCCTTTAAAAGCCACTTATAATGTCTTCCTGGTCTGGTTCAAGTTCCACAGCAAATCTTGAGATGTGTCCACATCCACATGAGCAAGTGTGACTGTGGGTATCTATTCAGTTGCTCAAATAGCTCTGGACCATAGGCTCCCTGGAAGCAGGAGCTCTGTCAGGTTTGGCTCACTGTTATATCTATCTCGCTATAGAATGCAGTTCTTAGCCCAGAGTCCATGTTGAACTGAAGCTTGAAGTCTAGATAAGTGGATGGGAAAGTGGGAGCTTTCAAGGAAATTCATCAACCAGAGATTACATACAGTAGCGAGTCCCTCTTGAAGACAAATGGAATCCATTGAGAAGAAAATGCTGGAAAGGTTGCTGGAAACTTACAGTCTGGTGGGGAGACAGACATGAAACATGTAATCATATGAACAAGTATATAGTAGCAAATTGTGATGTAAGAAAGCCTAAGGGGAAATATTTTTTTAGTGGGAGTTCAGGGATGGTCCCTGAGGAGGAGACACGTACACTGAGATCTAAATCATGAATAGGAGTGAGATAGGCCAAGAGGAAGGGGATTAAAGGTATATGAAACAGTATACGCAAGGACCCTGAGGAGGGAAGAACTTGACATGTTTAACCAACTGAAGGAGGGCCAGTGAGACTGGATAAGGAGTGAAAGAGTGTAGGAGATAAAACCAAAGGAGGAGTGGGGACCAGGAGAGTGGGTGAGTGACTTTAGAACCCACACTGAAGATTTTGCATTTTGCCTTTTAAAGTGGTGGGAAGCCAAAGAAGAACTTTGTGTGGGGGAAGTCCAATGCCCTTGGCCAGCTGCTTGGCTGGAAGGCCAGCTGGAGTGGACAAGGGAGGTCAGTGAGCAAGACAGTGCCATAATTCTGGTCCTATGGCTAGACCTAGAGTTGGCACCATAGGGATAGAGAAAAGTGGCTATGTTTTAGAGAGATTTATTTATTATGTTATTTGTTGAAATAAGGGAGAGGGGAAGATGCAAAAATTGCTCCTAGATTCCTTTTTTTTTTTAACATGTTTTTATTTTTTCTTTTAAGATCTACATGACAGTAGAGTGTATTTTGACATATTATGCCTACATGAAGTATAACTTATCCTAATTAGGATCCCATTCTTATAGTTGTACATGATGTGGAGTTTCACTGGTGGTGTAAAAAAAATGAAATTATGACATTTTCTGGTAAATGGATGGATCTGGAGACTATCTTGCTGAGTGAAATAAGCCAGTCCCCAAACCAAAGGCCAAATGTTCTCTCTGATATATGGATGCTAACACAAAATAAGGGGTGTGGGGTGTGGAAGTTTATTGGATTAGACAAAGGAGAATGAAGGGAAGGAAGATGGAATGGGATTAGGAAAGACTAGTAGAATGGATCAGACATAACTTTCCTATGTTCACATATGAATGCACCACCAGAGATAATCCTAGATTTCTGATGCAAGCAATGAGAGGGTGGAGATGTTGACAAATGAGATGGGGAGGGGATGTCTAGGAGGGGACGAGCGGGCAGGGGGTGGGCAAGGAAGAGTTCAGTTTGCACACATTAAGTCTGAGATGCTCCTGAGATGACAAGTTGGGACTTGTCATTATGCAAGCTAAAATGGCCTGCAGCTTAGGAAAGAGGTCAAGAAAAGTGTGCAAATTCACCCACCAGGATACTTTGGGCTGTTTCATGTTTATATTAATTATTTATTGGTTTTATAGGAATGGTGAAATCTAGGTTTGTAGCAACTAAGAATTCTTAGAAGAAAATGATAGTGTGTAGTTTTTCTCAATGGGTTTGGCTTTATATTCTTGCTTACATGACATCAAGACTCAGTTAATTCTTTTTTTTCCACATTTTTTATTGATGCGTTATAGTTATACACAATGGTGGAATCTGTTGTTACGTATTTGTACATGCACATATATAGCAATACAATTTGGGCCAATATTTTAGTCAATTCTTTTCTTACTTCCACTTATAATATAAGGCCTTTAAACATAACTAAATGTAATTTGTTTTATTTGCCCCTGAGCTGGTATTTTCTATACATTTCATTCTCCTTGGATCCTCACCATGTTTCCAGTGTTGAAATGCTCACAAATACACAGAAAAAAAAATTGGAAAACATACTCAACATTAACAGCAGTTTTCAGTAAATGGTTAGAAAATGAATTATTTTCATGTTCCTTTCTTAAATGTTTAAGTCTTTTTTTGGGAAACCATAACGTGTTAATTTTATAATATTAGCTTGAATTAATGAGCTTATTTCTAGTTTATTCTCTGGTTAGAAAACAAAACAAAATTATTTGAAAACTAATTAGATCCTGGTATTAAATTTAGGAACATATTTGTTGAATGAATGAATTGTTTCCATGAATAAAAGGCAAGTTTATTTTTTATTTGTTCATTTTATAATAGTAAACTGCTGCCTTAATAATTTCTTACTACTTTATCTTTAAGCATTGGCACAGATCCCTATTCTTTTTACCTAAGTAATTATCAAATATTAAAGGAAGAAAACAACTAAGGAGATTGCATGTGTGCACATATGTGCATATGGATATATGTATTCAAATACCTATGTATGTAAATGTATATGAATATAATGTGTATATATGAATTTAATTTCTCCACACAGTCATTTGATATCTGAAACATGAAACAGGACTTTTGACAGTTTTCATAATAATTGTTTATGGCTATGCTTACACCATGTCAAAAAAATCCAGGAAGTTTATCTACACACACACACACACACACACACACACACACCAAAAGTTGTTTGCAAGTATTGTTCAAGTGAGACAAGCAATGGGCAAATTCCTTCTTCTTCTTCTTCTTCTTCTTCTTCTTCTCCTCCTCCTCCTCCTCCTCCTTCTTCTCCTCCTCCTCCTCCTCCTCCTCCTCCTCCTCCTCCTCTTTCTTCTTCTTCTAATTCAAAGCCCTTGCAGCACCATCTATGTGAAGTGTGTGAGCTTCCGCCAGTCCACAGGTCCCATCTTCATCTGTCCAATCAACAAGCTCATCTCTGTGTAGGGGCTGAGTCTACAGAGTATTTTGTCAAACATTCTCTCATTCATTCCACTCTACACCATGTGAGATAATCAGCAATGCTCACCCAGCTTCTCTTGAAGCCTCATTCACTGCAAAATGGGCTGAAGCCATCCACCCCATAGTGTGGACCCACAGGAGGCTGGTGTAGTTAAGCACACAGTCTTTGGAATAAAAGAGACCTGAAGTCCAAGCCCCAGCTCTGCCTCTGATTGGATTTGTGAGTTTAGGCAAAGTACCTCACTAATCTTTATTAATAAAGGAGAGATGCTTCTAGGGCTGATGATCACAAAGGTCCCTGCCTTAAAGAGCTGAGATGGCCTGTGCCTAGCATGCAGTAAGTGACTGGTACAGCAAGTATCACTTTGCTTGGTTGGAATTAACCAGGGAATAAATAAATCAACAAAAGAGTGGAATCTTATCACTGTTTTCTTGATAAAGACACTCAGAAGTTAAAGGTTGAATAATTTATCGAGTGATCTCATGGCTATTAAGTGGCAGTGGTCTCATGGGAACCCTGATTATGATACCTGACCTGTCCCTTCCTCTTCCAGCCAACAGGACCAGGACCAGGACTGTTCAAGCTGCCCACATGTGGCTCTAGACAGATATTTTGTGGGATTGTGGTACCTTTTCAAGTGATCCAAATGCCCCTACCTCCTCAGTCAAAAAATGATAACCCCTCCACACCCCCATGCAACAAAGAGGCGATGGGAATTCATTATAGATTTTTCCCCTTGAGACGTTGATGAGGGGTAGAGGCTACTGGTCATTCTTTTTTTTTTTTTAATATTTATTTATTTACTTTAGTTGTACACAATGCAATGCATTTATGTTTATGTGGTGCTGAGGATCGAACCCAGGCCACTGCACGTGTGAGGTGAGCGCTCTGCCGCTGAGCCACAGCCCCAGCCCTACTGGTCATTCTTAAGAAATGGTTTGCTGCCACTATTGAATATAAAGCATAATTTCTTTGACATCCCCCCACCATTAATAAGAAAGAGTGGGATTTCCATGGATCCATGGGTGCCTTTGTTTTTTTTTATTTTAATAAAATTTTATGAAACGATAAGGATATTATTTCAGAATTATAAAACAATGATACAAACAATGGCTCTGAAATTCTAATGGAAAATGAAAATGCTTCCAATTATTTATGCAAATGATCAATTAGAAAATAAAGTATTGAACATTTATATCTGCTAGACCATTGGCAAGGCACCCCTTGCAGGTACTGTGAAGCAGCAGTTGCCACTAGTGGTTTATAGACGACAATGCCCAGGCCTGAGAGGTTAGGTAACTTGTCCAGGACAAACCAACAATTGATAGAGTCAGGATTTGACCCAGGCTGGTTGACCTTGAATTCTACATTTATCACAGCTCCCTTTTGAATGTGACTAGGATAGGGTTACATGTGTGATTCGTGTTGCATAAGGATATTCACACACTGGGAGGAGTGTGGTGCTACCAAGAGAGGACTGGACCCCACTGAGGAGAACCACACCCCCATCTTCACCTGCCATTAAATGTCCATGTGACCTTCAAGAAGTCACTCAAGCATTGAAAGCCTTGTTTTTCTTTTGCTCAACTGGCCATCTCAAAGTATCTTCTTTTTCCCCTAAAAGTATATGGTTCTGTTTGTTTGTATATATTTAACTGTAACATTTTATTTTATTGGATAGATTTACAGGTTCTGGAGACTACATTAAAAAGGGTCAGCAATTTGGAAAAAAACAAATAAACCTGTTTAAGATATTCTATGATGAATTTCTAATAACAGGTTTGCCATAAAATTAAAACCTTGGCTAAATGTGAAAAAATAGGTGGACATGGTGACACATGTCTGTAATCCCATCGGCTCAGGAGACAGGAGGATTGAAAGTTCAAAGTCAGCCTCAGCAATTTAGTGAGGCCCTAAGCAACTCAGTGAGACTCTGTCTCTAAATAAAATGCAAAATGGGGTTGGGGATGTGGCTCTGTAGTCAAATGTCCCTGAGTTCAATCCCCAGTATCCCACCAAAAAAGTGAAAAAAATAAAAACAAAGATATTCTACGATGATTCAAAAATTTATTTATTTATTTATATACCAGGGATTGAACCCAAGTGTGCTTAACCACTGAGCCACATCCATGGCCCCTTTGGTTTCGTATTGCTTTTGTTTTTTTTCCTTTCTTTTTTTTGAGACAGATTCTCCTTAAGTTGCTTAGGGGCCTTACTAAGTTGCTGAAGCTGACCTTGAACTTGCAATGCTCCTCAGCCTCCTGAGCTGCTGGGATTACAGGCATGCACCAGTACACTGGGCTTAAAATATGTTTGAGACTCTAAATTAGAAATTAAAACAGGGGCTGGGGTTGTGGCTGAGCTCTGGTAGAGCGCTCATCTAGCATATCTGAGGTGCTGGGTTCCATCCTCAGCACCACATAAAAATAAATAAATAAAATAAAGGTATTGTGTCCAACTACAAAAAAAAATTAACACAAAATAGCAAGAGTATAGGGAAAGCAGTTTTTTCATATTATTGGAAAGTGGGTAAATTAGTCCCATCCTTTCCAAGGGTAATTTGGTAATTTTATAATAATCTGACCCAGAAATCTATTTTTAGAGTTTTATACCATAGTTGTAAGGATAACCTGCATCTATATTTGTCCATGTGTACAAAAAAGTGCACGAAAGGATATTCTGTGCAACATTGAATATAACAACAAAGGAAGTGCCCACCAACAGGGGATTGGTTGACTAAGATAAGGTAAACCCCACTACATAGTAATCTGCACCTATAAAGAAAAAAGAGGCAGGTGGGCATGATGGTGCAATTAATAAATAATTAACTCTATCTAATACTGACTGAAATCAATGGTAATATTGCAAAAATTACCATTTTATACAAAATGGACTTTACAAATTGGCAAACTATGAAAAAAAATGTGTCTATTGAAAAAAAAAAAATGGTCAATAGCATTCTCCCTAGTTTTATTTTTCATTAATTTAAAGTAAGTCAATACAGTTGAGTGTGGTGGCACTTGCCTGCAAATTCCAGCGACTCAGGAGGCTGAAGCAGGAGGATAGCAAGTTTGAGACCAGACTCAGCAACTTAGTAAGATCCTGTTAAAATAAAAAGGGCTGGGGTTATAGCTCAGTGGTACAGCACCCAGGGGAGGGGAGTGGAATGTGGTTGAATCATTTTGACTATTTTGGAGGTCAGGAAAGTTGTGTATTCTCCTTAACCGGCCAGATCCACAACAGACAAAATAAATCCCCTCCATAAAGTTCTCTCTGTTCCCCACTAATTTCACTGTGCCAGAGACTGGGGACAGGAGGGAGAGTGCACTGGTCCCTGTCTGCCTCAGAGGTCCTGTGCAGATCCTGACACACAGCCAAGGCCCTGCACTGCTAAAAAGCAGCCGCTGCAGCCGGACAGCTCATCATCATTATTTCCTGGAAAGGCCCTCTGAGACCTTGAGCATAAAAGAGCCTGTTTCAAACTGGAGGATGCTCTCTGGTCTGTGCTGTACCCACAGGGACACAGCAGTAGTTGCAGTATCAAGAAGCTACTGACATGGATCTGAAATGACTTTGATAATAGCAGCAACAACAACAAAAAAAAGCCTTCAGCTGCCTCTAGGAACAACATCACCTCACCACCCTTGGCAGCGACACCAGTGCAATTACCGCGTTCACCTGAGCTTTCCAGCGGCAATAGCATCCCGGGCCCCACTCCTGCTTCCCCCTCTTTCCAGATTTTGGATGCCCTAACTTGCTTTGGCAGAGAGCTAGCTTGCTGCGCCAGATAAACCTTGTTCTTCGGGACTGGGTTACTTTGAACATAAGCTACCAAAACCTGCCTGAATGTTACTCCAGGCAAGTAATTCAGTATGATGCATTTTTTAAAAAATATTTTTTTGGCTTAGTAACAGTACAGGTTTCTGTGAAGCAATTGTGAATATTCAAATACTGTAATTGGAGATGATTTACATTGTTTTGAATTAACTAAAATTCCATTGTTAAGCACAAATACTGCTCCACTAAATCATCATGCTTTTAATAGGTCCACGTGAGCAGGTTACTGAGCGCATTAGGATTTATAACGCTCCTGGGGAGCTGACCACTGTCTTATGCTTCCTGCTGCTAGGTAATATGCATGACACATTTCTGGACACTAATTCATTTATTTAATAGTAACAGTATGCAAAAACAGAGTTCACAGTGAGGCTGACAAAGGAGGTATAAAAGTTTTATTAATCCATAGCTAATCAAAGGCCAGTGGAAGGCATATAATGGTGGCATCTACAGACCATATCGAATGTGAATAAATTAAATTTTTGTTTCCTAAAATCTTACTAATAGGATGTGTTCGACTTGAAACATTTATACTTTTAATTACAGAGGCAGGCAATTGGGGGCTGGCTGCTAGCTGCACTTTTCTTAAAAAACTACAACTTTACATCAAGGATCAACACAAATCCCGTCCTCATCTGTTGTCTCAAATATGATCCACCATGACCCATGCTGCCTTGTGCTAACAATTGCCGTGTTGTTTATTTTATTGCTGGTTTAATTGCATGCTGTCAATCATTGAAAAGTTATTTTTCTCTGAAAGACAAATAATATCTACTTTATTTTTACTCCCTCAACCTGCTCACTACAGGAAGCACTTAAGCAGTAGCATAATGCCTCTTGTAAAAAACACTTTTTTTTTTCCCCTACAGGGTGATGGCCCCGTTATGCAACACATCAGAGAAAAGTGAAAAGGGTTTGAAGTGCAAGCAAAAAAGAATATCCAGGAAGGCCAAGAAACACTGCAGTACGTGGGAGGATCTCTCTCTCCTCTTAGCTCAATTATATGTCTTGGGAGAATATTTGCTTTTCATTTCTAAGTCCAAACATAAGGAAATAAACTAAAACACAAATGTCTCTGGATTCCGAATTCTAAGCACATTCCATTGCTCAGAGTATTTTGTAGCAATCAGCTAGCTCTGACATCAGAACCTCAGATGAGGCTTGTTCTCATATCGAAGGTGAGAAAGAGATCATAGAATTATCCATGGCAATATTTTCCGGAGTGTATTTTGCAGAGGATAAACCAGAGAGCTTTTGGATATAGGAAGTTTTATATTAAAGAAGGGTTCCATGGTCAAATGAGTTTGGGGAATGCTGGATTACACAAAGCTGTGTAAACATGTATCTTTACTTTAGGTTTGCTCATAGCTGTCATTATTGGACATTGCAGAACTCCAAAGAGGATATGGCATGAAGAGTTTCTTATGTTTATTTGCTTGTGGAATTTTTACTGAGAAGAAAAAAGACTGAAATATCACAGAACTCTATTTAGGAAACATAAGGCTTATCCCACACTGACTATCAGAACACAACAATGGACCTTAAGCCTTTTCTGGAGGGCCTCCAAATACTGCCCCATCCCTGTATGCTACCTGTTGTTAGAAGCCCACCACCCATCTCTATTTCAGGGACTTCATGGTCAGCTTCAAAAGCCATATACACACACCAGAGCACACACATGTATGATCTTCTACCACTAGTACCTCAGCCCCTAGCCCCCAAGATCCTGGGAATATCTGTTAGTCAACTTGGCAAAACTAATAATTTTAATAAAGTATAGAAGACAGACATTTTGATTTATTTATACACTTAGAACAATAGGTTTTAAAAGGCAGTCAATATTTCATGGTCATTTTAAGGCTTACAGATTTATTTATCACTATTTAACCAAGTATGCCCAGTAATTAGACAACAGTGACAAAAAAGTAGCCTCAACCGCAAGATCACAGTTGCATTTTGACATAGCAGGATACAATTCATTCAAAAAAGTACCAGGACTCTATTAAAAAAAAAAAAAAACTATGAGAGCTAATAAGTTTAGTAAAGTCACAGGGTACAAAGTCAATATTCAAAAATCAATTGTATTTCTATGTATGAACAAAGAACAATTTGAATTTAAATTTTAAAAAACAGTACTCTTTTCAATAGCATTAAGAATAATGGAGGGCCAGTGCAGTGGTGCATGCCTGTAATCTCAGAGGCGCAGGAGGATTGCGAGTTCAAAGCCAGCCTCAGCAACAGCAAGGCACTAAGCAGCACAGTGAGACCCTGTCTCTAAATAAAATGCAAAATAGGGCTGGGGATGAGGCTCAGTGGTCAAGTGCCCCTGAGTTCAATCTCCCCTACCAAAAAAAAAAGAAAGAAAAAAAAAAAAAAAGAAAGAATAATGCAGGGATAAATCTAGCAGAATGGGTATAAAAACTGCCTGATAAAAACGACCACACATTAATGAGAGGAGTGAAAAACAAAGGCTTACCAAAAATAGAAAGCTACACTGTGTTCATAGATTGGAAAACATTGTTGTTAAAACCCTACTTTTCGGGGGCTGGGGTTGTGGCTCAGTGGCAGAGCGCTTGCCTCGCACGTGCGTGGCCCGGGTTCGATCCTCAGCACCACGTAAACATAAATGCATTGCATTGTGTACAACTAAAGTAAATAAATAAATATTCAAAAAAAAAAAAAAAAAAAAAAAAAACCTTACTTCTCCCCAAATTGGCTTTTATAATCAAAATAATCCCCAAAGTATCAGAAAGAGTTTTTGGTAGAAAGTGACAAACTGATTCTAGATTTATATGGAAAAACAGAGGATCTTAGCATAGCCAAAACAATTGCAAAAAGAACAAAATCAAAACATTTATATCAATTGATCTCAAAAGTTACTCTAAAGTTACAGTAATGAAGACTGACAAAAGGATAGATATGTTGATCTATTGAATAGAACAGAAAGTCCATAAAAGTCCCACACAAATACAGTCAGTTGGTAATCACCAAAGGTGTCAAGGTAACTCAATAGACAAAGACTTGTATGTTCAAATAGTGGTGCCAAAACTATGTATCTTGATCTTTTTTTTTTCATTTTATATACAAAAATTAACTTGAGATAACTCAAAGACATAAATGTAAAACCTATGATTATGAAACTCCTAGAAGGAACATGTGACTTTAGGCTAGGTAAAGATTTCTTACTGATAACACAAAAAAGTTCAAACCATAAT
This sequence comes from Tamias sibiricus, assembly GCA_025594165.1. NCBI lineage: Eukaryota > Metazoa > Chordata > Mammalia > Rodentia > Sciuridae > Tamias > Tamias sibiricus. The sequence goes on from CM046659.1 coordinate 113,970,269, forward strand.
AGGGAAAAATTAATAAATTAGACTTTATTGAAATTAAAAACCATGCTGAGAGTTTCTTATAAAGTTAAAATATATTTGCCATATAACCCAGCAATCCCACTCCTAGGTACTTACTCAAGAGAAATGTAGACCAGGTGCAGTGGTGCACACCTGTAATCCCAGCAGCATGGGAGGTTGAGGCAGGAGGATTGCAAGTTCAAAGCCAGCCTCAGCAATGGCAAGGCACTGTCTCAGTGAGACCCTGTCTCTAAATAAAATACAAAATAGGGCTGAGGGTGTAGCTCAGTGGTTGAGTGCCCCTGAGTTCAATCCCTGTTACAAAAAAAAAGGGGGGGGGGAAGAAAGAGAGAGAGAGAGAGAGAGAGAGAGAGAGAGAGAAATGCAAACATATATCTACACAGAAACCTGTATGCTAAAATTTATTGGCTATTTTACACATAATTTCCACATGCTGGAAATCCCTCAGATAAATTTTAAAGGGGGAATGGATAAATAAATTGTGGACATCTATACAATAGAATATTATTCACCAATATAAAGGAATACACTGATACATGCAACAGAATGGGTGGATCTGTGACATATTGCCAGACACAAAAGGTGACATGCTGTATGATCCATTTATGTAATAATCCTGAGAAAGCAAAACTACAGAGCAATTTCCAGGGGTTAGGAGCTGTGACAGAGGATATACTACAGAAGGGCATAGGAAAAGTTGGAGGGTGGTAGAAATATTCTGTATTTTGCTTGTGATGCAATAATAGGACTATATACATTATGCAAACTTATTGAACTATATGACTCAAAAGGACATTTTCCTATATGTAAATTATACTCAATAAACCTGATATTAATCCAGATGCTGTGGTGGCTCACACCAGTAACCCCAGCTCAAGATTCTGAGACAGGAGGATCTTACATTCAAAACCAGTCTCCACAAAAGCAAGGCTCTAAGCAACTCAGTGAGACCCTTTCTCTAAATAAAATACAAAATAGGGCTGGGGATGGGGCTCAGTGGTTGAGTGACCCTGAGTTCAATCCCAGTACCAAACAAACAAACCTGATATTAAAACTAGGGCATTAATTACATACCTCGGTTCATCTTACATGTTGCCTGATATATCCACTTGAAAGAATTTTGAAATTTAGTAGCTTTCAGAATTTGGTATAAAGCTTTGATTTAAATGTACAGGATGAAATTTGGTGGATTCTTGGTGTTAAATTTATGTTTGACATATGGTTCTTCCCACAGTGAAATTCCCCCCCCTCCCACACACACACACACGGAGTAGTGAAACACACAGGCGTTAACTCTAAGATCCTTAATGGGAGGAAGTGGCCAACTAACAAAACCACAATGAAACAGAAAGTGCCAATGGTGGCTCTGCCTGCTTGTATGACTCCTCCATCCCAGCTCTGATCAGGGAACTTGGAACACCTGCCCCAGATGGAGGTTGGAACGCGGAGCCAATCAGGGAAATAAAGGCTTGCACTTTGTCACCCCTGACTTACATGCTATGCAGGGCCCTCGATCGGCTATTTCAGAGTGTGTGGCAGCGTTCATTTGCTGCCTGTAGCATTATCTCTATTTTCTCTTTCCTCTCACACTAGAAGCATTTATTTGAAAAGACAGTGCTTCCATAAGAATTGAAGGATAAGAAAATATTGTGAGAGTTATTGTGAAAACCTGGAGGAAATGGATATATTCTTTCTAAAAAATATGACGGGTTGAGGAGCCAGGGTGTGGCTCAGTGGTAGAGCACTTGCTTAGCATGTACTAGGCCCTGGGTTCAAACTCCAGACCCTCCCTCCACAAAAAATGACCAATTGAAACTGACCTACATTACTAAAACCATAGAATTATACACTGAAAGACTGCAAAAATCACCGAGTTTTGTGGCATGAACATTATTTCTCCATAAAGCTATTTTTAAAGAGCTTATCAAAGAAATTGGTTTACAAAACTTGAATAGACAAGTTATCATAGAACACATAGTAAAAATAATTGAAGACCTATCATTTTTCAAAGAACCAAAAGAAAAAGAGTGTCACAGCTGAGTTCTCTCTCATCTTTAAAAAACAAATAATTACTTTATAATTCAAAAATGTTACAGATTATAATAAAAAGTTGGAAAGTGCATGTTGACAAAGGTGGAATTACTGAGCTTTTGTATGAAGGTTTTCTGGAATTTTCCCCTGATGTTTCAATTATGTCTTATGATTGGTGTTTTCCTTCCATAAGATTAATTTCTTGGATTCATAGGGAAGAAATTAATGGTGAAGAACACTTGGTAGGCCAAGCATTATTTTACCCACAATTTTAAAGCAATGCATACTTTAAAAATGGCAGTCAGTGCTAACCAAATGGGAGAACAGGTATCCTTTGTTTAAAAAATGGGTTGGGGAGATGAAATATGAATTGAATATCGTGGATGTCTTGGTCCATTCGGGCTGCTATAACAAAATACCACAGATGAGAGCTTATAAATAATAGAAACTTATTTCTTATGGTCTGGAGGCAGGAAGTCTGAGATCCTGTGTTGACGGATTCGTGTCTGATGAGGGCCTGCTTCCTCATAGACCAGTGTCTTCTCACTGTGATCTCATAATGGTGGATGAGGCCAGGTCTTTCTTTTGGGCTTCTTTTATAAAATGCAAAGTCCCCACCTCCTCATACTACCTCCTTGGGAGTAAGGATTTCAATATATGAATTTATGTAGATATAAACATTCATGCAGAGCACTGACTTTAAATTTCTCTACTGAAGGAACTGAATGTTAGTTGCTGATGTGAGCTATGAAACCTCAAAAGGGGCTATCCTATGCCCCTAAAGGGGCTAACCTCAACCAGCTTCCCTCCTTTCTTCCTTTCTAGCAGAGTCTCAAATGGCAAGCATTTTTTTCAGAACATTTGGAAAACACTAAATGCATAAAGTGAAAACATGCCAGATGAGAAAAAAAAGTCACCAAGATTTTATGTTTGTCTTTTGGAGGCTATTTAAGATAGTAAAGTCTAAATTAAAAAAAAAAATCCTCAAAGTTAACATGATTTCATTTTCCAAAGGTGACTGTGTTCCCTCTGCCTCAGGAGGCAAGTCTTGAAATGAGAAACAGGTGTGGGCTGCTCAGAAGAGCCCAGACCACAGCCTCTGGGTAACACACTGAGTGAAGGCAAGATCAAGTCATCACTGCCCTAAATCCCCAATCACGTCAGCCTCCACTCCATAAACCAGTGAAGCAGCCAGCCACGCAAGCGCCTAAAGGTTAAGTATATACCATTGACCTCAGAGAAACAAGTTCTCACATCATTACTTACGGCCTTGCCCGATCACACCAAAAAGTGCTCTGGGAGCATTATTTAAGCTTAGATGTTCTACCTACACTTGTGTGACACAAAATCAATATCCTTTCCTGTCTTTGTTTGCCTGGATTATGTTTAACTACTAAATGACTTTTAGGACACTGATTTAGATTTATCATCTTGTGTTTTACATAGGCATGTGTTTAAAGGAGAAAATAGAAATAGGTCTTTTTCCTTTCCCTCTAGGAGGATGTCACTACTAGAAACATGAAACCACCTATTTGGAGCACACCTGTGTGTCAGTACACGCATACACAATTACAATCCTTATAATAAAAATGGTCTCCCTTGACCTAAGGCTTTCTTCATAATGGTACTTTTAGAGAACAGAGAAAGAATAGGTTATTCAATAAATAGGATGGAGGCAACCAGCTATTCATTTGGTGGAGAATATTAAATTTCAAGTTGCACATATATGAAAACAAATTTCCAGGGGGGCTTAAATTTTAAATGCAAGAGGTACAGGTACTAGGTAAATAATAGGAAAAAATGTTTTGATAAAGTCATAAAGGAAATTTGTGTGCATTTAACTATAAAACTTCTAAATGGCAAAAAAAAATTCAACCTTTATATAATGCTTACTATGTAACAGGAACTAAGTTAAATCGTCACACATATTGACTCCTTTACTTCCCAATATACTCTACCTCATTAATAATGCAAGATATATAAACATGCACATATATAATCTGTGATAATATAATTATAATATAATCTATAATATATGTTATATATCATAGATTATTTATGTGTATATCATGAATAGATGTAGATAGATAGATAGACATAAAGTAGTTTCATATTACAGGTGTTGTAGTGCATGACTGTAATCCTTGCTATTTGGGAGGCTAAGGCAGAAGGATCATAAGTAAGAACAATCCAAGGAACTTGGAGAGACCCTATCTCAAAATGAAATAAAAAGGTCTGGGAATGTAGCTCAATGGTAGGGTGCCTTCCTAGCATGCATAAGGCTCTGGGTTCAATCCCTGGTACTGGGGGTAAAACAGTTTCATGTCACTGTAGTTCAGATTTTAGAAATAAATGAGCTCTGATCAAATCTAAATTCAATCTAGCTCCTTCCTTCCTTCCTTCCTTCCTTCCTTCCTTCCTTCCTTCCTTCCTTCCTTCCTTCCTTTTTATCTACCTATCTATTATAAGGAATTGCCTCACATGATTATAAAGGCAAATAAGCCCCATGAAGTGCAGTCAGCAAGTAGAGACTAAGGAGTGCCTTTGTGTTGTTCCAGTTTTGAGTCCAAAGACTTGACGGTATAAATTAAGATCCAAAAGCCAGTGGTTCAATATCCAAGGAAAGAGGATGTTCAGTCTGAGTCCAAGGGCCAGAAAAGACCAATGTCCCAGCTCAGGCAGTTAGGCAGGAGGAATTTTCTCTTATCCAATTTCTTTTGTTCCAGCCAGGTTTTCACAACTGACTGGATGAGGCCCATCCGCATTAGGGAGGTCAATCTCCTATACTAAGTCTACCTTTTCAAATAATAATCTCATCTAGAGGTACCCTTGTAGACACACCCAGAAAAATGGTTGACTAATATCTGGAAATCCCATGGCCCAGAAGACAGATACGATTAATCAGATATTGGCCCCTTTTAGCATGTAAGAAAACTAAGGCTTAACCTACTTCATCAGAATCCCATAACTAGCATGGTAGAGTCAAACCTGTTAACCAGCCACCTGAAACCAAATAAGTTCTGACAAACCAGGAAAAATAAAAAAAAATAAGTGAGTAAATTAAAAAAATTTAAAAACAGAACAAATATTTTCAGAGTACAGGACAAAACAAAATACTAAAAGTAATAATAAAGGGTTTTGCAAATCAAGAATATTAATAAGTGCCACATTTCGGTATTGGCAACAAACAAAACAGACAATTACAGAGAAAATGGCTTTTGCTAAAAATATATATGCTCATCTCATTAACAAGATAAAAACGCAAATAAAATATGAAACATTATTGTAGCTACCATATCAGACATGAAGATTTCTTAGAGTGATTATACCTTGTCTTAGTCCATTTTTTGCTGCTATACCAGAATACTACAGACTGGATAATTTGTAAACAATAGAAGTTTGTTTGGCTGTTGGTCTTTGAGTCTGGGAAATTCAAAGTCAAGAGGCTGCTTCTGGTAAGGGTCTCTTTGCTGTGTTATAACAAGGTAAAAGGTAAGAGAGCACTCACAAGATTTAAAAAGTTAGGTAGAACTCATCCTTTTTATCAGGAGCCTGCTTCCATAATTAGTAACCCAGTAATCCATGTCATGGATTAAGAGAATAATGGGCTTAGTCTATGAGGGTGCAGCACTGGTGACCAAGTCACCTCTTAAAGATTCTACCACTACAATGGCAATTAAATTTCAACACAAGTTTGGAGCAGACATTCTAACCACAGCACACCCAGGGTAGTAGGAGAAAGAAAGCTGACGTGTTTACACACCATTTGCAGAAAATAAATCTGTGCAAACTTTTTATTTTGGGTTGGGGTGGGTCATCAGTTTAGCAGCACCTAGCAAAATTTAAACATATATTCTTTTTTTTGGGGGGGGGAGTACCAGGAATTAAACTCAAGGGCACTTGACCTCTGAGCCACATCCCCAGCTCTATTTTGTATTTTATTTAGAGACAAGGTCTCACTGAGTTGCTTAGCGCCTTGTTTTTTGCTGAAGCTGTCTTTGAACTCAGGATCCTCCTGCCTCAGCCTCTCAAGCCAATGGGATTACAGGCATGCGCTAATATACCCAGCTAAACATCTATTCTTTTTTTGACCTACTAATCTCTTTTAAATATGTTTTCTGCATAAATACATATGTGTGCAGATATATTTGTAAAAATGTTCATTGCAGTATTGCTAGTGAGAACAAAGTATTAAAACTTCAAGTGTTCATCAAGTAAGAGTTAAATTATAGTCCATTCACATAGTGAAATTTCATGCAATCATTAGTAGAAAAAAACCCAAAACAAAAAAACTAAGAAAAAATGTATTCAATATATTTTGAGTGAAGAAAAATAAAGTGCGCAACCATATGAATATTGTGGTCTTGTGTTTATATGAATAGATGAACTTCATAGGAGAGATTTTATCAAAGGATATAGATAGCTGTTGAAGGAGGGGCCAGATAGAGTCAGGCTCTGAAAGGTCACTTAAACAATTTTGTTTTCTTGTACCCAAAATCAGATTTGTCATGAAACAAATGAAGTCCAAGCTCTAGTGTCTCTCATTTGAATGTGCTTCTCTGAGGCCCTGGGAGGGGCCTTAGCAATGCATTCACATAGTCATATGCTTTTGCAAATTTGCTAAAGTGATATGATGCAACTTCAATCAGTTAAGAAAACTGCCTATTTCAGTTGAGACTTCTCTGTCACACTTTCTCTTATGTTGTATACTTTAGTTATCTTTCTACCACACTTTTCTCCTAAGGCAAGCCTTTTAGCATGCTTTGACTTCCCTTCAAATTTTCCCTCTTCTATTTATCACCACTGCTTATTACAGTTCCTCGATTTTTTTATCTGCAATTCCAAAATCTAAAACAAGTTATAAACATGTTTTTCAGTATTCCTTTGGCAGCAAAACTTCACTTGATTGGCACTCATTTAATGGGAAAACCTGACCTAAACCGACATGAGTTTATTCAAGAGTATTTATCCCACTTTGAGTGAGCATAAGTATGCAGACATAAGTATGCCTTTGATTATAGGGTGCTGCCCAGTCCCCATGGAGTTTTTAAGAAACACTGAGACAGAACATAAGATTAGGTACTAACCCTACTGCAATAGATTTTTTAGAAATAATCTAAGAAATGACCCAAAGGAACCAAAAATTGGTTTTTCAGGGGGAGGGGATGGTTGGGGGATACAAAGGAGCATCTCTCTAGCAAAGAGGCAAATTGTTCAGAGTTTAATTATCTTATGAGATGATGACATTAAGGTTGCCTATTTCTAATGAAGTCAAAATTTTCATAGTCCCTGATCTGTGTCCCAAAGCTATAAAAACAACACTGGCTGAGGTCTCTGCCAGTTTCAGGTGTGGGGCACCAGCTCATGAGGACAGACACTGACATACCCAATATGTGTGTGCAGAAGACTGGAGTAGGAAGGATGGGAGGAGAGTCATCTGCTAGTCCACATCCACTCTCTATCATTCCACAACAGACCATCTGGTTATGAGGGAAGAAAGCCTGGCCTGTGAGTGAGTGCTGAGTGGTGCTATCAGAAGAAAAACCCACTGTATACAGTACAAATGATTTAAATTTGTTTAGAAGGTAGTCATACTGTGAAGAAAGAATCAAAATCACTAGTAGGATGTGCAAGTCAAAACAACATTTATAGGTTACTTTTCCCTGTTATGTAGGTAAACATTAGAGTCATGTAAGGGCCCATATCAATCAATGGTGGTGGATACTCAGGAATCTTTGTGCATCACAGATGATAGGGATGCCTGCAGAGGGCATTCTGGAAAGCAGTCTGACAGCAACTCTCAGTACACTCATGTCATTGTGTTTAAGTTGGGGAAGGGGTAGATGATAGGAACTATTCATGGACTAATAAGAAATGGACTCAACTCCAAAGTCAAGGAATGGGGATTGGGGAATCAGTGAATAGGCTGGAGGCGTAGCTCAATGATAGGATGCTTGCCTAGTATGTGTGAGGCCCTGGGTTCAATTTCTGACACTGGAAAAAACAAAGACAAACAAGAACAAAGTGAAGGAATTTAGAAAAGAGGCAAACATCAAATCAATGGATACCACAAGCTATCTCTTTCAGCAAATTATTGGAAGACTCAGCTGAGATAAATAGGAGTAAACCATAGAGGTAAACTAAGAAAATAGTTGAAATCCACCAAGTGAAAGAGTCTTCACCTGACTGAACTACATGGAAAAAACAACAATATATAATTCTATAAGAATTGATTTATCATTCTAAACTTTGAAAATTCTCAGTTCCTAAACATAATAGGGACCAAAAGTCTTAGAAAAGGGATTATGGATCTTTTAGTTTTATATGAAAAGATATCTTTTTAAAAATTTACTTAAACACTTAGCTGTCCAATATGTTTAACTAAACCTCAAGTTGATAAAAGGATCTACAAAAATTTCTACTGCTAGTATTATACTAATAATAGCAGACTGCATTCTCCCCCCCCCCCCGAACCCCCAAGATCAAGTGTAACTCAAGGATGCCCACTCTCACCACTTTTGTTCAATATTGTGCTGGCAGATTCTTCTCCATTGAAGCCTTGAGATGATGGCAGCCCTGACCAACCCCTTGACTTCAGCCTTATGAGAGATCCTGAGCCATAGAATACACTGAGCCAAATCCAGACTCCTGATTCACAAAAACTGAGATAATAAATGTTGTTTTAAGTCATTTAAATTTAGGGCTAATTTGCAATGCAGCATTAGATGCATAATACTAGAATCTACAAAATATTACTAGAACTAATAATTGAGTTGATCAAGGCAATATGATACAAGGTTAATATAGGAAAATCAATTGCTTTTAATATATAAGCTATAAACACTTGGAAATTTAATTTAAAAAATATATATTATTTATCCCAACACCAAGAAACTCATTACTTAAGAGGTAAATTTAGCAAATAATGTCCAAACCTCTTTGTTGAAAATTATAAAATATTGAAGATAGAATTTATAAAAGGAGGGAGATACCATGTTCATGGATGGTGATCCTGTTAATATGTCAATGAATCCCAAATTGATCTATACATACAATGTATGGATAGTTCAAAATATAAAAATCAATTAGTGTGATATGCCACATTAATAGAAGCAAAAAAGTCACACAATAATCTCATTAGGTGTAGAGAAAGTGTCTGAAAAAATTCAACAATTTTTCATGATAAAAACTCTTAATAGTGCTCACTTTGGCAGCACATATACTAAAATTGGAACAATACAGAGAAGATTAGCATGGCCCCTGTGCAAGGATGACATGCAAGTTCATGAAATGTTCCATATTTTTCCCTTCAGTAGATGAATTGATAAAGAAAATGTGGTATATATACACAATGGAATATTATTCAGCATTAAAAGGGAATAAAATCATGGCATTTGCAGGTAAATGGATGGAGCTGGAGAATATAATGCTAAGTGAATTTAGCCAATCCCCAAAAAAACAAATAAATGGTGAATGATTTCTCTGATTTAAGGATGCTGATTCATAATAAGCTGTGGGGTGGGTGGGTGGGAGGATTAGATGAACTCTAGTTAGGGCAAAGGGAAAAAGGAGAGGGAGGGGAAGGGAGGGTGCATAGGAGTAGGAAAAATGGTGGAATGTGATGGTCACCATTACCCTAAGTACACATATGAAGACATGAATGATGTGACTGTACTTTGTATACAACCAGAGATATGAAATATTGTGCTCTATAATGTGTAATATGAATTGTAATACATTCCGCTGTCATATATAACAAAATTTAAAAAATAGAAAATATTAAAAAAAACTCTTAATAAACTAGAAACAGAAGGAAAATACTTGAATATATAAAAGCCATATATCAAAAGACTACTGTTAACATTATATCCAAGGGTCAAAAATACAAAGATTTTTCCTCTAAGATCAGGAACAAGGTAAGAATGCCCATTCTCACCACTTGGGCTCAACACAGTAGAGGGTAAGAATGGGTAAGGATGCCCATTCTCACCACTTAGGCTCAACATAGTTATTAGTCAAGAAAAGGAAATAAAAGGCATCTAAATAAGAAAGGAAGAAGTAAAATTGTCTCTATTTGTAGATTACATAAATCCTAAACATTCACAAAAAGTCATTAGAACCAATAAATGAATTCAGTAAAGTTTCAGGATACAAAATTAAAATTAAAAAATCAGTTGCATTTCTATACTATAACAATAAACTATCTCAGAAGAAAATTATGAGCATGATCCCACTTACATTGACACAGAAAAGAATAAAATTCTCAGGAATAAACTTACTAAGGAAATGAAAGACTCGTAATTTGAAATCTAAAAAAGATTAATGAAAATTAGAAAAGATGTAAATGAATGGAAAGACATTCTATGTTCATAAATTAGAAGACTTAATATTGTTAATATGTCCATACTACCCAAAGCAATCTTTAGATTCAAAACAATCCTTATCAAAATCCCAATATTATTTTTTATAGAAACAGAAAAACAATTCTACATGGAACAATAAATGACCACAAATAACCAAATAAAGCTTAAGGAAGAAGAACAAAGCTAAAAGCATCACACATCCTGATTTCAAAATATATTAGAAAGCTACAATAGTCAAAAGAATATGGTATTGACATACAGACCAATAGAACAGATAGAGAACCTATATGTCCATGCATATACAGTCAACTGATGGGTGACAAATATACCCAAACTAGTATCCAATAGGAAAACAATAGCCTTTTCAACAAATGATGCTGGGGAAACAGGATATCCACACACAAAAGAATAACATTGGGTCCTTTTTATACATCATAAATAAAAACTGACTTAAAGTGGATTAAAGTATTACATGTAAGACCTAAAACTATAAAACTCCTAGAAGAAAATGAGGGGAAATCTTTATGTTATTTTTTAAACATTTATTTATTTGCTTTAGTTGTACACAATGCCCTTATTTTTTTTACGTGGTGCTGGGGATCGAACCCGGGCCGCACATGTGCTAAGCAAGTGCTCTACCGCTGAGCCACTACCCCAGCCCCTCTTTAAGTTATTAATCTTAGCAATGATGTGTGTGTGTGTGTGTTGCTAGGGATTGAACCCAGGGCCTTGTGCATGTGAGGCAAGCACTCTACCAACTGAGCAATGATCTTTTTAACTCTTGGATATGATGCTCTCTATGGACTTTTGATAATGCCCTCAAATTCATAGTAAATAAAAGGAATAATAAAGTGGTACTACATCAAATGAAAACACTTTTGCACAGCAAAAGTAACAATCAATGGAATAGAAAAGTGACCTAAAAAATGGAAGAAGCCGGGCGTGGTGGCGCACGCCTGTAATCCCAGCACTTTGGGAGGCTGAGGCAGGAGGATCGCGAGTTCAAAGCCAGCCTCAGCAATGGCGAGGCACTTAGCAACTCAGTGAGACCCTGTCTCTAATAAAATACAAAAAAGGGGCTGGGGATGTGGCCCAGTGGTCAAGTGCCCCTGAGTTCAATCCCCGGTACCACAAAAAAAAAAAAAAAAAAAAAAAAATGGAAGAAAATTTTGCAAACAATATGCCTAATCAGGGGTTAATCTCCAAAGATATAAGGAACTCCTACAACTCAATAACAACAACAAAAAACCAGTAACTTAACTTAAAAATGGACTAAGGAATTGAGTAGACATTTCCCCTAAAGACATACAAATGTCCAACAGGTATATGAAAAAAATGTTTGGTATCATTAGTCATCAGGGAAATGCCTATCAGCACTATTACAATGAGCTATTATCTCATACATGTCAGGAAGTATTGGTGAGAATATGGAAAAATTAGAAACCTTAGACACTGTTGATAGGAATACAAAATGGTATAATACATATGGAACAATGTAGAGTTTCCTTAAAAATAAAAAAAATAGAAGTATTCGACTTCTGGATATTTATCTAAAAAAATTGAAATCAGAATACCAAAGAGCTGTTATCACTCTCACATTTATTACAGCATTATTTAGATTAGCCAAGAACTGGAAATAACCTAAATATCTATCAACAGATGAGTGTATAAAGAAAATATTGTACATACATACAATGAATACTATACAACCCTTCAAAAGAAGGGAATTATACAGTATGTGATGACTTGGATGAACCTTGAAATCATTATGCTAAGTGAAATATGCCACTCATTAAATGACAAATATTAAATATCTAAAATAGATCCATGAAATCAAAAAGTGAAATGGTAATTGTTAGAGACTGATGGGAGGGGTAATGAGGAGTTAATAATTGATGAGCATTAAGTTTCAGTTAAACAAGATGAATAAGCTTGAAAACCTGTAACTATTATCAATAATAATGTACACTTTGTATTCAGAACTAGGCTTCATGTTAGGTGCTCTTACTATAATAAAACAAAATAGTTAAAAGATTTGAGCAGACATTTTAGTGAAGAAGATATATGATTGTCATCAAATATATAAAAATATTCCTCAACATTATTAATCATTAGGGAAAGGCAAATTAAAGCTATAATAAGAAACCACTATACACCTGCTAGAATGGTTAACATTTTTAAAACTTACCCTACCAAGTATTGGTCATAGCCAGGCACAGTGGCACTCACCTATAATCCCAGCAACTCCAAAGGCTAAGGAAGGAGGATTATAACTTCAAGACCAGCCTCAGTAATTTAGTGAGACCTTGTCTCAAAATAGAAAACAAAAAGTGCTGGGGGTGTTGCTCAGTGATAAAGTGCCCTAGTTTCAATCCCTAGTACCACAAAATAAAAACAATCAAACAAACAACACACACAAAAAAACAAGTGGTGGTTATGATATAAAGCAACCTGAATTTTCATACATTTCTAATAGAAATTAATATGTACATTAGTAAATGTTACAAAGAGTTTGGCATTTTCTTTGTTAAAGTCAAATGTATATTTATCATTAAATCTAACAACCCTACTTAAGTATTTATCTAAGAGAAATAAAAACCTATGTACACAAATGTTTATAACTACAATGTTCACAAGAGCCAAAAATCTGGAAGCAACCAAGTAGCTATCAATAGTAAAATGGACTACCAATTTGCAGTATATCCATTGAATGGTATACTATTTGAAAATAAAACAGTAAGAACTTCTGATACATATAACATGCATGAATCTCAAAAGCATTTTGTTAAGTGAAAGAAGTCAAAGACAAATAATACATACTGTATGATTCCATTTGTATAAAACTCTAAAATACAAAAAAAAAAAAAAAAAAAAAAAAAAAAAAAGCTAATTACAGAAAGCAGATTAATAAGTACCAAGTATCAAAGTCAGGGGAAGAGAATAGATCCAAACAAGCAACAAGGAAATTTTTATGGTTATGTAAATGATTAATATTCTTATTTTGTGTAGTGATTGTACAGGTAAGTATATTTATTAAAAATCACCAAATTGTTATTTACTGTATTCATTTCATTGTATATAAATTGTACTTCAATAAAGTTGATTTTAAAACATAACCATTAGAATAAAAAAACTAATTCAGAAGTAAACAGCATATTGGACACAGTTGATCAGAACCAGTATACCAGAATATAGATCAGTAGGAAGTATTCAGAATGCAATACAGAGACAAGGATGTATGTGTCTGTTTATATGTGTGTGTGTGTGCGTGCATGCATGTGTGTGTGTGTGTTACGGGGATTGACCCTACAGGCCTCATGCACACTAGGCAAGCCTAGGGAGAAAGAGATGAAAAACATCAGAAGAATTTAAGAAAAACAGAAGACAAAAAAGGTCTAACATACGTAATCAAAGTCCCAGAAGCTACACTAGAGTTAGAGAATGAAAAAGAGACAATAAAAATAATCATTGAGAATTTTACAGAATGAATGAGAGATACAAATCCACAGATACAAATAGCGGTACTCCCAAAAAGATTAATAAAATTAAATAAATCCTAGCCAGGCATGGTGGTGCAGGCCTGTAATCCCAGAGGCTTGGGAGGCTGAGGCAGCCTCAGCAACTTATTGAGGTCCTAAGCAACTTGGTGAACACTGTTTCTAATAATATATATCACATATTTTTTAAAAAGGGCTGTGGCTGTGGTTCAGTGGTTAAGTGTCCCTAGGTTCAATCCCTGGTACAAAAAAAAAAAAATTGAATAAATCCTAGACACATTTTGGTAAAACTTCAGAGCTCCAGAAATAAACCGAACAAAAAAATCTTACAAGTAGCAAGAGAGAAAAGACAGAGCATCTTCAAAGAATAACAATCAGATTAAACTGCAATAGTGGAAGCCAGGAGATGGTGGACTTTTAATATCACCAAGCAAAAAAAATAAATATCAGCCTATAATTCTGTACCTAGAAAACCTATCTTATAAATTGTAAAACTATTCTCATGTTTTAAGAATGATGTTAATCAGGTGTGTGGCACACACCTGTAAACCCAATGAATGATTCAGGAAGCTGAGTCAGGAGGATCACAAGTTCTAGGCCAGCAACTTAGTTAGACCCTGTCTCAAAATCAAAAAAATAAAAAGGGCTGAGGATGTAGTTCAGCGGTAAAACACTCCTTGGTTCAATCCCTAGTACAGCTAATAAATAAATAAATAAATAAATAAATAAATAAATAAATAAAATGAGTTCAAACTAGCATGTTTTCTAATTTTAAAAGCAAACAAAAATGAACGGTTTACCACTATCAAATTTCACTAAAGAACTTTCCAAAGGATGTTCTTTAGGAAGAAGAAAAATAATCTATAAAGAAAGGTCTGAGATGCAAGAAGAAAAGATGATCAATAAAATGGAATGGGTAAACCATGCAATTATTTATATGTATAAAATAATAACATCTAATTAAAACTTTTTTAAAAATCTCAACTTCTGAGCAACAACAGTATATCAGTTGAAAGGAGACAATCTGGTCAAAGAGTACTTGTATTATTTAGAGAGTGGTTAAGCTTTTAATTCACTTTAAAATTTAAGATACATGATAAAAATTTTAAAATAACCAATAAAAGAATAGAAATTGCATATATAGCTTCCAAATTTAGGAAGTAAATTATGAGATAAGAAAACAAATCAACTCTATCAACCTAAAAAGAGTAATAGCCAGAGGCCAGGTCATTCCTGGTCTTATAGATCTTGGCAAGCCTTGTGAATATTGGTGTTATATAGAATTCTGATGGAATTCTGGAGGATCCAAGGTGAGTTTGAGATGTGTTTATTCCCAGTGCCTAGGGAGCTTATTCTGTGATGGAAGGCACTTCTTATTTAGCTCAGTTTTTCTCCATTATTGATTGTAGCTAAGTGAGGCAAAGCTTTAAGCTCTACATCCAGTCCTCTGCTCAGAAAATTCAGCAACTCAGCTCCTCACTACTGCTCTTTAATCTTCAAATTTATGATGGCACATCCAGGTTGCAGACATGCGTTAAGGGACACTAGAAAATGGACTCCTAACAAGGTCCAATCTAGATCTTCCTTGATCACACAAAAGCTCACTATTTCAGTACAAACACATCTGAAATAATTCATTTTTATCCACCACACACCCATAGGCTCCATAGGGCATGAGTTGTGTGTAAGGCATTGCAATTAACTTGAGAGTTTATGCACCCCCAGAGAATTCAGCAGCATGGTGGTACAAAATCCATTACCATCATGCTGGAACTTAGTTGTCAGAGAATGGGATGCTACCAGTGCTCTGAAATCCAGCCAATTTTTTTTTATTGTTGCTCAGTAATGAGGATTGAACCCAATGGTACTTTACCACTTAAGCTCCTTGAGTTACATCCCCAGTCCTTCCTTCTTTGTTTTTTCTCCCCTGTTGATACTAGGGATTGAATCCAGGGGCACTGTACCACTGAACTACATCTCCAGCCCTTTTTATTCTTTATTTTGAGATAGAGTCTCTCTAAGCTGCTCAGGGCCTTGCTAAATTGCTGAGGTTGGCCTCAAAATTGAAATCCTCCTGCCTCAACCTCCCAAGTCACTGGGATTACAGGCATGCACCACCACATCCTTAACCCTTCTTTAAAACTTTTTAAATTTTGAAATGATGTCTTTCTGAGTCGTCCAAACTGGTTGGAACTTGGATCCTCCTACCTTAGCCTCCCAAGTCGCTGGGATTATAGGCATGCACTGCTGAGCCAGGAAAATTCTTGATCCCATGAAAATGCCCCAGTCTTCTAGACTCCATACCTTTGCTCACATGATTACATGATTACATCTCTCTGCCTTGTTTTTTTTTGTCTCCAGGCCTTCAATATCTCCTTACAAAAACCTTGCTCAGTCTCCAATTTCATTCCCAAAGTTACATACCCTTTGAAACTATACAGAGTAGACAAAATTTCTCCCCAACCTGAACTTTCCATGTTCCTTGTGTTGTTAGTCCCTTGTTACCTCCTAGATCCATTTATATCATAGTTACTTATTACATACTGAATTATCTACCAACCTGAATGTTCTATGAAAGCAGGACTGAGTTTTTATCTTTGAATCACCTTTGGAACACAGTTCAGAGCTAAGTACAGGGCAAATAAACAGCTGGCTAATTATACTGAAGTATTAGTGTGATGCACATACAAATTTCTGTAGTAGATCAAAGAGAGAGATGATTGAGGTACAGAGGCAGCAGGGAAGGCTGGATGGCGGTGGGGGACATTCTTAGGAAGAAGGAACTGTTCCAGCAAAAAAATGAAAATGTGAGAGGCCTTGATGCAGCCCACCATCCCCCTATTCTCTAGAATGGATGGGCAGAGAAAGTGCTCCTTACTGACTGTGACCATTCTCCAGTGTCCAGGAAGATACTCTGTAAGATATGTCCTCTGGCTGTGTTTTTGCTTCAATCCAACATATATGAGGCAATAAATGATGAAAACTGGAATAAATGTTCTTCCCCAAACTAGAACATTAATAGTTCTCTTTAGATTCTGACTTCAATATAAATCAACTGAGTGTATGCCAAATTGGGAATTTTATGTCTTTGCTCATTCTTCTATTTAATATATATGGGCGAGGCAACAAGAATGGGCCAGAATGGTGCCAAGAGCTACAGATGCAGCATTGAATAAAATATGATCGTCAACCTTCAAAAAACTCATACCCTACTGGGGAAGATGAGCTCTCAGTAAGTTGAAAATTATCCATTTCAATATTCTTTTGCTAATTAAAAAAAAATAGTAAGTAATCTCAGGATCATTGTGTTGTGGAGCAGTTAACAATCATATTTACCTGAGGCTGATCGTGTGTGGTCCAGGGACTGTGCTCAGTGTAGTAAAGTGTGGGAATCACGGGGAGGTTCTTATTATATGGCTTTATAATAGTGCAAAGTGGGTAGGAACTATTATTGTATAATTCTCAAATGAAAGGCAACAGATTAATGCATCAAAAAAAAAAAGGAAAAAATGTAAAGCATAGTTTATATTTTCAGAGAGATTTCAGATGTTGGAGCCACAAAACTAGGATAGGTGACTCTTAAAAGGAAGTATTTAGAGTTCCTAAAAATTCAACATGTAAGAGTCAAAATAAAATATAATTCAAATAGAAGAGCTAAATATTAAAAAAAAATGCCCGAAGCTCAATATACAAAGTTGGATGATTAAGTTGAGGGATTTTACCAAAGCACAATATAAAAGTGGAAAAAAAAAGGGATGAGAATTTTAAAAAAAAATTAAGAGTCATGGATAATGGATAACAAACATCTCAAATATTTCAAATAAGAGTTCTAGAAGGAAGCCAGGCACGGTGGTGCACGCCTGTAATCCCAGCACTTGGGAGGCTGAGGTAGGAGGATCACAAGTTCAAAGCCAGCCTCAGCAATGGCGAGGCACTTAGCAACTCAGTGAGACCCTGTCTCTAAAAAAATACAAAATAAAGGGCTGGAGATGTGGCCCAGTGGTTGAGTACCCCTGAGTTCAATACCTGGTACAAAAAAAAAAAAAAAAAATTCTAGAAGGAGATAACAGGGAAGATGGAGGTGAACAAATAAACAAATCCTAAAGAGAATATTTCCACAAAATTGCAAGATAGATTTAAATATCAGCTAGAAAGGGCATACTATTTTTGGAAATACTGGGGTTAGAGGGACCATAAATTGTAGACAAATCCTGAAGAAATTTGTGACAGTTAAGGACAAGAGAAAATGCTTGTAAGCTACCAACTCCTAAGAATTGACCTCCAAAAAATAATAATTATTTCAAAGTTATCATAAGTTTGTTGCTTATTTAAGTTTAGAGGTGCTCCACATTTGGGACAGGGAACAAAAGGAACTAAGCTTCCAGGGTGTGCGTGTGGGCAGGGGAGGAGTACAAGAAGATTGCTTACCTTGAATAGTAATTAACTGTCATTGACTTCTTACATGTAACATGGAACACAGAAAACAATAGAAAAACATGTCTTATAGGTACTGAAAGAAAAGGATTTTGTATTCAAATGCTATATCCAATAATAAATTATTCAAGTAGGCTGATAATGCCATACAAAGAACCTCTGAATGTTACATTATATGGCAAAATAAATAAATAAAATAAATAAAGGACTTTGCTGATATATTAATGAGAATCTTAAAATGAGAAAATTGTCCTGGCTTATCCAGGTGGCCCCTAACTGCAGTCACATGTATCCTTCTAAGAGAGAGGCAAAGGGAGATTTGAAAGAAAAGGGGAAGGCAGTGTTACCATGGAGACAATGAGAACAATGGATGCAGCCACCAGCCAAGGAGTCAGTGGCCACCAGAACCTGGAGTAGGCAAGGAAGGAATTTCCTCACCTAAAGAGCCTGTAGAGCAGCACAGCCCTGCTGGTACTGCCATTTCAGTCCAGTGATACTGATTGCAGACTACGGGCTCCAGAACTGTGAGAGAATAAATTTCTGTTGTTTTGTTTTGCAGTGCCAAAGATGGAACCCAGGGCCTTGCATATGCTAGACAAGCACTCTACCACTGAGCTACATCCTCACCCCTATTTGTATCGTTTTTAGTTACCAAGTTTGTGTTAATTTGTTACAGCAGCCCCAAGAAACTAATACATACCATGAATTATTATTCAAGTAGTGTACACACACACCAATCAATCCTTGCTTGTGACAGCTGAGAGGATATCACAAAGACTAAAATTGTATTCCAAAGCCAAAGACATAAAGATGCCACCATTCAAAGCAACTTAAAGGAGATTCAATACTAGATTCTTGATATTAATATCTTGCAAAATAAGGGTTCTGCATAATCAATTATTTAAATACTTACTAATATTTCATATTACAATAATTCTAGTTATAGCCAACAACATATTCCAATGTTCCATTGGCTGAGAAGGAGTAGTAATTTTATCATTCCTACTAACTGGGGGGGGGGCAGTGATATGGCAGATTAGATGAAAACACAGCAGTTCTTCAAGCAATCCTATGCAACCTCATTGGAGATCTTGGATTCATTCTATCAATAGTATGATTCCTAATACATGCCAACTCAGGAGAAGTCCAACAGATATTTATAATAAAACCTATCCTATTACCTCTCCCTGGTTTACTCTTAGTAGCTACTGGAAAATCAGTTCAATCTGGCTTCCACCCTTAACTACCAACAACAGTTTCAACCCTCTTATATTTACGCACAGTAGTGGTAGCAGGAATTTTCCTCCTAATCAACTTTTATACTTTAATGGAAAATAATGGGCTGGGGTTGTGGCTCAGTGGTAGAGTGCTTGCCTAGCACGTGCACAGCCCAGGTTCAATCCTCAGAACCACGTAAAAATAAAAGCATTGTGTACAACTAAAACAAATAAATAAATGTGAAAAAAGAAAAGAAAATAATAAAATCATCCAAACACTCACTGTATGTTCAGGGGCCACTATCATAATGTTTACAACTATCTGGTCCTTAACACCAAAAGATACTTTAAAATAATCAATTATCCATATCATAAAGGAAAAGCAGGACATCCAGAAAATAGGAGGCCTATTTAAGGTCCTAGGCCATGTACTTGATCATAACTTATAATGGTAGTCTATCAACATTTTAATTAACAGTTAATTTAGTTTTTGAGAATTTCTTGTTATAATTGGTGTTGTCTGTCCCACACTTCTAAAGCCACATGATATCTATGCCCACATTTGGAGCAAAATTATTTCAAAAAATCTTTTTTGCTGACTCTTCATTGTCTCAGTGTTCAGGTTGAGCAAAGTGGTATACAGCCACATATCACAACAGAAGTCCAGATGCTAAATGTATCACCAGTGTATTCAACTGTTTTCCTCCTGATACATTTTGAACTTCCCTTCTGATGTAAACCTAGTGTAGTAGTAGCTTACACCATGGCTCTCTAGGGAGCACGTGCATGTACACACGTACACACACACACACACACACACACACACACACACACAGTGGCTCACAATAAATTATCCTTGAACAAAAAGCATCATGGATTACAGACTCATGGGGACTTGCTACACATGTCCCCACTCTGTGTAGTGTTGTAAATCAACCCAACCATCATTTCATAGGACTCCTTTGTACTTGTAAAATATTGTTCTCTGTCTTTACAAATGCCTTTTAAATTAATTATTAAATTCATTAAGATTACCAGAAAACAAATAATAAGATTTAAATGGATATTAAGTATGTCCTCAGCATTGTACTATGTTCTATAGAAAATACAAAAATATGGGGGAAAGTGACTCATGCCCACTTAGCGTCTGCTTGGGGAGGAAGGACTTCACACCCAACAAGTGGAAAACTGTTAAAGAACACCTGGGGAAATGCTAAGACTTCTCTGGTGCTTTCTTTTACTTCTTCTCATACAAATTAATGCAGCCATAATCCATGGACTATATCTGACCTTTTTACCAATGTGAAAACTCCTTAACTGATTTTATTTATTTTAAAACTTATTGCCAATTTATTAATTTGTATGATGAAAAATATACCTGTCATGTCTACTGACTAGGACATGACTAAGACACTAGACATTGATTTTCCTCCCCTGAGATAGAATAGCTAATTGGAGACAGGAATACTTGGAAACTCAAGTTGAAATTGAAAAGTTGTTTGGGGAATTACATGAATGATGTGCAAATTTAGGGGTGTCAATCATAATAGTTCTTCCAAATGATTGTATAGATGGTTTTCCTAACCTCATACAACCAAAGAAAATCAATTTTCATGAAGTGGTATCCACCACCAAAATCTGCATGGTATCTAAATCAATAAAGTACTGTCCCTTCAAGCTTTACTATCCCTGTTATCCACAGATTAGCATCTAGGTAGAGCAAGTGCTTTTAGAAATCCACCTAGGAATCCAGCATCACACACAGGCCCATGTAGGAACATATTTTCTTACCATGACATCAGCCCAAAATAGTTTTTTCTACAAGTCTTGCCATTCCAGGTCTAAGCTCCCTTCACACCTGCCTGTTGGCAGGACAATTTAGCCCGCATGGTGGAGAGCAGAGCATGCCCCTCTAGAATATGGCATTATTTATTGATTATCTGCCTAACTCACATACGTGAGACATGAAAACTCACCAATAGCTTACAAGATCATCAGTTTTAAACAACACCATCCATCACAAAACAGAAAGGAGTGATCAACATTCCTTCAACTGCAATGCATTATTCGAGGGTCAGCAAGTGAGAGTCACGGTTGGCGACACAATTGCTGGCCTCAGGTAGCAAATCCATCCTTCCAGCTGCTCTGATCCATATGGGTTCAATGAACTGTAGAGAGTGCAGGACTCTTATTAAGAATGTCTGCATCAGTCTTCCATCCAAACCCCATCACAGTACAACTGTAAGGTAAGCTGACAACCATTTATCTAAAGTTCATCTGGTAGCCAACTGCTGACAAAGAGAAAAACATGCACATTAGTGAGTAGACAGATGTGATGAGGGAAATTAAGGTGTTCTTATCTTGAAGAAAGATGTAGGAAAAAAATGAAAATAATTTAATCATAAAGTCAAAGCCAGATGGAAAGCCACTAGTGCTGCTTTCCTCGTGAAGCAAAGTCCAGAGCTGTCCTTGATGGTCTGACAGTCAATTTCTTAAGATATGTAGTCTTAGGATAATATTCCACAGCCTTTCAGTTATGAAAATCTAGATTCTCACATTAACTTGTCTGGATCAAAATTTTAATAGTGTTGAGGCAGTGATACCTGGGCTTAACAGCATAGGGTTATTGTAAAGATCAAAGAAATGCCTAATAAAGATTCTATGTACAGGAATAATAATCTATCTTAATTTGTAGCATATCATTATTTTTCAACAGAAATTAAACTCTTACTGATGAGTCATAGAGTGTGAAGGGCAAATGATTGCCAAAGGAAAAAAGTGTTATTGAAAACTGTTAAGCCTAGAACTATGGAGATGCACAGGCTTGGAAGTTGGCCTGGGTCACCAAGATCATGCTCTCTCTACCCAGAATTCTGGAGAATCATCTGCTGGCTCTTGGGGTGAAATCAATTGCAAGTGAGCTCTGGAGCCAGGTCCCCTTGTCTGGGTTCAAGTCTACTGGGTTGAACAAGCAGCATAGACAATGTAGAGCAGCTACTCAATCTTGAGTTGCCAGGTGCCCCATAAAGGGGTCTGAGGATCAAAGGATGCTGGAGACATGTCACTGGTGCAGTCTCACTGGGGAAGGAGTTACTAGGGAGAGTATCTGGCAGAGCGGGACACTTCAGAGGGAGATGGAAAACACAAACTTGGCACTATCCCAAAGTAGCTTTCTTCGGTAGTGGATCAGCTTCTCACCTGCTTGCATCAGATGCATTCCTTGCCTTCCTCTGGGTATTGGATGGGGTAAGGAGCCAGGGAGGGATGCAGGCTGCTTTCCCTATGTCCCCATGTGAACAGGCATTTTGCCACGTTTGGCCAGTGAAAGATGGGAAGGCAGAATGAAGAGAGAAGCTGGAGTATCCCTTCCCTCCTTCTCTGCCCTGGTACCTCCCTAGCACCATGTCCTTTGTATATCACACTTTGGCATCATTGTCCATCTGACTGGCCCTCGGGGGTTTTACTTTCTTCAGGGCTCCCAGCCCCTGAGCTGGTGACACCACTTCATTGTGGGGTGTGGCTTCCTGGCTTTCCTAATCTCTGGGTTGCCTCCATACTCTTCTAATCGTCTCAGCTCTTCTGGCTTCTGTGTAACCAACTCTTTGCACTAAATTCCTTCTGATTTCAGTAGAATGGTTCCTCCTTTCAGATTGGGTCTTTAATGACATTTTTCAAGGAGAAGGTGGGCCACAACAGTGTGACACCTGGAACTCATGCAGTTAGCAGATATAACAAGGGCATGGCAACAAAAGAAAGCAGAGGTGACTCATATTCATCTACTCAGCAAATATTTAGTACCTACTATGCATTGGAAATTGTGCTGAGTCTAGCAATTTGCTGTGAATACAAAGGTACACTGCTTTAACCTCTAAAAACAACATAGATAACTATAAAATTGTTATGTAATAGTGAGTTGTTCTTCTTGAGCTTTTTTAATTTTAAGAAATCTGGTAACTCTAACAAATGCAAAAAAAAAACAATATAAATCTTTCTATCAAAGTAGGAGTTGAGCTAAGGTTCAGCCTAAAATATATTACAGGGAAAAATTACAACTCTCCAAGTTGATAATTTATTTTCTAAAAATCTTTCATTTGGCCGGGTGCAGTGGCACATGCCTGTAATCCAAGCACTTGGGAGGCTGAGGCAGGAGGATCAGGAGTTCAAAGCCAGCCTCAGCAATGGCAAGGCTTAGCAACTCAGTGAGACCCTGTCTCTAAATAAAAAAAGGGCTGGGGATATGGCCCAGTGGTCGAGTGCCCCTGAGTTCAATGCCCAGTACCAAAAAAAAAAAAAAAAAAAAAAAAAAAAAGAAAAGAAAAAAATATTTCATTTGTTCTTTTTAGATATATATTACAGTATAATGTACTTTGACATAGTACACATACATGGAGTATAACTTCCCATTCTTGTGGTTGTACATGATGTGGAGTTACACTGGTTGTTTTCATATATGCATATAGGAAAGTTATGTCTGATTCATTCTATTGTCTTTCCTATTCCCATTCCTTCCCCTTCCCTTCATTCCCCTTTGTCTAATCCACTGAACTCAAGTTGATCATTTCCTAATATAAATATCATTAAGTTGCTTTTCCAAACCCCAAATAATAACCAATTCAGCTATCCTGCTCCTTAGAGTGATGTTGGAGAGCAATGTATTAAAAAAAAATCTTTTCCAATTTAAAGTCATATATCATAGCCAAGAAAAATTAATAAGCCTTGTTTTAGAGGTTTTCTAGATGACCAACTGATCTTTTTGGTCAACCAGCTACATAGGAATATTTTTGTAGAGAATAAGAAAGCAGTTTTAAGGTGGCTGGTGATCCAAGACATGAAATTCATCCATTCTGGAAACTATTTGGGGGATATTGTGAAACAAAAATATAACTAAAAGCCTAAATTGTTGAGCCAATTGAAGAAACTCAGAACACAATTCTACCCGTACACAGTTGCCTGGTTCCCCTTGAAATCAACAGGCACTACATTTATACATTAAAGGTGTTATATTTGCACATTTTGCAAATTTTCAGTTTGAAGTAATTTTTCTATAACAATAATAGAATAGAATCTTATGGTTTAGTCACTGTTCCTATCTGAATTTGTTACAATGTATTTCACTAAATCCATGGTGATGCCACTAAGATTTTATTGGCGTTTGAAAGGGAAATTGAGGCACTCATAAAGTGTATTATCTTCAGATTGTCTCATTCCTGATTAAGGAATTCAAATTTGTGATATGACACAAAGCTACCCTTTCTGAAGATGTAGGAATGACCAAATTCCCTCTATTTAGCAATACCTATAGCTTCATCAGCAAAAGACTTCAAGACCCTTTTCCTAGATATATACACAACATAAAATTCTTCAGAAAAAGGGCTGGGGTTTGGCTCAGCGGCAGAGCATTCGCCTTGCATGTGCGCTGCCCGGGTTCGATCCTCAGCACCACATAAACATAAATGCATTGCATTGTGTACAACTAAAGTAAATAAATAAATATTTTTAAAAATCTTAAGAAAAAAATAAAACCTTTGGTGTGGCATAGGTTTTGTTAAAAATACATTGTCTTTTAAAAGAAATAGTTAACATCAGTGACTGGTTAGCAGTTGAATAATTACATTAAATATATTCATCTCAGTGAAGACTGTAAACAAAGAGATATTAAGTAATGTTTTTACAAGTACCCTGCTGTGATACCAGCTGATCAGGTTTAATAGCAACCAGCATTTCTACTAATTCTGCAAGAAAGATATGTTGGGGATAATTTCATTGCTAGAGCGAGTGTAAATAATGTGTTCTGCAATGAGCTTACAATGACATCATCTAGCATAACCACTAGCGATCAACTTGAAAATGTAATTTTTAGAACTGTAGTATTTGCAAACTGAAGGATTAATGTTAACTTCAGTCAATATAGAAAATAAACTTGATTAGCAGAATGCATTAATATCAAATCAGTTTGTAGATAGAATGTTTCATGCTACATCCCAAGGTGTCTGCCTCACTCTCTTTTGCAACAGAACCCCAAAGGAAAACACTTTTCATTCTAATTGTATCATTTTAATATTCATCTTGTAAACAATGCAGCATTTTTGCATGAAGGTAAAGAGTCAGTTGCTTTTTAAAATAGATCCCCAGGGAACTAAGAAATTGGAAAATCTAGTTTATTTTTTAATTGATAACAAAGAACACTGGAAGACCACAGGCATCATGACATCATGATTTTCTTTTTATCATTAAATATACAATTATGTAAAAGGGAAAGACTCTGTTGTTATTCTAAGTAATACACAAACCATAAAATTCATTTTACATGGTGTAAATATGATGTAAACAAGTGAAAATAAAAGCTATGAATTTTTAAAGTTTCATTCTTTGTGTAGATGCTTAATTATATTATTTTGATAATTTATTTTTTTGAAATATTTTTATTTTTTAGTTGTGGTTGGACACATACCTTCATTTTTATTTATTTATTTTTATGTGGTACTGAGGATGGAACCCAGGGCTAGGTGAGCTCTCCTGCTGAGCGAGAACCCCAGCCCCTTATTCTGATAATTTAGAAGCAAAACTAGGGTCATGAATTCACGAGCATCTCAATAGCCTAAAACATGATGGCATCCAGCAAAATTCAAACTTTTTTTCTCAGATATAAGAGTTATGGTGCAAGGGATTATATAGTTAGATTATGAGAAATCTAATCTCCCTTTCTTGTAAATCCTTCACAATTTCATGAATGTGGTTAATTACTAATTATACCATTCTTAATTATAAGAATATAAAAAGTACAACAGAATTAAGGATTTACCCAGTAATGATAACCCCAAATGTACCTCTCTTTAAAGGTAAAGATAACATCACAATAAAACACTATAGGTATTTTACAAAAGCTTATTTCTATTCAGTGAAAATGAAAGATATAAAGAAAAGTTTTTCTTTCTGACAAATGAGAATGAAAGTAACTATTGTTGTAAAATTCTTAATACATAAGTAGAAAGAAATATTTTAACACATTTAATTTAAAATGTTTCTAATTTCTCAAACCCTCATCTCTTAAATTAAAAAGCCCTACAAAACACAGAAACCCAATTTATTACAATGGATTAGATTAATTTAAAAAAAGAAAAAAATGCAAATATTTACAACTATTTAGGGAGAACTGAAAAATAATAGAGTTTGATTTATAGGAGATACTGAACATCTTTATTGAGGTAGAAAGGGCATACTCTCATATCAGCCATATATAGGTATTTCTTATTCTCCTCATTCACTGAGCTTTGATCCTTATAAAGCACTCACATACCCTTTATCTGAAGTCACTGATGCTTTATCATTTTTAAATTTTTAAGTTACCAAACACCCAGAATTCCATCTAAATTGTCATTTATACAATAATTACAGTCCCTCTGGTAACTAGGAAGAAAAAATAAGAATTTTAGAAAGGAAAAGTACTGCACCATCTAGCAAACACAGTCAAGTATCCCAATACTATATATTTCCTGATAATATTTTGTGTATATAAGGACTTATTTTAAAAACACAGCTTATGTTGCGAAAAGTGACATCATACAAGGAAAAACAAGGCAATACTGTCTTTCCTCATTGTCCAAAAATGTTGAAAATTGACAACTTTTTTTGTCTTAAATTTAAAGAGGCCTTGTGACACTTCAAAATAGAAAAGTCAAAATCCCTTCTAGAAAGAGAGATATTTTACTCTGAAAATGTTATTTTACACAATAAATTTTATTCAAAGACAGACTTCTGCTTTTGCCCTTGTAAAAGTAAATGCTATGGGAATTGTCCTCCTATTTAAACCACTTGAAATCCATGTAAAATACATTTTAAAATTTTATCAGGCAGAGGAGGACCATGGTCCCTGAGCAATGCATAACAAATTAAGGTGGACCCTATAATTACCCTAGTTTACTGCCTATAGGTGATTTCTAGGTTTCAGAGCAAGGAGAACAAATCCAAAGTCCAGCAGTCACTGAGCTAAGGAGACAGAGACTGGAGTTGGGGAAGGATAAGGTACCTAGAATTTGCAGGCTAGATTAATGGGGATCTGCAGAGACATCTCCCAGAGTCTTTAGCTGAGACCAGATCTATCCATGAGGTCAGGGGGGGAAAAACCACTAGAAAGCAGTAAGCAGAGCAAACATTGTAGCTCATACAGAGTTAGGAACAGTTTCCTCTTCCAACAAGCAGAGTGATCTTATAGTATATAGGGTATCAGGTAGGATTCTCTGAGATTCATACTTTGGGAGTTGGACTAAAATAGCTCTAGAGTAAAAGCTGCTATGAACCAGCCATAAAAATCTTAAAATCAAGATTCAAAACTAATTCAAATAATTTCATTTCATCCCAGAATAAGCCCAACTCTCTTTAAAGTGCCTTTCAGCATTCAATAATTTAAAATTCACAATGACCAGCATTCAATCAACACTTACTTGTCAGGCAAAAAAGCAGAAATATGACCAAAACTAGGAGAATCAATCAATACAAAAATATCTACAAATAACAGAGATGGTTAACTAGTATACATGGGTCAAAAAAAGACCCAAATGAAACTTGTAGGCATGAAAAACACAATATTAGAAATAAAAATAAGGGGAAGGGAGGGGGCAAGGGGGTAAAAAAAAAAAAGGATAATAGAATGAAATGGATATGATTACCCTAAGTGCATGTATGAAGACACAAATGGTGTGAATATACTTTGTATACAACCAGAGATATGTAAAAATGTGCTCTATATGTGTAATATGAATTGTAATGCATTCTGCTGTCATATATAACAACTTAGAATGAAAAAAGAAATAAAAATATAATTGGTGGGATTAAAAAAAGATTCAACACTGCAAAATAAACCATTACAAATGTGAAGACATAAAAACAGAAACTTAGAAAAAATGAGGCAGAGAAAGAAAAATATGACTGATGAAATCAGTGCTCTGTAGAACAATGTAAGTCAATCTAGGTCAATATGTAAGTCAATATGTAATTAGAATTCCAAGAGGAAGAGGGGGAGGAAACAATTGTGAAACAATGGTCAATGTTTTTCCAAATTTGTTGAAAAATATAACAGTTTCAAGGAGCTCAGTGAACTCCTTTCAGAATACTAACACAAACACAAAGGTATAATAACAGTGCATAGAAATCACATTACTGAAATCAGCAACAGAGAGAAAAACAGAAGCCAAAAGAAAAATAGGTATTATGTACAAAGGAACAAAAATAAGAAATATCAGACTTTTCATAAAAATCTATGCAAACCAAAAGACAATGCAACAAAAATTTTAAAGTGCTGAAGGAAAAAAAATGTAATAATTTAGAATTCTATAACCCATGAAGATATCATTCAAAATGGGAGCAAATTTCTTCAAACAAAAGTTGAGACATCCTACCACAGGTATACCTGCACTATAAAACATGTTAAAGAAATTTCTTCAACAAGAAAGAAAGTGATACTAGACAGAAATTTGGATCACATAAAGGGATAAAGCATAGTGAAAATGATATATATTGGGATAAATATAGGACCTTTGTTCCCGTTTTTAAATATTTTAACATAAGTGGCTGTTTTAAGCAAAGATAATAGCATTGTCTTGCAGAGTTCAGAGAAGATGCCAAAGTAAAACATATTGTAACAATACTACAAAGTACAGGAGGAGGGGGAAATAGGAGTATGCCATCATAATAAGACTTTACACACAAAGTACTAAAATATCATTTGAAAGTAGGATGCAATGAATTAAAATCATATACTGTAGACACTAGAGCAATCACAAAAGAATAAAAGAAGGAAAGAAAGGGAAAACTAGAGTAGCTAATAGGCTAATAGCAGAGATAAAACAGAATCATGAAATATATTCCAGGATTGGAGGTCTAGCTCAGTGATACAGCTCACCCTTAGCATGTTTGATGCCCTGGATTCAATCCCCAGACCAAAACCAGATAAACAAATAAACATCTTAAAATTTTT
Organism: Tamias sibiricus; assembly: GCA_025594165.1. Taxonomy (NCBI): domain Eukaryota; kingdom Metazoa; phylum Chordata; class Mammalia; order Rodentia; family Sciuridae; genus Tamias; species Tamias sibiricus. The sequence continues at coordinate 113,999,802 of CM046659.1, forward strand.
TGAAAATAAATGATCGGTTAAAAGAAGACACTAAAAAGAGGTAAAATAATGAGCCAATGGGGCAAATAGAAAACAGATATCAAGTTAGTGATTTTTCTATCCAATCATATTATTATAAACGTAAATGATCTAATCACTCCCATTAAAAGGCAGTGATTACTAAATAAAAATGAAAGACCCAAAGATAGGCTGCCTAAAAACCCCCACTTTAAACTTATAAATGGCTTTTAAAGATTAAAAATACAAACAGCTTTTTAAAAAGGCAAGGATGATGGGGGACTATGGTTGTCGCTCAGTAGTGGAGTACTTGCCTGGCATGCAGGAATCTCTGGGTTCAATCCCTAACACTGAAAAGAGAAAAAAAAAATCAATAGGATAGTAGGAGATAAAACACAAACCCCAATCCAAATAAAGCTGAAGTGGCTATATTAACATTAGATAACATAGGTCTTACAAGATGGAATAAACAGGAATGAAGAGGGATCTTTCAAAGGTAGAGGAATCAGTTCATCAAGAAAGAGTAACAATCCTAAATGTATATGCAAGTAAATGTAGAAATTCAAAATACATGCATCAAAATTTGCTGGTTTTAAGTGAAGAAGTTGACAAATCCACAATTTTTTAAAAATATTTATTCACTTGCTTTAGTTGTACACAATGCATTTACATGGTGCTGAGGATCGAACCTGGGTCGCACACGCACTAGGCGAGCGCTCCACCACTGAGCCACAACCCCAGCCCCAACAAATCCACAATTTTTGTCAGAGTCCTCAGCCTCCCTCTGCCAGTAATTGACAGAAATGTAGACAGAAAACCATAGTAAGGATATAAAGACTTGAACTCCCCTCTCAGCCAACCTGACCTAATTGACACTAATATTCACTGCACTCAATAACAGAGTAAACATTTTTTTTTCAAGTGTACTTGGAATATTTGTCAAAATAAACCACAAACCATACCATTAAAACTAAGGTGTCACTGACTGGAAATATCTATAATCTCAGCAACTCGGGAGGCTAAGGCAGGAGGATGGCAAGTTCCAACCCAGTCTCAGCACTTTTGCAAGGCCCTAAGCAGCTTAGCAAGACTCTGTTTCAAAGTAAAATTTAAAAAGAACTGGAGATGTGACTCAATGGTTAAATGACCCTGGTTAAATCCCCAGTAACAAAGTAAAATAAAGTGATACCATTAAATGCGTATATGAGGAAGGAAAAGCTCTCTGTTCAACAATCTAAACTTCTATCTCCAATTGAAAAACAATAAAAAGGAAATAAAATCAAAAGGAAGCTGGAGGAAGGAAATAATTAAAACAGAAAACAAAATAATAGAGATCAATGAAACCAAAAGTTGGTTCTTTAAAATGAATAATAAAATTGATAAACTTCTAACCAGATTACACAAGAAAAATGAGAAAAAAGGACTAAAATAACAAAAGGAGACATTATGACTGATTTAATTCAGCCTAGATAAAAGGATAAATTTAAAGACATAAACTGGGCTGAGGGCAAATCTCAGCGGTAGCACTTGCCTAACATGTGGTAGGTTATGGATTCAATCTCCAGCATAGCAGAAAAAGTGACAAACTAACCAAGCTTCCACAGGAAGACATAGAAAATTTGAATAGCATGATACTGATTTAAAAAAATTTAGCTAACAATCTCCCCACATAGAAAACCCCTGCCTGGAGGGCTTCACTAGTGAATTCTACTAAACTCTTAAGGAAGAAATAATACTAATTCTATACAAATGCTTCCAAAACATAGACTAAAAGGAAACATATTCCAAATCCTCTCATGAGACTAATATCACTTTAATTCCAAAACCAGAAAAAGATCAGAAAACTGCAGACCAATTCTTCTAGCAAATTGAAACCTGCAATATGAAAAGAGTATGCATCATGACCAAATGGGTTGTTTCGTTACTCAAATATCAACCAATAAAATGCATCATATTAACAGACAGAAAAATTATATATCATCTCATAGATGCACAATATTTGATGAAACTTAATATTTATTGGTAATTTTTAAAACTTTCAGAAATAGAAGGGAATATTTTAGAAATAGAAGGAAATTTCTTCAACCTCATAAAGAATGTCTATGAAGCCCTATAACATGCATCATATCCAGTGGTAAAATGCTGAAGATCTTTTCCATAAAATCAAGAACAAAGTGGGGATGTTCACTCTCACCATTTGTATTCAATGTTTTACTAGGGGTCCTAGACAGTACAATAAAGCAAGAAAACTGAAAAAAAAAAAAAAGGGGGGGATGCTAATTGGAAAGGAAAAAGTAAATATGTCTTTATTCATAGATGACATGACAATATGTGGGAAAATCTAGGAAATCTATGTAGAAGCTGCTAGAACAAATGTATAAGATGAGCAAGATTGAAGGAAACAAGGTCAATGTTGTGCTGTCTTCCTACATACTAGAAAAATTTTTTGAAATTTAAATTTAAAAGAGCAATGCCATGTGTAATTGAATTTTAAAACATGATTTTTAGGGATGAATTTAATAAAATATAACAAATATGTTCACAGAAAATTACCAAATATTATGGAATGAAATTAAATAAAATTGGGCAGAGGATGTAGCGCATTCATAGAGCACTTTCCTGTCAAGCACCAGGCCCTGGTTTTTTTTTTTTTAATATTTATTTATTTGCTTTAGTTGTACACAATGCATTTATTTTTATGTGGTGCTGAGGATCGAAACCAGGCCACGCACATGCTAGGCGAGCGCCCTAACGCTGAGCCACATCCCAGCCCCAAGGCCCTGGGTTTGATCCTCAGCATGAAGAGAGAGAAAGAGAGAGAAGAAAAGAAGAAGGAGGAGGAGGAGAAGGGAAGAAGAGAAGAAATTAAATATTTAAAATGGGGGCAGACAATGCTTCTAGATTAGAAGACTCAATATTAAGAAGTAAATTCTGCTCCCAAATTGATATTTCAACACAATCTTGTTCAAATTTTTAGGAGATCTTTGTAGAAATTGATAGGCTAATCATAAAATGTATAGGAACAGACAAAGTCTGATAACCAAAACAATTTAGAAAAAGAAAAACAATGTGTAAAGACTTACAACCCTGATACCATCATCTACAACAAAGCTACAGTAATCAAAACATTGTGACAGCACTGTAAGTTTAGACATGTGGAATCGTTAAGAGAAAGTCCAGAAATAAGCATCAGCCATGGAGACAGTCTTTTTAACAAATGGTGCTGGAACAATTAGACATCCACGTGCAAAAAAAAAAAAAAAAAAAAAAATTAAATCTAGATACAGATCCTATACTCTTATCAAAAACTACTCAAAATGGATCAGAGGCCAACATGTAAAATTATAACACTTCTGAAATTAATAGAAGACAATCTGAGTGACCTTGGTTTGACTTTTTAAAATATAACACCAAAAGAAGGATCCATAAAGAAAAAATTGGTAAAGTGGACTTTATTAAAATAAAAAACTTTGCTCTGTGAAACTAGTATTAAGAGATTAATAGTCAAAATTGGGGGAACAACTTAAGTATCAACAGAATAGAAAGCCAATTGTGGTATGTCCATACAATGAACTATTACTCAGCAAGTGAATTCTCCTGTTTCTGCATTAAATTATATCATGAAGTTTCCAGAAAACTCCACTGTATACTAGTAAAGAATAAGAGCTGAAAAGGTAAGTAATGTCTTAATATTATTATCAACACAGTTTTAACTTCATGGAGCCCATGTAAGTCTCTCAAAGAAATGTCAAACTCCCAAAACTACAATTATAGAACTGCTGGTCTAATGCAAAGCACTCAATGGTGTGGGGGTGGGTGGGTGGGGGGAATGGCACATGCCTATAATCCCAGCCTTTCTGGAGGCTGAGGCAGGAGCATTGAGAGTTCAAAGCCAGTCTCAGCAACTTAGCAAGGCCCTAAGCAACTCAGAGAGACCCTGTCTCAAATTAAAATATTAAAAAAGGGCTGGGGATGTGGTTTAGTGGTTGAGTGCCCCTGGGTTCAATCCCCAGTACAAAAAAAAAAAGAAAAGAAAAGAAAGAAAGAAAGAAAGAAAAAGAAAGAAAGAAAGAAAAACCACTCAATGGCTATTAATCACTTTTATTCATAGATTCCATTTCCATATGGGGTATGGTGCTGGTCATTCCTCAGTATCTCCAAATCCCAAAGGGGGACTGGATACCCAAATCCCAGTGGAGATCCAAACCACAGATGCTCACGACCCTTATATAAATTGGTGTAGCATTTGCATATCACCTACTCACATCCTCCTGAATACTTTCAATCATCTCAGAGTCCTTCTAATACCTAATACAATGTAAATGCTGTGTAAATAGCTGTCATACTGTATTTTCAGGGAATCATGACAAGAAAAATGTCTAAATGTGTGCACTGCAGAGGCAGTTTTCCATGTATATTTCCCATCCATAGTTGATTGAATCTGTGGATGCAGAACCCGTGGATACAGAAGGCCAAAATCTCTGTTTCTAAAAGATTTTGAAATCTGCAAGAATGAAAAACTTCCTAAGTTAGTGCCTATTCCAGAGTATTTATTTTCTTTCACCAATTGAAATTTAAACTACTGAAATGAATTTATCAGATCCCTGCTTTGTTATTCAATGGCCTAGAACTGAATTAGTGTTCAGAAATGCTTATTGAAGAAAGAAAAGAGAAAACAGGAATGGAAGGGAGGGAGAGAGGGAGAAAGAGCAAGTAAGCTGCCTGACTTCTAAGGTTTCTGGAAAGCTTAGGGATATGTATATATAGACACTATCTTGGCTCTTTCATTCTTAGACTTCCAGTCTCTAGATTCCCTAATAAATAATTCCACAAGTGGGCAATCCAGAGTAATACATAGCACCAGGGAAGGCAATTCAATTCCTCATGAGCCAGAGTCCAAGAGCTACCCACCAGCTCCTTATGGGTAAGGGACCAATTTGACCCACTTTTCCTAGCAAAGAGAAATAGAAAGAATACTCAAAAGATTCAGTGTGAAATTTGTTCTGGGTGTCATGAAAGTAAGAAAAGTGCATTAGTCATAGCGCCTTCAGAACTTAGGTCAAACAAGCTTAAGGCAAAAGAAAATGTATAGGTTCACAGAAGAGTACAGGTCTCACATAAAGAGAGAGGAGCTCTTTCTCCACCCCCTCTTCCCACCCTTCCCCACAATGCCCTCTGCTCTTCTTTTGTCTCAGGTGCTCCTAGAAACAGTGTTTAAATGCAACAAATCCCAAAAGAATGCTCTTTCCCAGCAGCCCAAACAAGTGCTGATTGCTTCTTATTCCTGCCTTGTGTTTCTGTATCCATCCACACAACAGTACAACAGTCTAAATATAATTGAATTGTTAGTGATCCAAAGGTATTTCTAACTGCCTTAGAATCATTGTTTTGAATTTTACAGGTATTATATTAAATACAAAGAATGTCCATTTATGGACTGCTATAAATCAATCAACCCAAGGCTTCCATCAAGGCATTTGATCAGTATGCCTGTGGTAATAATTTGTACAAACATGATTTGCAAAATTTGTTAAAAAGGTATTATCCTGGTCACCCTCTAGTCTAGCAGGATAGAGGCCAAAAACTAAATAAAACAATGCCACTTCTTGTATGCAAGCCACACTGTGTCTTGAAAGACATATTTCCAGTTTTGTTAAAATTTGTTATGTTGGACAATCATAAGATGTTTACTAGAGTCTGGCCTCTGCAATTTATTAGAGCTCCAGGAAATAGAAAAGCTCTATTGCAAACCCAAGTATCACAATGACATTTAATAGCCTTGTTTGACAACATCAGTTTGGGTTTATCACATATGGCTCATTTCAAAAATTATTTCACATTAAATGAGTTACCTCATTTAATGATAGGAATGAAGGGGGAGGGAAAGAGTAATCTTCTAATAAGAGAAATGTAAAATTCAGCTAATTGGGAGAAAAATGTTTCTAATCCAGCTCTATAAATTTGTAAAAAAAAAAAAAATTTAAAGACCATCTGGAAAGCAATAAAGCATATCTGCTTCTGATCTACACCACTGCCAGCTGATGTTTCAAGGGTCTGGCAAAATCAGCCCTTGTATAATAAGTCTACTTCTTTTATTCCAGAGACATATATAGGCATTATTTTTTTTTTAAACTTGGATGGTGACTTTATAAAGAGTGCTGTTGTTTTATTTACTCTCAATTAATCATGCTCCACTGTAAACAAAGTGTCTGTTTTAGTTCTGCTGACAATTACCCACTTGTCAACATTTCCCTCAAGTACCTTCAGCATCTGGCTACAGTAGGAAATCTCTACATCAAAATCAATGTTTGTCTCAGTAAACTCAGGATTTCATCAGTTTCTTTAGCTCATCAGCAATCCGGATTATATTGTAACGAATGTCACCTAGGCACCTTAATGAGGCTATATATCATCAGATGATACAAGATTTCTCAGGATATCTTTTATCAGAATATTTTGCTCTCTGCATTTCTGCAGAGAGAGAGAGAAGAGAGAAGAAGAGGAGAGGAGAGGAAGGAGGAGGAGGAAGGGAGGAAGGGAGGAGGAAGGGAGAAAGGGAGGAAGGAAGGAAGGAAGGAAGGAAGGAAGGAAGGAAGGAAGGAAGGAAGGAAGGAAATGATACCAACTTGCCACCCTTGGAGAAGAAAGCTAAGAGGGTAGGGTGGGGGTTCTGGAGGAGTCTATGACTTTACATATTTTTACAAACTACCAAGCACAAGATGACAGCTCCAGAAGTTGCTGAGAAATCTGTCCTGCTTTCGTCAGTAACATTCATGAGATCAACCAAAGCTAACTGTTATAATTTGTAGTAATTCATGTGAGGAATGCAGAGTAAATTTCATTGCCATTTCACTAGGTTTAAAAATGGCAGGACTTTCTTTATCCACTGGCCAAATGCCCCCTTTTCCTTGGGATGGCTCCCCACTCTCCCTTTTAACATGTTAGAGAGCACAGGATTACGTCCTGCCAAGTTGATTAATATTTTGCCAACAAGATAACCGTTTAAAAAGCAAAACGGATGCTACATTTGGTGGTTTGTTGCTGAGGAATTAGTACTGTGTTCCCTTGAGTCCTTGGAGTAGGGAGCCTTAGAAAATCAAGCTGAACACCCATACGATATCCATTCTGTTCTTTCAGTCCTAAGAAAGGAGAAAAAGCATATATGCCATGTGGGGAGGGGAGCTGGGGATTCTGATAAACCAGTCCTTAAGGAGTATGTATGGGTTATTTACTTTTTTTTTTTTTTTTAACCTCTTGGAGATTAATTTACACTCACTTCAAAACCGAAGGCGCTCAAATCACTCGGCACCACTCCCTCGAAGTTGAATTTCTGGGTGAGGAATTAAATTGATGGAGCCTGGGAGGAAGGACATTGACGACCAAGAGAAACCATGCGTCCAGCACCTCAGGCCGATGTCCGGATGGATCGAAAGTGACCCAGAGTCCATGCGAATACTGAAGTCCTCTGGGAGTGAAACCCAGGGCCCTGACTCGGGAACCCGCTCAGTGAGGGCGCCCAGAATCTCTACAGATACCAGCTAAGGTGGATTGGGGAGGGGGTGGAGTAATGAAGAGGTCTCCGTAGGTCCTCTTTCTGACAAAAGCTAATCAATCTAACTTCACGTAATTGATTTTAATGAAGTGGGGGGGAGTTCTTCGCATTAACGATTGCCCGGGGTTATCAGCCTGAGCAGGCGGCTGCTCCAGGTGCTGATCTCCTTCTCTCATCACTGGCCAGCCTGTCGCGACTCATACGCCCGCCACGCGGCACATCTTTGGGATCCTAAAGAGCAAGAAGATCGGAGAACCGGATCCTGGACCGACCACCGCCCGGTTTCACCTGGTAATTTATGCACAATTAATTGAGATATCTTTTATACTTGATGTGTTGCAAAATTAATGCCTAATTTATGTAATTAGTCAATTAACTCTAATTCCAGCATATGTTCCCAATGCCCAGAAGGTGTTCTGTTTCCCAGGTACTTATTTTGATGTCACGAAACGCAGTTAATTAATTTTACATGCATATTAATTTGGGATCTCTTTAACAGTTCCCTTTGTGCAAGTAATTTTAATATTTGTCTTTCTAACCTTTTGGGGGAGAGTGAGGGAGATGTGGTGGGTGTGAGCTGTGGACACGAACTTGGTTGGTGCCTGACGGGTGACCCCTGTCGTGGGGCAGTGCTCTAGAAGAGGCTGCAGGTGGCCTGGTGGGGTGCGTAGGTACTGTGCTCAAAAGACCCTTAGGGGGCGTTGCTGTAACCTATCCTAGGGTGCGCCAAGGGGAAACAGTCAACCTTAGGGCCAAGAGTCGAAGGCGCCTGGGAGCTCTGGCCATTGCTCCCCCAGCACTTCCTGAGTCTCTAACTCCGTGTGTGTGTGTGTGTGTGTGTGTGTGTGTGTGTGTGTGTGTCTTGAAGGACGACTCAAATTTCCAGGCCAGTCCGGGGAGGCAGAAAGCGAGTGGGCTGCTGCTCTGGGGTCGCGACCGGACACTCTGATGTTTCCGTGTGCAGCAAGCTGGTATGCCGGAGCTCCCCAAAGCTTCGGGGTGGAGAGAGAATGAACGGTATGTAGGTCTCCGGCTGCGCAAGGCGCCGTCTGTCCTCTCTGGAAATGAAGGCTCAGGCAGAACGAAAGTTTACTTTCCAAGTTTTTGGGTAGTACATTAAAACTTTTATCCTTTTTGGACAAATTAATGAGCAATTTAATTAATAAAATCAGAGAGTAGTGTAAGTGCTATGATAATGAAGTTAAATGAGTGCACAGTAAAATATTCACTAATCCAGCGCATTGCCAAATACCCCCTTAATTCTGCTTAACACTAAAAGGGTTTTGAGCACCATAATGAGATTCCTCTGTCTGCTAATTAATTGACACGCTCCTGAATATTCATATGAGCTAGCACCAATACGTTCCTAATTGCACCGTGGAATAGATCTCAGAGGAAAGTAAATCGCCATAGACTTAATTAAAATAATGTATTCCAGATCCAGGACAGGGAAAGATGAGACATTTGCCTTCGAGCACGCTAAGAAAGTGGCACCTGGTTGGTGGAGGGGAGCGATATCAAACGTCAGCTCCCAGCCTGAAACAAGTGGTGTGGGACGCTCAGGGAGGGCGTTTAGCTTCAGAAAGCAATCTCTGTGCTGGGTCCAAATCCCGCGGCTCAGGAAAGGGTGGCTTCTAAATGCGTCCGTGCTCCTGCTGCTTTCCGACAGGTTACCCTACCGGATCAAGTGGCAGATGAGTCAATCTAGGGCGATCAGTGCCCTCTTTCCTCCCCGTGGTCTCTGGGTTAGTCCGTAATGCTGTCTACTGAGGCATGTTAGGAAACTTCGTCGGTCGGAAAATTCCCAGGGAAACTTTTTCTAGGGACTGTGGAAGCTGCATCAGCCCCAGGTCTCCCAGCCCAAGTTGCGATCTGAAAGAGGTCGCTAGTGCTTCTCTCTGGAGCAGGGCGACAGACAACTCGGAGGAGGATGACTGGATTCCGAGGATGGTCCTGTTCTCTCTCCAGGGTTCCACTCATTCAGGAAGCGGTGCAGTGCCTGAAACCGCGCGTCTGTTTCTGAGAGCACTCTCTCTTTTCTTGGCGAGTCCAGCGCGGGTGCGCCTTTCAACTGAGCTTACTTCCGTGGCTAGGAGGACTACCTGATTGCGGACCCTACGTCTGGGCTCCATCTCAGAGCCTTTTTTGCCAGCGCCATGCATGTAAAATAAACTCTCATTCCTTGGAAAGACTGTCCTCCCCCACCCCTTCTTTTTGGAAAAAAAAAAAAAAAAAATCACCACAGGTTAAAACTAAAAAGAGTTTATTTGAAGGCATACAAATGCATATTTATTATACACATGTAGGCATTAACAATGTAAATTACACCGCCAGCAGTTGCTGGTTGTTTATTCATTAGATCTTTAGAAAATCTACATTGCCTCCAGACAACGCCATGATAATGTGAAATACACAAGCAGTTTACATAACCAACTTCTACTCAAAGCTTCCCGCTCTGCCACTCGGAGTCATCAACAGGTCGCCGGCCTGCGGACTGGAAGAAGACCTAAGTTGCTAACAATTACCTAAGATCTAGGGAATTTATGAGGCCTATGGCTCTCTCTGTCCTTTTGGCGAGGACTATAAGACGTGGAGAAAGAAGTATGGTTCCTCTATTTTACCCCGTTTGTGTGTAGCATTATTTTTCTTTGCAATTAAAGAAAAAGAGGATGGACAGATGGAAATACTGATATCCTCCCCCAAGCTTTGAGTATTCTGGACTGCCCGTTAAAGACTGAATCCAAACCGCTTTCAAGAGTGAAGTGAGAGGTGAGGGTTCTTTACTGCAGGCGCGGGAAGACAGACTACTTTGGTTAAGGGAAACGATCACTCAGTCCCACCAATCAAATTGCTTTGACTGCCACAAACAAATGGTTATTACTCAAAAAAGAAAAGGAAAAAAAAGAAAAATCACCTGCTGGATCAGCCTTCTTGAAACTATTAAATACTCTGGTTCTAAATTTACCTAACAGTTGGAGAAGCGGAGTGATTTTAATGGCACTACAGAATTAATAGCTATTTTAAACATATTTTCATATAAAATATATATTTCCAAAATTCTTTCCCAATAAAAATATTAAATGAAAATAAACGCAGGGTAAGTGTGTAGGGGGAATTTGCTTACTAGAGCCACTCCTGTTGGGGTGTTGAACGATGCCAGCCACAATTGTAGGTATCAAAGTCTCCTAAAACTTGCACCGATCCTTCGAAATGTCCGTTTAATGGCTTATACGACTCTCCCCATTCACCTACCGTGGCCTACTGCTAAACTGCTGAAATGTGTTGGTGATGTGGTGCGGGACCGGGGTGAAATGTTTGGACTTTTTGTTTCCTGCTCGCTCCCTTCTTTCCTTTTTTTTTTTTTTTTGGTTAGGCTGTCTGGATATATTAAAAAATACCCTGAAAATCCCAGACTGGCTGCGTACCTCCGCGGGAACTGAAACGAGAGAAAGCGCGCGCGCAAGAGAGACACACAGATAGACGGACACAGGGAGACAATCGAACAGACCGAGTCAGTCGGGAGGGGAATTGAAAAAGGAACTGCAGTAGGCACGTACAGGGCATGTATCTATTTCTGAGGCGTCGATTGTCCCCCCCCACCCCCGGCCAATCTGGTTTCCTAACTGGGACCCACCGACAGTCAGCAAACAGCCCCAGCGCTGCCTGAGCGCGCAAAACAGCTTGGTGGAGAAATGGAGAGGCCAGAGCGCGCCACGGGAGTTCGCATCTCCACGCTGGGACCCGCGGAGCTGAGCTCCAGTCCCAGGTGAGCCTGGAAAGAGCGGAAGAATTCAGCCACGGTGGAGCTGCGAGCCCCGAAAAGCTCCGCAGGGCCCGCCAACCCCGCCAAGCCCCGCCCCCAGCCATTCTTAGCTGGGGGAGGCCAGTAAGGATCAGCCGCTTTCTTTCTTTTCTCTCCTTCTTTTTCAAGCCCGCTTTGTGGGTGGCAAGCTCAGCAGGGGATGCATGGACACAAAAAAACACAAAGCCCAAAGAAAGAAAGAGGGAGAGAGAAAGAGAGAAAGAGAGGAGTCATCAAACAGTTTTAACCTTCCCAGGAACACAGCGAGTTATTACATGTGAAGGCTGTTGTGGTCTTCAGCGAAACCTGCTTCTGCCATTAAGAAAACACATACTGCACACGTCCACCCCGGTTAAGCTCTCCTCCCCGGTCAGCCTGAACAAACAAAGCAGAAGGCAGAGTTTTAAGGCTGAAGACCTACAGGTTATCCGGCTTTAAAACAAATTAAAGCAGGGGGATGCACCTAAAATAAAATATTATGAATGCACAAATATTCTTCAATGCAAAAGTCTGTAGTCCCCCTCCCGAACAGATTTTATTCAAATTTATGAGTAAGGCACATTTTAAACCTACTGTCCAAGATTTACTTTAATATTCTATTGTGATCAATAGTTTTTCCTGCTAATATATTCAAAGAAGGCTGAAACCATTTTCCCACTTACTGGAAGCTTTGAAACACTTTCTGAAACTAAAAATCTACTTTCCCCAAAGTCGTCCTCCCCCAAATAACATTCTGAGTGGATGCCCAGCCACACATATTGATTTTAAAAGTTTGAGCAAACAAATAATTCCTGACAAAGAAAATTGATATGAAAAGTATAGGGTGATTTTTTTCTCCCCTTCTTCCCTTAAAAAAAGAGCCTTTGCTCCACCCTGCTATTAAACAAAACACAATACCTTTTTCTGGGTGGTACTGCACAGAAGTTGATTCAGTTTTGACAATGTTGTTTAGCTATCATTTGCTATTTTGAATGAATGGGAGCAATCCCCCCTTTTACAACATTTGTTTCCTATTATGGAGAGGTGCAGCAGTTGAGGGCAGACATGTGAAAGTGGCTGTTTGATTCTCTTTTTCATCCCCCTGACCCTGCTTTTGTCCCTCCTCACCCTGGGAATGTCACGCCTCGCTACTTCACTTTGAGATGCTCAAGAAAGTGGCTTTGTTATTCCCTTTTAGACATACACGAAATTGTTCTCATTCCCCCCGCTGTAAAAGATACTTCACATCGGGACTCGGTTCACAAGTGCAATGCAATTTGGCTTAGTCCAACCTTTGTTCTGCTTGTACAAATGAGCGAACAGTGCACACATTATACAGTTGATCTACTGCTGTCTTAACCCCAGAGTTAGGGGCTGGGAGAAAAGCAAGTTAATCCCTTCAATACCAAGGTAGCTTTAGCAATATTTCCTCCAATAAAAATAATAGATTTGAATTGCTGCTTCTATTTCACACAATGCAAAGCAAAACTTACGGAGAGGGTTTAGCAATGACCACAACAAAAATTCATCCGCCAACCTTTTGCAAATACTTTGTAGACAAATACACTTGTGGAGTTGGTAATGCTCAATTTAAAGCTATGCAACCGTTTGTGCAAAAGAGGGGTTTGAATTGGAAACTAAGATTTTAAAGCTTTAAACAGAACGAGTCACAGCAAAGCAAACACCAAATGGTATTTAGCAAATCGATTCCAAAGAGAGGGCATTGTGCTGAGCAGGGAAAGAGTTGTTTTCACAGGCACTGAAATTGCCCGCTCACTATGAAAGAGGGTTGGCACTTGTTAGGGATGGGGACCAAGCAGAACTAGCACCTAATTCTGGCTACTGTTTTGTTTTATGCTTGAAATGGAAGGAAAACTGGGCCTTCCAGCAGTTACTTGGGATAGTCTCTTGAAGTGTGCAGGGTGTGGCCACTCCCTTTCCCCTACCCAAGCAAAAACAGACTCAAGTCCAGGTGCCCCAGCCATAGCCAAAGACTTTATCTACTTTTGGGTAAATTCTCCTGTGAGGACTGAGGAGGGAACACCCCTGAAATCAAGTTCTACAATTTGGATGGTAGTCAGAATGAGCAGGAGGTGGAAACTCTTGCCTTTCTTAAAATCTAGCAAGACTGAACTGGGAGGGGAGAACTGATTTTAGGCAATAATCTATTCATCAAAAGTCTCTTTTGAAACTTCCTGTTCTGAGTTAAGGTCCAATACCACGTAGCCCAGTGACCAACTCATGAAATACATGGCTCCAAAATTCCAGGGCAGACATTCTTTTCTATTAGTTGGTAAAAGTGTGTTCCTTGGGCAGCAAGGCATTGGGGCGCTGGCAGGGGTGAGTAGGTAAGGAGTCCTTTCACAGCCGGTTGGCGGTTGGCACCAGAGCGGAAAGTGTGTCCCCTCCCCCGCCTTTCTCCCTTGGGCAGTTTGATATCCAGCCAGACTCGGTAAGAGTGGCCAGGCGGAGGCTCCAAATTCCCAGAAGAGTCGCGGGAGAGTCATGGCGGATACTTTCCTCCTGACACGCGCCCAGCCAAGTGCCAGGCTCTGGGGCGCGAGAACCCGCGGGTGCTTGCTGTCCGGTGTCCTCCGAGCAGGAGAACCCGCTGAGCCCGGGAGTCCCCTTTGCTCCCGAGGTCCAGAACGGTAAAGCCAGGCAGTGCAGAGCAGGGGCGGGGGGTAGAAGGGGGGGAGGCGGGGAGGCTCACGGATTCCGAGGACAAACAACCTCCAAGACACTCAGGACGGCAATTTTTTTTTAATTGACCGCTGACAGGCTGAGGGAGTTTGTTTTAGTACTGAATACCCCGGGAACAAAATCCCTTTGAAAGGAAAGCTAAGTCGTTTCACGCCACCAAAGTGCAGATTTGGTGAAGAATGACTGATGGGACAAAGCGGCGCGGTGCGTTAGCGCTGGTTCCCAGAGGGAGCGAAGCACTTGGGCAAATGCGGGAGGCGGCCTGGAAGGGTGGGGCGGGGCAGAGGAGACCCGCAAGGCCCTAAAACCCCCAAAGCCACCGAGCGCCAGTCCTCAGCCCTCTCTCCCCAGCACATTTCACTGCCAATTTGGTAGAAAAGATGAAAAAAGAGGAAAGAAGTGAAGCGAAGAGAAATGAAGTAGAGGGATACAGTAAGAGAGGGGAAAGAAGAGGATAAGGGAGGGAGCGACTGAGACTGGAGGAGCAAGGGGAGGAGGGCCCTAGGGAAGAAAGGAGGGGGCAAAGCAAGGCTTAGCTGCAACGCTCCATGCAGCCCGGAGTTCACTTTCCAAGTGGGGACGGCGGGTATTGTTTTTGGCGCCTAGGAAACCTTCGGAAGCTGCTGGGTACTTTCCCTCCACCTCCTGTCGGTGTTTGGTAAATATTAACAAACCGGGCGCGTTATATTCTGGAGTGTGGATGGAGGGGCTGACAGGGGCTAAGGACGGTTTTCCTCCCTGGAGCCCCCGCCCCCAAACCTAGCCCCACCCTTCGCGCTTACACACACCTGCTTGACAACAGAAGGAATCAAAATCAATATTGTATTTGTCACCCCTCTGTCTCCTTTTTACTCCCTCAGCAGCCCGGGTGCCACTGAAGCGAATTGTGGATTTATGGAGGGAAATTAGCATAAATTATTACGAAATCTGTAGCCGTGTGTGGTCCAGCTTGTGGGAAAAGAGGCTATTGCAAACTCTCCAAGCAGAAAGGTAGTCGATGGTGGGCTCTGCGGAGGCGATGAATGGCTATTGCACGAAAGAGATTTCCATTTGGTTTGCACATGGGCATAATTGACTTATGTGTATTTTATACAGTTTTCCCAACAACTCCCTAAGCCTCCGGGTCGGATGTACCCCCCCCAACCCCCAGCTTCTGTTTGTCTTGGGTTCTGCACAATAGACTCTGATGCACTTTTCAAGATTTCTGGAAAGTGCTCTTTCCCTCCTCCTCTTTATAATACCAGTCTTAAAATGCTATAAATAGCATGCAAATCCTCCCTCCATCCCCTAGCTTTGTAGACCTCCAGCAGGAAGGGACATAAAACTTTGTAGCAAAGCACACATTTAAAATGCGAATCTCACAAATTCTCTCTCCCTTTGCAAGGCAAATTTGTGGTATAAGGTTCTATTGACTTAATTAACCCTGGGTATGGGCAATGTGCCTCAACTCCTATTGCTATTGTAGCCAAACTTTGAAGATTCCTCAGATGTGAATTCCTACTTGTATCATGACATGTTCCGAACTTGGTGGTGACAACTTTCCTGGGGAGATGGACAAAGATTTATTCCAACTTGTTTTTTTTTTTTTTTTTTCCCAACTCAAACGCTTCCACTCTTAGAATTTAGTTAATCTTCTGTTTACTTTGAGCAATGATTTCGACAGCCATACAATGGTCCTTTGCCAGGCAACAAAATGCTGATTGTTAAAATAAGAAACACTGCTCTCTCGGTTCTCTATCCTCAACATGCACCCATAAGAATTAGAAAATAATCCACCTGGTGGTCTCTGGGAGGACCCAAATCTTTCACTCCTATGCTCACCATCTCCAATCAGCTACTCTGAACATTTTATCAGTGTTTACATTTCAATTCAGTCTGGTACATGTTTGCTAAAAGGATCCTAAAAAATCCTTGGGGGCTTCCATGCTGGTATTTTTCACCCCAAAGATGCTTCTGCCTTGTTCATAGAAACTCTAGTTTTGTACCTGGAAGCAAGCTGTAGGTTGAAGCAAGACATGGACCAGCACCTTTCCATTTTGGGTAACACAAGCCTTCTCCGCTATCCCCACTTTGTCTCTCAGGCTTCCCACCTCTTTGGACTCCCCAGCTCCTCCTGCAGCAGGACCCTGAGGGCTGTTAAAAAAAAAAAAAAATCCCAAACCTTAAATCCACACCACATTGGAGCTGAAACATGTGAAGCTCAGGTGAGTAGGACTGCCTTCAGTCCAAGCTCTGCGGAGGTTCCATCTGGTTTAATCTTCAGAGATGGGCAATACATTTATCTGCCAGCTTGAGCATACCCCCAGGGACAGGTCAATGCCCCCCACCTCCACCTCCTTGCACCCACCTCATTCTCCTAGTTATTTTTTCTGAATTAAGAAGGTGACATTATTCTTTTCTTCAAGCACTTCTGCTAATATTGAAAAACGTGCGCTTGCATCTCAAGCGAGGCAGTTCAGACGCTAGAGCCATTTCAATATTAATGAAATTGTTTAATCTCCTAAATTCATCGTGTTTAAGTTACGTTTTGGTGAGTTATTGACCACCCCAGAAAACTGTGGTTAATGAAGTTGGGTGTGTGTGCATGCGCGTCCACACTGAAAGATCTTTTTTTATGCTAACTGCAAACAACTCCACTAATAATGCTCTAATATCACTTAAAGTGTTGAAACTTTGCACCCAGAACCCCAAACCACCACCTCCTAGGGAGGGGGAAAAAACCCTCTCACATTTCTGGTCTTTGAAGATGACTGTGTAGACTGTAGAGATTGCATTTTAAGCAACACTGTAAAATGAATCTTTTTAAAAAACCATAAAGGTTGGAGGGTGTGCAGAAATGCATGGGAAGTCCTGGAGTCTACTCATAGATTGCATGCATGCAGGCAGGCCAACTCACTATATATATTTCATAGCAATTTGATGATGATGATGACGACGACGACAATGATGATAATGATAATAATGATTCATTTAACCCTCCCAAGGCAAATCCAAACCAAAAGAAGCCCGTTACCCACACTAGGCAGTGACCTGAGGTACAGCCTCCTCATACACATAAACACTCTCTCTCTCTCTCTCTCTCTCTCTCTCTCTCTCTCTCACACACACACACACACACACACACACACACGGAAAACTTGCTGGTTTTTTGCAAGTCTTAGAACGTACTGCTGATTTAATAGGACTGCAAGTAGCTTTTGCTGGGCTTTCTAAACCCTCAATCAATTATTACTGTGTTAATTTTTAAAAAGTGTGTGTGTGTGTGTGTGTGTGTGTGTGTTGTTGGGGGGGGGTCCAGCTATAAAATGCAAACTTATAAACTTCCAAGAAACCCTGCAGTTCCTCTGGTGATAAAGTGTGTCAAACAAATTCGGGCCCTCCCCAGGTCCACACACTGTAGACACTCCCCTAACCCAAATGCCTCTGAGCCTCCCTCCTGTGTCCAACCAAATTGCTGTAAGACTTTAAAAGCAAAGACCTTGTCTCTTTGCCCAGGTATATTATCTGTTTAAAAAACAAAATTGAGCAATACCTTACATTCATAGATTCAAAATGGGCTCTTGCTCGGGGCTGTCCGATTACAGTTTGCATTTTAAATCCCACCACTTCTTAAAAGCTACACACCCAACTGTGCAGAACTGAAGCAGCAGCTTAGGAAGGTCAAATCAAACTTCGACCTGCCTCTTGGAGGACTGGGGGGTATGTTTTCATTATAATAACCCACGCAACCTACCCCGGGTGCCAAGCGAAGGAAAAAGGTCGACTTAGAGCAAAGCCATGCCTGAAGTTAGCTAACAATACAAACCCCATACAATGCAGAGGAAACAGAATACCCCAGCCAAGCAATTTCCATGTCAAACATCATCTGCGTCGCAGCTCCATCTGTGAACGTCAGTGGTCGCCTGGCTCCCGGCTCCGCGGCCGCTGCCTCCTCATACCTTCACACAGCGCACACCGCCAGCGCGTCCGGCTCCCCGCCAGTGGCCAAGGCTCTTCCCCCTCTCCCAGTCCTGAGCTGGAAGTGATTTCTATTGGCCAAGGTGTCCATGTAAATAGGTGTGAAAGAAACCAGGGCTGGTCAGGCTCTCCCGTCTCGCTCAGTCCCCTCCCTCTGCAGCCCCCGCTCCCCCTCCTCTTCCTCCTCCTCCCAAGGCGATTGTCATATGATAGCTAAGAAGTGGCACATTAATGAAGCGCCGCTACAGGGGTCTTTTCTGCTCCTGTCACCGCTTAAAACTATCAGATGGTTCGAGGGAGGACATGGAGGCAGCCACCTAGTTCAGCAGAGCCGCAGAGCCCACAGCAGCGCCCTCCGGAGCCCCGAGGACGCCCCTGCCAACGTTGGCGGCCAGACTCTGCAGCCGAACTCGGCCGCCCGCAGGAAGCACGGCCCGGAGCGCCGCGGACACGGCGGCGCGGGGTGCTGCAGGGCTGAGCCCAAGAGCCCAGGTTCGCGTAGAGTTCAACCCAAACCAGGTCGCTGCGCTTGGGCTGCACGTCGGAAGGGACGCTGCGACAAGCGGCGCAATTCCGGATGCGGACGCGCAACTTGAAGCAACTTTAAGGTGAGCAGCTCTCTGTTGCATCCCCGATCCGGTCTTTACTCTAGGTCCCACTTACTTTCTTGCTACCCTCTCGCCACTTGCCGGCTTCCCCTTCCGCGTCCTCTAGTTGGGTCCAGTTCGGTGCGCTGTCCTTGCTCCAGGTCCCACTTTCCTGTTACCCTCGCACCACTAGCCGGCTTCCCCTCCCGCGACCCCTGTCCGGGTCCAGCTGAGTGCGCAAAGTTGCTAGTGAAAGAGTGCGAACGCTGGCTGATCCAGAGGTGCAGCCTCTACCCGCCACCCCGAAGTCTGTTACTCCACCTGGGACTTCGCGGAACCTGTGCATCCAAGCTACTCCTCCCCTCCATTTCCTTCCCTTTTCCCAGATCCGAGTAGTCCGTCGGCCCGCGCGGACCTAGACCAAGAAGAGGGCGAAGGAGAAGATGCCTCGGCCGGGTCGCAACACGTACAGCGACCAGAAACCGCCCTACTCCTACATTTCGCTGACCGCCATGGCCATTCAGAGCTCGCCAGAGAAGATGCTGCCGCTGAGCGAGATCTACAAGTTCATCATGGACCGCTTCCCCTACTACCGGGAGAACACGCAGCGCTGGCAGAACAGCCTGCGCCACAACCTTTCCTTCAACGACTGCTTCATCAAGATCCCTCGGCGGCCGGATCAGCCCGGCAAAGGCAGCTTCTGGGCCCTGCACCCTAGCTGCGGGGACATGTTCGAGAACGGCAGCTTTCTGCGGCGCCGCAAGCGTTTCAAAGTGCTCAAGTCCGACCACCTGGCGCCCAGCAAGCCGGCCGACGCGGCTCAGTACCTGCAGCAGCAGGCCAAGCTGCGGCTCAGCGCGCTTGCTGCCTCCGGCACACACCTGCCGCAGATGCCCGCTGCCGCTTACAACCTGGGTGGTGTGGCGCAGCCCTCAGGCTTCAAGCACCCCTTCGCCATCGAGAACATCATCGCGCGGGAATACAAGATGCCTGGGGGACTGGCCTTCTCTGCCATGCAGCCGGTGCCCGCTGCCTACCCGCTCCCCAACCAGTTGACTACCATGGGCAGCTCTCTGGGCACTGGCTGGCCACACGTGTACGGCTCTGCGGGTATGATCGACTCGACCACCCCCATCTCCATGGCGAGTGGCGACTACAGCGCCTACGGAGTGCCTCTGAAGCCGCTGTGCCATGCTGCGGGCCAGACGCTGCCGGCCATCCCCGTGCCCATTAAACCCACGCCGGCCGCGGTACCTGCGCTGCCCGCCCTGCCTGCGCCCATCCCCACCTTGCTGTCGAACTCGCCGCCCTCGCTCAGCCCCACTTCCTCGCAAACAGCCACCAGCCAAAGTAGCCCCGCCACCCCTAGCGAAACGCTTACCAGCCCGGCCTCCGCCTTGCACTCGGTGGCGGTTCACTGACCCGCGGAAGCCGGCGTCCACTTCGTTCCCCTCCCGATCAGCTCACACCTTCCCCAGCTCCCAGTCCTGCCCTCTCCGACCTAGGACCGCTATCTTATCTGGTCCATTTCACCTTGGCCAACCCTCTCTCTCTCTCTCTCTCTCTCTCTTTCCCAAGAGAACTTTGTTTTGGACCCAGGAGACAAAACACAAACTTGCGGGAAGGCGCGTGGGAGTCGTCTTTGCCCCTATACCGAGGGAAAGCAGAGACTACCTGAACCAAACCGTCCCCTCCAAGGCCACGAAACCCCCATCCCATTTAACTGGCAGGGGAAATCCTGCCGCCCGCCTCCGCGGAGAAAAGAGCGTCTTCCCCTGGGCTCCATTCCGCTGAGCACCGGACTCTAGACGCAAGATTAAGACTAGAGAAACAGCCTCGGAAATTTTCTGGAACAGAAAGCCCTCGGAGGGCTGCAGCCGCACAGCGGAGGGCCAAATCTCCCGAGGTCTTGGAAATCTTCTGCGAAAAGGAGCCACTAATCTTCCTACCCTATTCACCTCCGCCCACCAGGCTGGGAATGGGAGGACCACAGCTTCCCTGGGCTGCAGCCCTGCTTCCCCGGCGTCTGTGGAGATTTGTTTTGTTTTGTTTTGAGTTCTGTTTCCTGCCACAGGCTCCGGGCGCTGGGAGTTAAGAGAGAGGCTGCTAAGTTGATAAAGGGGCGCTTGTCCTTAACACAAGCAAAATAAAAATTAAAGTAGTTGTATTGTTTACAAAGCTCCCGGTAAAATGTAAACAGTGAACTTGAATCTGCCTTGCTAGGCGGTCTAGTGGGCAGAGCCCACTTTACAAGTACCTGTTGTAATGTGAATGTTTACTCTTCATTTCAGGCCAGGTTTAGGGAGGAAAAGGGGGATGGGAAAGTTAATTGGGATGTTAACTTTCTACTACTTAGAGACCTTTTAGCTATTTATTTTATTGGAGAGAGAGAGAGAGAGAGAGAGAGAGAGAGAGAGAGAGAGAGAGAGAGAGAGAAAGAGAAAGAGAGAAAGAGAAAGAGAAAATGAAATGATCCCAAACTAAGACAGCACCAAGGGCAACCCTGGAAGAACTTAGATAAGCTGACTGGTAACACGAAGGGGATGTCAACAGATAGTTTTCCCCTGGACAAGTCTTTCTGTTTGTGACAAGAACTTTTCCACGAAGCTAAAGGGCTGCAAAAAGATGTAAATAGTTGTGAATAGGAATGATTATACACTGTGTAAAATGCACTTTTGTTTGCTATATTCCTTTAGAGTCTTAGTAATTTGCTGGAAAACGAACTGTTGTTCTGGTGTGACCTGCTTAAGTTAAAAAAAAAATTGTAGTATCATCAGAGCTGTAAAATTTTTACCTTTCATTTTTTCTTCTTCCGTGTACAGAATTAGCATGGCATTTTAAATATTGATGTTCTTGTTCCCAGCATGCCTGTTTTAAGACAAAGAATTTTAAAAAGGTGTCCACATTAAATTATGACCTAGTCTAAATAATATTTTCTCATTAAAATATGTAAATTCAAATTTTAGTTTTGTGTATTTTTGAAGAGTTGCTACAAATAACAACTTTACAAAAGATGGATATGGAGTTTCCCTAAGTATACTTCCAGCAATTGAGTAGTTTGCCTTTTTGGTATTATATTATGGAAACAGTCCAACCTCCTCTTGTGTGCTTCCAGATTGTGGGACAAATTTTCTAGATGGACTCTTGAAGGTATTTGTGCATAGGGAAAGAGGAAGCCAAGTATTTCTACTATAAATCATGTGCTCAGGTGTAGTGCTGAAAGAAAAACTGTTATTGAAAAAATGGTACCTTTGTGTATTTTGTCTCTATCTTAAAACATACATTTTATGGAATACACAGGACTTATATTAATATGAGGCTTATATAGAAATCAGGTAGAAGGAGATTTAAAAAGTAAAAAACAGACTTGCTTACTCAATAGTTATGTTCTGATGCATCTCATTTGGAGGGAGAATTCATTTCCTTGCTGCTTTAAATTATTGCAGTTGTTGAAATTTTCTTTTTTAGAAATCACCTAATGGGTCACCTGACATGCCAAGAAACCTGTTCATTTTGAATTGAATAGATTTCTTTCCTTCCTGTGGGAAAATATTTGGTGCATTTATTCTGAAGACATGAATGAAGTTTTCTTTTCTTTTCTTTTCTTTTTTTTATGCCTGGCTTTAAGTATTTACTTTACTTCAGATTTTTGCAGAAAATTAAAAATTTTAAAGAATTTATGGCTCAAGGTTAATTGGCATTTTATTAAAGGGGTCACAATAATATTTCCAGAGTGAGGTGTATATTACACTAATGAAGTTACAAGCGGGGGGGGGGGGGGGGGGGGGGGGGGGGGGGGGGGGGGGGGGGTCGGGGGGGGGGGGGGGGTGGGGGGGGGGGGGGGGGGGGGGGGGGGGGGGGGGGGGGGGGGGGGGGGGGGGGGGGACAAAGAGAAACTTAAATGGTGATTAACACTTTACTGTGTAAAATGATTAAACAAGAGACCCTTGTGCAACACAGAGAAAGCCACATATAAATCACAATCATATGCTCCATGAGGAGAATCATAAGCACCTATGACTCGTATATATTTAGATGGCTACCTGAAAAACAATTTAGGATTAGCATTAAGGGTAATTGATCCAGTTGTGACCATTTCTCCCCCAAAGGAAGGATCCCACACACAACACCCCCCCCAAAAAAAAGTGGAAAATAAATGAATCATTGGACTGATTAAAATGCATGAAGCTACTAAAGCTTGTCAGACAGGGGACAACTAAACTCATTCATCAAGCCCAATTCACAATTATATCAACAAGATCAGCCAAAGAAAGCCTGGAAAACTTAGCCACCCTGGGCTAAGAAACTCTTGAAACTTAGTTCTTAAGAAGAAATCATTCACATTTTTTAAAATTAAATACATTTTCATAGTTTCCTGAAAAATAAAATTAAGAGCATCTGTGGATATTGCAATCTCATCAAATTTAGTAACACTGAATTTGAACTGGGAATGAAGGAGGTATAAAGCACTAATAAGGGCCTCAAACATTTTATAAACCATCAGCTTATGTAGTCAGGTAAATTATCCCTCCTATAAGAGGGCTAGACTCAGAGATAAGTGATGTGTACACATACATAGAGACAAATAAGTTATAGATTCTATTTCCGATTTTTAGCAAAGTGGGGATTTCAACTCAGTATTTGAAAATGCTCTTTTCAGCTGGTAAGTTCGTCATGGTGTATTGCAAAGAATGAAATAACTTGGGCATTGTGAGCCCTCCTTTCACAATTGCAGGCATCTTTTCTCAGACAAAGTTGAATGAGTAAAGTAAAAAAACAACAAAAAAACCCACCCATTGATGATATTTTGACCTTGATAAGAAATCCAAAGGCAGTCCAAACACATGTCTCTACCCCACTCCATTCCTGCCTTCACCAGCCTCAGCTTGGAGATGTGTGCACTGTTTAGCTGAAGTGCCCCACAAATAAGGAAGTTTATAACTATGGTACCTTCAATGGCTCTCTTTGTCATGTTAAATCTTTTCACCTGGCTCAAGTCCAAAGTCAACAAGCACAGCAGTGAGAAGGTGTGTGTTAAGGGTCTTGTCCTGAGAACCAAGGTAAGTTATATTATTTTCTACTTTGTAAATCTGGGTAGTGTTGATTTTCTTCAGTTTAGATTTTTGATTTGGAAACTGGTTATTCTGTTACTTTTCTTTTTTAAAAAACATGATTCTGTATTCAACTGCATTTTCAAAGTTCTCTCTGTGACTTGAGGAAATGCTAACACAATGGATGGGTTTCATGCACTTAAGAGGGAAGCTGGAGAAGTTCTTGCTGTTTCTTCTGACTGATTGGGGGTTTTGAGGAGGCTGAAGACTCAAAGGAATGCTGCTAGTACATGACCCTCAGAGTGACTTAAATATTATAGCATCAAGGTTAATGCCTTTAAATGGATAAGAACCAAGTGTCTTGCAAGCACGAATTTGGCCCAGTTCTCAAGAAAGGGTAAGGTTATGGGGTGGTAGAGAGGAAGAGCCCAGACAAGTGCTTCGGACTGTAGGTTTTACCTTAGTTTATGGAAGATTAGGGATGGGGAGGTAGTGCAAGTGGAGGTTTGAGGAATGGTTTATACTTTTACAAAGAGGACTCCCTTTGTCAGAGGTATTCAGTAAAGACACAGAAAGGATCCGGATCTTATTATTAATGTCAATTAATTTTTTTCTTCTAAAAGCCACATATGCAGAGACACCCAAACAAAAACAAAACAAAAACAACCCAACCCACCGGCTGTGAAGCCTCAAAGGGGATGCATTTGTTTCGTTTAAACTAACAACAAATTATCTAATTAATATGTTTCAATTACAGCATGAAAGGGACAGCCCCTGGACCGCCCGCCGTGGGGACACAATAGCCCCAGAGCCCACTCTAGGAATTTACAATAACTTCACATCTGTTTCTTTATTTTCCACTTTTTGAGTCTAAAACTCCTCTCAAGATCACTTCAAACCATGGCCTGAGTTATGAAATATGTCCCAGTGTTAAAGGGGGATGAAACTTTGCCCATGGATGCTTCATTTGCAAGCAAAAAAGTGAAAGCCCATTGAAGAGCATTAAACAAATATATTAGAATTCTGTCACTTTATGCAATTGAGTAGATCAAATGAAGGGTCCCGGCCACTTCATTCACTCTCATTCACTCGAATAGAAAATGCAAAGAATAGCAACCCGAGACTGGGCCACCGATGTAGATTTAGCTCCTTTTTACTGGGAGACAAAAAGCCTGAATTTTCACAAACACATTGCTGACTCGGGGACTAGGAAACCGGCACTGGAACCCCTTTGGAATTTAAATTCATTTTATCTTCCTCTCTCTTTGCGGGGATCTGTTTGCACTACAGTGTAAGATGCAGCAGGCATCCTCTGGCTTCTGAAAAAAAATGGGGGAGGGGAAGAAAGTGAGTAGGGGATGGGCAACATGGGACTGGGGTTCCCAAGGAACTCTTTGTGATCAATTAGCACTTAGGTCTGAGATCATCAGTTTGCTATAAGCAAATCTTTATCTACATCAATATAAACATATTGCACACATCTCCCACTCTCTTACCTCCTTGTTTGACTTACATAGCTTGTTTTCAAAGACCACAATCACATCTAGGTCAACAAGTTTTCTTCTTTCAACTAATATCTGCTCATTAGTGTCACAACAGAATTGAAAGCTGTGCTTTCACCTGCTCTGTCTCTCTTGGTCTGTCTGTCTGTGTCTTCTGGCCTCTGTGCTTACATCTTTATCTCTCTTTCTTGCTAACACATACACACACACACACATTTTACGTTCTACTAGCTACCCTATGTGAGCACTGTGATGGTTAGACACATTATGTTAAAATCAGTAGAATAGTTACTCTTTGCTTAGAATTTCCAAGTCAGAATTCTACATTTTCATTTTCCATCCCCGGGATGGGATGGGATGGGATGAAGCATGCTAGGCAACATAGTCAGGTTAATTGACATAATCTTGTGGGCATAATTCTGCACTATGTCTTCTGTGGTAGACTCCCTCCCCTCTTCGGATAATTTTATAGAATTTGTCAACATCTTGGAAAGCTCACACTGACTATTAGACCTGCTTTGGGAGACAAAGTAGGAAAAACCAAGGAAGGAAACTTCTCAGCTTCTGAGGTTGTAACTGCAGAGGAATGAACCAGTTTTTCTCAAACGTGAAGTATAAATGAGATCTGATGTGGATGAAATAGTATTTGGAGAATCTTCTATTGCATTTAAAAATTCTGTCTTGTACTCTTTTAAAGTATATTGGGACCTTTAACACTTTTCATTTTAGCTTGAAGATTTATAAAGTCATATTTACACTATCTTCATTTAATTCTTAGGACTGGTGAGTGGAATGGGGATAGGAGAGGGGAGGGGAAGTAGCTCAGACCTACTGATACAAAAAAGATGTTGGAGAAATGGTTGATTGTTTTATAACCATAAGTTATCAAACTCACCAAAATAAATAAACCAGTCATCTAAATAAAACATTCTTTGGAAGGCTTTCCTTCCAGAATATCATCAGGGATATTTGGACAAAGCATTCTTCTTTGGGGCAGCCTCTTTTTGCCTGTGTCTGCAAAGAACTGGTGTCAAATCAGTTGCAAGCTTTTGAAGGTACAAACTCTCAGAGCATTAATTAGAGAAGATTAAGCTCACAGAAGCATTCTTTAAATATCTGTTGTTTGGAGACATTGTAATTTTAATTCATGTTCTGCAGTCTGTATATTTTTATTTACTCAGTTAATTTCTTCCCCAGAGTGTTCCCTGTTAGCTGTATTTACTAAGGTAGACAGTACAGAGACAGTCATTCCTTTACAGAAATAATTGTTTCCAAATTTTCTCCTTTGGCTACAGATTTCTCTCTTCTTCATGAAATTCAATGTATTCATCTGATGATCCCAGCACATAGTAGCATATAGAAAAACAGTTCCACAAAACATCTTAATTTTGTGCCACTTAGAAAAAGCTTAGTATTTATTAAGTAGTATATAGAGTGTTTTGCATTAATTAGAGCAGCTCCTTGGAGAGACATTACAGTCAAAAATGTTTTCACACAACAGGAAAACTCCGAGCATCTGAGTTTCCCACTGTCTGCCTGCTACAGTGAAACCGGAGCTGTAAATATTGACTCCCAGAAGTACTAACACATATTTTAGCTAGTTTTTAAAAATATTTTTTTATTTCCTTTAGTTGTACACAATGTGTTTATTTTTACGTGGTGCTGAGGATCAAACCCCAGCCGTGCATGTGCTAGGCGAGCACTCTACCGCTGGGCCACAACCCTAGCCCCATATTTTACTTATTTTTATATATTCGATTGATTGATGTTTTATGTGTAACAACAAAATGGTCATCGGCAAGTTCCACACCACTCTGGATGCTATGGCATTTATATCAGCTACCAGGAAAAGAAAAAGAAAAAGAAAAAAGGTCATGTTTTGTTTCAAGAATTCTGACATGATCTCATATTGGAGAAAAATTGACAAATGACTACCCAATACTCCCACATTCAGTGGATTAGTCAGAATGGGTCAAATACCTCAGCGACTATCTAGAAGATGCTAACAATTTTCGTTTCTGTGTTGGAGAGGGAAAGGGCAGGAAGAATCATGGAAAATGATTAGAAAAATTTCTAATTCTCAGGAAAGGATAAAATTTCCTGACTCTCAGATTATTCAGGTCATGTCTGCAGTGATTCCTGTCCCTAGCACACAAAAACAATTGATGACTGAATAATGGGTCAGTTAAAAAATGGTGCCGTTGGTTTAGCTTGGGTAAAAATTCTATGCTTTTGTTCCAGAATGTCAGTAAATGAGAGTACTGAGGGAGACTAAGTTTCTGCTGTGAAACTAAGTTTGCAAGATTAAAATATGAAATGTGTATAAATTTACTTGTGAATTTTATTGACTTTAACAAAACAACCTCCCACATAAAACAAAAAAATGAAAATGATTAACTTTGACATAGAAAAATAAACAGCAATTTGATTAATTATATTGCTAATTACTCCTTGCTATATAGCCAAATATTATCCAATTCTTAAAATGACAGATGCTGGGGGTGTAGCTCAGTGATACAGCACTTGCCTAATATGGACAAGGCTAGTAGTTCAATGCCCAGCACCACCAGGGGAAGAAAAAGGTGCTGAGTAAATCATATAAAAGAATTATCTGGAATTTTACTGCAATAAGAAATGATGTGGTATATGTAGAGATTTGCATTGATTCCTAAATATAAATATATAATTTGTTTTGTTCTACCTCATACAGAAATTTACTTTTTATTATAAAACCACTGCATTATAGAAATGTTTCATTTTGCATATTTAAAAAATAACCCATTTCTCCTTTCAGTATTTTCCCTAGTTATAATTAGTATAATACATTTTTATTTCTTATATTTCTCCAGGAGTATATCATAAGCATCTTCCTACATAGCTACACAGTTTTCATACTCATTGGTTTTAATGATTGTGTAGGGTGATACAGAGAATCCTCTTTGTTGGGGCATATATGATGTTTTTTTAGGTTTTGTTTGCTTGCTTGGTTTTGTTAATACAAAGACTGTTCAGGGAGCATCTTTTATACCGAACTAAACACTATTAACAATGATGTAAAATACATTATTAGCATATTGAAATCCTTAACTGCTTCTTGAAAATTCAACAATGTAATTTAATTTAGGATTTCAGCTTTGGCTCTTATGGTGTTCCATTGCTATCTACCCTGCACCCAGGAACCCAGAGCACTATTGCCTTGAGTTAGAATTATAAAGACATTGATTGTTAGAGTTGGAAAGGTCCTGAGAGACTCCAGATAAACCAATTCCTTTATTTTACTCACTCCATGAATCTCTCTGATATATTCCTTTATCTGTATCAGAATACCAGAATGGGTTCTAAAAATAAAAGTCTAGTCCTACCACAGATGCCAGGCAAATGCAACTACATTATTTTAAAAAAATCATGAAAGTATTGAAATTATCTGATAAAGTGAGTGCATAAGATTTTAAGGCTGTTCATGCAGCACGGCACCCCAAGACCTTTTTACGTGGAGATCTTGGACAGTTTGTGAAACTAGGGGAAATACTCATTGCTCAATCCCAGGTATGAGGAGAAAGGGATTCACCTGAATTGTAGCCATTTAAGTCCCTGATACTTTTCCCAAACTGGAAGCAGTCTTCCAGACAGATTCCTTCCAGGCTCAAGGGTCTAGGCCCACTGCAGTTGTTGACTATTCTATTTCTTTGGCTACTTTGATATGGCTAATTCCCAAGATGGGAAATTCAGGGGAATGGGATGGCAAATGGGGCAAGGAATCTGAGCTTCAGATTTTGTCTCCTTATTGTAACACTTCACTTGGAATTTTCTTATATGACACATTCATGCTTGACTTCCCCATTCCAGGTTCTTGAGATCTTATTTGTTTTTAGTAAAGTGACTTAAGAATGTCTAAGGTTGGAACAGACCCAGAAAGAAGAATGAGCTCTTTGCTTACCCCAGGAAAGCGACATGACTCGTGGCCAAGTTAAAATCATCCTCTTCAGTTGGAATCAATGTTTTTTGATGAGAAAAAGAAATCATGAAACCAAAGTACTTTGTTCACAATGACATTTCCATAGTGTCCAGATTACTCCAACCACCATACCATGAGCTGATGATCCATACCTTCAGCTTGGCTCACTTAATACAGAGAGGAGAGATTTAAGAGGAGAGGGAAAGGGAAAATGAAGAGGAAGAGGAGGAGCTGGATGAAATGCCTCTGCAGCTTGGTCCTTCATGCAGGACCCCAGCACATGTCACCATCAGTCCTTTTAATTCATTTCAAGCCAATCTGATGCAGTATGATTTGATCCAACTTCACAAATTATTAATAAGGAGCATCATTTGCCACAAGCATCATATACTAGATCTTCTAAGAGAATTTCTTGGTCAAAAGACCTGAATTTGAGTCAGCTTTATCACCATTTAGCTAAATAGTTTCCTTGGCTCTCAGTTACCCATGTCTTACATGGAAAGATAAGGGTTTTTCAAAGGCTTGTCTCACTGGGTGCAATGTTGCACATCTGTAATCCCAGTGACTTGGGAGGCTGAGGCAGGAGGATTGCAAGTTCAAGGTCAGCATTAGCAAGACTCTTGTCTCAAAAAGCAAACAAACAAACAACACCTCCCCAAATTAAAAAAAAAAAAAGAAAGAAAGAAAGAAAGAAGAGAACAAGTGTTGGGCTATGTAGGGTGTAGCTCAGTGGTAGAGCACCCCTGGGTTAAATCCCTAGTCCCACCAAAAAACGAACAAACAAACAAATAATAAAAAGGCTCAATTCAGTGATAAAGTAGAGCACAGTACATTAAAAAATATTGATGTGTCATGCAAAATTAGGTTATTATTCCTGTTTATGATGGAGAAATAGAAAATTAGAAATAGTTTTTTAGAGATTCCCCTATCCAAGGGGAATTTATTCTTAAGTTTTTCAACTGGGTTGCAGAGGGAAGGTCCATTTTTTATGTCCTTTATTTATTTTTTAACTCACAGGTTTTCACTGCCTGCCTTCCTGTCCCCACCCCCATGACCCTGAAGTAACTGGGCAGTGAAGGAGATGGAGGTGGCTTCTTTTCAGCTGTTCTCCAAAATGGGCCTCTTTCACAGACTTGAAGGTGTGATGTTGGCAACCTGTTTTTAAGGTTGCTGAAATGAAATGAGAAGAAACAGTTGACAGCCAAGCACATAAAGACAGTCAGCACAAACATCAGGGCACTTTCAGTTTCTCTTTTCCCACCAGCCAAGGGTACAGGCCCAGCCCTCTGGTACTCCTCACTGCTTTCCATTTCCCACCGTACTCCCAACCCATGAAGGCATCTGGCTACTTTTCTGCCACTTTATTATTTTTTGTTTGGGTACCTGGGATTGAATTCAGGGGCACTCAATCACTGAGCCACATCCCCAGCCCTATTTTGTATTGTATTTAGAAACAGGGTCTCACTAAGTTGCTTAGTGCCTCGCCTTTGCTGAGGCTGGCTTTGAACTCAAGATCCTCCTGCCTCAGCCTCCCAAGCTGCTAGGATTACAGGCGTGCACCACTGTGCCTGGCTCTTCCCTGCCACTTTAAAAATTAAATAAATGCGTATGTACATTTACTATGTGATAGATACTGTTCTAAGTTTGTTAAAAAATATCAACACATTTAATCCTAATGACAACTTTATGTGACAGGTGCTTCTTATTATATCCATTTTATAGACAGGAATATTGATGGAAAAGGTATTTAAGTAGTTTACCCTAATGTTACCCAGCTAGTAAGTATATCAATACCTGTTGGTTTAAAATCAGGAATATTCTCCCCCCCACCCCCCACTGGAGGCAGGAGCTCACATAATTTTTCAGACTCCAGAGCTACAGCAAGCTAATCATGATCCATAGTAGGGATACTACTGCTGCTTTCAGAAACACAATGATATTTGCAGCCACCAACCCCATCAATCTGTTACTTCCCTTACCTTCCCCAGCCTTACTGTGTATTATGATTCACTAACTGTGAGTTACAATTCTTCTGAACCTGTCTTCTGTTAAACCTGTGTGTTGGGAGGTCATGTTCAATATAACCAAAAATGCCTTTCTTGGGCTGGGGTTGGGGCTCAGTGGTAGAGTGCTCACCTAGTACATGTGAGGCACTGGGTCCTCAGCACCACATAAATAAATAAATAAATAAATAAATAAATAAATGGTATAGTGTGCAACCACAACTAAAAAAAAAATGCCTTTCTTTTCTGGCTCACAGCAATTTTAGATCTTTGATCTCAGCTAGATCATATACCAAAAAAAAAAAAAATCAAACATGAAATATCCCCTCCCTTCAAAGATAAATTGACCCCAGGGTATATCCAACCAACCTGGATAAATACACAATAAAAATATTCCAAGACTGAAGATAATTGATATTAAGATTGAGTAGGGATACATTCTTGTAATTAGAAGAAAATTACCAACCTTCATGTCTTTTTCTTCCCTGACAGCATCTGTTAGATCACAAAGAAATCAGGAGGGAGAAGAAGTACCATTTTTGCATTTTCTTTCATATTAGTTTTTTGGGTTTTTTTTTTTTTTTTTTCAGTACTGGGGATTGAAACCAGAGGCACTCTACCACTGAGCTACATTTACAGTCCTTTTATCATTTTATTTTAAGATAGGGTCTTGCTAAGCTGTCCAGTCTGGCCTTGAGTTGGAATCCTCCTGCCTCAGCTTCACAAGTCTCTAGATTACAGGCTACTGCCTTGAGTAATTTTTTACATTTCCAATGTGACTTAAAAAAGAAAAGAAAAGGGCTGGGGATATAGCTTAGTTGGTAGAGTGCTTGCCTCACATGCACAAGGTCCTCCAGGACCACAAATATAATCTTGTCTGTTGTTGATGGAACCAAATATCAAAGACATCAATGTGTTGTGCATTCTCTTAAGGCTAAAATTTCTTTAGTGGCACCTTTTAAAGTATGTTCTCATACTCACATGTTTTTGCAATTCAACTCCCAGGAGGCTGCCATTTGTATTTTTTTCTATAAGTGTACATTTTAAGAAGATCATATGTCTTTGTGCTGACTTGTTCCTGCCTCACTTTTACCATTACCCCCAGTTGTAAGTGACTCCTGAGGAAACAATTTGTGCTTCATACTCAGGTGCTGGGCTCCTAGTTGGCTGTGTGTTAGAAAGTTTCCCAACCTTCCCAGACCAGAGCTGTGCTCTGGGGTATTTGTTTGGACTGGATAATGTTGATGAACCTTGTCCAAGCTTCTTGCCTGCCATAGTTTGGTGGTTGAATTTGCCACAGAAGGATTACCACCCAGCATTTTTGGTCTCTTTGCACGGTGCATTCTCCCATCTCCCTACATGGGAAGTCCTAGATCTACTCAAATAGCCACACTTCATTACTGAAGTCACTCCAGCCTACCCTGTCTTTAACAATGGATCCAACTGCAAAAACTGGGTTTCTTTTTGTACCATTCTCTCTCATTCTGTTCAGCATCCATCTGAATTTAAAAATGCCCATCCATGTAACTAGTCACTGCCCTGGGATCTGTGCTCATGATAGTCCCTATCCCCTGGAGCTCAGCAAATAAAAAAGGGACACTGGGATTCTTTTAATTTAATTTGTTTATTTTGTATTGAACCCAGGGCCTTGTGCATGCTAAACACACGTTCTACCACCAAGTTACACCCCCAGCCTTGAGAAGATGCTTTTAGAAATTCCAGTTAATGGGCTAGGGTTGTGGCTCAGCGGTAGAGCGCTTGCCTAGCATGTGTGCGGCCCGGGTTCGATCCTCAGCACCACATAAATTGTGTACAACTAAAGCAAATAAATAAATATTTAAAAAAAAAGAAATTCCAGTTAAGAGATGTTCTTGTTTTGCCTTCATATGCCCACTTTCTTAAAGAAAACAAACAAAAACCTGCTACCACTTTGGAGTAGAAGTTTCCCCTTGACCCCAACATCTTGCTTATAACTGGAATACCTATGCTGTGGATTGGCTGACTCACAGGTCCCTCCCTGAACCTTATACAAGTATCTTCTCTTGGAACCAAGAAACTTGGCAAAGCAGTAGCTTTTTCTTTTTCTTTTCCCCTAATTGTTCAAGGCAACATTTGTGGTCTGATGTGACATATGCTATATACCATAAATCAGCATAAAATGTCCTAAACAGACAGAAATAGATTTTTTTTAACAAACTGTCAAGTTCCACACTATTTCCTTCTGAAATAAGACTGCCCTAATTCTGAGAAGGTGGATTAAGATCGCCAAATCAAAGATTTAAGGAGAGGCATTGAGCATGTTGCTGAAATCCTCTTAGCCTTAGTTTTTTCATGTAAAAAATGAGACATACTAGAAAATTTGAGCTGATTATTTGCCTGTCCCCTCTCAGCTCCAAATTCACTCCTCTACACTCTGTTCTTAAAGTTAATTCCCCAAACTCCTTTACCACCTGCCTTCCTGTGAGTTTCTGCAAATAGGAGGTCCTAGAGGAATGGTGGAAGGTGAGAGGAGGGGAGAAAAGAAATCTCCTTCCTCATTTTGCCTTTCTGTCGCCGTCCCTCCCAGAGTAGCACTGGTTTGCTATACCTCCTCAGATGTGCCAGTAAAACGTCTGAGCACCAGCTCCTCAGGGTCCCCCTGCTGACCTCCAGAGGATCAGCATTGTCAGCTGGGCAGCAGCCCTCCTCAAGCTTGGGTCTCAGCTTTGCCAGGCCCCCTCTCCACATGCCAACCTGTACCTTTATGCCCCCAAGTCCCAGAGGCATAGTTATTTCCTGCAGTTCCTAGCCAAGTGTTTTCTCAGCATTCCCTTTTTATGCAGAGGTTAATGACATCCATATAACTGATTATTTGTAGTAAATTTCTTCTACCTGAAATATTCAGTGTGATCTCTTCTTTCCAGACTGCGTCCTGGATGAGTGTCTGTGATCCTGAATTACTTAGTGCATAATTACTTAGTGAAACTCATGCTAACCCAACACTGGGCATGGGCACACCACTCCACGAGGAGCTGGGCAGTGGGGAAGTGGCTACAAAATATACCTAGCAAAAACCACCCCCAGGAACTTGCCATCCAGTAGAAAGGATACACCTAGAGAACATGCCTTAATGAGAGATCATCAGGTTTTGTGAAAATTTTGAGAAGGAAAAGGAGAAAGTGGAGACTTTGGAGGTTTAGGACTGATTAAGGCCAGTGGCTCTGACCCAAGTTTATTATAATAGGACTTGGGGTAGCACATCTGGCAGACAGTGGACAGGACATACGGTGGAAAAAGGGGGACAAATGGTGGAGACCAGAGGGACGTCAGATAGGGTAGAGAGAGAACAGAGATTGTTCTGGAGGCCAGCGTGAAGAGTCTCTGGAACCAGAGAGACCTCATAAGATTTATGAACAATAAGGCTGAGGCACAATGAAATGGGTCCCCTCAGCAGGAAAGCAAGAAATGATGAGCAAGCTGTATGGAAAGTGAGCAAGGCCATGGGAAGGGCACCAGTGCTCCTCAAGGATGAGAGTGGCCCTTTCACAGCTCCTTTCACCCAATGCTGGCAGCCCTCAGCTCTTGGAGCTGTGTATTTATTCTGTTTGATTCACATATGCTTTTCTCTTTTAATTTTTACATGAACCCCATGAGGTCATTCTTACAACACAAACAAGGAAACCAATACCTAAAGAAGTTAATAAGTTTTCTGATGAGTGGCTGAATAATATTCATATCCCAACTCCACCTACTTGTAAACCCAGCACTCTTGTCGGTCTCTCCCATTGCCATTGTAACATATATCATATCCTTCAAAAATATTATTGATTGAATCTATACCATTGAGACTACTCTGACAAATAGGAGGCGGCAATGGTGAAATAACTAGAATAGCAAGAAATGGATGTATTTGAAAGATATGTCCCATAAATTTAAGGACATGGTAACCAAATAGGTAGTAAGAGAGGAGGTGCTGGGCAGGAAAAATAAGACTCAAAAGAGCTGAATGGCAATTCATTAGTCAGAACTCCTTGGGTTGCAAGTAACAGAATCTAAGTCCAACCAGATAGTTGTAGGAAATTCCTAGGAGGAGTCTGATTCTTTGAGTCATCATTGTTGCTGAGGAGACACAGCACTCTGATTGGCTGCATATGGGTCATGTTCCATCAGGGGACCCAAGAAAGCAGGACCACTGCACAGAGTCCCTTTGGGTAAGCCTTATGTTGATTCCTCTGGAATGCTCACAATCCAATGATTCTGAGGTATCAAGTATAGTTAAGTAGAAATGAGGTGTTGTTGGAACTCGGGATGGTGGTTAGAAAGTGGTTTTGGGAGAAAAACACTGAGTCTGGGTAAGAACTTGCTGAGCTTGTACAAGCTCCAACAAAGATGCAGCCTCTCCCTGATGATCTCTAGTCATAAACCAAATGTGGTCCCATGTTTCTTCAAAAAGTTTAAATCCTGGGGCTGGAGATATAGCTCAGTTGGTAGAGTGATTGCCTTGCATGCATAAAGCCCTGGGTTCAATCCCCAGCACCACAAAAAAGAGAAGTAAAAAAAAAAGGTTAAATCCTTTTAACTTTGAAGGTAGAGTGTGAATTCTAGGAACTTGAGGCCATCCATCTATTTTGAAAGTAGAGTAAAAGAAACAAATAAAATAATAACTAAGCTGATAGAAAGTATAAAAAAGTAGAGTGAGACTTTTTTGTGAATGTATAGATTATTGGTTCAGGTAACACCATTTTTATCTTCTTTTCAGAGATCTCATGTTTGCAGTATTGGACTAAAAGAGTTGGCAAATTACAGCCCATGAGCCAAATCTAGCCCACTGAGTTTTATATAGTTCATAAACAAAGAATGATTTTTACATTTCTAAATGCTTGAAAAAACTCCAGAAGAACAATATAATTGTGACACATAAAAATTATATGAAATTCAAATTTCAGTGTCCATAAATTTTTACTGGAATTCAGCTTTTTGTATTCATTTCCATATCTTCCATTGCTGTTTTATGTTATCTCAGCAGATTTTGACAGAGACTACACAGTTTAAATAATCTATAACATTTATTATCTATATCTTTTAAGAAAAATATTTGCCAACATCTGAGATAAAAATATGGAGTGTGAATTGTCCTGTGAGGTTTTTGGGTAGTGTTTTGGGTAGTGGCTAAGCCACAAATCTGAAAAAAGGTCAAGATGAAGTTTGGGTTTTCGTTCAGTAATCCATCTGATTGTGAATTTGGAGGCAGTTAATACACTTATTAAAAGCTTGTAACTGAACTTGGGTAGCAAAAGCCTGTCACAACTCTCAGTATGTCCTAATAGAACTCTAGTTGCTCACAGAATCATATTGTACATTTTTACAGACTGGGTAGTTCTACAAAGTACTAAAAGAACTTTAAACATTCCTCTGCTCATATCCTTTTTTTCTAGATTATCCTTATCTACTTGCAAATGCTAGGCAAGCACATTACTGATGAGCTACACCTCCAAACACTCAGTTCAAATTTTACATTTAACTGTCAACACCCGAATTTTCCCTTCTAATTTAGAATATTTTAATTTGCATGAGAGGTGAAAAACAAAATGAAGGAGCATGGGAAAATGAGCAGCAGTTAAATACTATAAATATCTTTTGTTCTTTTTCTTGCCCATAGGGACATAAGCTAAGATTCACCATATGCATATACATAAAAAGTACAAATACTAAAATAGTTCATCCTTCCCAAAAAAGAAAAGAAATTTATATGTAATTTGTCTTAAGTACCCAAATGTAAATATTCAGTCATCAAAATAAAGAGGTGAATAAAAAAAAAGTACAGATGTGTACTTTGGTTAGTTTTGATAGATGGGCAGGCAATGTGAAATATTTATATTTTACATAGTCTGGAGAAGAACTAAAGTTAAAAGAAATAAGCCATCTCCTAAGAAACTTAAAAAAAAAATATATATATATATATTAAACACACCATTAGTTTACCCAGTAAGTAAAATACTACAGAGTTAGTTTCTGATAATCCTGACTTCTCCTGGATGCAACATTTGCTTGGGATTAGATGATCTAAATATTTTATAGTAAGGTAGTATATAAAACTATATGAATCATTTTGGGAACCACATTACTTGTTAGGTCCTAAGTTAGTACATACAAATTAGAATGCAGATCAACTACTTTTGTTTCTAGTATCTAGTCTCCCTTTTCCAAAACCTCCAGTTTCCATCTGGGAATGCATGAGAGATTTAGAGATTTTTTTTTTTGTGGTACCGGGGATTGAACTCAGGGGCACTCGACCCCACTGGGTCACATCCCCAGCCCTTTTTTGTATTTTATTTAGAGACAAGGTCTCACAGAGTTGCTAAGTGCCTCACCATTGCTGAGGCTGGCTTTGAACTCACAATCCTCCTGCCTCAGCCTCCCAAAGTGCTGGGATTACAGGCGTGCGCCACTGCGCCCGGCCATTTAGAGATTTTTATGGAGGTTTTATTACATAGTCACAGTTGATTAAATCATTGGCCGTTGATGATTGAACTCAGTCTCCAGCCCCTCTTCCTTCCCCAGAGATCAAGGAGATGAGGCTAATAGTGTTAGCTCTGTAATCTCTTGGTTGGTTCTGGTGAACAGCCTTCATTTAGAAGCTGTCTAGCACCCCTCTTCCATAAGTCATTCATTAGCATATAAAAGAAAGAAAATTCCAAGTGTTTTAGGAGCTCTGTGCTGGGAACTGGTGCCAAAAATCGAATATTTATTTGAGTCAAATATGTATCTGAGCTGGGCGCGGTGGCGCACGCCTGTAATCCCAGTACTTGGGAGGCTGAGGCAGGAGGATCGCGAGTTCAAAGCCAGCCTCAGCCATGGCGAGGCACTTAGCAACTCAGTGAGACCCTGTCTCTAATAAAATACAAAAAAGGGCTGGGGATGTGGCCCAGTGGTCGAGTGCCCCTGGGTTCAATTCCCGATACCAAAAAGAAAAAAAATATCTATCTATCTATCTGGAGTCCTCCAAAATGGAGTAAGACTTTCCTTTTTGCTGAAATGTACATAGTAAATGAGCTAACATCTGCCTAGTGTTTGGTTTGTGGTTGGTGCTTAATAAATGATTGCCATCTTTATTTATAATAAACACTTTATTAGTCTAAACTTGAAAATTTTCAAAGCATGTTAACATGTTTAGCATCCTGGACTATCTGAGTGCTAGGCCTGTGTCCATTTGAGTGGCTGTTATGCGTGAGCCCTGCAGAGAACACTGTCATTCTCACATGCGGTGCTTAACCTCAAAGAGTTCACAGGCAGAGCCATGGAACACATAAATAACAACAAAGGATGAAAATGATCCTTCAACACAGAAAAAGAAAAATTTTTAAAATCCAGCATGAATTACCAAACATATTAAACCAAGTGTTACATAACCGAGAAGAGAGAGGAGTTGCAAGTCAAACTACTTCAGGCAATTTTAGTTTTCACTGCAATTTGGAACTTGTAAAATTCTTCCATTTTTTTTTTAAGGTGGAAAAAGAGCTATTTGGATTTGCTGACATCCTTTTTCCTAATGATTTGTCTTTCTGATTCAAAAGTTCTATCAACACTCTGATGTTATGTCTCAGGGATGTAAAATCAAGGGGAAAATGTTCCACACAAAACAAACCTCAGACATCCTGGAACAACCCTTCTGTTCTGAATTTGGTTCTTATTTTCAATTCCAAAAACAACACAGGAGGCCTTAGAAGATACAAACTACCTCATGTTTATGCATGTGGCCCTGGAGAAGCTAGGATTTCAGATGCTTTTGATTATGAATTGGCTGAGGAGAACATCCACCTAAAGTTACTTCCTGAAGGACCAGCTCTCCCTGCCCCCACCTCACCTCAAACCTAAGGAAACCTCCATTCTGCATCAATTTACAATGGCGCACTTGACATGACTTTATTGGTATATCTTTCTTATGCATTTGACCAATCAAAATGATAATTTAGACAAACTGGGGATGGCAGAGAGCATTATCCAGCAATATCTCATTATTATGCAAAAAATCAGATATTCACAGCAACTGTCTCATCTATTTATTGTTTGGTTACTCATCTGGAAATTTTAATACTTTCTTCAGGGGCAGGGACTGGCAATAAAAAAATAGACCTATATATCAAACCTTTAACTTCCAGCCATCATTGTATGCCATAATACAGATGGAGTGGCTATCAGCAAGCTTTACTGTGTTGGTTTATTTCCTTCAGTAGAGAATGTGGATTTAAATGGGATAAAGCAACAAAGTTGACTTGAGGCTGGAGAGCCCCTCAGAACCTTCAGGTTCCTTTGCAAGCACAGTTAACTGGCCATCATCCGCCTTCCCAGAAACTGAAGCCAATGGATGTCTGCAAGACCAGAAGAGTGACTGTGAGGAGAGTGGAGGGTTTAGGGAAAAGGACAAGGCCTCTGCATTTCAGAAAGGCTGTCCTTCATCATCCTTCATTTGGCAATATTTCTATGGGTCACATTCCCCTGTAATGAGAATGTGAGACTTGCTATAGGCTGTTAGACATTGTTCTAATTACTTTACAAATGCTTATTTAATCTTCATCGCAAGCCGGTGAAACTGGTACTGGCGTTGTTCCATTTTATGGAAGGGGAAACTTAGTCACATAGTGGTTATGTAATTTGCCCAGTTAGCAAATGGTGAAAGCAGGATTGAAATGCAGGCAGGAAAGCTCCAGAATTTGTGCATGCCACTTACATAGAAAGGATAGCAAGGTTCTGTTTCTGCTTTTTCTAATCCCTGCTGGAAGGGTAAACTGGCCTACATCAATAAACCATAGGCTGTCATAAGAGAATCAT
Organism: Tamias sibiricus; assembly: GCA_025594165.1. Classification (NCBI taxonomy): domain Eukaryota; kingdom Metazoa; phylum Chordata; class Mammalia; order Rodentia; family Sciuridae; genus Tamias; species Tamias sibiricus. Next base: position 114,039,698 of record CM046659.1, read on the forward strand.
ATGAAATATTTGTTGAAGATCAGATGCTTAGACTGAGATAAACTGATTTAGAAACTCTGCCAGTGAGATTCAAAACATTTTTAATTAATTCCCTAAATGATTCTTAATCATATCAAAGTTTGATAACCACCAGCACCAGCTCATGTTTTCTGGCCTGGGATTCATAATCTGTATTTGGGTCCCATTAGTCAGGGTTTTGTCACTATGACTAAATATCTGAGAAAGTCAACATAAAAGGAGAAATTATGTATTTTGGCTCAGTTTCAGAGATTTCAGTCCACGGACACGTGGCCCAGTTGCTTTAGGCCTGTGGTGGCACAGTGCATCATAGTGGCCGGAGCACGTGGCAGAGGAAGCCTGTTCACCTCATGGCAATTGGGAAGCAAAGAAAGGAGGACAGAGGAGAGATATGGAGTCTCAATATCCCCTTCAAGGGAACACCCCTAACTTCCTTTGACAGGGTCCCCCCTCCTAAAAGTTCCACCACCTCCCAGTAACCCCATAGGTTAGTGATTAAACCTTTAGCTTATGGGTCTTTGAGGGAATTTAAGATCCAAACAACAACAGGTCCCAACTCCACTGTTTATTAGTTTTAAAATAATTTTGTTGGGACCACCCAACTTTCTGGGCTTCGGTTCCCTCATCTGTCAAATGTACACAAGAGTATCTGCTCTATGTACTGCACAGAGTTGTTGGTAGGAATGAGATGAATGAAAGCATGCAAAAGAAGTCAGCAAATTCAAAAGCACTTCCACATATGAGCTGTTAAAATCTTCTTGAGAGGATGTATACTGCAACTATACCTCTATCTCAAAATAATTTGTACACACTAAGCATGTTGGAAATACAGTATAAACACTGGCTTAATTCAGTACACATAAAAATATATATAAGCAGGTCCACAGAGTCAATGCCATCTATTATTTGCACCTCAATGGACCAACATTTCTCTGCTCTACTCCAGAGTCCACAGATAGGGCAGTTAATGTTTATAACTCTGTTTTACTAGAAAAGATGAAACTTAGGTTAAATGATTTATTTGCCCAGAGTTACCTGGTTAGCAATCAAAGAACAACTTCCACAGCTTCTTGTGACAATCATACAATATATTCAAACAAGTTACTGTTGGA